>OX402552.1:15461714-17861714 GCA_948098915.1 Lampropteryx suffumata | reverse complement strand
AATTTGCCTTTTACCCGTCGATGTGTTTTATTAGGATAAGATACTATTGGTTATGTATTGTAGGGTTAATCACTATTATGACTATGTAATATTACTATTTTTATGACTTTTAATATTATATCAACTAGGATCAGTGATAGTGTAATGATGTTATGTTAAGCTACCATTAAGATTTAAGTCAGAAAATGGTATGGAAATGACAATTAGAACAAAAGATATTATGTCCATCAATAGGAAGCCAAACATTGTATGTCAACTGACACAGCACCATCTAGCCACAAACTAAGCATAGCTTGTACCATAGGATCCAGATGACTGATAATATATTTATATACTAGTAAATACATACTTAAGATACACCTAGACACAAAACAAACATTTAAGTTGCACACACAAAATGTTTATCCTGGATGGTGTTCTAACCCACAACCTACGGGCAGAAGGCAGAGCTACTACCAAATGAGCTGTGAGCTGACGCCATTGTAAAGATCGCAGGAAGTCGGTGGATGGAGAGGGCTCAAAATCGTTCTTCCTGGAAATCTATTTGGGAGGCCTATGTCCAGCCGTGGACTTCATAAAGGCTGTTATGATGATGAAATGTATCCATAAGACTACCAGTGTTTAGTTTTTATGTATTATGACATTAGGACAAATTATCATTATGCCAATCAATAGAACCCCCCAAATTGATCTTGAATTTATTGAGTATGTGGTATGTTCATATACTTTGCCAGTGTCTTCTATTAGGTTGTCTTAGTGTGCCAAACATCTAGATGTTATATATGTATTTGTCATTTTTTTAGGCACAATTTTTTTCTTATATCTTTATTAACCTATCATGTCCAACTACATGGGCCAAAGCCTTCTAATCCAAAGCCTTTTTCATTCTGGTCTTTGGCAATTTGCCACCACTCTCTCATAGGTTTTGAGGTTGGCTCGTAAAATAAAACTATGGAATGGAATACTATGAAAATCAAATGATTGATAGTAAAAATGGAATGTATTTACTAATAGTTTTGTTTATTCGTTTTATAGATTATTTATTTCTCATTAAGGCAATAGTCACTTACATGAGAAATTATTATTATGTTTTAGGTAAGCTAGAAAATCTTAATTCTAAATATGAATAAATAGGCTAATCATTCAAAATCAAAAAGAACTGAAGGTAGATAGGTTACTCTAAAAATAGTTTTTTAAATATAATCAAAACATTTAAAATAAATTGATTTTTTTTATAATTGAGGGTAGTTTGTCATACAGCTGTGCGGGTTGTTATTTTTTTTTTTCCGCCATAATTTGTTTTTACCTTTGGAAGTAAAGTCGGAAGTCCTTACCATCTAGCTTAATGATTGCTCCACTTCTTTATTTGTTCACTAAGATGCAAAATTTTACAAAAAGACAAGCACTATTATGAACATAATTTTTCAGATTGATCTGACTGAACTGGAAACTATTATCACAACCAACAAAGTGAGGTTCTCCAATGCGCCTCTCGTTTGGTTGAAAGAAGTAGCCGCCTTCCTTAACTCCAAAGTACAAATCGACGTAGAAGACCCTACATTCCCCCACCAGCCTGCCTTATATCCATTATCTGTGGTGCCAACTGAAATAAGATCTATTTTAGAAAGTGTGCTGGCTGATTCTGGAAAGGCTAACACCCAGTTGTTCTTTGATGTGACCCTTACTGCTGTGGCTAATGATATGAGTAGAGGTAAGACTCACAATATTCTTTTAACTAATTATATTTTTAAAAACGAATAGCCACACTCCTTAGTGTAGATTTTCTTTGTCATATATAAATAATGCTGCATGGTTCTCACAGCATTGCCTATCCCTAAAGTAGAGAGCAGAGCTTGTATTATGGGTCAGTCAGTCATGTGGTATGACTGATATACTACTTATAGAGTTCACTACGTATCCATTTATTATTATACATAGAAACACCCAGACCTGAGACATAAATTTGCAGATCATACAAACGTTTGTCACACAAGTAGAATCGAACCCTCAACCTGCATCTTAGCCGGGCCTTAACCCACTGCGCCACAGAGGTTGTCTTATCTTACTTATTCTTGAATGTTGCTGTGAGTGCTGAATTTAGCGAAGAAGTCTAGAATTGAAGCATAGCAAGTGATTCTTATAAAGACTACTGAACACATTGAGTGATTTAAAACACAATTCTAAAAAAAATCCTTGCGTGTGATCAAGTCTTTAAAAAGGCAAGTTTATAAATTGTACTATTTATAAACTAAAATTTCAATAAATAACATACAAAATGTTGTATCTATGAGTTATAAAATAATTAATAAATAAATAAATAATCCCGGACATTACACACAACATCATCTGGCCCCAAAGTAAGCAGAGCTTGTGTTATGGGTACCACATGACTGATATACTACTTATATACGTTTTATTTTTTTGTAAACACATACAACATCATCATATTCCCTACCTGGTTTTATTCTAATTCGAAATGACCGCACTTGGTGTGGTGGTGGTGGCGTTGCCATATATCTCCGTGCACATATTCCTTTCAATATTGTTAGTATGTCAGCGCAGCCATCACCGCATAATGCTGGTGAACACCTCTTTTTAGAAATCCTTCTCTCTCATACAAAAATCTTACTAGGTGTATTTTACTGTCCGTTCAGAAGGACAGTAAAATACACCTAGTAAGATTTTTATAAATTTGTATAAATTATTTCCATTCTTTTGAGACACTCGTAGAAGATCTTGTCGGTTCTGTTGATCACAACATTATTATGGGTGACTTCAACACTTGTTTACTTAAACAAGACTACCGACCTAGGTCACTCGAGAATTTAGCTACATCCTCTAACCTTACTATTCTCCCTCTTAACGCTACCCACACTTCGCAAACTTTGTGCCCACTCTTCTTGACTTAATCCTTGTTTCCTCGCAGACTCACGTGGCTCACCATGGTCAGTGTCCTGCGGACGCTTTCTCCTATCACGACCTTATTTTTGTTTCTTATAAAGTCCGTCCGCCCAAATCTAAGCCCAAAATTTTGATGCAGCGCAATTTTGGTAGTGTTAATATAGACAATTTGAGAAAAGATGTGCTGAACTTGGACTGGACTAGCATTGTTAATGCGAGTTCTATTCATGACAAAGTTGATCTTTTTAACTGTGCGCTGATCAAACTCTATGATACACATGCTCCCGTTAAAGCCATAAAGTTGCAGGGAGATGTACCTGCACCGTGGATCACAAAGGAACTGCGATTAGCTATGCAAAAAAACTTATAGCAAAATCTAAATACAAGAAACGGCCATCTGTAGCTAATAAAGAAAAGTATATAGAGCGTCGGAATCTCTGTAATAGAGTGTGTAGAGACGCACAACGCCGGTATATTCACGAATCCATTGATAATAAAGATCCTGCCAAAGTTTGGAAATTTCTTAAGTCATTAGGAATTGGAAAGTCTCGTCAAGACAATTCTCCAAAGGATTTAAACATTGATGCTCTAAGCACTTTTCTTCTTCTACTTTATGTGATAGTAACACTAAAAGTTTAACCTTAAATAATCTTTCTAGTATTCCAATTCCTGACTATTCTAGTTTTGACTTTACTAAATTTTCCGAAAGTGATGTTAAGAAGAGCGTAACGACCATATCCTCGAATGCAATCGGAAGTGATAGTATAAGCCGGAACATGATTGTCCCAATTATTGATGAAGTCGTTCCTGTCATCCAACACATACTAAATGCATCCTTGACTACTGGCATATTTCCATCAGCGTGGAAAGAGGCCCAAATTACTCCCCTTCCTAAAAAAGCAAATCCATCGTCCTTTAATGAATACCGCCCCATTTCCATTCTTCCTTTCCTCTCTAAAGTTTTAGAACGTTTAGTTCATCAATAACTTAGTTCCTTTCTATCCAGAAATAATCTCTTAAATCCTTTCCAATCTGGTTTCCGCCCCGGCCATAGCACTGTGTCAGCCCTGGTGAAAATCACGGATGACATACGTCACGGCATGGATGATGGACAATTCACCATTCTATCACTTCTTGATTTTAGTAGTGCCTTTAAGAATGTCGATTTTAATATCCTGCTAGGAATTTTGCGCTCTCTTAACATATCTCCTGAGGTAATTGAGTGGTTTCACAGTTACCTGCATGGTCGCCGGCAGCGTATTCGCATAGATGAGTCGCACTCATCTTGGTGTGATATTAAAGCTGGTGTTCCTCAGGGCGGCGTTTTATCTCCACTACTTTTTGCAATATTTATAAATAGTATCTCTCAACATCTTTCTTCATCCTATCACCTATATGCAGACGACTCCAAATCTATACTCACGCGTCTTTAGCAAAGCTACATGAGGCAATTGATGTTACTAACTATAATTTGCGTTGCATTCTGAACTGGAGTAAATCGTATGGTCTCTCTGTCAATCCAGATAAAACGCAGATCATTGTAATAGGCAGCTCCAGAATGATATCAAAAATTGACTGGTTTCATCTCCCTCCTGTGATCTTCGACGGAAAATGCATTCAGCTGAGTGACTCGGTCAAAAACTTAGGCGTACACATTGACAAGCAACTTTCGTGGCGACCGCACCTGGCTGAAATCAGTCGGAAGGTGTTTGCTTCTGGTGCCTCTCTCAGAAGGCTTCGGAATTTTCTCCCTACCGCTACTAAAATTGCGCTTGCACAATCCCTTCTTCTTCCAATCCTTGATTATGCTGATGCCTGCTATATTGACATCACTGAAGAGCAACTTTATAAGCTTGAGCGTATCCAAAATTACTGTATACGGTTTATATTTGGTTTGCGCAAATATGACCACATTTCTGAATTTCGCAATAAACTCAAGTGGTTGCCAATCCGTTTTCGCCGGAATGCTCACATTCTCAATCTTCTCTATAATATTCTGTTCTCTTCTTCAACTCCCTTTTATCTCAAAGAACGGTTTGAATTTCTCCATCTCTCTAACCCTCGATCCTTACGCTCCTCAGAAACACATGAACTTAAAATTCCTGTTCACTCCTCTACCTTCTATGGAAAGTCGTTTACAGTGCAGGCTGTCCGCTTATGGAACGCGTTGCCTGTAGATATTAGAAAGGCCAAGTCTCTCCCCATCTTCAAGAATATGTTCATGAAACACTATTTGTCGTACTGTTATACCTAATAATTTCTATAATGTTGATATCATAATATAAAACCTATTTTGGTGCTATGATTTTATGATTTTATATGTTTATTATTATAACTATTATGTATGTATGTATGTATTTATTTATATCAGTATTATATTTAGTTTATTTAAAGATTATGTAAGTAAGTATAGAATTATATTTGCCAAAACACCACACCAATATGCCCCTTCTCTGTTTATTTATAGTCCAATCCATTCAAAGGTTGCCTGGCAGAGATCGCTGTTAGCGATAAGGCCGCCCATTGTATTGCCTTTTATTGTAAAATTAGTGTCTTTGTATTTTTCTGTGTGGTATAACAATAAAGAGTTATCTATCTATCTATACATATTATACATAGATAAATCACTAGACTAAAATTAATGTGTGAAAGGTCTGGCATTAATTATTATTTCATTCTTTCTTCAATAATAGAAGCGCAATACTAATATTGACTTATTGTTCCAGGTCTACATGTGAATGGTCACAGGATTTTACTGCAAATGCTGGCTCAGGACTACCCAGAATTCTGCACGGCATCGATACAGAAGAGTGTGAGCCTTCGCAACTCATATCAAAACCGACCGCCAATCGGATTGACTCTTCTGTGGGCTTTCGGTCAGGGCGGCCTAACGGATTACTCAGTTGGCATAAAAGGTATGCATAAACTACCCAGAAGGGTCCTGGTCAGTCGGGTGGCTGGAGTAGCTGCCTCCACCCGTAACGCAAAAAGGGCCGACCTGCGGCCTAGTTGGGAAACCAGCCCACACACCAAGTAACAAGGTCCTGGTCAGATCCAAGTCAGAACCTAAGATGCACCATTCAAATATGACTGACCTGTCAGCTCAGTTGGTAGTAGCTCTGCCTTCTGAGCTGTAGGTTGAAGGTTCGATTCCCTCCCAGGATAAACATTTGTGTGATGAACATAGGTGTTTAATCTGTGTCTGAGTGTTATAAAGTATCATATGTCTGTAAAAATATATAAGTATTCATTTTATCAAATCCGGTCACCGTAATACAAGATATGCTTAGTTTGGGGCTAGATGGTGTTATGTGCATTGTCCACCAATATTTATTTATTTATTAAATGTACGTAATTTACTCTATACAAATTCTCTCAAACGGTGGAAACTGTGAGAAAACCGGTATATTATAAATAAATAATGTCGGACATTTCACACAGCATCATCTGGCCCCAAAGTAAGCAAAGCTTGTGTTATGGGTACCACATGACTGATATACTACTTAAATACTTTTTATTTTTTTTGTAAATACATACATATTATACATAGAAACACCCAGACAAATACTTGCAGATCATACAAACATTAGTCCCGTGGCGGGAATCGAACCCGCAATCTTCTGCGTCTCAGCCGGATCTAGGCCCACTGCGCCACAGAGGTCGTCGACCTCTATTGTACCAATAAAGTGCTTAAAAGAACAATCAGGCCTCTCGTGGAGAAGCGAGACAGTATACAATTTCTTTTGGCTCAAATTCATAAGAATAAATGGGCGGAGTGCAGTAATACTAATTTTTAGAGCAATGCCACTTCATAAAATGTCCTACTTTGATTTGTGTCCCTAAAAAATTTATAAATATTTAAACATTTATAAACATTATTATAACAGGTTTCAGAAACTTAACAAAATAAATACTTAAGTACCATGTTTTTTTTTCTTGCTGTAAGATACAGTCAAGTGACTACCCTCCATACTAGTTGACACAGTATGACGGCACGGCGTCGTTGCTCTTCCATACTAGGCTCTGTGCTATCACGATACGGCACAAATGGTCTTTTATCTTTGATCTTTTATTGTAACCTACACAACTTCCTTCGATATTCTTCTTTTTCGTTAATGGCATGTGTCATAATAATGTCAATTTTGCCAGTGTCAAGTGTTTATATTGTTTAAAATGGTGTCTTTCATATAAAATTATTAAACGGATTATTTTTGTTCGAATCACAAAGGAACACAAAGCTTTTATTCCATTTATTTACAGTCAATAACTATAGCAATTTTTAAATAAAAACACAAAAAAACCGAAAATAACTGTAGAAAAATAAATAATATAAGAGCACAATGCTTGCTTCGCAAGACGGTCAAAAATAATCTACACACACTTCCTTTGATATATTTCGGATATAGGTAATTCATCATTTTCTTGCCAGGATTGTCAATTGACTAAAAAGTTTTGATCAGAACATGATTAGATCTTTGTAGTATTACTCTATGGATCTTATCATGTCCTAACGTTTTAGTCACATTGACAATCCTGACAAGAGATTGTCAAATAAAATTGAATCCAAAATATATCGAAGTCGAAAATTATGCGATCAATATATTAAAACCAAGTGAATTTAAATTATTTACATATACTTAATATTGTTCATTAGAGAATTAGTTTATACTACTTATATAGTTTAAATTTAAATTATTTAAAAACAGCTGATTTAAGTAAGTACAGTTTTAACAATAAGTCCAGTGACTGGCAATTTCTTTCTCAATCCGTTCGTGCACGCTTTAGATTTAAACCTGTGAACTAGGATCATAAATGTGAGGGTTATTACATAAAAGTAGCGATAGCGATAGGAACATATCCGCGAAATCAGTGTCAAATCGGGATTACATTACCTCTGAAGAGAAGCTTCGCCTCTGCATGAACTTCCGTGGCCAGTGTGAAAGTGCCTCAACGGAATGCGAGTTCAGGTTGGGCGTTGTAGGAGTAACCTACCTACTGGTCATATAGTGTGTAACAACGATACGAAAGATAAAGAAGGGTCAAATCGTGAATAACAACTTGTACAAAAGATACGGAAACCAGCCATTGCCTGTCACTATTCCTCGCCTGTCACACTGGTTAAAATACCTCTATGGACAGATAAATTGATAGAATCACTCTTTATTGATAAACCACACAGAAAAATACATAAACAATTATTTTACAATAAAAGGCAATACAATGGGCGGCTTTATCATAAACAGAAAAGGGGCATGTTGGTGTGGTGTTTATATATAATTCTATACTTTCTTAATCTCAAAATAAATCTTTAAATAAACGAAATATAATACTGATATAAATAAATACATACATACACAAAAAAGGTATAATAATAAACAGATAAATTCATAACACAAAAGTGGGTATTATATAAGATGTCAACAATACAGAAATAATTGGGTATAACAGGACGACAAATAATGTATTAAATTGCAGCAGTGATTACAAAATATGGGGACGGAGTATCTCCCAGGGTCATATAGAATATGGACCTGAGAACTATGAAACCTTAGAACATAGGCTCGTGATCGTGACCAACGCGATATATTTTTATAAATTCATGAATCTAACTGATCTCTGTAGCACAATGGGCCAAAGCCCAGCTGGGACGCAGAATCTGCGGATTCGATTCCCACCGCGAGACAAACGTTTGTATGATCTACAAGTATTTGTCTCGGGTATTTCTATTTAAAATATGTATTTACAAAAAATCATGTGTGCAATTCACACGTGGTAGAAGTGAAACCTTCAAAAAACATACGTACAATACGTACACGTATATACAAAACGGCACGGTTGTTTTGATGCCTTTTCTCAAGCTTTGTACTACGCTACACAAATTTGTAATAATAAACACGTATAATGCTTCCTATCTCATTTTCTCCCACGTTAAATCTTATGAATTTATGTGTCTCTTTTTACTGTCGCTTTTTCGTTTTATCGATTTTCAAATCACAACGATGTTAAAGAAGTTTTCACTTCAAAAACTATTAATATACTATTAATATCAGTCATGTAGTCCTCATAATACAAGCTCTGCTTACATTGGGGCCAGATGATACTGTGTGAAATGTCTGGCATTATTTATTTATTTACTAGACAGAGTTTGCCATCGAAAATTACTGTCTTACAATCCCATTTTTTTATCATCTTCCTGCCCTCATCACACTGAGGTCAGCACACCCTCTTTCATTCAATCTCCACAATCTTATAGCTTTACCTCAACTTAAAAATCATCTAACAAAGTAAACTTTTTAGCGTATTTGCCTAAGATTCAGAGAGTAATCTAAGCGTGAGATATCGCTTCCGTTCGTCAATGTTTTGTCCATTTTGACTAATGGGATCTCAAAGATCACGATAGGCTCAAGCCTAGCATACTCGTAAGTCACGTTTCTGAATTATAGAGTTGTGTAGTCGACTCCCGTTATTACGTAACTTGCAACAAATATCAATATGCGTGAATTGCGCGATCGCTGCTGTCAAACACATTTTTTGGAATTTATTTTTTTCTTTGATACAATCGACCTCCTTACTAAATATTATCAAGAATCCGCTCAATCGTATATTCGTGAATAGGTAACAAACAAAGAAACATACAGACAGACATACAGTCACATTCGAATCTATAATATTAGTATGAATGTATGTATTTATTCATTAAACGACACGAACTTATTTCTTCTTAAATCACAAAGATAACAAAACATTAAATAAAAAAATATGTTACAATAAATATTGGTCTTTTGTCTCTAAAAAATTATGTAACGTTATTTATAACAGACACAACTTTTTAACCCATGGTACATAACTGGCACGCTCTAGGCCTATCTAAAATAATAATTATAAAAAGATATAGCTTAAATGAAATGAAATAAAAGTGAAATGTAATGAAAAAATGAAAATGAAAATGAATATGAAATAAAAAATATTCATTTGATACGACAGGACACATATAGACTTTAAGGTTAAGGTGGTAAATGATAAAAACATAATTAAAAAAAAAACCTAAACAAAAAAATGAGAAAGTACCTGCGTCACAAAACTCGGTAGGTGACCAGTATTAGGTACCTACTTGCAATCAGAATCAATATAAAGGTAGTGTAGGTCGCAATTTACAAAGATGCCTTACACTCCTTACAATATACTGTGGTAAAACTTATTCTCAAAATAATCTCAAAAACTACATTTTTAAACAATTGATTATGATTATGTACCTACATGTAAATCTCAACTCTAAACTGCGCCAGTGCGAAGCCAAGGCGGATCACTAGTTCTTTGAGAAAAACCAACCCAAGAAAACCTTCAGATAGGCCGCCGATGATAGGCCGAGATGTAAGCCTTATCTTATCATATAGGTAGATATCTTAGGTAAGTAGTACCTAAGATGACGCTCTAAACTCAAGATTTCAATTTCATTTATCAAACAGTACCCACCTACATAACTGCTGTAGCATTAAATAGACACGTTCTAAGGCACAACTACCGTATCGTAAGCGATCATCAACCAAAGCAACACTCCCGTGGTCAGTACGTTAACTTTTTACTTACTTAGACGAATGACAGTGCTTCGTAGGGCATGACGTAAACTTTCGGGCAATCCGTCACCAGATTTAGCCTCTAACTCGAAAGTAGTGGTATTAAATAATTAAGTAATTTATTTTTCCACACAATTTAACGGTATCTTTTCTTCCAGCGTGGCAAGACCTGTTCCTCCCAGTTATAGAATTAAAAAACTATTCTAAATACGTGATCGGCTACCTAGCGAAGTTGCTAGTGCTCCACGTTAAGATGGATACAGCGCGGGTTACACAGGACCAGCTACTAGCTATGTTTGATACCGTCTATAGCAAGAAACAGACGCTGACTAAAGACCTTGCTAACGAGCTTATACTACAAATGAGCAAGTATAAGGTAAGTTGTTCATACATATTATTTTATTTGAGAAAATACTATTTCACAGTAATAAAACACAATTTAGATTATGTTAGACGGTAACCAATAATGTTTCCACGGTAAAATTTTACATGAATGCTAATGAACAAAACAATATAATATAATATATTGGACACATATATACTTGTTGGGCAAACATGTATTAAAAACATTGTTATTCATAAATTATGATAAACATTTAGGGTAGGCATCGAAAGGCCCTAAAGATAGGATTTCTCTGCAGCGAATTTAAATAAAAATGCTATTTGCATTAAAAAAAAAAAAAAGTAAATGTAGGTACCACAAAAGAATTGAAGCGAAAAAAAATCTAATCTGTCTAGCCATTTTCGAGTTTTTGCGAGGCTAACGCACGGCAATTGAAAAAAGAACATTATTTTTTCATAAGAAAGTTTGATAAATGCGTCTATTTGTGAAATAGACGAATTTTTATATTAATTGTATAATATATTCTACAATCTACAAAGTCGATTGTTTCTCTAATAAAATAGCTAGTAGGTACCCTAAAAAGACTCAGCACCCTATAGCGCTCCACATTCCTGCCAAAACAACACATGAACGGTCAAATACGAGAGAATATTATGCCCTATTCGGCTAATCTCGCATGTTCGCGTGGTCTCCATTTCGTGCCCAAATTAAAGGGTTCTCGTGTAGTTTTGCGTTAGACACTCCCTTCACATTCCCGCCGCCCGCCGTCAAGTTCCGTCGATTTTATTTAGGCCTACAAATTGCCTTTTGTACAAGTGGACAACTGCGCGAGCGATAATAATGGAGAGCGGCTGTCGGTCTCGCCTAGTCTCCGAGACCAGAGATAAAGACCTCTCGACGAGAGTGAACCGCGCTTAACTCCCGTATTCTTCAGTACAGTTGACACACACTAGCTAATAAATTGTTTAAATCTTTTGCCATCTTTATTCTTTGACATTAGAACGACAAAGATTAAGCGCCACGATTATGTGTTTATGTGAATTATATGATTTAGGGGTAAACTATGACGCTTTTCGGACTCCAGCTTTCCAGATCTGTAACTTTTAAATTATTTCTCGGCGTCTGGTAGATACATTGCGTGACCCAAGACCTTGCTCCTATCTGGCTCAGCGTATTAACATTGCCATTTAACGAGGCAATGCCACCAGTGCCTTGGGAACCCTGCCCTCCAGCAGTGATCTGGATCAGTTGAGCTCTCTATGTATAGATCGTTTTGAACGGTCCTTGGATAACTCGACTGTTTCATATGTATTTTATATTATTCTGTACATTTCTGTAATTACGATTAGCCCATTGTATCCCACTGCTGGGCAAAGGCCTCCCCTTGATCTTTCCAGTCATCTCGGATTTTAGCTGTTTAGACCCAAGCTCTATCAAAGGTGTTGAGTCACAGGTTCTGTAATTATTTCTGTAAATAAATAAGCTACTCTTATCGCAGGATATATTCTTCAACCGATGCGGTAACAAGCTTCAAGTGACTTTCAACCAGATAATGAAGAAGCTACCGAACCAGTATCTCACTGGAGCGTCCCTGGATCCTTACTACAAAGTTCTGGTGGAGAGTTTAATAGATTGTCTGGAGAAGGACGACTCTTGCAATGCTACTTGGAGACAACTGTTTAATAAATGCACAAAACAGTCTGCTACACTACTGGATTACATTGGTAAGGAGACGTTGATACTAACGGCTTTCAGTTACTATTATTGAATTGGTATTACGGAAGGGTTATGTTGATTGTAACTCATGCTGTCAAAACTAAGTTCCAGTTGCAATCAAACTAATGATTTAAATAATGCCTATATGTAATACCAAATCCTCTGTTGCTAATAAGAACTTATACATTTAATTTAGAGATCCTTAATAGCTATATGGAACTAAAATATTAAACATAAGTTATCTGATTACATTCTACTAAATGAAAAATGAGAAATGACCTAAAACCTAAAATATAAATGGTCTTTTGACTGGCCTGTCAGCTCAGTTGGTAGTAGCTCTGCCTTCTGTGCTGTAGATTGAAGGTTCAATTCCCTTTCAAGACAAACATTTGTGTGATGAACATAGGTGTTTATTCTGTGTATGGGGCTAGATGGTGTTGTGTGCAGTATCCACCAATATATATATATTATTCTTAATTTATGCAGTGATGAGCTAATTCTGAGCATGTGCAATGTTCAGACATGCTCCTAGACATTCTCAAAAAGATCTATCTGACCTAACATGACATCTAGGGACATAATTGCTGTTTGAGTTGGAAAATTAAATGATGTATTTCCCTATAGATAGCAACTGGGAGGAAGTAAAACCAAAACTAAAGCAGAAATCATTAAAAGCGACGGTGCTTGAATACAAGGAAGTAAGCGTAGAGGCCCTGAAAGGAAAAAAGAAGGATGAAACCGTGGTCAAAACGAACAAAATTTGCCAGGTACGTACCTACATAATAAAGGTTTTAATAAAATATGTTTTTGATGACACGAAAACCGGTTACTTCCGAAATTAGCTAAGTGCGTGTCGACACGTGTCAAACTCTTTTTATTTATTGCCAGGTAAATTAAATTAAATCTCCCAAATTGGTAGAAATCATTACAAATATAAATTATGAGTATTTATTTATTTAGACGTATCTGCATTTATCTATATTGTTAGGGCTTATTAATTATGATCTTCTGGTTATCGTAAGAATTCGGAAACTTCAGAAGATTTTAACATCTCTAAAGGATTTTGATTGAAATGAGCAAAGTTTGTACTAAATAATTAAATCACAGACATGTTATATTAATAAAGACTAAAACAATAAAAGAACAGTTTTACGACCCTCAACAATAATTATTAATTCAATCTCGGTCAAGCCATAGACGTTTTACAAATTTATTGCCAACAATCTCTAGTGAACATTTGGTAGCTTTTTTAAATGAGATGTGCCTACCCTAAACCTAAACTTGGCAGTCGAAGTAAAATTCGTGAAACGAAACGAATTCGCAAAGTGGACGGACGAGACGACATTTTCGTTAACGATCGAAAAAATCGAATCAATAAAATTAAATCTGTGATTTGCACGCTGAAACTGTACAAAGGTAATTCGTAAATGGTATCCACTGTATATCATTTTGTTGGTCATTGTGAAGTTTGGTGATTTCTGTACGAACGCTGTCTAAATCTAGCTTTTGCAAATTGGAGTTAAAAAGAATCGCGCAGTTTTCAACGCGAGCGAAACAAGTAAAACCACTTTTTATACTGCACTCTCGTTCGGGCGCGGCTAACAGTACATTTCGTTCGATGTATAACATCCGTTACTTTGCGGGTGGTGATATCGTGTTGGTAAAATTGTGGATGTGAATGTGCGTGGTATTTTTACAGTATTAAAAAAGGTAGAAGTCAAAGCCAGGTAAAAACCTTTCTCTCTCCCCAATTGATCGTAGGTAGGTACAGTTCTGTTCAAAATTCCTACAAAATACCTATTTGATAGAATTGGGCGTTTTCCAATGAGCCACCTGTGTGGTGATAATTCATTGTTTTCCTGTAATCATCTATTGTTCTTAGATTTATTGTCAACACGTTTTTGTTAAATCTGAACTGGGTTGATCATAAATTGTAGGTATATATTAACGGCTATAGATACATCTGTGCCAATAGTTTGAAGAGCACTCAATACCACCTCAATATGTTTGAAAGTAGTCTTTGTGATTGTGAGTTTTTTTTCATACAACCGATTTTGTGTTAAATAGGAACTTAATTTTCTATAAACAACTGGCTTTAGGAGTTTATTTAGTAGTAATTCTGCTTTCTATGCTATTAGTTATGAGTTCGACTCACTATCAGGATAAGAATTTGTGTCATGAACATAATTTTGTTTGGATGTTTAAAGTATCATTATACATATTTATTTACATGTTCAAAATATATTAAGTCATTCAGCTGATACACATTTTTGGCATTAAAGCATATATATAAGGTAGTCTTTTCAAGAAAGTGTATTATAATATAAATGACTATAATATTGATAGGAGACATGGCCTCATGTAGCTCTGCCCTCAGACAGTTAACCAACACATTTGAAATGTATAAACTCTTTTGTATAAGAAAGCGCTAGGGCCAGGACGAGTTTCTTGCCGGTTCTTCTCAAGTTTGGGCTAGAAATTGGCATCTAAATTCACTAAGTATCATGTTTCAAAGTGATCCTTGTGATTGTATTGAATAGCATTGCAATGTAAAATTTTTTTGTAAATTTATATCCCAATTTAGCACTGCACATTGTAGACTTGAATAACAATGCTAACATTTGTTCCAGGATATTCTAGACAGAATGACAAGCTCTAGAAAGTTCCCTTGGCTCTGGGCTAGCTTCTTCCTCCTTGTCGGCATTGCTGGTCTGGTTGCGTATGATGTAAACTTAGCTGGTGGTAGCTTCCCAAGTAAGTATAATTAGTGTTAATATGTTGTTGTTTTCCATATTTATAGTGTTTGGATCACTACATATCCATTGTTACATAACTTCTAAGAATAATATTGACATATCTAACTTAGTAAATGTTTGCGTCAAGTATTCAATTACATTGTAACTGCTGAATGGTGTTGAATTGATTCAGTTCAGTTTTATAATTAACTAGCAACTCCCCGGCTACACATGGGGGAATTATACACCTAAACTTTCCTCTTGAATTACTCCATCCATTTGTGAAAACCGTATGATAATCCATTTGGTAGTGTTTGAGTTTAGTGTGTTCAGAGAGACAGGCAGATGCATCGGGGGGACTTTGTATTATAATATGTACTGATTTGTTTCTTTGGATTCCATAACAAGCTTAATCAAAGCTGTGGGCAGAAGCTAGGGTATCATTACATGCACATTACCAGTGTGGTAATAAAACTATACTCTATTAGTAGAACAAGTCAAGTTGGCCTGTCAGCTCAGTTGGTAGTAGTTCTGCCTTCTGCCTTCTTCTGTAGGTTGAGAGTTTGATTCACTCCCAGAGTAAACATTTGTGTGACGAACATAGGTGTTTGTTCTGTCCGGGTGTTTTAAAGATTATTATTATGTATAAAAAAATATTTGTGTCATCCGGTTGCCATATTAAAAGCTATGCTTAGTTTAGTGCTAGACAGTGTTGTGTGCATTGTCCGTCAATGTTTATTTATTTTTTAAATATGCCCAAAAGTACATAATTAAATTGTAACTAATTATTTTTACACTTAAATCAATTAACTTTATTTGATACATGTACAGTAACAATTTGAAAATGATGATACAATGATACTTACAGATGAAAGTTTATTAATTACATTTAAAAGTCAACCAACTTCATGTATAAAAAAGCAATCAAAATTTCGTTTTATTCAAGTCTAAAGTTTTTTTGATTTAAAACCTAACTACTAACCTAACCTTTTTTTCAAATCTGTTCGTAAATTACGGAGTTACGATGGAAACAAATATAAAAAATAATGAAAAACAGTCGAATTGAGAACCTCCTCCTTTTTTGAATTCTGTTGAAAAGTTGTTTAACAGCCGCATTCTCTTAATATAGTTTTTTTTATCAAATCTATACTAAGGACTTAAGGGTAATTTAGGACTAAGTGCGGCTATATGTATAGGTATAAAAGTATACAAGCATGTCTAATAGCATTTTTACAGTCAAGGGAACATTACAAACGGACAATCTTTGCCCTAGTTCAACCTTTCTCATACCGTTTTATGAAATAGATGTGTTTTAAAATTTTACTTTACAACAGATTAGATAATATTATTTATGTAGTTTGACCCGTACTTGCACTTCTGTTATCTTGCATGTGTTAACTTTGTTTAACGGTTGTACTTTGTATTTGAGTAGGTAAGTACTATCTACTTCATGTCGGACATGTAACAACTATTTTATAAAAAATGGTTAACAATTTGTTTTCTAATAGGTAGTCACTAGTCTATTAAAGTACCTCCTTCATCTCATCTCATCTCTTAATAATTATATTTAATATTAATATTTATATATTTAATAATAATAATATTTAATATTTAATAGTAATTGACAATGTTTCTAATTACATATATTAGAAACATTGTCAATTTCTGACAAAAGATAATCACTGTTTTTAAATATTGGCATGCCCTTTTGTAAGGTGATAAATAGTGATAGGACAAACAAATAAAAAAAAACCGGGCATTTCACACAGCATCATCCGGCCCCAAAGTAAGCAGAGCTTGTGTTATGGGTACCACATGACTGATATACTACTTATATACATATATTTTTTAAATACATACAGATTATACATAAACCCAGACCAGAGACAAATATTTGCAGATCATACTAACATCTGTCTCGCGGCGAGAATCGAATCCACAACCTTCTGCATCTAAGCCGGACCTTGCCCCACTGCGCTACAGATGTCGTCAAATCTTAAGCAACCAATTGCAATCACCGCAAAGAACGGTAAAATGTATCTTTGGAAACAAATCACACAAAAAACAATGGTTTACAAACAAATCAATTTTAGGTTCTATAAAGTTCACCGGGTCATCTAATTATATACCTATACTTACTAGCTGCTGCCCGCGGCTTCGCACGCGTAGTACCAACATAAAATGTAGCCTATGTTCTTCTCCAAGGTCCCATCTATCTCTATACCAAAACTCATCAAAATCTGCTCAGCGGCTTAGGTGTGAAAACTTAACAAGTAGACAGATAGACAGAGTTACTTTCGCATTTATAATTTTAGTTAGAAATAATCATATAACAATACTTAGATCTTGGAGGATACCAAAGGGGATTGTCAGAGGCAAATCCTTGTACATATCCTATATTTAGCACATGCATTTTGCCCAGTAGTCGGTACTTGGTGCGTAGATGCAAGTTTGATGTTCCAGGATGAACAGGTTTTCTCACCATGTTTTCTTTCAACGTTTGAGGTTCTACTTAATTATTTGATATGTTTTACTACAGAAAGTTATTTTGTCATTACTTGTTCTCAGAAAGTGCAACAGGCAGACTCTTCAAAGATCTAGGAATCTTGGAGCACAGTCAAACAGCTTGGCAGAAGTCTCTGTCCACATCAGCCCGAGGCTACCTCTGGATCGAAAATAACGCACCAGCCTACTACACACAGACCATTGAAGTGGTGAATCCCTACTTCCTGCTGACTAAAGACCTTATTGCCATCACTGCAAAGAAGGCTTCGATCTTGATCAGTAACATCCAGCAGTATGTGATAGTGAAGACACCTGTCGTCGTAGCCACAATTGAGCAGTATGCCCCAGGCTTAGTGGAGAATGTGAAGAGTTACTCAGCATCAGGTTACAAAGCTGTGGTGAAGTATTCGAGTGACTACTATCAGTTAAGCGCTGATTATTTGAAGACTAAAGTATTTGTGTAAGTAAATCATTTCATTATTATCAGATCAGAGACTGAGTTGAGAGACATCCTATAGCCAAACGAATCAAACAATACAGTCATAAAGATCAATCTCACCCAGTACATATAGTAATAAATAAATTATGTTTTATTTAATCAGATTTTTTATTTTCCAGTGGTGAATGGGCCCCAGAAATACTCCAGAACAAGACTGAGTCTGCGCTGAATGTGACAAGGTTCCATATCTCATCATACTTCCACTGGTTCCAGAAACAAATGCATCTATACTCGGAGATACCCTGAAATGTGGGGCACCTGCCCTAGTGATAGTTGAGTGTTCAGTGCGAATGGAGGGATGATGTAATTTATTATGTTAAATGCTTTTTGGTGAGGTTTTGTGTGGAATTGGTAATGTCTCAGAAATAATAACTATAATTGAGGAAAATAATTATTTAGAGAGAGAATTTAAAATATTTGAATTTTAATATGCTGTTTGTCCAGTTGGTAGTTAAATTAAAATTGTCTCTTGACAATATTGTTGTAAAGAAAAGCTGGACTTTTCTCTAAAAGCACAAAATCACTCCTCCATTCGTAGATTTTATTATAATAATATTCTATTTCAATATTTCTTTAACCTCCTTTAAACAAGTTCATACAAACATTAATTCAAGTAGGTACAAAGTTAGCTAAATTAGCTTAGAACAATGAAAGAATCTATCCATTTATACAATTACGGAAATAATTAAATCATATCATGATCTATTAGTGAAATCCATGACAATATGAATTCTAGTATTAATTTATTGATTTACTAATTCTATTATTTTTACATTCCTGGTGCATTTAAAACTTATTTCTTTCTTTCATCTATCAACCCAGTTACCGTTAAAGGTAGAACTACATTGTTGTATGCTTCAGTACTCTCAAGCACCCTCCAGATTATTTATTGCAAAATAATTGGTTTTTATCTCAAATTTTAGATCAAAATAACGTGTGAGTACTTTCTTAGGTCAAAATAATAAAGTACTGAATCAAACTTATATGTAGCTCAACCTTCATCATCCAAATATTATAATTATATAAAATTGTTTTTATCTTAGACCCCATGGCCTAAGTTTTATATTTTTATTTGTGTTGAAAATCATTCTGAATTCCTTTTTTTTTTTCTACAATTTTAATCTACTATTTTCTTTTGGAATGCAAAGTTACAGTCAAAATTTGTAAATACACCCATTTATATTGTGTTCTGGATATAGGATAATGTGTTGTATTATAATTTTAAGGAGTCCCAATAAATATTGTTAGTGATAGCATTTTGTTTATATTTCTTGCACCTGTTTAGGGTTCCGTAGTGCATGTTCTTCTTACATTAATGGCATGTATAATAATGACAATTTCAAGTGTTTATACTGTTTATAACTAAGACAAAACTGTTATTCCATTTATTCACACCTGAGTCAATAACTCTAGCTATATCAATTAGGCATTGTGTGTAGCAGCCTGATTTGTAAATCTTAAAATAACTTCCATGGAAGCTCCATGCTTTTTTTTTATTTGACTACATATCTGGATGAATAATTTATTTTAAGGATTTTATTAGTTTTTGCAAAAAAGTATCATTGAAAAACTAAAGTAAGATCATGATCTCCGCGTAGCTCAGGCCTCTATGGTAACAGGTACAATGAAGTGGCTCGAACATTGCGTGTTTCCAAGTCTGTCATCTATCGTAATGCTTAATTGCGATACGATATGATACCGGCAGATTAGAGAGTAGGTAGGTACACAGGACACGTCACTGAGACAATTTATTTATGGTGAGCAGTGTGTCCTTGAAATCTCACTTTGTCTTCTGAGTTCCTGAGCGTAGTCCTGACTACGCTCCAGGAAGTTCGGCAAGTGCCAGTTAGCACTAAAACAGTATAGGGACGCACTTGTCAACCAGAGGCAACGTAGGTACTTCCCACTGGTCATCGAGTAGATCAGGCCAACTTTACTCATTCATACTGAAACTGGGTTGATGGTGCTTGTGGAAAAGTACTGTTCAGGAGTCACGGTTTTGTCTTAAGCTAGACGATATGACGATCTGTGGCGTATTGGGCTAAGGCCCGGCTGAGACGCAAAAGGTTGCGGGTTCAATTCTCGCCGCGGAACAAATGTCTGTATGATCTGCTAGTATTTGTCTCGGGTCTGGGTGTATCAATGTATAATATGTATTTACAAAAAAAACGTATGTAAGTAGTATAAACAGTCTTGTGGTACCCATAACACAAGCTCTGCTTACTTTTATTCTGATGTATAAGCTATACTATTGTAAGGTTTTATTAAAATCCACACAAATACAAACTTTCGCGTTTGTAATATTAGTAAGGAAAGGAAGTAAGGTTTAGGTACCTACCTATATAAAAGTAAAGGTATGTAGACGACCCACAGAAAGTACACTCAATGGAACTTTGTCGTAAGAGAGAATATATGGGGGAGGGTCAGTTATATAGGGCGGTATTTGAAAACCCAAGCGATTGTCATTGGGGGTTCGCGGATGGTATCCAAAATTGACTGGTCCAGCCTTCCTCATATTATTTTTGACGGAGTACACATAAAGCAGAGTGAGACGGTGAAAAATTTAGGTGTTCTCATGGACAGAAATCTGTCATGGGAACAACAGTTAACCGAAATCAGCCGTAAAACTTTTGCCTCAGCAAGTTCTATTCGAAGACTGCATAACTTCCTTCCAATCGCCACTAAAATTTCGCTTGCACAGTCACTCCTTCTTCCAATATTAGACTATGCTGATTCCTGCTACTTAGATTTGACTGAACAGCAACTTCACAAACTTGAGCGCCTTCAAAATCTCTCCATTCGATTTATATTTGGGTTGCGAAAGTATGACCATGTCTCCGAATTTCGAAAAAAGCTCAATTGGTTACCAGTTCGCTTTCGCCGGAATTTACACTCTCTTATTTTTTTACATAAAATCCTCTTTAATCCCACAACACCTACCTATCTCAAAGAACGTTTCCAATTTCTCCACCTCTCACACTCTCGAAACTTGCGCTCCTCTGATACTCTCTTACTTGCGACACCTGTCCACACTTCTTCATACTACGCCAATTCTTTCACAGTACAGGCTGCTCAATTATGGAACGCACTGCCAGGTGCTATTAGACGCGCCAAATCACATGCTATTTTTAAAGCTATGGTCAGGGAACACTATTTGTCCTGTTGTTAAATATTGCTTATTTCTTAACAATATTTAGGTTTATATATATTATAAGATGTATGTATTCGTTTATTTAGTTTATCATATGTATATAATATTATTTATTTATTTTTGTAGTATTAAGTATTGATGTATTTCTTTTTTTTTTTTATCCTGTAAATATGTATGTACATATTATTTTTATCATAAATCACTTATATTATTTTCATCAACCCATTTTCAGCTTAATAGATTTCTATCCATCCTAAGGTTGTCTGGCAGAGATCGCTATCTAGCGATAAGACCGCCCATTGTACTACCGTGTAGCTAAACATTGTTTCGTATAATAGTCTAATGTATTTTGTGGTGTGCAATAAAGTATTTTCTATCTTCTATCTATCTATCTATTTGCCTAATGGGCACCTGCGGAGCTACATATCGTGGAAAATGGGTACCTACCAGACAGCGGCACGGTATGTGACTGACATTTTAGCACACATTGCGATGACCTCTGACCGTACATCGTAGATGGTTTTCGTTGAATGCAAGCTAAAGCTCGGCATCACACTCCAGCCATAGGGTACTTTCGGGAGGTTGAAATCAATGTTTTGGAGTGGCCAGCATGCTTATTAATTTAACTAGCTCTGTCTTGTTCCAGACATCCCTAGGTATATCCTAAGCAAATGATTAGATATCGAAGCGCTTATGTTTTGTCCTCGTTTGTCTAATGTCAATAAATAAATACATATTAGTGGAAATACACACAACACCATCTAGCCTCAAACTAAGCATAGCTTGTATTATAGTGACCAGATTACTGATAGAATACTTACATATTTTTAGATACTTTATGACACCCAGACACAGAACAAACACCTGTGTTTATCACATAAATGTCTATCCTGGGCCTCCCGATATTTCGGTACAATGCAACTGTACCGAAATATCCCGTTTTGATTGAATATTATACATATCATCATCATTGGCCTTGGTTCATGATCACAAGATAATTATCAGTTTGACGACCTCTGTGGCGCAGTGGGCTAAGGTCCGGTTAAAACGCAGAGGTTGCGGGTTCGATTCCCGCCGCGGGACAAATGTTTGTATGATCTTCAAGTATTTGTCTCGGGTCTGAGTGTTTCTATGTATAATATGTATGTATTTACAAAAAACAAAGTATATAAATAGTATATCAGTCATGTTGGTACCCATAACACAAGCTCTGCTTATTTTGGGGCCGATGATGGTGTGTGAAATGTCCGGGATTATTATTATTATTATCTCGTGATCTCGTAAGTTCCTGCAGGTACAGGTTCCAGTAACATGTTAAATTAAACTAGGTTAAATAATAATAATTAAATGAGCTCTTTTATAAAATGTTTAATTCTTACAATGGTTTGTTTACTTATTCACTTAGTTTACTAAAGAATAATTTATGTGTATTATTGTAGATAGCTGTTGCTAACTCTTCTATGTTCTCGTTTCTTATTGCTGCTAGGATTTCTAGTACTTGCCTGAAACAAAATCATTATTTTTATGTAGCGATGTTCTAGATAATTGTCAATAGGCATGACGGCAGTATCGTAAAATGGTCGATTTAATGTTGATGCCCTGCTTATCATGAATTCACAAAATTGTGTGGGTGTTTTTATAATGATAGTTTATATCCCACGCCCCATGACGGCTGATTTGGATGATACTTCGTATAGCCTATGATTTGTAATAGTAGCATATAGACTACTTTTAAGAGGCCTACATAACGACCGTGTTTTTTAATAAATGCCCATTTTTGGCGTTCTTATTCAAAGAAACTGAAACCCTTTGACAATTGAAGGGTTCAATTCGAGAGGAGTTAACTGCTTTTTTTTTTCAAAAATGTGTTATTGGTATCGTTGGAATCAGAAAGAATTAATCTATCGAATGGCGTTTTACAAATAACAAAATTCGGTTTAGTTCTTGAGATATTCAGTCTAAAAAGGGTTTAACAAACACAAAAGTCGTGATTACTAATACAAAAAAGATTTCACGTTCATTAAACCTACATAAAATACAAAAACTCTTAAACGTTCGAATACAAAACTGGGTTATAGCGCCAAATATTTTTTTTATATTCACAAACGCCTTTAATGAACCCGACAAATTTTCATATATAGGTTTAACCTAATTTAAATCCTTTTTGCACCACTATTCTCACTAGAAAACTGTTTTTTGCTCGTGTGAAATGACAATAAACCCTTTTTGCACTAAACAGACAACTTTTTATAGAATAAAAGAGCATTGTGTCGCCATTTCATCAGTCAATCAGTAAACAAACACTTGTCGTTTGCGTGCGCATGTTTCCCGGTATTTTGTAGAAAAATATCGTTAAAAGTTGATAAAAGTGTATGATGTCAAAAAGTTTTGTATTTTGTACTGAGTACAACTTATCTTTTGGCCAACCAAGAAGTGACGTTTGCACCAAATACGAGAATGAGAATGGTGAATTGGATAAACGAACCCACAAGGAAAGTGCGAAAGAAGCGTAGGTATGACCTAATGAAACATGGTAGAGCTACCTTCAAAAATGAAGAGGGAAAATTATACTGTACTGTTGTCATTCAACAAACTATGCCTTTACCAAAGATGGAGAATCTTTTTATTTACGGCTAATTTGGTTCTACAACTTAGGTATAGGTACATATAGCAAGAAAAACCCAATACCATGCCATTATGTGTACATGGACTGAGGATATAGCAAAAAAAGGGAGTTTCGAAGTATCATGCGCATTGCATTACTTAGCTATGTACTTTAAAAGTAGAAACGAAATTAATAAAATCAAACACCTCATCGTTTGGTCCGATTCATGTTCAGGGCAGAACAAAAATTTTAATCTGATTCATACCCAATACCTACCTGAGGTCTCATACCTACATGGATTCTGACGAAGATTTTCGGCGAATAGAAAAAATCCTTCGAAAACACGAAAATATATAGGTAGAATATTTTCAGAAGAATACCGAAATATTATTCCGGAAAGCCCAAAAAAATCGATTGTAGTAGATATGAAAGAACATTTATATGATGTAGAAGATGTTCAGAGAGATTTAAAACTGATTAATAGATCGAAAAATACATTGGGGGCAAAAAGTTAAATTCAGGGATGAAGTAAAATGGCTCCAAATAGATACATTTGGCAGTTATAAGTATAAAAAATGTTACGATCCTAATACTACAATAAAGACTCCATTTTTGTTAGTTGATGTAGCACGTAAAGGCACTGTTATAAGGACAGATAGAAATTAGAAGATTACAATATTTACGACGTGAAATATCTGAAGAAAAAAAAAGGCTATTAGAAAACAAATTGCATACATACCTTTTGAAAAACGATATTTCTATGAAGGAATAAATAATAATAAATAACTACTTAAGTGTAAATATATTGTATAAGTAGTGAATTTATTTAATTAATAAATATTTTCAAAAATATTCTGTGTTTTGTTGATAACGTACCAAGGGAAAAACTTATAGACTTTGACTAAAGTAAAATTCCTTATAGAGTATACTATTTAAAGCTCAATAAATCAAACGAAAAATAACAAATTTGTTTACTTATTAATAGAATGAGGATATTTTGAACAATAAATCGTTATTGCACTCAGCTGATGTATTAATATTAGTAGAAAAAATCGGGTTAAGTGAAAAATTTACATTTTTATATAGTAATTGTAATATAAGCGCTATTTCTTTCATACCATTATATAGAAAATTATTTTTTTGTACACCTACAAGTTAATTTATAGTTTTTACTGCTATTTTTATTTGTAGAATAGAAAATAAAGCTGTTAATATTTAAAGTTGAATTGCGTCAAATTACTAATATGTTAGTTAACTCTTTCTCGAATTGAACCCTTCAATTTTGACTTATTGTATAGTGGAGAATAGTTATAATTTATAATGGCCTCACTTTTCGCATTTTTTTCTTATCTATACTAATATTATAAAGCTGAAAAGTTTGTTTGAACGCTTAGCGCGTCTCAGGAACTACTTGGTTTGAATTGAAAAAATATTTTTGTGTTGGATAGTTCATTTATCGAGAAAGGCTTTAGGCTTTATAACATCACGCTCCGACCAATAGAAGCGAAGCATCAACGGAAAATGTTGCAAAAACGGGAAAAATTAAATATTCCATTTTTAAAGCTTCCGTTGCGTGCGCTGCGTAAAAGAGGATTCCATCATACATATTTTTTGCGTAAGTTACGCAAAAATATGTATGATGGAATTGTGCCTCTTTTTTTTTCTTCTAAAAAATTCTAAAAAGTCAGAGACAGCATATGTATGTCTTTTAAGATTGTCACTATAACCATTTTATGGTACTTAAATTTGTTCGAAATTAATGCATTTTTTGGGAAGGAGTTTTATCAACATTATATTAATCCTTATCCAAATAAATGTTATTAATCACAAGCATTTAATTGTCCTTGACATCACTTGATTTCAATCAACATCTTAAGAGATATAATAATTTTTAACAACTCCGCAACAAAATAGGTATGTTCGGGTTCACGCGCGCAGTAACTCTGCCTGTCTATCTATTTGCAACGAATTCACGGCTAAACTACTGAATCGAGCTTGATGAAATATGGTATACTTAGAATAAGCTTAAACCTCAAGGAGTCCTTCCTTGAGGTAATAATATTTATCCAACCACGACAAACTGATATTCACGCGGACGAAGTCGCGAGCAACCTATCTAGTCTACTTATTTATATACAGCCAAAATTCTAAAGCATTTTTTTAATAAAATAAAAAGAGCCAGAAGATAAAATTTAAAGAAAAAATTAAATTTTAAAAAGATTTTGAAGTAATGTCTCTATACTAGGTATGCAACGACACTGTACGACCAAATAATATGAATAAAAATCCAATGTTAATAAAAATGCAAATTAAAACACTTTTATGCTACATGACCTTCAAATTTATCTTAAACCAAGAAACCTTTCTCCTCGAAACTTACACAATATTAACTGGCTCATTCCTCCCCTTCACTTGGCTTTCGCTCTTGTACTTCTCTTTCTTCACACTAGGTGGCCTCGTCGACACATGCTGGTAGCCAGGATGTGTGGGCTTCACCTCGCACCATGGACAGTCAGTTTCTATCATCAGCCGGTTCTGAGGGATCATTGCTGCGACTTCCAAGTTCTCTTTTGTTCTTAGGGAGCTGAAAACAAAGTTCAGTTTTGTTGATGCTATAAAATATATTATACCTAAAGAGTAAATAGCAACGTATTCTAAACATAAGATTAAAGGATAACGTAAAAAATACTGAAATCGTTTTGGCCGTCTTGCGAAGCAAACATTGCTCTTAAATTATTTATTTTTCTAGTTTTTACCGTTTTTATTAATAATTTGTTATTTACTCGAGTGTGAATAATTAGAATAAAAGCTTCTTTGTAATTCTATAAAAAATTATCCGCATAATTATTTTATATGTACAGACAACATTTTTTGTAAAATGCCGAACGTACGACTTTGTGATGTCATTACTATAAACAATCTAAATATACGAAATAATACAGAGGCCATAGACTACAAAAATTACAAAAACTATAGTGGAAGTGGGCTGGCCATTTAATCCCAGCTGCACCCGTGCTAGGGGGCAGACCCCAGGAAAGATGCTGCTCATTTTTCAGCCGTGGTTGCGGGTAAAAATTTGTTGGGTGTTTTTCTGTTTTGAGACACAGCTCAAAACAGAAAAACATAAAGCCTTCACCTAAAGAGGGGTCCTCAAAAAACAAACTCAAATAGAATAGAAAAACGTGTGCGTCTCGGGCCGCCCGATAGAAGTGATAACTTATACTAATTAAACTAGCGCTATGGGTAAGAGTGAGAGAGGAGCCTGCCTACAGCTGCCGTATGCGTGACAGAAAGGGAAGCCAGACAGACTGGCGCCGTAACGCGTTACGTAACGAAGCGGTTTACCCTCCCATAAGAAGTTATCACTTCAAAAAACTTAGTATATAATAATGATGCTCTGTGAAAAGTCCGGTGTTATTGATTATTATTAATACATAAAATTTTTGAAAAAACAAAACAGTCTTAAGTCGTGAAAAACTCTTTATACCTACCACACCTACTGAGAAACTTACCCATTTCTTTTCCAAATATAACTTAGAAAGTACATCATTTCAGGCGTACTAAAATGCGGGACGGAAAAGTCTATGGAATTTCATTTCTTAAGCATTTAGCGGGAGAGAAAAGTGTATGGAAATCCATTTCTAACGTGTTTTTTTTTTTTTTTTTCCTAGATCAGCCACTAGCTATATGGTTATTTTCATTATAGGTCAAACGACAAAAAGTTTTTACTCCAAGTGCGCCAAATGATTTATTCCTCTTCCGTTTTCCGAACAATATTTTGAAAAAAGAACCCAAGTAATAAAAAGGGATAGGCGGGAATTTCTTCGATTTTGGGTTTGGTAATTTTATTTTTGTTATCAGAAAACATTCTAAAAAAAGTTTGGGCAATGTTTTGATTAGTTAATCTTACGAGCTGCGAGTTAAAACAACGTCAACTTATGGAGAAGATAATGATTATTACATCTTAATAAAGTTAAACTATGACATTAACAATTTGAAACGAAGTAGGAGACAACAATTTGTTACCATATATCTATAATAACTATAACTCCTTCAATTAACAAGCAGATAGACACTAAATAAGGTAAAAAAAAAAATTTACTCTATACAAAAGTTAATATGCTGAGAGCGCCGTCTGTCTTAAGAGTAGAGGCTAGACTTTAATTATACTTAAGTAGTGCTGAGTTTAAACATGCCATTGTGTTGTGTCATACTCAGGTGCTCTTTGCCTGACAAATGCAGTAAACACTGTAACAGTAAGTTATACTAGTTCTCTCATACGGTGAGAAAAAACATTTTATCTATTGTAGAACCTAAAAAGTTCGAATACACATGTGCAAAGTGAAAAGGAGCCTCTGAGGCGCACTTTAAACCATTCACCACTCTGGTTTCAAAATAACAAGTGACACAATAACAAAAACACTGACCATCCATTGATACCTATAGACATTCCGAGTGCCAGAATTTTGTCCAAAGCCTCCTTGCTCCCGTCAAATGAGTGTACCACTCCACCAACAATCTTATCCTGGTTCCTGGTCAGTATATCTACAAGGTCATCTGCCGCGGCGCGACAATGCAAGAAAAGAGGCAGGTTGAACTCCTTGCTTAGTGGTAGCTGATATTCAAAATATCTGTAATAATTTTTTTAATTAGCATAGATAGATTGGAATTTGGAATCCATAGACGAAATAGGTGTACAAACATGGTAATTTAATATTAAAAATGGCTTATTCTTATAAGCCAATGAGTTATATTGTATGTTCGAAGATATCTTTTTTGAATTGGGTGCGCGTTAAATCTAGTTTTTGACTTTTTCAATTTCAAAATCCTTGACATTCTCCTGAACTTGCCTTCTCCATTCAGGACGTGGACGCAGCTAGGAATATGGTGATATGTAGATGATGACTTTTGCAGACTCATTGTTTAATTGAAGCTCACTGATTCTTTGATTGAATTGAACACAACATTATCTTCTGAATGCAGACAAAGAAATTACATTTGAATATAATTTTCAGCATTGGAATCAGCATATTGTGAGACATAGCCGTTCTTTAGAGCCTTTCATCCCATTTGGTACTGTGTGTCTATTGGCCCTACCACATTTCTTATATCATATTTCCAATGTTCCTCTATCCACTTGATAGTATGTAGTCTCAACAACTAAATAAAATATGTAAATCTATAATGGCAACTTGACAACAAAAACAACTTACTCACTTTAGTTGCACCTCTTTCTCACAGAACTTCAATCTGTCATAATCAAGTCCACACTCTCCTATAGCCACCACTTTGTCTCTGTTCCCACTAACCAGCTCCCTCAAACCTTGCAGGTATGTCTCTGGGGATTCAAGGAACTCTGTGCATCGGGTGGGATGGCAGCCAACAGTTGCAAACAATCTTGCTGAGAAATTTGATATATAGATTTAAACCACTTAATACTTCATTACATATGACTCAACATTTTTTTTCCTCATTGTATTGCATGTTTTATTTGGCTCACCATTGCAGCTTGACATATCAATAGCCTTTTTGCTATCAATTAAACTGCCTCCAGTCACAATCATTCTATCTAGCCCCCCTGCCCAGGCGCGGTTTAGCACTACATCCAAATCTGGCTCATGTTTCTTGGATCCATGGTAAGAACCCTGATACATGTCATCTGTCAGGTTTGCGCCAATATCTAGAGAAAAGGAGCTATATGAAAAAGTCAACCTCACCACCATGCTTTGAAAGGCTGTCGATTCTCAAAAGTTATTAGACTATTGCTTTTGTTGGGCAGTATAACATTGGCCGCTGACTATTACGAACGAGTAGTTCGTAGTTCGAGTAGTACTTAGTGATATTTAACACCATCACGGCAGTCGGCCGGCACAGAGACTTGTTGGGGCCAGGCAGGACTACGTATACGTAGGTAAGGTTCTTACATAAAACTTGAGGGCCAGGCCAGCAATTTTTTATACACACCAATGTATTTTCTCAGTGAACTCATCCTCCTCATAGAAAACACCTGTAGAGTGTAGAATAGAAATATTAATTAATCGTGTAAGAAAGAATAGGTATAATACGATACGGCAATACAAATACAATATGACAATATCACACAAACCACAAACAAAAACTATAGGCTTTTTCTTCTTCTTCGTTGTTTATGGTAAGTGAAATAATAATGTCAATTTTGCCAGTGTCAAGTGTTTGTTGTTTATAGACAAAATTCTCATCGTTCAAATTACATTGCACCATAATACACATATAATTGTCTTGTAATACACATACAATTCAATCAATTGTCCATCCATACACTTGTCCTATGTAGTCACAATTTATTCATTAAAATTCCGCAAAGATTACTCAATAAAACATGCATTAGTTAGAACGAGTAAAAAATATTAAACTAGCAGAACTATGTTACTTCATGAAATGAGTAACGAAGAATCTATACAATCTTTAAATTAGACTTAAATTTTTTCTTCTTCGTTATTAGCATGTGTCATACATAATAATGTCAATTTTGCCAGTGTGAAGTGTTTATATTGTTTAAAGTATGTCACAAAGCCATATCTTGTCGTAAAATGATGCCTTTCACATAAAATAACTACGGATTATTTTTGCTCGAATCACAAAGAAACACAAAGCTTTCATACCAATTATACAAACCAGTCGTTAACTCTGACACCTATGTGTATAGATAGTTCTTGATGAAAATAATCTTGAAAATAAACTACTTGCCGCTGTCAAATATGCCACTGTCAGCCAAATAATGTCAGAGTCAGCTGTATGAGCGTCTCTGCCCTATAAAAAAAATACACAAAACAAAACAAACAACTTCGAAGTCTCGAAGTGCGATGCGATTACGAAGCGTGTCATGAATTCTTGTGTTTTTAGTGAAGACAGCTAACAATAAAAATATAATAAGATCTTTTTATATATACTCATTAAACAAAGAAAGTGGTGTTCTTCAAATAATTAGGTAAGTGTTACTTATTTTTTTCGTAAGTGCTGGCGCTAAAAACAAGCCAGCATCCCAAAGAGAAAGTTTGATTGCTATCCTACAGTCTGTTTAGACATAATGTAAAACCAAGTTTTAACAGTTTTCTGATACATTGATTTATGTTCAGAAATAACAACTTGTATAAAAATGGGACACGCAAACTATCTACCTGCTGATAGAACAACTAAAAACATACACGTACACTATAGGCACCTGCATAGGCTTAGGCAACGGCACTACTTTTCTAATAATAAAAAGACATATTATTTGATTTTTTGTATGTTTATTTGTAATAGATAAACTCAAAATCCTTAACCAATTAAATAAATTTACATAGAAAGCTACATTGACAGCAAGAAACATGGCTGTATTTAATTTTCGAAAAAAAATATTTCCTTACGAATATTGCAATAATGTAACCCAATAAAAGTAATTATATGGCAAGTGCAGCAAAAACTAATATTGATAAAATTAATAGATTCATCATTTGTGAAGTATCATAGCACTTATAATTTTATATTTCTTACACCTTTGATTGCATTTTTTATTCAATATTAATAAATTAATAAATAAATACTACATGTGACTACTTATAACAAGTATGTACAGTCAAATTATAAGTGTATTATGGTGAAATGTGATTTGAACGATGAGGAATCGTGAGGAAGTTCTAGACAGCCATTCTTCCTATGATCATCGACTAAGACTTTATTATCAAACAATCACTTGACACTGGCAAAATTGTCAACAAGACAGCCATTATAAAAGTCTGCGAGGCTGTATGTCCAGCTATTATAGTGACAATAACTGCTTTTTGTTCAAATAAGTCTCAATGAAAACACAGATGGAATCAAAGAATGATGGACATTTGATATCTTTAATCCTAATGAATCCTTCTAAGTAAATAGTTTCAATACCAACATTTCTATGTACAAGTAAGTTACAACTGCTAATTATACCTGAGCATAGCTGGGGTGTGTCGCTAGTTATTCATAAAAAATATTTAGGTATGCAATCATATTTTCTTGAGCATAAAATATGATTAGAGTAAGAATTTAGGTTAATATTGTTCAAAAATACAATAAATAAACTAACATATTTGGTGTATTAAATATTATGTTTGTATGACTTGCAAATATTTGTCTTGGGTCTTGGTTTTCTATGAATCTCATGTATTTTAAAAAAAAGTATATATAAGTACTTAGTGTATCATGTGGTTCCTCCCATAACACAGCTTATTTTGCTGCTAAATTATGCTATGTGAAATAATTATCATCATCATTACATAGTATAAAACAAAGTCGCTTTCCGCTGTCTGTCTGTCGTGTTGTATGCTTAGATCTTTAAAACTACGCAACGGATTTTGATGCGGTTTTTTTTAATAGATAAAGTGATTCAAGGGGAAGGTTTATATGTATAATAAATACATTCATAATATAGTAAATACTGATAATTTTGGAGGTTTTTAATGTGATGTCGCAAATAAACACGCTTACATTGCAAACGCTGGCTGAACCCTACGAGATAGATCAAAATGATGAACTACAGTATTGTACACCTTAAAAAGGTCTACAAAAAAGTCCGCGATGGTATATGTCTATCTCTTAGGGTTAACCCACAATAACCATTTTTTATCCTTTACTTTTTACGAGAAATAATGGCTTATTTACGAAGCGATTTTAAACAATACAGCATTAATCCTTATCCAATTAAGTACCTTAAATACATTGTGCATTTAATATAGATCAATATGGCCTTTTACAGCACATAAATTAAATGAATATTTTCGATGATATTACAGATTTAAAATCATTATTACATAGTATAAACAAAGTCGCTTCCCGCTGTCTGTCTGTCGCGTTGTATGCTTAGATCTTTAAAACTACGCAACGGATTTTGATGCGGGGTTTTTTAATAGAGTGATTCAAGAGGAAGGTTTATATATATGATATATTGTATATATGATATTATATATATGATATTATATATATGTTATTATATATATGATATATATATTTATATATATATGTATAATAAATGGATAATATAGTAGAGAAACACTGATCATTTTAGAGGTTTCTAATGTGATGTCGTAAATAAACACATTTTTTGCGCTTACATTGCTTATGTTGGCTGAACCCTATGAGATAGATCAAAATAATGTACTACAGTATTGTACACCTTAAAAAGGTCTACAAAAAAGTCCGCGATGGTATATGTCTATCTCTTTGATAACATTGTATATAAAGACATTCTGTAGTATATTTAGCATTGGCATGCACCCGTGCGAAGCCGGGGCGGGTCGCTAGTTAAAAGATATAATGTTCACACAAAGTTTATTTAGAGTAAGTAGGTTCCAGCAAAAAGTATTTTATCTTTATGTAGTATTAAGAACATGAATGGATGATCTACTTTGAAGCTCAATGCTCGTGGAGGTTTTGAATTACTGGACAGCAACACAGCCACTAAACCTGTAAAAAAAAAATGCCATCAGCACCATAATGGCAATAATCATACATTCAGAAAAGAAACAACTTATTTCTCAATATTGACTTTATATTTGACGATTTTTATTTCTGGCGCAATGGGCTAAGGTCCAGATGAGAGGCAGAAGGTTGCGGGTTCGATTCCTGCCGCGGGACAAATGTTTGTATGATCATTTGTCTGGGTGTTTCTATGTATAATATGTATGTACTTAAAAAAAAAATACAACCTATCTCTTAACCAAATTTAATCAAGATTGGTTCAGTTGTTATCCATGAAAAAGATCCATGCGAGTTTATTATATAGTATAGATGGATTAAGTTTAAATAAATAAAATTATTTTTTTAAATTAAAATCCTTTATTTATTGCTTCTTAATGTATCTTAATCTAATCTTAAATTAAGTTATATAAAAAAATACTTTATTTAATATTATAATGGATGGAACCTTGTTTGCTCCAAATAGAGAAACACGGTCTATGTCTATGTTGCTCATGGTATGCAGTTTTATTTAACTATCTCAATTCAACGCCTATTGCTGGTTTTTTTTATACCTAATCTAATTACGGACATTTCACACAGGATCATCTGGCCTCACAGTAAGCAGAGCTTGTATTATGGGTGACACATGACTATATACTACTTATACACTTTTTTTTGTATATACATACGTATTATACATAGAAACACCCAGACCCGAGACAAATACTTACAGATCATACAAACATTTGTCCCGCGGCGGGAATCGAACTCGAAACCTTCTGCGTCTCAGTCGGATCTTAGTCCATAGCGCCACAGAGGTCGTCAAATATAGACAAAGATTTCTCCCGCTAATTAAGACTAAAATTACATTTGTGTATAGTAATCCATATTAATGGATACTAACAGTATAATGTTGAGTATGAGAGTATTGCTATATCTTATGCTTTTTTTTTACTTTTGTATTTCTTTGTTTATTTTTCATTATTTCTTTTAGCCCCAGTACTTCTTCCATACTAAACGAAACCTTTTGTTAGTATAGATTTTTATACACAAATGTAATTATAGACTTTTTTTTCGCGGCGGAGACATCTTTGTCTAGGGTAGATAATCCGGCATACTAAGTGTTTCTCTATATAAACCTAATTGCAATAATACAGTTTTGGAATTAGGTTTAGATGCACAATATGCATTGTAATTGTATTATGTAATGTAAAGTTCTTTTTTTTTGTTTTTAAAAAAAAATATATAAAGGGCAGGTGTTCCAATTTACATCATAGCTTGTTGGTAAAGTTTGGTTTGGTTTGATACCTAGGGTTGGTGATGGTAATCTTTTGTGTGTATCTATGTATACTCCTGTTATGCTGTTGGTTAATTGGGCTTGTTTCAATAAATAAATCTATTGCTCTTTTAGTCATGTTCTCACAGTCTCACAATATTGTTTGCTATTAAATTGAGTAATGTTTTCATTTAAGTGCAATGTAGTGGGTTTAAGATGGCCTAAAAATCTATTGCATTTTAGATTTAATTTAAATACGTGGTAGATACTCGTTCAGACTTTGTTTTTTTTATTATGTACCTACTTAAGCTAGTTTGAGGTACCGAAGTATTGTTCCAAAAAATAGAATTTAAAAACTATTTAGTATTTTTAGCATTTACTTCCATTATTCTAAGCGCATTTTCAAATTGTTCAGTAGAATACCTGCGTAAAAGCTTTTGCTTCAAAATTGTCATTCTATACTAAATATTGCCATATAGACATACTTAGTATAGAAATATTTAGTAAGTGTAAGTTCCAGAAAACAGTAACGTGTCTTTGTATAAAATTAAGAATAAAAAGGGAAGATCAGCTATGAACTCGATCGATGGCGGTGGCGGTCCCGGGTATGGTCGAGGGGCCGCTAAGACGTATCTTAAAAATATAAGCAGCATGTCTTTTTTTTAATGCAATCCAAAGCTTTCTAGTAAGATAATAACAACCCAAAGCTTAATGAAACGTGATATTCCGATGTTTTTTGTGGAGGTAGCAAAACAACACTTACTCATTACTAGATAAATATATACCATTTTTTCTATTTCGTTGAGTTTTAATAAAATAATTATAAATATACACAAAGAAGACCCATTAAATCTAAGTACCTACTTAATAAAAAACGTATAAATAGGTACCTATACCAGGAATACAAATCAACAATTCAATTTCAAGACAATAAAGTACATAAGATGTTAAAATATTAATATTTTAATCACAATCAGTTAGTGTGTGTACCAGCAAACAGTATTTTATCTTTGTGGATAATGAAAAACAAAAATGGATGGTCAACTTTGAACTCCAACGGCTTGGGAGGCGGCGGTGGTGGCCACGACTCAACCACAGCTTGAAATCCTACGATAAGAACAAAACAAAATATATAACTACCATGTACCAGATTACACAAGATACGTAATTTTATGTTAAACATAAATAAGTATCTACAAAATCTACTTTTGAAATAAAAAAAATGCCATACTTTACACACAGCATCATCTGGCCCCAAAGAAAGCAGAGCTTGTGTTATGGGTACCACATGACTGATATACTACTTGTATACTTTTTTTTGTATATACATAAAAACATCCAGACCCGAGAGAAATACTTGCAGATTGCATTTGTCCCGCAATATAAAAGTATATAAAACATATAAATTACATTTAGGTAAGTATAATTTGGTTTTACAACATCGATATTTCCTAAAAAGCTATTTAATTGCAGGTAAATTATAGACGCATTACAGTTACACATTAGTATAGTTAAGTAAATGTAGGTTCCGAAAAACATTAATTAATCTTGGTATAAAATAAAAAATAAAAAGGGATGATCAACTATGAACTCGATTGGAAATGGCGGTGGCGGTCCCGGGTAAGATTGAGGAACGGCTATGGATATTATTAAAAAAATTATGTGTGTAAGTAATAGGTATAGTTTTTTTTGTGCAATTTAAAACTTTATTAGGATTAGCCTATTTTTATGTTGAGCTAGAATCAGTTTCCATTTTTGATAGTTTGGCTGGCTGTTATCAAAACCCAAATTGCAATGAAAGATGTTTGTTCTATGTTTTTGGTGTTGTTTGGATGTAGGTAGCATCACCTGGTATTATAATACTGAGATATACACTAATATACTGTATATACCTTGGTAATACTGTGGTTTATTTTGTGGCTACTTACCTACACATAGCACAAAAAAGAAGGGTTTAAACATCATAAATTCATGGAAAAAAATGGAATACACACCACTTACATAACATAGTTTTATTTTAAAACAATAAGGTATTCAGATATTAAAAATAGTAAACATTTTATGACAATCAATTAGTGTGAGTACCAACAAGCAGTATTTTATTTTTGTACATAATGAAAAACAAAAATGGATGGTCAACTTTGAACTCCAATGGTTTGGGAGGCGGCGGTGGTGGCCATGTCATAACTCCAGGTAAAAATCCTATGAAAAGAACAAGGCAAAACATATAAGTACTTCATACTACATTAAATGTTAAGATACGTCATTTTTTGTTATACTTACTGAAATAAGTATCGTACCTACAACGAAAAAATATTTATTTTAAGTATATTTTCGTAATAACATAGATATTTATTTCCATTATTATAAGCGGATTTTCAAAATGTTCAGTTACGAGTAAATACATTTATATAGTTTAATAAATGTAGGTCCCGGAAATCATTAATTTGTCTTGGTATAAAACTAAAATAAATAATTGCGTTTTAAAAACTAAAAAGAAACCGACTTCATTTAATAAAATTTGAGACTACAATACATTTTTAGTGGAAAGTAGATGTATTTTGTATTATATATAATACGGGTAGGCCAAATAAACGCACCGCTCCAATGAGACAGCGAGGTATCGAAGTACATGAAAACATCATCGATGTATACAATTTTTAGATTTTCGTTGATTTTTCAGCTCGACCGATGTTGATAAAATTTATATGGGACCACCTGTGAAGTATACCATTTCAAACAAAAAAGAATTTTCCAAATCGGTTCAGCCGTTTTCGAGTAATCGGAAAGATTCCGACGAATTGAGAACTTCCTCTTTTTTGATAAAGTCGGTTAAAAAGGATGATCAACTATGAACTCCATCGGAAGTGGCGGTGGCGGTCCCGGGTATGATTGAGAAACCGCTATGGCGTATTCTAAAAAAAGTATGTAGGTAAGTAGGTACAGTTTTTTTAGTGAAATCCAAACCTTTTTAGTAAGATTATTACCATAGGTTATAATCAGTTTCTAATCCATTTTTAATACAGTTTGTCTAGCTGTCATCATCATGAGCTCATGCATGTTATCAAAACACAAAACTCAATGAAAGATGTTTGTCCGATGATTTTTGATGTTTGTTGGTTAAAAGTACCTGGTATTTTAATAAATTATTATTAGCCTGTAATGGCCCACTGTAGGGCAAATGTCTTCCTCCCATTCTTCCATCTTTTTCTCTTTTTCATCTTGCGCTAGTATATGCCAGTCAATTGTGAATGAGTCCAGCTCGTCTCTACACTGTCGGCGTTGCAGCTATCTGTCGCGTGGACGTTTTCAGATCCATGAGATCTCTACTCTGTAGTTCTTGCCCACAACTCATCCAACTTGCGGCAGACATATTCGAGGAAGCACAAGAAGGAAGGGTTTTAAACCTACCTAATTAATAAAAAACAAATTGAATACCCGCCACTTACATAATATAGTTTAATTTAAAATATATATATTCAGGTGTTTAAAAATAGTAATATTTTTATAACAATCAATTAGTGTGAGTACCAGCAAACAGTATTTTATCTTTGTGGATAATGAAAAACAAAAATGGATGGTCAACTTTGAACTCCAACGGCTTGGGAGGCGGTGGTGGTGGCCATGATACGGCTACAGCTAGCATTCCTATGAGAAGAATGAGATAAAAAACATATTAGTACCATATACCACATTAAACACACAAATTTACCATTACCACAAAAATGTTGTTACCTTTACTAAAATAAATACCTTACTTATATACTATACTAACGAAAAAGACAGATGGCAAGAAATCAAATTTATTACCATAAAAATAACATAGTTTAGCAATAATTTGGTTATAGTATTTGGTATAAGTACCTAAAGGTATATTTTGGTAAACATCGAGATATTTAATAATGACATTATATAGTGTCATTGTAGTTGTCATTTGAATAGTACTTTAAAAACAGGGCTTGACTATTATTTAGTTAAGGTGCCAGCGAACAGGATTTTATCTTTGTGCAATATAAAAAATAAGAAAGGGTGGTCTATTTTGATTTCCAACGGCTTAGGAGGCGGCGGAGGTGGCCACGAATAGGGGACCGCTAGGACTCCTATAGATAGAACAACAAAACATTATTATGATTCACATACATAATAGTATCATAAGTATTATCTATACAAAAAACTGAAAACCGGCTTTTTAACCTGTGATATAAAATAACTAATACAATACGTGCTTTAATTGCGATACATGATATTTTTGTCATCACTAAATAAATAAATAAATAAATAATCCTGTATGCATAAGATAAATAATTGATTCAGGCGTGACTTTGCGGAAATCCATTACAAAACATTAAACGGATGGATAAATATTTAGTACTATTCCGCCAATCTATTCCCAATCTATTCAATAGATTGGCGAAATAGTACTAAATATTTGTCCATCCATTCCCGCCGCGGGACAAATGTTTGTATGATCTGCAAGTATTTGTCTCGGGTCTGGGTATTTCTATGTATAATATGTATGTGTTTACAAAAAAAAAAGTATATAAGTAGTATATCAGTCATGTGGTACCCATAACACAAGCTCTGCTTACTTTGGGGCCAGATGATGTTGTGTGAAATGTCCGGGATTATTTTATTTATTTTATTAGTATCTTAAGTCCATTTTCAAGTCAGTTGACCACTGAAAGGTACCCCAATTATTCCCTTATCTTATAACTTTTATCATATTTTCCATCATCAAATCCTCACATATGTGACCTCCTCGGAGGTAATAGAATAAAAATGAATAAAAAAATCGGGTAATAATCGACAAAGATATCAGGTAACATATAGGTAAGCACATTATATAAAGTTATTCATATAAAAAAACAGCTGAATTGACAACCTTTCTTTTTTGGAAGACGCATAAAAAGTAGGCTAGATGCTATTTAATGTCACTGTCTATAACATAAATATACGAAGCTTCAATCAAAACTCTGTTGCTATTGCGGAGTAATACAGAGCCCCAAACAAATATAAAAAAAACATAAAAACACAAACACAAACTTTTGCATGTATAATATTAATTAGTAGGATTATAGATTTCATCATCATCAGCCTATAGCAGTCCACTGCTGGACATAGGCCTTCCCTAATGAGCGCCATTGCGCCCTGTCTTCAGTTTGACGCATCCAGCTTCTGCCGGCAGCCTTTCGCAGATCGTCCACTCCACCTTGCCAGAGGGCGACTACGTTTGCCGAGCCGCGATCTCCACTCAAGAACTCGTTTACCCCAACGGTTATCGGTTCTTCTGCAGATATGGCCAGCCCACTGCCACCTCAGCTTACTACGTCTCTGAGCTATGTCGACAACTTTAGTTCTATGTCGGAAAGTCTCGTTCCGGATTCTATCCTTCAAAGAAGCCCCGAGCATAGATCGTTCCATAGCTCGCTGAGCGACTTTAAACTGGTGGACTAGCCGTACTGTGAGTGTCCACCTTTCAGCTCCGTATGTCATAACAGGTAGGACCCACTGATTGAAAACTTTCGTTTTCAAACATTAAGGTATGGGTGACGAGAAAACTCGACGTAGTTTACCAAACGCTGTCCAACCCAGCTGAATCCTCCTCTTGACCTCCTTCTCAATGTTGTTTCTACCTAACTGCAAAATCTGCCCGAGGTATGTGTATTGCGAAACAACTTCAAGAAGGTGACCAGACCAGACCAGAACAGCAACCGGTCTCGGATCAATTTGGTCATTGACCATGACTTTGGTTTTATCCAAATTCATGCCGAGACCTATCGCCCGCGAGGCTGATGCTAGGCCGTCCAGCATTCGTTGTAGCTCCTTCAACGACTCCGCCAGCAAGATTATGTCAACTGCGAATCGTAAGTGTGAGATGTGCTCGCCGTTTATGTTAATGCCCATACCTTTCCAGTCCAGCGTCTTAAAAAAATCCTCCAGCGCGCTTGTGAACAGTTTCCGTGATATTACATCTCCCTGTCTCACTCCTCTGCGCAGTTGGATGGGCTTAGACTGCTGGTCCTGTACTCGGACACTCATGGTGGCGGCTTCGTACAGACACCTCAGCACTTCGATATAACGATAGTCTACTTTGCATCGCTGCAAGGATTCCAAAACAGCCCAGGTTTCAACAGAGTCAAAGGCCTTCTCATAGTCCACAAAAGCCAGACACATAGATATTATAGATTTAGTAGTATTATATTAATAACTTATTTAGTACTTATTCTTTTTAACAGTTTCTCTGATGTCTCTTGTATTGTAACGCTAAATCGTTTCTTCTCCCGTTCAATTCACTGTGGAACCCAATTCTGATACCATAAAAAAAAGATACTAACAGCTTTCAGTTGATATTAATGAAGGTTGATGTTGTAACATATGCTGTCAATGGATGTATGAATGGAAACAGATAGAAAACACGCGTAGGTATATAATACCAATCCGTGAAATAATTCCTTTTGCTACTCGAAACTGATATTGATTGTATCAAGAGTTCTACAATCGCCATGCTGATCTGTTATACCTAACAGCAAAGCTTTCTGGAAATTAAATAAAATTAAAATGTATCGTGAACATAAATCAATAAATAAATATTGCTGGACAATGCACACAACATCATCTAGTCCCAAACTAAGCATCGCTTGTATTATGGTGACTAGATGACTGATAGAATACTTATATATTTTTAAATACATACTTATTACAGCCAGACACAGAACAAACACCTATGCTTTTCACACGTATGTTTATCCTGGGAGGAAATCGAAGCCTCAACCTACAGCGCAGAAGGCAGAGCTACTACCGGCTGAGCTGACAGGCCAGTCAATAAAAAAATAAACTTATGTAATAAAATCATAACTATACCTACTAAAAATTGGTATTTATTATCCAACTCTGCATTTGGAGTCTACTTAAGTCCTACTCTTTACAAAACTTTGATAAATATTACGTTCATAAGAACCTACATACTAACTCAGTAAAAACGATAACACGTAGATTTACTAGTACTTATAAAACAATTTTAACATAATATATATATAATCAATTTATTTAAAATATAATTTGAAATAAACAATAAGATAGATTGCATATCAAAAAAAAGGAGTATGAAAATTACTTACCTACCTAACGAATTTATTTTATCATTTTTGTATAATCGTAAATTAGATCTCCACGATACAGGCGTGTGGAGATCAGAGCAAAAATAGGGTAGGTTCTAGGACGCTACCTTGGGGGACACCAAAACGAATGTGCTCTTCGTTACTTTTGTAGTCATCTATTATGACATACTGGGTACGATTATGAAAGTAACTTAGAAAATTGTTCAGTGCCACACCTCTAATGCCAACCAGTAGATATAAATTTAACTGGATAACCATAGCCTAAAAAAAATGATATAAGAAGAATATAATATTATGATTTTTATAATACTTACAACTATCATTGGATATATGTGCCAACGAATAGTACTCTGTCTTTGTGCATAATGAGGAACACGAACGGGTGATCTACTTTAAATTCTAACGGTTTTGGAGGCGGCGGTGGCGGCCATGATGCAGGCGCTACTAGAATTCCTAGAGGACAACGATATGACACTGTTTAACTTTCAAAACTTTCGTGAGTTGTACCATACATTTTGATAATCACTGGTTTTACTCACGTATTATTTTGTCGATAGAGACACCGACACAGTTTCGATTCATCTAGAGAATCTTAATCAGGGTGAGTTTGATCCGCGGTCCGCTCGTTGCCGCTCTAGTTCACGGTTCCCACTCATTGCGAACTACTTGATTTGATGAAGATTCACTAGATGAATCGAAACAGTGTCGGTGCCTCCATCGACAAAATAATACGTGAGTTAAACCCGTGTTTATCAAAATTAACATGACACTGATAATTTTATTAAAAATATTGTATCCTAGCGAAGAAAATTCCTTGTTTATTTACACAAATACTAAATGAAAATGTGTAGGTACATTCTTATTTCTTATGTGGAAAAAAAATATAGTAAAATCAAAATAATCTCTATGATCATAAAAACAAATTCATTTTTGTAAATTATGCATTGTGAATTATAGTGTTTACGCAAAATGTAACTTTTTATAAATTTAAAAAAAAAATATAGGTATAATTCAAGATGGTTCCCATATTACAAGCTGTGCTGAATGATGCTGTGTGAATTGTAATATTTAACTATTATAGAGAATCACAATTCATACCAATTAGTAGTTAACTGGTAAACTTAACTATGTTAAAAATTTAAAAGAATGCAGACGCATGCACCTCCCACCCGCAATTGAAAAGGTTAGCGACACAATCCTAATGGATTTCCGCAAGGTCAAGCCTGAATTATCATTTAGCCTTTATATTGTTTTTAATAATTTAAGAGAATTTTTAAGTTTTAACTAAGAAGCTAACGTTTTAGTATATACTGTAAGCTCTCTGTTATTATAAATATAAATAAATACATAATTACAAATAATGAACGCCCTTAAGAACCGAAGGTGGCGCCACTGGTACCTAATTTGGATTAGGAAATAGATTGAAATAGTATAACTTAACGAAAAAAAAAACTGAGAAGTACGTAAATTCGTCTCACAACGACAATTTTATTCACAAATCAGTCCTATCTTTACAAAGTAATCTTTACCTATTTAGAGTGAGTGCCAGCAAATATAATCTTATCCTGGTGAAGGATAAAGAACAAGAATGGGTGATCCACTTTGAACTCGATCGGCGTAGGTTCATTAAGGTAACTCGATAACACTCCTACTAAAATTCCTGTCAAAAAAAAAAGGAGGTTGTAGCTTGTATGAAGCCACCAGCTTTAATACCAGTCAGAGTCATCTAGTATCTATCTAATTTATACATAAATTAAAGTTAAATGAGTTGTATTTGTTGTATATAATAACAATAATATCAATTTGGGAAAAGTCAAGTCCAAGATATCGGATATATAAAAAAATGTTTAATTTACTGGGAATAAGTGCCAGAAAAAAGTATCTTATCCTGGTAAAGTATAAAGAACAAGAAAGGGTGGTCCAATCTCATCACGATAGGCTTCGGTGGCTCGACTGCTAGACTAGTTATTGTGAACAAGGCTCCTGTCGAAGAAGAAAATCTTGTTTGTACACTTTGGAAAAAATCTCGTGAAGTTTCGAGTACTTACGATAAAGAAAAAAAAGAGAAGCATGAGAATTAAGGATAGAGTAACGGACGGAACTACGAAACGTGTGAGAGAAAGAAAAAGTGTAATCATAAAACAAAGAAACAATTACCTATCTAGTTAGTTCAATAGAACCTAAAATCTAAATAGAAACAAAAATAAACACACGGCAAGCCATTTAATAATCAGCAAACGCAACAATCCTGTAGTTTATTACTGAAACGGAAACAATTGGAACAAATGAATTGAACTTTAGATTTATTTTAAATAAGCGCCGGAGAATATTATTTTGTCCTGATAGAGGATCAGGAACAAGAACGGATGATCCACTCTGAATTGAATTGGCGGCGGCGGTGGTGGTCCCAAACTAGAAGCGAAAACTGCTATAAATCCTGTTAAACGATAAATTTAATGTTAGAGTTTTAATATATTCCCTTCAATGTTGTCATAAAAAAGGATTTGATATCATCTTTAAAATAATAAAATGAACACGTAAAACAAACCCGTAGGTAAGGAGATACAGTTACTTGTGTATAATCTTATATATTATCAAATTTCCGTGAGTTTATCTCTCTAAAACCGAAAATGACTCGATCGATTTAAATATTTTTTGTTTTGTTTCCCTCGATATGGTGTTGATTTACATTCAAATTTTAGGTGGTACAAAGTTCTTTGCGTTCATTGATAAAATAAAAACATGAGGTTGAGTACCACCTCCTTTTAAATTAAATAAATATTGGTGGATATTAATAAGTAATAAAACAGCTCAAGATGATCTCATGCATCTTCTAAATAATTCGAGTATTAGGTTACGTAAGTATTCTGATTGCACGATGCACGTGTCTTATTATGAGTCGACAGCTGAGCCAAGATATTTGTTATGTCACTAGCAATTAGCAACAGAGCGTTCCTACGCTAGGTACGTCCGTATTTAGGATGCTAGCCAATTTAAGAATTAGCCAAAGCATGCGAAATTTACTCAAAATATACTTTGAGATGACGATTTCTATAAACAATTCTCAACCAATATTCCAATATTGGTTTAAGCTTAATACATAGCAAGTGTTTTGCTAGTTCGAAAAAATTGAAGTTTTCTGTTAGTTTTTAAAGCGAGAATCACACTTACCTGTCAAGATAAAACAGTATATAAACGTTCACTGTTAGACATAAGCTAGATAATAGAAAAACACGATTAAGACATATCAGTGAGCCGCCTCTACTCGCCGTCTACCTGCATCATTACTTACGAGTTCTCTAGGTATAAGTATATAGGTTTTGGTCTATCTAGTGAGGGATTACTTACCATACTATACCACACTGTGCCGTCGTCCAGATTACCATTACCAATTTATTTACCATGTTACATACACCTGAGCGGTCGTTAGTCATGCGAGCTTTATGACCTATCATTGTCACTTCAAATAAAATGGAGCTACGTCGATGACATTGTTTCATGCACTGAATATGTTATTTACCAGTAAAAGCTCCAGCAGTAGCTCCTTCCTCGTCGACCTTCACGAAAGCCTCCTGGAACGCCTTGGATACCACCACAGAGTCGCCCTTCACAATGCCGTTCGCGTCCTCATGGAATATTTTGGATATTCCAACCTGGAAGCATGATAATAATATTTGTTGTGATAATGATAATTTAATGCTTTGCTTATTTATTTACAGAAATAATTATAGAAGTGTACAGAATAAAATGCAATACTTAATATAAAACACATGTGAAACAGTTGAGCTATCTAAGGACCGTTTAAAACGATCTATAGATAGCTCAAATGATTCACTGTCAGAGGGATGCGACCCCAAGACTCAGACGGCATTGCCAGTTGCCACGTTGAATGGCAATGCTAATACGCTGAGCCAGATAGGAACCAGCTCTATGCTTTGCTTGCAATCAATTACTGTTGAAAAGAGTATTAATGTGATTGATGCATCTCGTTTTCGTGTGGGATCATTCCATTCATTTTTACCCAATATCATCGTAGTCTCACCTTAGGCAAAAGATCGTTCAAGTCATGTTTGCTCTTGATCTCAAACTTAGGCATAGACAAGTCGACGTCACGTCCAGTGGGACTCATTTTGAACATGTCTTCCAAAACACCCTTCTCTGAAGCCTTCTCGATGACCGAGGATAGACCATCGATTTCATTGGGGAGGACTATGATCATGCGAAAATCTTTCTCTTTGTAAGGCAGCTCAACCATCTGTTTGGAAAGAGTGTTATTAAGTTATAGTTTCCAAATACACGGTTAGGATAACACTGTAAGTAATGTGTCTACGTTTAAGTCAGTGGCCAACTCAAGTATCGAAGTAACTACGAGTCATATCCTAAACAACTCTTGAAAGGCCTGGTTTGTAAAGAGTCTCATCACAATTATCAATCCACCAGTACTTGAGATTCATGTCTGCTTACCATATTTATGTCAACAATGAACGAATGGAGCCTCTGAGGCGCACTTTTATCTTTTCAACACACTGTTTCGAAGAAACTAGTTACACTATAAAAAGAAGAATCACAAGAGCTGATCAGTAACTCATATAAACTCGTATTTTCGATTACACACCCTGGCTCCTAGCTCCTCGCTTTCAGTGTAGAACAGGGACTGCGAGAGATGCATGGTCGGCTTTTTGACGGTGGTCTGCTTGTCCACATGGAAGTCCTCATCTTTGGTGTTGCTTGCGTTGAAAGGCACGTGCCAGTGGCCCTGTGTTAAAATATTTTGTGACAAATTTGCACTCAAAGTTAACATAAACATTAATTATTCGATATTGGAGAAAAAGGAAGCACCTAACTTGTATGTAGGTACTTTACAATAGATTTTTTTATGACACTGTCTCAAAAAAGGCCTTTGACAGAGAATCACCAACCTTGTTGGCCTTACCTGGAAGAAGATTATGTTGAAGAGGCCGAGAACTGTGTCTGGAGTCAGGATTTCTGGAGCCACTGGTTCCTTGATGTGACCCTTTGTTGTCTCGTCCGCCTGTAAAATTTAAGATCTTTGTTTGTTTGGAAAATAACTTGAAATCAATGCCTTATCTGGATAAAAGTAAAATGCATAGCTAGGTTGATTAGGAACTTTAATCTGTTCCACATTTATTTTGTTTTATCGTCGTTAGCCGTATCGTCTTGTTTTTTTTTTATCATCGATAAACGTTTGATTGACCACGATCTGGCCTGAGCGACGATGTGACCAACGATGGGGCACCCAGGTCTCGGAGACACCTATTTACTCGAGACTTGAAGAGACCTAGATTGTAGTTTTCAGGAAAGACAGACGACGGCAAAGCATTCCAATCCTTGGCTGTACGCATTATAAATGTGGAAGCAAAGCGCTTTGATCGTAAGGCTGACAAGGTATGGATGGTATTGATTGAGCGGTACGTCTGCTTGTCCTGTTGTGAAAAGGAGATGGTGGAATTAGATCATGTAATTCCTGGGCACTTTGTTCATATCCTTCCTCAACTCTAAACAAGTTATTACATCCAGGTAAGCTAAGGTTTCATTAAGAGCACCGCTGGAAAATGACTACTGTTATTTATATTAATTAAGCTTATAGCCTACCCATTGGTTGATGATTCCAGCTGCTTGGATCGGTTCCTTAAAGTTAATAGACTGCACATCGCTTTTGTAATCTCTAGCAGTGCTGGTGAAGGTATCGTTTAGGGCATATCCCTGTTCCACGTAGATCTTGTTAGCCAGGGTCAGGAAATCGGGGTCCATGCTGCTGAACTCATGGCTGAGGCGGATGTAGGAGTCGGAGGTCTGAAATAGTTTTAATAATAATAATAATTCATTTATTAAATCAGACACATTATAAGTCCATTTGGTTTTAGTAGGTATATAATTCTTATTTCTAGGTTAGTGTTACATATTAAAATAGAAGTGTAAAATATGTAGAATGTTTATGATCTTTCATTCGCGCTCCAGTCCAACACCCTCATGCTTGTGTTACCACTAGACTAGAACATGAACACGAAGACATATGTTTTGATATAATGGTACATTTTGTTAGCTTCGTAAGTTCGTAAGATCTGGGAGTTGAGAGGTTGCGGTGCGAACAAGCTAGACCGCTTAGACAGCTAAGTCCTATTGGGTAGTTGAATCCATTTAACCTACTGATAGTATGGTATTTTTTTTGTCTTTACATTCGTATTATTATTTTGTTAATAGGTATTTAATCATCCTGTTGTACCTATATTCAATGTAATAAGCTCAAACGTTTCTAAATTGCTTAGTCAATCAAAATATAATATTGTCTCAAGTGTGCTGAACAGCAATTAACGAACATTCGATTGGTTAATTGCTACGCCAAAGATAAAGGCAATAGATTTTTATTCTATTGCAATGATTCTCTGGCCTCTCTGGCCTGTGGCAATGATCTGGATCCATTGAGCTATCTATAGATCGTTTTAAACGGTCCGTAGATAGCTCAAGTGTTTTACATGCATTTAATATCATTGTTTGTTTTTCTGTACATTTTTGTAAATATTTTAAAATAAATGTATCGTATGTATGCCTTAAAAAAATACTTATGACGTTATTTAGATATTTTATGTTTTACGTATTCATATATTTTTTTTAACGTATAGTGTACCACCGCTGGGCAAAGGTTTACCCTTTACCTTCCACTCTTTGCGCTCTAAGGCCACAGTTTGCCAGTTTGGCTCGAATCTAGATCGTCTCGTCATCTTTTCCTGGGTCTGCCGAGTCGTCTCCGACTATCGGGCACCCGCTGAGTGACAAGCTTCGCCCAACGTTCTGAAGGCATTCGAGTCACATGACCTGCCCAGTCCCTTTTCAAGCGTGCCGTCCTCATACCTACATCCGCTATGCCCGTTTTCGATCGGATTTCGGTATTTCGGACCCAATCGGTTCTTTTAATTCCCAAAACACTGCGCTGCATAGCTCTCTGGCAAATCTAGAGGTCTGATTTTTGTGACTCTGTCAATGACGATGTCTGTGCACTGTATGTCAGTATGGGCAAGATACAAGTGTCGATGAGTTTTCGCTTCATCGTTTATTAGTATTCATATTAGCGATATTTATTTATCTATGGAATTATTCTTGTATCGTGTCACAACTTATTTCGAACCAGTGCGGTAAATGGATAAAAGTATGCCTCAAAAGGCTCTTTTCATGCACTTGGCATATGGATTCGAACTTGTTACGTTTAACGACATGCCACGTCCCTCACGATGTTTTTATCTATGTTATTAAGCACCTATTGAACCCGAAATGTTTAAACATAAACAATAGATAGGTACCTATATCAACATTACTAATATCTGGCTTCTTAAACATAGTGTACGTTCGTTTTCCTTATTGCTACAATATCTTGATCTAAGAAACTGGATTGGCTCGGCTTGGTTTATATGGAATTTTACTTATATTCAGTAAGATGTGTGGGTAAAATTACTGCTAAAAACTTTAAAAGCATATTCCTTGTCAAATATCAGTATCAGTAGCGGTTTCGGAGCACAGCAAAATAAATAAATAATGCCGGACATTTCACACAGCATCATCTGGCCTCTAAAGTAAGCAGAGCCTATGTTATAGGTACCACATGAATTATATCTACTGATATCCTTGATAAAATACCCAGACCCGAGACAAATACTTCAGATCATACATACTGTTTTAAATTTGTTATATTGCTATAATGGCCTCAATTCTGTTGGCACCAACGTAACTAATTTTAGCTAAAATTTGGTTTAGACCTGTCAAATCCAACTTTGGTATTCTGCTGTTACTAAGTTATCCTAATTTGTTTTTATCTAATTTAATTAAGCGTTCTTAAGTTAGTTAGATGGTACCAACCGAATAGGTTTTACAAATGTTATGTCTAACTAAAATATATTTTAGACAATTCCTAATTTTAGAAATGAACCAACCGAATTGCCACCAATAAATAATTTTTCACCTTAAAAAAATACATATTGTTATACCGCCGCGGGAATCGAACCCGTAGTCTTCTGCCTCTCATGCGGGCCTTAGCTCATTGCGCCGCAAAAGTCGTCTTTTCGTCGTATTGGTCTTAGGATGTTGATGTATAGAATCTGAGAATCAATGAGAAGTTCATGATGGTAGCTGGTAGCAGATTGGAAATTGTTTGAAGTTATATTAAATGGTTGTCGTGTAAAACGTACCTGCTTATAGTCACTGCCCCCCAAAACGCTGGTGATCTCCTCTCGGCTGCCAGGTGCAGCGCCGGCTGAGTACAAAGACAGCAGCATCAGCACCCCCAAGGGAGACGCGATCACATTCTTGTTGTCTCCAACTTTGTACGCTTCCTAAAAAGAAAGTAATTCGGGATAAGAATAATAAAGTCGATGACTTTTAAAGTCTTGAGCAAATTGTTTTGACTTTAATATTGCATATAGATCAATTAGGCACAAGAAACTCAAAGATTAACCTACGATTAACCTACGATTAATCTACGATTTAAGTAAGCACTTTGTAAGTTTCTTCTTATAAGACACGATATTACAATACTCGTAAGTATTGTTTAAGTAGTTTATAGTGTGGTAGTGGAACTTAACGTGTGATGTCCTCTTTGTATTTTTATAAACTACTAGGTGCTGCCCGCGGCTTCTCGCGCGTGGTACCTACATAAAAAGTAGCCGATGTCCTTCTCCAAGGTCCCATCTATCTCTATACCAAAATTCATCAAAATCGGTTCAGCTGTTTAGGCGTGAAAACGTGACAATAATATTAGTAGGGATTAAGTTACCTCACGGTATATTTTATTACTAAATTCCATGGTAGTATGTCCGAGGGCCTGTCACTTCAGTTGAATCTAGCTCTGTCTTCTGCGCTGCTGGTTGAGGGTTCGATTCGATTCCCGCCCAGGATACAAATTTGACAAACGTAGGTGTTTGTGTGTCTGGGTGTTATAAAGTATCATAAGTATGTATTTAATTTTATATAAGTATTCTATCAGTCATCTGGTGACTATGATAAAATCTATAATTTCTTTGGGGCCAGATGATGTTGCTTGCAAAGACCACTAATACTTATTTATTTATTACTAGCTGACCCGTGCCCACTTCGTTGGGCGGTCACAACTTCACAAAAAATATTAAAGTACTAATATCGCTATTAAAAAAAGATAGCTATTCAAATTATTGTAATAATTATATAATAATAAAAGAGATTTACAAAGTTAGCGTCATCTATCAATATAAATATTTAAAGATGAGGCTAGCGGCCACTCGCGGCTTCGCCCGCCCCGTTCACGTTCCCGTTGTTTTCCGGGATAAAAAATTACCTAAAACCTAATCCAAGTTACTAACTATATTCATTTTAAGTTTTATCCAAATCGGTCCAGCGGTTCTTGAGTTATAACTGGTGTAACAAACACGACTTCTTTTATATATATAATAGACTAGCGACCCGCCCTGGCTTCGCACGGGTGCAATGCTGATACTAAATATATATAGAATGTCTAATGTGATTAGAAACCTCTAAAATTATCAGTGTTTCTCTACTATATTATGCATATATTATACATTATAAACCTTCCTCTTGAATCACTCTATCTATAATAAAAAACCGCGTTAAAATCCGTTGCGTAGTTTTAAAGATCTAAGCATACATAAAGACAGACAGCAGGAAGCGACTTTGTTTTATACTATGTAGTGATGATTTATAACTATGTCATACCTTTAGAAGTTTCAAACTCGCTTTGTCAATAGAATCTCCTAGAGCTGTCCTCTCGTATTCATGGTCGAAATACGGGTACGAATCAACTCTTAGGGCCACGGATGCAACTGCAGGAGAATAATAAGCATCAAAACTAAGTTTAATTTTGTTTTTATTTTTATCACGATGCATTTTCCAAGCACAGTTTGACGGCGTATTGCTTTATTCGATTCGACAAGCATGATGTCATTTAATTAAAAAGGAATAAAACTCGTAAATCAGCTCACCCAGTAAAATTGCCGAAATCGCCTTCATGTTGGCTGCTCGATATGTTTTCCAACACTACCGATGAGACTAGGTTACATCTCTTTAAGTAGGTATGGATTTATTTAACTAGTAATGCCTCGTTCACATTGACTTTTTTTTCTCGCAGCGCATTGTTATTTGTAAGTACTGGTAATAATATTTGATTGCCTCACAAGAAACCTTGGTACTAGAATATTTTTGCTAGAAGGAAAAACTTTGTACACTCGTGCTGTCAGTAAGTACCTATCAACATAAAAATATATAATTGCCTTGTTCTGATCAGATTTTATGGATCTGGTTGGATAATTTAGTTTGGTCCACGTTCGTAACTAACATTTAACAACTAGGTATATATCAGGATTTTACACTTTTTTATAACCAGTTATTAAACAAGACTTTTTTTCCATTTTTATGACTAGAACTTCTTAGTCATGTATGGTCTCCTGGTACACTGGACAAATTAGCGACCGGGACCTCTGTCCCTTTCTGAGTAGACAGGGACAGAGGTCCCGATCGCTAATTAGAGTCAGGAGAAAAAGTTAAATCATATCGAAACCAGTTACTTTGTTAGGTTATGTTAGACTCTGTTAGAGTATAGAAAACAACGCGCAAGGCGAGCGAGCAAAGCGAGCGTGCCGCGGCAGCGGCCGCCGAAGCGCCAATGCTAATTTGTCCTGTGTATCAGGAGACCAAACATGACTAAGAGGTTCTCGTTATAAAAATGGAAAAAAGTCTTGTGTTCTAGTTATCAAAATAAAAAAGTCTTGTTATTTAACTGGTTATGAAATCTTAATTACGAACGTGGACCAAACCGATAATTTTACTTTGCACTGTGTGAACACCGCATCATACACAATGAACTTGACCTTTACATGGAGATAGGCACTATGTAGATATGCTGTGGTGTTGTTGTATGTAACCGGTTCGAGAACGATAGTGCAGCGTCCGATTAAATGATGGTACCTACCTGGTATCATATCATATCAGACTAGTTTTGGTTGTTAAAATGAACCACGATGACGCTTTTGGGCACCGATATTTTATACCACATGCATTGAGATTCAAAATATGTTTTATTTCAATGATCAGATGCAGGTTTTTGACAACCTACCTATGGGAGCATGGTTACATTACGCAATAGATTTTTTTGGAGTTGACTATACGAGGACGAGGATGTTGACTTTAGCCTACGAAATGGGTTTACGAGAGGTGCGATGAACTTCTCCTTACTCAACTGAAACTCTTCTCATTACCTACCTAAGTAAGGAACGGAGTTTCAATTGAGTAAGGAGAATTTCCCCGGATTGTACGCAACCAGAGTACCTACTCTGGTTATATGTACCTATAATGCGGGGAAATCCCTGATGGAAAATACACACATCAATAAATTCTATGCAACACCTATAAATTTTAAATATTTTCAATTTTTAATTAAATGATATTTTTATGTTATATTTGTTTATTAAACTCAATAATTAAAAAAAAAAAAAATACATGTTTCCTGTGAACCTGGGTACATATTTGTATTATATAATAATTGTAAAAATAAACAAAAATATGACTTCTGCGTTAAATTATACCCTTCTTCTGGGCATTTCAATTAAATCTTATACAGCATGTTTCTTCCTCGGTTGTTTAAAACTTGCCGGCAACGATTCTGCATGGAGTCAATTAGGTTATTGATTTTTTCCTGGGGCAATTGGCTTTGGTTCACGTCTACATGTTACCTAGATGTATCGGTCTTGACGACGAGTGGTACTACGCCCTCGGCCTGGGTGCTGTTCAGACGGATCACCTGCGTCACAATAACGCCTCCATAGTTGGCAAATTACGCTTCGATTAACACCGAAATGCCGGGCAACATAGACTTGAATGTTTTTAATTTCTAGCATCGCTACAGCTCTTTGCATCTCTTCTGTGGTAAGATGACGACGCTCCATTACACAGTAAAAACTTGTGGACACACAACCAATGATTACTGCGGTTACTATTTTTTTCATTGAATAAGAAATAAAACCGTAAAAAGAGATAAAATAAACAAAATATGTAAAGTTTTTATTGTATAAAAACATAATTTACTGAAAAAAAACTGCCAGTATTTATTTATTTATCAAAGAGGTTGACTATTCAAGGTTGAAGGTTTGATATTCCATGAAAGTAAAAAAAAATACAAAAAAAGTTGTGTTGCTTAGACTTTTTTGATGTGTGTAGGTAGGTACTTACATAAGTGCGCGCATCCAGTTCACTGGAAAGATTTATCTATTTAGTAAGTGGTTTGTAAATAATGGTATTTCCTTCAACCTCCAGCTATGCGTCAGCCTCACTTGCGCAGATATAATGCTGAACCGAGGCTGGTTAAATGTCTCATAAAATGTTATTTGTTATAATTGTTTCTGTAAGAATTATTTTTTTACAATAAACTTAATACGGCTTTTTCCCTATTACGTAAATAACATAGAGCACTTTAATAAGAGTTGTTCTGCCCATCTTATAACACACTTCTTCCACACTATTAGGTATTGCTGTCATTAGCGTATTTTCGAGCAATGAACTGCGACTGGATTCCGTAAAAGTGTTTTCTTAACGACTTTATAATATTCAGATATGCTAAGTTTTACGTAATAAACCTACTAGGCTGGGAAGTAGAGTGATCGACAGCACGCTACTTCTTAGTCGATGTGTTAAAAAGCTCGCCTATGTAATAAAATCTGATTCGTTCATAGCACAGGCTTAAATTACCTTTTTTTTTTGCAGAATGAAAGCCAGCGATGTAATCCAACTAGGGAACACTCTCCAGGTCAAATTCGTTGTCACAAACTACAACATGCCGTATTCGAGGATGTGCAGTCCAGAGTACGTCATCAACAGCGTAGCACTCTTCCAAGTCCAGGTTATCGTCAGCCAGGTCAACAATGGACACACCAACGTTTACTACAATCTAATATTTGTTAGATTCAAGAAAATACGGCCTAATGACGACCTGACTTATACTATAAAGTTGTCCAGCAACGAATTGTCGCTTTCTGACAAAACCTTTTCCACGGACGAAGGGTATTTCCATCTTGTCAGTGAGATAAAGAAGCAGCAGTATATCCTAGATATTAACGTGCAAATGGAGATTGCGTGTCACGTCAACTCATTCGCGAGTCTCCATGACGATGAAGAGTTAACGGATTTTGAAATGCGCGGCGAAGACGGTTCAGTTTACGTCCACAAAGTCGTGCTAGCAGCCGCTAGCCCAGTTCTAAGACGAATGCTCTGTGGCAAGTGGAGGGAAACAGCAGAAGGGCATGTAGAAATCCCTGGAGCTTCCAGAGAAACTTTACAGAATTTAAAAAACTATGTCTACTGTCATACATTACCCGATAAAGGGTTGGAACAACTTCTGCTGCTGGCTTCGTACTACATGATGCCGGCCTTGGAGCAAAAGTGTGTGGATAAATTAGTGAAGAGTTTGACAGCTGAAAATGCGTTTGATCTGCTGGAATTTGCCGCAAAGAACAAAGTGACTCAGCTGCTTCTGTCTGTGCTGGAGTCTGTGCAAAATAATTCTATAAAAGTGGACGATATAAGGGAACACGTTATGCGTGATGAGTTGTTCAATAAAATCGAAGTGGCAAGTTCATGTTTAGATAAAAAAGCAGTGGGAATGTCTAAACTAAAGCAGGATGGAATGAACGTGGACCATGCAACACCGTCTTCGCTTCCGTGAAGAAAACCGTTTTCTACGGTTCTCAAACTAGAGCAGGCCTTATACAATGAAATTTAACTAAAAACAACAATCAAAAATATCAATCAATTATGTACTTACATTTTTATAATTCATCATACATATTTTCAGTCCCCGTCGAAAATTTTACGTATGTGAATTCTTCAAGTAGGTAATTAATTTATTCACTTTGGTCATCGAAACGACTTCTGTACCTCAGCTGGTCACTTGCTCGCATCACCAAGGAATGTTAATTGTTACTTAGGGCCCATCTTATAAACACATATACTAATGTGGTGTTAAAATATGTTCCCATCTTTATTTATTGACTTAAGAATGACAAAGACCAACCATACTTTAACTAGCTTACCATAATGATTATGAAGTAGACGGACACTAAGATTCAGAGACAAAAACTAAGCGAAATATTTTACAAAATTCAAAAGTTTCCGTGTCTGAGTCTTTAGAGTTCTATTTCACGCGACAAAAAAAATCTAAAAGAGATGAAGACTTATTTAACTAAACTAGGTAAGTATTAAAAAACATAAAAATTACATCACATTTGTCTGTAGATAAGTAGATGGATCAGTGACTCGTTTGTTTGCTAACTAATTATATTTTTGTTAGGGTCATTAGCATCGAAGTAGGATACACAATGATCGAAGGCCACGCACAAGGCATTTGGTTTTGTGGTTTATGAATGGATATGATGTATAATTATCTTCTTTTAACAATATTTATCTGATTATTGTTACTAAGTAGGCCGTATCGTTGACACTACGAACTGCATGTTATTAACCTTTTTTCGAAGTAAACATTTCGCACTTATTTTTTTTTCCAATGTTCCGGGTTTTAGTTGTAATTTTGGTGATTTTATTCAAATAAAGCTAGGCAATGACTCTGTTCTTAATAATTAGAATAAAAGTTTTGTGTTTCTTTGTGATTCGTGCAAAAATAATCCGTATAGGTACTTATTTTATAAAAAATAAACGACGAACGACAACATACGACTTAGTCATGTCTTACTACTCCTTCGTTAATGGCATGTGTCATATGATGTCAATTTTGCCAATGTCAAGTGTTTAGATCTTTATAGTAAAACGTCACAAAGTTCGTTATTTTATAAAAAAATGTTTTTTTTTTTATAAAATACGGATAAGATTAAATAAATATGAATAAAATATATAATAAGATACGGATTATTTTTGCTCGAATCACAAAGAAACACAAAACATTCAAAGTTTCAATTACCTACTTTTTATCGTGTCACTAGATATTTCTAACCTGTGTGGTGAAAGGGTTAAAGTGCGCCTCAAATGCTCCTTTCGTGCACAAAGTTTCAATTATTCACACCCGAGTGTATAACTATAGCTTTATTTGAATAAAATCACCAAAATTACAAATAAAACCCGAAATAACACAGGAAACATAAATAATATACCAGCACAATGTTTACTTCGCAAAACGGCCTAAGATAATCGACGTCTTACTATAAACAATCTAAACTTTATATTGGCAAAAATATCATTATGACACGTGACATTAACAAAGAAGATGAAGACGGAAAAAAACCGTGAAATATTTAAAAAGTAGTGTCTGGCACAGATATCCGTACTATACCAAAACTATTTGTTTGTTGGTTACTTTTTCACGGCTGGACGAATCTTAACTAAATTAGGTAAGAAGGTAAATTGTAGCTTGGAGACGGTTATAGGCTACTTTTTATAAGTATCACGAGTGCGAAGACGCGAGCAGCAGCTTGTTAAAAATAATAAACAGGCCCATTGCATCTTAACTATGAGACTGTACCCTCAGCAAAATTTATTTTGTATGAACACAAATTGTCTTATTGTAGCTATTTATTTGCTCATTACTAAAAGAAGGAATGAGAATTATGAAAAATATATACATTTTCTATTAGTTCTTGTTGTTGTGTGTTCTCTTCTATTGATCTATTAATCCTTCCTTTCAACTTTTTTAAATTTCTTTTTCGTCTTTTATATGTGTAACATCTTTTTTTCGCTTTCCTTCAATGTCCCACACATTGCAGGAAAACGAAAAATAGAGAGATTTCATGGAAAAGTACAGATGTGTGTAACATGAAGCCGGGGAAGTGCGCGCTGTTTGATTTGGCCAATGAGCGCACGCGGTATTTGTATTGACCAATGACCCATCTTAACTGGCACTGACAAGGCTCGCTTGTTTTTTTTAAATAAAAAATTGCTATTTGAAAGCCAAAATGCCAAAAATAATTTGCTCAGGGTGCCTTAGTGTAACCTTTTTACTCAATCAGAATGCTTGGGTCAGTTTTTAGATGGGAGAGATTTCAATACGTGCAGAAGTACTAGGCCGCGGATTTCCTCGCGATGTTTTGTTTAGCAATCTCATCGACCGTACCTACGCTTTAGCGCCTTTGGATCTTGAACTGTGATAAAGTTTTTTTAATATTGAAATGAATTTATTTAAGTAGGTTAGTACTTTATTTTAGTGGTTTTTGTGTTATTTTATGTTAGGACTGATTTATATTTTCAGATACTTACCTCATTGATATTGAATAAAGAGAGTAATTTCATGTATATTTTCTAAATTTCACTGCATTATTTGTTTAGCAAGATCTAAACAAATAATGCAGTGAAATTTATTCTATATTCATTGTATAATTATATTCTAATTTACATTGTTTATTTGACTTTTAAATCTTTTGTGAATTGTAGGTACATTTTTAGAAGGTGTTTACTCACGTATTATTTTGGCGATAAAACCGTGAATGTTTCGATTCATCATAATGAATCACGAAACGCGGATCAAACTCACCTCGATGAAGAATCTAGTGCCCTTCGACTTTATTATAATATAATCCCGGACATTTCACACTGCATCATCTGGCCTTAAAGTAAGCAGAGCTTGTGTTATGGGTACCACATGACTGATATACTACTTATTATATACTTTTTTGTATATTTTTGGAAATACATACATAGAAACACCCAGACCCGAGACAAATACTTGCAGATCATACAAACATTTGTCCCGCGGCGAGGATCGAACCCGCAACCTTTTGCGTCTCAGCCGGACCTAAGCCCACTGCGCCACAGAGGTCGTATTGCCTTTAATGACAAAATAATACGTGGATATAAGCCCGTAATTATTTTAAATTATATTTTTATTAAATAATAATAATACCGGAAATTTCACAGGTACTTCCTCGTGCTCCTACTAAATACTCCTACTGGTAGGAGCACCGGGACACCTATGTCCTGATGCTCCTACTGCAAAAGATCCGTTTAGAGAATATTACAAGGTCACGGTAGGAGCATAAAGACATTGGTCCTCGTCTTCCATACATATTATACATAGAAGCACCCAGACCCGAGAAATTGTTTATGTATTCAATATTATGTAGGTACTTAAGTAAGAGCTTGCTTGGTTTATTATAACTGAAGCAAAGAGTATGATACTCGAATACTGAAACGCGGTTTAAGCCTTTGAGATCTACTCAAGCATTTAAGAACCCATTATCCTTCAATAGAGAAGGAAACCTTGAAACAAGCCCGGCTCGGTGCCAGCCGTTAGGCACCTGCAACCGAACCGACTCCGCATGTACTGACTCGTCTTTCCTGCGGGTCCTGTCGGCAAGGTCGAGAGGTTAGTGTGGGTACCTGGCCTGCGCTATCAATCAAAATCCCAGGCAGTCACGTCAGTGGAGAAGAAACTTCAACCACCTCAGCTTGCTGGAGAGGATCCATGAGAGATCCATGCACGAAAGATTTCAATTACAATTAACTGCTCTGTAACTTTACTGACGCCTCCTAAATCATCTTCAACAGATGAACAAAGGTACGAGGAAAGTGACGGAAACTTAACCAAATATAATTGTTTTTTTATTCAATGCAATCACAAGGATCACTTTGAAACTTCTTAAATATTAGGTGAATTAAGGTGCCAATTCCTCCTAACCCAAGATCGAGATGAAAAATTTAAGTAACGTTTTAGTGTTCGGGCGTTACCTAGGACAAGACCCACATTTTGCAAAAATATTTAATTATCTGCCATTTTCTATTTCGATGTTTACCGTGCCTACTTATAAACAAATAAATGTAATTTGAGTTGATTGAAATAAAAAAACATTAGGAACTGAATTGGGTATACAATTGTTTTATTGATTTCCAAAGTGTATTGGTACATTATTTGAATGATAAATATATTTACTTAGTGTCGAAACTAATTTACAAAAGCTACATGACCGTATTCGATAACGACACTATTGCTATCCATTTCATGCACATTATAATAAGTTAGTGAATACGGCCGTTATTGCACGTTATAAAGTTGGAATGATTTATAAGACTAGATGACTTAGTTCTACATATAAAATTATTTTATATGTCCACTGGACAAAGCATATTTTTATTCCTACCCGACACGACAGTTTCGAACGTTTCACGGCATACAGGCGAGTGTCCACTAAAGCAGAGTGTCCTATAAAGCATTCAAATATAATATTTTACAAAGTTTATAAGATGCCTAAACTGAAATCATTAGTGTACGTTGAAGGTAATGTGAACTGTTTGGTAACAATGATGTATTTCAAGCTGAAAACGCAACCATTGCGCGTTCTAGAGCTGAGCACAATTTACCAGCGCCATCTAGTTTGAAAAAGATGGACTAAGCGTGAGATATCTTCCACGAGCTAAATAAAGCTAGAAGTATAATATTACGTTATCTGTGGCTAGACTAAGATTCCTCGTTTGTGTAACGAAATTATATGAAGTATAATAACACGAGAATAACGTAATATTAGAGAGATGAACGATAAATTTTGAGTTAACCTTTAAATTGTATTTTTTTTCAATTTCAATTGAATTCAATTTCTCGTAACAATTAATTTTTTACTCAATGTGGGATTATGTGAGTTTTCTGCTTCCCGATATTTCGGCACAGTTGCATGCTCTATGATCACGAGATAAACGATTCTATTGCTTTATCTATTGCATATCTCTATTCTCCACTTTAATAGATACTCGTCTAAAATGCCCTTAAAGTTTACCACAGCCATTTTATGAAGCTAGTATATTTAGTATTAATAGTAAACGCAGACTCATCGGAGACTTCCCATCGTTACAGTTCGCTAGATTATTAACTGAGCCAGCAATGATAAGTTTCTGTGCCTATTTGTTTTATATATTCACGAAGTTTTCACCAAGTTAACCGAGCAAGATTGCAAAATTTCCCAAGCATTCGTCGTAGAACAGTTTGATTCTTACCCGCATTTCGCAAACCAAGATCGTAGAGGTCCAGTCTGGGTGTAGACGATTCGAATAAATACATTAAATGAACAGAAAAAGACTTTAGATTATCTCATACAAGTCGGCCCCAGATTTCAAAAGTAGCTACACAACGACAGAGATTTCTAGGCGGTCTGTTAACTCAATCATCAGAGCTAACCACCAACTCTAGACGACTTATCGCAAATAAACCCCTCTCTCTTTTCTATCTAATAACTATGCTTTCCAGAGCACCATAGCTTTGGAGGAGTTGACGATGGGAAGTCTCCGTTGATATGTAGATATAATGTAGTGTTATTGTTATTGAAGATGTAGTTTGACGAGGAAGGCAGGTGTGACAGTGCCGAGCGGCTGGCGGAACAGTTGGGCGTGTTGTTATTGAAGATGTAGTTTGACGAGGAAGGCAGGAGTGACAGTGCCGAGCGGCTGGCGGAACAGTTGGGCGTGTTGTTATTGAAGATGTAGTTTGACGAGGAAGGCAGGTGTGACAGTGCCGAGCGGCTGGCGGAACAGTTGGGCGTGTTGTTATTGAAGATGTAGTTTGACGAGGAAGGCAGGTGTGACAGTGCCGAGCGGCTGGCGGAACAGTTGGGCGTGTTGTTATTGAAGATGTAGTTTGACGAGGAAGGCAGGAGTGACAGTGCCGAGCGGCTGGCGGAACAGTTGGGCGTGTTGTTATTGAAGATGTAGTTTGACGAGGAAGGCAGGTGTGACAGTGCCGAGCGGCTGGCGGAACAGTTGGGCGTGTTGTTATTGAAGATGTAGTTTGACGAGGAAGGCAGGAGTGACAGTGCCGAGCGGCTGGCGGAACAGTTGGGCGTGTTGTTATTGAAGATGTAGTTTGACGAGGAAGGCAGGAGTGACAGTGCCGAGCGGCTGGCGGAACAGTTGGGCGTGTTGCCAGGCCACCGCGCCGCCGCCGCCAGAGAGCACGGCGCGGATGGACACTGAAGTGAATGTACGGTTGAACTCCACTGCTGTTTCTGAAACAAAACGAGGGTACTTTTGTAAAAATATACAATATAATAGAATAGAATAATAGTTTATTTGACACACAACACGTTGTCTGTAACCTGACATAGAGAAACAAACAGGAAAATGATTAGAGTAGGTAGGCCAAATTACACACTATAAGAGAGTACATTTTTCGCTTGTGGTGCCATATATGACATATAAAATATGAAATATCTTTAATATTTAATCGGAAAGTGTGTCTGTTACGTTGAAAAAGGCTAGACGGGTAAACGGCCCTCATATTAAGCATGAGAAGGTTGCGGGTTAGATTCCCGCCACAAGACAAATAATGATAATATTAATACGTGAAGCCAAATCTTTGTACCACTTTTCACGAAAATTGCGCGGACGGAGGAGTATGAAATTTTTCACTCTTATAGTTTACTAGCTGGTGCCCGCGACTTCGTCTGCGCGTAATTTTAACGGTTTTTTCAGCGCTCGCCAGAATAGCTCGCATATGGCAGTTTTTTTTTCGACTTACATGACACTTATCGTTATATTTTGGACAATTCACACAATATCTTTATAAATGATAGCCTATGTGTTATTCTGATGTATAAGCTATATTATTGTAAAGTTTCATTAAAATCCATTCTGTAGCTTTTGCGTGAAAGATTAACAAACATACATACAAACTTTCGCGTTTATAATATTAGTAAGGATATAGAGGAGTGCAGAATGCTAATATTTTTTTAAATTATGCATAAAATATACATTAATAATTAATTAATTATGGTCGACTTTCGACCAGTGGGCAACCACTGATGATAATAAATAATGCCGGAAATTTCACACTGCATCATCTGGCCACCTGGTAAGCAGAGCTTGTGTTATGGGTACCACATGACTATAGGTATTTAGGTATCACGCGTGTGAAGCCACGGGCAGAAGCTACTTGAGGTATAGGACTACCTAAACCTAAATCCGCCTAACCTAAACTCACCTCCTAAATCCGCCATCTCTGGTTCTTCAGCGTCAAAGGTGAGGCTCCAATCGATCTTCGCGTCTTCGTACAAAGCGCTGACCAGCTTTACACTGAGCTGAGTGCACACCAAACCGCTTGAAGCGCTGAATTTCCACGTTATCTCGCCTGTTGCGACTCCCTCTGTAATTGTGATAGATTTGTCTTATTATTTCAATCACCATGGACGAAGACCTCTCCCATGGATCGCCACTGAGCTCGAACTTCATCTTCCTATAATTCCTGACCGCTGCCTTACGGATATCATTGCTCCACGTAGCTACAAGGCACTACACTAGATTTCCTGACATGCAGCCTCCACTGACGAACATACGTATATAAACAAATAATTGAGGACATGCGTGTGTGTTTCTGCGTAACTGTGTGTATGTGCATTTGTGTGTGCGCGCGTGTGTGTATGTGTGTGTGTATGTGTGTGTGTGTGTGTGTGTGTGTGCGTGTGCGTGTGCGCGTGAGTGTTATTTCACAACAATTAAATGGTCTTCCGTGTCGTCATAGGCTAAAGATTTGTATAATGGAAGGAGGAATGTCTAATTGTTTATTTACCCTGTTGTAAAAATGACTCGCTAGATCAGTACGTCGAGGTTCTATTATAAAAACATTGTCGGACCTGCGTTTGGAAGTTTGGATTATATTTTATTTGGGTAAGTTTTCGAGGAACCAGTCTGCCCAAACGGCCATCGGTCCTGCGGGATATGTGACCTGCCCACTGCCATTTCAGCTTGCTAATTCGCTGAGCTAACTACGTAGTAACAACTTCGACAAGGAAGTTAAGACTGATACAACTAGGCTGGACAGCACTCTCAAACGGGAAAGGTAAACATCGTAAGGAAACCGGCATGTCGTAGAACATAAAAAGCTCAAAGACATATGCCAAGAACACCAAAGGAGCCTCTGAGGCGCACTTCAATTTCACTTCACTGGTTCCACGATAAGAAGAATTCGCACAAAACTAATTGCAATAATGTGCGATTGAGAGGACATGCTTAAAATAATGTGAAACAAAAGAAGCATAAAAATCCATATTTTGAGAATATAGAATACTTACTGCCTAAGGCTATTAGACGGGCCAAATCACATGATTGGTTTGAAGTTATGGCTCAGTCAGTAATCCAGTTACTAAGTATGCTATCAGTCATCTGGGCACCATAATACAAGTTATGCTTAGTTTGGGGCTAGATTGTGTTGTGGTGCAACATACTCCAATATTTAATTATTTATTTAGTTTGTATTGTTTATATTTTTGTATTAGTATCGACGTATGTATATTTAACATATATATAAAACATTCTGGGGATGGGATTTAATAATTCCTTTTAAAAAAAAATAGGACGAAGTCGCGAGCTATAGCTAGTTTCATAATAAATCACTTATTATTATAATCATCATCATTTTTTAGGTACATCCAGTCCATTCCTAGGTTGTCTGGCAGAGTTCGCTATGTAAGCGATAAGACCGCCAAGTATTTTCTACTAGTCCAATATATTTATGGTGTGCAATAAAGTAATTCCTATCTATTTTATAATATTTTTAAGGAATTGACATAGATAACTGGTTGAACAGAATATACCTTCTCTGGCGAGGTAGGCTTGCTTCCAGTCTTGTTCCACCTTCCTGAAGAGTCCAGTGACTGAGAGTGCTCCGCTCGACCAAACGGGCAAAGCCGTCCGCTCGCCAGACTCACGGCTTACGTGGTAACGATCTCTGGCGCAGTTGTATCTGGCAACATTACACAACCATTAAAATAAACTCAAAAAGTGAGATCAATATCACACGCAGATATCGCTAATTCACCCAAAAAAATAGTATTTCGGGATAGATTAACGACCTTAAGGAGATTGACCCCATCCCATGGATTCCTTATGGAACAACTTATGAACAGAGGCTTCATCACCTCGTGAACGTCGAGGCAATCCAGCTCCTCGACATAACGGATATTGTAAGAAGGCTCAAACGGACAAAGCCAAGTAATTACATAAAATCACAAAGTGCTATTGGACACATTCTTAGGTATAATTTATTTTATAAAACTATGTCAAAGCAAAATTACTCATTAGCTTATTTGGCTCATTTGTAATATTATTTAGAGTATGCTCAATACTGTGCACTAAAATAACAAAAAATAAATCCAATGGATTGAGAGATACAACATAGAACGTTTTTCCTAATATTGTTTTTAATATTTAATATGTCTGTGTGTCGCTGGGTTCATACAAAATAGCGCTAGGACCAAGACGAGTTTCTTGCCAGTTCTTCTCGGACTTGGGTTAGGAGGAATTAGCGCTTAAATTCATCTAGTATGTAAAACGTGTTAAAGTGATCCTTGTGATTGTATTGAATAAAAATATTTTGACTTTGACTTTGACCCTATTAACTCTCAACTTGAAAACTGTCTTAACACTTTCACCTTTCACCACACTAGTTCGAAACAACTAGTGACGCGATAGGAAAAGAAAGAAAGAAGACTAAGTAAGTAGTAAACTCACGTGATGGTGTAGCAGCCTCTCTCAGCGAGTGTGAAGGTGTGGGGTTCCCGTCCCGGTCCCGGGCCGGACTCGCCCCGCGCCCGGCGCCATGTCGCCGCGCCGGATATCCGCCCGTGGGACTCTATCTCTTCCGGTTTACTGCAATACTTTTTATTCATTAATATTCGTGCACCAGCTAGCCCCAAATTTAACATAGCTAGTATTATGGTGACCAGATGACTGATGGAATACTTATATATTTTTAAATACATATGATACTTGTAGATAGACTCTTTATAGACTACAATAAAAAGATTACAAAAACAATATGTACAATTAAAGACAATATAATGGGCGGTCTTATCGCTAACAGTGATCTCGGCTAGGTAATAGCACGTAAGCTGCGGCCAGCGGCTTCGCACGCGTATTACATATTCCAGTATGTTCGTCTCCAAGATGCAATTTAAGACAACGCCCTCAGCAAATTAACTTTTGTTTGAAAAAAAACGAGTTTTTTTAATAGCTATTTAGTGTCTATCTGCTTGTTAATTGAATGAATAATAAAACAAAAGATATATGGTAGGTATTTTCAATAATTTATATTCTACTTCCTCATTTCAAATTGTTAGGTTTGACGATCTCTGTGACACAGTGGGCTAAGGCCCCGGTTGAGAAGCAGAGTAATACCTTAGAATTACTTTAATACTAAAGTAAACTTTTTCAGAATTATTTGATCACATTTCTGATAAAAAAAAATGCGATTTGAGCGCCGTGAATAGGCGTTATAACCATTTGATCAGGGAATCGCCTTAATCTCTCACCGTTCCAGCATCAAGTGGACCAGTTCCAAAGCAGTTCTCTTGGCGAGGTACAACCGACGCGCCTCAGAGCCTTGCTTCTGTCGGTGGTGACGCAGCTTTACAATACTTTCTATCAACTGTTGCTCTGTGCACTCTCTTCTACGTTTCCGCACCTGTGGATAAATCAATTTATTAATTAATATTGGTGGACAATGCACACAACACCATCTAGCCCCAAAATAAACATAGCTTGTATTATGATGACCACATGATTGATATATTTATTACTAGCGACCCGCCCCGGCTTCGCACGGGTGCAATGCTGATACTATATATACTACAGAATGTCTTTATATACAACGTTATCTAAAAAATGACATAGACTAAGAGATAGACATATACCATTGCGGACTTTTTTGTGGGCCTTTTTAAGGTGTACAATACTGTAGTACATTATTTTGATCTATCTCATAGGGTTCAGCCAGCGTTTGCAATGTAAGCGTAGAAAAATGTGTTTATTTACGACACCACATTAGAAACCTCTAAAATGATCAGTGGTTCTCTACTATATTAGGCATGTTAACCTACATACATTAATTATACATATAAACCTTCCTCTTGAATTACTCTATCTATTAAAAAAAACCGCATCATAATCCGTTGCATAGTTTTAAAGATCTAAGCATACATCGGGACAGACAGACAGCGGGGGGCGACTTTGTTTTATACTATGTTATTATAATTATACTTAGGGAGACTCCCGTCCTTCACCCAGCCATTGCTATATAAAGCAATGGTTGGGCTGGGCATTGGCTGGTCAGCTTTCGTGCGGAGCGGTCGTACTCGGCGTGACTTGTACCTAGGTTGTTATTGTGTTAAAAGTGTATTTCGGTGGTATATTATAGCAGAGTGTGTACCTTTGATTTTGATTGTTCCCTTGTTAATTTGGTGTAAATGTTTTGTACTAGTTTCCACAAAATCATTTAATCAATTATTTAGCTACTTTTAAGACATACCTCTTCATGTCCAGTGGTGTATCGCCATGTAACATCTTGTAAATCGTCCCGAGATACAGCGATGACGTAGGAGAGTTTCTTTCCCCACCCGTGGGAATACATGAGAGGTGTATTCAACTTGGCCTCGCACGGATCACAATGAAGCCATGTGTTGCTATCGTAGTCAAATACCTGACACAACATATTGTAATTAAAACTATATAAGTGTTCTATCAGTCATCTGTAGGACGATTATGGAACTCTAATTACAATCAATGTCTATCAGTAATTAGAGTTCCATAATCGCCATACTGGTCATCGTAATACAAGCTATTCTTAGTTTGGGGCTAGATGGTGTTGTGTGGATGGAGTATCAATATTTAAATATATAAGGCCAATTATTTCACACAGCATCATCTAGCCCCAAAGTAAGCAGAGCTTGTGTTATGGGAACCACATGTCTGATATATAATGAAACACGGTAGGTAGCTTACAACAGACTGACAGTTTATTTGATTCAGACAAACGGATAGACAATAACAGTAACTGCATTGAACGCTAGATGGCGATAGTAGTACTTATTTGTATTAATTTCGTTATCTATTACCAATACCACGACTTAACAAAATAATCCAGTCATTAAAATAACAAAAAAAATAACACAATACCACGACTCAACAAATATTTTCAAAATTGTTCTAAGACTAAATTACATTTAATTCAGTTTTACTATGCCCATACTTTGCATAAACTTATGTTTAATTTTACATAAACTTTTAGTAAATATATCAGCTGGCATTTCTGTAGTTTTCAAGTACACAATTTTTATTAGCTTATTTGCAACTGCTTCTCTAATAAAATGAAATCTTACATCTATGTGCTTACTTCTTCTATGGTACATACAATTTTCTGAAAGTTTCTGTGCACTCTGATTATCGTTATACAATATTATTGGTATATTGTCTCTATTAACAAGTTCATGTAATAAGTTTTTAAGAAAAATTGCTTCTTTGCTGGCCTCAGACAGCCATATATTCAGCTTCTGTGCTAGACAAGGCTACTGTCTGCTGTTTTCTACTCTCATGAGATATTACACATCCTGAATATTTGAAACAATACCCAGTATAGGATTTTCTATCTATAATGTTTGAAGCCCAGTCCGCATCTACAAATCCAACTAAATCATCATTATTCTTTTTAACATACATTAAACCAAAAGATTTTGTAGATATCAAATATTTCAAAACTCGTTTTGAATGTTTCCAATGTGTTTCAGAGTTACAATTATTAAATTGACTGAGATAACTAACACAATATGATATATCAGGTCTTGTAAGTATAGAAAGGTACATTAAGCTACCAATTAACTGCTGGTATGGATATTTACTAGTTACATTTTTACCCTTTTCAAGTTTTAAATTAACTTCCATGGGAGTATCTATGTCGCTACAATTTTTCATATTAAATTTACACAACAATGTTTCTATAAAATGTTCTTGATCAATACAAATTTTATCTTTTTCTATCTTCACATTCATACCCAAACATTTTTTTAATTCACCTAAGTCTTTTAACTTAAACCTGGCACTTAACTGGCACTTTAGATGATTAACTTCTTTAAAACAGTTAGTAAATATAAAGAAATCATCAACAAACAAAGCCACAAAAGTCTTGTCATTCCCAGATGATTTTACAAATAAACAATGTTCATAAATAGATTTTTTATAGCCAAATTCTTGTAAACAGTCATCAACCTTTTTATACCAGGACCTTGCTGACTGTTTAAGTCCATAAATGGCCTTTTTTAATTTTAAGACTTTACCTTCATTACTTCTACATTTAAAATTTGGAGGTAACTGCATGTAAACAGTTTCATCAAGATGGCCATTGAGAAAGGCTGTAGTGACATCTAAATGGGTTATTTTTAAATCTAAGCTTACACTAATAGCAAATAACAATTTCAATGTGGAATATTTAAGCACAGGTGAAAAGGTTTCTTTATAGTCAATTCCCTCTCTTTGTGTAAAACCCTTTGCAACCAGTCTTGCCCTATATCTCACTGTGTTGTCACTATTTAACTTCTTTTTATACACCCACTTGCATTGCACTACTTTACCATCGCTTGGTTTGTCCACTAATTCCCATGCATCATTTTCATGGAACGATTGTAACTCTTCCTCCATCGCTTTGCACCATTCTTCATATTCTGTTCCACTTACCACTTCTTCATAGGTAAGGCTGTCATCACATATTTCCATATTATTGATTACACATACATTGCTGTACCCATACCTTGTCGGAGGTTGTCTTTTGCGTTTTTCCGAGCAAATTTCTTCTATAGGGTCAACTTCAGTCAACTCTCCATCGGATATAGTTTCTAAAAACTCTTCAGAACTAGAAGAATTTATGGTATCTTCTGGTGCAAATGTAGTGTCTAATGGATCCAATATAGATTCTTCTGGTTGTTCTTTTTCACTAGGGATTTCTTTTTCTTCCACTACAGCTTGTACCATGTCTGAGCTTCTACTACTGTTCTCCATGATAACCACATTTCTGCTAGTGGTAATACTCTTTGTTTCTGGATTATATAGTCTATAACCCTTTATGTTATCTGCAAACCCCACAAGGATATATTTCACTGCCTTTTTATCCCATTTTGCTCTCTTTATTTTAGGGACATGGACCATAACTGGGCTGCCAAATACTCTGATGTGGCTGAGGTCAGGTTTTCGCCCTGTCCATTTCTCATAGGGCGTCATTTGACCTAACCCAGAAGCCGGCGACCTATTCCTAAGGTACACTGCCGTATTCACTGCCTCGGCCCAAAATGCTTTACTTAGTGTTGTTTCGAACAATAAACACCTAGCACGCTCAACTATAGTTCTGTTGAGGCGCTCACACAGACCATTCTGCTCCGGAGTATAAGGATTCGTTTTCTGATGGATAATTCCAGAATTGCATAAGAAATTCTCCATCTCTTTGGAACAAAACTCTCCTCCATTGTCAGATCTCAATATTTTAATTCTGGCTCCAACTTGGTTCTCGACTAACCTCTGAAACTCCTTGAAACACTGTAGTACCTGGTTTTTCTCCTTTATAAAATATACAAAGGTCATTCGGCTTGCATCGTCCACAAAAAGAAGAAAATATCTTGCTTGACCAATCGAACAGGTTTCCATTGGCCCGCACAAATCTGAATGTATCAATTCTAGCAATTTTTCACTTCTACGACCTTTATGTGGGAAAGGCAAGCGAGCTTGTTTGCCTTCACAGCAAACTTCACAGTTGGACTTCCCAATATCAGCCTTATCATCATAAGATACTCCCTCTACAGCGCCATCTTTCATTTTCTGTAAGTCTTTACTATTTATATGTCCAAGCCTTCTATGCCACTGGTTAGCATCAATAGTCTGGACTGCTGCAGCCAACACTTTCTCTGATTTCACCATATTTAACTTGTACACACCATTTTCTAAATCTGCTACTCCAATCAGCTCATTCTGTTGATTATGGATGTGACAAACATTTGTTTTAAATGTTACTCTATTTCCACTTGCTATCAACTTACTGACTGATAACAAATTTGTTGCTAGGTTAGGTATGTACAGAATATCTCTTACTGTGATGTCAAACTGAGAATTATTCACTTTCGTAGTGATCTGTGTATCACCTGCACATAAAACCGGCACAGACATTTGGTTCGCCACAACGATTTCTTTCACGTCACGTACTTCACGAACTCGCAACAACATTTCTTTTCTTGGGGTCATGTGAGCACTCGCTCCTGAATCCACGTACCAATCTTCTGTACTGAATTTTGCGTTCAAAAATGCAGCACTAAAAGCATTAACTTGCTTTTGTTTAGTTTCAGGACATTGGTTTTTGAAGTGTCCGAGTTGTTTACATTTGTAACATCTAATAGTTTTTACGGATTTTTGTGACTGTGACGTTTTTGACGTATTTGACGATTTTGACGTATCTGCAGTGCTGCCAACTTTAATATTGCGCTGCTGCCAACCTTTAGATAAAAACGCGCTTTCGGCGTTCCCACTACTACCAACCTCCGTGCTCATATCCAATAATTTCGATTTAATGGCATCCGTACTAACTGTCATGCCGGAATGCTCGATTGCCATGATCATCGGGGCAAATTTCTCCGTTAGTCCAGCCAATAATAAACATCCAATCCATTCGTCAGTAATTTCAAAACCCGTGCCTCGCAACTTTTGCGATGTATCCACAATCTGAGTGACATAGCTAGTCATGGATTCACTGTCTTCCAGTCTTATAGAAATCAAAAGCCGTAGCAAACTGATTTTTCTTTGAAAACCCGAATCATCAAAAAGTGATTTCAGACGCTCCCACACATCATTTGCAGTTTTCTCATTTTTGATATGGACATAGAGAGATGAATCGATAGTCATGATTAACTTTGCTTTGGCTTTTTGGTCATCAAGTTCGGGAACAATTAGAGCTTCTCTCTTCTTTTTAATGTCCATGCCTTCCAAAATAAGAAAATTCTCGGCGGCAAACGCCCACTCGTCATAGTTTTCGCGTCCCTTGAGTTTGGGGACGTTCACGATGTAACTGCCGGCCATTGTTCAACAACTTGTTCAACGACAAAGAAAATAAAAACACTTTCTGCTCGTCACAGTTTATACTTTGAACAAATCTAGTCCAACCAACACAAGTCACACAGCACGAATTACTTAAAAATCAATAGTTTTTAGTCCTGCGATGGAATTTTAACACTTTTTTACGAAAAAATTGAAATGGCCCATAACCTATAATGAAACACGGTAGGTAGCTTACAACAGACTGACAGTTTATTTGATTCAGACAAACGGATAGACAATAACAGTAACTGCATTGAACGCTAGATGGCGATAGTAGTACTTATTTGTATTAATTTCGTTATCTATTACCAATATGATACTTATTATTTTATACACATTATAAATAAAAAACAACCTGGACCAAAAATATTTATCCCGCGGCGGGAATCGAACCCGCAACCTTATGCGTCTCAAGCAGACCCTCGCACACTGCGCCATAAAATCATCATCTTCCTGCCCTTTTCCCACATTATGTGGGGTCGGCACAACATGTGTTCTTCTTCCATTCTCCTCTATCAGCCGTCATCTCAACACTCACTCCTTTCTTACTCATGTCATCTTTCACACAATCCATCCATCTTTTCTTTGGCCTGCCTCTACTCGTAGATCCATCAACATTCATACCAAGCACTCTCCTAGTTACATGCCATTCTTCCCTTCTCATTACATGCCCATACCATGCTAGCCTGTTGCTCCTCATCTTTTCATTCACTGGCGCCACTTTCACACTTCCTCTTATGTACTCATTCCTTACTCTGTCCATTCGCATCACTCCACACATCCATCTCAGCATTCGCATCTCAGCCACGTGCACCTTTTGTTCATCCGTCCCTTTTGTTGCCCAACACTCAGATCCATACAATACAACAGGTCTTACGATCGTTTTATATATTTTCCCCTTAAGCTTACGTGGCGTACGTGGATCGCAAATTGTTCCTGAGACCTGTCGCCATTTCATCTATCCCGCATTTATTCGACTTCTTACATCCTTCTCTATCTCACCATCATTCTGTACTACTGAACCGAGGTACCGAAAATCGGAACAGACTGGTAGATGTTGCCTTAGATGGTGTATCTAAGGCAACATGGGCAAAACTGGATGGACCACCGAAGTCGCATAACATGTGCTCAGTTTTTGTCCTGCTTATCTTCAGTCCGACACTCTCCAATTTGCCCTGGCATTTTCCCAGATTGTTCTGGACCTCGGTTGCGTCTTCTCCGATGAGAACAATATCGTCGGCAAAAAGCTTGCACCAGAGTGCCTCCTTATGTATGTCCGATGTCAGAGCATCCATTATCAGGAGGAACAAATAAGGGCTTAAAGCCGACCCCTGCTGCAAACCTACAGCCACATTGAACTCACCAGTGACGGATGGCAAATATGGCGTCTGTTGTTCCTCTTCCAGGCATAAATCCGAGTTGGTTCTGTGATACCTCACTCTCTTCTCTCATTCTTCTCGCTATCATTTTTTCCCAAACTTTCTAAGACATGAGCTTAATTCCTCGATAGTTGTTGCAGTCCTGTACATCACCCTTTTTTTAAAAAATGGGCACCAGAGAACTGTTATACCATTCGTCCGGGATCGCCTCTTCTTGTAACAACTTATTAAAGAATAAGGTCAGCCACTTCCATCCATCCGCTTTCAAAAACATCCATACTTCCACTAGATTTCTATCAGGGCCAACTGCTTTACCATTCTTCATATCTTGCACGGCTTTCTTGACTTCATCCATACAAATATCTTTCACAACACCTGTATTTACTGGCACTGTATTTACTTTTTCTAACACTCCACTCCACGCATTCTCTTCATTCATCAACTTTTCAAAATACCTTTTCCATCTTTCTTTTATGTCCTCATTATTCGTCAAAATCTTTCCCGCTTCGTCTTTTATACATTTTACATGCATAATATCCCTTGCATTATTTTCTCTTTCTTTGGCTATTCTATACAAGTCTTTCTGTTCTTTAGGGCTTTCTAATGAGTGGTAGAGCTTGTCTTGCACTTTAGCTCTTGCGACAGCAACTACTTTCTTAGCCTTCCTTTTACGCTCCATGTATACACTTCTTTTCATCTCTTTCAATACATTATCACCACTGTCAACGTTCTTCCATTCCCTAAATGCACACTTTTTATCTTACAAAACCTTCTGTACTTCATTATTCCACCACCACGTATCCTTATCTTTCTTTCCTTTGCCTTTCGTTTCCCCAAACACATCCCTTGTCACATTCCGAATACACGTCGCCATTTCATTCCAATATTCATTCACTGACATATCCTCTAAATCCGCCATTTCTATCATTCTATCTACAACTCGTTTCCGAAATTATTCCGCACACTCCTTATTTTCTAATTGGTGCCATTTGGTTTTGGGAGGAGGCTTCGCCTTGTTCGTCACTTTTTTAAATTTAAATTTTACTTCTAAGACCAGTAATCGATGTTGGGAGACCAGACTTTCACCCGGTATAACTTTGCAGTCTTTTACTGTGTTAATATGGTTTCTCTTTAGAAGAAAATAATCTATCTGCGTAGAATGGTTACCGCTTTTGTATGTAATAAGATGCTAGTCTGATTTTTTGAAAAATGTGTTGGCAATAGCCAAGTCAAATGCAGACGCAGCTTGTAACAAGGCTTTTCCATCTTTGTTTCTGGTTCCAAAGCCCAACCCTCCATGCACTCTCTCATACCCTCCATTCAAACATCCCACATGCCCATTAAAATCTCCACCAATATAAATTTCCTCATTGTCAGGTATTTCCATTAACGTTCTGTCAAAATCCTCCCAAAACTATTCTTTCACAGAATCATCACTTCCGCTCTGAGGGCCATACACACTTACAACATTAAGCACTACATCTTCTAACAATAATTTTACAACTATCATTCTATCATTCACTCTCTTAACATCCGTAACACACTTTTTTAACTCACTATCCAATACGACGCCAACACCATTCCTCTTTCCATCACTTCCACAATAGTAAAATTTATAACCCACTCCAATTTCCCTGGCTTTCGATCCCTTCCACTTCGTTTCTTGCAAACAGGCCACATTTATTCGCCTTCTTTCTAATACATCCGCTAACTCTCTTCCTCTTCCAGTCATCGTACCTACATTCCAACTTGCAAATCTCAATCTTACATCACGGACTCGCCTCTTACATTGCACCCGTCCCTGATGCAGCAACCCTAGTCCATTTCTCAGTCGCCGGGTACTGCGCCAGCGCGTCGCCTCGGGGTACGCCCTAACATTATCACGCATTCCATTTAAACTTAAACTCATGTTGTAGATGATTTGGCAAAATATTTTACGACCGGCCGCTTGCCTGACGTCAACCCTCTTTGGGACTTCTTGTTGTTGTGTCTAGCCGGCAATAATAGCTCCTATCGCCGCCCTTAAGGCCATCTACATTGCCTTGCTGCCTTGCCACCGTAGGTGGGTTGCTAAATGCCGAAGCAGACTTTGTGCACTATGCGGGGAGCAACCGCCAGACTTGAGTACCGGAGTAGTCAAGCCCCTTTGGACAGGTTTAGCCCACGAGCCGACGTGGTTTATCAGGGTGTGGCCACTGCATGCAGGACAGCTGCTTGGAGCCACTGGTGAGAGTTTGTGGGTATCAACGGTTTTAACTATGTCTGCTGTTACGGCTTGCTTGCAGAATTAGACGCTAACACCCACTACACCCCATTAGACACTACACCCCTCCATAAAATATTGCGCCATCAAATATTTTAATAAATTAAGATTGGTGGATAATTGCACACAACACCATCTAGCCCCAAACTAAGCATCGGACCGGACAACTACAATGGGAACCGGACGACTGATAGAGTACTTAAATATTTTTAAACCAAATTAATTTAATTTTTAATAAATTTAATAATGCCGGACATTTCCCACAGCATCATCTAGTCCCAAAGTAAGCAGAGCTTGAATTATGAGAACCACATGACTGATTTGCTACTTAAATACTTTATTTGTAAATACATAAATATAACACGTAGAACATACAAACATTTGTCCCGCGGCTTGAATCGAACCCGCAACCTTCTACGTCTCAGGCGGGTTTTCGCCCACAGAGGACATAAGATACTTTATAACACCCAGACACAGAACAAGCATCTATATATATATCACACAAATATGTGTTCTGGGAGGGAAGCGAACCCTCAACCTACAGCGCAGAAGGCAGAGCTACTACCAACTGAGCTAACAGGCCAGTCAATAACACAAATATGTTGTATTACCTCGCACCACACGTGATCAGTGACGTCATACACATATCGCACGTCATATCCGAGTGAACGACACAGCAGAGTGAAGCAGTTGGCCCATTCCCCACATCGGCCGCGTCGCCATTTCAGTAATGTACGCGGACTGTTGTAGCGGGGGAATGTTACTGACGTTCGGCAAACCCTGCATTTGTATAACTGGAAGAGAAACGTGTTACCTTAAGGAAAGGGCTAAAAAAGTTACTTTAACTATGCAAAGTTCTCAGCTTCAATCAACTCTGCAAACATTTCACTTCGACTCAAAGTCTCACACCTTGCCTCGACTCTCCAAGTATCTCATTTTAACTGATTTAGTTTTCATCTTTAGTTTAGTTACATCTCGACTCATTTCATCTGACACCTCACCTAGACTCTGCAAGTAACTAATTTCGAGTCATTTAATCTCACATCTCGACTCATTAAATTTCACACCTCAACCCAGCATCCCACACTTCTAAAGTTCTGATTTTTCCCAAATATGATGTTTTTCAACCATAAAATCTCCAAATTTTGTCTGCAAGAGACCCTGAGGGTAGGGTTCTGCTTGGCTGGGCAAGCTCCACGGAACTACGTTGAAGGCCAGTGGTTTTTGGCTGTATTTACAACCACGTGGCCACGTGGTTTTCGGAAAAACCGAAATAGCTCGGCAGCGCAGATAGGTAAAAATCCAACTCTGCATACCTCACTTCAACTTTGCAAACCTGACCTCGACTGTATAAACCTCACCTCCACCCTATACACCTCACTTTAACTCAGCGAACCTCACTTCAACTGTACAAAGCTCACCTCGACTCTGCAAACCTCCCCTCGCGAGGTCCTCGTGTCCGTCCCGACGGAGGCGACGGGCCCGCCACACGCACACTCGGGCGCGTCCACCCACGTGAAGAACTTGTATTTAAACCAGGACATCAGCTCCATCATCAGTGCGATGTCGAATGGAAGATCCTGCTCTTTGCTTTCACCTAAAATTATATTGGTTTATTACTCTACTTAGTGAAACGTGACCAGCCCATTGCTATTTATTAACTGGCATGTCAGCTCAGTTGGTAGTAGCTTCGCCTTCTGCGCTGTAGGTTGAGGGAATGCTTCCCAGGATAAACATTAGTGTGATGTGTGGTATGTATTTGTTCTGTGTGTGGGTGTTATAAAGTATCATAAGTATTTATTTAAAAATATTAAGTATTTTACCAGTCATCTAGTCGTCATTATACAATCTATGCTTAGTTTGAGGCTAGATGGTGTTGTGTGCATTGTCCACCAATATTTATTTAAGTTTCTGTATCACGATACACTGATAATAGGACAATAAAAACCACAAGATGGAAAGGTCCCCTAGGAAAAAGAGATGTTGGCCAACCAGATCATGGGCTGATGACATCACCCAAGTCGCAGAGGATGGAATGAATCTGGGGAAAAGCAGGGTCGAATGGAAAAAGCTTGGGCCCAAGGAATGGTTCGCAGTCAACTCAAGTACTCAAGGAATCGTATATTTTATATTAGAAATAAGGAAATATATTGTTAAGTATAACTTTTCAAACTATCATGGTTTTGAACATAATTTTCACTCAAAACGGGATATTTACTAATATGTGAGATTTTCACAAATCATGGTAAATATCCGGATTGAGTGAAAATAAATATATCGTTGTTTGGGTATTACGCCTGTTGAAGACAGGACAATTGGGACTATTGATACCTTATCCAAACGCCACATTATATTAATTTCATTTTAAAAGGCTAATTCCCCACGATTGTGTTCTGAATATTGTGTTTTCTTATTTGTTGATAAGTAGCCTGGTCTATTGTAATGTGTTGTTTTGTCAGTTAAAATAGCTGTCAAAATATTGCTTAAGCGTTTTCTAAAACAGTTTCAGGTGTGCATTTGTAGTATGTCGTTGGTCTTAAAGAAACACCAATGAGCCCATTCTTAGGAACTAGTTTTTGGTGTATTATGTTAGCCATATAATATTGTCTTTTATTATTACGATTATTAGCTGATTCAGGACGGCCATGACAAATTGTCGCATGACTATGACAAGCAAGATACGCCGATAAAATTATCTTAAGATTAGTAGTAAAGTACGTAAATACATATTCATATTAATAATATGAACTAAAAATAAAATAAATAATAAATGGTGTACAATGCACACAAGTTCACTATGACTGATAGAATACATATATATTTTAATAGATATGTACAAAACGTTGATAAATAAATTATTATCTTAAATTGCTAGGCTTACTAAGGTTAATGGGTGCAAATTCAGCATCTGCTGTTAATAGGTAGGTAGTCGATAGCTATATAACCTACCACACAGCGATGTTTTTCAATTTGCCCCACTAGGATAGTTCTTCACCGAGAGTTAAGAACATGCGGGGTTTCAAGTTTAAAAGGGTACATTTATGTGATTTGCAATCAGATCTATTAATATAAAAGTACTTTAGATATAAACCGTTATCTTAAAAAATATTACGTGATATTTGCTTAGACCACCCTCTCCCCCACGTGAGATTGTGTGAGGTTTGGTTAGACCCCCTCCCGCCCCTAAACGCCTCACGTAATTTATGAATGCCCACCTAGTATTCAATATTTTTTGATAATCAATAATTAATATCTAAGTCATATTATATTACAGTCTACTGAGCTGGGGATTACAGTTGTGTGTGTTTGTTTGGTTTGTTATATATTGTTTAAACTAGCTTCAGCACGCGACTTCACACGCGTGATATCTACATAAAAAATACCTTTTATGTATGCTATACCAGACGGGCGATTGTGGAGTGCTGATACTATCAAAACATGGATACTAGTGGCTCTGTGAGCTGTAGACCTCGCGAACATTTTTCGAAATGACCGAAATTGAAATATTCAACTTTATTTACGTTAAAGATTTTTTAAAATCCAAAAATTGTATCTACAAAAAAAATCGGGTGTGCAACCCGAGAGTGCCGACAGAAGTGAAAACTTATTTTGGCGCGTTAGAGTTTAGTAATAAATCACTTCAAAATCAGTAATTATGGCGACTGCCAATCAAATACTGAACGAACACAGATGATGCAATATTTTTAGTTCAGAATGTAGATAATATATCAAAGAACCTAACTCAGTAAACCTCTCCATACAAAAGTAGACTGTAAACATGTGAATTAAGGTTTATAATCAAATGGGGCGAGCGCGGCAGCCGCCTGCGTCTCGCCCCAGACGGTAACGGTGTCACGAATCCAGATCCAGTTTTACCTCATCTAAAAATATGCGTACCGCGCTATAAGAAGTTTTCACTTCAAAAATTCTACTCAATTATAGAATCTACCTACTTATACAATTTCACGAGAATCGGTTGAGAAATGCGACCTGTAGAACATCCTGACAGACAGACATACGAAAGCATTTTCGCCTAAGCTGAAACATGTCTCCGTTTCGTCTTAAAAATGCTCGCTTTGCTCGGTCAACTAATAGCTTTCAGAATTAGTATTACGGAAGGTTGATATATTGTAACACATGTCTGTCTTATGAATAAAAACTGAGATAAAAACCGAACGTACGTAATACAAATCCATTAATAATGCCTATTGCTAATCAAAACTGATTGACACTTATTGTTTTTGGAGTTCCATAATCGCCATGCTGGTCTACCACTCACCCGTCTTGATTTTCTTCTGCTGCTCCCTAACTCGGTCCAGTGCGAGGAGTTGCAGCTTCACAATCGGGATCTGTTCTCTAGCGTATTCCAATAACTCAGGATCTTCGTATCGCAGCATATTGTTGAATAGATCTTGTATCTTCAGCAAGAACGGGTTACTTGTGGCCTGGAAGTGTTCTCATATTGTTATAAATAAATAATAAAAATATCTATATATTAATACGTGAAGCAAAAACTTTGTACCCCTTTTAACGAAAATTGCGCGGACGGAGGAGAATTCAATTTCGCACACTGATAGTTTATATAGAGGAGTGCAGAATGCTTTTTAATTATGCATAAAAAATACATTAATTATTAATTATTAAATAAAATAAAAATTATGGTCGAATTTCGACCAGTGGGCGACTACTAGTACTAGTATATTTTTTATGATAAATATTGCTCTAATTTGTACATATACTTATGAAGGATGAAATAAATGAAAATGAAAATTGAATTGAATATATGTATAGTACATTTATTATACATAGAAACACCCAGACCCGAGAGAAATACTTGCAGATCAATCTTCAATCTTCGGCCTCTCAGCCGGACCTTGGCCCACTGCGCCACAGAGGTCGACAATTTATACAGAGGTTGACAGAGGTTATAACAATATAATATCGGTAGACAATACAAACAACGCTATCTAGCCCCAAACTAAGCATAAACACATGCTATGATACCTTATTTATAAATAAATTTATTAAAATTCTGCTAACATTACCCAATTGAATATATTGAGAAAAACGAATCAATTTTATATGATGCTACTTCATAAAATGTTAAATGAAGAATCCAAATTTTATAATAAGTAAATAAAATATTATTAATGTTCTTATTATTTTTGGTGTTCAGAGGACTAAATCGAGGATTGTCAAAAGGCAATGGAGCGAAGCATCCTCGGCATAAAAATAACCGACCGAATCAAATATGCTACTATTCGCTCATAAACAAAGGTCCTCGATGTGGCTGAAAAAGTGGTACTGTAGGTCAAATCTACCACTGAGTTGAACCCTGAGACAGTGAGACGGCGCGGTAGACCACGCAAGAGATGGCGTGACGAGCTGGACACCTTTAGCGACTGTCGGTGGCAGACAATGGTGTTGGACTGAAATCAATGGAAAACTCGAAGGGAGGCCTTTGCCCAGCAGTGGGATAGTACGGGTTAAAAACAAACAAACAAACAAAATGTTATACTTTACTGTAGTAGATTGGCATGTCAGTTCAGTTGGTAGTAGCTCTGCCTCTGTCCTATAGGTCAGGGATTTGATTCACCCCAGACAAACATTTGTGTGATGAACATTATGTGTTTGTTCTGTGTCTGGGTGTCTATGGTATAAGTATGTATATAAAAATATATGAGTATTCTATCAGTCATCTGGTCACCATAATACAATCTATGCATAATTATTGTGTTGTGTAATTGTCCACCAATATAATATTATTATTATTGTAGTATTTTCAAACACCTGTGGCCTATGAAGCAATAAAAGTTGTAAGTGGTGCGTAAGAAAGCCTAACTCTCTCACATATGCCGATTTTAAACATAATTCTATAATCGGGTTGGTACGAGTAATTTTCACTGAATTATATAACACTTTGAGTGAAGATTTCTATGTGGAACTAATACCAGATGATTGCTGCTTGGAGACTGATGATGGAGATGACTGCGATAGCCTTCAAATTATTAGGGATTAATGACATGATAAGAAGAAGAAATATATTGCCAATACTTAAGGTTGATCAATTCTCATTTCAATGTATGGGACCCAGGTGTGTATTATTTAATTTTACTTCAGACACTCTCGGTCACAAGTGTTTGATATAAATATTTTGGATTTGTATTTATTTTTAAAATTCTTGTTGAAAACATAGTTACTGAATAATTTTCACTATAAACAGGTAATTTTCCATGATTTATAAGTTTTTCTTGTTCCCAATAAAACTCATAAATTGTGGTAAATATCCATTCACAATGTTAATTATGTGGATTGCCATTTTAAAGTGACAGTTTTAAAAGTGAAACATAGACAATTATGTAATTTTAAAAAATAAATAAGTAATTAATTATGATGCGACATTTTCACACAATAACATCTAGCCCAAAGTATGTGTTATGGGAACCACATGACTGATATACTACTTATACAGTATACTTATATGTATACTTTTTTTTCTTTTTTGTAAACACATACTTACCTTTTATACATAGAAACACTAGACCTGAGAAAAATACCTGCAGATCATACAAACATTTGACACATGGCAGGTATTGAACTTGCAACCATCTGCATCTCAGCTGTGCCTGGGCCTACTGCACCACAAAGGTTGTTACTATTTTAAAATAAGAATGTTCTTACCAAAACATTGGCAGGTAGAATTTTGATCTTCACAACAGGACGGCTTATAGATGGCTGTGATAGAAGCTTGGACTTGTCTATGGATCCACAGCAGATACAAATTTTCCTTTCTATGGCTGCCTGTGCCATCCTCAAGTTGTTCAATGTCAGTTTGTTCGGGTAGATGAATTTATCTTCTGTCTGAATTCAGATTAAATTTGTATTTCTTATCACATTCATGTGTATTGTAATTACATACACTATATTGTTATAAGCAGTGTAGACACTGTTTCCAACAGAGAAAGTCACAATATTTTTGTTTAGGTAGATAGTTACAGTTACAGGCGAAATTTTTATAGGGAAAATGTTAAAGGAAATAACTCAGTAGGTAGTTTTTTTGAACTTACAGACTCAAATCCCACATATGTCAGATATTCAATAAACGAGTCTAGCTTTAAAAATTCCTTAAGAATAATGCTTTTGATTGTTCTTAGCTGGTAGTCGTGAGGATTCTCTAAGATATGGCTAATGTGCCGCAGAAGTTCATACAGTATTGATCTGAATTTATCAATATCTCGCACACTTTGTTCCACCAAAGCCAGACGCGCCATATCTTCCATTTTCGATGTTTTACGTTTTAATGACTGTTTACTGCTTATGGAATGTGAAACTAATTTTATAAGCGACTTATTGATAGACCCATCTCGATATGAACACTTGTAAAATTTTGATTTGTCATTTTGTTTCGTTCGGGAGTTATTAAACAGCTGATCAGGAGCAAAAATTTGAAGTGCAAGACAAACACTTTATGTTTCCATCTAAAATTATGTTAACCTAGGTTCCCGCTCTACCCACATCAGATACTCTAAATAATTTACTATTAAGTATTTTTTGTGTTCATTGAAAATGTTAAACAAAAATACACATTAGTATGTACCCTACCCAAAGAACATAAATCCGAAATGAACTACATTTTACTAGTTAGTTTTTGAACGAATTTTTAGGCATATCCGTTTTTATGTGTTGCCTTATTGAGTTACAAATTACCCAAAAACTAGTTACCATGGGATCGTAGATGCAAACACAAAAAAGCGAAATAAATCACAGTCACAATAATGAGAAAACATTCTCATGGAGTTGAAAACCCACTTGAGCACGGTAAAGATTTAAACTTATTACGTATTAATCAAAGCTATTTTTAAATGAAGTACATGATGGTTACAAGTTACAAGATGGATGTAGGTTACTTATGGTAGATATGTTTTTTGTGGTTTTCATTTCAGATTTCGGTCGTGGTTCTCGAAATTGGTTGCTTCACGCGCGCTATATAAGGGGAGAACATGCACTTTGTCGAGAGTTGGCAGATGAGCTCCAAAGGCAGAATAACAACAAACACAGATATGCCCATTTTATCAAGGTAACTTGGTACCCACCCAACCCATTTAGGAACCATATTAATAATGACTAGTTTTACTTCCTTTGAATGGTTTGTCGTTGAACTTTGATTTTGAGTAGGTGAGAAAATATATCCATGCACATTTTTTTTACCTTGTTAGGTAAGTACCCACAAATTTGCAATATGAAATCTTATTAGTCATACCTAAATGGCTATAGGGGTAGTTACTAATCTAGTTCGTTTTTAGGGCTCAGTGTTAGCAGATGCTGGAAGATTTCAAGAAGCTTTGGAAAGGTTCCACAGCTGCCTCAGACTACAGCCACAAGACCCTGAACCATTGAAACAAGTTGCCAAGTGTTTGTAAGTAGAAGTGTTATCTAAATCGTGTGCACGCTGCAACAGTTCGTTATACCTAACCTTAGTCAAAACAACGTTACAGACTACGTCAGGGACGTTTTCAACTGTCTCAAGAAGCTTACTTGGAAGCTGATAAATTAACCAAGTGTCCAGATGAAGAAATATATTGTGCTTTAGGTTAGTTATGTTTTTTATTCTTTATCACAATTTTAGGTCTTGTAATTAATTATTCTGCAGAAAAGGTAAGAATACAAAGCCTTTAAGTTATCATAATAATTATAGCCGATATTGAGTAGCATTCATATTTTTAGCGGACTGTGCATGGAACCTTGGTGACACACTAAGTGGCGTAGAATGGGCCAGATCAGCAGTGCAGGCTGGTGGTGCAGAAAGGGCAGGGGCACTCTTAGCTAGGCAGCTAGTTGCCTCTGGGGATACCCATGGAGCTTTGTGTGCTTATGATCATGCTTTAACGTAAGTTCCACATTGTGCTATCAGACAGACTTTCTAAGTCCTAACAGCACCAAAGATTATTCAAGCTAAAATTTTTAGGAGTCACGCGTGTGGCGCTGATACTCTAGCTGCAGCTGGGGCTCTTCGACTTCGAACTGGTGATCCACGACGCGCCTTTCAACTGCTTGGAGCAGCACTTGCTCAGCAGCCTACACAACACCCTGCTGCCTTAGCCTTGGCTGCCATGATGCTACAACATAAAGATCTGGATGCAGCACTGGCAAGGCTAAAAGCAGCCTTAGCTGCGCACCCAACTTGTGTCGCTGCTCACAGTAACCTTGGATTGGCATTGATGGGCAAGAAAAAGTACATTGCAGTAAGTTTAAATGCATTGTTCATGCTCTTACAATTGGTTAACTCCATTGGTTACTGCACCACCCATCTACAGCAGATTTCTTAATTAAAATCTGTAAATTTCAGGCCCTAACTTGCCTCCATCGAGCAGTTTGGTCAGCACCACTAAGTGCTCGAGCAGCTCATAACTTGGGGCTTGCGCTACTCATTTGCCGAAGACCTGCATCTGCATTTTGCAGACTTGCTACTTCGGCGGCTTTGCAACCCACACAACCACACACAGTAAGTTCATATTAAGTACCCACATAGATATTACATAAGAATTATATAATCATCCATTGATGAATAGTTTATGACCTACTTGATATTTTAAATTTACTTAATCGACTAACAAACCATAAAATATCTTGACAGGTGTTGCTCATAGCCATAACGTTAGAACGTCTTGGTGATAGCAGATCAGACGCAGCGTACGCACGAGCAGCCTCTCTAGCTCCTAATGATCCTCTTATTATACTCAACCTAGCTGGTCGACACGCCAGAATGGGCAGGCTAGGTGACGCTTTGCAAGAAGCAGCGAAAGTGACAGATCTGCTTGAAACAGAAGAAAAACCCGACGCCCAGGTAAAATACGTTCTCGGATGTCAGTTTCATCAAGGTTGTAGTATAATTTGAACAATGGAAATGTTCAAATTAAATTCACACAAATTTGGGAAAGTATTCCGAGCTTGCAACTCTACGAAACAGTAACCGGAAGTAGAGTAATAGCGGCAGATTTAAGTAACAGAGAACGATTTTTTATTTATTTTATTTTCAGCTTGCAAGCTCTCTGGCGACTTTGCTAGCTAATCTGCGTGTTGCTGGAGTGCAATCAGTACGACTACCAATGTCACTGCCGGAAATAGAGCCTTCGCATCCGGTTGGGAAAGAAGTTCTTAATACGCCCGATGAAGAACTGGCGCCGGATGAAGTTTGAAAAAGTATGGGTATAATGTACATAGGTAAGGTTGCTACAATACAATTGCAAATTTTATTGCTCTTACGAAGGTGTGGATAGACTCACTTCTTATAGCTAGTGTATAAGTATACATAGAGTACTACCTACGCACCTAAACCTGACAGTGGTATCGATTATGTAATGCTCTAGGTAGGTACTTCAGCTAAACTCACAATATTCAGTACCTACTGAATATTGTGAGTCTAGCTGAAGTAGGTAGGTATTTATTTTACTTGTTTTCGTTCGTTGCTTACGATAAAGCAGCTACTTAAAAATTGTGATTGTGATTTCATCCTTCACCGCAATGTTGTTGTTTTTGATAGTCTTTGCGTTCGGTTTCATTATTCGTGTAAGTTTTAATACACAAATACTTATATAAATAAATAATAAGTTGCTTGCCTACGTGTTTTCATAATTATTTACCTTTTTTAGTGCGAATGTGCGTCAAATTCGTCGATTCGAAGAGCTAGTTTGGTAGTGCTACCACCACTTGTACTGGGTTATGAAGAACTTACCTACTCCTACGAAACCAGGGATCAAAACATTTCACCTAACGTTGAGGGAAACGCTAACGATGGTACCTAATAATACATAAACTTATGAAAAAACATAGAAGGCACGTGCAATATTATGAAAACTCAACTTAACTCATGAAAATAAAATTTGTGTTACCTAGTATTATAATTTATTCTGCTTTTAAACAATATTATCCTACGGTACGGCAATTGTGAGTGATTGATTATTTTTTAAGACCATCAGGACAATATTGGCCTGTAATGTAATAGATAATAGTACATTGTACACCTAGGCAAGAAAGAGCCCAATTCCTATCAAGTGTGTCATTTGAAACCTTTTAAACCGTGCCTTTTAAAACACACGAGGTAGGAATCGCACTTTCTCCTGAGTGATACATACCTAGTGCTTTATACTAACTACACCTACGAGAAAAATAAAAAGGAGAATTATTTTTAAATTGAAACTTATATAAAATTACCAAACCCAAATTAAAATTTCGAAGAAATTGCCGCGCATGCCTTTATTACATGGGTTCTTTTTTCAAAATATTGTTCGGAAATCGGAAGAGGAATAAATCATTTGGCGGACTTGGAGTAAAAACTTGTTGTCGTTTGACCTATAATGAAAATAACCATAGCTACCGGCTGATCTATTATGAAATTAAAAAAGAAATAACACATTAGAAATGGATTTTCATACACTTTTCTCTTCCGCTAAAGTCTATGGAATTTAATTTCTAACGCGTTATAAATGAAATCTAAGACTTTTCCGTCCCGCATTTTAGTAGGCCTAAAATTATGTACTTTCTAAGTTATATTTTGAAATAGGCAAGTTTCTCAGTAGGTGCGGTATAAAAAACTGCGAAACTGAACACTGAATTTTCTCGACTTCTCGTACTTGCAGTAGGTATGTGGTGAATAAATGCCTGAAATTAAATAGTGTGTTGTGTACATGGTAGCTTTAAATATCAACACAGCTAAGTAATTTCTTGGTAATAAATAAATAATGGTAGATATCTCACACAGCGTCATCTAGTCTCAAAGTAAGCAGAGCTTGTATTATACCCCACACCCCATACCCCATATGGGCTAGACATGACTGATCTATAGGAACTTACTAATATTATAAATGCGAAAGTAACTCTGTCTGTCTGTTTGTTACGTTTTCACGCTAAAAGCGCTGATACGATTTTGATGAATTTTGGTATAGAGAGAGATGGGACCTTGGAGAAGGACATAGGCTACTTTTTATGGAGTTACCACGCGTGCGAAGCCGCAGGCAGTAGCTAGTACTATATAAATACCTTTTTTTTCTTTTGTAAATAATACATTCTACATAAAAACACCCAGACCTTAGACAAATACTTGCAGATTATATAAACACTTGTATGATTTGTAAGTATTTGTCACAGGATAAAATCTGCGACGCAGAAGGTTGCAGGCCTAAAAACATAATTTTTTCGAACTGAAAAATGTATTGGTGCACGACCGGGTTCAAATCCACAATCTTAGGATCGGAAGGCGAGTTCACAACCACCAGGTCAAAAACGCGTTCTACTAAATTTACTGTTTGAATATTAATTGTTAATAATTCTTCTTCTTCTTCTTCGTTAACGGCATGTGTCATGATGTCAATTTTACCAATGTCTAGTGTCCAGATTGTTTATAGTAAGACGCCTCTGTGGCGAAGTGGGTTAAGGTCCGGATGAGATACCGAAGGTTGCGGGATCGTTAACCGCCGCGGGACATAGTATGATCTGCAGGTATTTTTCTCGGTTAAAAAAGTATATAAGTAGTATATCGGTTATGATGTAGTACCCCTATCATAAGCTCTGCTTACTTTGGGGCCAGATAATGCTGTGTGAAATGTCCTGTATTATTTATTTAATAAAACTGCATGAACTTTGCCATTGACTTTAACAGCGTCGCATTTTTATGTGGCATTGCGTAATGTTTAAGAACATTATACTTACCTTATCTACGTAGGTAAATATTTTTTATTTAGTATTTTATGTTAGGCTAGTAGTATTTATTGCCCCTTGGTTCTGTAATTTCGTGTTTTGTTGCTATTGTATTGTTTTTGAAGGTCAATGTCAACCTCTTATGTGTCCTACGAAAGCCTGCATTCATGCACTTTCAATTTCATTTGATTTTCATTTGCTGTATAATTAAAACGAATATTCATATTTTAAGTAAATAGGTATGTACGCGTGTGCGATTTTATTGCTCTCAAGTGTAGTTATCCGGCACGCACAAACCGATACACAGCAGCACCCATTTAATTTAATTGACATTTAATTCCTTTATGAATTGTTTTTCCTACGATGTTCCGTAGTTTTAATTAACACCTCCTCTACATCGTTAGCATGTCGCTCATTTGGTAGAACATCGACGTAATTGACAATATTGCATTTTTACAGGAGAGCGATTATTCTGTTTTTTTGGAGTTCTTTAATTAATTTGTAAGCAACTTGTGGTAGGATTATGATTTTACTAGATATATATTAGAGCTGTATTCATGCAATTTCTATTGTCATTTTAATAATCAAAAACTATGTAGGTATAGTATTTACGTAATATAAAACTAATCACTGGGGTACGTGTAGTTAAGTCGTTGTTCCACCAGAATACAGTCATGGCGAATAAAACTATCCATACAAAATGTATGATTTTGTGACAAAAAAAAAAACTTTGTTACCAATCATTTATTTACTTACTTTTTATAGTATTAAAATTTTTAGGAATGCATTTATAGAATAATATCACAATTCGATATTATTGCTTTAAACAGGTTCTAGAGGACCTTAAGTAGGTACCGGTGTTCCACCCGCTCTCAGAATGTCTATCGTTATTCCGTCTTCCCCCGGTGCCTTGTTGTACTTCAGCTGATTGAGAGCCGTTCGGATCTCGTATAGGTTGACGTCCGAGATGTCTTCTGTATAGTGTCGGGCTAGACGGGCTCTTGCATCGCTAGTCGTGCTTGTAGCAGGGCTTTGCGATGAGGTGTACAGTTGTCCATAGAACATCTCGAGATCTTGTAAAACCGCTGGCTTCGAGGAAACGACACTGTCGGTCTTCAGCTTCGTCAACAGGCTTTGCCCAATAGACAGATCACTCGCGAACACTTTGGAGCCTTGGTTGCGCTCTAATGCGTTCTTTATACTAGAAGTCTTAAAGAGAAGCAAATCGCGTCGCATAGACTTAGAGATCTGTTTATTGAGCTGTATTTTGACATGCCTTCTAAAGGCTGCAGTTTCATTTCGCTACGTTCTGCCATGAGTTTTAGAGTGTGCTCAAAGAGTTTTTGGGTTCTGTCTTTGCGCTGGGTCTTCCAGAACATTGACCCAACGGTATGGCCAATTTCCACCAGCCCTTCATTTATTTCGTTCACGGATCCGCATTCGGCGAGGCATTGGAAGTGGTCTTGGAGCTCCAACTGAAAACTCTCGGGGTTTTGGATTTAGGGAGGACTTGGGCGAAGAGTAGATTGAATCAGACTTAACCTTTCTAGCTTTACGTTAAGATTTAATGAGCCTCTAACCATGCGGTGATCACTGCTGGTTTTCACCCTGTTGATCACTGAGACATCATAAAATATTTGCTTTTTGATCATCATGATGAAATCTATCTCGCGGTTGTGTACACCGGGAGATAATCCACGTCCATTATCTGGACGACCGACCGTTTTTTGAAAAAGGAGATCATCATAAAGAGTCTCCTTTTCCATGAAGTTGGCCGATCGCTGACCCCGTTGGTTCCGCTGTCCAATTCCAAATTGCCCCATGGCATTTGAAATGACATCATACATAGCCTCCACTTCATTGTCTGGACGTTTCTAGTGAGGTGCGTACACCTGCATGACCTTAGCGAATACCGTTTGGTTATTCTGAGTATAAGGTACTACCACCCTGCTCGACACGCTTTCGATCTTTACAATGTTGTTAACGAGGGACTTGTGGACGAGAAACCCGACATCGTGCTGAGATAGCTGATTGACCTTCCGGTAGTAGAATAAGTTGCCAGAATTTAGGATTATACTGTCCTCTCACTCTCTTTCGACTTCTGATAACCCTATAATATCCCAGTGCAACTTATTTACTACTTTTTCCAGCTCTATCAACTTTTCGTCGGTCCTCAGTGTGCGTGCGTTGTATGTTGCCAGGGCCAGGGGTCGTTGGGATTGGTAGCTGGACCTCTGCCAACTACCAATCCCAACGACTTCTGCTGGAGATTCTTCGCACCCCCTGTTTCACCTTTACCGTGGCCGCCACTTATGCTAGGAATAGCGGAACTGCAGGGAACTAGAGGCCGTCTTCTGTTTGTGTCCATCATTATTTGGGGGTTTTGTCATAGTCAGGCAGGCGGATTGGTGACCGCAGATATAGTGTTAAGCACTCGGGGGGTCCTGCTGCCCAATCCCCTGGTGTGTGTGTGTGTGTTCCCTTAGTCGCCTTTTACGACATTCACGGGAGGGGAAACTTAATCTTATTGAAGTAACAACGACGTAAATGTTATACTCGCAACAATTACATAAATATTGCGTCAATAATTCATTATTAGTCTAGTTGAAGAAATAACGACGAAAGTGACCTTCCGCCTTTGTTTCCCCAGGAAAAATTAAAAAAAGATGTCATAATTATCTTTACGTTGATTTAGCCCTCAACTCGTCCTCACTTCACGAGTCCTTCCCGCGCAACTGACCATTACGTCGTTGTATCGTTTAACAGTTTCACAATTTAGTCTAAATTCCACAACGACGTTTGTGCCATCTAGCGATATCTATTAGAAATACAATATCGTCGATTTTTTTCCAAACGTAGATACATGTTACAGGTGCTTTGACATACTTAACTCAATATTGCCAAAAATTACAATTACGTCATTGTTCCACCAAATGAGCGATGTGTCATAATAATGTCAATTTTGCCAGTGTCACGTGTTTATATTCTTTATAGTACGATGTCACAAAGTCGTATCTTGTCGTTCGTCATTTGTTATTTTATATAAAATAATTAATAAATAAATAAAAATTAAAATAATTATACGGATTATTTTTGCTCGAATCTCAAAGAAACATAATGCTTTCATTCCAATTATTCACACACGACCACGAGTCAATAACTCCAGCTCTATTTTAATAAAAACTAATAAAACCAAAATAACTTATAAAAACGGAAATAACTTGACAAAAATAAATAAAATAAAAACCTAATGTTTGCTTCGCAAGACGCTTAAATATCTTCCTACACCTCTTTACATGATGACTAGAATGCGCTAAAACACGTCAATCACATGTCAACTTAGTAAAATTAAGAAGTGTGTAAAAGGATTCTTCGTCTGTCATTCCATGGAGCAACATGGCTCTGCTAATTTAATATTTTTTACCCGTATTATTGCATGTTTTATTCAGTAATCTTGGCGGATTTTGTAGTAGGCACAGTGTGATTTGAACGACGAGGAGTCCCAAGAAAATTCTAGACGCCATTCCGCGTGTCGTCTAGAATTGACAACTGACCATCGACTAAGACTTATAACAAAAAAACTGACTATAAACACTTGACATTGGCAGAATTGACATCAGTATGTCACAGGCCATTACCGAAGAAAATAAAGAAGTGTTTAAAAAAGTGTTACTTTAATTACGACTTTGGCGCTAGCAAAATAAGGTCGTTTGTATTTGACAAATGTTTAGCTCTGGCGAAACTATCGAATCAGGGTCATTGGGTGAATAAAAGAGATAAGTCGATTGTCATTCCATGAAGTAAGATAGCACTTCTAATTTAGTTATTGTTTTTCTCGTTTTTTATTGTGACTTCATAACACAAGTATGGACAATTGAATTATTAGGTGTAATAAGTTGTAATGTGATCGACGAGGAATCCCGAGAAAGTTCTAGACGGCCATTCCGCGATGACGTTAGAATAGACTAATGACTATCGACTAAGACTTTATTATCAAACAATCACTTGACACTGGCAAAATTTTCACAGACAGATGCCTTTTTGTGAAGAAAAGAAGGGTAGATTGAGAGTTATATAAAACTAGCTGTCCCGTTCGCGATAAAATAACAAATGACGAACGACAAGATGCGACTACAATAAACAATAAAACACTTGCCACTGGAAAAGTATCAACATGGCAGTTGCCATTATAGGAAGAAAAGAAGTAGGGTAGGTTAGGTAGATAAAAATAAAAAATAAGTTATTTTCAAATATTTATATTGAAATAATATTATCACCTTCTCGTTACCAGCATGAAGGGTGTCCACGTTTAACGTACAACACAATTACAAATATTAACTGACGTTGACAAACTATAAATTAAAATCGATTCGGAGTCGGTCTGACGGTTTATTTGGACTCGTTTGAAGGCACTTGAGGTCAATTAATTGCTTTGTTACGTTTATGTTTTTCAATTTAAATAAGGCTTTCGTAATCTTAATGCATAAAAGTTTGGAAGAATTTAAACATGATAAATTGATAATAGTAATAATAATTATAAGTACCACACTAAATTGTTTTAAATAAACAGTGCAAATGACATGTGTAAAAAATATGGTCTAGTTTTTAAAAAATTCAAATGATTTAAAATAAGCCACTTTATGCTTAAATTAAAAGTATGTACCTATGTAAAGTAATTATTTAGAATATATTTTTTAAGGCATCTGAAATACCAAAAAAATCTGAATTATCAAAAAATCGCGGTAACCATAAACACACAGACTCGTCAGACCGACTAAAGGCTTTAATTATTGCTTAAAGTTGAAAATCACTTTGCGAAACTTTGCAATTTTCTTTCATACAAAAACAATACATAATCACTGAACATACTGACAAAAATTCTGTCATTTTTTTATTTGATTGATGGATAATTTTTCTATATTTAGTTAGAGGCAGTTATTGTATAGAGAGCTCAAGATTTGTCATATTTTGACTTGACCGCCAAATTATAAATAAAGTTTTTTAAACTATTACGGTTTTCAACATCATTTTCACACAAAACGGGATATCTACCAAGTTAAGTGAAGCTTCCCGATATTTCGGCATAGTTGAAAAGTTGGGATAAACTTATTTCGTGATCATGGCGCATGCAACTGTGCCGAAATATCGGGAAGCAGAAAACCTCTCATATCATTGTACATTTTTGAGTATATTTTTGTCGTTTTGAGTGAAAATTATGATTAATAAGGTATAAAAAACTCTACAATTTTTTTTTAAACTTAGTCAGTATGTATCAGAGATTGTGAGGCATATATTATTGAATTATTCTACTCAGGCACGCTAAAAGCAAATTACTAATCACATTATAATTATCCTGCTTTTACCGTGAATTAGCTACATTATTTATCAGTTTTCTTATTACAAAATGGTACCAGAATATTTTGGCGCTAATTATAACAGTGCTCAATAATGTATTTATTAATTTGACACATTTTCGGGTTGGCAAAAAAATAATGCAATGGAATTTCGATAAAAAACAGTCATTTTGTATGAGATTGGCAAGAACTTTAAACAAATTAATTGCTTTTGCACAACCCTCATACACACCACAAAAAGTACAAAATTCCGCCATACATTAATATAGTTCTAATTTACATTAAAATTCCTAATCTCTGAACACTATTCGAACGTCGCATCTATATTAAATATTATTCATTTCTATCATTATAAATGCACTTTTTGTTAAAATAGTCTATACTAAATAACTCAGATTTGTTAATAGGTTACTTAGTCAAAATCAAAAAGAAAGAAGGCTAGAGTATATTTTTTGCATTGCTTGTTAAACTAGAAGTAGGTACCTATACAAACTTTTTGTGCACGATAACGTCTTCAAGTACTTAATAGTTTTGCTATAGATTATTCCACGTAATACTTAAATACATAATCAATGATAATCTGTCGATTAAATGCATAAATATCAGACATATAACTTAGCCACTTGGTAAGTTGTCACTTTTCGGTAAAAAGAGAGTCCCTATTTACCGAAAAGTGTATAAAATCAAGGCGAGTGGTAAAATTTAAGTGTAAGATTATTGTTTTTAAATTGAAGCAGATCTTTGTTCTAAATTATTGATGAATGAAAATCGGTAGCCTTACTCTCTATCGTATAATCAAATAAGTGTTTAAGTATCTATTGTCCTTGTTATTCTATTGTCAATGAATAAAGATGGCAATAGATTTAAACAACTCATTAGCTAGTGTGTGATTATAAGAAAGACTCTTAGTGTAGAGAGAAATATTAAAATTATAACGAATACTAGAAGAATACTGAAACAATGAATGGCGTTGTTTTATCCGCACATGGACTTAAATATAATATTATTTCTTTGGTGTTGTGTCATTTATATTTTCATTACTATTGGACGCTATACGAATGGCGCACTATTTTACTATTACCTTAACATCGCGGTCTGAGTTCCCGTCGCCGTCGCCTAAACCCTAAAGCTTCACTTTTAACCTCATAATTCCTGCACTTTACACCATTTATTTTACAAAACGCAACATCCCCACAGACCGGTGCGACTACTTACAATAAACTATAAAATACTTTATTTAATACTCTACTCACGTCTATATTTACAAAACTTAAGTCTATTTACATAAATGGAATCATTGAGATCATTACAATATTACTTACAAAATAAAAGTGACGATTACGAGGTCGGTTATTATTATTAATTATTAAATTAAATAAAAATTAATACTTGATAAAAGACTGGTTTGGTACACGACAGGCACGCTCGTACCGTACATGAGGTAATAATATTACCGTAATGGTAATTTCACTTCGAGAGTGTACTCGATTTTACGAAAATATTGTCACTATAGAAAACATGTCCACGTTAAAATTAATCAACAGATACATAAACCATTGGATTGAACAAACACATTAACCAAAACATTTATTGCACTTGTTGAATTAACAGAAACACTCGGAACTTTTGTATAAACGCCAATTCACAAAGTCATAGTTTGCGTCTTTTGTTAATCCGATACAGTCAGCTGATTAACAAAACACGCGATCTATGTCACGTGATTCCTTGGCATAACAAAACTTGGTATCGGCTGATTTGCCTCAAGTCTTTCCTGTATATTTGCTAAGCGGTTCATCCGAACCTTTCTTTGACGAGGAACATGAGTTTCTTCTTGCCTTTGTACTTGAGTTTGATCTCCTGTAGTAAGGCAGCGAACTGGTGAGGGCCATCGTGGGCTAGCGAGAATGTATCGCGGGCCTTACCTGGAACACGAGCATATTCATAGTACATAAGTACTTTCAACTTTCAACTTGAGCTCTAAATATAAATCAAAAAACGTTAGAAGAAAAACAATATTGCATTGGTAGGTAGTGAATGCGGTGAACAACGCACACAGCACCAAATTAAGCAAAACATATATTTTAGTGGCAAGATGATTAATATAATACTTATATATCTTGAAATACATACTTATGATACTTTGTAACCGCCAGACTCAGAACAAGCACCTGTGTTCATACAAATTTTTGTCCTGGGAGGGAATCGAATCTTCAACCTACAGCACAGGAGGCAGAATAACTACCAACTGAGTTGACATGCCAGACTAAAAGAACAGTTTGTTAAATTCATTGAATTGTTGAGACAAAAGTCTCAGTAGTTAAATTGAATTTCACTAATTTACTTGTGACTAATTTACAATAACCCTTACCTACCTGTGACGAACTTACACATACTTTTAATGCATGTGACGAATTTACTTTCAATGTATGGAGTTTACAAAAATGTGACGAATTTACTTTGTGGCAAATTACAACAACCCAAATCAATTGACGACCTCTGTGGCGTAGTGGGCCAAGGTCCGGTTGAGACACAGATCATACACACACAAAAGTTTGTATGATATAAGTATAATATATGTACAAAAGAAAGAGTATATAAGTAGTATATTAGTCATGATACCTATAATACAAGCTCTGCTTACTTTTGGGGCTAGGTGACGCTGTGTGAACTGTTCGACATAATTTATTTAATTGCGTTTATAGTTTATAACCCGTTTCCATGAGAGAGTGAGAGTGAGAGGATATGACTATAATCGCTATTTAAGATTCGTAACATTACTGGTTTTACCAGCAAGTCTTAAACACCTTGAAGTTCGTGAGCTTACCGAGGAAGTCAACGAAGTCGGCGTAGTGTCTCGGCGAGATGTGCGCCAGTCGCGCGTGAGTTGTCGACGCGTACGCACGTAGTGCAGCCTCCAGCAACGGCCGCAAGGGAGTCGGCGGCCGCGGGGGAGGGGGCCGGCTGCGGGAACAACCCGCCGCGGCAACGCAACATCGACGTAACACATCCGACTGGAGAACACAAATTCCTTACTTGACTCTTATCATCTCATTAGTGGGCCACAATTGGAATTCACTACCAGATGACATTGTTACTGCTACTTCTGTCAATGCGTTTAAACACAAGCTCGACAACTAACAAATCGGTGCTCAGTTTCTTTTGTTCCTATGAGTTAGTGGCCCTGGTTCTATAGTTTCGCCAGTCTAGTTAAAAAGTCCTAAAATACGAATGACCTAATTTTGCTTGGACCAAAGTCCAAATTCTTAAATTTACTAAATAGACATATTTTAGCGCATTTTAGTCATCATGGAAAAATGTGTTAAAATTGCCGAAAATAGGAAAATCAATTCAATAAAGGAATCAAATGTTACTTTTAATTTATTTTAGAACTGTTATTTAATGCCATACTCTAATTAGGACTTTAAATCTAGCAAAATAAGGTTTTTCGTATTTAAGGAAATTTTATGATTTTATGATCTGATCTAGCGAAACCATCGAAATACAGAGAAACGAAATAACCAGAGCTGTTTGTTAACTCTGGTGAAGGAAATAGGTTACACAAATGATAAGGAGTAGGTACTTACCAGCACAGGAGCACATTGCACATTCTTCACCAAAAGCGGCAGCATGGCTTGCAGTTCCGCCCTTCCCAAGGAATGCGCCAAGGCCACCGCCCAGTGGATGTCTGCTATCGCTGGGTGACTGTCCTGGAAACAATAAAATAATTGTTATATATCCAGTCTGACTCTCGAAATCGATAACCAATAATATATCGAGTTAATATATATATATATAATATGAATAATATGTATAATATACATAATCGTGCAAAAACCAACTACATCCGTTTGACTCGTTTTGAGCGATGCGATGGAACGACCGACATAACGTTTGACAATCGATGTCGTAATCCTCCATAACAGACGATTCGATAGTTTGAATTTGACAACGAGACAACTGTCAAATCGATTGAATGGGGTGGCATAAGTAAAGCTATTTGCAGATGGCAGCACAAGCGTGAATACCTTGTTTACTTTTGTATGAAGTTGACTTGTGTCTTTTTGCTTTGAACATGGTAGATGCAATTTGTGGTTTTTGCTGTAGAAAATACAACTTAAAGTTGAATAACTCTGAATATTTTGAGTATTCTGAATAAGACTATGTCCATAATGCGATGTTTGACTGCGCCAATTTTAACTGGCACAATTGATTTGGAGAGGCCTATCTCCACTCTATTCCCTGATGACGATAATATACTTCCAAGATGCTTCAGCTTACCTGGTTGTAATGTAGATGTAAGTTTCTCATCGCCAGCGTCGCCAGTCTCATCGCCCGCGCTGGTTGTCCCCGCTGTTCCATATACCTCGCGACTGCGAACAGTTGGCTGGACGCCAGGGCTCCGCGGGCCGCGGCGCCTCCGACGGCCGCGCAAGCTGCCTCGAAGGCTCCCGCTGATCCTTCACAGACGGATAGGGCACTGAGGGCGCAGCCTGGAGGATCCTGTGGAAGAATTCATCAGTAAAACAGAAGTAAACATTAATATTAACTCAGAAAATACAAGATTTTGATAAACACTGGTTTTACTCACGCATTATTCTGTCGATGGGGGCACCGACACTGTTTCGATTCATCTAGAGTTCACGGTTCGCAATGAACGCTCGCGACAACGAGCGGACCAAACTCACCCTGATGAAGATTCTTTAGATGGATCAAAACAGTGTCAGTGCCTCCATCGATAGAATAATGCGTGAGTAAAACCAGTGTTTATTAAAATGTATAGTACCTACAAGTCACGAAAGTTTTGAAAGTGAAAAAATACGAGATATTGATATTAAGTAGGTTACCTTAGCAGCACATTGCAGAGCTAACGTCCTTGCACATGCGCTAAGTTTCTCCTGCTGCTCAAACGACAGGCCTAAGCGTAGAGCTGTCGCATGAGACATGGCTGCCACCGCGACAGGCCCCGTCGCTTCCGTTGGCGTGAACAGATCGTACCTGGTTGAGGAAAAGGTTTATTGGATCACTGACAAAAAATATAAAAGCACTAATAAAGAACAGATAAGAAATTATGTTCTTTCAACAGGTAACAACATCGTGTCCTTAAAGTAATAAGTTGTGAACAAAAATTAAAAATATATAAAAAAATATAAAAGGAGCCTTTGAGGGCCTTTGAGGCTTTAATTCTGGTTCAAAGGACCTATAGGTATGTGACTCGATAAGAGAAAGATAGAGAGCAGTGTGTTTGATCATCCGATACAAAGATTTGTGTGATGGACTCATATTCTATTAATATTTCATCGCTTGCACGAAGATCTTATTAATTATTATCGGTAAAGGGTAAACACATGCTCTTCACTCACCAGTTCTGCATGATAGATAACAGTGCGTCTAGTCCCAGCTCTGTCGCGCAAGTGACCAGCCATCGCACCATCTCTCGTCTCCGCCAGTTCACTGATGATAGCGTCATCCTAAGCACCTGCAATGCATTTTGAACTATTAACTACTGAGTTCCTTTATTTAAAAGCTATTTTAGCTCGTAGCTCCAAAATCCCAACTCAAACCGCTGTGAAACTGAAGTCTTTGCTCAAAAACCATCGCTAACTAAAACATAAATAAACATGGTCATGTGCCTGTCCGATATCTTAATTAAACTACCGCTGCGTTGAGGTTTTAGTTAAAACAGTTACCTACTCAAATATCTTCTTAGGCCATAAACTTAGCCTAACTGAAGCCTCAGCTCAAACACCTAGCCTAACTGAAGTTTTAGCTCAAAAACAGCTGCTTACCTGAAGTCCTAGTTCAAAAGCAGCTGCCAGTAAGTCTCGGTGATGATGCGGAGCGTCGGGTGGAGCCGCGTGCCGTAACGCGTCTTGTGCTAATCTAAACAACTGAGCTGCGGACCGGACGTGCCTCTGCGCAGCCCCTAGAGCCGCTCTTAGTCTGCCGGGGTTGCCTCGAGCTGCACCTGTAATAACGTATATACTCTTTGAATTCTCTAATAATTGTATATAAAGGAATGTAAATTTTCCGCTCATTTAAATTTGCGTGGACGGTGCATGAACGATTGGTCCAGAGTCGAAGACAATTAAACAATGAAAAAAAGTACCGTCAGTAATCCCGTTAGGAGTAACTACTCTAAGGAGTAACAAATTGAAAGATATGTTGCTAGAGTATGTTCCATATGAATAGTTTGAATTCATTACATTATTATACATTTTTCCCGGTGAAGATTATACACGCATATATGTATAGAGCAGGCACTGTTATAATTAATTTATTAGAGACGTTTCTCAAGGAAGTTTGCGAGGCAAGATTGTAAATACGAGAAGATGCCATTTGGAGTGCAAAAATAGAGATTACTTTGACCGATCTCACATTTATACCCTACTAACTGCTGCCTACTCACGTTCCTGCAATCTGTGGGAGTCATTTTGTGAAAAGGGATGGAAGCGTGTAACATGAAACTGAAAAAGCGCGTGCTATTTGATTTGACTAATATGGGCGCGCGGTGGTGGATTTGGCAGATAGAATCAACTCATTTTTCGAGAGGTTGCTACTGTTTGCAAACAGTGTACCTGCTTGTGTCGAGAAAGAGAAAGGGAAATAGAGAAGGAAAGAAGAACGCATCAGCTGTGCGCTTAACCTACAATGTTATGTATAAAGTGTGCTGATTGACTGGCTTGTCAGCTCAGTTGGTAGTAGCTCTACCTTCTGCGTTGTAGGCTGAGGGTTCGGTTTCCTCCCAAGATAAACATTTGTGTGATGAACACAGGCGTTTGTTCTGTGTCTGGGTGTCATTAAGTATCATGTATTTAAGAATATATCCTAACAGTCATATGGTCACCATAATACAAGCTATGCTTAGGTTGGGGCTAGATTGTGTTGTGTGCATTGTCCATTAATATATATACATATATATATATATACGATATATATATATATACATATATATATATACGATATATATATATATATATATATTGTTTCGTTTCCTTAGCCTCTGAATGTCTTTCATTTCAAAAACTATATTTCTTTTCGTTTCAAATCATACACGCGCGATGTTAATGTCATTTCAAGCTTTGACAGCGGTATGAAAGACGCCATTTTTTTTGGTTGTCATGCGACACATATCCGTCGAAGCTTGGAGTGACCAGCAGTTGTCTGTGGGACACCGACCGAATCGCGCGCATCTTTCATCTTACATCAACCGGTGAACCTCCTTTCTATCTCAATCTCAAGAACCACCAACGTGAGCTCGTGAAAATTCGTGTTAAACACCGGTGGGACCAACGTATGCTGATCGCAGTCTAAGGTACTCGCATTCTATTTCTACCGTCTGTCAGCAAAACTTGATGTGAACATCGTGTGTTATCAAAAGCAAATTCGTTAGACTCTTCCACGAAAGGTCTTCCCAGAGTAGCAGAAAGCCACACCAATCTTCGGCTGGTTGTGCGTATGCTACATTCTTTTTGGTGCCGAAACCAGGGAACATTTAAATTTGCAAATTGTAATCGCCATCTTTATTCTGCGTATGGTATTTCTGGTTAAAGCGTAGCTTAGAATATCTCAATCGATCTATTGTCTCAATTATAAGCATTAGGTATTTATCGCATTCTAAGTTATTCCATTCCATCAGAATTACGCCATACCTATACTACTTAAAAACAAAATTATCGTACCTATCTTAAATTCATTATCTAACGTTCACGAGCTATCACCATCGAACAATCATTCCATTAGTAAATAGAAGGGTTAAACTTTAGTAGTGCGTCGAAAGAAAATGAAGGAAAAAAAAATGGGGGGGGAGAGGGGGGGACCCTCCCTACCCCCTGGTACCACCCCCATACTAGGTATTGCCCCGTTTTCGAGATATTTGAATAAATGTAACCTAACCTCAAAAAAAAATATTGATACAAATGTAGTTTAAATTACCAAGGAGGGGGAGGGAGAGGTCCACCTCACCCCTGGTAAAGCTCCCAAGATAAAGGTAGATGCATATTCATGCAGATTGTGGTATTAACTTTGTCGGCGCACGGAATCACTTCTTGTCTCTAATGCATCAGGCTTGTGGTACAGACAAAATCGAATTTAAATTTAATCCTCCCGGCGCACCGCATTTCGGTGGCGTTTGGGAAATCCAAATCAAAGCGGCAAAATCGCATTTATACCGGGTAGTAGGTGATCAGGTCTTAACTTTTGAAGAACTGACAACTCTGTTTGTTCAAATCGAAGCCATATTAAACTCGAGACCTCTTTACCCTATCAGCTCGGATCCGAACGACCTCGCGTGCTTAACACCAGGTCATTTCCTCACCTTAGAGCCTCTAACCGCTGTCCCCGATGAAGATCTCTCAAGCGCTAATATCAAACGGCTTCATCGTTAGCAGATGATACAATCTTTCCAACAAAGTTTTTGGTCCAGATGGAAATCCGAATATTTAAATTCTTTAACGCAACGCGCCAAATGGACCAAAGATTCTAAACCACTATCGATAGGTTCTATGGTGATAATCAAGGACGACAATCGGGCTCCATTGCATTGGCCTCTCGCAAGAGTAGTCGATCTTCATGTTGGTGTAGATGGAATAGCTCGGAGTGCCTCCGTAAAAAATGCAAACAATCAAATCATAAATCGACCGTTGGTAAAATTATGTCCTATACCTATCCACGACTAGTTTTAATCGTATCAATCATATAATCATAATCATAATCAATCATATAAGTAATCTTGATGTTCACATCAAAAAACTTGATGTGAACATCGTGTGTTATCAAAAGCAAATTCGTTAGACTCTTCCACGAAAGGTCTTCTCAGATTAGCAGAAAGCCACACCAATCTTCGGCTGGTTGTGCGTATGCTACATAAATATATATGTATAATATATATATATATATATATACATACATATATATATATGTATATACATATATACATCGTATATATATATATGTATATATATATATATATATATATATATATATATATATACGATGTATACATACATATAAACGAAATCAGGATTTAATGTTAATGTTGCGTATTACCAAGGTCAGATGTCAGATGTTACATGATATGCGACTACTGTAAGGGTTTTGAAGTGAAAGCTTCTTTAGCATCGTTGTGATTTGAAAGTCGATGAAACGAAAAAGCAACAGTATAAAGAGACAGGCACATAAATTCATAAGATTTAACGTGGAAGAAAATGAGATAGGAAGCATTATACGTGTTTATTATTACGTATTTGTGCGCGCATGCGTAGGACAAAGCTTGAGAAAACGCATCACAACCGTGGTGTTTTGTATACGTCTACGTATTATACACTTGTTTTTTGAAAGTTTCACTTCTACCACGTGAATTGCACACATGTATTTTTTTCTAGATGTCAAGGTTAGGTTAGGTTAGGTTACCTAGAAGTGCGCTGGCGAGCGCCGCCTGCTGTTGTTCGGCGTGCTGCAGCGTGTGCCAGGCGCCCGCGCCGCCGCCCGCCGCGCCCGCGCCGCTCGCCGCGCCGTCCAACGCGTACGCCTCCTCTACCATCGGCAACCTGTTGTACAACAACAACATAAACATAATCACGGGTTGCACCGGGAGTGCCGACCGAAGTGAAAACTTATTTTGGCGCGTTAGACATTTTTTAGATGGGTGCTAGGGTTATTGGGTTATGAATTGCATTTTATTTATGAATTGCATTTTATTTATGAATTGTATTTTATTAGTTATTAGAAACTTTAAAATACATTTAATATTCTTTTATGTTTTTGTTCAGAATGTAGATAATATATCAAGGAACCTAACTCGATAAACTTCTCCATACAAAAGTAGACCGTAAACGTGTGAATTAAGGTTTACGATAAAATGGGGCGAGCGCGGCAGCCCTGCGTCTCCTGCAGCAGGACGTTCTCACCTCATAGCCCTCAGGCCCACTCGGTACGCGAGGTCGGGGTCGCTGGGCAGCAGCGTGAGGAACAGGAACCGTGCGAAGGTGTGCGCAGGCGCGGCCCGGGGATGCACCTGCGCGCCGAGACAGGAGGCGGGCCCGCCGGCCAGCAGCGCGCGCGCCGCCAGGGCGCACACCACGCTCGCGGCTTCACCCTCCACGCGCTGTAATTGACTGATGAGACGTTCCTCCTGGAAACGGACAAAATGGGGTCATCGGACTCATTCTAAACATTTCACTTTTCAAACTTTCCTGAGTTTTTATAAACGCGGGTTTTAGTTGCGTATTATTTTGTCGATGGATGCGCCGACCCTGTTTCGATTCATCTAGAGAATCTTCATCAGGTTATCGCGGAGTTCGATCCGCGGTCAATGCGTTGCTAATCAAGTTCACGGGTCGCACTTAGATCGCCCGCGGATGCCTCCATCGGCAAAATAATGCGTGAGTAAAACCCGTGTTTATCAAAATGTTAATTCGAAACGATGTCATGAATTTAATTTTCACTCAAAACGGGATATTTACCATGATGAGTTTTTTTATGCTTCTCGATATTTCTCGTTATCTCAGTTTATCTCGTGATCGTGGCGCATGCAACTGTGCCAAAATATCGGGAAGCAGAAAAATATTTATCATTGTAAATATCCTGTTTGATTGAAAATTACGTTTACAACCATGATAGTTTTAGAAATATTAATCATTTTTAATCGTGCAAAATATCCCGTTGTAATATGTTTTATATATAGGGATATTTTTAAATGCACAGCTGTATAATTTTTCAGTACACTAGGTACTTAACTCCACTAATTAACTAAATGCATAAAAATGCAGAAAAATGAATGCTGCGCTAAAAAACCAATTGATTAACTAAACATGTCCTAGAATTAGTTAGGTTATGTTAGAGTATAGAAAACAACGGCACAAGCGCCAAAAGAATAATACAAGGTCACGGTAGGAGCATAAGAGTTCTGCTACCATTAAACAGTATATATAATTTGATTTATTTAGTGTGCATAACTTGTGTGCAAGTCAGTATTTTTCGTTTAACTTTGAAATATTTTGTTCGAAAAAAGGGAATACACAGATATCGATTTAATTACATATACGCAACGCATTACTTTGGTTATACTTTATATACTAAATAAATGGTGTTTCCGGGTTTTTAAAAATAACCCTTAAAAGGGGCAATGAGAGTTTAATGTTTATATGAGTTCAAGTAATCCTTGAATCTACTTTTACTTATACTTTTTTCAATGTTTTAATACAAGACTTAAATAGCAACGCAAAAGAAGTCGTGACCGGGTTAGCTAATGTCAAATAAAATTATATTCTTTTGTTTTTTAGATTATGTTTAAGTATGTATTTACAAACATAATTATAGGAATTTACAGAAAATACACGTGAAACAGTTGAGCTATCTAAGTCGGTTTAAAACGATCTATAGGTAGCTGAACTGATCAAGATCACTAAGGGTAGCGTTCCCAAGACACTGGCGGCATTTGACGGCTAATACACTGAGCCAGATAGGTGCCAGCTCTTAGGTCACGCAATGTATCTACCAGACGCCGTGAGATAATGTTTTAGATGAATTTGGGGCCTAGGAGCTAATTATCATCATGTGAGATATTCGTCTCACTTTTCTGAGCATCAACTCCGTAGGTTTTGATGATCTCACCTGTTTGCAATACCTCTCCTGCGCGTAAAGGCCGCTGGGTAGCATCCTCTGTACGCCCAAACCGAGGAGAGCCGCTTCGAGAGCCAGCGCTAAGTACGTCTCCTCGGGGTTCTTACTGCCTGCCACTGGCACGTGCTGGTATCTGAGGAGGAACAGCTGATTTGAACCTTATAAAAGAGAGTCGTGTTAGTTACAACACTTATAATCCGCTGGACTGATTTGGATGAAACTTAAAATGAATACAGGTACTAAAATTAAGATATAGGAATGGGACGCGGGAAACGGGAAGGGCGAAGCCGCAGGTGTCTATCCGCCGCCATCTATCAATATTTACCCGTAACTTTGTTAATCTCTGTAATCATTACAATAATTTGAATAGCTGTCTTTTTTTAATAGCGATATTAGTACTTTAATATTTTTTGTGAAGTTGTAACCACCCAACGAATGGGCACTAGTATATCACTACATAGTATAAAACAAAGTCGCTTGCCGCTATTTGTCTGTCCCTATGTATGCTTAGATCTTTAAGACTACGCAACGGATTTTGATACGGTTTTTTTTATAGATAGAGTAATTCAAGAGGAAGGTTTATATGTATAATACATGCATAATATAGTAGAGAAACACTGATAATTTTAGAGGTATCAATAATCCCATAAGAAATTCTGTAGTAAATTTAGTATCAGCATTGCACCCGTGCGAAGCCGGAGCGGTTCACTAGTTATATATATAAAAATGAATCTCTATTTCACTTGGTCACGGTATCACTTGTGTACGGGTGGACCGATTTCGCTAATTCTTTTTTGTTGTGTTTGGTATTTTTAAAAGGTTCTTATGAAAGAAAAAATTAAGAATGATGTGTGTAAAATTAGAAAATTTACTAAACTTAATCTTAACGATGATATTAACTTTTTTAATGTTACCTTATGGCGTTTGACATAACTGTCAGTTGACAGGACAACGTCTGCCAGGACAGCTGGTATTCAGAGTTTATTTTGGGCCGTTTTGCGGAGTAAACATTTTGCTCTCATATTATTTATTTTACCAGAGTTGTTTTGAGTCTTATTAATACTTTTTTTATTATATTTATTCAAATAAAGCTAGAGTTACTCGGGTGTGAATAATTGGAATGAAACTTTTGTGTTTCTTTGTGATTCGAGCAAAAATAATCCGTTATCTAAATGAATAAAGGGACACCAATTTTAATAAAATAACAAACGACGAACGACAACATAGGACTTTGTGACGTCTTACTATAAACAATCTAAACACTTGACATTGGCAAAATTGTAATCTATGACACATGCCATTAACGAAGAAGAAGAAGAAGAAGCTAGTATTTAATAAAATCAGAAGGGTCACTTTGAAACGTCATACTAGGTGAATTAAGGAATTGACGAGTTTCTTGCCAGTTCTTCTCAGGCTTGGGTTTGAGGAATTGGCACCTACGTTCACCTAGTATGTAAGACGTTTGAAAGTGATCCTTGTGATTGTGTTGAATAAAGTATATTTTGACTTTAGGTGCCAATGGGTATGCGAGAAATAAACAGTGACTGGCTTCCGTAATACTTTTTATCACGCTTTAAGCATATCGCCGACATCGCCGTCGCGTTGCTGATGCTAATGCTACCTTTAATAACAGCGGGTTCATAAGTGGGTAGTTTGAAAGTAGTGGTTACCTCGGAGGCAGTCCCGTGTTGGGTTCCTCGTCGAGGTAGGCGGTGTGGAGGCGAGGCGAGGCGCGCTGGTCGTCGGGCGCGAGGCACGCGTCCGCGAGGCATTCGTACACGCACCAGATCGCCTCCAGTGTCCAGCCCGTCCAACATCTACTGTCTATTGACAATTATTATATTATTTAAGAGGGGATTTGTGTAATCATTTCCCAAATGACGAAGGATATAATCGTGAGGAACATTTATAAGATACCCCATTCAGTCCAACACCATCAGTCTATAGACCAGAATAATATTATTTAAGAAGGGATTTGTGCAACTATTTCCCAAACGACGAAAGATAACATCTTCAGAAAAACAAGATAGCCTCTAGCGACTTCTATTTGTACACCGTCTAACTTCTACTGTCTATTGATAACAAAATTATTATTTTGATAGGGGATTTACTAAGTTACCAAAAAAATTGGTAGGTTTAATTGGTGTAACTGATGGAGTGGCAGTTACCTAGGTTTCTTTCACAACTATGTTGCCAACAAGGAATATCTCAAATTAGTTGAAATTATAAATAGTAAATCCATTATTCGCAACCGGGTTGCGAACTTATTTTTTTTGAAAGTTAAAAAGAGTTCTACCTCACTTCGCGTTCTAAATACTAGTGCATGTGACTGAGACCGTATTCTTTATTCGCAACCAGGTTACCAATAAAGAATGTTTAAACCTAGAAAGAGCCGTTTTTCCTCACCTCGTCCTATACACCGATGCGTATGACTGAGAGCACAAGTGGCGCCCCCCGTGAGACAACTCCCCGCGTCCATATGAGCGAGCACGAGCGATAGTTTCACTCGTTCGCAACTTCCTGCGCACGCGTCGGTTCCCGAGCAGCTGTTGCCACTGGATGATGCGGACGCTTCTCCTGCACCTACTTCTTGCCACCGGCATTGAGCTACCTCCTGGTAAAATAAATTAATAATTTAGTAACCACACAAAAAATATATAAATAAAATAATGTCGGACATTTCACAGAGCATCATCTAGCCCTAAAGTAAGCAGAGCTTGTGTTATGGGAACCACATGACCGATATGCATATTATTTGTTCCGTGACGATATCCGGAATCCATCTTGAGTCAAGCACCTGTCTTTTTCACGTTTTTCGTCCTAGCAACTTCCTCTCTTCGACTTCCGGCGCCACTGTCGCCTCGTTTTATCGGTTAAGATGGCGGCGACCCGCATGGCGCTCGGCTTTTACCTCATTATAGCGTCGTTTTTCGTAGCGTTAACACGTCTTAGCAATAATTTAACGTAAATTGAATACGTAGTGAAAAAATCCTCTCGTAATGGAGAACGAAATATATTTTGATAAAGAAAAAAGTGATGGTGAACACGTGTCACGGAAGAGAAGTCGTTCTTCAAGTTCGAGCAGTACATCATCGGAGGAGTCTAGTCCGGATAGAAGGAGAAAAAGGCGGTCTAACCATGTAAGTGACGCACAGTTTGAATTCCTTTCTCAACAAGTGGCTTTTCTAACGAATTTGATTTCGCAAAAACACTGTGAGCCTCAAACGAGTACTTCGTGGGTTGCCGAGGTAATAAATGGACCCAACAATGATACAACAAACGAGTTGGGCTTACGCCCACCGCCGAGCACGAGTGATGCGGATAATCAACAGCTCCAATTGTCAGAGCTATCAACTACGTTAAAAGATCCGCCATACCCTAAGTCTGATGATAAACATTTAGAAAAGATAACCCAATTACAGCGTTTTAAATGGAATGACTGGCATGCAATTCGTTTTTCTGAAGCTCAGAAGAAGTACGTCACTACTCCGGGTTTTATAGAACTCAATGTAAACGATGAACTGAGACGTTTCAATGCGTCTAGGTCTAACGATGATCGTTTGTACTTGATAGAGAGAACTTTTGCAGCTTTATCCAATGCTATACTTACTCAAAAAGACGAATTGCGCACAACTTTGCAAGGTTTAGTCGATTGGTCTAATGATAAGAGTACAACACTTACACCACGATCTCTTTTCGATAAGATTGAACAAATGTTTAATAAAGATTCGAGCTATGCAAAAGTGACAGATGATATTTTACAAATATCTTGCGGTCGTCGAGCCGACTGCATTAGCATGCGCAGGGATTTATTAATTAAGAAAATTTCGGAGGAATATCACTGTGGGGCGTTGCAAAAAATTCCACCCAGTGCTGAACATTTGTTTGACAACGATATGCTTGCAGCCTACCTTCAAAAAATTGGGGGGGCCGAAAAACTAACCACTTGCTTCCAGCCAACACAGCAAACTGCAGCTACAGCTACCGGCCAGAGGCGTGCGTATGATAACCAGTCGAAACCATCGACAAGCAAGCAAGTGAAAACTTTTTTCGAAAAAATACTTCAGCGTCGAAAGATAAGTTCAAAGGTCACTCGAGGGCATCCGGCAACAAGACTTCCAATGGCAAGAACAAACACCACAATTCGTCAAGAGGCAAGAAATCAAATTAAAACTCATCAAATAGAAACAATCGATCATGACTCGCAATCATTTCGGGGCGGCTGTCTAAAGCAATATATACATGCATGGGAGAACTTAGGTGCGCCCAACCACATATGCAAACTTCTCAAGGGAATACGTATTCCTTTCGTGATGAAGCCGCCCCTTATATATCCAAATCAATCTGTCATAATAAATTACGAGACAAAGCAGAGTTATCATATGACACAGCTAATAAAAAATATGATAGACACGCATGTACTAGAAAAAGCCGAGATCAATCCCAGCTACCTATCAACATTTTTTCTAGTTCCGAAAACGCCGGATCGTTTCGCCCAATCTTCAATTTGAAGAGACTAAACCGTTTTGTCAAACTAAAAGGTTTTCAGCTTTTCAGTCATTTCCGAATTCCAAGCTTTTTACAGAGCAACGATTGGATGGTGAAGGTAGATCTGAGCCAGGCATATTTTCACCTTCCCATAGCCGTAGAACACAGGCGATTTCTGAGACTCAGCTACAAAGGCCAACTTCTACAAATGACGTGCCTTCCCTTCGGCCTTTCATCAGCGCCACGAACGTTCACATCCTTGACGAACTGGGTAGCAGAGTTCCTGAGAAGGCGAAATATGAGGTGCGTGGTATACCTAGACGATTTTTTAGTAGTGAATCAGTCCTGTCAAGTTTTACGCGAACACATTACATTTATGGTGAACCTAATGAGACACCTCGGCTGGACTATCAATATGGACAAGTCTGTACTGGTTCCGACACAACGCCTGGAGTTTCTGGGTGTTACATGGGACACCAAACTCAACACGAAGTCCCTGTCGGAACCGAAGTGCGAAACGCTACGCAAAGCACTTCTCAGTCAGATGTCCAGAGGCAGTTGGTCCCTCAGACAGGCCCAGTCCCTTCTGGGGAGACTCAACTTCGCCTCTTTTGTAATACGCAGAGGGAGGTTACATTGTCGAACCCTGCAATTTCACAATCGATACCTTCCCACGGAACACCCCTACAAACAAGCGAAATTGCCACAACCGGTACTCTCCAAAATGCGATGGTGGTTAAAGGCAGCACAGGGCTCACTTCCTATACATACAAACTCGATCTCTCATCTGCTCACGACGGATGCATCGGATTTCGGCTGGGGAGCTCAGCTGGGCGACACGAAAATGTCAGGACAGTGGACAAAACGGCAACAGTCATGGCATGTCAATCTCAAAGAGCTGTTTGCTGTCTACGCGGCAATACAACAAGAGAACAGCCTGCTTCACAATGCTCACATTTTACTGCAAACAGACAACCGAACAGTCGTAGCTTACATAAACAAGGAAGGCGGAACGAAATCGAAGAAGCTTCTGAACCTCACACGGCAACTATTGAAGGTGATGGACCAATTAAATCTACAACTGACGGCTCAGTACTTTCCGGGCCGATTCAATTGCGAAGTGGATGCCCTATCACGCGGCAAGGTCTGCCCCGAGTGGCACCTACTCTCTACAGCAACGGACAACATATTCAAGATGTGGGGCACACCGCAAGTAGACTTATTTGCGTCGGAAACAGCTCACGTACTAATGAGGTATGTATCGCTGGACACGCAGGACCAGCAGGCTCTGTTTCACAACGCATTCCTTCACCAGTGGGACTACGAACTTGCGTGGCTATTTCCTCCACCGAACCTAATACCCCAAGTATTGTCTCACCTGAACACAGCGAACGGTCAGTACATCTTGATCGCTCCAAAGTGGAAGATGGTATTTTGGCAAGCAGACCTACAAGCCCGGGCCATTCAAGAACCTTATCACATCCCGCTCCTTCCACAAGTTCTGATCGACACGAAAACCGGAATGCACCCGCCAGAGATTCAAGACATTCATTTGGAAGCCTGGCTGATTTTGGGTGGACAGACGAAATCAAAAAATGGTCAGTAGAAGAAAGATCACTGTTATTGTCAAGTTGGCGGCGATCTACAATAAACACCTACATGCCAGCATGGAACAAATGGAAGGTATGGTGCTCCTCTAACAATTCTTCTTACAGAGATCCGAGTCCAGAACAAGTTGCTCGTTACCTGGCGTATTTACACAACAGCGAAGGTCTGGCTTATCGAACTATACTAGTCCATAAATCTGTTATTTCTACTTTTACCAAATTATCAGGTAATACTACATTGGCATCTAACTTTCTTATTAAACATATTTTAAAAGCTATTTCAGTTGCAAAGGACAAGAAAATGAAACCACCTATTTGGAATGTAAAGAATGTATTACAATACTTAGAAAATAATACACCAGATGAAAATTCTATTCTATTGTCATGTGGCCTTGTTTTGGATCGAAGACGGATGACGCTAACAACAGGCAATCTGGATGGAAACTAAAAGCACATCCGAACAAAAATCTCGACTGTGTATTTTGGACTCGTCAATTAATCGGTACTTCACAAGATCGTCGGAAATCAGATATGCTGTCAGAACTTTTTATAACTGCTAGAGGTGATCCAAAACCAGCTTCTAGAACTGTAATCAGTGGTTGGATCAAATCTGTTCTAAAGGACGCGGGTGTCGATGCCACGCCAGGCTCGGTACGCTCTGCCGTAGCCTCTCTCAATTGGCTAGAAAAGTTTCCTATTGATCAGATTCTTCAGACTGGAAATTGGCGGCAAGAACATACTTTTAGAACATACTATCAAAGAGAGCTAGCGAATCAATCCAGAAATAATGATTTTACGACGTCAGTTTCCTTGTCAAATTTCTTTGAACCTGTGCGATAACAATGATTTGGTTAATTTGATGATTAAAACTGTATGATTCATATATAACATTGAATAAATATTGTTTACTTTTCAATAACTTATTATAATTTAATTTTTTATTTTACATAACACATTATAGCATCTACATAATTATTGTAATAATTATGGGCATACCAGGAGATAACAAACATATCACTCAAGATGGATTCCGGATATCGTCACGGAACAAATAATAGAGAGTTTTAACTAACAATAAAACTTACCTATTATTTTTCCAACGATATCCGGAATCCAGGTAATACCTACCTGGTACATCGTGAGTAAGTATAATGAGGTAAAAGCCGAGCGCCATGCGGGTCGCCGCCTCTTAACCGATAAAACGAGGCGACAGTGGCGCCGGAAGTCGAAGAGAGGAAGTTGCTAGGACGAAAAACGTGAAAAAGACAGGTGCTTGACTCAAGATGGATTCCGGATATCGTTGGAAAAATAATAGGTAAGTTTTATTGTTAGTTAAAACTCTCTATTATACATAGAAAAACACCCAGACCCGAGATAAATACTTAAAGATCATACAAACATTTGTCGCACAACGTGAATCGATCCCGAAACCTTCTTCTCATGCGGGCCTCAATTGATGGACAAAAGCCTCAGTAGTCCCGTTGACCGCTGTTATTTAAAAAAAACGCGTCGACGTCACCATCGCAAGATTTTGAAACTACAAAATATAAGATTCTGCTAGTCAAAGAAGGCAAACATGCGTAGGGCCCACCTGTTGGTATATGGTTCTGGTATCTGCGTCTGTAGCATGCATAGACGTGAGTGTAGTTTACCTGTCGATGCCTCATAGCCCTCGCCGCGCTGACAGCCAGTCTTAAGGCGGCGGGCGCTCTGCCATGTGCTCTTAATGCTTCTATCCTGGCACCGACCACAGGCAAATGTTCTGTGGATATAAATATTATTTTAGAAAAATGGTTGTAAAGTCGGTTTACGGCCGATAATTATACGTGATAACGTGATAATTTTACGTCACAAGCTGAACGCTTAGGCCGATCGTGCCTCTCTATAGCTTGTTCCGCGCTCTCGCTTGCACGCTCGGCTCAGGCGGAACGTGATAATGAGTCATGCTTTTTCGTGCGTGCAGCCGGCGTTCGTCGATTTATAAGACGTTATCACGTCAAAAAAAAAAAAAACTAAATTGCAGCAAAAACCGCTATGACGGAAATCTTGAGAAGCGGTAGAGCGTGGTATGGGCAAGTCATGAGGGATGAATGTTATGTGACGAAAACATTGTTAGGTGTAGGATTTATAATCCCACATGGGATTCCTTTTATTCCCTGGGAAGTGGTTAATCCAGGAAAATATGGATGGATTGTGTGAAAGATGACATGGGTATGAAAGCTATACAGAAATGACAGCTGATAAAGAGGGGAAGAAAAAGGGGAAAAAAGAGGGGGGGGGAGAAGAACATGTTGTGTCAACTCCACAGCTCGACCAACATTGAAATTAATGGAGAGGATGAATCTTGTAAATTCGACGACCTTCCTAGGTCTTAATATTGATGCAAAACTACAGTGGGGACCACAAATTGAAACACTTGCTGGTAGGCTTAGTTCTGCTGCATATGCAGTTCGTGCGATACGGTGGCTTACTGATGAATAATATAAATGACTATATTATTGATAAGAATGCATGACATCATGTAGCTCTACCCTCAGACAGTTAACTGACACATTTGTAATGTATAAGCCCTCTTGTAGTTTTGTAGTGTTCTTGTTTTTCGTAGTTAAGGTAGTTTTATGATTGATCAAAAAAAGCAAAAAAGCGTTGGATTGAGTTTCTTGCCAGTTCTTCTTGGGCTTGGTTTAGCAAAAATTAGCAATTTTTTTTTGTTTATTACATTTATTCATAAAAAGACAATTACATGTCACTTACTTATGAATAGCATGATCTTAAGATTAAAATAGACATTAGGTAGATGTAATTAAATTCACCTAGTATGTTAAACGGTTTTAAAGTGATCCTTGTATTGCATAAAATATTTTTTGACTTTGACTTTGACTTTGACTTGAATAATGGAGTGGATGACTCACCATGCCACAAGGGTTGTCCAAGCTCGTTGTACTTAGGGTAGGGCTGAAGGGTGGTAGTGGCAGAGCCGCTGGCTTTGCCCGGTTTCTCGGAGTCACAGTACTCGTCCGCTCCGAGGATATATTTGAGATGTTCGTTCTCCCACGATATGTCCACTGCGTCTAACGCCCTGGTAAAGCAGAGAGTGATATTACTTAACATTTTAGTTCATTCATTATTGATGCATATTTCATTATACATCTTTCCTTTAGCTTTCCTGCAACGGAAGTGTGTAACAGGAAGCCTCAGAAAGCGAACACTATTTGATTTAACCAATGAGCGCGCGCGGTGGTAGAGTTGGCCGTCAGTTGGTACCAACTCATTTTCCTGAGATGTCAGATGTTACACATCATATCTCTTATCCTTTTAAAGGCGCAATTGAATCCTTTCACCACATTTGTTAAAGAACGAGTGGCACGATAAAAATAACCTCTGTCGTAATAAACTTTCATTGTTATGTGACTGACTGACTGATCAATGCATATAAGCCATTGGTCCAAGATAAATTAAATTTAGAGGGTACCTATGTCTCTTTCTGGCTCATAACGTGCACCATAATAGTAACATCCTAAAATAAACCACTTAAGAACGCAGCGGGTCGTTCAAGCTTGTAGTATGAAGTAAGTAGAGCTTCTAAAATAATGTTCTAACTTACTTATGAAAAACAGTCCGAGGCGTTAGCGGCGGCGCTGAACTCCGGTTGTGTAATCTCAATCTCTTACTCGCTCTTCTGTATTCACGTTCATAACTGAAATCATACACATTTATATAAATCTTTATATATAAAAATCTCGCGTCACGTTTGTCTGGGATAAACTGTGGAACTACTTAAGCCGGAGCCCTCAGAAAATTAGCTTTTGTATGGAAAAATAAGTTTTTTTACCGATCATGTTACGATACGAACTGTTAGGTGAACAATGCTAGCTGAGCCAGCCACACGTTACTGTGGCTCAGTAGTATTACACTGCCATCTGTTAGAAACGAAACAGATGGCAGTGTAATACTACTGTACTGCAATGGTTTTTGTAATACTACATGGGCGAAAGTCTGCCGGAGGCGCATAAGGTTGCGGGTTCGATGCGGGACAAATTTTTGTATGATCTGCAAGTATTTGTCTCGGATCTGGGTGTTTCTACGTATAATATATATGATATAAGTAGTATACAGTCATGTGGTACCCATAACACAAGCTCTGCTTACTTTAGGGCCAGATGATGCTGTGTGAAATATCCGGCATTATTTATTTTATTATCCGATCTTTTATGTTTTATCAAATTACACACAGTATGTAAGCTAAATCATTTCAAAAATAGATAAAGAGAATATTTTGACATTATATAATTATTTCATTATAAAACTAACTAAAATTATTTTAAAAACAATTTGAAACGAGGAAGTGGGAGGTAATATATTGAAAATACATACTATATATATTTTATAACTATTATTTTTTTAATTGAGAGTCACTAAATAGCAGTAAAAAAAATATGTTTTTTCCATACAAAAGTTTATTTGCTGAGGGCACCGTCTTAAACTAGTTCATAGTAAATTGTTACAACACAGCAGATTGTTTGAACTTATTATTCTGTTACTGTTATACTACTTATCTATAATACGTGAAGCAAAAACTTTGTACCCCTTTGAGTATGAAATGTTGCACACTTATCATTACATAGTATAAAACAAAGTCTGCCCGCTGTCTGTCTGTCGCGTTGTATGCTTAGATCTTTAAAACTACGCAACGGATTTTGATTTTTTTAATAGATAGAGTGATTCAAGAGGAAGGTTTATATGTATAATGAATGTGACGACCTCTGTGGTGCAGTCGGCTAAGGTCCGACTGAGACGCAGAAGGTTGCGGGTTCGATTCCCGCCGCGGGACAAATGTTTGTACGATCAGCAAGTATTTGTCTCGGGTCTGGGTGTTTCTATGTATAATATGTATGTATTTAGTAAAAAAAAAAAGTATATAAGTAGTATATCAGTCATGTGGTACCCATGACACAAGCTCTGCTTACTTTGGGGCCAGATGACGCTGTGTCAAATGTCCGGAATTATTTATTTATTATATTTATTTATTTATTATAATACATGGATAATATAGTAGAGAAACACTGATCATTTTAGAGGTTTCTAATGTGATGTCGTAAATAAACACATTTTTTTGCGCTTACATTGCTTATGTTGGCTGAACCCTAAGAGATAGATCAAAATAATGTACTACAGTATTGTACACCTTAAAAAGGTCTACAAAAAAGACCGCGATGGTATATGTCTATCTCTTTGATAACGTTGTATATAAAGACATTCTGTAGTATATTTAGCATTGCCATGCACCCGTGCGAAGCTGGGCCGGATCGCTAGTAGATTATATAGAGGAGTGCAGAATGTAAATATTTTTTATAAATTATGAATAAAGAATACATTAATTATTAATTTATTATTGTTGAATTTCGACCAGCGAGTGGTAAGAAATACCACTAGTATTTCTTATTAGGTTATCCTGTATTTTTTTTCTTATATTCAACTGCAAAAATGTCTAGACTACTTACTTATTAGGCCTAGAGTCTTCATCGGAACTCTCCGAATGGGAATGCACATCTCCTCTTCTTTGTCTCTCTCTATCTCTATGTCTTTCTCTGAAACAAAAGTCATTTCTTATTACACAAAATCTGTTTAAAATATAATTTTTAATTATAGGCAGAATATAATATTTTAGCTTTGACCAAATTGAGGGTTAACTCACCTATCTCTCTCCTCTCGTTCTCTCAGCCTTTCTCTATCCCTCTCCTCCCTGTCTCTATGCCGTTCTCTATCCCTATCGCGGTGGTCCCTGTCTCGATCCCTCTCGTTTCGTTCTCTTTCCCTCGCGTACTGAAAACACAAATTAAATTAATTACAAAAAATGCTTATTTGGTATCTCATAACGCGTTTACTATATATACATAAAGTTTTACGTCTAAGACTTAATGCGAGCTCGCTTCGCTCGTCAGATTCGTAGCGAGCGCAGCGTGCTACGCGGCATCTACACGTCGCGTAGTCAGCACTTTATCCCAGTAAAATCAAAATCAATAGGCGTCTGTCTTGTTTTGTCATAATTTTGAACCGTATAGAAGATGTTCTCACCAGAGGAAAAGACCTATAGTCCGGGTCTTCAGTAGGACATACTTCAACCGCAGACCACTTCTCCAGGAGCTGTCTCCACTGCATCCGATGATGCTTATTGCTCCCCGGATCCAGAACTATGCTGACCCAGAGCGCTCCGAGCTGTTCCCATAACTGACGGCATTTCTCCGTCATTGGTGTGTTCTGGTTCCTCCATAGCAGGAGTCGAGGGTCTGAGAGGAACTGCTCAGTCATGAGCATCAGCATCCGAGGACCGTTCGAGTCCTGCGCTCGGAGCATTTCGCGAACCTTGAATGTGAGGAGGTAAATTTTTATAGCGAGAAACAATAAAAAACGTATGTGATATACGAGACGAGACGAGGTAGACCAACCTTTATTACACAATCTCATTTAAATTAATAATAAATAACGATGATAAATAAAGGTGCACGTAGCTGAGATGCGAATGCTGAGATGGATGTGTGGAGTGACGCGAATGGACAGAGTAAGGAATGAGTACATAAGAGGAAGTGTGAAAGTGGCGTTGGTGAATGAAAAGATGAGGAGCAACAGTCTAGCATGGTATGGGCATGTAATGAGAAGGGGAGAATGGCATGTAACTAGGAGAGTGCTTGGTATGAATGTTGATGGATTTACGAGTAGAGGTAGGCCAAAGAAGATGGATGGATTGTGTGAAGGATGACATGAGCAAGAAAGGAGTGAGTGTTGAGATGACGGCTGATAGAGGAGAATGGAAGAAGAACACATGTTGTGGCGACCCCACATAATGTGGGAAAAGGGCAGGAAAATGATGATGATGATAAATAAAGGTCTTACCTTAGAAAATAAGGAGTTAAGTTGCTTATTTGCATTGTAATAAGTTCCCTGTAATAGATATGCTCGCACTTGTTCGCAGACCTGTAACAAGAAACACAAAAACTATTAATTTTAGCATTTATAACTAGGTATAAAATATTTAATACAATAAAACCTCAAGGACTATTTTGCTCATAATGCAATACCTACCTATCTGCCAACATTTGATTTTATAATATTTGATTCTTAGTTCTGTTTAAAGGCACTAAGCATGTACGTATCTACTTTGTAATTTGTACCTAACCTGATATGGAAGAGTGAGACCATCTAACACAAGTATAGGTACTTCAACTTAAAATATGGTCTCAACACTTATGACATTGTTAAACATTGTTACAGAAATAAAAACATTTTGTATTTTGAATCGACTTCTTACGAGTATAATAATTATACTAGGTGTTGGTTCCTTTTTACCTGAGTTCAAGATCCGACAAGAAACTCGTCAGGTCTTTTTTGTATGACCCTTGATAATTTTGTTACAGCAGATCCGTCCCAAGCTTTTTGTCATCTAAATAACTGATATTTAGTATTGTTATGAGACAGACACTGACTTCTATTAGAAGTTTGTATTTGTACTTGTTTGTATTTTTTAAAGACCTGTCCAACAATATGCCACCCCCAACCGCAGAAGGCAGAGCTTCTACCAACTGAGCTGATTAGAATCGAACGCTGAACAATAGTTTTTGACTTGCTTATGTATTCTGCTTTAATCAACGACTCAGCTATGTTTACGAAGTCGTCAACAATCGATTGAATGTTTTATTTTGTTTGGGCATTGAGATAACATAATCGGGTAATGGGTTATCGAAACGCCATCTGAGCCGAAACGTTGTATATAAGGGGAGTATTTTGTGATAAGTTAAGATGACGACCTCTGTGGCGCAGTGGGCGAAGGCCTGCTCGAGACGCAGAAGGTTGCGGGTATGATTCCCGCCGAGGGACATATGTTTGTATGATCTTCAAGTATTTGTCTCGGGTCTGGGTATTTTTCTATATATAATAGGTATGTATTTACAAGATATATCATTACATAGTATAAAACAAAGTCGCCTCCCGCTGTCTGTCTGTCCTGATGTATGCTTAGATCTTTAAAACTATGCAACGGATTTTGATGCGGTTTTTTAATAGATTTCTAGCTTTTTGATAGATAGAGTAATTCAAGAGGAAGGTTTATATGTATAAAACATGTATAATATAGTAGAGAAACACTGATCATTTTAGAGGTTTCTAATGTGATGTCGTAAATAAACACATTTTTTTGCGTTTACATTGCAAAGGCTGGCTGAACCCTACGAGATAGATCAAAATAATGTACTACAGTATTGTACACCATAGAAAGGTCTACACTACAGTCCGCAATAGTATATGTCTATCTCTTAATCTATGTTATTCTCTTAGATAACGTTGTATATAAAGACAATCTGTAGTATATTTAGTATCAGCATTGCACACGTGCGAAGCCGGGGCGGGTCGCTAGTATATTATATATAAGTAGTACATCAGTCATGTGGTACCCATAATACAACCTCTGCTTACTTTGGGGCCAGAAGACGCTGTATTAAATGTCCGGCATTATTTAATTTTTATTTAGTAGACAATTAAACTCTTAAATGTATACTTGTTAAGTCAATTAGATAATGCATACTGGTACCTATAACTTTTGAAACTATCATGGTTTTGAACATAATTTTCACTCAAAACGGGATATTTACCATGATATGTGAGGGAGTGATCATGGCGCATGCAACTGTGCCGAAAAATCGAGAATCAGTAAAACTTATATATATCATAATATAATGCAAACTGGATTTCGATTACGACTGAAGTTATATAATTTCTTACTCACTATATAATTTCTACAATCACTACTCACTCACTAACGTACCTAACGTTATACTATGTACTAGAGGCTCTATAAGCTGTATACCTCGCGAACATTTTACGAAATGACTGAAAAATATATATTTATTCGTTTCAACGATAAGAGAATATCGTAAATATTTTGAAACTTTTTAACTGAATCCACAAAAAAATTATATATAGTTATAGAACCTGCTCACAAAATTTCATGAAAATCGGTTGAGAAATGCGACCTGTAGAGGAGAACATCTGGACAGATGTCGGCCAGACAGACATATGAAAGCATTTTCGCCTAAGCTGAAACGGAGACACTCGCGACCGCTCGGTCAACTAGATGAGTTTACAGTATGTCCTCACCTGCTGCTCATCCAAATGCCAGGCATGATGCGCGTCGGGCGGGGGACCGGCGGTCGGGTCCGGAGCCCCACAGATCCTGTTGATAGCAGACCTGGCTTGCAGCACCTCGTCAGCCAGCTTCTGCGCTGTAGGCAACACCTCCGTGTGGTGTTCCGCTATGAGGTACTGCACGAACTTCTGGAGTTGCTGCCGGTCCATTTGAAGAAGAGTTTCTGGGAAAGAAATAACTCTAAATGGTTTCTAAATAGGAATTTATGCTAATTTGGTTTTAAAATCTATTGCGCAGTCTTAGACTGGCCTCTCAGTTCAAGTAGTAGCTCTGCCTTCTACGCTGTTGGTTGAGGTTTCAATTCCCTCCTTGGTATTTCAGAACAAAACTCAAATTCAGATCAAGAAATATGCATAATTTTAAATAAGATACTTTGTTTAAATCTCTCAGAAAATCTATGCTCGGTTCTGGATCGGAATTTCAGTATTTTCCTGAAAAACAGGCCATAGGAGACTCTAGATCCTTTATTCTTTTATTCTAAGGACTCCAAGAAGAATTAATTGACGTGTTAGATTTGTAGATATACCAAACCTATAAGTGACTTTAAATAAAGGTCAAAATAGAATACCCAACGTGAAAATGTTACGTATAGTACGCACACCACCATGAGAATCATGCTGAATTAATTTAATTAAACTTCATATTTTGACTTTATCTAGCCTATACTATCCTTATAGCTTTTATGGACATTATCAGACACCCGTCAAAGTGTGAAACAGAAGAACAAAGAGCTACAAGACTAAATACAAGGAGAACAGGTCTTGAGGCCCCACTGTGTCCGAAGTTAAATATTATTAGGCATGGTTGTAAATATCAGGCCGTTATATTGTACAACTCTCTTCCGAATGCAATGAAAATCATAGAAAGTCCTACTACATTTAAGTCAACATTGATAAAGCTTTTGCTGGGTGCTTCTATACAGTTGATGACTTTAAATAAAGAAAATGTGATTATTTGTAATTATTTGACATACTACTCTTTTATATTATTACTAGCTGACTCGGCAAACGTTGTTTTGCCATGTATGTATTAGAAAAAAAAATAGGGGTTGATCGTAGAGGGGTGAAAATTTAGGGTTTGCCATTGCGTATGCTAGCCTACTACCTGGTAGACTTATTCTACCTGATATCGCCACTCGCAACCGGACGGTGTCCACATGCAGAAGATGATTGGTATCCCGTGCCCATTGCCTATGTAAGCCTACTGATTTAGACTTGCAGTGTTTGTCCTACCCATTTACCCATTTATATTTCAAATCTACAGCCTCTGTCATCCTGATATAGACACTCGTAACCGGTGTCTGCGTTCCGGATACGGTAAGCGCCAGTGGAAAGACGTGCTGGCACGACATGTCTGGTATCCCAGTAACAAATTAGTTCAGGTCAGTTTCCGTGAGCTCTAGTGATCTAGATTTGTGTGTTTTACCTGATATCGGCACACGTAACCGGACGGTGTCTGCATTCCGGATGCGGTAGAGTGCCAGCGCGACAACGTGCTGGCACCAGAAGATGTCGCGCGCTTCGCAGCTGCACGTTACTCCGGTTATTTTGCATCTGTGGAGTAAACCAATTCAAATAGTTTTACAAACTTTTACTTTACTATAGGTACTTACTTACTTAATTATTATATTAGGGGTTCGAACTACCTCACGCTTAGTTTACCGTCACGCTAACCCCATTGCGGAAAGACCGGGGGGTCTGGTCCCTTGTCCGTATTTCAGGGTACAATGCAAACTAACAATTCAGTTGAGCTATCTATGGGTTGATCGTTCTCAAACGCTTAATCTATAGCCTAAGCCGAACTACTACGAACTGAGCTGGGGCCAATAAAGATTTTTACTACTTACTTAGATCCGAGACACAGAGCATAATAGTTTCTGACAGTTCTGAATCAAAAGGTACAGTAGTATCCAAAAACACCTTTCTCAAAAAATAGTCTGTATGTTTTATTATATACCTACTAGCGACCCGCCCCGGCTTCGCACGGGTGCAATACTGATACTAAATGTACTACTGAATGTCTTTATATACAACGTTATCAATGAGAATAACATAGACTAAGAGATAGACATATACCATTGCGGACTTTTGTGTAGACCTTTTTAAGGTGTACAATTCTGTAGTACATTATTTTGATCTATCTCGTAGGGTTAAGTCAGCGTTTGCAATGTAAGCGCAAAAAATGAGTTTATTTACGACAACACTTTAGAAACCTCTAAAATTATCAGTGTTTCTCTACTATATAATGCATGTTTTATACATATAAACCTTCCTCTTGAATTCTATTAAAAAAACCGCATCAAAATCCGTTGCATAGTTTTAAAGATCTAAGCATACATCGGGACAGACAGACAGCGGGAGGCGACTTTGTTTTATACTATGTAATGATAAGCGTATTATAAATAGCGGTAGTATTTTTAAACATTCGCGAACAGAATTTATATGTTTTTGGTAGTTAACGGGTATTTACCGCTCATTACCCTTTAATTTATTCCCGACCGACGGACGGTTCGGTTATGTTGCAATAACCATGGTCGCGGGCTGACTGATACGCGATAAACCCACATGAGTAATAAAACAATATTATATGGCGGTTTCTGGATAAACGCTCAACTAGCGCATCATCCTTATGTCATATCAGTAGTGCTAAAGTCTTAAAAAGATATTCAGAGAACTCCATCGTAATGCCATCGAGAATCATAAGCATATTGTGACTGGCCTGACGATTCCTCGTCTGTCATTTCATGGAGTAACATAGCTCTGCTAATTTAATATATTTTACCCGTTTTATTGCATGTTTTATTCATTAATCTTGGCGGAATTTTAATGAATAAATTGTGACTACAGGACGGGTATGGATAATTGAATTATATGTGTATTGTGGTGCAATGTGATTTGAACGACGAGGAGCATTCCGCGTGACGTCTAAAATTGACAATTGACCATCGACTAAGATATGATAATAATAACAAATAAACTGACTATTAACTGTAAACACTTGACACTGGCAGAATTGACATTAGTATGTCACAGGCCATTAACAAAGAAGAAGAAGACTGGCCTGACAGCTTAGTTGGTAGTAGCTCTGCCTTCTGCTCTGCAGGTTAAGCGTTTTATTCCCTCATAGGACAAAAAATTGTGTGATGAACACAGATTACACTGAACATTATGTTTTAAAAACTTAAAAAAAACCCACTTAATTTTTATAAAAATGTTTTTATTTTACGATTTTAGTACTTTATCGTTTAAGAAATTCGTAAACACCACTGGAAACTCACAGTAAAATATATAGAAGTATTTTATCAGTCATTTGGTCACCACAATATAAGCTATGCTTAGTTTGGGGCTAGATGGTTTTGTGTGCATTGTCCACCAATATTTTTTTATTTATTTATTGTATTGTAGTTTTTCAATCCTTAAGCTCCGCACAAATCCGCAGACAAACTAAGGTCTATTCACCTGTAAAATTACTTCTAGCCGAACAGACTCGGACCAAAGAAATCCTCAATTCAAGTTCCGATTCTATTGCGGTCGTAAAGTAAAAGACAATAACCTTTTTTCTTTTTCTTGTAGGTGACAAACTTTTTCTTTCGAACAAAAGGTGTATCGCCCCTGCAATATACCTTTCAAAGATCTAAACCTTTTAACAATAGCCCAGGACTTTGTGACCCTTTTATATTGGGGGCATTATTATATGCCGATTCTCGAGCCAATTAACAGATTTTTATTTCTATGATTTTAGCACCTACATTTGTTTTGTAAAATAAAATCATTTTACGAATTACTGAGAACATTGTTGAGGATCATAACTTTAGTGAAGTTTATTATTGACATTCTCAATGTTTATTTTTCGTATCTTGTTTTGCTCAACCTGACTATTAATTAAATACATTTTCAACTTATACTTAACATCTTACAAACTGTTAGATTGTTCTGTGACAGTAGCTAGCTACACCTTATGCCCAGTTAAGTAGCTAACCCTTCATATAACCTACAGTATTTTGAGCCTTTTGGAGTCGAGATTCTGGGTCTGTGGGGAACAAGAGCCCATCGCGTTTTCAAAATTATTTCACGGCACCTAGCATGGTAGAAACATCACGTGAGCCAAGCGCTGGGCCAAATCTGGCTCAGCGTATCAGCTTTCAATGTGGCAAAGCCGCCAGTATCTCGGGGACGCGGCCCTGTGGCAGTAATCTGGATCAGTTGAGCTATCTATAGCTGGTTTTAAACGGTCCTTAGATAGTTTAACTGTTTTACATGTATTTTATATTATTATATAATATTCTGTCAATTTCTGTAATTATTTTAAAATAAATGATTTAATTCTTAAAATAAATGTTTTTTTTTAATAAAAATATTACCTATCAAAAGAGACAGTGACCCTGTAAAGTCTCTCGGGCTCCGAGCATGGTGGTACTGCCGCCGGGGCTCGGACGACGCCACTCAAATGGAAACCTGGAAATAAACAAAACAAAATCAGAATTGTTACGTGACGGTTTTAATGTTACACGAAAAAGGTTATACAGAAGTGTATACAAAACTGCTTGGTTAAAATATGGAAACTATATAACAGGGAGTAGGTACCTAGGTAGAAAAAAACATCGTCCATAGCAGACATGTGGGCAAATTCTTTAAAAAGTCATTAGAATCAAGTTAGAAAGTATTTATTTTTCTTTTGACGTGAACAAGAGGAAAAAATCTTTGACGCTTTCCGCAGGGCTTCCAAAAGGTGTTCCTTAGGGACCTCCCATCGGCCCACTCTTTACCGAGTAGAAGTTAATAATCTTTCAAACGTTTCCTCGCTTATTTAATGGTTTCCAAACGGGTAATATTTTGTAAATACCTCACAGGGGCTATTTACAAAACAGATTTAACTGTTTTACGAAGCACTTGAGGAGTTTAACGAGCGTAAAGTTTAGTCAAAACTTTGGGTATTACGACCTCATAAATAGGACACATCCTGTTGCTGTTTCGGAGGTGAAAATATCGTTCAACTTTGCAATCTAGACTCTACTTTAGTAGTCACCTAGAGTTGGGGTAAACAATTTAACTGATAAAACACCGGACACGGTCTTTCTCAAAAAAGTCGGATAGGTATTTTAAAAGTTACTATTTATTTCTGGCTATATTCTAAAATTTTAAACTGATTGATGATGTTCCAATTCCAAATTTGAAATATAAAGTACCTGCATGAAAGTACCTATTGACTACATAAACATATTATTATATTATAATTTATAACTTTAACATACATATCATTTTTGACAAAGTAGCCTTCAAGTGAATAAAATAACAATGAAGTTTATTATTATTGCCACTTTAAATAGCCCTAATTTTGATTGAATTATTATCCATAATTGACTAGTTGTTGGTGAAAATATCACCATAAACCAAAACCTACCTTGGGATTTCTTATTTTTATTTCACCGAATAAGTAAGTCGAATGAACATTTTTTTCATCGTCTCATTATAAAGCAGAAATAAGGTCTCTACAAAATTCCCAGGTCATGTAAGAATCGGCAAGAACAACTTCAACTCGCGAGGTAATTTCACGTTCTCACGAACACCAAAAGACTTTTCTTGAGTGCGTTAGGAAACACAATACGGCTGAATTTATGTGCACCCTAGTTTCCGAGTGATCCATTCTCCGAGTGATGTCGTCTCGAAAGCAATCGATTTCGATTCGTCAAGCTTTGAAATTCGAACGTTTCTGTGCCGTGTTTTTTAATTGCTTTTTTGAGATTGGTGTTGTGTTACGTGCCAGTTCTTTGTTGGCTTTGAGTTTGATAGTATACCTATAATTATGAACAATGTCTAAACACTGCTAAAGATTCGCCCTATCGCAATTTGTTACTATCTTACAAAAAGGGATAGCACTATTTTAAGTGATTAACTTTTGACAGAAGCTAAGAGACGTTTTTAAGTTAGGCCGTTAATTTTTTAAAAGAATATAGGCACTTATGTTAATTTTATCTTTAATGTTTTTTTTATATACGTCCTTTATAAAACAAATTGCCTATTAGAGAAATAATGTTCCATATTTAACTAAAAAGGTAGGTGGTATACATCCGAAACGAATTCCATGCAATAATTCCGAATCCATTTAGTAATTGAAAACGATAAAACTGCACAGACGTAAATGCCAATTATCGATTTTATCGGCAGCGAAAACCAATTCTTTTTTACTAAACAAGCAATTACTCACTTTTAATAATCGCAGCAAACCAATGCGAAATCGCACACAAAATGGTGAATGTTTTCATTGTTGTGCGACAAAAAGTGCGGATTGAAAAGCAATTGCCGCAATAGTGTCCTCGGCAGTAGGTACATTTTAACGCTACCTTCGTTATGTCAAAGACGCAAAGTTCAATATCGCCCATCATGGTTCTAAAATGAAGGTTTTCTGAGAAGAAAAAACCAAGTAAAAAAGGTGTTGGCACAGCTGGTTTTTGGAGCGCTGCCATTTGTACTGTAGGTTTAGTAGGTATTCTGTAGTTTTATAAGAGTATTCGATTCCAATTTACTCGGCAGTATGATTTGACTCAATTAGTTATTCTATTAGGTAGTAGGTATTTACTTATAAGTTACTTACAGAATCGAAGGACTGAGAAGGTCTGAGTATCAACTTACCTACCCTTCTATGTAGGGAAAAAAGCTGTAGGAACTCTAGGAAGTAGGTACCTATTTAATTGCAATACTAAGAAAAGGTAGGTAACACTTTTTTTATATTGTATCTTCTAAGTAAGGTACCTACTTAGGTAGGTACTTACCTATTTTACTACTTTTATTTCAAGGCTAGGCTACCAACCTCTTTACTTTACATAAAACCTAAGATTCAAAAGTAGTTCTGATTTCAATTTCACCACATAGGTAGGTATCAGGCTTTCAAGATTGGAACGTGTCGTTCGTGCCGATTCGCTGGACACGCGCCTCGTCACGTCCTGACATTAGTGTGGAGCGTCGCCGGTCGCGTCCGATGTCCGAGCTGCATCGATTACGGACATCCGAGTGCTTTTAAATTAGATTTCTCACGATCACCTGAAGTGGACATGATTTATCTAGAATGGCTGTAATGGGACATGTGATTTTTAATTCAGAAAAAGTATGTTTTCCTGCCTTAACTCAGAAACAGATGCATAAACAAAAAACTCTTACGATTGGTCACGTTAACTCGCGTTAAATTGTAAAATAACAGAAACGTGATAAGATTTTTCAAATATAGAACTTATGGAAGCCAAGCGAATGTATAAAATACTTACCATAAAATAAAGCGAACACCTGTAACTGTGTAGGTTAGGTACTGCTTAATTGCAAAACCTTTAAAGTAAAGGTTTTAATACCGGAACCGGCCAGATCAATAACTTTTGAATTCATTTTGAAAGTGGCCCAAAAAGGTGCATGAAGTCGTTCTGATAGCCAGTTATTCCACCCCATTGACAGCTTTTGCGACGTTTTAAGAGCATTGGTAAAAGAAACAGGATCCAAGACTCGATTTTTCGAAACGGGATCTTAAACCAGATCAAGCTACTTAGTAGGATTTTAACTTTGTTACTCGTGATAACGTTTAACCAGAGGGGATATTTCACCATGGCAATAGTAATGACTTCAGCGTGATTTGAAACTCTTGGAAATATTCATTAGTTTCTTCAAAATAAAGTTTTAGTCAACGCATGTTTTACTATGTTTTTTCATCTACTAACTTTCAAAAATTATCCGCAAAAGGTCTACAGTAATGTGCTCGTAAGAAAAACTAGAAATCTTTAAAAAATATCTGTTGTTGAAATTGGATCACGTAGAAATTCAGGCCATGGCCCTTGTGAGCAGCGATCACGATTACAAAAACTGGTAGTACTTAGCCACTTATATTGAAAACTTTGGTTCTGGTTTGCAGAAAGGAAGGAGAACCGAAGGATTACACAATGACATGGCTGGATTCCATTTGGCATATCACAAGTTTTCTTCTCGTTTCAAAAGTTGAAGCTTGGCTTTTAATCAAAAACTTTTTTAGTACAGTCACCGTCACTTTTTATGGGAGGGCAAAGGGGCAAGTTTTTTACGTGATCAGCTGTCATTGTCAATGATATAATTGGATCTATTATTGCAGCTCACCGCTGAGGTATAACAATAGTGGACGCCTTGACCCCGCTATTGACCCGGATAGTTAACCGGGTCGGGTTACATCAGTGCAGCAGGCGTGTACGAAACGTGCGTCGGTGTAAGATCTTTCAATGCAATTTATCTTAGATATTAGCTTGCTCGAGTTTTATGTATTTTAGTGTGTAATAGCAATTTCTACGATCTTTATAAGTCTTTAATATGGTAATTTCAATTGCTGTTTGGTACTGCTGGGTTTGATAATACTGTTTTGTAATGTTATATTTTAATTATTAAATGCCACAGTCACACTTCTATGTGGTAGATCTGCATTACAACGTTCTAAAAGAGCCTTTATAACAGAAGAGTGCCCTAACAAGTTCTAAAGCTATAATTTTGAATGTTGTTCTTTAGAAAGTTGTTAGTTTTGCCACTATTGGGCTGCTTTCTCAGTTTCTGGTCAAAGGTTTCGACATCAATATAAATTATGTTTATATACCTAATTTACATGCTAGTAGGAATATAATTCCCTTTTTTCACGCAAGTCAGACTCATTTTCCTTTCTTCATCTGGTACTTTTGGAGCTTTCGCATCAGCGTTTATATTGCTTTTGGCATAAACCGTGCATTAACTCTTGTATTTTACGTACTAGTATTTCAATTTTGATTGCAGCAATAAGCGAAGAGGGAGCATTTTGCTTAACAACTACTGTATATTAGGTAGGGTCTGAGTTCAGTGCGTCATAAACTGGCTGAAACTGGTAATTTTTGGGTAAATGCTATAAATTTTCGAGCAATAACAGTACGCGTCGGGCCGCGCGCTATTCGCTTTTATTTACGACTGTACTTGTTTCACATTCAGTCGGTTATAACTTTCGTGCACGACTGTATTGTGATTTTTATTATTTTTTGTTTTATATCGCTATCTGTACTCTCCACTTTTATTGTCCTTTGTTGTGGAAATTAGTGGGTTTTGGTGGGGCTCGCATAATTAAAGGTACCCTTTTTTGACCAAACTTTTTACTTCGTATAATGCTGTTAAATGCTTAGGTACCATTGTTCACACTATCAATATACTACATACCTAGGTACTTCTCTGACACAATCGAAGGATATGACGAAGTTACTACTATCGCAAGTGAATGTGAATAACCTCAAAACACGAATAATTAACTGTACCTATGCCGCTGCCGCAAAGTTACATAAATAGCACACATACTCATACATAGATGACTTATTTGAATAAAGGTTCATTCCAGATGGCCCAGTTTGTTTTAGTGTGCGTCGCGTGTCTACAGACCGGTTTGTTTACATTAATCACTGGGCGTCCGTCGCCATAACGTAGTGTGCGTCGAGACGCTCGTGCCTGTGTGAGTCATGTCTTTACGTCACATTGTTTACATTGCGCTAGTGTGCCACTCCTATAATGTTGTTTTGTAATGTGGGTTTGCTAGAGATGATATTTTTGTCTAGTGAATACGGTAAAATATAAGTCTTATTTTGTTTTCAATGGAAGAGCACACTGATTACAAGAATTAAGTAGCTGTACATCGACAAAATAATACGTGAGTAAAGCCCGTGTTTATCAAAATGTATAGTACAATAACTCACGAAAGTTTTGAAAGTGAAATTAAGTAGCTGATTGCAATTCACCCAATCGAAAATGATTCGTCAAGTCGAAAACCTTTCTTCTTTTATAATTAAGTATGACAATTTTAAGCAATTACATATTATCTAGGTATAGAGTATCAAGACGTACACATACCCACATACCTCTACTAAGTCTATAACAAATTATCAATAAGTATAAAATATCACTCGCATACGTGACTGTTTATTATAAGCATGTTCTTAAAATTCTAATTCAACAATAAAACTAAATCGATGTTTCAATATTATTTTTTATGTTTTTTAGGGCAGTTTTCATCTACAACTCATTTATTTTATATTATATTATTTTATATTGACTATAATTTCAAAAGAACTTGCAATAAATCAATTCTCGCATGACAAAAAGCTATCAATCCGTACCGTACCCGTATTATCCGTAAACATTAGCGTGTCCCATCCCTATTGTGTAAACGTCACGCGTACAACACGTGGTAGTGTGGGTGTGTTCGCGTGCGGTGACGTCACGGCGCGTGTCGTCACGACTGTGAGTATGTGTGAGTGTAGCGTAGAGATTGCCTCTGTGTGCAACGCAGGCGTGTCAACTGTCAACTCAATGTTACATTTTTGTGACCTTAACCGTCTTGTCCTTTATGTAATTACGAATAGACATCTACTTTGGTTTACTAGTATTAGCTGCTGTCCGCGGCTTCGCACGCGTTGTAGGTACCTACTTACAAAGTAGCTTTTATGTCCGTCCTCGAGATAGGTATAATCTGTCTGCATAACAAATTTCATCAAGTAGGTAGGTACCTACCGTCAAGTGAAAAGGGAAAGGACTATAGTCAGAGACACTATCAAGTTTATTAGTATGGATATGGATTTCGAGTCTGTATTCGACGTAGGTACCTACCTATTTAACTTTTTGCGAATCACGTCTATTTTCTTTAACTTATTTGTTACCTACCTATATATCGTCGAGGCGTTAATTTTATTTGACTCACTCTTCCTCGAAATTATAGTGCCCGGCCCACTGTATAACGTTTAGGTACCTACTAATACCTACTAAATAGGTACCTACCTACCTACCTATTTGATTATTTTGGGTAAAGAATAAGGTAACTGAAAGTATGTTGGTAAAGTACTATACTGACATCATTATTATTTTATTTTCAGATTTATCTATGACGCAAAAAACATATTATGACAGAAAAAAAAAATTAAACGAACGTAGGTAAGTACTTACTAAAATGAATATGTTTACCTCTAATATTTTTACCTACCTACTAGGTACGTAGGTAGGTAAAAAAACACCTTAATTGTGGTGCCTACGTAAGTACATAACTTTTCTTTATTTAAAAAAGTATTTTATGTAGTAGGTACCTAGGTAATCAATCAGTCAAAACGTAACACAAGCTCTTGCATAGTTTGGGGCAAAATGCTGTGTGAAATGTCCGGCATTCTTTATTATTGTCATTACTTTGCCATCATCTGCACTGCAAAAAAGCCGGAAAACCGGCAATTTTTTTATTTTCAAACCATCAAAATATGTAATAAGGTTTTTCATTTGATGAAGAAATTTGGATCGAGTCTGCTTGGTGAAAGATACAAATTGTCTTATTGTACTATGTTTTTTTTTAAGTTTGCATTATTATATTGTACTCAACGGATGTATCGGGTAGCAAGTGCATCAAAACATCTGTGACTTGCGAATCTTACTAGGGGGAACATAATAGCCCAAACTAGTTCAATCAATTTTGAGCCTTACAGCAAGAAAGCAAGGTGCATTTTTGATTGATAATGGCATGGGTTGGATAATTTATGGTCCTTTGGGTGTTTTTTTAAATTGCACCGACCAACTGCTTCTACTAGTAAACCGTAAACCCGGTGTGTATTTTAAGAAATGTATACTTTAGATAGATTTATTCACAAAATTAGGTGTTTTAATATTATTTTAAAAACGAATCATATGAGTGATGATGTTGATAAGCGCATTGCGCAACTAAGTATCTACCTAACTATTTCCAAAAGGCTCTTACAAAAAACATAGTAATTAACTTATATTTATTTCAGCTAGTATGCGCCACGTCATTGGTACAGATAAAAAGTTTAAAAATAAAACGTTTTTCAAAAATCACTCCAGTGTAAATAATCACAGGGTTCGTAATAGTAGAATTATTCTTTAAAGTCTGCCTAATTATTCATCTATTATATATCTCAGTTAGAATCGTTCTAGTTAGAATAATTACGCCAACTTAATAGTGTAATAAATCATTAAAAACCCTGATAGCTGTTATTAATTAGTGTTGGATGCTAGATAAAGACACCTCTACACGGTTCTTTTGTCTGTGTTGGGCCAGCAGCAAGCACCCACGTGACCAGACCTTCGACAAGCGTAAAAACTACAAGCGTGTGCTTGGCTGGCTTCTCAGCTCAGTTGGTAGCTCTGCCTTCTGCGCTGCAGGTTGAGGGTTCGATTCCCTCACAGGACAAACATTAGTGTGATGGACATAGGTGTTTTGTGTATGGGTGTTATAAAGTTTTATAAGTATGAATAAAAAATATGCAAGTATTTTATCAGTCAGTTGGTCATCATAATATAAGCTACGCTGAGTTTGGGGCTATATGGTTCATTGTCTGTTATTTCTATTTCGTATGTTAAAAAATACACCAATTTTTAGACACAAGTCTTTTTCTTATTTATTGACCCATTTATATAAAACTTGTTTTTTTTTACCCTTAATACTTTTGTACGAGTCTGACAACTCTGGCGACAGAGTTACTAAGTAGCCTAACCTAACCACATATGAAAAGCCGGAACCGGCAGCTTATCATGCCCTCCGAAGCACGGAAACGCTCTGATGAAAACGTCACCTATCCTGGTATTGACCACGCACAGCGTTGCCTTCGTTAACCCTCAAACATATTTATTTTCGCGTGGTAACTAGCCTATGTCCGTATCCGAGATACAATCTATCTTTCTACCATATCATCTAGATACATTCAGCCGCTAAGCCGTGGAAAGGTAACGAAACAAAAAGATAATCAGACAGACAGACGGTCTAACAGAACACGGGGTAATTCTTTTAATTTACAACGTTATCGTTCCATTCCAATCCATCTACGTTTCGGCTCCAATAACGGTTCGATAATTACCCAAAAACCTATTCTGTTATCTTTATGACCAAACAAAAGAAAACATTTGATCGATCGTTGACGACTACGTAAACGTAGCGTAAGCTGAGTCGTTGTTCATTAGCAGAATACGAAAAAGCTGCTGCAGCAAAAGCTGTCGCTTCTGATGTGTTCAGCTGCTGTTCGATTCCAATCAAACTAACATAAATTAGTAGAATTACTTGTATGTGAGTATTTTCGTAAGAAAGCTCGAATGAAAATGCTCACATTACATTTACTTTCATTACGTTTGGCATTTCAGACTTCAAAGTCAAAGCGATTCTTGCTCTAGCAAGCCAGAGGAACTGTCAGTAAAGCTTTGGTTTACAAGCAAGCGTTGACAGCTATTTGACGCTTGTGATATAGCGGAGAAACGGTATACGCCAAGTATTTTTTCTACTTTATCTACTCTAGTTTTACACATTAATATTAAGGTTATGTTGCAAAATTGTGTTAACTGCTTTATTTATCATACCTACAGCTGCAATATTAAATAAACATTTTATTGAACGTCATAAAACAAATACTGAGTTTATTATTTACCTAAAGTTTATAGAGAGTGACGGAAAAAAAAGGCTTCCTCTCAGCAAAATGATAAAAGTATGAGAGCTATTGCATTGCTGGTATTCAGTGTTGCCATCGTGAGTAGCGCAGTACCTGTAACACGCGTTTCGTGTAGTGTGTGGACGTTGTAAGTAACAATAATATAACGGTTACCGCTTTTTAGAAAAGCAAGGTTTTAATAAGAACAAAGAGCATTCGCCCCCCATGTAAAGTGTTAATAGATTTCCGGCACCTGTGCGTGTGTCGCCCACACGGCAGGTGCGTCGTCGATCGCTATCAGTACCACCACGCCCTTTGCGGATATTGGTTTTAATGTCTGACTGGAATGAGCCCTCTCTATGTATTTGTGCGAATGTAAATGAGTTTGCTTACACTGAGTCCTATATTAGATTCACTCAGGTACCCCAAAAAGAAGAGTGTGTCTGTGTGAGTAAAATTTCTGGATTGAAAAAAGTACACAACGTGTGGTCTTCTATATTTTTAGAAAGTAATTTTGAAAACACAAACATTTTAAGTTGATGTCAGCTATTTCATCTAAAGTCGGATGAAAAGCCGGACATTTCCCCGTTCATATTTTTTTGGATTTGAAAATTATTTTTGCTATTTTATCATGATTTGAGTTTTAAACCAAAACTTTTGCTATTGAACAGTTACTTAGTACAAAAACATTATTAATCAATAATATTGACTCTTTACATAGAGCCTCATTTTTGACCTTTTTTAACCCTATACATACAAAAAAGACTTAATACGCAAAGCAATGGCATTGACACCTGGGATTGTCCTAACCGTTTAAAAGCTCGTTAGCATGCGCATGTAAAACACCCGCATGACATCTGTCACTTTTTACCAAAGACAGTTGCACGACGTTTGTTAACGACGGCATCTTAATCTTTATTACGTTTTATTTATATTAATCGGTTTGCTAAATAATTTTCTGACCATTTAGTATTTAATAGCGCTTTATAGTAGGTATTTAGCACAAGGGCTGGTTCGAATACTAATTCAGAAACGAAAGCTTACAACAAGCCGAGCGAATAAACTTCTGAAAAAAATACAAAATGCACTAAACATTGAATGGAAGCGAAGCGTTTAAACAAAAAAAAATACCTTTTAACCCAAATTGGTAGGTTAGTAAACATATACATAGGTGACTATACAATGTTTTTATAACATTCGAAATCTAACTCTTAATTACTTATGTAATATTTTTCAACCACCCTTTTTTTGTGGTTTCATCAAAACTAGAAAAGCATTTGCGGTCAGACGGTTCGATTTCTATTCTTCCGTCGTTTTCATTGGTATCGAATAACTACGAATAAGTACGTTATTCAAACTACATGCTCTATCAGTTATAATCGACTGTAGTTCTAAATGATCAAGATGGATCTACCTACCTTGATCATGCAGTAGTGCAGGCAACAAATCAAATAAAAACGAACCATCAGTGCGAACCGTGAACTCGAGCGGCCTCCATCGACAAAATAAAACGTGAGTAAAACCCGTGTTTATCAAAATGAATCATCAGTAATTTTCATCGACTGGTTATCATTGACTGTATCATTATTATAACTCCTTATTGAGTCTATACAGTCTATATAGTCTATATCTACTCCTTTTTAATTATTCACATAATTTACTTAGGCAGATACATAATATTACTTGTAGCTGTAGGTACTCTGCACTTTAAGTACCAAGTTACTTGTACCTACATTGGTGCACCCATCCTGTTGGGCAAATTCATAGAGAAGTGCCGCGCCAGACGAGATAGAGAGAAAGAGAGGCATGTAGGTATTTTAGGCGTTAACCACATGTGCGAGCTGAATTGTGCTTTATTGCATCGTGACAAAAGTCGCTATTTATGTAAATGTTTTCGTGAAGTATGCCGTCTGTACTTGTGCTCGTACTAAAAGTATTCTATGACTTGAGTGCCACAAAGTGGTGGTCAATATCACGTCTTGGTGACTGGACGTCGTGAGAAACCTTCCCGTGTGGTTACGTAACGACCGTTATGCGGTCCTGTCTGTAATAGGGTTCTTGGAAAAAATACCGATATTTTTATGGTCCGTAAAATACAAGAAGTAAGTACAATAGTATCAGACGAAAACGAATTGAAATTAAGGTACCTAAATAAGATTTTTCACGTGTGAAAAATCTCGTCAAAAATCTCTCTCGAAAAATTTTACACGTATTTACAAAATCACTTGTACATCATAATTAATTAAAACAAAAATATTATTAATATTATTGGACAATGCACACAACACCATGTAGCCCCGAACTAAGCATATCTTGTATTATGGTGACCAGATGACTGATAGAATACTTATATATTTTGAAATGCTTATGATATTTAACACCCAGACACAGAACAAGCACTTATGTTCATCACACAAATGTTTGTCCTTGTAGGAAATCGAACCCTCGAATTTCAGGGCAGACAGCGCAGAGGGCAGAGCTACTACCGACTGAGCTGATCGTCAATACGTAGATAAGTAGGATCTTTCTTCTTTCAAGAAAAACAAATAAAAATATGATCGCACGCTTAACATCACGGTTTTCAACTCGAAGTTCTAGTATTACATATTGCCTACCCGCAGGGTTATTACGTAAAATCAGCAGTATCGACAGCAATTGCAACATGACAATAATATTTGCGAAATCAGTCTATTTTTTAAACGAATTCGAAAGCTACCCTAACTCGCTTCGCTTGTCGCTTAGCCACGTGCGAAAATACGCATATAGCAAAGATTACAAAAATGTGTTTGACGGCATTGATTGCGCAATAATAATTCACGACTATTTTTAATTGTCGCGAGTTACGCCGATTTAAATACCCAAAATTGCCATATTCGGGCAACATTACGACTCAACTATTACACTATAAAATAAGTACGTATTTAAGTACTTATTCATCTATCAACGACAAGAGCCAACGACAATCTGTATCGGGGTTTTATAAGAAGTGTATTGCTGGTAGGTGTAAACAATAATATTATTAGGAGTTATGAAAACTAAATACTTGTACGATTAACTTTTGACCTCTGCATATGTCTTATAAATTATAACCTCAGGCTAAATATAACCCTGCTTAATTCTCCAAAAACCAGCAACTCGCCAGTTATTGGGCACCACACGCACGTCGAAACCAAGAAGTCTGAATGCAATATCTAAACGTCACGCGCACGCAACTTCGATTTTAAAATTTAGTCGTAATTAAACGTTTCTCGCACGCACCGCGATAGTTTGTGCCAGATAGGGGGCCTAATGCTCGTAAAAGTGATATAAATGTAATTGTGAGAGATGACGTCAAAACTCAACATTCAGCGCTAAGTTATCGAGATTAGACGTCATTTCTATCGATGACATAGGTGGCAATTCGGTTGGTTCATTTCTAAAATTAGGAATTGTCTAAAATATATTTAGCTAGTCATATCATTAGTAAAACCTATTCGGTTGGTACCATCTAACTAAATTAGGAACGCTTAATTAAGTTAGATAAAATAAAATTAGGATAAGTTGGTAGCAGCAGAAAACCAAAGGTTAATTTGACAGTTCAAAACTAAATTTTTGCTAAAAACAGAATTGAGGTCAATATCTCACTTTTCCGAGTACGCACTAGCTATAATTTTATACTGCATAAATGGAAAATGGAAATAATGCATTAATTGTTTTCGTTTACTCGTCTAATTGGTAATCACTGTTATCCATTTATGCATGATGAATTGATGAATATGCATCGATTATAAGTTATCACATATTAAAAAACTTGTCAACTCTTATCTGAAGGCTATAATTTTTTTATAAAAGTATTGACATGTAACAGTTTTGACCAAACGATTAGTTAAGTGCACTATTTTGAAGCCCCAGCTACCCTACTTCCTACCCTAGCAATACACGCGTGCGACTTTTCTTTCACGTGTTTCCATCGATGCGCGTTCGAGCGGGTGCGGTCCAGCCGGCGATTGATCAGCGGGGTCGGCGACCGCTCTCTCTCCCTGTTCCTAATTTGAATTCGCCGCGTATTATCGCGCGGGAGGCCGTAATTGGATAACAATGAGGGCGCCAGCGCCTCCCCCACGCCATTGGCTGTTTGGACTTGACGCCTATCTCGAAAAAAGTTTGGAACTTGTCGTTTTTGCTGGACTCCTGGGCTCGATCCTTAATTTGTGGATTCTTACAATTTTAACTACAAGTGCTCGCTTTTATGGAAATAATGTGAATACATTTTCTTTAACGAATCCCCATCAACAAGTTAAATCCAAAAATTATTCCGTTTTCTTGCTCGTATCGTATACAGCATTATATGGAATTTGTGTTTGCCCATTCTCCTTCACATCCTTACATTTTATTTTCAATGCCCATTTCAGAAATTACACGTTCAAAAACGTGAGAAAATTATATTCATATGACAGTGTTGCCATTGTCACGTCTGGGGCATAAGCATGACATAACTGTAGATGGCACCGCGCATGCGTGCGGATAACATCGTTAGATGGGCAGTAAAGAGAAACGCCATCAGGGGTGGTACTCGTCATCACTGAAATTCTATTACGCGTTTTATACGCGGCCCGTGCCTTAATGCTGGGGGGTTGTGTTATAAAACATGTCCATTACACTTGGATCTGAGATATTCTCCACTCTCCCCCCTCTAGGGGCCCCCGTGAATATCAGATTTAAAGAGGTGGGGAGGTCTTCAAAAAGTGGCTTTGTCGTAAAACATTGAAATCTGCGTTTGCTGCGGACTGCTGTACCGGGAAGGGTTCGGCTTCGGCATGAGTTAATTCGATTCGCACGGTTTAGTTTAAATTATTAGCTGGGGTGGTTTTTAATCTGTGCACTTGCACTGACATGCGATATCGTGTGACAGCTTAAGATGAGACCTTGATGCTTAGATTATTCGTTTGACATATCACGTAACATAACTCTTCTAAATCAATTCGTTTTTCTCGTGTTTTTTCATGTTTTATTGAGTAACCTAAGCATAATTTTAATCAATAATTTGTGGCTTCTTAGCAAAAATATAAGCAATTGAATTTTAAGTTGAATAAAGTTGTTGTTCTTTGAGACTTGTAGGGTTGTAGGACGAGATTGATCCAAGAAAATTCAAGACGGCCATAACGCGATGACATTTAGAATGACGATCGACTGCGACTTTGTAACGCTATTATAACAAAAGTAAATCACTTTTACAGATCCTATTATAGGAAGAAGAAGAAGGTTTTCTTTGAAGAAGTTTTTTTTCTCAACTGTGGGTAGTTGTAAAAAAATATATGCCTCAAGGTAAGCAAACCTAAAGCAATTAGTTCTATGTGTAGAACAAACAGTACGTGCCGAGTATTCTACAACTAATTCGTCCGCTACGTGCCCGTCGATGGATTCTATACCATGCGGAGGATTAACCGCTTTATGCTCGACCACGGACTTGAGACATTATGCCTCGACACGAGTTTCGGACTTCAAACTTTATTACACGTGTACCCTTTGCTTTGATTAGTTCTGCTCAATGAGTTCATCAGTAATGAGGTTTCTGTGAAGCACCGGTTCAAATGGAGGTTTTATGCTAAGGTATTCATTAAATACCAGATTCTAGCTATTATCTTTTTAATAGCCAAAATCTTTTATTTTAATATAACGAATAGCTCTTATACTACAATCGTGAGAAGAATTCGTTTATAATGAAAATCTAAGATTTCATTAATTATTCTATTGCTAGGTAACAAAATTTGAATATTTATTCAAAAACTGGCTAGACTCCAGACTCTCGGCTCTCAATAAATAGAATCGTAAGGAAGTAGTATCGTAAAAACGCAACAATACGCCGTATTTCTCGACAACCAAACATAAATCGTGCAAACGAATGCCATTGCGACTACAAATAATTCGTTGGGACATAAATCTGTACCAACTCGGCCACAGTCACGGGCGTACGCAAAGAATTCTGCTTCAGAGACACAAAAAACATTGACTCAGGATGGCATTATGCGCGTACCTGCAACGGTCCGTACAATGTAAACTCACTCGAAAGAACGACATCTTTTGAAAGTTGATCTTTGACAGCCGGATCAAGTAGCTGTAGCTGGTTTCGCAAGGTTTTAGACCAGCCCTACCTGCCTTATTTACGCATGCATACTCGTAAATATTAACGAAACGCCGAGCTCAATTTTAAGGGCCTTATTTTAATACCAGTATCATCGACTTTAGACTTGTGTCTCAAAACACGTTCCTTGCATGTATTATCAACTGCAATCGAAGTTTTATTCGTACATTTCTTTGCAATAACTTCAAAATACCCGTGTTTTCAAAACTCGCTTCGGAAATAGCCAATATTATAAAACCTCTCGAGTTTTTTCATCGAGTTGTTGTGGTACCGTCTACCTGCCCGTTGACCACCTAATGGTCCTCGAACGGCCCTCGACTCCCCAGTTATTACGCCCCGGGGCAGCTTACCTATCTCCACCATTAGACTTAATCAGAACGTACGGCTTGTTTTAGAACGCCTAGTGGGTTTCTTAACGAAATGTTATGCTTGGGCGGTGCGGTTTTGTGACGAAAAATGGGCTATTAGAGTTTTACGTACCTATTTTAGTACACAGACAGGTGTAGGTCCAAATGGTCCATTAAAGGAACTTATTCCAGAACAAAATTCAAACTTAGATCGAAAACTAAGCATAGACTTCTTGACAGCGTCTGTCATTTAGAACTGTCAAAAAATCTAATATCTAATAATCTTCAGGCTAAAAACTATGTAGGTAATACATAGTTTTTAGCCTGAATTGATGTTACAGCTATTGTTTTTTTTTCTTAAATATCTGATAAGTACCTTAATGTATCGTACATTCACCTTATGATACACCTTAATGTATCCCAAATACTATGTTTATCTATGACTCCAGAAGCTTAAGTTGAACCTTCAAGTAAAATTAAATGTAATGGAACATTCAAATCGGTCTCATGTCTTAAGTTTTTAAGAACCTGGAATGCGCAGCTCTATAAGTCTAGTTTGAAACTCTCAGGCAACTAACACCGACAACTTGGCCGACCCATCTTTTAGCCCGTAATCTACGGAACAAACAAGGGTGCCACTGAGGTTTGCTTAGTTTTTGTACCACGTTTCGTCCACCAACTTACCCGGCTTGCGAGCAGATTTCCCACAAGAATGTCAACCAATATAAAAAGGTCTGGCATTTGCAAATTCGCGGAAAAACAACGCTATAATTTGGCGTCTGCTTTATAAATGTGATTAATTTGGAAATAACCAAGCAACTTGGTGTTACGAGTAATTTCTTTTATAAAAATAAAATGATTCTTGACTTCGAATCGAATCGCGTTTCAAAAACTCGCAACGCTCCTATCCGGTTATCATTATCACGTTTGAAAATAGAACGCACGCGAGGCAGGCAACCGAGTAATCGGGCAAAAGCTTTTATGCGACCGCCCAACGCAACCTGACCTCTCAGTTTATACGCCCATTTCCTTCTACGGCCTATTTTATTACGCGCCCCGGGAGGCGAGGGGGTCTTTTTATGGTGGTATTAGTTTTAAAGGCCCTGAGGCACGGCTCACATGTGCCTGAACAGATAAGCGGCATCCCCACTCGAAAACTTGTTTAGTCGGCCCGATAACTTCGTATTGTCTGCGGGGGATGAGTCCGACAGAGTACTGACGTAAACTCTTTGGTCGTATTGTTTTCGTTCCAAACTTTGTAAAAATAATAGACAACTCCGTTACAATGGCCATGAAAAGTTGAAAGCCTCGAAAAAACGATTTAATGACTAGAAAAGTGGAATGTTTCTCTTTGATTTTTCAACCAGTATATTTCATCTGATTAAAACAAATGGTAGGCAGGTATTTCTTTACTAAAAATTAACAAATTTGTTCGTGCGCAAATAAATTTGTATTACCTACTCCTGGAATGTCGCTAGCTCTGTCAAAGTTTAATTCTGCTGCTCCCAAATCGCACCAATCCCTTGGCTACAAGCCCGTAACATAAATTCCTAGGCCTAATTCAGCTTAAGACGCGAGGGAGCAAAGATCGATATCAAGTGCCTTTGGCGCCGATGTGTGGGCCCCTCGGCCAAGCACCATTAAACATAGACCCATCGTGCTTCATACAAAATCTCTTGCGAACTCCGTTTTATAATAGGCCAGAGAGGTTGGAGAGGTCTGGTTGAATTGGTAATCAGCGGGGTGCGTTCCGTTTATGGCTTAAGGATCGTGACGCATCTGTTCTGTTGCATAAAATATGAAAATTTAAAAACAATGGGTTATGGGCTGGAACGGAACGGGGCGTTTTATAACTTTTGGTTTTGTAGGGTCTGGTGGGCCTGTTTTGTTGTGCCTCGTGTTTGTATGGGCATGCTAGTGATGATCCACGCACTGATAATAATATAATTTCCAAAGTGCACGAATATTTTTATTACGTTATTCTCAATTTGGTTTTTGAAGCTTATGAAAACAGTCTTTATTTAAATATGAGGATAGGTTATTTAAGAAAAAAAATTATCCGCTTTTTCAGTATTGCCAGTTTACGAGAGTTTCAGCAACTCTGAGCCTTATTCACGTCACATTTGGTATCAACATGTACCCCACGGATACACTTGAAACCGCCCGATTCTCACAAGGAGCCGAGTGGTCCACTTACCCGTCTCTCCTATGAGATATTAATTGAGTAATTTGAGTAGGATGCCATACATTTTAGATAAGGAAAGGATGTCGGTAGCTTTCTGCTTAGGTACCTACACGTACTTAATGCTTAAACTTTGAAGTGGATGTCCATTTATAATTCTCATGTTGTTGAAGGTTATACATACAAGTTTGTATAAGCTAAAGGCAAGGAACTGATAAGCACCTTATAGGATCCTTGGGTCAACCCTGGTGAGTTTGAAGACCGTCCAAAGGTCTCCGCCAAGGCCTGAAGGTGAAGAGCAAAGGTTATAAATGGGTATGTATAATCCTCTATACCTCTACCTACGTTCTCAATCCTCTCACTACAGCACGGAAGCGCTTAGAGAAATGCTAGAAGCGAACATAAACGATGACCGCGCTGATCGTTGCGTTGCTCAACTTTGTAGGTATTATAATAAGCTCTTGAGTCGATATAGACATATGTATAGACATATAACGAAGCATTATTTACGTAGTTTACCATTAAAATGTTTCAATGCTTCAAGCATTTCATATTCTGACAGTACTTAAATGTATTACAAAAACATGCGAGGCAAAACAGGAACACAAAATGGGGCAAGTGGGACCAAACTCTGCGGGGCAAATGTGGAACAAATCCAATTTTGAGGTGTTTTTTTGGGTTAAATACCTCAAAAGAAAAAGAGGTGGCTACCCTTATAAAACAATTTTGTTGTCCGTCTGTTTGTTTGTCTGTCTTGTCAAGACCCTTCTTAAAAGGGCTTGGAAGTATTAAGTTGAAACTAATATCAAATATTTAGTTCTACAATCCCTTAAAGCTGTAAAAAAAACAAACGAATTAAAAAAAATTGTTTAAATACTAAAATACTTACGTCACGTATGTTGACTATCGCAAGTAAATCAAAACTTATAGTGGATGTATTTCCCGTTGACCTAGAGTTTCCATCACAAGTAAAGGAAAAAATCTGAATACCGTTAATTTTAATTTATTTATTTGATTATAGACGAGCAGCTTCCACTGATGTGTCTGCGTTGTATTAAAATTGAGTCGTTTAAAATTATGCTTAAAAAACTCAATTAATTAGAATACAATTTATAAATGAATTGAAAAGAAAATAAGGTTACAAACTTCATTCGATTCGAAATCGATATAAGGGAACATTTTTTCAACTACAAAATAAATTATCCTTTAATCAAACTTATCTTTTCGTTAAAGCAATTTTCGGTGTAAATACTGTGTCAATGTAGTTGCCCTAAATTGGACTGACGGTAAAAAAAGCATGATGGTGACAAACGTAGGTAAGATTTTTTTTTATCATCGATAAAAATACGTTTCACCACGATCTCGCCTGATGTTAAGAGACGATGTGGCCGACGATGGGGCACGCAGGTCTAGAAGACACCTAGATTATAGTTTTCAGGAAAGACAGACGGCAAAGCATTCCAATCCTTAGTTTTTTGAAAACTCTTTGTTACCTCCATCTCAAAACTATTGTCCATAGTCAAATGAAATCAATAAACCATAGAATTAAATCACTCAAGTTTGTCCCTTCAGTAAGCTAACCCAGATTAGTAAAGCTTACCTTTTTCGGGATTAAATATGGGTTTAGTTTAATTAGCCACTGTTTACTAAGAATTATAGTCGGGGACTTGGAATAACATCTTGAGGCGGGATTTGAAGATTTGGAGACTGTTGTGAGAGAAAGTGAACACGGGTAGGTATAGCAGCAGGGTATGACAAAGATCTTGGAAACCGATATGAGGTTTAGACAAATACATAATAATTACGTTTTAAAAATTAAAAAGATAACTGACTTCATTTACATAAAAATACGAAATTTCATTTACTTAGATAACTTAGATATTTTTTCTAGCTTTTTTTATTTAAAAATCATACTACTGAACCGATTTTGATGAAATATCTATGAAATAACTACCCATCACATACAACAATATTTTTTATAAATCAGTTTATAAATATCGGAATTAAGGCAAATACAACCAAATTGAGAACTTCCTTCTTTTTTAGTAGTCGGTTAAAACAAAATATTTATCTTCTTCTTCATCCTTCAATGACTTCTGTCTTGATGATGATTTTATTAATGTCAAGTATTTTTATGTTGTTATAGTCCATTAAAATGTTACATTTTTTAGGCCTTAGTGTGCATTTGTCAGAGGACGCAATTTTATTTTTTTAATGTGTAGGGGGGGTCAGTAGAAGCTTAAGTTCAAGTTTGTGGGGTCGGCACCCTTGTCCCCCGGCCGCCATCTTGGAAAAGGGGGTGCAAAGGGTTTTCGCGCTGTATCTCGTAAACTAGTTACCTTACAGAAAATTTAATCAAACATAAAATGTAGCAAATTAAATTTCCTACAATTTTATTTCTATTACTTTTTATCGTCAAGTGACCAACAAAAAAGTTATAAACAAAAATAAATGAAAATTTTGTTTGTTTGTTCTAGGTTTTACAGCGCTCCAAACTTAAACGGATTCTCGAATGCTCATAGGGATGCAATAAAAACTAAAAATTAGGCTTACTTTTCTATCTATATTTTTTTTATTCATACAATTTATTATGATCTTAACATTCCTATGCTATTATTGAACTATGTTTGACCCTTTTACCCACCACCTATGAGGTATAACATGGGCAAAGTCAAATTTATAAAAATTTAATGCATTTTTTAATGCATTTTTTGTCACTGTCTTAGCAAATCGTTTGTATCGCAGAGTGTCTAGAGTATCGTCTTTATTTCCGCCATATAAAAAGACGAAAAAACGTTCGCCAACAACACTGAGTAACGATGACTCGACTTTCTCACTCATAAATAATTTAGTTCCACTTGCTAACTCTGGATGCTTCTGCAAAATTTTTATAAATTTGACTTTGCCCATGTTATACCTCATAGGTGGTGGGTAAAAGGGTCAAACATAGTTCAATAATAGCATAGGAATGTTAAGATCATAATAAATTGTATGAATAAAAAAAATATAGATAGAAAAGTAAGCCTAATTTTTAGTTTTTATTGCATCCCTATGAGCATTCGAGAATCCGTTTAAGTTTGGAGCGCTGTAAAACCTAGAACAAACAAACAAAATTTTCATTTATTTTTGTTTATAACTTTTTTGTTGGTCACTTGACGATAAAAAGTAATAGAAATAAAATTGTAGGAAATTTAATTTGCTACATTTTATGTTTGATTAAATTTTCTGTAAGGTAACTAGTTTACGAGATACAGCGCGAAAACCCTTTGCACCCCCTTTTCCAAGATGGCGGCCGGGGGACAAGGGTGCCGACCCCACAAACTTGAACTTAAGCTTCTACTGACCCCCCCTACACATTAAAAAAATAAAATTGCGTCCTCTGACAAATGCATACCCAAATGTAACTTTTCAATGGACTATTACAATATCATCACAAAGTCTTAGTAGATCTTAGTCATTTCTAAATGTGTATTCTAAACGTCATCGCGGAATGGCCGCCCTGAATTTTCATGGATTCCTCTTCGTACTAATTACAAAGAAACATAAAACACTTATAATTAAATTGTCTACTCTATTGCTAAGTCACAATTTATTAGTTCAACTAAGATTTCTCAATAAAACATGGAATAATATGAGAAAAGCTAATTAATTAGGATTTTATGGAGTAGCATACTAGTCCATAAAATTAAAAAAAAAACACAAAACAAATGAAGATATTTTTTTTACCAAAACTGGGCGAATTTTTAATTATGTCAAAGTAAAATTATTGTTTCAAACCTTTTTTTAAATAATTTCAAAATAGACAAAATTTATTAATGCAGAATTAGGTTTTGGATCCCATTCTGTGGTTATCGTTTATTTTGTGCATGCTCTATTTTAGGTAAGTTAGGCTTTATCAATTGGTTTTGTCGATCAAGCGCTAGTAATGGTACTCACGCGCACATACGTACGTACGAAGGCGAAGGCGAAGAAGTACTTTAACGAAGGTACCTACGTTAGAGTACTTCTTCGCCTTCGCCTTCGACAAACCAATTTTCCCGGGATAAAAAGTAGCCTATTGCCACCCGGGGATAGTGTAGCTTTCCAACGGTAATTTTTTTTTTCAAATCGTCCCCGTAGTATCGGAGCCTATTCTATACTAACAATCAAATCTTTCCTCTTTATAATATTAGTATAGATGAAAGTATTGGAGGTCTTTAAAATGGCTAAATAATTGTATTATTTATTAGCTCTAGTCGAACTTAAGAGAGCGTTTAATAAACTTGCAAACTTATAATAAGTAAGCAGTAACCTAATTCAATTATGTTCGCGTCAAAAGTTTAAAACCTTCAAAACAGCAGCTTTCCGAACCCCCTAAGGCAAATGTCAAACTGCAATCTCCCCATTCCCTCCCGTCTCCCTATTCCTGCTTCTGACATCCGATATACTCCGGGATTCCATGACTTCTATCCAGTCTAATCCACGTGAGTTTAATTGAAAATATCAGGCGTGTTTGGAGCTTATTTTGATGGTAATGTATGGAGATCAGGAATGGAATATCTGATAAAGGTAAATGTCATGTAAAAATGTGGACAATTCTTTTGTTCTTGATAGGACAACCATGAAAATACGGTAGGTTGTCTGACATTATCTGCAATAAGTAATTCAGATCGATTTCTAATTAAGACTGAACGTTCACGAAATGTTAACTACTTTATATATTACTAGTTCCTGTCCGCGGCTTCGCACGCGTGGTACCTACATAAAAAGTAGCCTATGTTCTTCTCCAAAGTACCATGTATCTCTAAACTAAAATTCATCAATATCGGTTCAGAGGTTTAGGCGTTAAAACGTAACAAACAGACAGATAGACAGAGTTACTTTCGCATTTATAATATTAGTTAGATTTGCATCCCAAAACCTGAATCAAATCCCCGAAATAATGTTATATTAATAATGAAATAACCCTTGACTTGAAATATCTACCTACCTACCTAAATGTCAAAGGTAGGGTTTGTGCCTTTGTGGTCTTAAATTTTTGTTTCGCTCGATCAGATTAAATATGGCGTTGAGCTTGAAGGTCGATGTCAAAGTAACCACACAGGCACGCGCAACAAAAATTCCATCCAAGAATGTTTTAAAACAGAATTGAAGAAACAGCTGTGGTTGGCTGGCGGTCCACGTGACATAATGCATCAAGCTGTCATCGACCGGGCGGCATGTCGCCGTTTCCGTATCCGAGCCGGTTCTGATCGAGACCCTTCGCAAATAAACTTGACCGCTCGAGTGTAGCTTTCTGAACGCTGGCTGTTCACTCGGAGCTAGTATAGGTTCTAAAGATGACACTTATTTTAAGGTTGAAAAATATATTGCCATTGTAGAATCTAACTCGAATATAACAAAACATTCAATCAGCTCACAAAAGATAAGCAAGCACACGAAGAATCTCAAAAGCAGTGGCAATACGTTCTCGTTTGGGATTATAACTAATTCGTAGTCAAGACCACGGGCTGAGATTAAAAAATCCATCTCCCTAAAGATCACGCAACGCGACAAGAATACTAAAATCTCTTCCAAGAATTACATGTGTTGAATGCAAGTGTACTGTGCACACATCTGGGCCTTTTCGCCCACTGGCATGCATGCCGCTTTTTGTCATAGCAGGTAGAGAAAAAAGTACGAAAAAAGCTTTCTCTCCAAGGGGGTAATAAATTGTTCTCCCGCACACACAATACCGAACCCTAATCCCTAACCCACATGGTCTTCTTTCCGTGGCACAAAAAGCCCGGTGCATCCTAGCTGTGCTACACAGGGGTCTAATGACACGCGATACTTTTTTTTCAATTCGAAGTTCCAGTTAATTAGAGTTCTTTTTTGTTTCTACTAATTTCATTTTAATTGGTAGGTAGCGATGTAGCAACATTGAACGGCGCCTGGACTAAGCCCAGGAATGTTATTGGAGGAATATTATTAAGTTTCGCTTTCATGGAGTTTTTGAGTCTTTGAACCATACATATTTGGGAAACACTTAACCTAATCTCAACACGTGTATTCAATTCATCAGTTATTATTATTAACCTTTTCAATGGGGTAAATTCTATTGAAACGTGTTTTGGAGAAGCCAAAGTTGATTTTCCGTGATTCAAATAAAGCATGCCAAAGGAAACTACATAAATCGTCAGTTTACCCGGCTGAAACAGTAATGGTGCCAACTGGCCCACACGTTCCATCGACAGTTGCAATAAAGGCAGTGCCAAGAACTGAACGGCCATACAGGCCATACTTTGCCAAACCTCCGATGTTGATGGCACTAGCCTTCGCTAACATCACAGTCAAGGTACTAAAAGATCCTTGCCTTCATATACCAAACAATAGAACCGCGTGTATAATTTGGTTTAAAGTAAAGGCGATTGAGCCGTTGCAATATGTATCTTATATCACTGATATAAATGTCACCGTGCGTTTCGATTTTATTGCACAAATTCTACATTATGTGGTGTCTAGCTAGTGCATTATCCTCATCGCTAAACACTAACATCTCAAACCTCAACATAACATCACACTATTCATTTTATATTGTTTTTTTACTCAAATACTGTCATCTGCAACTGGCTAACCTAGACGCAACCATTACGTGTCCAAATTCTACATTATGTGGTGTCTAGCTAGTGCATTATCCTCATCGCTAAACACTAACATCTCAAACCTCAACATAACATCACACTATTCATTTTATATTGTTTTTTTACTCAAATACTGTCATCTGCAACTGGCTAACCTAGACGCAACCATTACGTGTCCAAATTCTACATTATGTGGTGTCTAGCTAGTGCATTATCCTCATCGCTAAACACTAACATCTCAAACCTCAACATAACATCACACTATTCATTTTATATTGTTTTTTTACTCAAATACTGTCATCTGCAACTGGCTAACCTAGACGCAACCATTACGTGTCCAAATTCTACATTATGTGGTGTCTAGCTAGTGCATTATCCTCATCGCTAAACACTAACATCTCAAACCTCAACATAACATCACACTATTCATTTTATATTGTTTTTTTACTCAAATACTGTCATCTGCAACTGGCTAACCTAGACGCAACCATTACGTGTCCAAATTCTACATTATGTGGTGTCTAGCTAGTGCATTATCCTCATCGCTAAACACTAACATCTCAAACCTCAACATAACATCACACTATTCAAATTATATTGTTTTTTTACTCAAATACTGTCATCTGCAACTGGCTAACCTAGACGCAACCATTACGTGTCCAAATTCTACATTATGTTGTGTCTAGCTAGTGCATTATCCTCATCACTAAACACTAACATCTCAAACCTCAACATAACATTCATTCATTTTATATTGTTTTTTTTACTCAAATACTGTCATCTGCAACTGGCTAACCTAGACGCAACCATTACGTGTCCAATCAGCTTCAGAATATAAGCTTGATGTTGGCCTAAGGGCGACTTGGAATCAATCCAGAAAGGCCAGCATTTAAAAGGCTTTAGAAGATTCCTTGATGATTGAGCAAGGGAGTGATTTTCTTATTTCTGTAATGTAATTAATCATTCAGACAATTTAGAATTTACAAGGTTTTTTTGTTTAGCTTTATAGTAATCGATCATTGAAAATGTCAGTAGGGAAATAAGGCAAGCTATTTGTTGCTGCGATTGAGGTTAAAGCCTCAAGATAAAAATGGCGTAGTATATTTCTCATCTATCAAAAGAGGTTTACCTTCATCGTCACAGCTGGTTTACTTACTGCTGGGCATAGAGATTCTCTATATTCTGGGCCTCTTTTCATGATCTTGCGATATACTCATCCAGGTAAGTCCTTGGTTTAGTTTATGACACAATGTAAAACAGCGGGTTATGCTTGGAAAAGTGACATAAACATTGACATCAGTTTTCGGCGATTTGACGTGGATTTAAAATCATCTCTTGCAATTTGTATCTTTTTCTAACATAACTCCTCCCTAGTGGTTGTTTAGACATGTGGATTTATTCTCCATGATGCCTCAGACCCTCACACCACAGCCGCGTTGAGTTATAGGACCTTTGTCAAATTAATACGTCCTTACAATGTTGTTTGACTGTGGGATTTTACGAGCCGCCATTTTGTTTTTGATTGATTTAGCGATCCCGTACAAATGCATGTGCGGCAACACGCACACTATAAATCAGGCTGCAGTAAAAGTAAAGTCAGCTTAAACAATGGAAGATTTCTTAAAATCGTTATAAAAATGTAAATTATGATGGCAGTGCAACATATTTTGCGGGCCCGGTTTATAAACAATCCCATAAAGCTCGGTATCCACTAAAGATGTGTGAATCAATAAATAAAGCGATGTCTTTGGTGGTAGTTCTGATTAGCTATAATTTCGTAAAATACGAGCGATCTGATTCTGTTTGGCACCATAGTCCATTTTTAATTACATTTCTAAAATTAACTAAATTGACATATGGTTGTCCCTTTCATTTCAAGTGATTTCAAGTAAATTACTGTTTCAAATAGTGTCATCTCTTTTTGTAAGTTAATGACGAATAGTGAGAGGACGAATCTATAGCAGTGTAAGCCGTGTTCAAGTCGAGACGCGTTTATAAGTAAGGCCGGACATGTGTTTCCGCTAATTCTAGACTAGCCATGTAATTTGGTGATGGTTAAAACTGCAGAAAATACTAGGAAAACCAATTCAAAAATGGAACAAAATGTCATATTTAACTTATTTAAAAATGGTACTCTAATTTGGACTTTAGTGTAAACAAAATATGTTCGTTCATAAAAGGAAATTTTAGCTAGTCAGGCGAAACAACGGAATTGCCAGCATATTAAAAAATAAAAGTGTCAAAATTGCATCAGGTCGTTTCAAGAACACGTCATATTTGACGGTCGGTCGAGACGGTTTGACGTCGATCGTCTTCTTTCAGTTTCGTTTAATTAACAAATAAATAAAAATAAATTAATAATGCCGGACATTTCAAACAGCATCATCTGGCTCGAAAGTAAGCAGAGCTCGTGTTATAGGTAAGTACCACATGACTTATATATATATTTTTTGAATACCCAGAGCCGAGACAAAATCTTCATATTTCATAGATCATACAAACATTAGTCTTGCGCCGGAATCGAAACCGCAACCTTCTGCGTCTCAGCCGGATCATGGACCACTGCGCCACAGAGGTCTTCAAATACATGCCTTTACCTTTCTACTTACACGTTTTTACTAGTGTCTCATGTTTTTTATACGTATTATCTTCATTAAAGGTATCAAAATAAGAAAATACTTAACTACTTTCTATAACTTTGGACTTTGAATTCAATCACAGGTCTCTTTAACTTGACAGTTTATTTGCTTACACTTTCAATAGAATACAATTCAAATTGAAATTATTTGGGGAACTCGCTTACCTCTGTATATTTTCCTCTTTTAAGACTTTTAGGTTTTTCCGAAATGTTAAATATACCTAGTTGTATTAATATATTATGGGTAAGTATATAAGGATAATAAACACTCGGTTAATCCAAAATCGAATTCAAGTTTATCAAATTTCAGATCGGTTTTGTCATCGCTAGACGGAACCCTGAACCAATATACCAATGAGTGGAAGGGCAGGTAAAGGATAATTTATTTTATTATTGATACAAACTTATTGTCCCAAATTACACATGATTGCTGTACGTGCGTTTTGGGCCGAGCCCAGATAGTGTTGCCAGATACAATCATAAAGGTCGGATTAATCGAATCAGCTCTTTTAGAGTTGGCACCACAACATCTTACTCATTCATCATTGTGGCTTATATCTCCCAAACTGGAAAACCTATATTTCAATATGATCACATTCATAATTCAAAACTCATCAATAACTGTCGTATCCAACTTGAAAATTGTAGCCGGATCGCGGGGCTTAAAATATCGTAGGTATCTACGATATTTTAAGCCACGCGATCCGGCTTATTGCATATTGGTACATATTGCAACATATACTAACATATTTATTATAACATATTTTAATTGTTGTAATATAGAGTTGTCACGTTCTATGGGTAACATCGTCACTTTCATTGATTACATTAAATATAAAAAAAACATTTAATTCAGCATTCATATGATAACATTATACAATGTTTAAATGCACTTTGATGCTGCTCGAATTTAAAATAGACCTTTCAGCCGTCTTCACACAAGGCAAGCCTGTATCACAAAAATCCGTCGGTATTCACAAAAATCCGGATCACTAGCAACACTAGTCGCAGGGTTATTTATGTTTATAGTTTAGATTGCTTTTGACCCGAAATACCGGAAAGTGGTGTTTTGTGGTCTTTGCCGATCATGTTTCTGGGCTATACTTAGGTGCAATAATGTTGAGGGCCCTTTGAAAGGGCAGTAGGTTCAGATGATATTTCACCACGGCTGATATCAGAGAAAGTGTGGTGAAAGGATTAAAGTGCACTATAGAGGCTTTCGTGCACATGTCTTCGAACTTTGTAGGTTCTGCGACATACAAGTTTTATCGCGATGTTTTGACGTTTGAGATTGATGGTATAGTATGAAGGCACGTTGATGGAATCGATGAGGTGATGTGATAACAAATCGGTAACTGTAAAACTTGAACTTTCAATACTTATTATTTATTGATTATATTATTAGCTGGAAAATAATTTTTTCCAGCTATTTTGACTTCAAAACTAAACTACAGAATCGATTTTGATGAAATGTCTATTGAACCAAGCGGAATCTTTTCACGCGAAGGAGTTATAAGGTAAGATCATTAAAAAAAATACAACCGGAGACTCCTGGCTTTTATTAAATCTGTAGGTTACTACCACGTAGGTTACCTACCACCTAATCTGACCTAACATTTTAGTCCAAATCTTTTGAGAAATCTATCAGCACCACAAAATTATAGCCCCATTAATTCAACTAAGACTCATACAATTCGTTGAGCGCTATCTCAGAACAATACATGAAATCATGCAAAATGTTTCTAACAATTCACTTCCGTCGGATTTGAACCTACTAATGATATCACTGACCCCGCTCTGAACTTGGGCTTAGACTGGTGTTCAAAGGCTGTTTAGTTTACCCTTGGTTTCGTGAAACAACCTACACCGAATGTCAGCATAGACAGCTCATACCTAGACATATCTTTTGACAAGTCTCACATTCAAAGAGGTTTTAATCCTAGAAGCTTTTAGGCTCTTTTAGAGGTCACGAATAGCGATGCAACCGCTGACTTAGTATTTTAACCTTTAATTACAAGGTCATTATCTATAAAAGTATATAAAAATCTGGCATCACGATGCTTCTCCGTTATAAGGTCCGGAACTGGTTTTTTTTATGAAATTTGTCTTACTGTTGTTTTTATCTCGATAATTGACCTTATTTTTATCAAACTAGCTGTCTCGTTCGCGACTTCTCCCACGCGTTTTTTTTTTTTTTATTAGTTATTCTTCTATTTAGGGCGGTGACAAATCCAACAAATCAAAAATCATGAAAATCGGCCCAGCCAGACGTTCTCGAGTTATAAATGGTAACACGAAATTCAAAAAATTCAGAATAAAATATAACTTAATTCAATAAAATCACAAGGACCACTTTGAATCGTCTTCTTACATGCTAGTGAATCTAGGTGCCGGTCCCTTCTAACCCCAGTTCAAGAAGAATCTGGCAAGAAACTTGTCTGCTCTTAACACGACTTTGTTATTATATATATATAGAGTATATATTGCAAATTATGTTTTCCTACAACCCAAAAAAAGATGGAGAGATGACCACACTTTGGATAGAGCTTGGGTCCAATTGCCTCAAAGCCGAGATAACTGTAGAGAACAAGATAAAGCCTTTGCCCAGCAGTGGGACACAATGGGCTAATCGTAATCGTAAATATAAAAAACTCTTTAGTTACTATTATTATATTGTAAGGTACATTGGTACCTAGTTACTGTTAATATCGATTTCGCAATTCGATTTCCAGCTGTGACGTAATCTTATCTGCTGTAAAAGCTGTCAAAATACCCTATCCTTTATCAACTATAGCGCTCTAGATATAGAGTATATTTTTGTAGTGGTTTTAGATATCGCTAGCTTGTTGAAAAAGCCGACACAGTTTCGTTTATCGAAAGATACGGTTTTAGGTCATATTGTCCTATGTAGGGCATTTTTAAGTGTTTGACACCCTTCAGCATACCCTCTTCTGTGTCCCTAGTAGGTTAATTTTACTTGTAAAAGGTCTTTACCTATAATAACCTACCTATGACGAATTCTCGGCACAATAGGCCAAGGCCGGGCTGAGACGAAGAAGGTTGCGGGTTCGATTCCCGCTGCGGGACCAGTGTTTGTATTATCTGCAAGTATTTTTCCCGGGTCTGGGTGTTTCTATGTATAATATAGGTATTTACTAAAAAAAACGTATATAAGTAGCACATCAGTCATGTGGTTCTCATAACACAAGCTCTGCTTACTTTGGGGCTAGATGATGATTGTGTGAAATGTCCAGCATTATCAGGATTACTAAAAAACATATTGGCCCATAGATAAATACCTCAAAGACTAACATACAATCAAAATATAAAACATATTACTACATCACCGATGACGTTCGCTCGGTGTCTTGTGTCAGGGATCCTTTAAATTTCCTGAACACGACACCTATCGACATCTATGAAGTTGCCATTTTTACTTACTAACCAGCATGATTTATCGGCAACTTCATATGTAAAAGGCCATTAGGATAAATCTTATAAACGCACAGCTATTTAATTATTTAAAAGTGTGGCCATCTCTATTCTTTGACATTAGAATGACAAGGATTGAGCATACCTACCCAAGCGCCGCGCTAATTATGTAATTATAAGAAACAGTATTTGATTATAAATATCAGGCGCAATTAAATATCAGCACTGCAGGTCTGTTTTTATATCAAATAAGATGCCAATTTTTGACGTGATAACGACTTATAAATGGATGAAAACCGGCTGCACGTACAAAAATTGACATGTTTCGCCTGAGCCGTGTGTGCAAGCGACCGCGGAACAAGCGATGGAGAGCCACGATCGGCCTAAGCGTTCGGCTTGTATGTAACGCATATTAATAGGTTAAAAGTATGCAATTTTTCACCAATGTTTTCTTATGATGTTATCACGTAAAATGATCGTCCGTGAACCGACTTTACGGATAACCATTTTTTTATTATTATTTTTATTTATTAAAATGAAATACAGAAATATTCAGAATAATTTACAATAATATAAACATGTGAAACAGTTGAGCTATCTAAGGACCGTTTAAAATGATAAGTATATAGCTAAACGATAGCGCAACTGATCCAGATCACTGCCAGAGGGCAGGTATCTCAAGACACTGGTGGCACTGTATCTGTTAGAATCTATAACGTGGCGTAAAATCATTTTTCCTATTCGTTTCTATTTTATCTACCTTACTTATAACCACCTCTCAGCTTGAACATTACCTAAACAGCTTAAGATTCGCCCTCTCACTATTTCTCACTATCTTAAAAATAGGGATTTTAAACAATGATTATTGTGACAGGGATTATTTTTGGCCGTCTTGTTAAGCAAACATTACGCTCTTATATTATTTATTTATTCTTAAGTTATTTCCGGTTTTATTAGTTATTTTGGTGTTTTACTTAAATAGAGCTAGAGTTATTGACTCGGGTGCGAATATGAATAAACCAATTATTGGAATACACCAATTATTCGGCTGCGCCTTAGCGCAGTGGGCTAAGGTCCGGCTGAAACGCAAAAGGTTGCGGGTTCGATTCCCGCCGCGGGACAAATGTTTGTATGATCTACAAGTATTTATCTCGGGTCTGGGTCTATGTATAATATGTATGTATTTACAAAAAAAAAGTATATAAGTAGTATATCAGTCATGTGGTACCCATAACACAAGCTCTGCTTATTTTGGGGCCAGATGATGCTGTGTAAAATGTCCGGTATTAGTATTATTATTATTATTATAAACGCTTCGTGTTTCTTTGTGATTCGAGCAAAAATAAATAATGCCGGACATTTCACATAACATCATCTGGCCCCAAAGTAATCAGAGCTTGTGTTATGTGAGCTTGTAAGCTTGTGAGTTTTTTTTTGTAAATACATATTATTTATATTATATACATAGAAACACCCAGACCAGAGACAAGTACTTGCAGATAATAATAACAAATAATCCGTATAATTATTTTATATGAAAGACACCATTTTATCAAACGACGAACGACAAGATACGACTTTGTGACATACTATAAACAATATAAACACTTGACACTGGCAACATTGGCATTATTATGACACATGCCATTAACGAGGAAGAAAAACCTTTGACAGAAGTTAAGAGACGTTTATAAATAAAGGCCTGGATTCTTCGTTTGTCATTTCATGAAGTAACATAGCTCTGCTAATTTAATATTTTTTACTCCGTTTTATTGTATGTTTTATTCAGTAATATTAGCGGAATTTTAGTGAATAAATTGTGACTGCATGGGACAAGTATGGACAATTGAATTATATGTGTATTATGGTGCAATGTGATTTGAACGACGAGGAATCCCAAAAAAAAACTATATGGCCATTCCGCGATGACGTTTAGAATTGACTATTCACCATCGAGTAAGACTCAAACAAATTGACTATAAACGAATATAAACACTTGACACTGGAAAAATTTACATTATGTCACACGCCATTAACAAATAAGAAGAAGAAGTAAAGGCGTGTATGTGAAAATCTCTGTGTGTGCATTTATGCTTTCTTCACGCTCAAATGGATTTATATGATACTAGCTGCTGCACGCACGCATGGTATCTACATAAAAAGTAGCCTATGTCCTTCTCCAAGGGCCCATTTATCTCTATACCAAAATTCATCAAAATCGGTTCTGCGGTTTAGACGTGAAAACGTACCAGACAGACAAACAGACAGACAGAGTTACTTTCACATTTATTATATTAGTAGGGATCAACAGCCTAACATTTTATGCTTCTGGTTCTGAAAATGACAATACTTTCATACAACCTTTCATCCCCCTTTTTAACCCTTACAACACTTTTTTCCAATTAAAAAGTAGCCTATGTCCTTTCTCAGCTTTAAGACTATCTATGTACCAAATTTCATTTAAATCTGTTCAGTAGTTTAGGCGTTAAAGCGAGACAGACAGACAGAGTTACTTTCGCATTTATAATATTAGTAAGGATTTGACAGAAAGTACCTTGGCATGCTAAATACCACGTTGACTATCTGTCTGTCTTAAGCTGCGGACTGCAGCTAGAGATTCATAAAAGATTTTAAAATATATTTTTCAACCTGTCAATCTCTAGTTTCGAACCTTAACATGATAAATAACAAGATGATCAATAACTATAAATTTATTAATAATCTAGTGCACAATAGGGACGAAATCCATCACTCGAGGACAGGCATGTTTTGTAATGCCGGGACATCATTTGTTATTGTCATTTTATAATGATAGTGGGCTTGACTATTGTGTTTTTTTTTAAATTACACGAGACTCGCTGATTAGGGCATCGAACGAGTTTTATTTTGACATTAACTTGTCTGAGCTGGCGAGATTTTTTCTTTTCTGTTGGCAACTCATAATTTGAATTTGTGACAATAAAACGATAATGACAATGACATGTAAAACTTCTTTCTATAATATCATTTGTTATGATGACAATTACGCCAATATTAAAAAAATATATTGTAAAATAGAACAAAATCAATCAAAGTCTAATTTACCAATCAAAGAATTGTGACACAAGTGTAGAGAAACTTGAATTATAAGTGGATTATGTTATTAGTGATTCTATATAACGATAGTGTAACTATATAACAAAACAAAATAATAATAATAAATAATCCCGGACATTTCACACAACATCATCTGGCCCCAAAGTAAGCAGAGCTTGTGTTAGGGGTACCACATGACTGATGTACTACTTATATACTTTTTTTTGTAAATACATACATATTATACATAGAAACACCCAGACCTGAGACAAATACTTGCAGATCATACAAACATTTTATCGCGGCGGGAATCGAACCCGCAACCTTCTGCGTCTCAGTCGGACCTAAGCCCACTGCGTTACAGAGGTCGTCAAAATCACTTGACATAAGCAAAATTGACGTCTAGACAGATGCCTTTATAGAAAGAAGGTATGTAGATATATTTTTGTGTGTTTAGTATCTTTCTTGTAAAATTAGATACCTACCTACTTACCTTTACATTTTGATAAGCACGTGTTTTACTCACGTATTAATCCCGGTTCGAGTTCACGGTTCGCACTGGTTCAGTGCGAACCGTGAACTCGAGCGGCAACGAGCGGATCGCGGATTTTACTCACCCTGATGAAGATTCTCTAGATGAACCGAAACAGTGTAGTGCCTAATTTACTTAGGGAGTACTTTGAAGATGGAGATATCTAAATAGACTGTCCAAACGCCGAAAGCATCCGACATGACTGTACATTGAAATAGAAGTACTGAGAGTACCGAAATACGGAATCGTTCAATTTAACTACCGAACCAAATAATCCCTGAATCATCTACGCGCTGTGTTTCAGAGAGCACTAGTGGTCTAGAGATATTGGCCCCGCCTTCCGATATCCTAAAGTCGTAGGTTTCAATCCGGCCGTAGAATTGATATTGCGCTATACCAGTAGGTAGTATACTCTCTAACGGTGAAAGAAAACTCTGAGGTGCACTTTAAACCTTTCATCACACTTGTTCCAAATAATGAGTAATATGATAAGAAGGAGCAACTAAGCAAGCTTTATATTGAGAGCTCTACTTAGGTTCGGTATTAGAGATAGAGGCAATTTACACAACCACCACACATCTAGCCTTAATTTAAGCAAAGTTTGAGAGCTATGGAAACCAGATGGCTGATAGTTTTATTATAATAATTATACATACACTTCTGATAATCTATGATATCTTAATGTCATAAGACAGAAAAAAGTGGGCAGTCTTTGGGGACTGCCGATAGAATTGATAACTAAGTAGCTTGTGAATTGTATCGTCGAGCTATTAGATTATTATTTTTAGTTTCTAAAGAAGTGTTAATGACCAATTTAATCTTTATTCCTTGATCATAAACAGTTCTTTGTAAACCATAAATAATTCGAAAATATTAATCTAATAGCGACGATACAATTCACAAGTTACTTAGTTATCAATTCTATCGGCAGTCCCCAAAGAATGTTAGGGGAATAATTTCGCATGAATTGTTTTACTTATCTGTAGTAAGTACTATCGTGTATTGGTGAAATACAATTTACATATATTGCGCTATCGTACACTATTATTATATACAATATAATTATGTAACAGAAAAAAGTTTACACTTCAGAAAAATCCACATTCATCCATGGGAAGTGTTCGGTGACGATGACGCGAGTTCCATGATTTCTTAAAAGTCCTCGACGCGCCTAAAGAAGTTTTACTTCATGCACAAATTATTGACCGGCTGGAGAATAGATCCTGCAACCTACAGTGCAGAAGACAGAGCTACTACCAACTGAGCTGTTAGGACAGTCTATTACATTACAAAAATAGTATACACTAAGAACGAATATCCCCAGGTCAGCTTCAATTACAAGAGGGTGAGAGGTGGCAGGTCGGTGCAATTAGCCCCAATCAGGCGCAGGAAGAGGGAATTAAGCTATTATGGCCGGTTGAAATGTGCAGAGCCTTTGTAAGGACGTGGGAAGAGCCTTGACCAGGTATTTCAGCGCAGTATTAAGTAGGTATCTATGTATACAGAATGTTAAGTGGAGAGGTTGTTGGCTTATAGTTATAGGCCTCTGTCCTAGATAAAAGGAATAAACTTTTATATAATGGCGGTCATTTCACACAGCATCATCTGGCCCCAAAGAAATCAGAGCTTGTGATATGGCTTCTTCTCTTTATCGTGTCACTAGTTATTTCTAACCAGTGTGGTGAAAGGATTCCTTTCGTGCACTTAGGTAAGCCTTAATGTAAGCTCTCGACCTTCCCGACAGGACCCGCAGGAAAGACGAGTCAGTACATGCGGTGTTGGGTAGGTTGCAGGTGCATAACGGCTGGGACCGAGCAGGGCTTGTTTCAAGTTTTCCTTCTCTATTGCTAGTTCTCTATTGCTAGTTAGTCAGCAGGGGGACTAATCCCCAATAATTTGAAGACTATTGCAGTCGTCTCCATCACCAGTCTCCAAGCATGATCACATGACTGATACTTAAATACTTTTTTTTTGTAATTACATACATATTACAAATAGAAACACCCAGACCCCGAGACAAAGACGTGCAGATCATACAAACATTTGTTCCGCGCCGGGAATTGAACCCGCAGACTTGTACTTGGCACATGTCTTCGTATTTTTAGACTCTCCTTCATGCCAGTTTACTCACGTTTTCCTACACCATTTGAGAGTACAGTGATATAATAGCATACATTTATCGAACAGATAAATTCATGCATTAACTGAATTTGAACCCACAACCTTGGAACGTATAACTACTTCTAGACCACAGTGCTCTTTCAAATAATATTTTGTACCGTTGAATCGTTATAAGAAACAACGGCTTCTTTTTATTCTATCACTAGTTACTGCTAGCTAGTGTGGTGAAAGGATGTGAGTCTCCTTTCGTGCACTGCTAATTCGTCCCAACGAGAAATTGTACCCTTAAAATGGTTGAATGAGTCACCAGTTCTCAGTTTTTTAACCCCTTAAAGACAATTATCTTTAAATTAAGAACGTGATCCCAGGTCATTTGCGTTTGCGCAAGAAACGCCGACAAAAACTCTGCTTATGAGATATTTTCCGAAGAAAATTGTGAATTAGCGGAACTGGCAGTGCAAATTAAACTTTATGCCGTTGTGTTAGGGATCACCTGGCTTTCAATGTCCGCATTTATGTGTCACAATATTTCTTTTGTGTCGGTTCGTGGTACAGACATGTATTGTGTCTTGCTAACATGAGTGTTCGCGAAAACGGACGTAAGCTTGATTGATCAGTGTTGCCAATACCAGAGAGGTACCTATTTATATTTTAGTATAACAAGAAAACATTTATTTATAGATATGTACAGAATAATATACAATAATATAAAACACATGTGAAACAGTTGATCTATCTAAGGAACGATTAAAACGATCTATAGATAGCTTAACTAATCCAGATGAATGCCACTGAAAATCAGTTAAGTCGTTTTTGAGTTTATTTTGTATTGTGTACATTTTTGTAATTATTTCAGTAAATAAAGTATTTGCAAAGTGATCCTTGTGGAATAAAAATATTTTTGACTTCATATGTTTATAAAAAGCTGCATCAGTAAGTAACATGGGCTGTATATTTAAAAAAAAAAAATTAAAGATCTCTACGAAAATTGCAATTTTGTAACTGTAGACAAAAAATTGCCTCTAAAAGTCATTATTTGGGTTTTTACATGTTTATAGTACCTACTCATCACTACATACACACATTTTACCCCTTATACAATATACCCCTTATAGGATCATTTAAAAACGCTGAAACACGTGTTCAATTCATGTATTTGAAACATCTAGACAAAGTTTCAAGCAAATCACACTACGGTTTAAAACTTTTCATACAAACGTTTACACCCGCTTTCACCCTTTAGGGTAACCCCTAAAGGGTGAAAGCGGGTGTTTCGCAAAATGCGCTTTAGAGAGTGGTTTTGCTATAAAATTATCTTCCTAATTTCAACGGTTTCGGCTCGGTGAGATGATGAATCAGTAAGTCAGGTTAATCTCATATAGGTATAGATTAATCGCTATGTAAGGTAAATCAGTAGTGAGTGATCCAAAGTGTTGAGTGCAATGTATACGTAACTGGGTCATTAGTCATTCTAGTACATACATCGGAATTGCCTCTGTGGTCAGTTTCAGTTATCTTTAGTCTATCTTCGTATGCTTCTTTGCTGGTTCAGTTGTATAAAAAAACCAACAGATAATTTAAATTTGACAGAGAAACACTTATTTGACTGAATTTGATATTTCAACGACGTTATTGAAATTGGTTTACCGAGTTTGTCCTGGATAACTGTATTCTCAACGCAGAACAGACTAGGCTTCGAATGCTTAATAACATTAGCGAGCCCACTGTTAGGCTCGCTAAAGTTATAAGTCTTTTATAGAGCAATGTGTACGCTTCTAGTGTTAGATTTGTCGATTGGCAAATTTAAAAACGTAATTAAACAGAAACTGTCTATTAAAGCATATTATATAATTACGTTTTGAAAACTAAACAGAAACCGACTTAATTGAATGAAATTTGAGCCTATAATAAATTATAAATTTTCCAAATCGGTTCAGCCGTTTTCGAGTAATCGGTGAACATACAAAAAAAAATAAAAAAGATTCCAACGAATTGAGAACCTCCTCCTTTTTGATAAAGTCGGTTAAAAAGGATGATTTACTATGAACTCCATCGGAAGTGGCGGTGGCGGTCCCAGGTATGATTGAGAAACCGCTATGGCGTATTCTAAAAAAAGTATGTAGGTAAGTAGGTATCTGATTATTTAGATGACAAAAAGCTTGGGATGAATCTGCTCCAACTCGACTCGGCATCCGTAACAAAATTGTCAAGGATCATACAAAAAGTGTTAAGACCAGACAAGTTTCTTGCCGGATTCTTCTTGAACTGGGGTTAGGAGGAAGCATTTAAGAAGACGATTCAAAGTAATCCTTGTGAATTTATTGAATAAAGACTTATTGAATTGAATTGAATTGAATTGAATAAGAAGAAGTGAACATGGACAGAGTATGTTGGAATGCAGAGAAGATACTGTTATCTCTCCGGACTAACTAAACTATCGTAAAATACGAACGAACTATATTCCTACACCAATGTTCAAATTAGAGTAGCATTTGACAATTTTCTTTTGTTATTTTAGTGCACAATATTGATAATACGCTAAATAATATTACAATCTAGCCCAATAAGCTAATGAGTAACTTTGTTTTCACATAGTTATATAAAATAAATTATACCTAAGAATGTGTCCAATAGCACTTTTCTTAGTTAAGGGGGAAGACACTTTTTTAAACTACACTAACTCAAATGGCTTTTTCCGGTTGAGCCTTCTTACAATGTCCGTGATGTCGAAGAGCTGGATTGCCTCGACGATCACATAGTGATGAAGCCTCTCGTCTTTGACAAATGACCAATTAGTTTTAAAGTAAGTTAAATTCAATATTTACTTCCTTTATTGATATGGTATTCCTAGGTTTATCCTCAGTTTTAATCATCACCTCTTTACATAATGACATGAAGTAAAACATGTCAATCAAACGTCAATTTAGTAAACATAAGTGGTGTCATTCAGATTCTTTGTTTGTCAATTCATGAAGAGTAACATAACACTTCTAAATTAATTATTTTTCTCGTGTTATTCCATGTTTTATTCAGTAATCTGGAGCGGAGTTTTAATAAATAAATTGTGACTTCATTGCTCAAGTATGGACAATTTAATTATAAATGTATTATAGTGCAATGTGATTTGTGAACGACGAAGAATCCCTGGAAAGTTCTAGACGGCCATTCCGCGGTGACGTTTAGACTAGACAAATGACAATCGACATTTGACTAAGACTTTATAAGCAAAGAATCACTTGACACTGGCAAAATTGTCGTTATAACAAGTTAGACGACCTCTGTGGGGCATTGGGCCAAGGCCCGGCTAAGACGCAAAAGGTTGCGGGTTCGATTCCCGCCACGAGACAAATGCTTGTATGATTTGCAAGTATTTGTCTCGGGTCTGTATGTTTCCATGTATACTATGAATGTATTTACAAAAAAAGTAGTATATCAGTATATAAGTAGTATATCAGTCATGTGGTACCCATAACACAAGCTCTGTTTACTTTGGGGCCAGATGACGATGTGTGAAATGATCGGCATTATTTATTAATTGTTTATTTTATTATTTATGTAGAAGAAAAAGCAGAATGTTACTCTTATTCAGACGTTGATGCAAACGAAATAAGATCATTCCTGTTTTACGAAATTTTAATTAGTTCAACGATACGGAAACATGTCCTTGTTCAACTTCTGTGTAAGTTTACTAACCATGTCGGAAATCAACATATGTATTATCAAGATATCTAACTTGCAGATTCAAGAGCAATCGTTGACCTTAATGCAGTCAAAAGTAAGCGTGACGTCACGCTTTCGTTTGACAAAATTTTGTGCGTTTTGTCATACGGAAACATCATGCTAAGCGTAAATCTGTCTTTGAATCTTATACTTAGAGACTTTGTACATTTTGGCGTGCATTGTATGCTAATCAAAGCTTCCTAACATAAATGACACAAACCAAGGTCGTAACTTAACAAATTCCTGGTTGTCTAAATACAAGAATGGAACTCAAAATGGTATTGATAATATTGTTCTGCGTGAGCTAGGAAAACAAAACGCAGAAAAGTTATATATTCAACCGACTTCAAAAAAGGAGGAGGTTTTCAATTCGTCAATTTAAATTATATAGAAATCGGTCGAGAGGTTTTTAAAAATGAACAAAAATCAAAAAATTTTATGCATGAATTAGCACCTAAATTCACCTAGTATGTAAGACGTTTCAAAGTGATCCTTGTAATTGTATTGAATAAAGTATCTTTTGACTTTTTGACTTGACTTGACATCGATGATATTTTCGTTTACTCCGAAACCTCACTGTCTCTTAGAGCAGTGCGTTTAGTTGGACTACCCATATTATATAAATAAAAAACATCTACTTTCCATATTTTTTTTATATTCAATTAAGTTGAAATTATTTTTAGTTTTTAAAACGAAATTATTTATATATTTATGGTAGGTAAAAATTATGCAAAATATATTTATATATCTTTGACAATGCTCATTCTGATTGTTAGGTTATTAAATACATGTAGGCACAGTAGATAATAGCCATGGCTTACTGTGACACCAAAACCGATTACAGAGGTTACCTACATAGCTAACAACTTCGGCGCTATGCTGCTAAAGCGGAAAAAGAAATAAAAATAGGTATTAAAGTTTTTTAATAATAACCGCTTCTACATCAAGCATAAACTCATATCCAGACTGTAAGTCACACACACAGTGTAGTATATCTTTTTACTCTCTAGATATGTCTTCCAAATTCCCTTGATAGACACCCCTTGACGTTGTTTTACTGGCGAGGCAAAACCACATCGTTTGAAAAATATTATTACTATTGTGTCGAAAAAATTTCGATAAGAGGACCTCAAAAGGCGCAAATATGCCAGTCTCGAGAGGGCCTACATATTTGAGCCTTTTGGAGTCGAGACTCTGAGCCCGTGGGGAACAGGAGCCCATCGCGTTTTCTAAATTATCTTACGCTATCTTCTAGAAACATTTCGTGACCCAGCTGGCGCCTATCTTTTTCAGCGTTTTAGCATTGCCATGCCACCAGTGTCTTGGAAGCGCTGTCCTCTGACAGTGATCTGGATCAATTAAGCTATCTATATCGTTTTAAACGGTCCTTAGATAGCTCAAATATTTATCATGTATTTTATATTATTGTCTTTATAATTCTTTACATTTCATTGTAAATAAAACTGCATATCTTAATAATATACAAAGCACGTCTACCAAAAATATTTGCCATTGGTTTTGTACCGTCAATATTTTTAATGGATATTATGTCTTGTCACAGTTCCTCTTCAATTACTTATGTACTGGTTCTTCTGACGTTTCGATTCTTTGGTATGTAATTAAGTAGTTTTCACACACAAATAATAGAATCATTGTGGCACTGTTGTTCATAAAATGCAAACGTTTAAGGAAATACATAAGCCGGTCGTCATAATCATTTCTGCAATTAGCTTTGTCTAAAGTAGGTGGTACGTGTCTTTTATCGATTCAGATATCAATGAAGGCTTGTATCCGTATAGCAAATGCTTTAGTAATCATTTTCTTCCACATGAAGTGGGCCTTGAACTACAAAGCCCGCCGGTTTCCCAGTAACCGAGGAACAAGCTCTACTCAGATTCAACAATCAACATTTATCCATACACCATCAAATCAGGCATTCACGACTCCTCACAATCTTGTTTGCCTTCAACGAACCACTGTGTTCTACCATCGTAAAGTACGATACGGGACATTGCAAAATATACCATAACTTTTCGTGGTAAGGTTCAAGAGTGTTGCGGATGGGAGCTTTGCAATTGGGCTCTAAAATGCGGAGGTGCTTTCGGTACTCACAAGCAGGTCTTTGTAATGTGGCCGGTTACTCAGGACCTGCCTCGTCTATCTTTATTCATATAGATTTGGGCATCAACGGGGACATTGTAAAGGTAGTATGGGTTCATTTTATGATGGTTTTAGCGAGGTCGCGCGACAGAAACGGTCTTGTGTAGACACTATGAAACTCTGTTATTGGACAGAGGAGCATTTAGTTTGTCTGTTTGCCAGTTTGTTCAGTATTTTCTTTGTTGCTATGAATCGCGATTGTGTTGCCAGATGGTAAGTACACATTTTTTCTTAGTGTTGATTCATGAACCAGCCTGTTTCAGAACATATTTAGACATTGCCTCATAATGCCAGTATCAGCACCAAGTGCAAGAACAAAGATTTGTTTTCAGATAATCTTATCTAGGAGGCACAAGTGTTGTGAAAACCATACCACTATTATAATAATGTGGTAGATAATTCATGATCATGGATGTAATAAATGAATATTACAAGTTTCCTAGAAAACAGTTGAATAAACCATAGAAATAAGCAGCGTTAGATACGGCATTCATGTATATAGACGCTGCTACAATAACAACAGTTCATAATGTTCATTACTAACTCTATAACGAAACCGGAAAGATAGGGAGTAGACATTAATATATACGTGTTATTGTACACACTGTACGCCTTGCAGCTGATGCTAATGACTGTTTAAAATATGGTGTTATTATCAACTATTACAACGGCATTTTTCAAAAACAGCAAAGGCATTCCACGACTGTTTATTTTACAATAATTCAAATACCAAAAACTCGGAAGGTTTGTCATCTGTTAATATTACGGAATATATACCCCAATTTTAACGATCGAAATAACTGGAGATCTAAGGGGCTGACTACCAGCCGTGATCATGTTTGATTTTTGTCAAATACTTGTTCAACTAAACGTTACTAGATCTCCTAGATGCTTCAGTCGCAGTTATTTTATATCGATGACAAGAGACTACTTCATTTTCAAAGCATTAATTGTCTATTTAAGCTTGTACGCTCACAATATTAAATTGACCTTTTCCAATTGTAAATGACAAACGATCAATGAGGAAATTCGTCATCTGTCAGGCTCATGGGTGAATTTATCAATTCATAGCTATGCAATGTTGTTAATATTAAAGAACAATATTTATCCGCGCGACTGTAAGTCACTTTCTTCGTGCATTTGTGTTTTACATCTGTCTACAACAGAATAATCAAAATGTTTGTAAGTCGTCTCCTTGGGCATCTAAATCCTCACAAGAAACTCGTTACGGACAAGAAAGGATATCAAAGATCATCACGGAGTATGAATCACGGCTGTGTCTGATAATAAAACGACTCTCAACCCAACCTTCTGGGAACTACAACTATGGTCGCACGTGATAGTGATGTAGATTTATAACTAGCAGACCAACTCAAAAGAGCCACTGAAGAATACTCAATGATTAACTGACAACGCAATATTTAATGGTGGGGAACTAGGAGTGCGCATTTAAAAATTCAATACCGCCATTATACTTCACAATGGAATTGATCGAATTAAATAATCTATGATTCTTCGGTAGCGTCCTTCGGCGCACACGGCCAGTATCCAACAATTTATTATCATCGATCGTTCACGTCTGTTTAATGTCTTTCCATAATCTTTCTAATCTAATATTAAATCTCGATACAGAGCTTAACGTTCAATAATTCAATCTGATACAACCCTTTTCAAGGAACTTGGCCGGAGCTGAGAACCGGTTCCGCTGCACACAACAGAATCGATATGAAGTTATTAACATTGAATTAAAATATTTACAGAACATCGCCGGGTGCAGTCGTTTATTTTTGCATGACAATTAATACAAACTGCTTCGATACCTTTAAATTGTGAGGCTCATTTTCGTTGATTTGCATACCTTCAGGGTGGACGGTGTTCTTTTATTCATGCTCTTAAATCTGGCAATTCTCGTTTGGTGAGTCGTTGGCTGCTTGAACTGTGCCGACGAGATATTTTCTTTCACAGTCTTGACATTTTAGTTCTGCCCGTTCAGCTATTAGCGAAGAAACTAGACGTTTGCATTAAAAAATCAAATGCATTACGTTGTGAAACTCGAATATTGCACCTTTAGCGCTATTGAAATCGTGTTTTTTCATTAATATTTTGTCGTAATTGTAGTTTTTGTAGACGCATATTGCCATGACCTCAATCGACCTACAAATTTACATAGCAGACAATTTAATTCTTCCTCAGCAATGAAAACATTTGCCTACCAACAGTTCTTGGAACATAAATTCAGCCTGTTTTTACTTCAAGTGGGCGGTTCCATCTGATCGTAGATTGTGTGACTCAGATGATATGGGCGTGGGAACTCATATCACTTAGATGAGAAAAATAGCCGAAAGTACTTCTAACGTTTATCTGCCTCATAAGTACACAGTTCATATCGGAACTGTATCTTGCGGAGAGGCACTTCTTCCATCGCCCTAAACTTGGACGAAAGCCAGTGCCTAAAACCAGACTGCGGGCATGATTCAACTATGAATTCATGTTTGTACAGTTTATGCTCCATCTCTGCCATTAAAATGAGTGCGTTCAATGCTCTCGCGAGACGTGACGGAGTTTAATAACGTTCAGCCTTCCAAATGTGGCGTATGCGACCGCAGCCCGGCCCGAAATGACCAGTAATCACCGCTCTGATGGCAGATAAGCACAAATGAATATGTAACACCGTCCTCTCACGACCGAGCACAATAAAACGAGCCTGACCCTATAAAAATAAAAACAGGCAATTAATATTGTTTATTCGCGTCCGTTATTCAGAGCGGCGACAGTAACAAACGACGTCTGCATGGATTAATGCGGCGGGCATGCTGCGGGCTGGCTACTCAGAGCCAGGACTGCGAGACCCGCTGCCAACGCAGAAAGAATCCGGTTGTGTAATTTCTATGTAACGGGACTACCAGTTATGTAAATCTTAGCCGAATTTTACGGCGCATCAGCATATTTTTGAAAGTAGATCTTAATCACGCTTTCGATTAGGTGAATCACATGTTTTTGTAAATAGAGAGGCTTGGAAAACGACTGGACGTGATTTATGGTTTTATCGGTGCGCATCGAAGTTATTGCATAGTCAACTGATCCGATTAATTATTCGCTGCTATTGACTATCGACGCCCAGCGTATCACAGGGTAACATTATTTGCCTTCAACTGTATCTAGTAGACCTGAACGATTACCAATGATACATTGCCGGCTCATATCGATTAAACGTCAGTGCAACTACCGGGTTATCGATAGCGGGCAGATAAATCAATGTCGCGTATTAGTTTCCACGGCGTGACGGCTCATGGCATCTCTCGGTCCCGGAGATTGCGGGTTCACATCACAATGATCGGTCCTGCCCGGTGGGCCCTAATCTCCTGAAACTTTTACGACCCGACGCATGAATAATTCCCGAGAGGAGCAGCTATCGATCGCACACGTCGAGGTTTTTATTTATACGGCGCGGGTGGGCGAGGCGCATATTAGTAAACAGGCGCAGGCGCTGTGCTGCAGCGGCACTCACCGACTTGTAGCACGTTCTCCACGCAGCCGGCCTCCAGCAGCTTGAGGCCGCGGCAGAAGGCGATGTTGCGGTGGTCGTCGGGCGGCGCGCGGGCCAGCGACGAGTACATGCAGATGTCACGCTCGTCCCGCGGGAACGACCAGTACACGACGCGGCGCTGCACGGGCTCGGGGATGCGCTCGTAGCGCTCCTCGATACGCTGAAAGGGGATCGCGGCTGCGACTATCTTTGCGGTGATGTCCAGTAGCGAGGCTGGGGCGCGCGGCCGGCAGCAGGCGCGCGGCGCGCACGCGGACATGGCGCTGGCTCGGCCGCTCGGCGCGGACTGAGCCCCCGCCCGCCGAGCCGCCGCCGACCCCGCCCGCTCCGCGCTACCCCCGGGGCACCCCGCCAGCCCCGGGGATGCGCGCCCCGAATCGACACGTTGCCATAAATAATTCATTTGGCAGGCATAATGTGCGATTTATTATTAAAAGTTGGTATTTTTGTTTTGATCGCGCTTTGTGTTACAAATTGTAAATTGACGAATAGGTCTGCGCGAGGTTGTCATAGAAGTTTTAAAATATCGAATTGGACAATTTTAATTGGATTTTAAAACAGAATCAGTAATTCACTAACAGTAAATTATTAGGTAGATAATAGGTACCTACTGTCTGTGGTTAACGATGTCAGTGTGCTTACCTGAATTATTATTGCTGTTTATTGAAATGAAAATCGTTTCTTTTGAAATTGTGCAGGTAAACCTTGCTAATACAATCACAAAGGCAAAAAAATCGTGTAAAAACGTAGTCATTTTGATTTTAGGTACTTATCGTTATATCCGTGTGAAAATATTTTGAAATATTTCAATGAAGCTCTTAAAAATTTTAGTCATACGGCTGTGACAGTTAACCTAATCTAATTAGACAAAATTGTCTTTAGCAAATCAAACTTCCTTAATTATTTAATGTAATTTCCTCAATATGCCGTTATGGGCACTCCTCCTCATATTACACAAACGAAGGGGAAAGCGCGCGGGGCGCGGGCGGGAAACATTAACAGCTGATGGTTGCGGGGGAGGGGGGCAGACGTCAGGTGTCCGACCTGACAGCTGTATTGCCCGCTTTACCCATTTTTGATAGATGTGGCGACATTAAAGTACCTACTTAGGTAAATTGTAAGAACTGAAAATTTGGTAAGGCTTATCTTGCTAAGTTACTAAGTAAAACGCAACAATGGAACTGGTTAGTCGTAAAAAACTGTTGAAGTGATGACTTCTTATGGGAGGGTAAACCGCTTCGTTACGTAACGCGTAACGGCGCCAGTCTGTCTGGCTTCCCTTTCTCTCACGCATATGGCAGCGGTAGGCAGGCTCCACCTCTCTCCCTCTAACCCACAGCGCTAGTTAGATTAGTTTAAGTTATCATTTCTGTCGGGCGTTCCGAGACGCACACTTTTTTTTTGCGGAAATCAGCCAATAGCTAATTACTCGCCTGTCACCCAACCACAGGCAAAAATACGCTTAAAGCAGCGATTATTAGCGAACAAAAAGTGTGTTTGACAGCAAACATCGTGCAATTCCCGCCTATTGCCTATTAATAGTTGCCGCGAGTTAGGTACGTTATCTAGGGGCGGAGTTTGATGAAAATTAGCAAGACCATAGATTGTACCTTCGGGAATGACATTTTATGTAGGTAAGTACGTACCACGCGTGTAAAGCTACGGGCAGAAGCTAGTAGTTTGATGGTTGTGTTTTGTACAAGGCGTAGGTATATTATACGCATTGGGTTATACCTAGTTAGTAACCTGGTTTTAATTAATCTTTAGTGACCTTAATGTTATACCGTCATAAAAAATCTTGCAAAAACATTACAAGCCTTTTTTGTTAACTAACTCTAGCGAACGTAAACACAGCTGGCAGCACTTTCTGCCTGCTGAGCACCGCTTTAAAGCGCTGCATCGCTGAGTTGTATTCAATGACCATTGACCTTTTTGTTTATCATATATTTTTGTAAACATTACCTACTTACTTATTAGCTTGTAGATTAAGAAATGAATGCACCAGCATGATTATTTACTGAGATATTGTTGGCTTCTTTTCCAAGAAGGGCTTATTTAAACACAGGTCCGTAATGTCAGAGAACTAACTGAGAAGACAGAATACCTACCTACTTACAACAATGTTTTTTTTTTTATAACATAAATATCTATTGAAAATACTATACCTACCTATTGATATTGCGAATTTGTGCCAAACCTCCTTTGTTATAAATTCTTGTATGTACCTAAACAAACGTAGGTACGTACCTATCTACTTAAAAAAGTAATATCGGTTTGAACCTTGATACTTTGCATAGGCAAGGTATACATACTTATACATACTTACCTACATACTTACTTATTTTTAGTTGTTTCCTATAATAAATTTTAGTTAGTTGACCGAGCGAGCGTGAAGCGCGAGCGTCGCCATTATAGCAAAAATGCTTTCGTTTGTCTGTCCGAACGGTGTCCGGTTGGTGTCTGTCCGGATTTTCTTCTCTACAGGTCGGATTTCTGAACCGATTCTCGTGAAATTTTGTCAGCAGATTCTATAACTTTTTTTTGTCGATAGGGTACAGTTTTTAATAATTTCTCAAAATGGCGGTTAAAAACGTAAAAAAAGTGATACTTATCTCTAAAAATGATCGCAAGGTCTATAGTTCAGAGCCACTAGTATCTAAGGTATACAAATACGTTTATAAATAAGGATGTTCAAGTTTTTGGGATTTCGGTTAAAAAATCCAGTTCAATATTTGAAATTATTCACAGTTTAGCGATGTCATTCTAACTTATCAAAATGCGATTAGATACCAACAAAACACACATTACACTCTGCTTTATTGTCATTAGCATAGTAAAGCGCTGTATCGCTTGCAGCGCACCGGGACTGAGGAAGTCACCGACGTCTGCTCATATACCGCTGCCTATGTACCTATAGCACATAATGTTATTGTAGCGAATTATGTCAGTCAGCTGATTGATAACGAAAGTGAGTCTAGTTCAAAATTATAATGCGGACTTTACCGCCTGTATGTATGTTTTTTAATCAAATTTACCTGTGTTAATAAGTATGTGCCTTTGGATAATATAGGTGACAGTACAATAGTGCTGGCTGATATATACATACCTATTAGTGGCCATTTAGGACAATGCTCACAGGTCTATCTAGCCCCAAACTACGCATACCTTGTATTATGGTGACCAGATAACTTATGGAATACTTATATATTTTTAAATACATACCTACTTGATACTTTTATAAGACCCATACACAGAACAAACCTATGTTCATCACACAAATGTTTATCCTGGGAGGAAATCGAACCCATTACCTACCAAATGAACTGACAGGACAGCAAACAGGTATTATTCGAAGCACAAGTTTTCTACATTTGTTATTCTCTACTACCTACCAAAGAGTTATATTTACGTATCTACAAGGGTAAAGTTACATAATAAGACAGCACTTACATAATAAGGTACCTATAAGGTTTTCTCTTTTAAATTAAAGTTGTGATAAAAATACTTTTTTAAGAAAATGAAGATCCAATCACCAACTGGAAATTGAGGTTAAGGTGTTAGGGAGTATTTCCAGCTCCAGTTACTGAAAACCCCACTACCCAGTCTCCCCACCAACATTGATCGAACAAATTACGTACTGAATGCCTGATAATTCATTCATTTAGTCCGGGGGAGGAGGCTTTGGGTGAAAATGGTCATTATCTACTGAATTATACATGCTTACTTCGCATTGGCAACATGGCGCCGAATAAAGCAGTCTCTTGCAAAGGTTTTGGCCTCAACACTATACAAAACATTTAGGAGAAAACTCGGTTTTGTAACGCATTGAGTTTCGAGAGCGCGATGCACGGTAGAGTACGTCTTAGTCTGTCGTGCTAACATCCTGTGGTATTTTAGCGGGAATTTGGCATAGGATACCACTAATTACAATCAGGCAGGAGAGTCTTTTGCAAGCTCCGTCATCTAATCAAGTAACAAAAAATACCTACTTGGAGATTACCTATGTACCGCGCTCATGGCCGATGGCGATAATCGAAGGAAAACCTTGGAAAAGTGGACAAGAAATGAAGGCACATTGAATCATTTATGCAGTCTACCACTACTTGGCCAGGGCACATTATTATAGCTTACTTTGCAGGGTCCTTCATGATATAAGCATACTAAATAAACCACCCGACCACCACACAGCAGACTATTAGCAGGTAAATTGGTTTCGTTTAAAATCTCCTTGTAAATAATTTAACGCTATCATTATGCGTCAATGGTATTTTCCAATTGTATATAGCTTTGGCCTGTATGACGCGAAATAAAGGTAATAATGTATTTTATTGTTTCTGACACATGATTTAACTCTTGCCTTTGTGATGTAACGTTGGCGTCGCATACGCCGCGCCGCCGTCGTCTACAAAAAACCTATGGTATAAACTCAAACTGCTCTTTGATTAGTTAGTTGGTTAATTCCAAAAGTTAACAGTAAAAAATCCTACGTTTTAGGTGAACGTTCGTTCTACAGGCAGTGTCTGACATTTCGAAGTCCCAAGCCCGCTCAAACCGTCACCGTATCAAACAGGATGTACTTACTGAACAAGTCCTAGGCAGCTTTCTTATCCAATCCCTATATAATTTACATGGCAGATGTAAGTACCCCCAAAATATATAATCGATAGGTCTGAATTTAAACTGTCGTGTCCCCGCCATTTTTGCCGGATCTAATGAACTATTAAACTGCAATTTGGCTGCGCGATGGGCGGCTAGATGGCGTTGCGCACACGTATTGATCGCGAGATGGGGGCCAAATATCTCGACATCAAGTTTTGCCAAGTCACGGAATGTATTGCCGGCTATTGTGGCGAAAAATGGGGGGAGATGGGATACTGAATGCCAGTCGCCTGGCTGGTTGAGCTGCATTGAATGCCAACCCCCTGACCGTAGAATACTTATCAGTTTGCTCCATAGAATACGCACGAGTTGGTGGATAGAGCATGTAATCTGACCTCTGAAAGAAGGTTTTACGTGCGGGTGGCGCGGGTGCAATTAAGGGTTATTGGGCCCCGGGTTCGAATTGTTTTAGTTTATAGCTTGGTGCAGGCGAATTATATGATTATTCTGTCTTGAGCTGAGGGGTGAAAATACTATAACTCAATAAGTATCTACTCACCTACTTACCTATACAAGTACTTGCAAAAAGCATATTTTGCTATACCTTACCTACTCTATGTATTCCTATTATATTCCTTTTCCTATTATAAATTTAATTCATTATTCTCTCTCATTCATCCAGCTACAAATTAGACCAACAACGAATTTAAAATGAACACCCAAAGATAGAACCAGACATTTCATTGACTAATTCATATCAGTTAGGGCTGGACTCATTCTACTTCCAGAGATAGATTATTAACTGCCTTAGGCGAGATGCGAAGTGCAATATCATGTCCCCAGTTACAAATATAACTGAAAGGGGTCAGGCCGCTGCTGACGCCTCCGGAGATAGCCAACCAAAGTGGCAAGACCGGCTTTTTGAATATTCCAGTCTGGTTAGAAGCATAAGACCCAGAATACACGATGAGAAGATTCCTGTATTCTAGGCTGTCTGATAGATAATTCACACTACTGAAAGCGTCTGGTTGCAAGGTCTTTCAGCCATTCATAATAATTTATTGATAGATTGCCCCAACTCCATAGCTGCATGCAAAGTATTATTAAATATATAAGTAGCACAGGCTTGGATAATGGGTGGACTTTTGCGTAAAAGCAAACCGCTGTGGTAAGTTTAAATTAGTCAGTCACTATTATGTGGTAGAGTGGACGATAAAATAAAATATTTTATCATTTTCTCCCCCGCTTTATGATCGAAGGGTTTTGTAATGACGAAAATAGACGAGATGATCGACAACAAAACTCTTTGATGGATTACCTACTTTGCAATGATTGGTAAAAGTACTAACTTGATTCTGGTTCCAACCGCAATCTAAGTTGTGCTGCCATCTGCAATATCTCATGTGAACTTAAATTTAAGAAGCGCCATCTACTAGATTATATTGTTACTTTTCATAAGACTGGCATCGTAACTTAAGTTCCTAAGTACGCTGATAGATGTCACTAAATATAAAATTAACAGAACGAAATAATAGGTAAAAATCAAGTTCATAAAATAAATTATTTTATTTTATGAACTTGATTTTTATTTTAATTTCATTTTATTTAACTGAATTTTATTGTGCTGTACCTATTGATTATTGTTTGTAAAATGGATCTCGTGTCTGAAATAAAGATATATTATTTTTTATAATATCGAGAAGCAGAAAAAAAAACTCATATATCATGGTAAATATCCCGTTTTGAGTGAAAATTAAGATATATTATTATTATTATTAATATTAAAAAAAGTGTTTTTCGAGTTCAAAAGTAATGAAAACAGTGTTTCGTTGTACAAAAATAGTTTCGTTTATTTAGCTACGATTGAACTATGGTCCAGGTAATTCATTGTATCTAACAGGATATGTTAGTTGATTGCCTCGATCCCACGAGTAAAGTTCCTGAAAAAAAAAAAAAAATTACTTTCCAACTTAGGTGCTTACTTATATTATATATATTCTATACATCGTAAAAACATTGTAGAAGATTTTTGTTATCATGTTTCGAAAATATCTTCAACAATCGTAAGTAGGTGATCAACCTAAAGTTGTTCCACGAAACATGCTACACTCGTAGTCATTTCTTACATGTGCTACGCTAAGAGATTTAGTGTTTTATTCTCAGTTTTTCAACCGACTTCAAAATAGGAGTTTTTTATTTTTTTGTTTTTATTGTTTTTTATTTTATTTTTATGTGTATTATAACTTCGTCATTTATAAACCGATTTGAACATTTTTTATATGAAATGGTATAAGTAAGTACCTTACGATTGGTCCAATCGAAATCATCAAAATCGGTTCAGCAGTTTGGTTTTTAAATTAAAATAGCTGGAAGAAAAAATGTGACATCCAAGTAAACTAAATTTTGTATATTTATATAAATGATGTCGGTTTTCTTTTTAGTTTTTAAAACGTAACTGTTATATATTTATATAATAAATAGGCTAGGCTTCAATTTTTTAGTCTGTGGATTTATAACGGTCATCCTTTTTCATAATACTTTTAAGTAGAATAGATAAAGCAAAAAACATAACAATGCGCCTACGCAGGAACGAGACGTTACTGAATGGCGCGAGCGACCCCTGACTGTTATATATTATTGTTATATATTAATTCGACTATAAGAATATTGGGGCTATGCAGGACATTTCTGAGAGCTATGCATAATAATAAATGTTATTTTGTTGTTTTACTATTGCTTATTTATTTAAGTTATTTATATATATATATATATACTAACTAACTATATATACATATAGTTCGTTTATTTAGTTTTCTTTCAACACTGGTAATATTATCATTACTCACTACAAAACCGATCACAAAGGACGTATTTTTTGCTTATCCAAAACAGTACAGAAATGTATATGTAGGTATGAATTGATGAAATCTCATTATTGCACTGTTTTATACTTTTTATTTAGATATCAATTTGCCACAGAGGTTTAATATCTCCCATTAAGTTTGATATAAAATGTTTGCATTGGATCAAAATGATACTGGCTGAAAATAAAAATCGGCTGTATAAAACTGTCTTGGTAAAAATAAAAAAACAAATGGCGCGCATTTTGTTTCATTGGTAAACTTTGATTCCTCATGTTTTTAGTTTGAGTAGGTATATTTTATTACAGTAGGTAGATTAGATTGGTAGTTGAAAGAAATAGTAGATTGTTGCACCGAGCGCAAAGTGAGTTATTAATGCACGGTGCGTAATTTACTTTTCTATCAACTACCCATCTAGGTTCCTACTGTGATAAAATATACCTACTCAAACTAAAAATATGAGGAGTCAAAGTTTTACAATGGCACAAAATGCGCGCCATTTGTTCTTTTTTTCACCAAGTCGGTTTTATTCAGCCGATTTTTATTACCAGCCAGTCTCTTTTTGATCGAATGCAAACATTTTATATTAAACTTAATGGGAGATACCTCTGTGGTAAATTTATATCTAAATAACAAGTAAAAAACAGTGCAATAATGAGATTTCATATAACATTACTGCACTGCTTTGGTTCTAAGCAAAAAATACGTCCTTTGTGATCAGTTTTGTAGTAATTAATGATAACATTACTACGCAGATGAAAGAAAAGGCAATTACGCACCTTGCTAAAGAGAGTAATTAATGCACTAGTGTTAATTTAGTTTTACCAACATAACACTCGTGCATTAATAACTCACTTTGCGCTCGGTGCAACAATCTACTATTATCATATTGTATTTAATGTTATTTGTTTATTTTTGTAATATTAGGTACCTATTGATGTATTTCACTTTTTGTTATCCTGTAAATATGTATTTTCATCACCTCATATTCAGCTATATTGATTTCTATCCATCCCAAGGTTGTCTGGCAGAGATCGCTATCTAGCGATAAGACCGCCCATTGTACTACCGTGTAGCTAAACATTGGTTCTTATAATAGTCCATTGAATTTGTGGTGTGCAATGATTTTTTTTCTATTCTATTCTATATTGTCTTTTATTCAATAATAGTCGCATACATACTAACTCACACTCTCATTCTGGCTCCACTTTATGATTGTCTCTGCCATAGGCAAGGATGGGGCTAATTCATCCGAGGTATCACGGTATCTACAAGTACTATGGTACAAAAAATCCAATGTAGCAGAATTTCTGGTACCCCGGTGATACTCATTAAGGCTGGGTTTTTTCAACCCGCAGTAAACTAAACTAATGGTATAGTTTCACCAGAAATTACAGAAATAATTACAGAAATGAACAGAATAATATAAAATACATGTGAATCAGTTGAGCTATCTAAGGAACGTTTAAAATGATCTATAGATAGCTCAACTTATCCAGATCACTGCCAGAGGGCAGCGTTCCCAAGACACTGGTGGCATTGCCACGTTGAATGTTTGCACGCTGAGCCAGCTCTTGGGTCACGCAATGTATCTATCTACCAGACGCCGTGAGATAATTTTGAAAACGCGGTAGGCTCCTGTTCCCCACGGGCCCAAGGTTTCAGCTCCAAAAGGTTTAAATATGTAGGTCTTATCAAGGCCGGCATATTTGCGCTTTTTAAGGTTTACAAAAAAAATATATATATTGTAGAACAATGCACACTACACCATCTAGCATCTAGCATGGCTTGTATTATGACCAGATGATAGAATCCCTACTACTATTATAAATGCGAAAGTAACTCTGTCTCTCTGTCTCTCTGTCCCGTTTTCACGCCAAAACCGCGTAACCGATTTTGATGAATTTTGGTATAGAGATATATGAGACCTTAGAGAAGGACTTTTTTTGTAGGTAGGGGAGGAGGGGGTAATGGGAGCCAGCGGGTAATGGGAGCGGTGCGACTAGAGACAAAACTATAGCTCGTAGTCACTCGGTTGCCAATAAGGCTTCTTCGTCATACTGTGGCAGTGTTCCCCTGACGTACTAAGCTCAACAGTGCCACGCGTCATGTGACTACGGACGCTTGTCGATTTTTTGCTCCACGCTTACAAAAAATACGAAATTTCAACGGCCAGGTAAGTGTGAAATTATATATTTGTTACAATCAAACCTGTTTTATTTTATAGCTAATGTTATCAATTTTGAGTATCTGTGCGTATGATTTAATTACAAGCTAGATTTAGAATATAATTTTATTCAATTTGAAGATGTTGGTATTCGGGTAATCAGAGCTTATTAGGCTCTGATTACCCCTTTGTAGCTCTAATTACCCCATAAGCAATTTAATATGTTTTTTTTTCATATGCCAAAATGCCAAGAAAAAGAGAACGCACCACTACGGAAGCTATTTGGACTGTTGAAACCTTAGAAAAAGCTGTCAAAAAACTTCGGCGTGACGATACAACCGTATACAAGGTCAATCAAAAGAGATTGGAATACCCTACAGCACCATGAATAAGAGGTTTAGATTAGCTCAATCTAGCAATGCTACCTACAAATGTCCTCCAAAAAGCTAGAAAGGCCCTCTGTGTTCACTGAGAAACAAGAAGCCATTCTGGCTGATCATCTACATAAGATGTCAAATATTTTTTACGGACTGACGAGGGCTCAGTTTTGTAAGACATGTTACGCCATGGCTGAAAAGATGGTTTCGCAGATCGATTTAACGAAGCGAAGAAGAAACGCTTAAAGAAAAAAATTAAAACTAAGACTAACCAATCCATAGAAGAAGGGAGAAACCAGCAATAAAGAAAGAAAATGCACCGTAGAAAAAAGAAAAAAACAAAAGAAGACAACCAACAAAAAAGAAAAAATAAAAATAATAAAAAATAAACTTTTTACAGGTGAAACTGACACGTCTGAAGAAGAAGGCGTTAAGAATCTTTGCGACGATGAGTCAGAATATTCAGAAGAAGAGACATTGTGTGCTATTTGTTGTAACACAGGAAAAAGTAACGAAATTTGATACCGTTGCAGACGTTGCGGTAAATGGGCTCATACAGAATGCTCTGGTTCTACGGTTAAGTTTATGTTAATAAGTGAGATTTCAGACTGACTTATATATTATATATATATAGATTTTTTTGAGACTGACTTAATAATCAACTAGCTCCCATTACACATATGGGAATTTATAGGCTCTCATTTCCCGCAAAGTCGGGTAATGGGAGCGATTCTGTTTTTTTGTAAAAAGTTTATTTGTGGTCAAATGCCTAATAAGGTAACGTTGACGCTGTGATTAAATGATAGTCAATTAAATAAGGCTTTAGTTTCTAATATAAAAATCCTAAAGTATTAATAAATTTGCCTTTTATTGAACTTTTTCCTTAGTAGGCTCCAATTCCCCCCTGCTCCCCTACCACGCGTCCGAAGCCGCAGGCAGAAGCTAGTACTTATATACTTTTAAATACATACTTATGACATCTTGTAACACCAGACACAGAACTTATGTTTATCCTAGGAGAGAATCGAACCCTCAACCTACAGAAGAGCTACTACCAACTGAGCTGACAGGCCCGTCGATATTATTTGATGATGAGATATTATTGATTTTAACCATCGTTTACTTTGACCACGGGTAAAAACTCGGACTAAAAGAGACTGTTCCCAGATAATCTTACTACCTGATCTATGCTTATTGGCTGAGCGGTTGTAGTGGTAAAAAGCTCGGACTAAAAGAGACTGTACCTAGATAATCTTACTACCTGATCCTTGCTTATTGGCTGAGCGGTTGTAGAGGTAAAAAACTCGGACTAAAAGAGACTGTTCCCAGATAATCTTACTACCTGATCTTTGCTTATTGGCTGAGCGGTTGTAGTGGTAAAAAGCTCGGACTAAAAGAGACTGTACTTAGATAATCTTACTACCGGATCCTTGCTTATTGGCTGAGCGGTTGTAGAGGTAAAAAACTCGGACTAAAAGAGACTGTTCCCAGATAATCTTACTACCTGATCCTTGCTTATTGGCTGAGCAGTTGTAGAGGTAAAAAACTCGGACTAAAAGAGTACCCAGAGAATCTTACTACCTAATCCTTGGGGACACGTAAATAATGTGCCGATGTCTCGGCATTGGCTGAGTGGTTGTTGAGTATTAGAACGGTTGGGTTCACCGATAAATTCTGATGGGTCTTCTTTGAGGGTTATACGAAGCAGATAAAGTTCTATACACCTAGCGCTTTCGGAACACAGTGACTAAACAGTATTTGCTTTGGATCTAAAACCTAGTTTTGTCGTTTTGTCTCACTCACCTTATGCATATGATCGTATCCCAGTTGCGTAGTCTTTCGGAAGGGGTTGGTGAACTGCAGTGAGACCTCAACTGGCTTGCTGAGGTATAAGTCAATGGCCACGGTGACCTTGCTCTCTCGATCTGTAGCTGAGTCGAGGGCATACAGAACTCCGCATACTATAAACATTTCCCCAACCTGTCAATCAAAAGTGGTCTGTCATCAATCATAATAGTCCAGGATCCATATTCCATTTTTGCTTTTGATTAATATCAAGCTAATTTTCCGTAAGTAGCTTCATTTTGATGAGACGCCCAACAATTTCCTGTACGAAACTCTCTATTGTTGTAGCTAACAGAGGAAGCAAGGATAAAATAATATGTCGATTTTATGAATATCAAATATTTATTAATATTTAGTTATTAATAATTTGTAGGACAATATGACTGTTTAATTATATAAATATTAACTAAGTAAACAAATAATAATCGGCTGGTTAGTAATCATTTATGATGACCTCGTTATCGATACATATTGGAAGGAAGGGACTCTTTGATCAAACCATAGATTTTGTAGGACAAATATTTTTTCTAATAATTTAGATAATTATCTTGAGCTTTAACAAAAAAAAATCTGTTAGTAATAAATATTTGATAATCATAAAATCGACATATTTTACCCTTGATTCCTCTGTTAGCTACCACAATAGAGAGTTTCGTACAGGAAATTGTTGGGCGTCTCATCAAAATGAAGCTACTCACGGAAAATTAGCTTGATAGTAATCAAAAGCAAAAATGGACCATGGATCCTGGACTATAATCTATCTGACCGAGGACTTAGATTTATTAACCTACTTCAAAAAAGGAGGAGGTTCTTAAATCAGTTTTTTTTGACTAATTTTTTCACCAACTCCGTCATTTATAAACCGATTTTGAAAATATTTTTTATTGTGAAAGGATATAATTTCCGATGGGACCACATAGAAATGTCATCAAAATCGGTTCAGTAGTTTGTTCAAACGTAATTTCGTATTTTGCTTTCAAGCGACTTTCGGAGGTGTCGCTTTAGTTTTTAAAACGTAATTATATTAATTATGTCATTTTTCATACAATCTCCATTTTTCGGTATTCTCCATATTTATTTATTCTGCAATATATTTTTCTGTTTGTACTGATGTGTGCTTGAGTAACAAATAAATTAGTGTCTATGTCTTGTAGTTAAAAAACAAGACTACAAACCCCTACAGTCTCCTCAATGCAGTAACTAAACATCAACTGCAGACAACAGACAAAACAAAAAGGTATGCCGATATTCTCAATGTCCTCTTACTTGTTTATGATTGAGTGAGATGTTCCAGATGTGGTCGATGTTCAGACCTTCCTTGTTAAGGTCAAAGCTGAGTTTGGCAACCGCTGTATTGTTAGATCCTTCTATAGAGTATATAGCCCAGAGTCCATTGTCATCTGCACTGAAGTCGACCTGAAACACACAGTTGTCACGTACATGGTTTTTTTCCTTTTAAGCAAACTATAAAAGAAAGGCACCGTAGACACTTTGGCCGCATCCCATCTGTCGGGGATTTCCGTTAGAGCTGGTGCGGCGGCTGAATGTGCCGAAGACATCAAAAGGCGCAAATATGCTGGTCTTGATGAGGTCTACATAATTAAAGCCTTATGGGGTCGAGACCCGTGGGGAACAGGAGCCCCCTGGGTTTTCAAAATAATTTCACGCCGTCAGTCTGATAGAAATATTGCGTGACCCAAGAGCTGGGGAACGCTTGGGGAACACTGCCCTCTGGCAGTGATCTGGATCAGTTGAGCTATCTATAGATCGTTTTAAACAGTCAACAGTTTCACATGTATTTTACATTATTGTATATTATTCTGTACTTTTATGTTATGTTGCTCCATTTTTCTTTTCCTCTGATCATGTGACCTGTCCATTTCCATTTAAGCCTTTTTATTTTTAGGGTAGCGTCCTGTACCTTGGTCTTTTTCCTTATGTTGATATTTCTTATTCTATCCGTGCTCTTTGCTCCGAGCATACTTCGTTTCATTGCTTGTTGGGTAACGGCAATTCTGTTGGTTATATTCTTTGTAATGGCCCATGTTTGGCTTCCATACATTAGAATGGGCAGGATACAAACGTTGAAAATTTTGCTCCTTGTTGTTATATGTAAGGTTTTGTCCTTCTTTACTTCCCTTAGACCCCAATACATTTTCTAACTTTTTGCTATCCGTCCTTGCTAGAGAGGAGGGCGCTGACTCTGTCACACAGTTTCTCACTTTTGCAGTTGTCAACGTTTCCACTCGTTTCTTTTGTGTTACATGTGTTAAAGTTTCCAAATAAATATTTTGAATTTTGAAGTCTTTCTATTTCATTGTTTATGTTATCTCTACGTGATATCAGCTGGCCGAGCTATATATGCGACACATTAAGAAGAAGAAAAAGTCATGCGAAGTCAACTTTTCTTTCTATTTAAAGTACCTGCAAGGTATCTTAATGATATCATCAGGATGATCAAATTTAAATATTCTGTATTAACGAGGGTAAACTAGGCTACCTGGGTAGCGATAGCCTTCAAATTATTGGGGGTTAGTCCTCTGCTGACTAACGGAAGAGCAACAGAGAAGGAAAACTTGAAACAAACCCGGCTCGGTGCCAGCCACTATGTACCTGCAACTGAACCGACACCGCATGTACCGACTCATCTTTCCCGCGGGTCCTGTCAGCAAGGTCGAGAGGTTAGTGTGGGTACCTGGGAAGGCCTGCGCTATCAAACAGAATCCCAGGTAGAGTGACGTCAGTGGAGAGGAAACATCACCCACCTCAGCTGGCTGGAGTGAATCCATGAACGAAACTTTTCAATTACAAATTACTGCTCTGTAACTTGACTGACGTCACCTAAATCCTTATCAAGATGAACTAAGGCCAATGATGATGATATACCTGGTTATGTTGCGAGCTGTACAGCCTTCCAGCTGCATGTGGTAAATGCACTGATTTGATGCGGCTCTGCGTGAGGTCGTAACGGATGATGTCACCAGGTTGACCCGTCTCATTCGCTTGGTAGAAGAAGGAACCACTGTAAACTATGTGTCCATTACCCTGGAAGACGATAATTATAATAAAAAACAAAACACATATGTGTAGCTATCGTAACTTACATTTAACTGGCTTGTATGACTGGGTTCTTGTATAACTTCAATGGCCGGTTTAAACGTAGGGTGTAGGTGTATACGAGGCGATTCTGAAATGCCACTTACGAAAAACGGTTTTTGAAGTTTGTGGTACTCGTCCACGTGGTCATTCTTGAAGGTCTGCTTTGTTTTGTACTCTCTGAGCTTCTCTACATCGGTTTCCTGCGTTGTCCACAGCTTTTCTCTCTACAAACCAAAATAACGTTTAAATTTGTCAATTATAGTAATAAAAAATAAAAGTACCTAGAAGTCTTCCCAGTACTTCATTTTGAATTATAGTTTGTTAGCTGAAACCCAGTCACGCCTGATACAAGATTGTGTTTTACTTCAGGCCATAATTACGTCATGGGAGTCTCGTTATACTCCATCGTGTCGTGGTGCCTTTGGCGACTTAGGTCTATCAGGAATAATGACTAGGTATAAAAATGACGAATTTATAAAATTAAATTGTCGAAGGCTATTTATGCCGAGATATAGAAATGATGATATAGTAAAAATTACCAATAATAAAAATGTCCAGTAGTCAAAATGTGCAATCATTCTGGCGCATCGGCGGCCGCTGCCACGGCACGCTCGCTTTGCTCGCTCGCCTTGTTTTCTATACTCAAACATAACCTAACCAACTGGTTTTAATCTGATTAATTTGCTGACGAAAGCGTTGTTTAGTTAGAATATCAAAGGTTTCTAATTCCGCGTGTTGTCTAAATCGGACATTTTTATGAATGGTGATTTTTATGAATGCACATTATTATGATTGGACATTTTTATGAATAGGTAATAATATATGTCTCCAATTTTCTTTCTTGACAATATCACGTTCTAGTCATTTTTATACCTAGTCATTTTTCCTGATAGACCTAAGTCGCCTTATACGTCGTGGTGATGCATAACAACGTTTACGCTAGCTGGTACATTGTACATTATAGTACATTGCCCTAATATGGTATGTAAAGAATTTCAAAATCATTGTATTGACCATATAACGAACAATGCGAGGCGCAACTCGTTGCAACTCCATACACAAGGTTAAGGTTATACATTATAAATTGGTCGATTAATTGACAATATTCAATGTTTTACCTGTAGTTCAGATGCATTAGAATCACGAAGCCAAGCTCCGAATAGCTCATCTCTGAATCTATGGTAAACTGGTTTTCCAATCGCGTACAGTTGACAATCTGAGAAATTGATCATAATACGAGTATGATTATACATTTAAATCAAAACAATATATTTATAATATTTGTGGACAATGCACACAACACCGAACTAGCTCCAAACTAAGTACAGTTATTAAACAAGACATTTTCCCATTTTTATAACGAGAACCTCTTAGTTATGTATGGTCTTCTGGTACACTGGACAAATTAGCCACCGGAACAGAGAAGAGTCGGGAGAAAAAGTTAAATCAGATCGAAACCAGTTAGTTAGGTAATGTTGTCCAGTGTACCAGGAGATCATACATGAAAAAGAGGTTCTCGATATAATAATGGAATAACATATAATTACGTATTAAAAACTAAAAAGAAACCGACTTCATTGAATGAAATTTGAGCCTATAATACATTTTTAGTGGAAAGTATTTTTAACGGATCTTTTTTTTTTTTTTTTTGTTTTATGTGTATGTTCACTCGAAAACGGCTGAACCGACTTGAAAATTCTTTTTTTGTTTGAAAGGGTATACTTCACAAGTGGTCCCATATGAATTTTATCAAAATCGGTCGAGCTGAAAAATCAACGAAAATCTAAAAATTGTATACATCGATGATGTTTTCATGACTTCGACTACCTCGCTGTCTCATTGGAGCGGTGCATTTATTTGGCCTACCCATATTATATATATACAAAATACATCTACTTTCCACTAAAAATGTATTGTAGGCTCAAATTTTATTCAATGTAGTCGGTTTCTTTTTAGTTTTTAAAACGTAATTATGTATATTATAATATGGGTAGGCGAAATAAACGCAACGCTCCAATGAGACAGCGAGGTATGAAAATACGTAAAAACATCATCGATGTATACAAGTTTTAGATTTTCGTTTATTTTTCAGCTCGACCGATTTTGATAAAATTTATATGGGACCACCTGTGAAGTATACCTTTTCAAACAAAAAAGAATTTTCCAAATCGGTTCAGCCGTTTTCGAGTAATCGGTGAAAATACATTAAAAAAAAAAAAAATCCGACGAATTGGGAACCTCCTCCTTTTTGATAAAGTCGGTTAAAAAAAATCTTGTTTAATAACTGGGTATAAAAACAGTGAAAACCAATCTAGATATATAACTAGTTATGAAATCTTAGTTACGAACGTGGATATAACCTTTTAAACAGTGATATTTTTTTTTACACATGTTGGGAGAAGTTTATAATTTAAGGCCGTAGATGACAGATAGAATATGTATTTTTAAATACATATTTGTGATACCTTATAACAGACACAAAACAGTCATCGCATATAGACACTAAAGGCTATTCAATGAGCCCTGTAAGGAGAGCACAAAGCTTGTCCAAAATCGCGTCCTGCGCTGCTTCTATTCATGGCGCATGCTGCATACAGCGTGACATATTTGGTGAACGTTGGCTATAACTTTCACTCACTGGTATTTCTTTTAAGTTTGTAACCGGTAGATCCGTTCATAGATGTGATCAGCAGTTCTCTATCACACCGAGGACAGGACGGGCATCGCTGCACCTTGCACAACTCCTCGTAGGAAGTCAGGGTGGGAGGCCGGGAACCAAACTCCATGGGCTGTTGAACTGGTATTTGCTGGTTCGGACTGGGATCTACAAGTAAGTACTTATTCTCCATTAACATGATTCTCCATGAACAGAAAGGAATAAACGGATTTACCAATCATGGTCAATCTGTCTTTGATGTGGATGGTCTCTGGTGCTGAAGATTAGGCCAGTGTATGTCCAGAATTGAATGAGAAAAATGCATTTTCTCATAGCTAAAGTTGAACAGTACTCAACTCACATTTCAACTGAATATGTCCCTTCACTGTTTTGTTATTCAGTTCGTTCTTTGCCACGCAGCTGTACTGCCTCAAGTCATGCTCCCTCGGTCCAGGGATTTCTAGCTTCATGATCCATCGCCAGGGATTTGCGGTAGAAGCTACGTCAGTCTTGTATCGACTTCCTTCCAGCGTGATACCATCACATTCCCATGCTAAAACTGGCTCTGGCCAGGCTTGGACCTGGAAGCCATGAAAGTTAGTTTCTCAAATTTTACCATTATATAATAACGGAGACAAAGCAGTCGTCATTTGACAAAAGTATTAGGATTTATTCTAGATGCGAGGTTGATATTCACGTTCACCGTAATGTGACAGATCATGATTATAATTACCTCACACTCGAGCTTCACACTCTTCGCAGTCTTGTTAGTTACGTAGACGATGTTGTTTGGAACTCGAATGTATGGGCTGACTGAAAAATAGAAAATTGGATTTTCTTATTCATTATCTTACTGATGATGTTGATGATGAGCTTAGGGGTTCTTTGGCTTTTTTTTATACTATTATAATAGTACAGTTCATACGGTAGTATGGTAGTACCTAATGGTAGAAGCGTATGAACGCATGCAATCCCAAAGGTATCATAGATAAATAAAATAATAAATAAATATTGGTGGGCATTGCACACAACGCTATTTAGCCCTAAACTTAGCAGAACTTTTTGGGCACCCGATGACTGTTTAAGAATGTTTATATACTTATAATTCATTATAACACCTAGAAGCAAAACTATCGTAATCATCCGTTCATCACACAATCATTTTTCCGAGATGGGAATTGAACCCATAACCTGCAGCGCAGAAGGAGTTACTACCAACTGGTAGTAACTTTGCAAATCAAACTGGCTTCACAATTCGTTGGAGTTGTGAAGCCAGTTAAATTTGCAACAAAACTTACAGTGTATTTCCACATCAGTAGTCTGGTTGGCGGATGGCAGCATGCCGTTGTTGGCAAGGCACACATACTTCCCCGTATGCCACCTCGACACGTTGGGCACGTTGAGGTGTTGGCCGCTGACAGACGCGTCTCTGACTGAGCCCTGAAAATTTATACAAAACTTACTGAAGCGCCCGCGACTTCAAACCAAGAAGATCGAAGATCAAACCAGCTCACAGTGGGCAGCAGCACAAGTTATTTGAATGTAAATCATAAAAATGAGTACCTGGATAACAGCAGTATCATCAGCTCGCCTCCATTCCACAGCAGGCTCAGGCCGACCCATGGGATTGCAGCTGAGCCTTAAGGTATCCCCTTCACGGACGATCACTCGTGATTGATCCTCTGAAAATATGTGAAAGTATTTGAGTGTATCTAAAAAAATATATTAGGTAAATACCTAGAGACTGTTGATTAGTCAAAGTCGTCGACCATTGCATTTTGTACATTATGTCATTGACATAAATGGAAGACTTACGTGCAAAAGTAGGTGGTATGAACAGCTCCTTTTCCTTTGTGTAATTGTAGATGGATAATCCTGGTCTTCCAGGTAACCCGTCGTGGCCATCGTTTCCTCGTTGACCCTTTGGTCCCATTGAACCCTTTTCGCCCTTTGGTCCACGAATGCCTGGTGGCCCGGGAGCACCTGCTCTGCCTGTTAGAAAAAATGGTTTTTAGCAAATTGACGCTGAGAGGTTAAGAGGGAAAAAAAACGTAAAGAAATCTTACCATCTTTTCCATCCTTCCCGTTCTTGCCCGGGCTGCCATCTTTTCCAGGAATGCCATCTCGGCCATCTTTGCCCGGGGCTCCATCAGCACCATTACGACCTGACATACCATCTAACCCAGGTTCTCCTGGAACACCGTCTCTTCCATCTAGGCCTGGATTTCCGGGGAAACCACGTTCCCCTGAAAATTGCAAAAGCTTTAAGACCTCAGTTACCTTAAGAAGCTCATGGTTTTACAGAATTTCGGAAATACCTTTAGGCCCTGGTGGCCCTAGTGGTCCCCTTCCTCCAGCATGACCTGGAGTTCCTGGTGCTCCAGCCTCTCCTTTATTACCTTTAGGTCCTTGGGACCCTGTCGGGCCTTTTGGACCTTGAACTCCTGGCGGGCAGTAGTCTTGTGTTGCTTTGCAGAAGCCTTGCACTACCTTATACTGAAATACCATAATAATTAATATACTTACTTATTTAGAAAGGTCTTTAAAGACAACAGTACTAAATTTACTTTATTTATTTATTTATTTATTTATAGGTAGCGCAATGAATAATTGAATTGAATAATTTTGCATGCATATTGTTATGGATATTTTCTTATGAAAAGCAAGAAATAAAGGCTTTTTAAATAAAGGCACGGGCGCAATGCTGATACTAAATATACTACAGAATTTCTTTATATACAACATTATCTAAGAAAATAACATAACCTAAGAGATAGACATATCACCATCACCATCACCATATCGTACTATCGTGGACTTTATTGTAGACCTTTATAAGGTGTACAAAACTGTAGTATATTATTTTGATCTATCTCGTAGGGTTCAGCCAGCGCAGCGTTTGCAATGTAAGCGCAATAAAATGTGTTTATTTACGACATCACATTAGAAAACTCTTAAATTGTCAATTTCTCTACTATATCATGCATATATTATACATATAAACCTTCCTCTTGAATCACTCTATCTAATAAAAAACCGCATCAAAATCTGTTGCGTAGTTTTAAAGATCTAAGCATACATAGGGACAGACAGACAGACAGCGATAAGCGACTTTGTTTTATACCATGTAGCGATAGGTAGCGCAAGTTAATGTCATACGTGCTTTTAGATGGAACAAAATTTAAAGACAACATGTTTGTTGGTCAAATTCCTGTTTCAAGTTGTTTGGTGGATACTCACCGGTACCCTAGAGTAACTAGTTAGCCACACCCAAGTATCACCCCCCGGCGCGGGGCCCTTTGCCCCTGTTTTGCGCATCTCTGCAGCATCCTTCTCCTCCAGTTCTGGTCTCATCTTCGGATTGAAGAACTCCACGTGAGGCGTCACAGCATTGTCTTCTTGGATCGCAGAAGGCTTCTGGAAGTTTGTAGCCGTGATACAGTATGCCAAGACTCTTTGTCTGCCTAAAGACATCACATTGGATAGGTCCTTTGTAATAGGCAAATCCCTTTAATAAAACTTTGTCGTGTCGTGTCTGAAATATTTAATGTCCATCCCTATTATATCAAAACCTCGCTTCTTACTAATCCCTCGCTTTTAGTGTCTTTGTTGGTATAGCACTGTTATCCTAATAATTGGGTCAAACTAAAACAAGCGATAGCATAACCTAGTTTTAGCTTTAGAAGGTTTTTGTTTCACCAAGCTTATACTTTCTGCTTTATTTTGTAGGCCAAAAAAATAGGTCATGATTTTACGTAAACAACTTATCATACCCTACCACACTACAATTCTTCCCTATCTCCAGACAATATTCTGTATAAAAACGAATGGGAAAAAAAAGGAACTATAAAAATACCAGCATCGCTTCTCTCTTCCTTCGAGGCGTAGTCCCAATCCCGGCTAAGTACGCGTCTATCTTTTCATCTATCTTGTCTTCTAGAAAACTGTCCATCAGACTCTTGACTTCTGCATCTTTCCCTACTTCCGCATAGTTAAACGTATGCGCTAATAAAGATACAACTGCACACGCGCACGCGAACACTGATAGTTTCTTACAACAAAAATCTTCTCCACTGTCTAATGAACTTTTCCGCTTATTCGTCTTCATTTTTACGATATAATATCACTTGTTTGTTTAAAAGTCATTTTGTATTAATTTAACGTGGTTTGGTTAAGGTATATTTTGTGGTATTTTCGGTAGCGTACGCACGGTTCTGCTGAGTTATCTGAACGCAATCCAAGCCAATGCGTTCCTTCCGGCCGATAGGGTTTCACAATGCTCTGATAAATGGTCAATTGAGACCAGAATAAATGAACTCAATCAAACAATCGACAGCGTACTATGGACCTATGTACTTGGAGTTCATAAAGAATTAAAAAATGAATAATAGACCATTCTTTATTAATAATTGAAGAATATTAAACAAATTATGATTATACTCACTTCTATATTATTCAAGTACTCTGGCTAAGTAAGACTTCTATTGTTGCTAGGCTGGCAATTTGCCAAAAGCTAAGTAGGTAAACATTGATAATAACTATATTCAAGTAAAATGAGTAAAATATTGTTACCAATATCTTTGTCATAATTTTATTACGTTGGTACCCATATGCATGATATGCTTTATGTCTATATATCACTAACAACTTTATGAAACATAAAGCAATAGGGACTATTATTATGTTTGTGTACTTGAAAAAAATAAGTTAGTGTCTCATGTCTATGTCTACACTTGGCTAATTTCTGTTTGATCTATATAGTAGTCCAAAATATTGTAGATACCAAAGAATGTATATACGAACAGCATAATATAAATAATGTAATTAACATAAAAACCTGACTACTTTACATACTTTCCACATTCAAGCGATACATCTTTGCAAAACGCTCCCCTATCTAAAGAAAGAGAATACAATACGCATGCGCCAACAAATGTGTCAGGGTCCTGACCTGACGCACTCCAAGGTCGTTCGTGTTTAGCGTCTAAATCTGTCATTTCACCAGGAACCACCAAAGCGTAAAGTAATTCTGTGCTAAGTTGTTCAAATCAGTGGTTAAAGTGTTCGTTATGAAAACTAGTACCAAAGGTAAGCCTAGATTACTAGAATATTGAGGTTATGAAGGTAGAGTCATGAGCTGGCGATGGTGTGCTTAGAAACAGATATTTATGGACACTATTGTCTTGCTATGATTAATCAGGGTTTAGTAAATATATACTGTGGTAGAGCTTCCGTTTTGCATAATCTAATTACAAAGTAAAGTTCAGCAACAGCCAACAACATGGCTGAAATTGGGATTGATTAATGGTCCAATTGTAAGTTATAAAGAGTATATTTTCCACATTAGCACGAGTTTTTTTAGTAGAATCTAACCATTTGAATTTATATTTCAGCACCAAGCAAATCAAAGTCGTACAGCATCCAATCACTAGAAGACAATGACTCGCATCGGGCACCCCTCCGCCGTCAAGTCTCCTTAGACGAAGAGAGACCAGATGACTGCCAGGGCCACTGGCAGGGCCCAGAGCTTGTTGGTGAGGAGGAACAGAGAGGCATCAGGCTGTTCAGAGCATTGCTGCTGCAGCATTTAAGGCTAGAGGAACTCCGGCCGCCGCCTTGTTGGGTGGCTTTGGCTAAACCTGACCAGAGGTAAGGAATTATTATCAAAAGCGAGAAAACTTTGATTTATCTCTACCTATACGACGTTTTGCTGTATTGATCATCGTGTGGCTTTGTGTTAAGCAATGGGCGGATCTGGTTAAACCATCTGAGTGGGCTCTGACCGCACGGACGATTGCTTAAAACCTTGCCAACAATCCAACCGTTACATCAATAAGGTAAAACTGTTGCTTTAACACTTTCAGGGGCTGGTGGATGTACTGGCGCGATTGGCGAGCTTTGGACCGAGCAGCGCGAAGGTTCAGGGAGACTAAAGCACAAGCTCTTTTGGCGGCCAGAGCTGAACATATACCTCTGCTGAACTTGGATGAGGTTGAGTTTGAGGATATCATGCAAGAAGTTTGTCAGGTATTAGGATTTTTTTTAGTTCCTTGTTCACTGTTCTAAACGTATATTACAGGATCAATTCTTTTTTAGATATATGGATCTTAAACTTTGTTACCTTAAAGCCTACTAATGATAACTCCTGTTACTTAGTTGTCTCCATCGTGTCATGCCATACCACGGCTGAATACTGAATACACGTATTGACTTACCTTTTTTGTAAGTACGTAATATTTTATTTTCTAGGCTTGCGTCCATGTAGAGCAGAAGGCTTTAGTGGTTCTTGCGTTCCTTTGCGAGGTATGCTCTCGAGCAGTGAGGGTCGGAGGCTGGTGCAGGGCGGCAGACTGGGCAGCAAAGCACGTAGCCCAGTGCGCTACACCCTGGGCTATCAGGCACGGAGGATGGGTAAGGAAGCAATTATTGTTTATGCTGGATTATTTTTATTTTGATTTTTTTGCAAATGTAATTATTTTTCTAGAGCTCAGTGGTGGACCGAGCAGGTGGAGGCAGAAGAGATGAAGCGACACTTTTAGCTGGCGCAGCGGTCGCAGCACTTCTGGCGTTCTGGCTGTTCTGCCGTTGCACTCGTCTACGTCACACGTTTTTGTAAGACTGATAATAGATACACGATTACAAAACTGCGCCAGATTTGGTGAAACGTTTTTAACGGCTGAACCGCTAAAAACTCTAAAGGAGAACAAGACAAAGAGTCATAAAAGATCGATCGCGTGATCGTAAAAAAAGAATGCATTAATTTTTTAAGTGGATTCAGAAAACTCGGGATATAATTATAAATGATTGTTAGTAAGTATTTAAAATGATGATGGTGTAATAAAACTCTCTTAGAGAGAAGACAGGGCCAAGCATAATTTTATTTTCGTTGTCATAGGTCAAAAATATTTATGGTAAGTGATATAACCAGATTATAAGATGAGAAAGTGATAAAGTGACTAGTTTTTTGTACATATGCAATTCATACCACAGTGCACACGAATGTTAAGGGTTTCTAATACCTACTTTTTTATTTAATACCCTTTGTATTTTACCCTTATTTTGTTTCAGGCAAAGCAAAGCATTGTATGAGGTACAAATTCTAGTCAAATAATGGTATTGCTACCAATTGTTACGATGTATTTTTTTAGAATTCAATAGCCTGCACAAAATATGTATAATGGGCTGATTAAGTATTTCTGTTACAATACATTTAAATCAATTTCTATTTAAACCGGTTAGGAATCAAAGACTCCTTTTGATTTAAATTGCAGGTGATAGGTGAAACTTTTTATTTATCGACCAGTTTCAAATATAAACTTTTAAATGTATTGTAACTGATGTTTTTACAGCGTAATACGCACTGGTCTTTCTTCTATATTAAAAGTAGTGCGTACTGTGTGCTAAGGATTTTGATATATATTTTCTGTGTAATTAAATATTTTCAGTATTGAAGAGTTTGTTTGATTTAATTATTCCTAAATATAAATAATGCCGGACATTTCACACAGCATCATCTGGCTCCAAAGTTAGCAGAGGTTGTGTTATGGGTACCTACCACATGACTGTTATGGTACTCATATACTCATATGCGTATTTTTGTAAGTTCATAGAAACGCCCAGACCAGAGACAAATACTTGCAGCTCTTACAAACATTTGTCCCGCAGCGGGAATCGAACCCGCAACCTTTTGCGTCTCAACCGGGCACTTGACCTGCATCACAGTGGTCGTCTGGTGTAATAAATATTTTCTGCACCAGAATTAGTTTAAGGATGATCTTAACTTCATTGCAACGATGTATAAACACCAAATAAACAGTAAATGTTTGTAAATACTCGTAAATGGAAAAGGAACAAAACAAATTACCTCAATTTCACTCACTATTTTATTATTTTTATTGTAATTTTTCATAATACCGCGCAGGAGCAATTCCGCCATTACTCATAATTACATAAAAACTAATAAACACTAATAAAACAAAATATATAAACATCTGTACGCATTAAACTAGTAGGTAAACCTTTAAACTATCACAATAGTTAATTGTCAACAATCATTAAAAGCTTTAATAAGACCAACAATCACAAAAAGCTAAAGTAATCTGTGATAAAATGTAATACTGCTAACATATCATTTTATATTTATAATCACCAAGTCTGAATTAATAAATAATATCTTTCTGCTTTCATCGTTTCCTTTCTTACTTGTTACAACATGATGAAAATCTCTAAAATTATCTACAATTTAAAATTAATAACATTTTATTATTTTTTTACTTAATTTGTAATATCACTAATCAACCTACGCTGAAGTCTCGATTCCGATAATATTTGTACCATATTTGTTTAATTTTGTAATATTTGTATTTATAAGCCAACTGGCGTAACCGTTGTGCATATACACACCTATATTGTTATAAATGAACGGCTAGTTTAATATTTATTGCACCAATCTAATTTTGATTGTATTCACACTTTTATTTTACATTTAAAACAATGATAATTTTGATTGAAAATATCACAAATGCATGGAAGCCATTGAAAATTCATCTTCTACTTCATGTTTACCGAAATCGAGACGCCATAGCCACAAATAAAATGGATGACTATTTGAACGCACTCCACTTATTTCAATGCAGTATATTAAAGCTGAATCAAAGAGACAATCATTAGCACTAATATTTCATTAATATAATAATGGTGTTCATATTTTTGTATGAAGACAGCGCTGGAATAAGTGAAGTGGTTTTACAATTCATCGTCGCGTCGGCAATAAAGTTTCACACTTCATAATATATACCTTTTTATATAAAAACCATCACTCTAGTAACAATCTACCTGGATATTATATACTTCAATTTGTTAGTAAACATTTGTTAATCGTAGCTTTAAGCCTAGGGTAATCTTATCTACGAAGAAGTAATAAAAGTTATTTTATTAGTGGTTTCATATAGTATGATACCGGTAAGGTCCTAATTATAAATAACGAAGTATTAGAAAGTTGATGAGAGCTATATCGTTTTGTGCTATTTGGTATTGAACAAATGCAGTTTTAATGAAGCTACGTGACACGACATGCACAAAGGTGAAGTAAACAATTATACATTTTTTCACTTCCAAAACATTGGTGAGTTGTACAATACATTTAGAGAAACATGGAGAAATCCACGTATTATTTGGTCAATGAAGGCAAAATAATACGCGAGTAAAACTCTTGTTTCTATAAATAATGGTAAAACCCAATGAACACAATGATGGCGAAGAGAAAAACCGAACATTTTGTGACAAGTTAATTTTTCAAGAAAATCCCTAATGGTAATGCTTGTCACTTCCATCTTTTTTAACTTGCTCCAAACCATCACTTAACAGCTAAGACAAATCTATTCATAGACGGTCCTATCACGTCTCTATTCACTCGTGTGATAAAAATCTTAGATTAACCACTAATAAACAATATGGAAGGATGAAAATTTGATAAATTTACAAACTCTAATTATATATAAAGAGATAGATAGAAATAACTAGTGTAGGTACAATTACCTATAAATAGCGTATAGATTCTCATTATTTATCATGTATTACATCGTCATTACGAAGGTACTTGTCACGCCTGTCACATTGGTGCTTCCGACTATGCTATAAGTATACAAAGAGCACAAGTTCTCCGTGCCCGAATCGTAGAATTTCATCAAATCTTATAATTATTTTTTAAAGAAATGGCCACTACGTCAATCAGCTCAGTATAATTGATCGATGTTGAAAAGAGGATCATGAAGACAATGTTATAGAAACAGAAGTCGATTGAGAACAATCTGTAGTGGCACTGCTAAGCGACCTACAGAAGACTATCAAATCCAAGCTTATACAGATACAATTTGAAATCTGAGGAGATGAACTAACTTTATAAGTATTTCATAAGCATGCCCATATCACAGATTATGGCCTAATCGAGTGCGGTACCTACCGATATGTCCTTAAATTGTCTCGATAACATCCGTAAATGTTTTTGCATGCGACCATTATTATCACAATAAATTTATATTCTGTAAAACCCTCTATATTGATAGTAACCATGATGGATAGCTGAATGTCAAGTGAGAGCGAATCTAGGATTCGCGTGTTACTTGTGCGCATTCATATTGTACGTCATAATAATTATTCATATTATTGTGTCTTCATTGTTATAGATTCTATGTCACACTTTTGAGCGATACAATAAATTGTTGTCATAGCTTATCATAATAATATATTTAACTATCTATTCTAGTCTATTTATTGCTATGTCATATAGGCGGGTTATCAATACAAAACTTGAGGATTATCTTTGAATATACGAATTTAATTTTGTGTTTTGTCATGAGTTAGAGAAAAGGATAAATAAGAATTGGCGAAAGCGATAAGAAAGTTGAAAACGAAATGGACGGTTACCTAGATGTCCAAAACAGCACCTCGTCTATCATATTTAACTCGCAAACCGTACATTATTGAAAGTTAAGACAATATTAATGTTCTATTCAAAAATTGACTATTATCCTAACGTAAGCTTTTGTCGAAAGAGCAGTTGGAAATAAAGATAATAGAGCTATAAAGAAGTCGAGAAAACAATTTGTACAGACAATAATTCGTAGAGTGTAAATTTCTATCTAACGCGCCTAATGTTTTCAGAGCGGGACAAATGCGCTCTACAGCTAAACGACTTACGACTCTAAAATTAGCTTCTATTATAATTAGACACAATTATTGATGTACTTACACACAATTAGAGGTATACCCAATAATATTGTTCGTAGTACGTGTGCTTTCAGTCAATTCCTGGCTTTACAATCTGATTTAGATTACAAAAACGAAATCTGTAAAAATATCAAAGCTAATGTCCCTCAGGACCCAAGCCCTTAGGACTTTTAGGCACGTTGTATTATGAACATTGGTGGCAAAAGTTACATTCGCCCCGCTCCATGGATCACTTACACCTCCTAGTTGTGTATTTACATCCCATTCGCTCCTACCCGTTTGTGCTGAGACGACAATATTCACTTACACATCGGTTCGCGGTAATGCTTGTAACATTATATTAAGTACATCTTCATTAACAATTCATGGACTGCAGGTCATCTCGACCAAAATCATATCCAAATCAAAATGACGCGTTTCTACAACCTTATCTATAAACATAATGAATTGATATTTACAAAAATAGATACATTATACTCAACATATACGATTTCTAATATATCATTCTGAACTTATTTTAAAAACCTTATAAGCGCCATCATTTTAAATGAATAACTAACATTCACATATATAACTGGGAGGGAATTGTGTAGCTGCGGTCTTAATTGAAATCGAGTTAAGAAAAAGCTTAAATGAAAATAAATTGTCAAATATTCGATTCCGAATAAAACCGAGCTACGAAATTCCCCCACTAGTCTCTATTGATGGCTAAATATAATTATAATTTTCGATACAAAAATGTATCCCCATTTACACATTCAAAGTCTTATATTAAATTGTAACAGAAGCCTCGACGTATTATTGCATTTTATTATTGGAATTGAAACCATTTTCCATGTATAATTATTTTGATCAATTCAATTTGTCCGTTCTTATCCATATTGGTGCTTTAGTTTTAGTCTCTTTCTATTACAAGCGACACGATATTAAAAACACCTAAAATAACATTCGGCAACTCAATCACAATGTAATTTACATAATTTGAGCAACATTGATATTTTACAACTGTTTGTGCTGACTCTATTTCGAAACCAACTACCTGTCTAATCTACGTACGGTTTGTCAACATCCAAGATGTCCTGTAAAAAAAACAGTTCTCGGCATTTGGTGTTCCTAGTGTCTATCTTTGTACTATCCTTGTCATCTTTCAAGTCTTAGCTCGGGCAGTGCAAGTAGCCGTACTCGAGTCCTAAGCTAGTAGCCACGAACACAAAGTATAGGAGAAACATGGTGAACCCGAGGCCACGGTTCATCTTCCACTTGAAGCATGCGATGCTGATGATGACAAAGATCAGCATCGCAAAGAGTAGAACGATGCTGCACATCATGCCCTTGGAATTGACCAGCACTGGCTCTCCATTGATTATTCCGTATAGCAGCCAGGGTAGCGGCAGTCTGGAAAAAACAAATTGCACTAAATTTTATGTTTTATCTCTTTACCTGACTTTTGTGATTTTTGAGTTTTAATTACCTACCACAATAAATTGGGTAATGATAGTATTTAAAACACAAAAACCACAAAAGAGCACTTAACTTTGTAATGGGACGACACGCCATATTTAGTCTTATTTGTCGCATCAAATGTATTAGAAATTGGACAAACAGGATTGATTAATTTCTATTGGATGTATTAGGACTTTTGCCAAGAATTTCTTAGCCTCAGTAGTCAGAATGCGAAAAAGTTACTACGAGAAATCATTTGTAATGAGAAGATTGCTTTTTGTTAAGTAATCTCGGCGTCTTATGATGAAGCAAATGAACCAACACCACCAACATTTTCACTACAAAATACAAAATTTTGTTAACTTGGATGACATAATTTTTCTAGCTATTTTGATTTAAAAACCAAACTATTAAACCGATTTAGGTAATAAACATTAATAAACATAAAAATCACAACTGAATTGAGAACTTCCTCCTTTTTTTGAAGTCGGTTAAATATATATAGCATATATTTTCAATGTTTTGCCTCTAACTTCCTCGTTTAGAATTGTTTTTAAAGTAATTGTTATTTGATTATGTAATAACGTCTAAGGTATTCAATAATTATCAACAAATTTGATGGCGTTTTAACATGCAGCATACACTAATAAGCAGAAAATTAACTAATTAAAACGATAAGAAATTGATTATATCGCGATTTGATTTGAATACGCGTTAAGAACATTTGATCAGGAAGTCATGTTAATAGCCAATGTTAGTGCGAGCTGGAGCTTCTGAGTATCGACGTTTTCTATAACTCTTTTTCAAAATTCAGAGACAAAACCAAGCATACCCTTACGTTATCATTCGTCAAGAATCGGTGCATTTTGGCATTTAAAAGCATGAACTTAAGTTTAGTTTTCATCTATCTAAGCCATAACATATTTTACGCGAGTTGGCATTTGTTTGACCCGATATTCGGGGCAAGGCTTCGTGAATTACGCTGATAATATCAGGCTGTTATTTTTTGCTGTAACTTTTCACTCGCTTTATGTATATTATGACCAACAGTAGTATCTGGGGTAATGCTTTACTATAAAAGTAAATCGTAACCTTGGAAGCTTGCTTTGAAACACTTAAATTTATATTTTAAAAAACATCACATATTTTTATGAGCTGGTGAATACCCAACAAGCTGAACCTTGTAGTTGGCTTATCGATACCTCAATTTCCTTCTAGATTGAGTTTAGTATAAATGGTCTGGAAGATATCGCCCTATGCGATGAGACCGCCGTTTGCACCGTTTTTGCACGTTTGCACATGCACTGTAGCCGTAGCATTCATTTTGTATCTACCTAAAATGTTATGTTCTCAATAAAGTTCTTTTATTATTATATTATTATTCACGGATTTTAGTATTTTAGTAGCAGATTTTATACATTTATTAAGTTAACAAAACAGATTACCATCAACTTAGCTTAAAAAATTATTAAGATAAAAAAAACAAACTAGATTAATAATCCTATAAGTGAATATGACATGTACAGTATTATTCTAGAACTAATAGAACAACAAACACAAATTATAAATATATTAGAATTTGAGTTAGCAAGGTCTTAAAAAACGCGTTGCTTGAATCTATAAATGTTAATGTTAAATATATTTAAGTCCGAAGATACAGCTCAGTCATTTTATAGACGATATATACGAGGGAGATGACTGTGGTTCAAAACTTTGTTTACATAGGCTCTAAGAGTAATAATAATAATAATAATACGTTTATTTTGCGCCACATAAAGTTAAACTTAGGTTACTAAATCATATAGATATTGATTCAGACGTGACTTTGCGGAAACCCATTACAAATATTTACTATTCCGCCAATCTATTCCCAATGAGTTAGACACGATGCAGACGCATGCACCTCCTCCTGCCCGTAATTGAAAAGCCAATGTGTTGGTAAAAGGTTGTGCAGTGCATGTGTGGATAGTGTGCGCTAATCTTTTACTAACGTTTTGCATGGCTTTTCAATAGTACTAAATAAGGCGGAATAGTACTAAATATTTATGTACTAAATAATTACATTAAATGACACAAAAAGGGACACCACTCAGCAAAATTCCGTTATTCAGCGTTTAAAAAACGCTGATCTTCCGTGACGCCTGAGTGCGTCGCGTTAGCAACTGTAGTAAACAACTTTTACCATTTCAAACATGTACCTAGTTATTTACATTAAATACAAAAAGAAAAGGAGCCTAATAATTTAGAGGTAATATATAAAATTTTCTTAAATAGTAAAGATTGGATTGGATTTGAACCGGTTCGTAAGAGTCTCTAGTACTACTTCGTATTAATCTGTGGCCAGATCTGGAGTTAAATGACCCAAAGGTAACTGTCATGGCCTTTTTGAAAAGATGGAACCGACATTTTAATTTTCCCTTTGAAGAACAGAAGCGTTCCGATGAAAATGCCACTGAAGCCACGCATTCAGGTACTTACGCTAAATATTATACCTACATATATTATATATGTAGGTACGCTAAATATTTATATAGCGACTTTGCAATTCAGTTCACACAAACGCATACCGCCTAACATTATGTTTACCTACATAGTGCCTTTCTTTCTCTCTTTTCTCTCTTTTCTTTCTTTTCGCGTGTAAATCACAGTGAAGGAAACACTCAAAAAGCTTTATATATAAATCCAACGAGCAGCAGTAAATTCAAAGAGCGCTTTCAGATGTTATTGAACAAATTTCGAATTTGTCTTGAAAACTACAACTGCGAAATGTAAGGATGAGGGCTTGAAATTGCCAGGGTAGTTTCGACTTTAATCCAAAGAGATTGGTTCACTTTGTGGTTCGTATTGATCCGGAATGCGCCGAAATGTAACGCTTGGGTAAGTCCAAGAAAGGCTGAAAAGGTTTACGAAGTGTGGAGCCTTTTAACAAAACCGTGGAAACGTAAAATCAGAAAACGTGTGTGAAATACATATGTGGTTGGCAATGCGCGAATGATGTCTCCGCAACATTAACGTCTTACCGAAAGAGCTGGTCTTGAATACCCTATTAATTTTTAGTTTAGGAAACGAAAACACGAAAGTGTCATTTTAACTAGCTACGAAGCAACACATCTGCAGAGCATAGTTTCGTCAAGGTGTGGAGCGAGTCAAGTGTTCCTGAGGATGCCTCGTGGAGAGGTGAAACACCTGTCGAATTTATTTTTGAGGTTGCAAGTGTGGATGGTTTGCGCTTGCCTTTTACTAACGCTTTGCATGGCTTTTCAACTGCGAGCGGGAGGGAGGTGTATGCGTCTGCATCGTGTCTAACTCATTGAGAATAGATTGGCGGAATAGTACTAAATATTTATCCATCCGTTTAATGTACACGAACTGTCGTGTATTATCGGCTATTTTGTGTATTTCGTGTAGTATCGGTACACTTGTATAATCGTTTAGTATTTATATAAGGCAGCGATAGTAGTTGAAATCTATTGGTGCACTAAATGGTGCATCAATCTATTCGAACCCACGACCTTACGAACGGAAAGCGAGGTCACTATAACCGCCATCCGTATAGTCTCTTATGAGACACAATGTGCAAACTACATGATGAAGTATCTTCCTAGCTTCAAATAAGCTGTGTTTACGTGTTCTAGTTTCAAGAACAGACATTATTGCCACTGAATTATAGTCTGTATTATCTTGCAGTAAGATGCATTGTAGAAACAAAATCCCTAGAGAGGATTTATGCGGAGTTTTCTTTAAATGTACAATTTATTGTTCAGTGCAAACTCGTAGCTAAAATCTGAGAGTAACATTTGACTCGATGCATTATAGATTATTATTACTCGACTATTTATACTGGAGTGGAGTGTGTTTCCGCTAAAGGCTGATTAAAATTAACAAAAAAAAAAAATGTTTGTTGCTTTTTGTGGATTTATATCTAACTACAAACCACGGAGTAAGTTCTGTCAGACTTCTGGTTCCCATAGTAATACCTCTATGAGATCTTTGCTTAGTTTGGGGCTAGATGGCTATGTGCTGTAGTTAATTATTCATGTACTTATTTCTTTTTGTGTTTATGTTATTTTCTGTTTTGTAACTTTTCTTTTTTATTTCTAACTAGCTGGTGCCCGCGACTTCGTCTGCGCAGAATTAGTACTTCGTGTAATTCTAACGGTTTTTACAGCGCAACGCCAGAATAGCTCGCAGATGGCAGATTTTTTTCCTACTTACTGACACTTCGATATATTTTGGACAATTCACTCAATATCTTTATAAATTATTGCCTATGTGTTATTCTGATGTATAAGCTATATTATTGTAAAGTTTCATAGAAGATAAGTAATTCTGTAGTTTTTGCGTGAAAGAGTAACAAACATACATACAATATTTCGCTTTTATAATATAATAAATATTATAGTAAGAAGTAAGATAATGTAGTTTGTTGGTTGTTGGTTTGTTGTAGGTTGTTTAGCAGACGTTTCATGTCCGCTAAACAAAATTGGTCGCAACGGGAGACAAGCGCGGATTGTTTGTTGACACTGCAATCTGTATGTGTTGAGTTATGGTCTATTTTGTGGCAACCATTACTTATGTTAGCATGTATAGGTTTATTGTATTTTGTCTATTCGTCTATTGTAATGTGTTGCAAATACAATGTAATATATTGCATATAATATATAAATATTGCATTTACAAACATATTCTATTATAATCTATTTTATTAATGCTATTTAAGATATCTCATTATGTTTTCTGCAATAGTATTTTCTTCAATCTTCAAAATATGTTCAATGGTAATTGAAAGCACAAAGAGTAAGTTAACTATACGAATAGAGTAAGCAATCGCAACTTTTTTGTGGCTTCGTATTTTACGAGCAGCAGAGAGAATCCTGTAGATCATTCAGATCACACTCTATAGCCTACAATAACCGTTCATACCTACAACTACACCGTGTATCTTGTAACTCCGAGATTTCTGCAAATGTAGAGCTAGAAATACAGGGCTACATTAGTATTTATCTTCTTAGTAATGTGTTGGTTAATACGCGACTGCAACTTATATTAAGTTTAATATGTCTTACTTGCTCTTAGATGAGTACAAACTAGATAATTTTCTCAAGCATTACCATAAATAGTGTATCGTTCCTGCGATTTTTTGACGCAATGTTCGACGTGGAGCATTTACATGTATTATTTATTTTTATTTTGCGATTATTTGTTGAAATGTCAGATTTGCTGGTCGCGTGTGTTGCTGCTGGCCAAACGATCGCTGCTGGAGGGAACCCCCGGGAAGCAGCGATGTGAGGACTGGCCGCTTTACAGAGGTTCCAAAGATTTGTCCTCTGGACGTAGCTCTACCTTCTGCTCTGTAGGTTGAGGGTTCGATTCCCTCCCAGGATAAACATTTGTGCGAAGGACATAGGTATTTGTTCTGTGTCTGGGTGTTATAAAGTATCATAAGTAAGTATTTAAAAATATATAAGTATTCTATCAGTCATCTAGTCACCATAATACTTGCTATGCTTAGTTTGGGACTAGATGGTGTTGTGTGCACTGTCCACCAATATTTATTAATATCATATATTCATTAATTTATTGTTATTCTTTATTATCTCGAGTGTGGGGACAAAAATGAAAGTAAGCCTTAAGTCTTCATGCCTACATCGTACAATGCGTAGACAAACGTTTGTATGATCTGCAAATATTTGCCTCAGGCCTGGGTGTTTCTATTATTATTATGTATATATTTACAACAAAACCAGTCAGTATCAGTCTTGAGGTACCCATAACACAAGCTCCGCTTACTTTGGAACCAAATGATGCTGTGTGAAAGTACTGAATGTTGTTATATTTTTTATCATATATAGAAAACGGAAAATTATATATCATATATTCGTAAATATATATATAAATAAATAGATAAATAATTAACACAGCGGCATTTTAACACAGCGTCATCTGGCCCCAAAGTAAGCAGAGCTTGTGTTATGGGTACCATATGACTGATATACTACTTACATACTTTTTTTTTGTAAATACATACATATTATACATAGAAACACCCAGACCCGAGACAAATACATGCAGATCATACAAACATTTGTCTCGCGGCGGGAATCGAACCCGCAACCTTCTGCGTCTCAGCCGGACCTTAGCTCACTGCGCCATAGAGGTTGTCATATATAATTCGAAAATTGCTAAATTTACTGAAAATAAAAATTCAGTGCCCACAAATGGTGAAAGAAACCACGGAATACGAATACGAATGTATTAGCTACTGTGCCTTAATCTTATATCAAATATAATGTTTGGACGTGGATCTGACTACCCCTTAGGCATCCTGAAAGACTTACATAACAAGAGATGTCTACAAAGCCTGAGGATTACAATCGTGTGTTTGTTTTAACCACTCACACGGTGAACATTTAGGTACTGACTGTCGATGGAATGCACAAAAATGCACCCGAGAATTTCTAGGCCGCATGTTAAAGATTCCCTTATATCTTGATGACTACTGAAGCTAGTTCCTACACTTTTAAACTTTGTAGCTATAGGTACAGGAAAACGTTCTTAGAGCACTGACTGGCCTTAACTTTTTAAGATATCTACTTATAAACCTAGTTATGAACTAAATTAAATACAAGATTAAAAGTTTGCGCATAACGAATTTAGATGCTTTATACGCAAACCAAATATATAGTCGTAAAGCTGGTTTAATCCTTACTATAATAATATTATAAACGCGAAAATTTGTTTGTATGTTTGTTACTCTTTTACGCAAAAACTACTGAATGGATTTGAATGAAACTTTACTATAATATAGCTTATACATCAGAATAACACATAGGCTATAATTTATAAAGATATTGTTTGATAAGTCCAAAATATAACGATCTGTGTCAAGTAAGTAGATGACTAATAGAATACTTATATATATTTAAATACATACTTATGATACTTTATAATAACCAGACACAGAACAATCACCTATACCTATGCTCTTCACACAAATGTTTACCCTGGAATCGAACCCTCAACCTACAGCACAGAAGGCAGAGGTACTACCAACTGAGCTGACAGGCTAGTCAAATTAGTACATATACACACACGAAAATTGGTAATACAGTAGAAACAAGCAGTTAGGAAGGTATGTATATAGAACAATAAGGTAAGAAGGTAAATAAAGAAACAACAAAAAATAAACACAAAGATTACATACACAGTAAAATAACATAGTACAATTGTACACTGTTGTACACTTGTACACTGTTGTACACTGTTGTACACTTGTACTCTATTGTACACTTGTACAGTAACTGTGGTTCAAAAACATTCAGCCCTTTCCCTGTGTGTCCAAACAGGTCCAATCTCATCGTTGATGCAATTAAATTGAAATGCGATGAAATTATTCCGAAGTTTCCGAATATTTATTCGTTATGTTTCAACGTTTTATTTTCGTTATTAATTAGATAAAACGGTTGCCCAGAGTTTTATCAAGAACACTGGTTGAAAAGACATGTCCCCTCCGTCGCAACGCATAAACATAACTCGTGCTGGATTTGCCTTGCCAAGCGTGCTTGGCTTGTTAACTAATGTGGTTTATCAAAAGCTTTCGACAAAAGGGTTTTGGGTGATATCTCAATATGTACCTACAATAATGGGAAATAGTAACCCACTGCCCTGATTTCTAAACAGGGTTGTGTCACTTTTTCACACTCTATCGAGTTTCTCTGACGCATACCTACCCGCATTTTACTGCGGGGCTTCATACGGACTCCGTTAAACTTACAACGGTAAATAAAAGAATAGGAATAAATAAGACGACCTCTGTAGTTACAGTTGGCGAAGGCCCGCTTGAGAAGCAGAAGGTTGCGGGTTCGATTCCCGCCGCGGGACAAATTTTAAGTATGATCTGCGAATATTTGTTTCGGGTCTGTTTTTAAAAGATGAAAAGACGAAAGAAGATAGTGTGTTTTAAAAAAAGTACCTATACAAGTACTTTGGCCCAGAAGACACTGTATGAAATGATACTATATATATATGATATACAAGCAAATAACATAAAACTAACTAAATTAAAGGAGGAAAATGGCAGCAGAAACGGCAAATTTCACAGAAGTGTTATCACTTCATTCGAAAGGTGCCTCTGAGGCGCATTTTCATAATTATCATAATCATTACACTATTTTGAAATAAGTAGTGACATGATAAGAAATCAGCAAACGAGTGAGCAGTGAGCAGCAAACGAGGGGGCCTACTCTTGAAATCGATTAATGATATATCGGGTCAATACATCGTTTCAACTCGTTTGAGCAATAGAACGACATACATTACTTTTGAAAATCGATGTCATAATCATCCACAACAGACGATTCGATTTCTTGAATTTGACAACGAAATAATAATAATAATAATACCGGACATTTCACACAACATCATCTGGCCCCAAAGTAAGCAGAGCTTGTGTTATGGGTACCACATGACTGATATACTACTTATAAACCTACTTTTTTTTGTAAATACATACATATTATACATAGAGACACCCAGACCCGAGACAAATACTTGCAGATCATACAAACATTAGTCCCGCGGCGGGAATCGAACCCGCAACATTTGCGTCTCAGCCGGACCTAAGCCCACAGTGCCACAGAGGTCGTTGAAATAATTGTCCATTCGACTGATTTTGACTTGCATTTTTTTGATATATCGAGCGATATATCGCCCAGAGCTGACTCAATGAGTACAAAGTTACAAGCTGAAAGGCAAATACAGTGAAACTATATTGAAGAAAATTGAAAGTCCAAGAGCTTGTATTTTACTTCATTCCTATAAACTATTTCTCAGCTTTTTCTTGTTTACCCTTTCGCAGAAAAAGCCGGGCTTATTTAACACAGTTATGATAGAAAGCTTACATTTAAAACCAAAGCTTACATTCATACAAAAATTTACATACGATTGCTGCTAATATATGTTTGTTTAATATTAAAAAGATCCTATACAAACTTTAACACTTGCATAAGGGTTGTTTAGAAAATACTTTAACATGGACTTTTCTCGGTGCTCGATGTTTTTCTGCGATATAGGTTGTGGGTTCAATCCCCACCCGGACAAACATTTGTGTGATTAGGATTAGAACTAGAATTTATTTATTTCTGAAGAACAGAAAACTTACAGTATTCACCAAAATTCTGTCTTAATTAAAACTGAATAAAACTTTTTAACAAAAAATTAAACCGCCAAAAAAACTGAAAAGCAAAAAAAAAATCCTCTTTTATTTAACCTTAATAACTTATTCTTTGCTCTTCAGATTTTTCAACGGTTTAATTTTTTGTTAAAATGTTATTTTTTATAATTTTTTGTGACTTTAATCTAAAAATTACTACATGCTTAATCTAACATTAAAACAGCTAACTACCTTGATTTACAATCAGTGAGTGAACAATCAATCATCCCCTGTTTTCCTACCCATAGGGTTGTTTTTTTTTCCAAATTTATATGGGACCACTCTCGGAGTATACCCTATCCATTAAAAAATAATTATCAAAATCGGACTATTCTGTAAAATGTTATGCAACATACATAAAAAATTAATATAAGAAACATAAAAAAATATACGCGTTGACTTGTAAACCTCCTTCTTTTCGTCGGTTAAAAATACTAATAGATAATTACAAATTAAAAAAAGGCTGTCATTAAACAATTATATTTCTTGGAACTCGTGTACGAATGTGTTTAGCAAAAAAATAAACAATATGCTTGTACGTAAAGTGTATTTTGAAACTATTTACGTATATTAATTACTGGTTTAGTATAGTAGATACACTTAGTTTGAAACTAAATGGTGCAACATGTAAGTTAAGTTTTCTGAGTAGAGTTTACTCAGTTGGAAAAGCAAAAACTGCAAATAGCAGCCTTAAATACAGTTTAAAGCAGACAGCACTGAGAAAACTTGGCATTTTAATTTTGGCTCTCCTCCAAGTAGGCGAGAGGTATTTAGAACGACCAAACTTGTGTGTGTAACGTCCCCAGAGAGGCTGAGCTAGGAAACTACTCCGAGGTCTTAATTTAATATTGTGGGCTAAATAAAGCCGTTGCCTTGTCTAATTGTAGTTTCCTAAACTGAGATAGACGAGCTATTTAGGAACGTTATGACGATAATAGCTGAGGAGCATTCGGTATTTAAGGTATAGCTGATTCGGTATAACGCTACGATACGTTATCTATGTACATTGAGTATTTGTAATAATAATAATAATAATACCGGACATTTCACACAGCATCATCTGGCCCCAAAGTAAGCAGAGCTTGTGGGTACCACATGACTGATATACTACTTATATACTTCTTTTTTTTTTGTAAATACATACATATTATACATAAAAACACCCAGACCCGAGACAAATACTTGCAGATCATGCAAACATTAGTAAGTAAGTAATATTTGTAAGTATTGTGAGAGTGGCGGATGATTGGAATCTAACATAATATTATTAATATTGACACGTATACTTTTAACAAAACAATCGGACCTATTGACTGTGACATTAAATTTGAATTTTTATCATTTGTTATCCGTTCTATGTGATTTATTTAGAGTAATTTATTGGGTTCTAATTAATCTAATACCTTTAAACGAGCAATTCTTGTATATATGTGAATATCGGAAACGGCTCCATCGATTTTCATGAAAATTTATGAGTATACAGGGGGTGTCGGGGGCGATAAATCGATCTAGCTAGGTTTCATTTTTAGAAAACGTCGATTTATCCGTGTTTTGTACCGAGCAAAGCTTGGTCATCCAGGTACTAATTACATAAATAAATGATGAACAAGCAAAAACACTCACCCAACAGTAACATCAAAAATATTACTGCCTACTGAGCTGGAGACGGCCATATCACCGAAGCCCTTCCTGGCCACGATGACAGAAGTAATCAGATCCGGCACCGAAGTCCCCGCAGCCAGCAGAGTGAGCCCCATCACCTCGGGAGGCACCATGGCGGTAGAACCCGCGACGTTCGCCCACCACACCATAAGGTAAGAGAAAAACGCAATCCAAACTATAGACCCTATAAATGTTATAGGGAATAGGTTCTTCCCTGGAAAAGAAAACATAAATGTTAGACTGTTTTGTGACACTGTGTTGATCTAAATACTACCCTATAACAGATGCACGAACAGATAAGGTTACTATTGTGAGTGGCCATTATTGTTAAGTTTTTAGGTCATCGTAGACGTTATTTTCGTGTATGTAGAAAACCACTAACAATAGTTTTTTCTATTGTTCCTGCCTCGGTATCGCGACTTCGGTACTTTAAAGGTGAAGCATTTACAAAAGTCTAATCAATACAATCGCAATCATGACTGGTTTTCGCGTCTGTATAATGTCCCCCATAACTTGAGCTGTACACTCATGGCAGTGCAGTGGTTGACCTCCTACTACACTCATAGTGGTCTTCCTTCCACTCAACTTCACCATGTTTAGTTTACTTCAGTATCATGAATAAGGTACGAGAAACAATGTCAAAAACATGAAAAATGTATCCGTTTCTATCTAACCCGCAAAACCACAATTTTGCGAGCTTGTACGTACGTAAAAATGTATCTCTATTGTGTCACGTGCACAATACATCTATATTTTACGATCGAAAGGTCCCGGACATGTGGATACTCCCAAGGGTCGAAAGGCTTCGTCATTGACCTAAAATCTTTGCTGACCAGCTCCGATGACGTCATAGGGCACATTTACGGCGATAGCAGGTTTATTGGTAAGGCAAAATAGTTGCACAAACTGGTAACAAAAGTTCAGAGAGCTTAATATAATCAGATAGTTATTTGCTAGTTACTCTGGGAGCCTGTGCAAGATTGCGTCAGTTTTATTTTATACAGATGTTAGGCGCCGAAACGCTACTTTCAATGTGAATGCAGACACTTATAGGAGTAGGTCGGTGTGAAAGGTTCGGGATCGTCTGTTGATATTTTTAGAATAAATTAGGGTGAAAGAGGAAAAAGGTCCAAATTCTATAACAACAATTTTGATCTAAATACGGCTTGGTATTTTAGAAATTATTTGCCGTCCGGACAACATAAGTAAGACTATCGCTACGGAAGTATTTATCTGCAGCTTTATTTTGTTGTTTTATTTTAAAAACACTTGATTTAACTTTGAGCCCGGGAAAGCCGCGTGGAATGCCTAATGCGAGTTCAGTGTAGTGGAGACGGTGAAATTGCCTGAAGTCTTATACTTTGTTTTTAAAAGAAGTATCGGAAGCTACATCTGTTTCATTTTGGCACATGTATGCTTTGGAAAAAAAATGACTATACGCTGTGTGCGGAGACATTTACTAATATGTGTTTTACATGCTTACTTTTAAAAATTCTTAGTCAGGGCGTATATTTTGTAAAAATATCCTTTGAACTCTCGTGCATTCCTATGCACTATATCGATCATGAGAGTTCATAATCCGACTAGCACTTGCCTGATTTTCGGGTAGCTGTGACCACAACCTTTTTTAAAGGCTCGATCCGCGTCTGCAAGACAGCCGTTTTGTAGCGGAGATGCGACTTGTGGCTGTGACGCAATCTTTATATATTTTAACCTCCTTATAGCACAATAATGTAAAATGATGTAAATTAAGCTAGAAACCTTGGTCTTTGATAATCTGCTGAGATTTGAAAATCATGTGCTCCATAAGGAAAAAAATGATTTTTACTGTCTCAAGGTGTTATTCTAAATCTGGGGCTAACTTTGAATCGCCACTTATCTGCGAGATACTATCTTATCCAGACCAAACTACGGAGATGTTTATGGATCTCAGTTATTCAGTATGCCTCAGCGGTAAGTTCAGCGCGTGCAAAATGCATGTTGATTCGGTTTTGATGTCCCTCGAGGAATCACATTACTCCCTTCTTAAACATCTGCCTCTATCCACAGTATGGACTCCCGTAGTGAGCTTCATTTAGCTGGACTTGTCATAGACGTTCTTAAGATTGATAAATCAGAGTACTTGCATACGAAGATTAAGTTTGCCACTCCTATATCACAGCCATAAAACCGCGGCATTTACTGGCAGTTTCCGATATTTGGCTACGAATTGTTGGAATAATATACCCCACCCATTCCTAAGAATGTCGTTAGCCGACATTAGGTAATCTGGCGTCTAAATTAATTACACTACATGCATGTGTGTTTTTCTGTTACCTGTTGTCTTAAGAGACTGCTGCTTCCAGAGGAGATCACATTACACCACGAGAAAATAAACTCACTCATACACACATACACACATTTTCACTCAGAAATACTCAAATAGGTACAAGTACACGTAATATTGTAATACACTCGTTTTCGGTAAGAAAATAACGGTTGGAACCAAAATCCAAGATTACCTCTCGGAGTCCTAGTGTCCGGGAGGGTGATCCATAAAGGGAAGACAATTGGCGCAACCAACAGATATGTCAGCCGCTTTCGGAAGCCGGAGGGCCACGACATGTCCAGTGGTGTCGTATCCTCCTCCAGGTCTCCAATCTGGAAGAAGATGGTTCATTAGACGAAGATCAAGGACTTTCGCAGTCCGAGATGCTGAAAGCATGAATAATCCTCCAGAGCAAATAACGTTGCAGCATTAAATGTATGACCAAAGATCTTGAAACGAATACGAGTACTTAAGTAAATATTTAGGTACGCCCATGCTGACGCCAAAAGCGATGTGTTGCATGTGATTTGAGTCTCGTCATGTTGCAAGAAGGTTTTGTGATTGCAACTCAATTCAGGACTCAATTCTAGTCGAAGCAGGCTCAAACAAATTATCAGAAAATTATAATAAGAATAATACTGGACATTTCACATCCCCATGCATCCCCAAAGTAAACAGAGCTTGTGTTATGGGTTGGGCACCACATGACTGATATACTACTTAAATATGTACGTTTTTTTTTGTAAATATATACATTTATACATAGAAACTGTCAGACCTGAGATAAATACATGCAGATCATACAAATATTTGTCCCGCAGCGGGAATCGAACCCGCAACCTTTTGAGGTTCTATTTTTTTCATGATACACTACTAAAAAATAATTGACCGAGAGAGCGCGAAGCGCGAGCGAGTGTCTCTGTTTTAGCTTAGGCAAAAATGCTTTCGTTTGTCTGGTCCGGCTGGCGTCCGACCGGCGTCTGTCCGGATGTTCTCCTCTACAGGTCGCAATTCTCAACAGATTCTCGTAAAATTTTGTGAGTAATGTTTCTATGTATAACGATATAGAATTCTTTTGTTGATTATTTTTTTGCAAATTTTTTAAAATAGCCTAGTAATGGGGGTTAAAAAAGTAAAAAAAATTATATTTCATTTCGAAAAATGTTCAAAACTTACACTAAACTTTTTTGTTACCCTTTTAAAGACGCAACTTTTTTGTTCGAACAACTATTTCATCTGATAAACTTCAAGGGGCCGACCCCTTGGTGAAGTAAAATGTAAGTGTAAAATAATGAAAAGAATAACAAATTTCATCAGCTTTCGAAATATAACTATGATTTTTGGTTTTTGGTCACTCATACCCATGGGGATGAGTAACCAAAAACTTTTTTTTGTTAGAATGTTTTGAAGAAGCTTTTGAAAACGGCGATAGCGCCCATATTAACAAGCTATGCAAAGACGTTCGCGAGGTCTAAAACTCACAGAGTCACTAGTTAATAGAATAGGTGCATAAGATTTCATTGCTTTTAAATGACTGTACCTAATTTAAACTTGTTAATAAAGAGCACCATAACGGCTTATAAATAACATTCAAATAATAAGCTTGCACAAACTCGGCAAGTTGATATAAACTGTTGAAGTAAGGCTTTATATTCCATCAAGTTCGTAAAGTAGGATCAAGCGTCAGGATATACTAAAGAGTACTTTCCGAGCGAATAGTTCTACGAAGTTACCACTAAGATGTGGTTCAGTTTGCAGCGCGAACATTATCCAGGAACAACTCTTACTGAATATGTAGCAGTTGAAAATGTAAAATGGGTGCTTTTGAAGAAAGATTAGTTGTTTTCAGATAATGGTTTATGCAGTTTCAATTTGAGACATTAGGTTCTAAAAAGAAACCCGTCGACTTACTTACCCATCCCTGTTTAACCAACTTAAATAAAACCGGCCAAGTGCGAGTCGGACTTGCGCTCCGAGGGTTCCGTACAAACCTATAGGTATATAAGTAAAATTTCACCCATCACGACAATCGAGTCATAGTCGGATGATGTAACAAAAAAAATACAGTTTTCGCAATTTTTCCTTTATCTGTGCTATAAGACGTTGCTTCGTACCAAATTTCAAGTTTCTGAGTTCATGGGAAGTACCCTGTAGGTTTTGATTCCCTTGCGAGTTGCGAGTTTGAATATATGCGACTTAAATTGCTGTTTCTCTTGATTGCGTTGACATAGAAGTTTGATTTTGTTACAGCTTAAAGGACTTGAGTATTTGATATGAATTTCAATTTAATACCTCTACGCGTTCATGAGAAAAGGGGTATGTTAAAAATGATTAAAAATATTTTTATTGTATGATGTAACTAAAAATGTACGGTTGTCGCAATTTATCCTTTATCTGTGCTATAAGTCGTTGCTTCGAACCAAATTTCAAGTTTCTGAGTTCACGGAAAGTACCCTGTAGGTTTTGATTCCCTTGCGAGTGTCGAAAATTTGCGGCACAACCGGCTGTATCTTTTTGATTTGATTTTTTCACAGCTTTAAGGACAGTAAATCTAAGTTTTTGATATAAATTTGAGCGTGATACCTACGCGTTCCTGAGAAAAAGTGTCTTGACAGACAGACGGACAGACTGACGGACAACAAAGTGATCCTATAAGGGTTCCGTTTTTTCCTTTCGAGGTACGGAACCCTAAAAAATGATCAAGTACTAAAATAAAAACATTTTTAACCGACTTCAAAAAAAGGAGGTGCTCAATTCGGTTGTATTTTTATGGGCTGTTCTGTTACGTCTTACATACGTGTTTTATTTTCTTGTCTTTCCTGAAAACTCCAATCTGGGTGTCTTCAAGTCAAGAGTAAATAAGTTCTAGACTTTCGTGCCCCATCGTCCTTGACCACCAGGTGAGTATCGTGGTCATACGTAGGTCTATCTTCAATACAAAAATAAATAAATTAAAACATTTGGTCATAATATAACAGGTAAGGTTTATTTATAAAATTTATAAAATCGCACCTAAGAGGTACATACTTTTTTTAGCATCAAGGTTTTTTTTACCATCATCGGTTACTACTCCAATTAAATCGATAGATAATTGATTCAGGCATGACTTTGCGGAAATCCATTACACAACATATTTAAACAGTTGAATAAATATTTATTTATTTTTAAAATTTAATGTGTGGTATGCCCTAACTTTCTACTAACGCAAAGACGTATAAGGTCTTTTAAATTGCGGGCGGTAGGTAGGTGCATGCGTCTGCAGCGTGTCTAACTCATTAGGTATAGATTGGCGGTATGGTATTACGTAGAATAGGCTATAGGTATGTTTATTGTTTTCAATTATACCGTCACAGTCGGATATTACAAATTTGAAATTTTTATGATTCTAGGTCAACGGGAAGTATCCCATTTTAATACATTTTTGATAAATTTTGATTTGATTTGAGCGAGCTTGAAATATCCGGCATAAATTATTTAGGTCATATTTTTGCGATATTGGGTCCATATATTTTGATTGCGTTACTTAGAAGCTTTATTCTTGTAACTAAAATGGAAGCAGACTTGAGTATTTGGTATTATTTCAGCTTGGTACCTTGAACCGTTTTTGAGAATACTAGTCGTGACAGACAGACAACAAAGTTATATTATAAGGGTTCCTTATGTCCTTTTGAGGTATGTAACCTTAAAAATAAAAAATCGGGTTGCACTCGTGTTGGGTTGTCGGGAGTGCCGACAGAAGTGAAAACTTATTTTGACGCGTTAGAGTTTAGTAATAAATCACTTCAAAATCAGTAATTACTGACTGCCAATCAAATACTGATGATGACGAACACAGATGATGCAATATTTTTTGTTTAGAATGTAGATAATATATCAAAGAATCTAACTCAGTAAACTTCTCCATACAAAAGTAGACTGTAAACATGTGAATTAAGGTTTATAATCAAATGGGGCGAGCGCGGCAGCCGGCTGCGTCTCGCCCCAGACGGTAACGGTGTCGCGAATCCAGAGGTTTTACCTCATCTAAAAATATGCGTACCGCGCTAAAAGAAGTTTTCATTTCTAAAATGAAACCGGAGTAATCGGAGCTGAAACGTTGATGGACCGAACATTTCGTTCGATCGAACACGTTCGTAAATAGTGGAATTGACGCTCTCGTATATCTATTGGCCTGATCTTGTAACCGTGATCTTGTATTGGTCTGATCTTCGAACCATGTGCAAAATGATAATTTATGTACCTAATACTAAATGCGCTATAATCAAAGCGCTACAATGTTGCCATGTCAATGAGGTTCCATAGAGTTCGTTTTTAACAAAACAAAGCGTATAACTTACTCACATATAGGAGCAAATAGCCATTATTTGAAAAGGCTTTTATCTCGCTCGAAGCCGTCATCGAAATGCTATTTCAATAGAGGGATTGCTCCGTCACAAGGCAGGGGATCAGAAACCAGATATGTGTGGAAATTGTTGACTAAACGCCGGAAAAAAAGTCGGAATAGTTTGGAAGAGTTCGGTAGTGTAGTGTGTCGTAATCTCTCGGCGGCATATTAGTAAGCATTTAGTCAGCCCGCGACCACGGTTATTGCAACATAACTGAATCAGAATAAATTGAAAGGTAATATGCGATAAATACCCGGTAACTACTAAACTAATCATAATAAATGTTGGTGGACAATGCAAACAACACCATCTAGCCCCAAACTAAGCATAGCGTGTATTATGGTGACCAGATTACTGATAGAATACTTATATATTTTTAAATACATACTTATGATACTTTATAATACCCAAATACAGAAAAACAGAACTATGTTCATCACATAAATGTTTATCCTGGGAGGGAATCGAACCCTCAACCTACAGCACAGAAGGCAGAGCTACTACCAACTGAGCTGACAGGCTAATCAATATGAATTCTGATTGCATAAAAATACTAAGTACTTTAGTATGAACCAGTGGCTTCATGGTTTGATAACTTCGATAGGTTATCGTTCCCTCACTCCTAGGTACGAATACACTCGGAAGTCGAAATTAATTGTTAGAAGAATTACGCAGGAGAAACTTCAATCTGAGATTTTATTAAAACAGAACACTATGAAGCGCCGTTAAGATTTATATTTCGCTGTATGCTGTTATTAATACAATCGTTTTTGACGTGATAACGTATTTTAAAACGATGAACGCCGGCTGCACGCACGAAAAATTGTCACGTTCCACCTGAGCCGAGCGTGCAAGCGAGAGCGCGGAAGAAGCGATAGAAGCGAAGCGAAGCATAATTGGCCTAAGCGTTTAGCTTGTGACGTATCTTAATAGTTTAAAAGTATGCAACTTTTCATCAATGATTTCTTATGACGTTATCACGTAAAGTTATCGTCCTTAAACCGACTTTACAGAAAACCATTTTTTTCTATGAAATTTATAGCACCGAAATTATTAATTCAACTACCTATGGTTTACATCTATAACCTACCTGTCTGATTTTTCATTAATAAAAACCGGAAAACTTTACCGGCAATCCGGAAATGCAGCGACTCTCTAGATGGACGGAATTTAAATTAATTGGTACCTGGGCTGCAGACAGGGTTGCATAGGGAGGAGTAGAGGGGTGGGGTGGTTAAGCCTCCTGTCTGGACCATGTACCTTTGTAATTGAATGTCCAGTCTCCACTCCAGTTTATAGCCGAGAGCGATGCACTTTTATGTTTTGATTTTATAAAAACAAAACTCACTCTATGGAGTTATTTATTTTTGAGGACTGGGAGAATTTCGTATATTCGGTTCAGTAATTTTTTGAATAGGTATTTTTAATGAATAATAATGAATTTCAAATTTAATAATCTTTGTAGGGTTTATAATTAATATCAAACAATAAAATGAAATAAATACCAATAAATAAATAAATAATTATATGATTGGTAGTGCAAATGTAAAATAGTGTCAATACACTAATTTTATTTTTAAATTATGACATTTTTTACGGGCAGAGAGACATGTATTAATGTCATCGTAAGCTTTCTCAGTCAGATGTTTCTTAACAGTAATCTTAAATAATCTCTCTTTTAAACTCGTACATTAGAACATGAACAGTCCGAATCGAACGAGTACTATTTGCCCAGTTACCGAAGTGGGAAGTTTAAAAAACAACTCAACCCACTCTGAAAACGACCCTAGAACACTTTGAGCAGAAACTGGTTATAAGGTCGATTCAATCGAGTTATTTAACACTATAAGTTCATATAGATGAGCCGCACATCCTCAAAATCATAGGGGCTTATTGATTTTATCTGTCTATCTACGTTGTTATGTGTTTACAGTCTGTCTAGGGGGGAGGGTGGCCGGTGGGATGGGTATTTTTGTAATTCAATTTTAATATTAACGGGGAATGAAAACCCTGTAGTGATTTATGTTATAACTGCAATGAGAGACCTCTTTAGATGATATAATGTTTCGTTTTTGAATATTTCTAGATATTTATGGTTAAAGATATTTATTCCTCAAAGAACAAGGTTCACTTTTAGAAAATATTTGATTACAATGTATGTACATTAAGTACTGGTTTGGATCCAGTGTTATAACAGTTTCATTACTACTTTTTTAAGATATTAGAAAATAGAAGTAGAATCAGAAGTGTTTTTCAGAATATATTTTTTAAACTTTTTAGGGTTCCGTACCACGAAAAGAAAAAACGGAACCCTTATAGGATCACTTTGTTGTCCGTCCGTCCGTCCGCCTGTCAAAACCCTTTTTCTCAGAAATGCGTGGAGGTATCAAGCTGATATCAAATACTCAGGTCTACTGTCTCTTAAAGCCGTGAAAAATCAAACTTCTAAGCCAACGCAATCAAAAGATACAGACGTTTATGCCGCAAATTTCCGCAAGGGACACTCGCAAGGGAATCAAACCTACAGAGTACTTCCCGTGAACTCAGAATCTTGAAATTTGGTACGAAGCAACGTCTTATAATTATATATATTATTTTGACGTCATATGTTATGCTTTTTTACCAGAGTAGGTTCTGCGAGGGTCCATCGATCGATATTAATGAAAACTAAAAAGGTTTTGCCGTAACGTTTGGCTTAGTTTGATTAACTAGATGTGGGTGTGGATGGGTAAATCTATGTTTGTGTATAATGCCTCTAGAATTTATAGTTTTTAATCATCGCACTGTCCCTGCGCTACGTGAGATCGGAACAACATGTTTCCATCTTCCATATTTTTCCTTATCAGCCATCATTTTGCTTTTCATACTCATAATTATCTTGTCTACTTTACTCTCTACTCATTTTTTTTCACATTAGCATGGGATAGTTGTCAAAATAGTAAGGGTAGTATTTAAACGAGTAACTGTAAATTAAAATTTTAAGTGACAGAAATAATTAATTTGGGTTATTGGATTACTAAGTGAGCGACTAACTGGGAGTGACGAGAAATCAATAGAACATCAACTTACCAACATTCATTTGAGCTAATTAACATAAAACATGAGAAACTTCATAATATTTAAGGGGACCTAATATTTATTTGAGTGTCAACTTTACGTGCATTTATTTCAATATTTGGCAAATGATTTATGATGATGCCAAATATTACTATGATTAAGTGAGCGGCATTTTATTTTATATGAGGTGTTTCGAGTAGGAAAACCTCGTTGAAAAATACTTTACCTAACCTAACCAAACCTCAATTGAAAAATCGTCTGTATCTTAATATTGCAGGCCCTCTTTGTATTTCTAGTCGCTCATTTAGTAATTTAGTCGCACACCTAAAATTATAATATCCAAAATGGATTATTCACAATTTATGTTTTTGTTATCTCGTTCTGGATTTTATTAGTAATGTTTTATTAATTCATCATCAGCTTAGTATACCGCTTACTCAAATTCATACTGCTCAAGTTATTAAAAGAGTATCTCATCATCAGTTGCTAAATATTTTTTTATTCAATCGTTTTATTCCTCAAATAAAAAGCGTATGTTTCCAAAAACGTATTACATTGTCTCATTTATATTTATATTATATATATATATGTATATTAATACTATAATTTCAAAATTATTTCACGGCGTCTGGCAGATACTTTGCGTGACCCAAGAGCTGGCTCCTATCTGGCCCAGCGTATTAGCATTGTCATTCAACGTGGTAATGCCGCCAGTATCGTATACATCATTCTTATTATAATATGACCATAATAAAATTAATACTACATTGGCATCCAAAGTCGCTCTTCCACATGGTCAGGATAGATATAATATATTATATTCTACTAACATTATAAATCTCTTATTCATGTAATGAATCGCGAGATGTTATAGAAATACCAAAACGCAACAATAGCGCGTTCAAATTTTACTGCAACGCTTCAAATTTTAGTAAATATATAAAAGTGTTAAAAGTTAAAAGCAATGTGTATACAGTTAAAAGTTATCTTATTATTCTTTTCTGATACAAAAGCAATAACGAATAACACATTTGATCTCTGTCCCATTACTCGCGGAACGCTCGACGCGGCCCTGAATAAACTTCGGGGAATTCAATTCTACGACAGAGTGATGTTCAATGTGAACAGATTCCGCGAGAATTATTCATTTTAACGTGTTCAAATTGCTCAGGCTGTTGGCAGCATATTCGATCGTCTGTGTGATTTGATAAATTATATATTAATGTAGACAAACCGTTAGACATCAGTTTTTCACGTTCATTCTCTGAGTTTTTTTATTTAAGTAGACTACAAAGAGACTGCGCTTGTGTCTTTGTTTCCATGATGAGCTACTAAGATGAATCGTTGCGTCCTAAAAGCTAATAATTTTGCGTCTACACTCTCATTCAATCTGTGTACTTGAAAGCACCATTATTCGGGCCGTGGAAGTCATTAATAAGGACCCTGTCGCAGTTCAAAAACAATGGCAGGAGTAGGCGCAAACGCCCACACCACAGCAGTAGGCAATTATGTAGGAACTAAAGCTGGCTAATGTTTGGATTAAGTGGTCAGTTGTGTTGTGGTTTAATGTGTGTGGTTATCAGTAATCTCTGGTTTGGGTCTCATATTGTACTGCAAAATGTTATACATAAGCAAATTAAGGTCTTGGGTCGTTTCTTGGCAAGACCGTGCTTTGAGTTTCCAAAAAGATGATGCTGCCAAAAAAGTTAGATTTGCAAACGCGCGCGCTGTGAAATCGTTTATTTTTAATTTGACACATGAGCATCGGACAGTTGAGTGAACTTGATAATAGAAAAAGTACCGCAGCTGGATAAATGATGACCAAAGGCAAAGATAGACCAATATATGTGTAGTTGAAACTTAATTGGAACTTAAATGAACAAAATCGGCGCAGCCGGATGGATGATAAACGTCTCTTGTAATATTAGTGGTTTCTATAGTGAAACTGACCTCTTCTATCGCATCTAGCTGGACGTCTTGCGTCAGCCCATTGGGCAGGTCCAGCGGTGTCTCCTTGGGTTGCGCGGCGGCCGCGGCGGAGTGCCTCGCAGCCGCCGCACCCGCGCCGCCCGCCGTCGGCCTGGTCGCCTCTAACAGCACCTTGAGGGATGCAATGGCATGGAGTTGCGTTGCTTTCTCGTCCACTTTGCCTGAGGAGAACGGTTGGAGGTAAAGGTTCAACAAAAAACAGAGACTTGAGAACAACCACATTTTTTAAATGCATTACTGAATTGAAGACTATTGGTTCTTCTTTTCCTATGATGGCATCCGTCTTAATGACAATTTTGCCAATATTAAGTGATTATTTTGTTATAATTCCGAGTACGTCACAAGTTGCAGTCGATCGTCATTTGTCTATGGTGTGATTTTATGTATGTGTTATATATGTTTTGACTTTTCAATATGCTCATATTTTATTTCATATCATTATTCCTAAACTCCTTGCTTCTATGCCTATTGTTTAGTGTGGTATCCAGTTTTCTGATGAACCTTGACGATGAGAAAGCTATGGTGCCACTAAGCGATGGCTGCCTCATCTTCGCAAGAATGTCCCAGCACTACATATCTATTATAGCATTATCTTATACCAGCAGCTTCTTGGTGGACGATTCTAAGAAATCTCAGTATTATGAAATTGAAGTGTTTATCAAATGATTCTGTTTAAGTATCAAGACATACGTAATGCATACGTTTGTCCCTATGTATGCTTAGATCTTTAAAACTACGCAACGGATTTTAATGCGGTTTTTTTAAATAGAGTGATTCAAGAGGAAGGTTTGTATGTATAATACATGCATAATATAGTAGAGAAACACTGATAATTTTGGAGGTTTCTAATCACATTAGACATTCTGTAGTATATTAAGTATCAGCATTGCACCCGTGCGAAGCCGGGGCGGGTTGTTAGTATTGAATAAATTATCTTTTGACCTTGACTTTGATTCAATTTATTGATTAATGTTCCGCTAAGACTACCTAATAAAACCGAAATATAACGAAAATCGAATGAATTTATGACTTTATACGTTTTAATGAAGACCGTGTCATCGAAGTCGAACAATACCAAATGCAGCTTTTAAATATACTTATGAGAGTCTTATAATATTATAAGTATAGATTTGGTTTACCATCAATTGGGTTCAAATCACGGAAAAGGGCGTCTCTGTGTTGAAACACTATTCTCAAGCATTGAAATAGTTATTTAAATAGTTAAATTATTATTATAATTATTATTAAATAGATTCCATTTAAATTTAAACACGCCATCAGCGAACAACTGCTATTTTTATAAAACTTGTCTAATGTTATTTACATTTTTTTTTTGGGCGTAAAGAGGTGACAGTATTGACGTAGGTATACATCGATGTGACCTCAATTGTTTTATCTGACAATTCCGAGTCGCAATAGATTTCAAACACGTTTCCGAACTAAATAACAGAACCACAACTACAAGAGCATCCTTAACACGGTTAAAACTTTAAACTAAATAATCTCGTGGCTGTATCTCCAACGTACGTCCAAACTCCAGCAGCATTGTGCAAAAGTTAGCTGCGGCAGCCGTTTGACCCATTTTTACATGGTACAAGAACCAGGGATAAACTATAGGGCGGACAATGCGGCAAACCTATTCCATGTCTTCAAAACGTTCATGAGTTGCTCTCAAACCGTTCGAACGGTTCGGTTCGTAAAACCTGTAGTTCATGTTTGTTAAACTTCTTATTATATTTTTTACGAACACTTTTTTGTGTAATGTAATACTACTAAATTGAATAATGTATCATCATAATCCAAATAACATTTATATTCTCACAATAAGTTTTTTTTTACAAGGTACTCGTACTCGTAATAGCTTGGTACTATCTGTATTAAATTGAATTATATACTGGACGAACATAGACATCTGGGTGTTATAAAGTATTTTATGTATGTATTTAAAAATATATAAGTATTCTATCAGCCATCTGGTCACCATAATACAAGCTATGCTTAGTTTCGGGCTAGGTGGTGTTGTGTGCATTGTCCAGCAATATTTATTTATTTTATCTATACTCGTACACATGTTAAAAACATTATTTTAGGAATTAAATTGATTCAGAAAATTGTTATTTATAAGGTATGTTTTTAAAAATATATACGTATTCTCACGGTCATCTGGTTCCCATGGTACAAGCTATGCTTAGGTTAGGGCTAGATTGCATTGTGTGCATTGTACATCAATATTTATTAATTTAATTATATAATTGCCTTTGACTTCTCCTGAACCCAGCCCTGTCTGCTTGAGTAGGCCGAATAGTAGTTGTGATTGAAAACGGCGAGATTAAAATGCAAGTGGGCGACTTGAACTAAAAGCAAACTGAAAGTGAAGTGGATAGAGTAAGCACAGTTTACAATGGAAGCTCTGCATGGCATTGTTCACGGCTTTGTGTTATTTGACAGTCAAAGTAGAACTTGGCGAAATCGGCACCAACATTTATCTAGCATTTAAGATGATTCAAAGTGATTCTTTTGATTGTATTGAGTACAATTGATTTAATTTCCTTTTTTATTTACAGGAACAATCACAGAAATGTACAGAATCATATAAAATACATGTGAAACCATTGAGGTATCTATGGACCGTTTATAAGATATATAGATAGCTTAACTGATCCAGATCACTGCTAGAGGGCAGCTTTTCTTAGACACTGGGTGCATTGCATCGTTGAATGCCAATGCTAATGCGCTGGGCCAGATAAGAACCAGCTCTTGGGCCAGACGCCGTGAAATAATTTTGAAAACGCGGTAGGCTCCTGTTCTCTCAGAGTCTCCACACCAAAAGGCTCACATATGTAGCCTAAAGTCTAGGTCAAGACTGGTATATTTGCGCTTCTTGAGGTCCTCGACACATTCAGCCGCCGGAAGCTCTAACGTAGTCCCATCTGTCGGTGGGATACGGCCAGGGTATACGCATGTAGCATTCCATACCAATGCTACCCATAATTGATTAAACTGTTTTTATGTGTCCGTGGCACACATATAGGATCTATAATCTGCTCTTCGATTAATATATATATGTATGCATTTTCATTAGTCAACTAAGCGATGCTTAGTTTGGGCTAGATGAAGCTGTGTAAATTAAGAACCGATATACATATATTTATAACTCATATTTAATGGTTCGTACAGTGCTCAATTCTGGTGAAGGAAATAAAACCTCTGTTATTTACCTACTGGTGGACTGCAAAACCTACCAGATAATAATGAACAGTTTGCGAAGACTTAAATGATAAACCCGACTAAGACTAAGTTAATCTAAAATTTAAACAGCACGTCTGTAATTCCTACGCATTCTGTTTCTGGGTGTTATAAGGTATCATAATGTATGTTTTTTTTTTTTAATAAATAAATAATCTCGGACATTTTACACAGCATCATATGACCCCAAAGTAAGCAGAGCTTGTGTTATGGGTACCACATGACTGGTAGATTGTCATTGGGTTATTGACCGCTACTTGAACCTTTTCTGTGGCTTCTACGTAAGTGCTTCCAAAAGCCATTAAAGCTGTGTCGCAGCAAAGATTGAGATGGTGTTGGTTATAAGTTCAGGAAAATCACATGCAAGTAAAGGACCGGGCCCAACACACTTCCCTGCAGTACTCCAGCTTTGATTTCTTTTATATCAGAGTAGGCATCGTCTTGCCTTACTCGAAATACTCTATTTGTTATTTACGATTCAATTATGACTGCGTATGATTTCGGTAACATTTGTCTCAGTTTTATAACAAGACCATCATGCCTCACCTTATCAAAAGCCTGTGCTACATCCAAAGAGATAGTAAAATAACTTTTTTATCTTAAAGAACTTCTTCTATCAGATTGGTGATTGAACTGGGTTGATCATTGAGCGCTTTTCCCGGAAACCGAACTGATGCTCTGGGATAAGATTGTTTGTTTCTATAATAGGTTTGAGCCTTTTTAGTTATAACTTATCGAACAGTTTGGATTATCGGTAGCTAATAAATTGGCCTATATGATGTTGTGTCATGCGGTGGTTTTCCTGGCTTGGCTATCATGATTACTTCAGCAACTTTCCATAAGTCTGGCACGTATTTAAGCCTCAGCGCGGCATTAAGAAGATTGGTTAGCTTAACAAAAGCCTTTCTTGGAAGGTTGTGAAGTATTTCTCCTGATATAAGGTCAAATCCCGGAGATGTCTATGGATTTATTTCCGTCTCATTTCTCGCTCTACTTCTTTTGGTGATACAAGCGTTATATGTATTGATTCATCTAATTCTAAAACTTCGTGTGTTGTTGGCTCGAGTATTTGTCCTTCGTTTGGTTTAAAAGTATTTTCTAGATGCTCAGCAAACCGTTTGGCTTTTTGTTCATTGCTTACGGCCCATTTTCCGTGTTCTATTTTTATGGGTGGTAATTTTGATATTGGGTTGTTTCATATATTTTGTAGCCTTCCTGAGTGAGTAGTCTGTACTGCGACCACTGGTTAGCTTCTGAATATAGGTCTTGGTTGATACGTTATTGTAATCTTGTATTTGTCTTTTCAATTGTCTTGCGAGGTGATTTAGCTTGTTTTTTTCCTGCGGACTTCTGGATCCGAGCTAAGAAAACAGAGAAATAAATAGCATCACATTTATTTCTCTGTTTTCTTTTCTCGGATATAAATTGAAGAATACCTTTAGGGTAGTTAGTTCTTCTGACCCTTAGTTTCACATCAGGCATGTTTTTCCAAGCGGTCTGCTATAATGAGCGTTCGAAATTTGTCTACTTCTAAATCCAACTGATCTGGATTTTTTAACGCTACTTTAAGGTCTATATTACTATCTAATTCTGTTTTAAAACTCTCCCAGTCTGTGTTTTTATTAACTAGGGTTAAACTGTTTTTCTTAAATTATACCATTTTACTTATTTCTAATTATATAGCAGAGTGATAACTCATATCATAGCTCTGTTCTATTGTAAGGTAGTTATCAGCTATGTTTCTAAATACAAAAAGTCTATCAAGTTAGGGATTTTAATCGGATCTGTTGGCCAGTAGATAGGCGATCTCGATGATGCAGTATCACAGTCGATCTCTCGTACAGCCCTCATCAGTTCCCTTTCGTTTGTATTTGTTACTCGGGAACCCCATGAGGCCATGCATTCTTATCAATAATATAGTCATTTATATTATAATAAGCTTTCTTCAAAAGACTACATTTTATGTATGCTTTAAATTTCTTAATAGGTAGTTTAGTAGCATTTTCAGGAAGCTTATTATAGAAGCGCACCGTGTTCCCCATGAAGGACCCATTTACCCTTTCTAGTCGAAACCTAGGGATGTATAATTTATGTCTATTCCTAGTGTTGATTCTATGAAGGTCACTATTTTGCTGAATCCCATCTCTATTTTTATGTGTGTATAATGGAAACTTTTAATTGGCCTTCAGCACACATGCGCTGCTGGTATGTACCGGCATGTTTTATATAAATAACTATTCATAAGACCTAGCTGTAAGTTTTCCTAAAACTATGTAAATAAATAAATAAATAACAAATTTTCATATATTATATAATATATATAGATTATATATAGATTATATGATATTTATGTTTTAAAGACAGATTGACAGGCACTTTACCACCATTTGACCCAAAAATCCCTTTAATACTAAAGGTATCATTAAAACCTTACAAAGCTCAGCGATAGTTACAAAGGGCTGATACGACTTATCGTCTTCATTGTGTTAATCCGCTACAGACGGATAGCTTCACTCTCTGATTCCACACCGCATGATTCGGCTGATTTACCAACTAATTATACGACACTTAGCTGGAGGATCAACACGAGTTGATATTCGCTCGTTCGATTATATAAAAATAACACAAGGAGGAATAACATGAGGTTGGGGTTGTGGATTGTGTGAATGTATTTTCGTAGTCCACAAGTAACCCTTATAATTTATCATGCGTCCATCTGTGTGACGGTCTGTTTGTCTGTCTGTTAGTCTGTCGGACCTAATCAGAGCTTTTATCCGCAGACTATTAATTTACAGAAATAATTACAGAAATGTACAAAATAATATACAATAATATAAAATACACGTGAAACAGTTGAGGTATCTAAGGACCGTTTAAAACGATCTATAGATAGTTCAACTGATCCAGATCACTGCCAGAGGGCAGCGTTCCCAAGATACTGGCGGCATTACTACGTTGAATGGCAATGCTAATACGCTGAGCCAGATAGGAGCCAGCTCTTGGGTCATGAAACGTATCTACCAGACGCCGTGAAATAATTTTGAATACGCAGTGGGCTCCTGTCCCCCACGGGCCCAGGGTCTCGACTCCAAAAGGCTCAAATATGTAGGCCTTATCCAAACCAGCATATTTGCGGTTTTTGAGGTCCTCGGCACATTCAGCCGCCGCACCGGCCCTAACGGAAGTCCCCGACAGATGGGATGCGGCCAGGGTGTCTACGCAAGTAGCATCCCACACTAATGGCCTACCCATCTCCCAAGGGACAAGAGTCATACCATCAGGCCTCTTACAGACTATTTGTTTTATCGTTATAAAATTGCAATGATTACCTTGCAATTTTATAACGATTTTTTTTTTAGCGCTATTAAGAGTGAACAAGTCGATTATCTTTCCATACAAACGTCGAAGGGTGATCACACCACCGTCTGATGATGAACAACCAAAACTAAAAGTGATATAAATTTGTCTTGTCATATGTCATCTATGCTTGTATTAATACAGAATTGTAAAAATAATATAGGTTTGAAAGATACAAGACTCAAAAAAAAATCGTTTTTCATCACTGATTTTAGCGCAACTTTAGGTGTGAATAAATAACAAACGGAGTACGCAAACTAAAAAATTATTCCAATACAAGCATAGATTATTTATTCAAGAGCTCAAATAACTTTTTTTTTTATAAATACATGTAGTAGTTTTTTCATGAGAACCCTTGAGCCAAAGGTCTATTCGAAATTTTTACGCAATCGTTTTATTTAGAAATCATAGATTAATCTGATCATTTGACTCGAAATTACAATATCGCTATCTCCTTACTGCTCATCTCTATCCTTGGTGCACGTCTATCCTATTCTCACACTAAGCTAGGTGAAATAGCATGCATTTTAGCTGCGCCCACTAACGAGTTTGTGCCGCTGACTTGTGTATCCTTAAGAGGTAATATTAGTATCCCCTACAAAGTAATGAAAAAAAAACCTCTCCGACATATTGTATTATTATTATATACAATATATTATTATACTGGCCTATCGTGTGGCATGTCCTTGGATAGGTCTTTCAAAGATATAATGAGGGTTCTTGAACAGTTTTTCAATACAGATATTGATGTTGTCATTTTTAACTAGATTAAATCAGGACTTCAGTTTATCTCGTGATCATGGCGCATGCAACTGTGCTGAAATAGCGGGAAGCAGCAAAACTCACATATCATACATTTCACTCACGATTTGAGTAAAAATGATGTTTAAAACCATGATAGCTTTAAAAGTTATATAAGACATCTAAATAAATAGCTGATATTTAATTTTATTTTATGTGGTCAGCCGAATTGTTTGGCGGCGAATCAGGGGCTGATCTGATACAGATATCCTTTTGTACTGCGGTCAACCCCATCTAGTTCAACTTTTGTTCATGTTTCAGAATTTGCGGGTTGATGATTTTGCAGTAGGGGTTTGTTTGGTGTGGTTTGACGATCCGATACACTATAGGCCCCTGTGGTTATCAATGCCGAAGAACTCTTCGGTATTGATTAACCACCTTAAAAATAAACTTTACCTATAAATGTATATGTTGTATGTTGTATGGTGTATGTTCTGTGTCTGGGTGTTATACAATACCATGATTATGTATTTATAATATTATTCATAATGCTGGATATTTCATAAAGCACCATACAGCCCCAAAGTAAGCAAAGCTTGTGTTATGGAAACCACATGACTGATTGTTAATAAATGTATACATAGACAAACATTCAGACCCGAGGCAAATATTTGCAGCTATTTCCCTCGAGATGAGGAGCCAAAAACGAGCGCAATCCAACATTCAGTATACCTACAGTTCGAGTGTCACACACACTCACACACAGTGAAAAGAAGCGTGCAAAAAGTGGGTGTGTGTGAGTGTGTGTATGAGAGGGAGAATTAATTAATATATAAGTACCATGTGAGTAAAACTGCAAACTAATGAGTATAATAATTATTATAAATGCGAATGTAAATGTTACTCAAAAACGTATCTAGTAATAGCTGTAACAATTTGGATGAAATTTGGTATTCTCATTGATAAGTTTTTATTTAGTACCAGATCATCATCATTATATCAGACCCTAGAAGTCCACTGCTGATCATAGGCCTCCCCCAGAACGATTTTGAGCCCTGTCCATCCAGCGATTTACCGCGATCTTTATAATGTCATCAGTCCATCGGGTGGGGGGTCGTCCTTCGCTTCGTTTTCCTGTCGTTGGTCGAGAGCCATTCGAGAACGTTTATTCCCTAACGGTTATCAGTTCTGCGAGCTATATGACCTGCCACTTCAACTTGCAGATTTTGAGTGCTATGTCGGTGACTTTGGTTCTTCTACGGATTTCCTCGTTGAGGATTTTATCACTAGTGAACACCCAACATAGCTCTCTCCATAGCAAGTTGCGCGACTCTGAGCGTATGAGGCCAATAGTTACTTAAGTCTCTGTTCCATCATCATGTCATCACTGGCAACACGCACTGATTGTAGACTTTCGTCTTGAGGGTCTGCGGTATCTGTGACTAGAAAATGTGCCGTAATTTCCCGAACGCTGCCCATCCCATTCCGGATTCGTCAGCTGACCTCTTTGTCGAAGTTGGACTTGCCAAGTTGAATCGTCTGACCCAAATAGACATAATGGTCTACAACTTCGATTATATCGCTCCCAATATGTACCGGTGCGGGTGAACCATGAGCATTTGACATGATTTTTGTCTTGCTCATGTTCATTTTAAGACCCACCTGTTGGGAGACGATATAAAGGTCACTGAGCATTGTGTCAAGATCTTCCAGCTATTCTGCCATGAGGACTATATCGTCGGCAAATCGAAGGTGAGTGATGTGTTCGCCATTGATGTTAATACCATGTCTATCTCAGTACAATAGCTTGAAAACATCCTCCAATGCAGAGGTAAATAATTTCGGAGAAATAACATCTCCCTGTCTCACCCCTTTATGCAATGGGATTGGATTCGTGCTCTGATGCTGGTCTTCCCCCGGTGCCTTGTTGTTCTTAAGCTGCTTGAGAGCCGTTCGGATCTCGTATAGGCTGACGTCCGGGATGTTTTCTGTGTAGTTCTTCTGGTTAGGCGGGCTCTTGCATTGCTAGTCGTGCTTGTAGCAAGACTTTGCGATGAGGTGTACAGTTGTCCATAGTAAAACTTCTGGCTTTGTGGAAACGATACTGCCACTGTCGGTCTTCATCTTTGTCAACAGACTTTGCCCAATAGACAGATCTCTCGCAAACACTTTAAAGCCTTGGTTGCGCTCTATTGCGTTTTTTATACTAAACTATTAAAGAGACGCAAACCACGTCTCATATACTTAGAGGTCTGTTTCTTGAGCGAGCTGTATTTCGAAATATCCACTGAAAACTGCAGTTGCATTTCGCTGCGTTATGCCAAGACTTTCAGAGTGTGCTCCAGAGAGTTTTTGGGTTCTACCTTTGCGCTGGGTTTTACAGAACTTTGACCCAACGGCATGGACAATTTCCACCAGACCGTCATTTATTTGGTCCACGGATCCGAATTCAGCGAGGCATTGGAAGCTATTTTGGAGTTCCAACTGAAAGCTCTCGATGTTTTGGATTTGGGCAGGACTTGGGCGAAGAGATTTCATCAGACGGGATCTTTCTAGTTTTACATTTAGATTTTATGAGCATCTGACCATGCGGTGATCACTGCCGGTTTTGACCCTGTTGATCACTAAGACATCATTCAATATTTGCTTCTTGGTCGTCATGATGAAGTCTATCTCGCAATTGTGTCCACCGGGGCCCGGGGTGAAGGCACATCCATTTTTTGAGGACGACCGCTTCTTGAAAAAGGAGTTCATCATATAGAGTCCCTCCTTTTCCATGAATCGCTGACCCCGTTGGTTCCGCTGTCCAAATCCAAATTGCCCCACTCTCAGTTCATAGCCATTCCTCACACCTAGCCGCGCGTTTCCGTAATTTCGGCTGTACACACTCTCCGAGATGCCCCGAGGCAGAGAGCGAGTATGTACATAGTGTTCTCGCCTTGTCTCGCTCTCTCGCGCCTCGCCTCTATCGGCCTCGGTCGCTTGTCGGTTTTTTACGCCGAGTCAAAAGATCTTGTTGGGTCTCACGAAGAAAACGAGAGCGAGCATGTACACACTAGTTCATTTAGTTCTCCGCTGTCTGTGTTTGTAAATACTTAGGTATATACCTGTTTCTATTACGGTTACGAATTTTCTTTTTGTGGTAAATATATAAAAAATTATAATAGCTCATAGCACAAAGACAAAGAGCAGCAGCAATTTCTACGTCCATTACTCCGGGAATATTCAAGACAAATGAAAAAACAAGTGTGTACAGGTATGCTCTCGTCAAGAGCCTCAACGAGTGTGTACAGCCGCCATAAAGTGTGTTTTCGAGGCTTGCATGGCATTTGAAATTTCATCACATAGCCACCACTTTATCGTCTGGACGTTTCGAGTGAGGTGCGTACACCTGTATGACTTTAAGCGAGTACCGTTTAGTTATTCTGAGTATACCACCCTGCTCGACACACTTTCGATCTTTACAATGTTGTTAACAAGGTTTCTCGTTCACAAGTCGTGAACGAGAAAGCCGACACCGTGCTGAGATAGTTGATCGTCCTCCCGGTAGTAGAATAAGTTACCGGAATTTAGGATTATCGCATCTTCTCTCTCTCTTCGGACTTCTGATAACCCCATAATATTCCAGTGCAACTATTTACTACTTCTTCCAGCTCTATCAACTTCTCGTCGGTCCTCAGTGTGCGTGCGTTTTATGTTGCCAGGGCCAGGGGTCGTTGGGATTGGTAGCTGGACCTAGCTGGAGATTCTTCGCACCGTCTGTTCCGGCGTTACCGTGCCGCATAGGTGGCGACCTATGCCAGGAATAGCGGAACTGCCGGGAACTGGGGGCCATCTTCTGATTGTGTCTATCATTTATTGGGGGGTTTGGCCATAGTCACCACGCTTGGCAGGCGGGTTGGTGACCGCAGATTTAGTATTAAGTACTCGGGGGGTGCTGTTGCCCAATCTCCCGGTGTGTGTTCCCTTAGTCGCCTTTTACGACATCCACGGGAGGAGATGGAGGGTTCCTATTCTAATCCGGAACCACCACGGACAACAAGATAAACTACTTAAAATACTTTTCGCACCGAAAATCAGTGGGAATTCATGGTTTGTACGAAACCAAAGTCACTACGTCTTTCAATAGTCACACTATATTTAATATAAATGGCGATAGTTTGTGCATGTGTGAGACTGTTTGTTTTTATGTTACTACTACACGCTCAAACGGCTGGATAGATTTGGATGAAACTTCTTATAGATAAGTAGCTTCTGTCCGTGGCTTCGCAAGCGTGGTACCTACAAAAAGTAACCTTCTACAAGTTCTCATCTACATTTATGTCTAAACAAAAACTCATCAAAATCGGTTCAGCGGTTTAGACGTAAAAACGTAACAAACAGACAGACAGACAGACAGACAGAGAAAGTTACTTTCGTATTTATAATGTTAGTTAAATAGATGTCGACTAATAACATAATTGGCTAGTTTTTATCTACGTACTACGTGGGCCATGCCGCAGGCATCAGCTAGTCATAAACAAGAGCTACCACGATAATCTTGTAAGTACTTAGACTTTCCCACTGCAAGTGAACAGTGGAATCAATACGGAGTCCTGAGGTCAAGGCAAGGTCGGTACTTCAGTTAAGTAATGCTTTTTGAATGTACGATACCGTAATATCACTGCCGTAGCAGATTCCGCGGAAACATTTACATAATAAAGTTTAAAAACTAAAAAGAAAACCGATTTTACTGAATGAAATTTGAGCCCATTAAAATAGATAAATAGCCCATATTAAATTTTGATGTCATCTAAAAAGTTTTTATTTTACGCATTTTATTTAGTACATCGAAATTTTACGAATTTCAAAAACATTACTGGAAATTAGCAGAGAAGCTAAATACGAAATTTCGTTTACTCATATGACATATTTCATAAAATATTACATTCATACAATATTTGTTTAAGTCGGTTCTTAAATCACGGAGTTACAAACATAATAAATGAAAAAATACAACCGAATTCAAATCTCCTACTTTTTTAACTCTTTGCTACGACGTGCAAAGTACAATTCAGCTCGCACAATCGCATAGTGCTTAACATTATATTTACCTACATAGTGCCTACTCTTTCTAACACGGAACTCTATCTAACAAGGTGGTCTCCTCGATGTACTTGTAGCTTTGTACCTGAAGTGCTAAGTCTAGTGCTATGTCTGTACCAAGTTTCATCTAAATCGGATCACCAATTATTGCGTTATTGAATAACATCTAATTATCTAATCGACCTCAGTGGCGCAGTGGGCTAAGGTCAGGCTGAGGCAGAAGGTTGCGGGTCCGATTCCTGCCACGAGACAAATGTTTGTATAGTCTGATGGTCTGCAAGTATTTGTGTCGGGTTTGGGTATTTCTATGTGTAATATGTATTTATTTACAAAAAATATATGTAAGTAGTATATGAGTCATGTGGTACCCATAACACAAGCTTTGCTTACTTTGGGGCCAGATGTTGCTGCTGCTGTGTGAAATGTACGGCATTATAATAATAATTATTATTATCTAATCATATACTGCTTTATCTTGTCAATCAATTCATAATCACATAAAGAACATAAAAAACATCTGAATTCGATTTTTTACTATAAGTTAAAATTGAATCTATTTTCCAATATTTTTTAGTGCCATGTGTGTACTTAGTATACAATAGGTTCCTACTCTGACATCGAACTTATTTTTGTTATTCAGTTGTAAAACATACACTATCTTACAAGGTCGGCGGTAAATGCCAGAGCCACGCGTACTTGGCACGATCCGATCTGCTTGAAGGGCAAAATGCATCATTTTATAACCTTCGAATAGATTGGCATTTACACAACCTCAAAAAGCCATCAGAAAATATGCAACCCTACTATCATATAAGTTTAACTTCATCAGATAAATGTACAGAATAATATAAAATATTTGTGAAAGAGTTAAAACAATCTAAAGATAGTTCAAATCATCCGGGCAGTGTCTCCAAGAAACTGGCGACAATGCTATTTTGAATGGCAATGCTAATACGCTGGATCAGCTCTTGGGTAAAGCGATGTTTCTTTCTACCAGACGCCGTAAAATCATTTTGAAAACTCGATAAGCTCCGGCATTGCGAATTCTTGATGCAATCAATGTTTATCATATGACATATCAGATCATATGTTTCTATTCATATGACAACATGTCTTGCAATTAATATTAACCTTCCGGAAATTCAATTAATCAATAGTAAATGAAAGCTGTTAATATCGTTTTAATAGTAATAGTATCATAATCGCCCGGCTGTTCACCACGAGCGCAGGGTCTCAACCTCAAAAGGCTAAAATATGTAGGCTCTATCGAGACCGGCATATTTGCGCCTTTTGAAAACTCGGCACAATCGGCCGCCGCAGGAGATCTAACGGAAGTCCCCGACAGATGGGATCCGGCCAGGGTGTCTACACATCTATACGATGTGGTCTATGGCACCGACATGGCTCAACAGCGAGATCGGCCTGTAATTCTTTAAGAGGGTGTTATCCCTTTTCTTAAAGAACAGTTTCCTCGAAGATGACGGAGTTGAACAGCTTCTGGAGGACCTTAAGTACCGGTGTTCCACCCGCTCTCAGAAGCTCTGTCGTTTCAAAGTCGTCTTCCCCCGGTGCCTTGTTGTTCTTAAGCTGCTTGAGCGCCGTTCGGATCTCGTATAGGCTGACGTCCGGAATGTCTTCAGTGTAGTGTCAGGTTAGATGGGCTCTTGCATCGCTAGTCGTGCTTGTAGCAGGGCTTTGCGATGAAGTATACAGTTGTCCATAGAACTTCTCGAGCTCTCGTAAAACCTCTGGCTTTGAGGAAACGACCCTGCCACTGTCGATCTTCAGCTTCGTCAACAGGCTTTGCCCAATACACAGATCTCTCGCGAACACTTTGGAGCCTTGGTTGCGCTCTATTGCGTTCTTTATATTAGAAGTATTATACAGACGCAAATCGCGTCGCATAGACTTAGATATCTGTTTATTTAGCGTACTGTATTTCGACATGTCCACTAAAGACTGCAGTTTCATTTCGCTACGTTCTGCCATGAGTTTTAGAGTTTGCTCAGAGAGTTTTTGGGTTCTACCTTTGCGCTGAGTCTTGCAGAACTTTGACCCAACGGCATGGATAATTTCCACGAGCCCGTCATTTATTTCGTCACATTTGGATTCGCATTCGGCGAGGCATTGGAAGCGATCTTGAAGTTCCAATTGAAAGCTCTCGGGGTTTTGGATTTGGGCAGGACTTGGGCGAAGAGTAGATTTCATCAGATGGGACCTTTTTAGCTTTACGTTAAGATTTAATGAGCCTGTAAACATGCGGTGATCACTGCCGGTTTTGACCCTGTTGATCACTAAGACAATACAATAATAATAATACAATAATACCGGACATTTCACACAGCATCATCTGGCCCCAAAGTAAGCAGAGCTTGTGTTATGGGTACCACATGACTGATATACTACTTATATACTTGTTTATTTTTTTTTGTAAATACATACATATTATACATAGAAACACCCAGACCCGAGACAAATACTTGCAGATTATACAAACATTTGTCCCGCGGCGGGAATCGAACCCGCAACCTTTTGCGTCTCAGCCGGACCTAAGCCCACTCCGCCACAGAGGTCGTCTAAACATAATTAAATATTTGCTTTTTTGTTGTCATGATAAAATCTATCGAAATCTATCGTGTTTGTGTCCACCGGGGTGAAGCCATGTCTATTTTCCTGGACAACTGCTTCTTGAAAAAGGAGTCCATCATAAAGAGTCCCGTCCCTCCTCGTTCCGCTGTCCAAATCCAAATTGCACCACTCTCAGTTGCCGTTCCTCACACCTAGCCGCGCGTTGAAGTCCCTCATCACAACCGTAAAGTGTGTTTTCGAGGCTTACATGGCATTTAAAATGTCATCATACATAGCCTCCACATCACCATCTGGACGTTTCGAGTGACGTGCGTACACCTGTATGACCTTAAGCGAATACCGTTTGGATATTCTGAGTATAAGGGATACCACCCTGCTCGACACGCTTTCGATCTTTACAATGTTGTCAACGAGGGATTTGTGGACCCGGTAGTAGTATAATCATGGTCTAACCGTGAAAACTGTGATTATGCTTTGTAAATTTTCCAAAACATTAATTCGTTCAATTATTATTTTGCTACTTTTTATCTACCACGCGGGCAAAGCCGCGGGAAACAGCTAGTGTTACCTATCACTCAACAACTCTACTCAACATGAGTTTTATAGCACAAAGTTAGTATCCTTTTTGATTGTACTTACGATAAACATTACATTCTCTCGATGATGGTGATAATGATTATTTTCCACCACTCGATTAATTCCAGAATCCTGCAGCTTGAAGACTCGACTGATGATAGTGAAATCGCAGTGAATATATTGCTCGGGAGGAGTATAAAGATACGCTTTCACGGGCAATTTTTTGAGCAATTATTGCTCGGCAACTAGTATGGAACTATCTGGAGGCAACTAAATTCCCTAAATTGCACCATAGCGCGAGGTATGTGTGTCTGATTGTTACATGTTTCGATTGCCGTAAATTAATTAATTTTTTTGTGACGCCATAATGCCTAAGATAATGCAATTCTAATTGCTCGTGTAAGCGTAACTTAAGGGTGTAAAGTTTGTTCAATTAAAGAAGAGTCACTCTTCTTCATTTTCTTTCAATTAATTTGTCAATAGCAAGTAAAATACACGATGATTCAGCGACTCTTGTTGTATTGAACAGACTAGCATGAAATGAAAATGGCATTGCACGACATGAAATGGTTTATTCGCAAAGTTTTTACACGAAATGTTTTACATAACATTAAATAAATCTGTTTTAATTCTTCTAAAGGTCATATTTGCTTTAGATAAACCTAGGATCATTAAATTATAATAATAACTGGTAGACATTTCACACCGAACAATATGTAGTTATATAAAACACACCAAACACTGAACTAACATGTTCACTAATTGGCGTGCTAATTATCAAATTTTCTTCTATCAAATACAGTTATTGACTCGGGTTTAGATAATTAAGATAAAAGCTTTGTTTTTCGGCAAAAATAACCCGTATAATTATTTTATATGAAAGATTTTATAAGAAAATAACAAATAACGAACGACAAGATACGACTTTGTGGCATTATACTATAAGCAATATAAACACTTGACACAAGCCATTAACTGATCTGACGCACCAATCATTATGGAGTTCTGTTGATTCTCAAAATGTTTTTTTTTGTTTTTCAATTAATTGTTATTACAAAAGGTTGACGTTGTTCGTACAACTCTTGCTGCCACATGAAAAGTGAACGTTAACATCAAATTAAATTGATCGAAACGAATCTTATTAAAATTGATTCCAGTTGCAATCTAATGACTGAAACAATACACGTAATGCCTTCTTCTTTTTTTCTTCCTATAATAGCATCTGTCTTGTTGACAATTTTGCCAGTGTCAAGTGATTTTTTGATAATAAAGTGTTAGCCAATTGTCATTTTTGTCAATTCTAAACGTCATCTCGGAATGGCCGTCTAGAACTTTCGCGGGATTCCTTGTCGTTCAAAATATGCAATGAAACGTGAAAAAAATATTAATTTAGAAGTGGTATGTTACTGTTACTTCATGACAAATGAAGAATCCACGTCCAAATCCTTTTCCTAATTTCCTTTTATAAATTAACATTGATAGTGATTGATTGTATAAAGAAATCCATAAAAAATTACTGATATGACCTTCTTCTGCCTTCGATAATCTGCGATCTAGATCGCGGGTTCCGTTCACTCCCTGGATAAACATTTGTGCGATGTACATAAGTGTTTGTTCTATATCTGGGTGTTATAAAGTATCACAAGTATGTATTTAAAAATATATACGTATTCTATCAGTCATCTAGTCACCATAATACTAGATGTCCTTAGTTTAGGGCTATATGGTGTTGTGTGCATTGTCCACCAATATATATTTATTGTTTATTTTATAATTTTATAATGCAGTTCTGATAAACATTGTTCAAGCTTACCATATATTTACCATATATTGGGGCTAGATGTTTCTGTGTGAACTGTCCATCAATATTTATTAATATTTAAATGGAGAATATGTTTTCTACATGATTTATGCTACGCAGACTGAAAGACAAGTGGTTCTTGATGATGACGACGGATAATGGATGCAGCTTTATGGTCGACGTGAAGATGTTTCAGGTGACGTGATGTTTTGTAAAAGCAGTCGCGAGGTTTTAGTAATCCCCTTACTTAATGAGTAGATACATTTAGTAAGACGACGTTACTAAACCCCGAGGCAGCTATACCTTCGCTCATTTTCTCTTAGTCGGTCCTAATGCTTATAAATACACAAGTACAAGGTATTTAATACATAATTCAATTTGCAATGAGGATACGTAACGTTTTTAGTAGAAAATGCAGATTTATAGAGCTAAGAAATCCTTAACATTAAATGCAAAAATTTTTGTTCTCTGACCAAAATTGACGAAGTTATGACGAAATTACTAGCGAAGTTCACTGAGTGTTTGCCGCGGTAGCTGTGACGTCACAGGGACGGTCACCGCCAGTAATCGTGACGTGGGGCCGGCTGCGCTTGGACCATCTCAGTGACGTCACACGCACCCGCGTACATTCATTTTACCGGCCGGAACTGTAAAATGTTTATTACTTAATATCTTCGTAAGCAATGGTCCGATTTGGATAATTCAAAAGATATATCATTCTTATGACATAAATAATAACGTGGATACTAGTTCTATTGAATTTGCTATAACTTTACTGATCCTCATTCGTAAAACAAAAGCTTAATGAAGTAAATAGGTATCTATATCTATATATCAGTAACTATAATTCTATAATATATAAAAATGCAGTTATATACATTTTAGAGCAAAAAGAGAGAATGTTTCATATATCAGTTCAGTAATAAAATGTACAGAGTGTAATAATATTATATGTATTTGCAATTGAAACAGTTGAGATATCATTTCAAACGGCCTGTAGATAGCTCAATTGTTTTCAAAGCTACGTAATATTAAAAACAAAAAAATAGGGTCGTCTGATTCGTTAGCGGTTTCAACATAATATGACGTGCACGGGATTATCGTCACGATTGTTTTTGTTTATCTTGTGAAGGAAACACTGTTTTAATTCATATTCATTTGCTCGAGTAACATTAGGGTTTGTTAGTAATTTTGGTGGTGTTGTTCAAATTAGCGTTATTAATTCAGGCGTTAATAAATGAAATTGAGGTATTGTGTTTAACATATACAAGGTCATCCCCATTTTGAATAAAATAACAAATGACGAAACTAAAAACGACTTTGGCCGTTTTAAGTAAAAATATAAACTTGAATATAGTAGTGTCTATATATTTGAAATAGATAATTGATTCAGGCGTGACTTTGCGAAAATCCATAACAAAACATTAAACAGATGGACAAATATTTAGTACAATTCCGCTAATCTATTCCTAAATGCTTCGACCAGCGTCAGAATGAGTCTCATTCTGACGTTGGTCGAAGCAACAAGTCTGCAGAGCAGAGTGTTTTTTCGTCGGGGTGCGGAGTGAGTCAAGTGTTCCTGAGGATGCCTCGTGGAGAGGCGAAACACGTGTCGAATTTCTTTTGGAGGTAACTCTTTAGGAATAGATTAGCGGAATTGTACTAAATATTTGTCCATCTGTTTAATGTTTTATATTTGAAATAGTCTAGGTTGTTGGAAGTTACGAGTATTTCGGGTTTTTATCGTAATGTTTGGTGATTTTATGTAAGTTTAGTGTTTTTTTGAGGTCCGAGGAAAATAATTCGTAAATATTAAAAATGAAAAGTCGAAGAAGTCGACGGAGAATCTCTTCTTCGTCGAAGTCGGAGTCGAAGTTTGAAGATGTTTTAGAAATAGAAATAGTAATAATTTATTTCTGTAACATGTTTACAATATTAATAACTAAGGTTGAGATCTTCTTTTAAGTATAGAATACTTGTGTTAGAAGATCCTGCTCTTCCATAGCCATACTACTAAAGTTACAGATTGGTGAGGTACTATAAAACTAATGGCTTTAGATTAATTTACAGAAACATTTATACTTGGAATAAATCCAATTATTCACACCCGAGTCAACAAATCTAGCTCTATTTAAATAAAAACTCAATTAGTAATAAAACCGGAAATAACAAGAGAAAAATAAATCAAATAAGAGCAATGTTTGCTTCGTAAGACGGCCAAAAATAATCTATTTAGGATATATGAATAATTTTTCATTGTCATTTTTGTTTGACAGATATCTGCGTGTGCTACGGTTAACGCAACGTTTTTATGTGACGTACATAAACGTGACATGAACGTACGTGAAGGTCTTCATGTGGTCTTCCAACGAAGTCGGTATAGAATCCCGTACTTTGAAAGGAGAAGACTGATATCTTTTTAAATGTATAAGTCAACCCAGACCAAGTATGGGAACATCTATCAGATATAGTTGTTTTCTTCGATCATCTTATTTCGGCTGCACAGCTTCACATTATGTAAAGATACGTATACATGGATACATGGAGTTAAAATCTAAGATATACTTATTTCAATTATTAGTATTATTAAAATAATGCTCATTGTGAGAAACACCGGTTTTATTCACGTTATATTTTGTAAATGAAAGCACCGACACTGTTTCTTTTAAAAAGCTCAGCGCATCAGCGCAGCGGTCCACACGCTGCCGCTCGCGTTCGCGATGCTCACTAATAAATTAACCCGTGAATAAAACCCATATTTTCAAAATTTATAGTATCTACATGATATTTTATACTTAATGTTATTATTAAAAATATATGTACATAAATTAACAGATTAGTATTATTATTATAAAGATTTACAGAAATATGTTATTTATGTATAAAAGGATAAGCTGGAAGGAAAATCATGACTGGAATATTTTATGCTATATACACCAGAACGCGTTGTTAGTTTATTGCATAAGCTTGTCTTAAGCAATACTAAATACATGTACCTAGTTAATAAACATTATTATTTACTTATTTTTACTTTTACTTTTATACCTACATTTTTGTAATAACAGCGTAAACTCTTTATAACGGCGTTCGATATAACGTAAAACATTTAATAGTGTAAACAAATCGTTAAATTTGATTGGTTTAGATTAAACCCTATTCATTGAAATACTCTTTATAATACAACAGTCATTTCATATTAGTTCACAGTTCATATTAGACGTCAATCATTAAATTTTATCAGCATTACTGTTAAAAAAGGTTTCGACTAAATCTTTGTGCCTAAATTTCCAATGAGGTCGTAAATAGCCATCTTTTTTTTTCCGACTTTATCAAAAAGGAGGAGGTCGGAATTCGTCGGAATCGTTTTTTTTTTTTTTTATGTATGTTCACCGATTACTCGAAAACGGCTGAACCGATTTGGAAAATTCTTTTTTTGTTTGAAAGGGTCCCATATAAATTTTATCAAAATCGGTCGAGCTGAAAAATAAACAAATATATAAAAATTGTATACATCGCTGATGTTTTCATGTACTTTCATACCTCGCTGTCTCATTGGAGCGTGGCGTTTATTTGGCCTACTCATATTATAATATACAAAATACATCTACTTTCCACTAAAAATGTATTATAAGCTCAAATTTCATTCAATGAAGTCGGTTTCTTTTTAGTTTTTAAAACGTAATTATTGTTATTGTGAATTGCCTGTGACGTCAGCCCCAGTTACTAAACACAGTATACCTATTCAGAAATTTAAAGCATACATAAAACATAGTCTTTTGAAGAAAGCTTATTTTAATATAAATGGCTATCTTATTGATGCATGGCCTCATGTCGCTCTCCCGTCAGACAGTTAACGGACACACTTGAAATGTTACGACCCAAAACTAAAAGTGATATAAATTTGTCTTGTCATAATCTATGCTTGTATCAATACAGAATTGTGAAAATAATATAGGTTTGAAAGATACAAGACTCAAAAAAAAACGTTTTTCATCACTGATTTTATCAAAACTTTAGGTGTGAATAAATAACAAACGGAGTACGCAAACTAAAAAATTGTTCGTATACAAGCATAGATTATTTATTAAAAAGCTCAAATAACTTTTTTTTTTATAAGTACATTCAGTAGTTTTTTCATGAGAACCCTTGAGCCAAAGGTCTATTCATAATTTTTACGCAATCGTTTTATTTAGAAATCATATTACTCGAAATTATAATCACGCTATCTCCTTACTGCTCGTCTCTATCCTTGGTGCACGACAATCCTTTCCTCACACTAAGCTAGGTGAAATAGCATGCATTTTAGCTGCACCCATTAACGAGTTTGTGCCGCTGACTTGTGTATCCTTAAGGTGGTTATAAGATGGAACATGTAAAAAAGGACCAAGACCAAGACGCTAGGACCAAGACGAGTTTCTTGCCAGTTCTTCTCGGGCTTGGGTTAGGAGGAATTTGCACCTAAATTCACCTAGTATGCAAGCCGTTTCAAAGTGATCCTTGTAATTGTATTGAATAAAATATTATTTTGACTTTGACTTTGATAATGATAGGTAAAAGGACAAAAGGAAATAACGAGGGGAGGACTTTATCCCGCAGTAGGATGAGGGTGGAAATAAGGGTTAATTTTGTTCTATTAGATGTTCTTGATTGTGCACGATGAGTATGATGCGAGATGACATATCAAGCCTGGGTATCACCATCGAGAAATTCAAAATCTATAATTATCACGACCCTGACGTTTCCGAGGGTGTAACCCAAGTCAAGAAAATGATGATGATGATTGTAACTGAAGTATTTTTATTTGAATGATGAAAAACTAAATTTCCATAAGTGTACAGAGTTATACAATAATATATTATAAACGTGAAACAGATGAGCTTTCTACGGACAGTTTAAAACGATCTATAGATAGCTCAACTGATCCAGATCACTATCAGAAGCAGGGACGCTGCTTCACTGACGGTATTGCCACATTGAATGGCAGTAAATAGGTCATTGTATTATAATAATTGTTCCTACATTTATTTATATACATTTTTTTATAATAATAATTTATTTTAAGTGAGTATAAACAGCTGTCTATAATAACTATACTCCAGCCATATTCGAGCTATAATGTTTAATAACAAAGCGTTGCTAGGCAACCATGCGACGGCATGGGTAAAAAAATTTTTTTATCAATGCTCATTTTTGTAAATGCTAGCTAAAGTGTATGATAATAGGTAATACGCATGTGGTTCAAATTAAATTGACTCTTTTGTTCTGATTTTGTATATAAACCATTATTTTCTGATAAGCGCGCGAGAAGTTTGCTAATAGCGGCGTTTTAGCACACCAAATTTAAGCGATGTTTTAAATATTTGTGAATGAATTCAAAACAAAAAAATACATGCATATTCTCTATTGATAATGAGTATGAGTAAATAATTCAGTTTTTAACCAATAAACCTGTACGAGAAGATAAAATAAAAAACGGTAGCTGATTTATTTACATTTACTATATGTTTATTTCATTTTTTACTTCGCACTCATGTTGGGGCTCACCAACTAAATGTCATAATACAAAAATGACAAAATGTTCACGATTTCTTCCAAAGAAGCAAGAAAGCATTAGGGATGGAACTATTATCAACCATCACAGCCAATCCTAAATAAAAAAGAAAAATACTTCCACTTACATGTGATTTGAAATGTTTATTAATCAATTTTTATCTTTGACATGACATTACAAAAAGCATTATGAATAGTTTGATCGATTTTTAGGGTAAAACGATTGAAACTGTGAAATTGTAAAATATTCTGAAGTAAAAACCCTAAAAATCAGCTGTTGTCGTTTATTTACAAATATTATGTCTCGAATATGGCTGGAGTATAGGTGACAGAACTTGCACAATAATAAAAGAGTCGTGAGTCATTGTATTCTATATCTTATGTCTTTGACATAAAAATCATCGCTCAACTCTATATAAGAATTTTAAGAAAATAATTTATCCTAGAGCACTCATTTAGTCACTTATTTATAAATGCGCTCCCTCACCGGGAGCATTCGCGTGTAATGTAACGTTACAGAGTCGAGCATTACATCAGTGAAGGAGGAGAACCGAGCATTACAATGCGCACCTTGTAATGATACAATGTGTTTTACATCATTATACGCGAATGCTCGTCAGTCAGGAAGGTAGTATTGTAATGTAATGGTCAAAGTCGAATCTATAATGCTACATTACACGCGAACGCTCGTCGGTCAGGGAGGTAGTATTGTAATGTAATGCTCAAAGTCGAATCTATATGTTACATTGCACGTGAATGCTCCCGGTGAGGGAGCGCCTTAAATATAAATAGTACAATAACCAGAGCGTTAGAAATAAAACTGTCAAGACAGCTTAACCGCATTTTTTTAACGTGTTACATAGTTTCCTCTTGCTATCCTGCAATCTGTGTGAGTGATTTCGTGTAAAGAGACGAAAGTGTGTAACAGGAAGCCAGGGAAACTTGCGTTATTTTATTTGACAAATGAGCGCGCCCGGTGCTAGAGTTGGCTGTCAGATGGTACCAACCCATTTTCCGGGAGGTTGGTACTGTCAGCCAATAGTGTGTGCGTGTTTGTGACAAGAGAGGGATATAGAGAAGGAAAACAAATCAACTGTACGCTTTACATACAGTGTAGTGTATAGCTGTTAACTAATGTGGCTTTACAGTATGGTCGGTTTTACTCGTATCACAAATTTTAACTTCTCATTACCTAATAAGTATGCGATTATGAAATAGACCCTTTGAAATAAATTATGAATTATACACCACACAGATATAAATCTACTTATCTACTTATAATAGATACAAATTCTAACTTGTTAACAGATATGTACAGAATAATAAACAATAACATAAAATACATGTAAAACAGCTATCTTAAATAGTTCAGCTATTTAAGGGCCGTTTAAAACAATCTATAGATAGATCAAATGATCCAGATTACCAGAAGGGAAAACACTGAGCGGCATTGTGACCTTGAATGCCAATACTCTGAGCAAACTGAGACAGTGTAAAGTTAATGAAGTTCAACAGGTGGTCTTATTGCTGAGAGCTAAGATGCTTAGACCTGGGTATTCACCTGGCATTCATCTATATTACACTTATTTATTGTATAATAACAGTGACATATGTGGTCAAACTTTATGCTGCCTATCGTCCATTTGGCATGACGCTGCAGGCTTGAACCAATCGGCAGTTCGTCCGTAACGCACCACACACGATAAATTTGAACTGTTCAAGCAGCAGCGATGCTTAAGTAGCTTGACTCAATTCAATCTTAGTAGATCCATTGTCCAGATCCATAATGAATCTATTGAGATATTTTTTTCTGTGTAGATCGGTTTGGATCTGATGAGAATTTTTATTGCAAACCACTTGGTTAGATTATGTTATAGTATAGAAAACAACGCGCAAGGCGAGCGAGAAAAGTGAGCGTGCCGCGGTAGTTCGTCTGTCATAACTCTGTCCAGTTGCTAACCTGTCCAGATTCATCACTATATTTATTATATCCAATAAATGTTACCGTTATTTTAATAATTGATCTATTAGCAATAATGGGAAACCGATCTACAGAGACAATAATATCTCACTAGATTCATTATGGATCTGGACAATAGATCTACTGAGATTGTTCGCTTGATTCGACTGAACTGATGATCGCGCGACTGCCATACACGGTCCAATCGGCGTGATCCAATCGGCTTGATCAAGTCAAAATAATTAAATTCGTGCTGTCAAGTATAACTGTCAAGTCTATTCATGCCCACATACGGTCAACTCTACTTGATTGAACGACAGGCAGCATGGTTTCTGGCCTCCTTTGACAGGTTCAAAGTCTCGGTGTAAGATGACTTGATGAATGACATGAGCTTGAACGTGAGGTTAGAGGGGTTAAGGTTCTTCGTTTGTCATTTCATGAAGTAACATAGCATTTTTAAATTTATAAATGTTCTCGTGCTATTGCATGTTTTATTCAGAAATCTTTGCGGAATTTTAATCAATTAAACGTGACTTCATAGCACAAGTAAAGACAATTGAGTTATAAGTATTATGTTACAATGTGATTTGAACGACGTGGAATGCCGTGAAAGTTCTAGACGCCCATTCTGCGATGACGTTTAGAATATTCAAATAACGATCGACTAAGACAAAATAATCACTTGACACTGACAACATTGTCAGCAAGACAGATGCCATCATAGGAACAAGAGAAGAAGAAGAGTGGTTCACATTAAAAATGTTTTTTGCTGACAAGATTTTTGTAAAGACAAGACAGTTTATAAAAAATGTATTCATAGTATTCTTATATTATTATTATACAAAAAGCTCTACTAATTTGAGGATTTTCGGATGCAAATCGAACTAGACAAGTTTCAGTTGACTATTCGGGGTTGCATTCGTAAATAAGTATTTCAGTTACAATCAGTTACTCAAAAACTCTCAATAGGAAATCTCAGTAGGTACATATATGCATAGTTTAAAAAATAAAATATGTAGTTATTCTCGTAGTATTGCTGCATACACAATACGCTTTGTGAAACGCACTATGCAACGTGTGCTAGCTTACCTCTTATTCATAATGCTAAAACCAGGTAAAATGTACACTACACCTTAACTGGCGTAAAATTTCAATTGATTATAAATATGAGGTTTTATTGTAACCAACTATCTTTCCAGGTGGCGCCAGTCTTTAAAAATCATCTATTGTAAATAATCTTATATCTATATATATATATATATATAACAGAAAGTCGTGTTAGTTACACCACTTATAACTCAAGAACCGCTGGACTGATTTGCATGAAAACTAAAATGAATATAGTTAGTAAGTTCGATTCGGATATAGGCTAATTTTTATCCCTGAAAAATAACGGGAACGGGGCATTAAAACTTTGTACGTATTTTTTTTTCTAAAATACTAGCTGTTCCGTTCGCGAAGACGTCCGTCCGCAAATGTTAAAAATGTTAACCTATACCATGCTCGAATCCACGAACACCCACAAAAAAATCATCAAAATCGGTTTTAGTTTAATTACAAACCCACGCACAGAAGATTTATATATATATATATATATAAAGATTTATTTAATATTTCAGGAAAAAAGTCAAGGTCATTTGCTCAGACTATCGCCTTAATCCAATCAACACTGGTTCAAAATAACTTGTAACATGATAAGAATAAGTAGTTCCTTAATTGACGACCTGAAGAGATAAGTTGTACTAAAGCTTTTCCTTGGTCGACTGACTTACCTTGACTGGTGCAGTGCGTTCTCAAAAGCCTTGGCAAGCCGTGGGTGCTGCCAAAAGGCGACTGAGGAGGTTACCTCCGTGACCCCGCTTTGGGAGGTTAGACTGGTACTCAATACTACCCAGAACCCATCGTTTAAGTACATTATAACCTTTTGAGGAGAAATACATACTTTTTGTCATAATAACATTTTTTAAATTTGTTATTTAGCTGTAGAAAAGTTTAAGAAAGGAACACCGTAAGAATGGAGCCTCTGAGGCGCACTTTAATCTTTTCACCTCACTGATTTGAAAGACCAAGTGACTTGATAAATAGAAGAATCTAATTGTAACTGTTAAAAATAATTAAGTCTGGACCTAGTCATTTTAGTTCTTAGTCCATCTTTTCTAGCTGTCTTCTCTGACCAAATATATTTTGTCTGAGAATTACGTAATTTTAAGAATAATTTCTGAGAGATTTAGTTACAGTACCTAAGTCCATAAGCTACACACTTACGGCATTACTCATTAACGTCTCTCGACATGTCTAAAGATATTCACTGTTTAAAATAGTGCCATCCCTTTTTATACGCTTTATATTAGCTTCACTTGTATGTATGTTTGTATGTAACCGACTCCTTAGGACGCGATTATGACCCACTTTGAACGGCCAGATTTCATTCAAATTTTGCACACCTGTCAAAGACCGATGACAACGCAAAAATTCGAAAAAAAAATTAAAAAAACATAGAAAAAAAAATTAATATCCGGTTATCCTAAAACTAAAAAGTAGAAAATAAATAATAGTTTAAAAAACTAAAAAACACGCTTTATATAGAAAACCAAACTAAAAAATTTAAAATAAATTTTAATAAATGTAAGTAAGAAAAAAATGTTTTATATAATAAAAAGCGTGGGGTGCTTTTTAAGATATTATTGAATTGATAATCCTTCCACCATGAACCCCACCCTTTTTTTTTAATAAAACATTTTTTTCTTACTTACATTTATTAAAATTTATTTTCAATTTTTTAGTTTGGTTTTCTATAAAACGCGTGTTTTTTACTTTTTTAAACTATTATTTATTATAAGATAGTGACAAATATAGACAGGGCGAATCTTAAGCAGTGTAAAGCCGTTAATGTCCGTATTTTTAAAGGAGAGAAAAATTGAGGCTATTTATTTGCAGTATAAATGTCCTCACACGAAATTTTGCTTAAAGTTAGATTGCTAGATATAAGTTTTGTGTATTAAATGATAGGAAGAGGACGGTTTCCTTTTTTTGATAGCAGCTTACTATCTGGTGTAGTTCATTGAGTGACAGTCCCTCCCATCGCAGTAAGAGCAAATAAGCATAGCAGTGCGTACCTAACTCACCATCATGCATTGGATCGATGGTGTGGATCATGAGTTGCAGCAGCCCGTGTCGAAACTTAGCGGCCGGTGGCGCCTTGCTCGGGCCCGGTGTCGCTGTGTTCGTGCCGACTGAGGTTTCGCTGGACGTGGTCGCGTTGCCGTGCTGTGGGCAAGGATATGTTAAATGCTATGTCAATGAGTTATTGAGTGTAAGGAATGTTACTGCTGAAAAACTTGACACTCCAACGTCAGCGAAAAACGAAGTCTGACCGCTGTGTTGTAGTGTTCATCGCATAGGGATCGATAACACACTTTTGGGTTTGTTCCTCTTCAAGTCAAACCTAATGGGGATAACCCGTGCAAAAAAGTTAAGTTGTCGGTTTGGTCAAGAGTTGAATTGGTGCAGGCGATGCTGTAGATCTCGTGGTCATGCTTTGAAAAGGAATCATAATTTGAAAACATTACTTTTAGTGCTGTATCGTGCAATAATAGGCTTAGAAGTTTGTGCTTTAGGCTTGCTTTTAATTAAACTTTTGCGTGTTTGTATTAGTGGTTAGTTATAAATACTAGCTAGCTCTTAAATGGAGTATTTATTTCCGAATGGCACTTATCAATTTGACTAAAATGTTCACCTGTAACTTTGTAAATACTTTATGGCTGTTTTTAGGTAGTTTCGCCCAAAAACATAACCAGGATATTTTTCTGAACGTAAGTAATAAAACACACATCAAAAGAAACGTTTTATTCGTTCAAGAGACGGCCTAATGGATAGCCAGCATTTTGGGTATTTGGGTAATAGCCGGATGATGTGGGGCCATTTCTTAAGAGTGGGGGCATCACTCATCGCCATTTGGACTACGATATATCGAGCGTAACTTAAATAGTTTGATCCAATGTAGACTTTGCATCAGCTGCATTTAAAACGTATCAAAATAAATAATCAATAACAATCTTGCATCTTTACTTAATTCATTTGTTTATTCTTGTCACGACGCTATCTCAAATTTAACTGAAAAGGGAGTCGGTTTTACTATTTTGAGCCAATGTAACTATTATGTTATGGCAAATGTACAGTAACTCTATTAGTTGTAACACGAGGCTTTGGTTTCTAGCTATGGCACGCAGAGTAAGAGTGCAGAGAATTTTACCAAAACTCCAATTACCTGCTGCAAACGTCAATTAGAGCAGTGATTTGCAAGGACTTGTCAGTAATCCTTTGCGACGATCTCGCTAGTGCCTCTATATCGTCTGTAACTAAAGCTAGATCTTAGTGTGAGAGTGCAGTGCTGTGCAACATCAAAAGCTCCAGCTAATTTTCGTAAGGTACCTTATCAGAAGGCACGGGCAAGACCTTTAAACAAACATAGCTGATCAGTTTATCAGCCTTGACGGGATTAGCCATTTAATGAGCAATTTGATGAGTAATTTGCCTGGATTGTTGAGTTACATTAAAGCTTAAAACCCTGAACCTATTCCTGTGACAGTATTTTGTAGGTACTTCACTGAACTTATGTGTGGAATGGAATTAACCAGAGCTTTTACATGAAATGGAATTTGCAAAAATTTTTATTTATTAAAAAAATATTGTATTACAGTCCGTTGAATGCAGATTGAATTCTTTAGGTCAAGTGATATTAAAGTGCAAAATTTACGATGATATAAGATTTTTAAATTAGTAATATTACCCGAGTTTAATGTTTATATTATAGGTAGGTATTTTACACAGTTATATACATATCTATAAATTTATTACCAACGTGCGTTGGTCTCGCAAAATTTTGAAAATGGCAGACAGACAGACAGACAGACATAAGTCTGTCTAACTGTACAAAAATACATGCTCACGACTAATCTTCGGGTTTGGTAGATATCTCCTCAGTTCTTCAGTAACTTAAACCATTGAGGATTTTCCAGGGAGGTAGTTAGAGGCACGTCCTAACATTATATAAATGTTTAAAGTAGCATGAAAAATACTTTTCAAACGCAGGAGTCATATTTTAAACCTCACTTGAAAAGAGATAAATGTTCGGCAGATTTTTCTTTTTATACGCAATATTATTCGTCGGCCATAAACGAAACCATTAAAATATGTGTTGACTTAACGAATCGGAGCCATTCGTTCAAAATAAATGGTTTAAAGCTATTTGTAATTGAAACCTGCCTCTCGATATATCATGAGGGAGACGCAGTTACAATATACCTATTTTTAAACGAGTATTTTTTATTTTAAAGCAAAGCAAAATTTTAGTTTTTACGTTTTTTTTCGTTTTAGTTTTTACTTTTTTAACGTTTTTTATTGAGACAAATAAGAAATGTCTTTTAGTGATACTTCTCCTACATGTAAAATGGGGTTGATTTTTGATGGAATTATTTGTTTGATAAATATTAAGCAATTATTTATAGAAATCCCAGGCCTTTACTGTACTGCCTTTACTCATTTTTTTTTAATAAAACGTCACAAGTTCATACAACTATTTTTATTTTTTTCAACCTGCCAGCTGTTCAAACAAGTTCTGCAATGAAAACTTTATTTTTTATCTCAATCCTGCAAATTCTTCCTGCATCCTCAAACGCAATAGGAAAAAACTAGTTTTATAAAAAATCTAAAGTATATCAGTCATCTGATAGTAAAAGCTATGCTTAATTTGGGCCTTGATGGTGTTGTGTGCATTGTTCATCAATATTTAGTAATATTATTTATTATAAAAATCGTTGATAGAAGATTCAATAAATCCTGCACATTTCACACAGCATTATCTAGCCCCAAAGCAAGCAGAGCTTGTGTTATAGATACCAAATGACTGATATACTACTTATATATTTACTTTTTGTTTTTGTAAATACATACGACGACCTCTGTAGCACAATGGGCTTAAGTCCGGCTGAGACGCAGAAGGTTGAGGGTTCGTTTCCCTTGGCGGGACCAATGTTTGTATGATCTGCAAGTATTTATCGAGATAAATACTTGCAGATCATAAAACGCAAGAATTACCCAAGAAACACCCAGAGCCTCGGCTCTGGGTGTTTCTATGTATATTATGTATGCATTTACAAAAATAAGTATGTAATTAGTATATCAGTCATGTGGTACCTATAACACAAGCTCTACTTACTTTGGGGCCAGATGATGCTGTGTGAAATGTCCAGCATTATTATTATTATTATAATAGGTACATATTGCTCTGTTTCTATTTCATTACATATAAAAGTGCTAATCAAATGTAACCCTCTAACATATATAGGCATACATTTTCAATTTTCGTGACTTTTATGTGTGTACAATAATGGCTGCTCATAAAGCACACTTCACGAAACCTCCTGTCTGAAATTGACACATTAAATTTCGATTAGGAGTGTCACATAAAACGAGAGCTTTAACGTTATAAATAATGACGAGTTATTAGCAACACAAGGTGAACATGACGTTGTGTATCGGTTTTTTATGTCTGATTTGAAATAATTAGATTTTCTTACTTTTGTATTGTAAAACTAAAAAAGGTTTGTATAATTTATACTATTTTTAACCGACTTGGAAAATGGGGGTTCTCAATTCGACGGTTTTTTCATTTTATTAATGTTATCTCATAACTCCGTCATTTATAAACCGATTTGAAAAAAAAAACATATTTTCATGTGAAAGGATTTTCATCTACATGAAAATCGGTTCAGTAGATTTTTAAATAAAAAATATGAAAAAACTGAAAAATATGTCATCCACTTTGATAAATCGAAATTTTGATATTTTGCTTTTGTATATATGGAGTCGCTTGTCTCTTTAGTTTGTAAAACGTAATTATAATCTGAAATATTAGATTTCATTCGTATTTATTTTGTACTTTGTTAATTTTAATAATTTATTATAAGTTTAAAATATACCCTAGAATTACACAAAAATGTACCTTATTTATTTCATTTATAATCCAGGCAAATCTGTAAGTAAACACTTATAAATTAATTTCTATACGTACTATAAAATGCTAGTATTACTATAAGATTATTATATTAGTAAGGTTGCTCGCCCGCATCTATTAGGGTAACATACTACAGAAGAGTAGATTTTACTTCATGCTCTATCTATAGTACTAGTTTACTAGTTTTCGACTATTTATTTACTTTTTCAGGCATGAATATAGTTTATCTAAGAATGGCTATGAGATATTTCTAACTACTATTGATATTTTCATCTAGATGCTATTTAATTTAATGATATTTTAGCTACTTACGCACTTATGAGGTATTTATAAATGAGGGTAAGTAGCATTTTATAGAAAACAAGCTGTTGGCTGGCTTTGCACGCGTGGTACCTGCGAGTATATAAAAAGTAGCCTACTTCAAGCTCCCATCTATCTCTATACCAAAATTCATCAAAATCGGTTCAATGGTTTAGGCGTGAAAACATAGCAAACAGACAGACAGACAGAGTTATTTTGGCATTTATAATATAAGTAGGGATATGTGTTACTGGCCGTCAGGTCGTTTTTGGAAGGAATAATAAATAAAAAGGTTAGTAAGTAATAAGTAAATGGTTAGTAAGTATGTATTTTCAATATTTTCCCTGCACCTTACTCCTTATTTCAAAATGTTTTAAAGTTAATTTGAGTTTTGTCATTTAATTGAAATAAGATCTAATATATTCAATAAATATTCTCAAACTTTAAATAACCCGTTCAATCTTAACCCAACTAGAAAAAACACTTTTAATAAAGTGTAAAATGTAAAATGTTATAAATGTTATAGCTATGTAGTTTGACCCAAATCCTATCAGATTATACCGATTAAAATCACAAAGTCAGTGCCTCCAGTAATCTATCTAGACTAGCACTTAATTTATGATACCCAGGGGTATAACTTGGTCAAACTTCGTGTATTAATTAAGATGGTAAGTTACGAGTCATATAAAGTTGTACCACGCGCCAGGAGTACTTTAAAAAGCATTTATTTTAACTGTCACCGTAAAATACCGGCATAGCATTGCAAAAATTATGTCTGAGGAATAATCAAGATTCATAGTTTTTTTGTTGAACTATACTGAACTGTTTCACTTTATAATACAACTCACGAAAGTTTCGAACCGTATATAGACCAAATAATACGTGAGTAAAACCCGTTGATATCAAAATGTATATACTGAACTGCTTTAAGTATAATATAAAATAATTTTCGAGTGCATGCAACGTATTAACCACTTTTTTGGGCACATGTCTGTCTATAGTCATCGATTACTAATTACTTGTCGGTTAGACAAATTGCTTATTTTTATTCTTAATTATTTCGTCTCACTGCTGGTATTTGTTAAAACTGTTTAAAACGGTAATTTTATAAGTGTCTTTCATGCTTATTTTTATGGAATAATTTTAAGTAAATAAACTTTTGAATTGTTAAATGCAGGTCAACTAGCACTACGCCGAAACATTCATAATCAAAATCGTATCATATTCTACGAAATACTGTGCTGCGTAGAGATCGTCTACGACGTAGCTACAACGTAGCATAGCTACGACGTAATCTTCATCATTGATTTGAAAGAGGGTAAATAGTCAACACACCTGGCAACACAGCCCGCCGGGTTAATATCGGTGGAATGTTGGTGACATTATATTAAAGGAAATACTTTAAAATAAGGCTTCGTAATAAATGTAGCTTTATCTGTTAATTCTTCAATTATTACCCTATTATAATGATTACGTTATCCTATAGGGATCCCATAACCGACTCCGAGGTGGTTTCATATTTTTGTCAACAATGACAATATTATTTTTTGCAATAAGAGTAGGTAATGTTTTGGTTATTCGGTACTTAGGTACCTAAATATTTAGGGCTAGGGCCGGTTTTCAGTTTTTTATAAAAAATATATTATTCTGGCGATCCACCCCGGCTACGCACAGGTGCACGGGTTACATTAATACAATTTTCGTAACGACCTTTATTTTGGTTGTAAAAAACATACAACTTATGTTGTCTCTGATAATGTAGCATTCCATTTTGATTTTTGATTTTGTTGACCTCTGTGGCGCAGTGGCCTAAGAGCCTAGTGAACCGCAGAAAGTTGCAGGTTCGATTCCTGCTGCGGGCCAAATGTTTGTATGATCTGCAAGCATTTCTCTCGGGTCTGGGTGTTTCAATGTATAATATGTATGTATTTACAAAACAAAGTATATAAGTAGTATATCAGTTATGTGGTACCCATAACACAAGCTCTGCTTACTTTGGGACCAGATGATGCTGTGTGAAAAGTCGACAGTATTATTTTATATTACGATTTAAATTTTTTAAATCAGTTATGTCGTATTTTAAATTATCAAATAAGAACAAACGAAAAGTTTAATCCTTTCTAATTATAATATTAGTGTAGATATTATTTTCCAAGCCTTCCCCAGAGCATCGATAGCATCTTCCATGCACAACCCTATTGGATACACAGTCTAATGCCGTGGACACCAACCCACCGGGATGTACATGGGCTTAGTGTGTCGACTCCATATTAAGCTTCAGAACTATATTGGGCATTTCTCCAAACGTTTGAAATATTTATCAAAACTGGTGCAGAGTATCAAACTCACTTGCCAAGATCTAAAACTTCGAACATCAAAGAAAATACCAATTTCCTGCAAAATTGATCAAGCAAAGCGAGTTTTTTAACCGTCTTCAAAAAAAGGAGGTTGCTCAATTCGATTCGTATATTTTTTTATCATGTTATATCAGGTTATCATGTGAATGTTACTTATTATCAAGGTGAGATGTCAGATGTTACATCATAAAATATTCGACTATTGTAAGACTTGCTCGTTTTTTATTTATTTATACTACTTTTATGTTTTTTTTGTAGATACATATATTTTATACAAAGAAAAACTCCAAAAAATATAAGGGTTTCCGTGCTTTGAAGAACATATTAAGCTGTCAGTTCCGACTTTTGTATAAGTTGTTAGATGACATAAGTCTTTAGCCTATCTATTTCTAAGAAGAAGAAGAAGGATTATTTATGGCCGTCTTGCGAAGCGAACATTGCGCTTTTATATTATTTATTTTTCTCGAGTTATTTCCGGTTTTATTAGTAATTTTGATGCTGGAGTTATTGACACCGGTGTGAATAATTGGAATGAAAGCTTTGTGTTTCTTTGTGATTCGAGCAAAAATAATCCATATAATTATATTATATGGAGGAAACCATTATATAAAACTACAAATGACGAACGTCAAGATACGACTTTGTGACATACCATAAACAATATAAACACTTGACACTGGCAACATTGTCATTATTATGACACATGCCATTAACGAAGAAAAAGTGGCCAACTCTGGTGACGTAGCTCCGTCACTTTAATTAGCCACTTATGGTTCTTATTGTGTCAATAAGATATAATATGTATTAATAAGCGTAATCCTTTCACCCCAATAGTTCAAAATAACTAGTGTTTTGAACCAGTGTTGTAGAAGCATTTCCTATTTATAAAAAAATTCAATAAACAAATTAACGTCAATATAAAATAGGATAATTTAATGCGGTTGTGCCTGGCAGTAAAAGCTGACATCCGTGCCTCATCCGATCAGGTTCCAACGGAAGACTAGCGCTCGGTAGCTAATGCTACTTATTATTAATATTATTATTAATATTTCTTTCTTTCTTTCTTTTCTTTCATACAGTGCGCATCCAGAAGGCAATTGATCTATACGAAAGAAGAAGTATCGTCGTAGGATGTTTGTCACGTGTTATCCGATGACGATGTAAATATTATTTTTAGGGTTCCGTACCTCAACAGGAAAAAAATAAACCATATAAGATCACATTATTGTCTGCCTGTCTATCTGTGTGTATGTTAAGACACTTTTTATCAGATTCGCGTCAAGGTATCAAATACAAATTATTATCAAAAATTGCTGTCCCAAGCTTCTAGTCAACGCAATTAAAATATACGGCCATTATGCAGCAGATTTCGACACTCGCCAGTAAATCTTATTACTACTACGGTACTTTCCGTTGACTTAAAATTATGAGATTCGGAAAATAAACTAAGTTTTACAGCACAAGTTTAGGAAACCGAAAAATATTTATACAAATTTACAACCGGTGTTCCGCGCTTTCTTATTTTATGATGGTAATATCATCATCATACCATCATACCAGCCTTTAGGAAGTCCACTGCTGGACATAGGCCTCCCCAATTGATTTCCAGGAAGAACGATTTTGAGCCCTCTCCATCCACCGACTTCCTGCGATCTTTACAATGTCGTCAGTCCATCGGGTGGGGGGTCGTCCTACGCTTCGTTTTCCTGTCCTTGGTCGCATTCAAGAACTTTTACTCCCCAACGGTTATCAGTTCTGCGAGCTATATGGCCTGCCCATTGCCACTTCAACTTGCAAATTTTGAGTGCTATGTCGGTGACTTTGGTTCTTCTACGGATTTCCTCGTTGTGGATTTTATCACGTAGTGAAACACCCAACATAGCTCTCTCCATAGCTCGTTGCGCGACTCTGAGCTTGTGTATGAGGCCAATAGTTAGCGACCAAGTCTCAGTTCCATATGTCTATCACTGGCAACACGCACTGATTAAAGACTTTCGTCTTGAGGCTCTGCGGTATCTGTGACGAGAAGATGTGCCGTAATTTCCCGAACGCTGCCCATCCGAGTTGGATTCGTCGGCTGACCTCTTTGTCGAAGTTGGACTTGCCTAGTTGAATCGTCTGACCCTGACATAATGGTCTAAAACTTCGATTATATCGCTCTCAACATGTACCGGTACGGGTGCAACATGAACATTTGACATGATTTTTGTCTTGCTCATGTTCATTTTAAGACCCACTTGTTTAGAGACGATATTGAGATCGCTGAGTATTGCGCCAAGGTCTTCCAGCGATTCTGCCATGATGACTATATCGTTGGCGAATCGAAGGTGAGTGATGCGTTCGCCGTTGATGTTGATACCATATCTATGCCAGTACAAGAGCTTGAAAACATCCTCCAATGCAGAAGTGAACAGTTTCGGAGAAATAACATCTCTCTGTCTCACCCCTTTATGCAATGGGATTGGATTCGTGCTCTGGTCCTGGAGTCGGATAGACATGGTGGCGTTACTGTACAGACATTTCAATACTTCGATATACCGATAGTCGATTTGGCACCGCTGGAGTGACCGCAACACTGCCCAGGTTTCGACAGAATCAAAGGCTTTCTCATAGTCCACAAACGCTAAACAAAGTGGCCGGTTATACTTTTCGGTCTTCTGTATAACCAGCCGGAGCGTATGGATGTGGTCTATGGTGTTAAAGCCTTTTCGGAACCCGGCTTGTTCGGGAGGCTGGAAGTCGTCAAATCTACGAGCGAGACGATTAGTTACTACTCTCGAAAACAGCTTATAGACATGGCTCAACAGCGAGATGGGCCTGTAATTCTTTAAATGGGTGTTATCCCCTTTCTTAAAGAACAGTACCACCACGCTCCTGTTTCACGCCTCTGGCGTAGTTCCCTCGAGGATGACGGAGTTGAACAGCTTCTGGAGGACCTTAAGTACTGGTGTTCCACCCGCTTTCAAGTTCTGTCGTTATTCCGTCTTTCCCCGGTGCCTTGTTGTTCTTAAGCTGCTTGAGAGCCGTTCGGATCTCGTATAGGCTGACGTCCGGAATGTCTTCAGTATAGTGTCGGTAGTGATGGTAATATGGTAATATGAACTCGTAATATCGTCATATGGTCTAGTTATAGTAACCGATTGTAAAAGAACCATGATGCTAAATAATGTAGGTACGCTAGGTATCCTCGGTACCTCTCAGGAGCGACTTTCGCTCCTGACCGGTTTTTTTGTCTATAAAGGAAACCATATTAAAGAAGCTTTCAAAAGCTTCTTTAATGTGGTCTCTTTTATGTGCAGTCTACGTGTTTGTCCAATCACATTTAATTAATAAATTATTTAATAAATATTGGTGAACAATGCACGTAACACCATCTAGCCCAAAACTAAGCACGATTACTAAAACGATTACTAAAACTAACTATTATAGTGACCAGATGACTGATAGAATAATTTTTTTTCAATAAATTCTTATGATACTCTATAACACCCAGACTCAAAACCAACACCTATCACAAATGTTTGTCCTGACAGGGAATTGAACCCTTAACCTACAGCGCAAAGAGCAGAGCTACTACCAACTGAGCTGAGAGTCAAAATCGAAAAATCCAATGATAATGTCACAAATGTTTTTAAGCCTATTAATTATTCGGTGGTCAGCATCATAGCAGGCTCCAAAATTACCTGAGTTTTATCAGCACTTGTTAAAACTTATACCACTTTTATAACTCCTGACCTAATTCAGAAACTTTAACTGTCGCCGAATTCTCTTTTCGATTGTAGGCCAAGACGCTGTGGGAGAAATTCGTGCTTCCTTGCAGTGAGTTAAGGCTTAGTTTTGGCTGGCAAGGAAGGTTACGTGATTGTTCCCGGGAATTCTACCTCTAGAGGATAAGGGGGGTTGACACGGGGGTAGTCGCTCGGGGTAGTAAAACGCTGCAGTAGAGCGACTGCTTAGTTTTATTAAACATAGACTATCGAAATAATACAGATGTTTTTAATAATATTCGTTTTTTATGTCATCTGATCATACCACTCAGAAAGTAATGCGAAAACTCAGTTTTTATGTGTGAAGCCCTGGCTAATATAGATTATAAAAAATACGAGATTATTTACAAGTAAAAACACCATCGTTCAAATCATGAATTTCCCTCCACATTGAGAGCGAAATTGAATTGTCGTGTTGCACTGTAAAATGGATGTGCGTCGGAAACGTTTTCGTGCGATAACTTTTTACGATTTCAAATGTGGCCTAAAACCGGATGAGTCGTTTGATCGTTTTTTTAAATATCATTTATAGATGAAGGCTCTTCTAAAGCAACCGGTCGGCGGTCGTCTAACTTTGGGGGATGAAGAAAGAAGAGGTCGTACTTTGACGGCTGTTACCGAGAAAAACGTGTTAGCAGTGAAAGATTTAATTCAAGAAAACAAGCAAATTAAGTGCAAAAATCTAACCTGAAAAATTATATGACAAAATAAAACTATACATAAAGTACAGAAACTCGAAGGAAGGAATTAAGGAAACTTATCGGCAATCTTACGACTCTGAATTATCGAGGACCATCCATTGGTTTCTGAACCCACTTCTAAATCTCCTTGGCAATTTTTGGTAAAGTCTATAAAGTATGCGTTCACAACTCATACTTTATAGACTTTACCACCTATAGTTACATTTTGTATTAAATGCTTTTGATATAAAAGTATCAGAATAAATTAATAATGCCGGACATTTTACACAGCATCATCTTGTCCCAAAGTAAGCAGAGCTTGTGGTATGGGTACCACATGACTGAGAAGCGTTTCACTTTCAAGACTTTCGTGAGATGTACATTTGAGAAATACGGCCTCACTATATATTACGACGACCTCTGTGGCGCAGTGGGCTTAGGTCCGGCTGAGGCGCAAAAGGTTGCGGGTTCGATTCCCGCCGCGGGACAGATGTTTTTATGATCTACAAGTATTTGTCTCGGGTCTGGGTGTTTCTATGTATATTATGTATGTATTTAAAGAAAAAAAAATAAAGTTCATAAGTAGTATATCAGTCATGTGGTACCCATAACACAAGCTCTGCTTACGTTGGGGCCAGATGATGCTGTGTGGAATGTCCGGTATTATTATATTAATCAACATAATTATACGTTATACGTAAAACATCTTAGCTTGGCTCATGTACAACCTTAAAAGTCCTAATTCGATCCTAATACTTAGTTCTGCAATCCATTGGTGCTGTGAAATAATCAAGTTACTAAATCAATGCAATAAAAAACACGACGTAATATTGTTATTCATGCCGCATACTCATATTTCAACACCCTCTTATAAATATTAACCTAAAGGATGCTTCCCGTTGACCTAGAATCATGAAATTTGGCACGAAGCAAGGTAAATCACAAGTAAAGAAATCTTTCAGAAAACTGTATTTTTTTGTGTGTACAAACGTTCAGCAATGTACCGTGATTTCATAGTTTATGATGGTGTAATTAGACTAGGAATAGTACCCGATGGTAAAAGAAGCATGATGTTGAAAAAAGAAGTTAGGTACGGTCCGGTACCCTAAGGAGTGTGACTCTCATAATTAACCAGTTTTTGGGATAAAAAGTGTCTCATTTCCGATTTGCTAACCTATTTTTTTTATCATTGATAGACCTACGTTTGACCACGATCTCGTCTGATGTTAAGCGACCATACGGCCGTCGATGGGGCATGCAGGTCTAGAAGACACCTATTTATTCGAAACTTGTAGATACCCGGATTGTAGTTTTCAGGAAAGATAGACGACGGCAAGGAATTCCAATCCTTGGCTGTACGCATCCTAAATGTGGAAGAAAAGCGCTTTGTTCGTAAGGGTGGTAGACTAATCCATTTGTATACCTAATTTCAACGAAACCGATTCAGCTGTTTTGCGATTAAGTAACAAGCATTCAAATATTCGCATTTAAGAGTGAACTAGTCGATTATCTTTCCATACAAACGTCGAGGGTGATCAGCCCATCGTCTGATGATGAACAACCAAAACTAAAAGTGATATAAATTTGTCTTGTCATAATTTAAGCTTGTATCGATACAGAATTTTGTATCGATTCAAAATATTTTGAATTTTGAATCGATACAGAATTGGAAAAATAATATGGGTTGAAAGATACAAGACATAAAAAAATTTTTTTTCATCACAGATTTTAGCGCAACTTTAGGTGTAAATAAATAACAAAAGGAGTATGTAAACTAAAAAAATATTACGATACAAGCATAGATTATTTATTGAAGAGCTCAGATAATTCAAAAAAATCTTTAATAAATACATTCATTAGTTTTTTCATGAGAACCCTTGAGCCAAAGGTCATTATTTTTACGCAATCGTTTTATTTAGAAATCATAGTCAAATCATAGTCATACTCAAAAATGACTCGAAATTATAAACACGCTATCTCTTTACTGCTTATCTCTATCCTTGGTGCACGTCTATCCTTTTCTCACACCAAGCTAGGTTAAATAGCATGCACTTTAGCTGCGCCCACTAACGAGTTTGTGCCGCTGACTCGTGTATCCTTAAGTGTAATGCGCGTACATTTAAAAGAACAAAAATGAAAAAAAAATCGTTTTCGTAGAGGTTCTAAAAGTATTTGCCTAAATTGAAATTCTATTCTACAAATTTCTACAAATTAAATTACTAACATTGATTTAAATATTCATTTACGTTGTGCCTTAGTAAAGTTAAGGCGTTTCTTTTAATATAAAGATTTATATTAAAAGAAACGAACAAACCAGTCTTATTGAATGTTCTAATTGTAATTTTGTTAAATGTAGATGAAAACACGATGTGAAAATATATTAAACTGTCTTCAAACGACGAGCTGTTTGATAATATATTTGTAGCATAAATAACCACAATTAATCAATTTGAATTTCAGATTGTTTTTATTTTTAGAATCCGAATGTTTTTTCCGACCATTTTTTATAAATAATGGATATTTTTATAATCATTTTTATGAGTACTTATACATTACGTCCTACTACGCTTTATGATCCTTCTACAGTGTTGCAAATAACTGAAACTAAAACTGACTTTGACGACCAAAAGATACTTTATTCAAAACAATCACAAGGATCACTTTGAAACGTCTCATATAATAGGTGAATTTAGGTACCAATTCCTCTTAACCCAAGCCCGAGAAGAACTGGCAAGAAACTCGTCCTGGTCCTAGCGCTTTTTTGCATGATCAATCTTATTACTAACTACGAAAAACTAATTAACGACGCCTTTTTTTTTAAATACCTGTCGCACCTTTTGTAATTTAAGAGACATCAAAAGTTTGAAGGACTGCAGGCGGACAGGTTAAATTATCGCAAACGAACTATTCAAATGGCGTCCACGTACCCGAATATCTATGTAAGATCTTGAAGATTATCATAAATTCAAGATAAAATTTAAGATTATCTCATGTTAAGATAGTATTGTAGTTTAGTCATTAAACGGGTTGCGATATAAATATTGTTCTCTTTTTCCCGCGGATTTGCAACACGTGATACCTAATAAAGAGTACATAAAGATAATGGTCTTTGACTATATTTTTACAAAGATTTATTAAAACCCCTAAGTCACAAACAAACATCTACACAAACTGTCTCCTTTTTAATATAAAGTCAGAATTTATTATGTTTACATTTACATTGGGTCTGGGTGTTTCTATGTATAATATGTATGAATTTACAAAAAAAAGGTATTTAAGTAGTATATCAGTCATGTGATACCCATAACACAAGCTCTGCTTACTTTAGGGCTGCTGTGTGAAATGTCAGCATTATTTTATTATTTATTTTTATAATAATACTATCTACTGTCTATGGCTTCGCGTGATAGCTGCATAGAAAGTTGCCTATATATTATAACAGGTTTGAACCTGTATGGACTAAGTTTAATTTCAATCGGATCATTTGTTACGCCATGAATATACATCCATACTAATATTATAAATGCGAAAGTGTCTCTGTCTGTCTGTTTGTTACGTTTTCACGGCTAAACGGCTAAACGGATCTTGATGAAATTTAGTAAGAATATGTATTGCATTCAAAAGAAGAACATAGACTGTTTTTTGTCTCAAATAACACCTTGAAGAGGTTAAAATAGGGGATGAAAGTTTGTTTGCGCAACTCATATTTTCTTAAGCTATGGATCTGAAAACTCATATTTCGGCTTTTGGTAAGAAATAAAAAAATACTTGTTTCAACGTTTTTGCAAAATCATTTACCCCCGTAAAATAGGGGGTTAAACTTATGAGATGTTCTTTAGATGCTCAGAATGCATTCCTTACAAAAATAAAAATAAAGGTTTAACGCGTTTCTAAATATTAGCATGAATATTATACATAATATATAATACATTTATATACCACTTGAAGCTCTATCTCTCGGTACACGAGAGGCTTAATGTTATCTAGAGTTTAATTAAATTGAATGACTGTAATAATACGGCCTGTTTCGAAAATCTGATGGTTCCAATAGCAATGAATGGATCTGATATTGGAATTCAATTCAATTGAAACAGCCGACTGCATGGAGTTTGATATCTGCTGTGCCTTGGTTTTTAAAGCGATATTGTTGTATGACTTCGGCCTCGTGCATAAATGCCGAATTCTTTCTTTACGTTTTAACAGCTATTTAGTTAAATAAAATTAGATTGTCTTCACTAGATGATTGAATGAATTGATGATAAATGATGACTGGATGATTAAGGATTCATTTATGAAAATAATAAAGATAAAATCATTGTTTTAAACAATATAATCACAAGAAATATTTTGATTCTAGAAAAGGTAAAAGTAAAAAATGAATTATCTTGCACGGAATTATGTATATTATAAATGAGAAAGTGTCTCTGTGCATTTGTAACGTTTTCACGGCTAAGTGGCTGAACGGATCTTGATGAAATTTGGTAAGAAGATGTATTGCATTCGAGGGAAGAACATAGGCTACTTCTTGTTTAAAAATAAAAAAAAGGTTCTAAGCATACGCGTACGAAGTCGCGGGTAGCAGCTAGTGATGTATATAACTAGGCATCTGGGGGCCGACCGCGGTAATTTTGAACGTTTGAACCATAGCTAAACCAAAGTCAAAACGTAATTTTTGACATATTTCGTACCGTGATAATCACTTTAATAGACACGATTTTGCTCTACTTTGGATTAAACGTTGATAAACGTTGCGGGATCGCGTTTGACAGTGCTTTCAAAAGAACGTTTTTGATTCAGTACATCCTAGTAGTCTGTGCATTGAGTAATACTAGATAGATAGATACAATATTTATTTGATAAACCTGACGTAATTATACAAACAATACAAACGTGTGTGCTACACGTACAATCAGTGGTAACATTGTACATAATGGTAAATACATAAAACTTTAGGTGAGACACTAGATACTTAAAACTAAAAGTGCGTGTGTGTTACAATTTCAAAAGGGTCATAGCTCAGCGATAATATTGCTTAAGAAGCAAACACAGATTTTCAGCTATCACCCTCGAGATGACGAGCCGAAAACGAGCGCAATACAACATTCAGTTTACCTATAGTTCGAGTGTGTATGAGTGAAAATAGGCGTGCAAAAAGCGTGTTCGTGTGTGTGTGTATATGAGTGGGAGAATGAATTTGTATTCGTGAATTTGTTACTAGGTAGTTTTATATATAAATTTGTTCGATTAGTAAAATCAACGAATTAATCGTTCAGGAAGAATAGCGCGGTACCATTTTGATAGTCAGATTTGCCATATCCAAACCTTTGCCAAAACCAATCCATTCAATGGCAATTACGTTGACAAATAGCACGATCGCCCTATTGGTTATACTGATATAATCACATCTAGCTTAATAATGCTTATTGCAATCTGTCATTTCTGTCAGTTTATAAGTTGCCCAGCATTCGGTCTGTCTAATTAGTGTTGGAACTTTAGATAAAAATTAGGATTAAGATTTAGGATTATTTTTGGTCGTCTTACGAACCAACATTGCGCTCTTATAATATATTTTTTTCAAGAGTTATTTTCGGTTTTATTGGTAATAGTGGAGTTTTTATTTAAATAGAGCTAGAGTTATTGACGCGGGTGTGAATAATTGGAATAAAAGATTTGATTCCTTGTGAGTTGAGCAAAAATAATCCGTAGTTATTTTATAACTGTGAAAGACACCATTTTTTACCACCATTTTTTCATTGACAACCTCTGTGGTGCAGTGGGCTAAGGTCTGGCTGAGACGCAGAAGCTTGCGGGTTCGATTCCCGCCGCGGGACAAATGTTTGTATGATCTGCAAGTATTTGTCTCGGGTCTGGGTGTTTCTATGTATAATATGTATGTATTCAAAAAAAAGTATATAAGTAGTATATCAGTTATGTGGTACCCATAACACAAGCTCTGCCTACTTTGGGGCCAAAATGACGTTGTGCGAAATGTCCGGGATTATTTATTTATTTATTTATGAAATAACAAATGACGAACGACAAGATACGACTTTGTGACATACCATAAACAATATAAACACTTGAAACTGGCAACATTGGCATTATTATGACACATGCCATTAACAAAGAAGAAAATCTTTAGATAGTACCTAACGGTAGGTGACAGTCTTTTTGCTTTGCTTTGGCGTTTTCTTATTATTTGGGGATTCGATTCAGGTGTCGTCTAGTAAGTTATATTTAAGCTAGAATAATAAGAATGACTTGTGGTCTGGTCAAAAACCAATTCAACACCACTTAGTTAGTAGTTAGCTAAATCCAAGAATTTAATATGGAGGTTTCATGATTACTTTTGAGTGAAATTACGATAGTGGTGCCCTGATACGGTACGACGACGGCGCGGTAGACCGCGAACCAGGTGGAGGGACGAGCTCAGCAAATTACGTGCCGACTGGACCATCTCAGCGCGGGAGAGGGGTTTATGGAGAAAATGGTGGGATGCATTTGTCCAGCATTGGGTAAGTGTGGGCTGACAATAAAGAACTATTTTTAACTATATGTTTTATGTTCATATATATAATAGACACGAAAGATGAAGAATATGGTGTTATTAGAAAGACCCTATCAAAATCATGAGTATTATTGATAAATATTGGTTGTCTGTAAAATCGGCTTACGGACGATAGTTTAACGTGACAACGTCGTCATAACAATCAAGTTATGAAAGTTTTTAACGAGCGAGCGAAAGGCCCGATCGGCTTCGGCTTGCGCCGACGCGGCGTCACGGAAGACCAGCGTTATAGAAGCATTCTAAACGTTATTTATAACACATGCTGAGTGACGACCAATTTTGCTGTCAATTTATTTACTTGTTAGTTCATAAGTACTTATATGATATCATAAGACACAAAATAAACCTTTCTTTCTTTCTTTCTTTCTTTCTTTCTAACGTTGCAATGAGCGTAACGTTACAATGAGCGTAACGGGACAATGAGCCATCCCTTTTCGTGCGTGCAGCCGTCGTTTATCGATTTATTAGACGTTGTCACGTCAAAAACGTTGTTTATTTTCTTGGAATAAATACATATTGGCGGAGATTGCACACTACACCACCTAGCCCCAAATAAAGCATAGCTTGTATTATGGTGATGGTGATGACTGATAAAACATATGCATATTATTTAAATACATACGTATAATACATTAAAGAAAGTTGATGATCGTCACCTTAAGATCAAAGTCAAAGTCAAAAGATAATTTATTCAATACAATCACAAGAATCACTTTGAATTAATAATATTGCCGGAAATTTCACACAGCATCATCTAGACCTAAAGTAAGAAGGTTTGGTCATTGGTTTTTCATTGGTTTTTCCATTGGTTTTTCTTGTTGGATGTCAAATAAATAAATAAAAAAAATGCAGTAATTTACGACTCTCCTTATATTTAACAGTTTAATATAATAGTAGCTCGAAACGTTACGAAGCTTAAGTAGAGCTGGGCTGCTCATGTCTGTCGCATGCCGAATGAGGTGTGGGCTAAAATCACCACTTAGTGGAGCACTGAGACAGCGAGACGGCACCGTGTTAGACCCAAAAAGAGATGGCCAGATAATCTCGACACCTTTGATATAGCTTGGGTCCAAACAGCTCAAAACCGTTGACTGGAGAGATCAAGGGGAAGCCTTTGCCCAGCAGTGGGACACAATGGGCTAATCGTAATCGTAATTTATAAGTAAAGTTTATAAATGTACGGGTAAACAAAACATCGGCCATAGCGTGCCAGTCTTTAGTCTAAGATTACTCGATAAGGCCATCACAGCAACGATTGTACTCCATCATTCCGCATTCCACGCTCTAGAAAGGAGTGAGAGTGATAAATTGCTCTGAAATCACCTTATCACATGCACACGGCCGCTTCTGTAATTTATCTTTAGATCTTCCGTCTTAGATTTATTTTTAGATGTACCTCTACCTACCTTAGACTATCTCGCTTAGAAAGGATCATAGATGAGTATGTACTAATCTAATGGAATGTTCCAAGTAGAGATTAGGTATCTAGTCAAAAAATGGAATAAGGTGCCTAGAGAGAGTAAAATATATATTAAGTATATAAAAAAAAATGGTTGTCTGTAAAGTCGATTTACGGACGATAATTTTACGTGATAAAGTCATAAGAAAACATTGATGAACCGATCGTGCCTCTCTTGTTCCGCGCTCTCGCTAGCACGCTCGGCTCAGGCGGAACGTGACGATGAGTCATGCTTTTTCGAGCGTGCAGCCGGCGTTCAACTGTTTATAAGACGTTGTCACGTTAAAGTAAAATCTAGCCTCAAAGTAAGCAGAGCTTGTGTTATGGGAACATCATGACTGGTATACTAGCTGTTACCCGCGACTTCGTACGCGTATGCTTAGAACCTTTTTTTTGTAAAAAATGCATTCCGTGTATCTAGAACATCTCATAAGTTTAATCCCCTATTTTAGTTAGGGTCCTAGTTTAAGTCTCTTGGGGGGATGATTTTGCAAAAACGATCAAAAACGTATTTCTTTATTTCTTACCAAAAGCCTAACTATTAATTTTTAGATCCCTAACTTTTAAGGTTGTTTTTTGAGACAAAAAGTAGCCTTTGTTCTTCCCACGATTGCAGTACATCTTCTTGCCAAATTTAATCAAGATCCGTTCAGCCGTGAAAACGTAACAAACAGACAGACAGAGACACTTTCGCATTTATAATATTAGTATGGATACATACAGAGGTCGACAAATGGATTTATCTGTTTGAAAAATTGTGTATGCCAATACCATTACTCTCAAACGGGAAGGAAAATACCGTGAGAAAACCGGCATGTCGTAGAACCTAAAAAGTTAGAAGATTTGTATCAAAAGCACGATAGCCTCCGAGGAGTACTTTAATCCTTTTACGACACTCTGGTTTGAAATAACTGGAGACATTATAAGATAATTGAGATTTTATATACACTTTCAAAGACTTTCTATACACAAGAACTTTGCGTCAACTATCTGTAAACAAAACGGTAAAATTGTGTTTCAATGCGAGCGTAAGCACACTTTTCTTTAAGACGATGTCATTCCATACAAATGAACTTTTGTATTGAAATGACAAGTAATTTTTACCGCTATTTACTAGATATCTGGTTGTTATTTGACGGAATAATAGGAATAAAAGATATGATGGAAAATATGGTATGTTATTTCAATATTTTGCATCCTAATTTCTCGTTTCAAATTGTTTTTAACCGACATCAAAAAAAGTTCTCAATTCGTCGGGATCTTTTTTTTTATTTTTTTATGTATGTTCACCAATTACTCAAAGATGCCTGAACCGATTTAGAAAATTACTTTCCAGTTGGTCCCATTTAAATTTAATCGAAATCAGTCGCGTGGTTTTTAATAATTCCACAAAAACCCTAAAATTGTATACATGGATGATATTTTTATGTAAGTACATAAAGTCGGTTGTCTTTTTAGTTTTTAAGACGTAATTATTAATGTTACTGTTAGTTTTATATTTTAATTATAAAATAATGTCTAAACTATCATTATCTTATCCTAAAGTTGACGTCCTTTTAACTAGCGGCTTACACTAATAGGCGGAAAGTAAACTAATACATTTCTAATAAAAAAACCGCGATTCGACCCCGTGAAAACGCATCAAAATCATTGATCAGAGAGTCTAATTAAGTCGCGTTTTGCAAGCAATGTAGCAAATATGATAAAATCTAGTTTATAGTTATCCATTGCGTGTTAATTATTGAACGTACTTGAAGGACTAGAGTTTTAAAGTGGCAATGTACGTTACCATCTGCTGATTAGTCCAAACTATTTAGTAATATGATATTTAAAAACGATTTCTCGTCTGTCATTTTATAGCTCTACTAGAAATAAAATTAACCTACCACAAGAAGAAAAAGAGGTTAAAAAAGAAGAATATGCAAATCATCTGAAGGAAAAAGGACTGTCGCGTTTAGAAAAACAGAAATATAACCTTTTTTATTTAAATAATGTGTTTTGTTCATGATATCACATGCATTTCTGACCGTAAGAAAAACTTTATAACAGGTGTTACAGGTGAAGTCCATGATGTCACAGGGAAAAAAACATTTTTCAAGAATAACGTGATATATTGTACCCTTTCTTAAAAAAAATATAATTATGGTTAAACTAAAAATGTTAAAGGTTTACAAATAATTTATTTAAAAATAATAATAGTCAGAGAACCTTATAATCCACAATTTTTATTTTTGAAACACCCAGAAGTTAAAAGAATACACTAATTCGAAATGTTAATAATCGTGCCCTGAAAAGTCGGTATTTTCGAGATAACCCGTTCTTGTCGCATAGAGGCGACATGTAAAACAGTTGAGGTATCTATGCACTGTCAAGATATATATTATTATAACGAGTAGATTATATTTCGACCATTATTTTTAGGCTGTCTTGCGAAGCAGACATTGCGTTTTTTAATCTACATTTTGTACAGAGTTATTTGCGGTTTTATAAGTAACTTTGGTGTTTTTATTTATATAGTCTAACGTTATTGCTTCGGGTGTAAATAATTGATATAAAATATAGTGTTTCTTTGTGATTCGAGCAAAACTAATCCGTATATATTTGTATGAAGACTCCATTTTACATTAAATAAAAAATTATGAACGTCTAGTTACGTCTTTGTGATATACTATTAACAATAAAACACTTGACACTCGCAAAATTGACATAATTACATCACATCCTATTAATGAAGAAGAAAAAGAAGAAATGCTAGGTCAAGGACCTAGCATTTCTTCTACGGAAATTTTACATTGTACACATTAGATTTTTCTTGTAATAAAGTCTCTAACAGAGACACCAGGCTTTTAATCTTACTGTTTCATAACCTGTGGTAGCTCGAAGTAATTTATTCGGTTGAATATGCCGTGTAGCGATATAAAGCGATTTCTTTTAGGCTAAGTTTGTGAAAGCCAGTTTTGTTTGTAAACAATACAAATGCGTTTAATGATTGTTCAAAATTCAGTGGCGCTTTTTGTAAAACACAAAAGAAGGAACATATTTTTAAGCGTTTGCGATACGAAATCTATTTTCATAGCAGTTAATTGGTATCTATCCGGAATAACTAAAACTAGTGATTAAAACAATACGGTACCTAATTTTCACTCAAATAAGGATATTTGACAATGTCAGTTTATCTGGTGATAATGGCGCATGCAACTGTACCGAAGTATCGGGAAGCAATTACGTTAAAACCATGATTGTTTCAAAGTAGGGACCTATTTAACCCAGGGTTAGCTTTTTTGCATTACGCAATTGTAGAGCTAAATTAAGTTGATTTGCAGTTAAGACTTGCAGGCGATTTTCATTGTAAACAGGCATACCACGCAAAGTTCTGAAAATTTTCCAACAACCAACAAGAACTTGGTCAAGAAACTGGCAGGATGTACTTTGTAGTGTAAACGTAGTTACGAACTTAAACATCTCGCTGCACCCACTGAGGTAGTATATTCAAGTTGCTGATTAAGTACAATATTATATTAATAAATTTATTTCAAACCAGTGTGGTGAAAGGATTAAAGTGCGCCTCAGAGGCTCGTTTCGTGCGCTTGGTACATGTCTTCGAACAAAAAAAAAAAAAAGTTTTTCCTGTTTTAACGTCATAACATTATCACGTTATCACGTAAAGTCATCGTCCGTAAAACTTTACAGGCAACCATTTTCTTAAGTTCTACAAAATGCTAGTTTCCTCACGATGTTTTCTTTCACCGATTGCGAGTACTGTAGCGAGCATATTGGTCATAAAAACCCGTTGATGTATGACTGGATTCGAGCCAACTACATTAAGGCAGTGACACTACCTTCATTGCCCTAGCCAACCACTCCAGAGCTGACCACTCAATACATTGATTATACGATAAACCATGCTCCACACATGTTCACGACATTTGAACGAGTAGTTATACCATTAGTTGGAATAATTTTCTTTATAACGAGGATAATTTATAGGACAATGTATTAATTATTTATAGCAATTAGGTACCTAGTAGTCATAGTGACTTCATATACACAGACAAATGAAAATCATATTAGTTTTTTTATACTTTTGCGATCAGTAGGGCGATCACGCTTTTTGTCTACGTAATTGCCATTGATCAGATTAGTTTTAGCAAAGGTTTAGATATTGCTAATCTGAAAGTCAAAATGGAACCGCACTATTCTTCCTGAGCGATTTTATCATTGATATTACCATTTGAACAAATTTATATATAGAACTACCTAGTTTATTTATTTATTTATTTATTTATTTATTTATTTACACAATAAGATCATAGCATTACAGTAGGTACACCAAGGCGCTATGAAATAACATTTTAACAGAAAAATTTAACACTATAAAATATTTTTACTAAATAATTAATTATAAAAATACTTAAAAAAATAACAAAAAAAAAGTATTAACAGATTGAACTAATTCTACTACTATCAATCGTCTCACAATACCTCAGACATTCTCTGCACACATTCGTCCATCGGTCAGCAAACAGATCACAAGAAGGTGTTGATGCCAGAAGCGCATTTAATAATTTTAGAGCCCGAACAAGAGGCGAGTTGTCGTGCGCGACTGACCGCGCCCACGGTGCAGCCAGTAAGTCGTGACTACGGGGCCTCAGCGAGTATTTAGGCACTTCGGGAACAGACAGTCTTACAACTCTAGCCACTAATTCAGGGCAGTCTGAAGTACCGCGCAGTATCAGACAAGCAGTGACCAGAAGATTGTAGTGACGCCTAGCTTCCAGAGAGTTGAAGCCTAGCGCACCAAGTAAAAATATTGTGGGGAAAAGGAAAGGATAATATCCATAGATCTTTTTGTACAAAAATCTTAAAAAAGCCTTTTGGATCTTCTCCAATCGCAAGGCGTAAGTACTCTCATGTGGATGCCATACGATAGACGCCGCCTCAATCTTACTCCTTACAAGAGCCGAGTAGACCAGTTTTATAGCACCGGCATCGTGAAATTCACGGGCATTCCGCAGAACAAAACCTAACCTACGATAACAATCGGCAGCGAGTACGTTCATATGCTCATGAAAATTCAGACGTGTATCAAAATTAACGCCCAGGTCTCTCACAGAGTTGACCCTAACTATGGGTTCAATACCTAGCAAATATTGTGCTAGGAATGGTACACGCGCGCGACTGAAAGTCATAGCACAACACTTGGCCATGTTGAAGAAAAGCTTGTTTGTAAGACTCCAATCAAAAACGGCATTAATGTCTTCCTGCAGATGTATGGAATCATTAATTTGTTCAATTTTATGGACCAACTTCAAGTCGTCAGCGTACAACAGACATTTCGTATGTTTAAGAACAGCATCAAGGTCATTTATCATAATACCAAACAAGAGCGGGCCCAATATTGAGCCCTGACTGACTCCAGACCGTGTATGATAGGGAGCTGAAACAAAGCATCCATGTTGCACAAATTGCTGCCTGTCACGCATATAACTTGCAAATAACTTAAGTAATTTTGTTGAAAAACCAATATTACAAAGTTTTTTCAGCAGAACATCATTATCAACTCTGTCGAAAGCCTTTTTAAAATCGAAGTATATAACATCGACCTGCTTACTCTTGTCCAAGTGCAGAGATATAAAATCAACAAGAGTCAACAAATTCGTATTTACAGAACGCTTAACTCTAAATCCATGCTGCGAGTCGCATAAAAAAGGTTTTATCTGAGGGCATATTAGACTATGCAATATTGATTCAAAAAGCTTGGCGAGCGCGGAAAGTACTGCAATAGGTCGATAATTGTCAACCTCAGTTGTATCTTTAGCTTTGGGAATCGGTCTAACTCTCGTAATTTTCCACTGGCGTGGATAATCACCGGTAGTAAGGGCAAGGTTCAGGATATAACAAAGAGGCCGTCTTAAGTAGTCACTGCAGCCCTTCAAAATAAAAGTTGGAATGTTGTCAGGCCCAGCGGAACTGATTGATTTCATGCGGTTTATGGCCAACTCTACCTCCTTCAGCGTAATTTCATGAATATGGACGTAGTTTGCAGAGTTACTCTTGTTCTCAGCCTCAACAGAATAAGGATCGAGCAACGGGACATTAGGCAAAAAAACTCCCGAAAAGTAATGAGAAAAAGCTTGGGCTGCATTGCTGCCAACATATTCATTTCCTTCAAAAGAAATACGCGATTCGAAACCCCCCTTAGATTTTAAGCTCCCCACATGCTGCCAAAATGCTCGTGGGTTACATTTTATCTGTGCTTGAATAACATCGAGGTAGTTGTCATAAGCCTGAGATATTCGAATCTTGACATCCGCTCTTAGACTAGCAAACTCCTCATAAGAAGTTTGATTCTTAGAAGCCTTCCAAAGACGATGTTTTACAGCTTTACACTTTATATCCTTGATCAGGTCAGCCGTAAACCATACAGGATACCGCCTACTAGAATGATTGGAGCGAATCTTTCTGGGTAAACACGTATCAAATATACCATAAATAATATTATAGAAGTTGTCCAAAGCAAGATCAACTTGTAGGGCTTCCAAAACGCCATGCCAGTCAGCCTCGGATACAAGTTTATAAAGAAGCTCATAATTGCCTTTAGCAAAATTCCAATCCTGTTGTGTGTTTATGTTGCTTGGATCTATTGGATCTAGGGATGTTTTGCATAGACTATTATCAAGCAAGATAACTACATTAAGTGGCGGATGATAAGCATCACGACGAGGAACCAGACCGCTCCCGTCGATTTCAGTTACATGGACCCCACGATGACGTTCTGACACCAGTACCACATCAAGCTTACCACCATACAAATTTAGTACCTCATTCATCTCTGTCAGACCACAAACATTTAAAAAATAGCAATAATAATTTAGAATGTTACAAGACGTATGTGTAGGGTTCAAGTTAAGATCACCAGCGATAATCACAAATCCCTTAAGTGAGTCAATTATAGATTCTACTTTTTGAAACCAACACATGTACACTTCTTCAGGAGAACTAGGTTTAATGTATACTACACAGATATGACAGGTAGAGTGTTCTATTGAGAATGATGCCCAAAGGTCTTCACCGTCAAAAGTTTCTAGATCGAATCGTCTAGTATTACTCTATGCACGGACTACTAGGATGTACTGAATCAAAAACATTCATTTGAAAGCACTGTCAATAATAACGCGAACCCGCAACGTTTGATCAATGTATAATCCAAATTATAGCTAAATCGTTTCAGTTTGACGACCTTTGTGGCGCAGTGGGCTAAGGTTCGGCTGAGACGCAAAAGGTTGCGAATTCGATTCCCGCCGCGGGACAAATGCTTGTATGATCTGCAAGTATTTGTCTCGGGTCTGAGTTTCTATGTATAATACAAAGTATATAAGTAGTATATCAGTCATGTGGTACCCATAACACAAGCTCTGTTTACATTGGGGCCAGATGATGCTGTGTGAAATGTCTGAGATTATTTATTTATTTATTTAGTTATAAACTTTTCAATGGTCAACTGGCTTGACAATGGACTTTGAAGATACCCTAAAGAATTCTTCAACGACCAACAGCTCATGTGTCGCAATTAAAGCACTGTATTGGGTATCTTAGGCAATTATTTTATGCATACTTGTCAGTTGATCAGACCATGAGCTTTAAAGATACCCTAACCTAACCTAACTCTTCAATGACAAACAGCTCATGTAAAGAATTAAGGCATTGCATTAGTCATCACATGCTTAATAGGAACTTGTTAATTGGTTATACCATTGGCTTTAAAGGTAGCCTACGGAACACATGCTATATTGCAATTTGAGTAGTATTGTATTGGCAATTTGATATCAAAGGTTTTGATATTAAGTAGCCGGTTTTCAGTATTTTGTAAAAACATATTTTATTGTTTACGTTTACGCATAAGCATATCGTCTTTATTTGTGGTTATGGTGTCGTTAAAATCTAAAAACTAGACATGGTCAATATAAATACTTCCGACAGAACAGGAGTTAGACAAATTCTGCGGTCTATAAATGCGGCGAAGAGGATATCATCGCTGCCCTATCCACTAATAATCACCTTGGACCTTGGAATAATCTAGTATACCATCCCCCCCAAAACAATCTCTTGACTAGGGGACCTGAATATTTAGTGGTACTCTATCCTAGTGTTAATTAGTTTTAACTGGTTTATGCTTAGTTTAAGTCATACGATTATTATATTTTAATTAATATGTGACGCAAAAACTTTGCACCTCTATTTACGAAAATTGCGAGGAGTATGAAATTTCGCACATTTATAGTTTATATAGAAAAAGAGTGCGGAATGCTAATATTTTTTGAAAGTTATGCATACAAAATACATTAATTATTAATTACTTATGGTCGAATTTCGACTAGTTCGACCACAAGTATGAATAAATAAGGCTTCTATGACCTAATAATGCGATAAAGACAGGCACGTGTCCTTTAAAACGCACTAGTACTTCATCAGTTGATTACTTCTGTTATAGTAAGTACTTCTGTATTTTCAATCAACGTATTTTAAAAAAAATCTTTTTTGAATCTGTAATTTTAGGTAATCATAAAGCCGCTATATATACCGTTTGCCGGAGTCTGATAGTATGTTATTGAAATACTCGTAGATTGTGACAGAAGTGCGTAATCACCCATCAATGTCAATTCTTCGTTTAATATTTGATATGTAATTATAGTAGTAAATATAGTATACGTCATTAGTTAGTTTTATTCGAGTTATTTCATGTTTTTTTAGGTAGCTTTTATTTTTAAGAAACAAATTGTGACTTACTCAAGTGTAGACAGTAGAATTATATATGTATTATATTGTGTATTTCACGATATTATAACAATACAATCTCACTTGACATTGGCAAAATTGTCAAGACATATGCCATTAAAGGAAGAGAAGAAGTAGTAACTTCAATTTCATACCTTTATTGACCGTCTTTCGATCTTATATTATCGTTTTCTTGAGTTATTTCCGGTTTTATTAGTCAATTTAGTATTTTTATTATAGAATTAAAGTTATTGACTCTGATGTGAATAATTAGAATAAGAGCTTTGTGTTTTTTGTGATTAGAGCAAAAATAATCTGTATAATTATTTTTTAAGACATGATTTTGTATAAAAAACAAATGATGAACGATAAGATATGACTTTGTAACATCATACTATAAACAATAAAACACTTGACATTAGCAAAGTTGACATTATTATGACACATGCCATTAACAAAGAAGAAGAAGTAATTGACCGCTGTCGTATATCTGATAAATCAACCATCGTATAATAACAATAAACAATTTTGTTGGACAATCCACAGTACGCCTTCTAGCTCCAAATTAAGCATAGCATGGAATATAGGAAACCAGATGACTGCTAGAACTACTTATATATTTTTAAATACTTACTTGATATTTTTTATCACATAGAAACAGAACAAACAATACTCTATATGTGATAGTGACAATATCGCAGAAGGTAGAGCTACAACCAACTGAACTTAGTCACTAAAACAAATTGTAAGCCACTGAGAAACTAGAAAAGGCACCTAGAGCAGCATCCAGAGACACGGGAACAATCGCTTCCTAATTTCAATAAGAAGAATGTGCTCATTTTAATTCTTACCCGCACTATCTAAACCAAGCGTGTCGGGTAGAGGCGTAGTATAGACGACGATATATAATAATCTTCCAGAACGTGGTATAGAATACGTATATACAAAAAAAGAAAGAAAGAAAGAAAGAAAATATGTTTATTTGACAACAGATTACAGAAGATAGCAATATAGATACAAAAAAACTAATTATATGAAAAATCTAAAACAATAAGCTATATATAAAAGAACCTATCATGCTAGACCAGGTACCTACGAAACAAGTAGGTAGGTACGAGGCACCCCATTGGTAGGTCAAACATAAGCACCAAGTAGTCCGCTCTGTGTGCGCCAAGCAGGACCTGAACTCAGCACCATGTAAAGCTGCGCTGGTTTTCAGTCAGATCTTGGGAGCTATTGGTGATGACGTCACATTTGTTTCATTTGACTCCACTTACTGTGGATACTTGCCCTAAATGAACGCATCGCAAGCTTCGTACAGGATTTCCTGCAGTTTGTCATAAAGAAAGCCCCCATTCATTTACTAAATCAGAAAAAAGCACAACCTAACTTCAGCTTTATCACCACGCTTTAAAGTCCAAGTTTCTTTTCCTATTTTAGCGGAGCTTAGAGAACTGGCGATTATTGCGGCAAAATAAACACAAATATCAGCGAATAAAGATATAAATCGCTCGTTAGTCCGCAAAGTACCGTTTTCGTGTTACCTATTTTTCCGGTTTTGTCGCCTTAATTAGATAACAAATATAATGATTATAATTACGATTTGGTTTGAAACATTGTATTCAGTAACCATCGTTAAACTTATATTGTTATAAGGTATCCACATCGATAAACATACATACCTAAACTATTATTCGGCAAACGAAGTGTTTTGGAAGACCTTGTGTTTTTCTAGAAGATAAGTTTTTAATTTAGAAAACTAACAGATTAATATAACTCGATATATATCAAGAATTTACTCGAATCACAAAGAAACACAGAGCTATTATTCCAATTATATACATCCGAGTCAATAACACAAAATAAAATCAGAAATAACTTTAAATCAATAAATAATACAAGAGCACAATGTTTACTTCGCAAGACGACCATAAATAATCTTTGTGAATGCTCTTAGGAGTACTGGAAAAAGCTCCCCAAATCTTTACAAAATCACCTCTGAAAATCTGAATCATGTAGAAAAAAGTTTTTATTGCAAACAGCACTGACTTTGTTGTATAAACTCATTGGAGTTTGTCAGAATAATGCACATGACCATATGGCTCAATGTCAGAAACATCAATCAATTCTCGACATGTTTTAGAGTCAAAATAATTTTAGACAAATCCATATAACATAATAATTCGTTTTTACGGATGCTGTTAAGATTTTGTTAATTTTAATAAATCAGGAAATTATAATTCAATGGAATTCGGTTAGTAGGAATATATTTTTATATATTATAACAATATTATTGATTAAGATTGAAATGTTCCGTACACTAACTAGCCTTTTTAATTATATGTAAACTAACTGACTCGACAGACGTTATCCTGTCCAAATTTCAATAAATTATACATATATCCTATAGAAAAAAGGGGCGCGTAGTTTATCCCAAATTTATAAATTTTCCGGGAATCTTTTTAAATTTTTAAAATCCTAATACAGGTTATGAAAAGCATTTCTTAGCTAAATTGGTCGTTCCCAAGTGATGCGCTTACTAATGGACATAATTTCCCTTTTATTATATAGATAAACAAAAACAAGCCTGACCCTATGGTGTCTTATTATATTAGTTTTAATCTTAAGTATAAAAAAGCCTCGTCCAGAGCCTCCAGATTAGCGAAGATTTGCTCAGCTAATTACTGTTCAAGTGTTCATCTTGCATTAGTGTTTGCCACATTCCATTTATTAAGAAAGTGAAATCTAAAGAACTGGGTTAATTGTTCCTTGATTACAGTTTTACAAAATCCCCTTAAGAGCAGACAAATAAGCAATAAAGCTCTTTAAGCCATTAATAATAAAGTCTAATCTTATAAACCTTTTGTTTCAGGCCTGGACGTCAACGAAGTGAACGGAGTAAACTTGAATAATTACGTTCCTTATCAGCGCAATTGTGATACAGTACTTTATGTTCACAAGAGAGTCATTAACGAAGAAGCTGAAGTAGAAAGAGCAAATAAAGAGAAGAAAAAAGAGAAGGATAAAATAAAAAAACATTACAGTCATAAAAATAAAGAAAGAGCTAGAAATGAATCAGTACTAGAACAGACAGTAAGATTTGCTAAAACCCTCGCACCTATCGTGATACCACCAAATGAAGGCAGCGACACACCTATATTTTACACGGTCGAAACATGCTCTAAATGCAAAAAAAGAGATAAAAAACCAAGAGAAGTTCAAAACGATGATACATACGAAAAAAAAACACGCAAAAAGATAATAGAAACGTACAGAAATGATAAAAAGTATAACAGAAAACACAGTATTACTGAATCTTTGACCCATTCATCTCAAAGTAACACTTTGGATGATCTAAACATCAATCAATCTCTTAACGGTACAATATCTGAGCAGTCGAATAAAAAAAGGGAAAAATATATCAAAAACGAGGTCAATTCTAAGAGAAAAAGAAACAAATTTGTAATTTCAGAATCTTTTGAAGCTGTTGCCACTGAGTTCACTGATGCTGATGATACAAAGATCAAAGTACAACTCATGAATAATGCAGAGAAGAACGCTTTCTGTGACAGCATCAGGTCACCTGTCATGAACGCAGTCAGAGAATGCATTTCAGAAATTAACAAAGTTGAAGTTAAAGAAGAGGTAAAAGAAATGCAGATACTAGTAAGGTGCAACAATGACAAACTAGATAAAGTCTTAGACAGACTTACGTATATTGAGAAGCAATTACGAAATATAGAATATACAAAAGTTAGTGCTAAGTCTCCACGGCATTGTGTAATAGCATCTACCTTGGAACAACTTGGAGAAGACATTGATGATGAAAAGGGTTATGACGAAGAAATTGAAGGTATAAAAAATAATACAAAGAATGATGATAACAGGATAGATAACATGGGGTGTGGGGAAGTAGTGAACATGAGAGCTTCATCTTCTGTGGGGGTTAAAACGGAAAGACCGAATAGAATACCAGCAAGGTACTGTTGGACAGATTCTAACAAGGATTGATTGAGGTAATTGTACAAGATTATTAATATATATTTTGGTTACGATGTTGTAATTTTACGTAGTTTACATTTAGCGATTATAATTTAAAGTTGAATCCTGAGATTTTATTTCCAAATCTTTAACCTCTAAGATTACGTTGCTAGGTTTGGTATGTTATGTTACCTTGACGACCTGATTCTCATCACAGAGGGTAGTTACTGCGAGCATCTTGCTGAACTGCGGATGGCATTCGAATGATTGATAGTATTTAAGCTGCGTGCGTGCAATCGTAGTAAATGTTTAAAAACAAAACGATAATAAGAATAAGCATTATAATCATTCTGGCAGATATCTGAAGTATTTAATTGTTACTGGGTTTTTAATTTAATAATTTCATTGGGTTTTCTATACTAATATTAAAAGAGGAAAGATTTGATTGTTTGTTTGTATGTATTGCATAGGCTCCGAAACTACTGGACCGATTTGAAAAATTCTTTTACCGTTGGAAAGCTACACTATCCCCGGGTGATATAGGCTTCTTTTTATCTCAGGAAAATTAGTTTGTCCCGGGAAAAATCTTAACGCAGGAGAAGCTGCGCGCGACAGCTAGTTATTTGATTGTTTGTTTGTATGTATTGAATAGGCTCCGAAACTACTGGACCGATTTGAAAAATTCTTTTACCGTTGGAAAGCTACACTATCCCCGGGTGATATAGGCTTCTTTTTATCTCAGGAAAATTAGTTTGTCCCGGGAAAAATCTTAACGCAGGAGAAGCTGCGCGCGACAGCTAGTTAATTATAAATGTTAAAGTGTTTGTCAATATTTATGTTTTACTCAACGACGAAATGGCCGAACTGATTTGAATAACACTTTGTATAAATAGATATGCACACCATCTACACACGAAACTTCTTTCGCTACTACTCGCTACAACTGCGGACGGGAGGGAGGTTCATGCGTCTGCATCGTGTCTTAACTCATCGATGTTGGTAGAATAGTTCCAATAAATACTACATCACTATTATTCCCATCACTAGTAGTTTCTCCAAGCATCCGACGAGCGTGCCGAGCGCCTATGAATCAACAATCGATTACTATTTGAACGATTTGTGAACATCCCACTAAGGACTTATGCACACAGAGGGAATTCCGTGTAGCACAATTTATATTCGCCGCGCGAAGTCGCGGGCAGCATCTAGAAAAATATATATACAAACTTCTACACAAACTCTTGCATTCATAATATTAGTAGGCCAAATTCAAAGTCGAAAACATTTTTATTCAATACAATCATAAGGAACACTTTGAAGTAGGAAGTAGAACCGTTACAACTGACCTTTAGTGCAACTAATACATACCCGGGGTATTTGCGTTCCTGGACTTTATTATTAGTTTCCGTGAATCTGGGAACTTCCCTAAATTTCCCGGGAATTTCAATCAATACTTCTCAGGTACGCAAACCCTAGTACTTGATTTCCCAGTACCACACAGGATTCCCCGTGACTTAAGCGTTTATCCATGTCCATACATCCAAATATTAATAAACTCGAAAATATCTCCGTCTCTTTGTTACCTTTTCACCGCTAAACGGCTTAACTGATGCTGGTAAAATTTTGTAAGGGGATAGATTATAATGTTAAGGAACATAGGAAACTTTATATTTAGGTACCACTCGAGCAAAGCCTTGGCACACAGCTAGTAATAAATTTAATGTCTATTTGCGCCCTAACTCAAACTATTTACAAGCATTCGAGCTATGTATCGATTCGCTTGGCCCGTTAGCGCGTTGAAATATGCTTCACAGATGAATGGGCCTGGATACAGCAATAGCTATAACTGCTAGATATATAGCTATAACTGCTTTGGCAATTTGCATCGCTATTTACTCGTAGGTACAAACAAATACAGCCGTAGGTACAAACAAACACAAAATCTTTTAAACGACTATGAGCTTCATATTTATTTATTTAAATAAATATTGCTGGATATATCACAAAGTAACCCCAAAGTAATCAGCGTTATATTATGCAATCACATGACTTATACTTGCAAATATTTGCAGATCATACAAACATTTATCCCGCGGTGGGAATCGAAACCGCAACCTTCTGCGTCTCAGACAAGCCTTCGCCCACTGCTCCACAGAGGTCGTCAATTTGGTTATTAGATGATTCTATTGACCTTCGGCTAGAACAGAAGAGTTTTAAATTTTTGTGGTTCGCCCTGAACTGACATCTCGCGAATTAATATGTCCAATCAAGTCAAAGTCAAAAGATACTTTATTCAATACAATCACAAGGATCACTTTGAAAGGTCTTACATACTAGGGGAATTTAGGTGCCTAACCCAAGTCCGCGAAGAACTGGCAAGAAACCCGTCGTTTCGTCAATCGTTTCGTCATTAAAAAAATGTTAAGTACCTTTTAAGTATATACAATAAGATACCGCCATTGATTCGAGCATTACCAAAAAATGCTTTTAAAAGGGAGCTTATTGAAATACTTTTGATATAAGCGTACTACAATGTTAATGAATTTTTGTATGACCGCAATATTATTTAGAGTTTTGTGACCGTTTTTAGTATTTAACTTTCTAACAATATTTGTATAGTTTAGACCATGTAATATTTTTATTTTTGTTTAAATGATTTTGATAATGTTTTACCTACCTACCTGCCTACTCAATATTTGTATGCTGTATGCAAGATTTAGAGATTTCTAATTTTACGAAACACCTGTCTTTTGTAATACCTGAATTCACAAACAATAAATGAATATAAATATGAATAGAGGTAAGCGCGAGTTGATTAAAATGGGTCCAAACACGCGTGTTTTACCTGCTTATATTCACTAAAAAGTTTTATGGTTCCTGACTTCATCATCAGATAGGTTCGCTATCATCTTAATATAATACTGTCATTCTTGACAACCTCTGTGGCGCAGTGGGCCAATGCCGGATGAGACGCAGAAGGTTACGGGTTCGATTCCCGTTTCGGGACAAATGTTTGAATGATCTGCAAGTATTTGTCTCGGGTCTGGGTGTTTCTATGTATAACATGTATGTATTTAAAAAAAACGTACATAAGTAGTATGTCTGTCATGTGGTATCCATAACACAACCTCTGCTTACTTTGGAGCTAGATGATGCTGTGTGAAATGTCCGGTATTATTTATTTATTATTATTTATTTATTTATCTTGATACTCGTAGCAAGTTTCTAAGTTTACGAAGTTTCATCACAATTGACCTATTTAGGAGTTCCGTTAAACAGCACCCTCTCTTATCATCAGATCATCACGTTCTCACCATAATTATATACCAATGAGTACTTACAATATTTTACAAGAAAATATTAAAGAAACCTCTCGAACTGTTTTTTTTATATAAAAAGACGATTTCTTATCAAACATATAAAATGTAGAGGTATCAAACAAATAAAAAAATCCTCTTTTTAAGTCTCAGAAATACGAAAGTTGGTTTACTTGGTTGAAATATTTTTTCCAGCTATTTTGATATAAACCCCAAACTACTGAACCGATTTTGATGAAATTTCTATGGGATCAATTGGAAAGTATATTCTTCATATGCAAGAAGAACGGTTCAAAAATAAATTTTAAATGGATTCATATACGACGAAGTTAAACAACTGAGAACCACCTTCTTTAATGTCAAATGGACAACAGTCCCTTCAATCGAAGCAGCAGGACAGCAAGCTCGCCTCCGCCCATAACTTGTCGACCTGAACAGATTTAGATGAAACATGGTACTGATATTACATGTGGCTTGAAATAGCATATTCGTTACTTTTAATGTAAATACCACGCGTGTAAAGCCGCGGGCAGAAGCTGTTGTAATATAACAAAATGTTTTGATTGCGTGTTCTTAACCTCGGCTACGAGCATCGCTACGACGTAGCTACGGAAGCTACGGCGTAGGGAATACGTAGAGCTCAATTGAAGAAGGTTGTTTAATATTCATGGATTCAAACCTTTTTGGGTCTTACGCGTTTGTAATAATAATAAACGGCATCTGAGCTACCAACTGGAACACAGGGGTTGAACCATTTCTTTGTGGTGTAAGGGTAAAAGTTATAAAAGTTCTGATTATAAAAAAAAAACATATCCATACCTCCATACTTAATACTCGTATTATAAAATTAATAAATTTTAATGCTTCTCTGTTTGTTTATTCCTTTTTTGCGGCTAAACAGCTGAGCAGATCTGAATGAAATTTGGTAAGCAGATAGATTGTATCAGGCTAGTAAGGTCGTATTTGCTACCTGTTCTTACGTGTAATTTTGAAATAAATTATGAACTTCGACTTGGAATCTTGGGTGCTTTGTCCTCCCCTATCTAGCAAAACTACGAGTCACCCTTCCTAAGGGATGATTAATACGACCTCGGAAATTCCTAATGGGTGGGTTGGGCCACCTTAGTGTAGTTTATGTAAAGCAGCTGGTTTATTTTACTATGGTACTCGTACTACTTACATAATATGTAGGTTGTCTGTCATTCAGCATGACATAATCTTACCAAATTTAATCAATACTGTACAATCATTATGTCGTGAAAAGGTACAAATAGACAGCCAAACTCTAACGGATTTTTATTGAAACTAAAAAAAAACTCACGTAACAATACAATCACAATACAATCAAAACATCTTAAAGTTAACATCTTGAAGTGAATTTAGGTGCTAATTCCTCTTAACCCAAGTCAGGATTTTGAAAGAAACGCGCCTGGTATTATTTTGTAAAACCTAGATTTTTCATCATCGTGGACCATAGATTTAGGTGCTGTCAGTCAAGTTACAGAGGAGTTATTTGTAATTAAAAACATTCGTTCCTGGATCCACTCCAGCAAGCTGAGGTTTCCTCTCCACTGACGCCACTCTGCTTGGGATTCTGTTTGATAGCGCAAGCCTTCCCAGGTACCCACACTAGATTTTTATTATATTAATTTTACACAGTTCTATTAAGTGAGCTGGTGATGATTTATATGAGCTGTGTCAAGAAAGGAGTAATACTATGATTGCTGGCTTTTAACTTGCGTGGTCTTTCGGGAATTCCATAAGTGTAAAATATACGTCGGTTAAGGGAGTAGAGAGTCTTGTAATTTTAGAAGTTATACAGGGCCTTTATACTGTCTAATCTAAAGAGGTACTAGATGATACTAGGTACTTTTTGATTGATAAATATTTCACGTTGTAATTTAGATAAACACGGGCTTTACTCACGTATTATCTCACTGAAAAGTGCTAGAGAGCTCAAGCGGCAACTTACGGACGCGGATCAAACTCAGCTGATCTACTGATGAAGATTTTCTAGATTAATCGAAACTGTGTCGATGCCTCCATCGACAAACCTGTGTTTATACTTAACAAAATGATAAATATATGACCAAGCATTTGAAGGCTTTTTGAATAATCAGATCTCAAACCAACTTAACACCGTCTAGTTGGGTTGGAACAAATCTGACCGTAATGTAAACAGCTTGTGTTATGGGTACCACATGGCTGATATACTACTTATATACTTTTTTTATGTAATACATACATAGTATACATAGATACACCCAGACCCGAGACAAATATTTAAAGATCATACAAACATTCGTTACGCAGCGGGAATCGAACCCGCAATCTTCTGCGTATCTTGCGGCCCTTAGGCCACTGCACTATAGAGGTCGTCAATTTAATATGGAGTTAATTTATTTTTTTAGGTTTACAAGTCAGACTGTTACTCTTATTATGGGTAAGCCATATTATCCGTGATACATTTCTTTATAATTTCATCATTGGTGCTACTATGTAAAAAAAACATGTGTGCAATTCACACGTGGTAGAAGTGAAGCCTTCAAAAAACAAACGTATAACACGTACACGTATACAAAACACTACGGCTGTTGTGATGCCTTTTCTCAAGCTTTGTACTACGCATGCGCGCACAAACACGTAATAATAAACACGTATAAAGCTTCCTATCTCATTTTCTACCACGTTAAATCTTATGAATTTATGTGTCTATCTCTTTTTACTGTCGCTTTTTCGTTTCATCGACTTCAAAAATACAACCGAGTTGAGAACATCCTCCTTTCATTGAAGTCGATACCGCTAAAAACATTTCCCAATTTTTAACCGACTTCAAAAAAAGGAGGTTTCAATTCGATTCGTATATATTTTTTTTATATGTGTGTTCGCGGATAACTTCGTCGTTTATAAACCGATTTTGATGATTCATTTTTTTTGGAAAAGATTTACCCCAAGGGTGGTACCATGATAAGAAAACCAGGATCTGATGATGGCATCCCAGAGAAATCGAGGGGACTTTTCGAAAATCGTAGTGGCGACTAGTGCGTTTGTTTATTTTTTATTAAAGTATTTTAAAGCACTACTATTTAATGAAGTCGATCTGATGATGGAACCGAAAGACAGTCGAGGGAACTCCTCAACGATTGAGAGCAATTACCTGGTGTTTGGGCTTGATTAATTTGTATTGATTAGAACTGTACACCTAGATGGGTTGACTATCATTAGGGGTCTAATGATGAAGACGAAGGACAGTCAAGGGAACTCCTCAACTTTTTACAGTAGTTACCTTGTGTATATGAAGTCGGTTGTCTTTTAGTTTTTAAAACCTAATTATGTTTTTATAAACAGACTGACAGATAGACAGATGGATAAAATGAAACTATAATATTGTTAGAAGCTAGGCTGGAACTGTCAAGTTTAAGTCACGCAATCCTAGCCGACCGCGCCATCTATTGTCTCTGGCCATTCTTTCTCTGGCGGTCACTGCGGCGAAAAGGGTTTGGTGAGCGATTTGCTTATTGTGTATCTTTTTGAGTATACTTTCGTGTTATCTATTTTGTTGTTGAGTTTCTATTGAAGTTCTAATATTTAGTTCCTTATCAGATTATTTTTCCGCATAAAGGCTATTTAGTGTAAAGGTATTTAGTGTTAGAAAGTCAAAGTCAAGGTTAAACAATATTTTATTCAATACAATTACAAGGATCACTTTGAAACGTCGTGAGTTTAGATGAATTTAGAAGTAAATGTTGATTTTTTATCATTCGTGTCTATTTTTAAAATGATTCTGGAGTAAGTTTCCCAAATCTTTAATATAATAATCTTCTGTGCGTGTGTTTGTAATTAAAGTCCTCCTAAACGGCTGGACCGATTTTGATGGTTTTATTTTGTGTGTGTTCAAGTGGATTCGAGAATGTAGATTTACAATTACATATATACTTAGGTATATTTTTTTTCTTTTTAAAACGCGCGGACGAACTAGTAGTATATATACAGCATTTTGACATTATGTACGCCATAAGCTTTGGTATTGGAAGAATTATTAAACGCTTAACATAAATAAAACATGCGTATAAAATAAAAAATAACATGTATAAAATAAGCAATAACAACTTTTCAGAGCAAGAGCTTAAAAAACGTTTTTATTCCGGATAACAATATTTTATTATCTGTTTTGTTTCCTTATTATCTCAGATCATGTTAGCACGTCTACTCTTTATATTCTCTACCTTGCAGGTTGGTAGTTAGAAAATGTTACTAGCATTAAGCCCATTGCACAACAGTATATTTTTTTTGTGCAATAAAGCATTCGTGTCTAGTTTAACGATGCACTCAGGCGTTGTTGGGGCTGCCCCACTACTGCAGCGCATCGGGGATGTTTGCGGCGGCGCGGGTTGATTGTTTCTATACTACCTTGCGCAAGCGAGTCGCGTCTCTGGTGAGCAGGTTACGGGCCAGCTCCAACACCCTGGTGGCAATGATAGCCGCCAGGGTGGACAAGGCACTGCTGTAAGCGACACCTGTCCAGCAATCCAACTAGTTTTTAAGTTTTAATATTACTTGAGTTTTGCTCGACACAAATGTATTTTATTATATATTAAATATACTAGAAATAAAGGTTGACGTGCTTGCCACAACCTTGACAAATATATAACTATATCTATGTCAGTAACGTGTGCGATTACCTACCTACCTACCTGTTCCCTTAGAAATCCTTAAAAATAACTGAGCAGCTGAAGGCTCTACTACCGAACCCAGGCTTTACAGTCGGAAGCCTAATTTCGACGCGACGGGAGATGGGAGACGGGAGACGGGAGACGGGAGACGGGAGACGGGAGACGGGAGACGGGAGACGGGAGACGGGAGACGGGAGACGGGAGACACGGGAGACGGGACACGGGAGACGGGAGATGGGAGACGGGAGATGGGAGATGGGAGATGGGAGATGGGAGATGGGAGATGGGAGATGGGAGATGGGAGATGGGAGATGATAGATGGGAGATGGGAGATGGGAGATGGGAGGTGGGAGATGGGAGATGGGAGATGGGAGATGGGAGATGGGAGATGGGAGATGGGAGATGGGAGATGGGAGATGGGAGATGGGAGATGGGAGATGGGAGATGGGAGATGGGAGATGGGAGATGGGAGGTAGGAGATGGGAGGTGGGAGGTGGGAGGTGGGAGATGGGAGATGGGAGATGGGAGATGGGAGATGGGAGATGGGAGATGGGAGATGGGAGATGGGAGATGGGAGATGGGAGATGGGAGATGGGAGATGGGAGATGGGAGATGGGAGATGGGAGATGGGAGATGGGAGATGGGAGATGGGAGATGGGAGATGGGAGATGGGAGATGGGAGATGGGAGATGGGAGATGGGAGATGGGAGATGGGAGATGGGAGATGGGAGATGGGAGATGGGAGATGGGAGATGGGAGATGGGAGATGGGAGATGGGGATATCTGTCACCAGCAGTTATAACACAGTTTATTGCGTCAATATTTGGAACAATTATGTTTTGTCTACTCAAACACTTGACCACTTTTTTCAATATAAAAAATATTGATCCATGTTACCCTTCTGTTTATGCTCACTCAAGAAAACAAAAAAAAACCATTAGCTGTTAAAGTTTTTCGTCTTCTGTTAACGTATTGCTGATTTTACTTCATCAAATGTTCGCGAATGCAGCTATACTAAGTCTTCATAGCCCAGTCAATAGTGTACATGCTGAAAGATATTTCAGTGAGTATCCACAATGTCGTCATAAATGACCGAAGGCAAAGGCAAGAAGAAAGCAAAAAAAATTAGAGATTACCACGATGTTACCTTTTAACTAACTTTTCTGCAATAAATACCTTGTTATTTTAATGATATGTTAATAAATATGAGTTTTTAAATATTATTTAATTATAATATATTTAAATTTTGGAATTTTTACTTATATTTAGGCAAACTTTTGGTTTTTTAGTCGCGAAATATACGTAACCCTAGATATTATTAAAATAGATAGTAAAGTATTTTTTTAACTGACTTTAAAAAAGGAGGAGGTTCTCAATTCGTCGGAATCTATGTTTGTTCACCCATTACTCAAAGACACCTGAACCAATTTAAATTATTATTTTTGTTTCAAAGGGTTTTGTTTGGGGTCTTCCCAACTGGTTCCATTTAAATTTTATCGAAATCAGTCGAGCGGTTTGTAAAATATCAACAAATATCAAAAAATTGTATACATCGATGATACTTTCGTTGCGTGCAATGCAGAATAGTGCGTTTAGTTGGCCTACCCATATTATATATGTAGGTATAAACAAAATACATCGACCTTCCACCAAAAAATCAATATAAAATAATTTTATGGTCCTAAATTATCCAATGAAGTCGGTTTTCTTTTAAGTTTTTAAATCATGGTTTTATTTAATTATTTCTTGCTAATTACATTAAAAATATTTTTCTATAACTCGTGTGTCATCTTGTTCATTGTTCACTGTTACTTTCATTTCTACTACTTGTGATCACGTCCATTTAAGAGTATGTGTGTGTTTTTTTTACTATTCGATATTACTTACTTGGTCCCATAAAGGCTCCAAAGGAAGACCAGCGCAGGTTACTAACCTGCACACGCTGAGTTGGAACCTTTTTGCATCTAAGCCAACTTTTATATTATTTAATTGTTTTTTTTTATGTTTGTTTTATGTAATTATTCCATGTTTTGTCATTTGTGTTTGTAGTTGCAAATAAATGTATTCGTGATTTATGATAAGCAAGGCTGGACTGAGACGCAGAAGGTTGCGGTTTCGGTAGCGGGACAAATATTTGTGTGGTCTGCAAGTATTTGTCTCGGGTCTAGATAGTTATATCTATAATATGTATGTATTTACAAAAAAATATATATAAGTAGTTTATAAATCATGTGGTACCAATATCACAAGCTCTGCTTACTTTGGGGCCAGATGATGCTGTCTCAAATGTCGGTCATTATTTATTTATTTGATTAACCCAAACTACACATAAATTATGTAGTTTTATCTTTCGAGGGCCGTATTATTTAACAATACATGAGCCCAGATACGAGAACTAAGCTAAGCATATATTTTAGATAATTCTGCATAAATTAAAGTAAAGCCTTTTACATCATCTGGCCCTTACGTAAGCAGAGCTATTGTGATGTGTGCCACATGACTGATATACTACTTATATACCTATTTTTTAAATACATCTATCTAATACCTTTAAACGAGCAATTCTTGAATATATGTATATACTTATATAATCTGAATCTTGGAAACGGCTCCAACGATTTTCATGAAATTTAGTGTGCAGGGGGTTTCGGGGGCGATACATTGATCTAGCTAGGTTTCATTTTTAGAAAATGTCGTTTTATCCGTGTTTTTTACCGAGCAAAGCTCGATTATCCAGGTACCATATAATATACATAAAAACACCCATTTCCGCACTAAGCTTGGGATATGTTATAGAATACGGTTGTAATTATTGTTTATTAGTGATTAGTGAAAAAATAATTTGAAATACAATAAAAGAAACACAAGTTTTACTCACGTATAGTTTTGTTGAGTGTAAAATGCAATCGCGAGCGGGAGCCGCCCGCTCCCGCTCCGCTTGTGACGAAGATTATCTAGATAAATCGAAACAGTGTCGGCACCTCCATCGACAAAATGTAAATAAAACCGGTGTTTCTCAGAATGTGAATTAAAATAATGAGTATAATATATAAAAACTGAATTAAATGTAGCTCATTTAAAAACTATTTTTAGGTTTCCAAACTTTCGTGAGTTGTACTATAAATTTTGATAAACGCGGGTTTTACTCACGTATTATTTTGTCGATGGAAGCACCGACACTGTTCAGTGCGAACCGTGAACGCTCGGGGCAACTCACGGACCGCGGATCAAACTCACTCTGATGATTCTCTAGAAGATGAATCGAAACAGTGTCGGTGCCTCCATCGACAAAATACGTGAAAAAAAACCCGTTAATCAAAATGTATTTTAAAGTTTTCAAAGTGAAATATTTTAAAGTGCTTTCCAGATTTACTACACAATACTAAAAAGCTTAAAAATACGTTTACAACTAGCTTAAAAGCCGTACTACAAATCCTCTATTTTATAATCACATATTTACTAGTGTCGCGTTAAATGGCCTGTCTTTGTCTCTCTAAAGTCAATGAATAAAGAAAGCAACAGATTTGAACAACACAATAGCATTTGTGATTATAATATAGACCCTATGCTTATAACTATAAAGCCTTATATTAAAATGCCCGCAGTTTGTGCTGAAGAATAGATAGAAAGTAAGTGCGGTAAAGGAAACACTCACCAAGGTCTGAGCGGCTGTCTGGTGCTGGAAACAAGGCTTCAGTCAGTTAAGCCGGTAGATAGACATGATAGTCAGTGCCAGAGAGAGATAACTAGCTAGCTTTAAATATATTTTACAAGAGAGATAGAGAACAATATAGTTTTATAAAGTTAGAAGACTATAGGTTTATACAGTAATACGATTTTAATTAGACGCTTCGGCAACCTTCGTATTTCAAAATTAGAAAGATTATGTTACCAATGTAACCATCCCGCGATTTCAGAAGGCTCTTAGTCACCAGCAAGCAGCCGCGAGCCACAGGACGATCTGATATTAATTGCATAATCGAACTAATTCGAAAACACGAATATAGCCGAGGCGTCTTTTTAAAATCGTAGTACTATAATTCGCTTTTTATATAAAATCATGTTTAGAGAGATTACGCTATATAAGTTCAGAGTTTCAGAGTGCATTGCTCTAATAGGGAAGTGGAAAATAGAAATGTGATTTACTCGTTGCTAAATAATAGAAGTATGCTAAGTATTTTGGACTAATAAGTACTGCGTAAGTTAAAACAAGCGTTTAATATTCAGAACATTAACATAACACTCGTATAGCCAGATCATCAGATCATCAGATCATCAGATCATCAGATCATCAGATCATCAGATCATCAGATCATCAGATCATCAGATCATCAGATCATCAGATCATCAGATCATCAGATCATCAGATCATCAGATCATCAGATCATCAGATCATCAGATCATCAGATCATCAGATCATCAGATCATCAGATCATCAGATCATCAGATCATCAGATCATCAGATCATCAGATCATCAGATCATCAGATCATCAGATAATCAGGTCATCAGATCATCAGATCATCAGACTATCAGATCATCATATCATTAGATCATCGGATCATCAGATCATCAGATCATCATATCATCAGATCATCGGATCATCGGATCATCATATCATCAGATCATCGGATCATCAGATCGTCAGATCATCAGATCATCAGATCATCAGATCATCAGATCATCAGATCATCATATCATCAGATCATTGACTTTGACTTTCTTAAGCAATGATAGAGGCCATTGATCTATCTATTAATTCCATTACCAGAGTTCCGGACTGACTTACAAGGTTAGACAGTTCTATTCAATGGTCATCGAGCGACCAGCCGGCCTCAGAATATGTATCTCATGACAGCTAGCAATAGGCGTGAATTGCGCAATCACTGCTGTCAAAAACACTTTTTGTACGCTAATATCTGTACCATAAACATATTTTCGCGTATTAGCGGGCAACAAGCAAGTAATAGACAATGTGGAGCTTCCGTAACAATCGTTTTTGTTACGATTTCACACTGATTTTGCAGATACTGCAGTCGCGTTGCTATTGCTGTCGCAACTGCTACTTTTATATGATCTCCTAGCCAGTTCTTCTTTTTCGTTAATGACAATTTTGCCAGTGTTAAGTATTTATATTGTTATAAGTATGTCACAAAGTCGTATCTTGTCGTTCGTCATTTGTTATTTTATATAAAATGGTGCCTTTACATAAAATAACTACGGATTATTTTTTGGTCGAATCTCAAACAAACACAAAGCTTTTATTCCAATTATTCACACACGAGTCAATAACTCTAGCTCTATTTAAATAAAAACACAAAAAATAATAATAAAACCGGAGTTTTATTAGTCATTTAGGTGTTTTTATTTAAATTGAGCTAGAGTTATTGACTCGGGTGTACTATTTCTGAATAACTCTAAAAAAATAAATAGAATAAAAGCGAAGAAGATGTTTGCTTTGCAATCTTATAGGATATTGCATACTTTTTGGCTTTGCAAAACGACCAAAACTACTCCCCCCTAGCCGGTTAACATGGCAACCGCGACAAAGGTTCGGTCTACGGAGAAACGTCAAAACTGACATGTGAATTATGCCTTGTAGAGAAACTAAAAGAGATTATTCATTATCCATTTCATGAGGTAACATACCTCTTCTAAATTGATTTTTTCACGTGCTATTGCATGTTTTATTCAGTATTTTTAGCGGAATTTTATTCAATAAAGTATGACTTCATAGCATAAGTATGGAAAATTGAATTATAAGGTGTATTTTGTTGCAATGTGATCTGAATGACGAGGAAAGTTCTAGACGACCATTCCGTGATGACGTTTACAATAGACAAATGACGATCGACTAAGACTATAAACAAACAATCACTTGACACTACCCAAATTGACAAAAAGACAATTATAGGTACAAAAGAAAAATACACAAAATTATAGTTTATCTAAGCAGTCGAGAAGACGTTGCAGCGGCAACCATGTAAGCCCAGTGGACTCGTTAGATAATACAATAATAAAAGGTGTAATGTCGATTTCTTTCTGGCACTGGCTATAAGAAACAGTAAATAAGTAAGAGTATAGAAAACCCCGCAAACAAATAAAACCACGGGCATTCTTATAAATAACATCAATATGCTCTATAGGTAAATTATAAATAGGTTTACGTAGAAAGCTGGTTATCGGCTTCTACTGACGTGACCATAGAAAATCTATACTTAATATTATAAATGTGAAAGTAACTCTGTCTGTCTGTTTGTTACGTTCACACGCCTAAACCGCTGAACCGATTTTGATCAACTTTAGTAGGTATAGAGATAGATGGGATCTTGGAGAAGGATATAGGTTATTTTTTGGTACCACGCGTAAGAATCCGATAATGTTATGGGTACCACATGAATATCAATCATGTAGTACCCATAACACAAGCTCTGCTTACTTTGGGACCAGATAATGCTGTGTGAAATGTCCGGGATAATTTATTATCAGATAATAGCTTCTACCCGCGGCTTCGCACGCGTAGTACATTCATAAAAAGTAGCCTATTTCCGTTCCTAAGATACAATTTATTTAGCCATACCAAATTTGATTGATGCAACAAAAAAGTTCTGTTGATCCTATCGCGACTAAACTTAACAGGATACTAACCCGTTAGGTCAATCTGAAGATTTCCTAAAAATTTCATCGAAATCGGTCCAGTCGTTTCGGAGTCTATAGGGAACATACATACACATCGCCTTTTATATTATATAAATTATTATATTAAAAACATTGTGTGGATGTAAGTTTGTCGGTAAGAATTTTGTCAGTAACCTTGAACCTGCTTTCTACATAAAGCCGGGGTTTCGTATATAATGTAGTGAATGTGGTTAGGTAGTATTGTGGCAAAGCGATGTGTTCAGGATATTATGTTCTGACATTATCTATGTATCGGAAAGCATTAATGGCTGATTGCAATGGGAATATGTGAGTACAGCCGGGCAAATAATGTTTACGACATCCTACGGCCATTTTATTTTCGATTTGTATCTCTTTATAAGGCATTTTAAACGACTTCTGAGGGTAATTTTTTTCGGAATCTTTTTTTTGTGTTTTCACCGATTACTCGGACACGCCTGAACCGATTAGGAAAAATATTTTTTTGTTTCTTAGGTGGTCCATTTAAATTTTATCGAAATCGGTCGAGCGGTTTTAAAGAAATCAACTAAAATCTAAAAATGTATATCATCATGATATCATCGATGATATTTTTTATATTCAATGAAGTCGGTTTTCTTTTTAGTTTTTAAAACATAATTATTGCTTCCTTGTTGATTTCACTCATATATATTTTGCCGGACATTTAACCTAGCCCATGTGTAAACAGGGTCTACTAATATACTTTTTTTGTAAATACATACATATTCTAAATAGTAAAATACCCAGACCTAAGACAAATACTTGCTTCATAGAAACATTTGTCCCGCGGAGGGAATCGAGCCCTTCTGCGTCTCAGGCAGGCACACTGCGCCACAGAGGTTGTCATTAAATGCTTCTTGTAAATAATTGTATGTTTATCTAGTAGACATTTTTTTAGAGATCTGTTACTCAAAAGAAAACCCTTATAGGATCACATCATTGTCTATCTGTCTGTCTATTTGTCTGTCTATCTGTCTGTCTATATGTCTGTCTATATGTCTGTCTTTCAAAATATGTCATTCAAGTAAACAAAATTACGTATTTTTATATAAATGAAGTAGGTTTTCTAAAACGTAATTATTAGAGAAATGTTCAGTGGCTGTGTCAGTGTAGGTACTTGAATTGGACCGATGGAAATGCCTGGTGGTGGAAAAGTTGGTAGGCAGATAGGTTCCTACGGTAATCTCAGGCACGGCTTGCGCACTCGACCGCTTTTTAGTGTTTCAAAGTCCACAAGGATCCCTAATAAGGACACTACCCTACTGACACTCAGATGTCTATCTGTCTCTCCACCCCTAATTAAAGCTCTAGCTTGCAGATTATTACCGTCGTTAAATTTTTCATAATTTCGGAATATGTATTAGAGGACCCAACAAAGTTATAAAAAGGAGATCCATACTAAATTATTTTATTTTACTAACTAGATTATTTTAATTAGGTTTGAGACCTGACCACTAGTCATTCTTACCCTAACTGACTTCGGAAGCCTTCACTGTGTCACATGAGTATGGATAATTTAATTAAAAATAGCTATTTCGTTTGCGACATTATCCGCGCGTTTTAAAATAATAATAATATCACAATAAACTGACATAACCTAACAAACCGAACGTCGTCAAAGGTTATATCAAACTGAACTCAACACTTTAAATCTTTAATTTTGCAAATTTTTAGATGTTTTAATAATGAATCTGCTATTCAGGGCGGAGACATCCAAAAAATCATAGATCATGAAAATCAGTCCAGCCGTTCTCGAGTTATAAACGGTATAAATAACACGACTTTGTTTTATATATATGGATACGAGTAGCTACTATTATTTAGCAGCTCAGACGAAAAGAAACCCATTTAGGTTGTTACGAAAACCTTGAATTTACTCGTAAATGGAACGAAAAAATAACAAACGAAAAATATCGAAAATCAAATTAGTCTCTACAGAACCGTGAAATCAGAGAACAATCTAGAAACATTGAGTAATTTGATGCCTTATTTGTTTTGTAAAGCCTCGTTTGCACGTCGTGATTTTTTGTGATCGTTTTCTTATTTTACTAAGCAACTTTTCCATTTTCTTCTCTTCATTTAAATGCATCTGTCTTCTTATTCGCGTGACATCTATCTTCATTATGACGATAATGTTGTCAAGTTTGATTAAGTAACGCACAAAATCCAACCAATCGACATCACGGACATTGTAAGAAGGCTCAAACGGAAAAAGCCATTTGAGTTAGTGTAGTTTAATGATAGTGAAGTGATAATTAACTACATAAAAACACAAGAAAAAAGTGTCCCCTTAACTAGAGACTGTAAGAAAAGTGTTATTGGACACATTCTTAGGTATAATTTATTTTATAAAATTATGTCAAAGCAAAATTACTCATTAGCTTATTTGGCTAGATTGTAATATTATTTAGCGTATGATCAATATTGTGCCCTAAAATAACAAAAATAAACAATATTTCATGAATTTTCATGAAGAAACATGGCACTTCTAAATTCATTCTTTTTTCTTGTGTTGCATGTTTTATTCAGTAATCTTAGCGGAATTTTAATCAATAAATGATGACTTCATAGCACAAGTATGGACAGTTGAATTATAGGTATATATATGTATTATGGTGGTGCAATGTGATTTGGACGACTAACGATTAGATCCTGAGAAAGTTCTAGACGGTCATTCCGCGATGACATTTAGAATAGACAAATAACGATCGAGTAAGACTTTAATAACAAACAATCACTTGACACTGGCAAAATTGACTTCAAGACATGAAATGTCAAAGAATGTCAAAGAAACATTCTTTATGAAGGTGCGCAGTTATATAATAGCTTACCAGATAGTATTAAGAACTCTTTATTCATGTTTATATTTAAGAAAAGACTTAAGCAATCGTCATCATCATACTAGCCTTTAGGAAGTCCATTGCTGGTCATAGGCCTTCCCAATTGATTTCCAGGAAGAACGATTTTGAGCCCTCTCCATCCACCGACTTCCTGCGATCTTTACAATGTCGTCAGTCCATCGGGTGGGGGGTCATCCTATGCTTCGTCGTTGGTCGCCATTCGAGAACATTTACTCCCCAACGGTTATCAGTTCTGCGAGCTATATGGTCTGCCCATTGCCACTTCATCTTGCAAATTTTGAGTGCTATGTCGGTGACTTTGGTTCTTCTACGGATTTCCTCGTTGCGTATTTTATCACGTAGTCAAACACTCAACATAGCTCTCTCCATAGCTCGTTGCGCAACTCTGAGCTTGTGTATCAGACCAATAGTTAGCGACCAAGTCTCAGTTCCATATGTCATCACTGGCAACACGCACTGATTATAGACTTTCGTCTTGAGGCTTTGCGGTATCTGTGACGAGAAGATGTGCCGTAAATTCCTGAACGCTGCCCATCCGAGTTGGATTCGTCGTCTGACCTCTTTGTCGAAGTTGGACTTGCCTAGTTGAATCGTCTGACCCAAATAAACATAATGATCTACAACTTCGATTATATCGCTCTCAACATGTACCGGTACGGGTGCAACATGAGCATTTGACATGATTTTTGTCTTGCTTATGTTCATTTTAAGACCCACTTGTTTAGAGACGATATTGAGATCGCTGAGCATTGCGCCAAGGTCTTCCAGCGATTCTGCCATGATGACTATATCGTTAGCAAATCGAAGGTGAGTGATGCGTTCGCCGTTGATGTTGATACCATATCTATGCCAGTATAAGAGCTTAAAAACATCCTCCAATGCAGCAGTGAACAGTTTCGGAGAAATAACATCTCCCTGTCTCACCTCTTTATGCAATGGGATTGGATTCGTGCTCTGGTCCTGGAGTCGGATAGACATGGTGGCGTTACTGTACAGACATTCCAACACTTCGATATACCGATAGTCGATTTGGCACCGCTGGAGTGACCGCAACACTGCCCAGGTTTCGACAAAATCAAAGGCTTTCTCATAGTCCACAAACGCTAAACAAAGTGGCCGGTTATACTCTTCGGTCTTCTATATAACCTGCCGGAGCCTATGGATGTGGTCTATAGTGCTAAAGCCTTTTCGGAACCCGGCTTGTTCGGGAGGCTGGAAGTCGTCAAACCTACGAGCGAGACGATTAGTTACTACTCTCGAAAATAGCTTATAGACATGGCTCAACAGCGAGATCGGCCTGTAATTCTTTAAGAGGGTGTTATCCCTTTTCTTAAAGAACAGTACGACCATGCTCCTGTTCCACGCCTCTGGCGTAGTTCCCTCGAGGATGACGGAGTTGAATAGCTTCTGGAGGACCTTAAGTACCGGTGTTCCACCCGCTCTCAGAAGCTCTGTCGTTATTCCGTCTTCCCCCGGTGCCTTGTTGTTCTTAAGCTGCTTGAGAGCCGTTCGGATCTCGTATAGGCTGAAGTCCGGAATATCTTCAGTGTAGTGTCGGGTTAGATGGGCTCTTGCATCGCTAGTCGTGCTTGTAGCAGGGCTTTGCGATGAAGTGTACAGTTGTCCATAGAACTTCTCGAGCTCTCGTAAAACCTCTGGCTTTGAGGAAGCGACCCTGCCACTGTCGGTCTTCAGCTTCGTCAACAGGCTATGCCCAATAGACAGATCTCTCGCGAACACTTTGGAGCCTTCGTTGCGCTCTATTGCGTTCTTTATATTAGAAGTATTATACAGACGCAAAACGCGTCTCATAGACTTAGAGATTTGTTTATTTAGGGAACTGTATTTCGACATGTCCACTAAAGACTGCAGTTTCATTTCGCTACGTTCTGCCATGAGTTTTAGAGTTTGCTCAGAGAGTTTTTGGGTTCTACCTTTGCGCTGAGTCTTACAGAACTTTGACCCAACGGCATGGACAATTTCCACCAGCCCGTCATTTATTTCGTCCACGGATTCGCATTCGGCGAGGCATTGGAAGAGATCTTGTAGTTCCAATTGAAAGCTCTCGGGGTTTTGGATTTGGGCAGGACTTGGGCGAAGAGTATATTTCATCAGACGGGACCTTTCTAGCTTTACGTTAAGATTTAATGAGCCTCTGACCATTCGATGATCACTGCCGGTTTTGACCCTGTTGATCACTGAGAAATCATTAAATATTTGCTTTTTTGTTGTCATGATGAAATCTATCTCGCGTTTGTGTCCACCGGGGTGAAGCCAAGTCCATTTCCTGGACGACCGTTTCTTGAAAAAGGAGTTCATCATAAAGAGTCCCTCTTTTTCCATGAAGTCGGCCAATGCTGACCCCGTTGGTTCCGCTGTCCAAATCCAAATTGCCCCACTCTCAGTTCATCGCCGTTTCTCATACCTAGCCGCGCGATGAAGTCCCCCATTATAACCGTAAAGTCTGTTTTCGAGGCTTGCATGGCATTTGAAATGTCATCATACATAGCCTACACTTCATCGTCTGGTCGTTTCGAGTGAGGTGCGTACACCTGTATGACCTTAAGCGAATACCGTTTGGTTATTTTGAGTATAAGGTATACCACCCTGCTCAACACGCTTTCGATCTTCACAATGTTGTTAACGAGGGATTTGTGGACGAGAAACCCAACACCGTGCTGAGATAGTTGATCGCCCTCCCGGTAGTTGAATAAGTTGCCGGAATTTAGGATTATCGTGTCCTCTCCCTCTCTTCGGACTTCTGATAACCCTATAATATCCCAGTGCAACTTATTTACTACTTCTTCCAGCTCTATCAACTTCTCGTCGGTCCTCAGTGTGCGTGCCTTGTAAGTTGCCAGGGTCAGGGATCGTTGGGATTGGTAGCTGGACCTCTGCCGGAGATTCTTCGCACCCCCTGTTTCGCCGTTACCGTGGCCGCCACCTATGCCAGGAATAGCGGTACTGCCGGGAACTGGGGGCCGTCTTCTATTTGTGTACATCATTTTGGGGGTTTTGCCATAGTCACCACGCTTGGCAGGTGGATTGGTGACCGCAGATTTTGTGTTAAGTACTCGGGAGGTGCTGCTGCCCAATCCCCCGGTGTGTGTTCCCTTAGTCGCCTTTTACGACATCCACGGGAGGAGATGGAGGGGTCCTATTCTATGCCGGAACCACCACGGCAAAACAATATACTTATGAAAACATTTATTAAGTTTACGGCACTAACCATCGCTGTATTATCTTAAGCTATTACAATAAGCAAACTAAAATAAAATAACTTAGTACTTTAAGATTAGTTTAGATAGTAAGTTTAAGATTTTTGTAATACCTACTCATGTAACTGAACATAGTTCTTTTTGAGAAAATAAAATTCGTTAAACTAAACTATAAGACAGATGCCATTATAGGAAGAAAACTAAAATATTTTTTCTATTTTGCAGAGAGCAACTTTTATGAAATTGACACTTTTACCACATTGTGTTCGATTTCCGCCGCGTGACAAATGTTTATGGGATCTGCAAATATTTGTCTTGGGTCTGGGTGTATTTTTATAATAATAATATAAATAAATTTCATAAGTATATAATTATAAGTTATGTAGTACCCATAACACAAGCTCTGCTTACTTTGGGGATAGATGATGCTGTGTGAAATGTTAAATGAATTATGTCTAGCATCATTTATTGATTTGCTAAGAAGTCACACTATAATTGTTAAAATTACACCCCCAATTACCCCATCAAAATAACAAAAGAAAACAATTGAAATAAAAAGCAATGTTTCGAAACGATTGACTTTTGGCTGACCTGTCAACTCAGTTGCTAGTAGGTCTGCCTTCTGCGCTGTAGGTTGAGGGTTCGAATCCCTCTATATATATATTTGTGTGAAGAACATAGGTGTTTGTTTAGTGTCTGGGTGTTATAAAATACGATTGTACGGTTCTTCATCTCCGGACAAAATATCTCTGACAAAATATACCAAACAAAATTTAATTTATTTTGTAATTCAATTTCGTAATCAATATATTTTTTTGAATTGTTAATACATTTTATTGTACATCGTTCAATTCATCTAATTCATTAGTTATTTCTGCGTTTTATTTAGTTGCTCTCAGACGCTAGTAATTCATTTATTTGTATTTTCTAATCAATAATATAATAAGTTTATCAATAATAATATACTACGATAGGAACATCGTTCCAACTGAGTGTTCCACGACACTCACGCATTGTTTTATCTATTTTTTATATTATGGAGAAATAATCACTTGATATTGGCAAACTTTTCACCATAATGAAGATCTCGTACATAATTATACTCGTAAATGAAGAGAAGAAGGTGAAGCTATCCTAAAACTAGCAAATGTTATTGTACTAGTTTCGATTAACCAAGGCTTTATACGGAGCCTGTCACCGACAGGCTTGCTGTAATTTATCGTAGAGTATTGAGTCTCGTAATTTCAAACGAAAATAGCTTTGACAATAACAATAATAATTAACTGGATACAATTGATTACGAAATCCAATAAACCCAGTATTTCAAATAAGTAAGGAAAATATCGAGAGGAAGTTTTCCGTGAGTCCTTGAAGTGCACCTTAAACCTTTCAACACACTGGTTCAAAATAACTAGTGACACTTTAAGAAGAATAAGTCTTGTCACGGTATGACGTCAACTTCCTTGCTCGGCGCTGTCTGAAAACCAGCGCTATTTCGCAATATGTGAAGTAGCAGAGTTGAGAGTAGGCCTTTTTGGCAAACACAGACGGGACCAAAAACTGTCGGCACACATGAGGACCAAAAACTGTCGGCGTCTTTACCTAGGTCTTTATCCGCTGCATGGTGCTCTATGGTGCACCATTATGGTCTGATGCCCTAACAAGGTCGATATCATCCTTTTGAAACGTCCCCAGTGCATACCGCACCATTTCATTCGAAGCGGCATGCGTTATGGCAGGATCACCCCCTTGGGATCATGAGGCTGAATATCTATCTGCTCGATATGCCTGGCGAAAAGGCTTGATTCAAAGAGGGGAATACCCACCGCCAAGGGAAATTGAGGCGTGGATGAAAAGAGCTCGAGAAGCCATGATCCAAAAGTGGTCAGAACGACTGGCCTTGCCTACGGCAGGAGTCCGTACGGTGGATGCCATACGGCCGGTACTCAAAATTTTTATCGAGAGAGAACATGGCGCGGTAACTTTCCGTCTGGCTCAAGTGCTTTCTGGGCATGGATGTTTTGGAAAGTACCTGTGTTGTATAGCAGGAAGGGAACCTAGCAAAAAATGCCACCACTGTGATTGTCAAGAAGATACGGCGCAACCCACATTGGAGATGTGCCCGGCGTGGGACAGAGAACGTCGCGACCTTGTTGCTGTTGATTTGGTGGAAAACCTCTCACTTCCAAAGCTTATTAAAGCTATGGTTGATGACGAGAACAAATAGCGGGTGGCACTAACTTTCTGCGAAACTAAGGTAGCGCAGAAAGAGGCTGCGGAAAGGGATCTCTCTCAGATATCGACCAATCTCCCTATCCGCAGTCGGAGAGTAGGGCGCAGAAGGAGACTGTATGGTTCCTTTCAGCCTCCGTAACAAAAGCTAGGGTCATGGTTAAGAAATTCACTGCCCTAATGTCCCGAGGTAGCATACATGCGCCTCAAAAAGGTGTTTCGGGTTGGAAGGTGAACTTGGATAAAGAGTTAGCGTCGTCTTCGCCGCGGTAGTGTATATTGTTGTTCCCGTAGCTGCGATACAAAGGCGCTTCGCAGGATGTTTGAGGTTTTTAGTCAGTAGGAGTCTGACATACCTATTTGTTAACCCGAAGGCAAATGGCATCCATGAAGGATTTTCCTCAAAAGAAAAAAAAAGAAAGGGTAACACATACTCATAACCTTTAAGTACTTTTGGAACGAAGTTTCTCATCGCACGCTTTGCAAATGACGAAACGGCCCATTATTATTATTATAATATTATTATTGGATAGCCCCCGCTAGGCGATAATGTAAGATTTCTTTCCATTTAAAGCTTACTTTCTAGTTGTACTATGTCAAAAAAGCGCTTGAAACAAAACTAGTCCCTTGCGTGATTTTTCTCGTACTGGGTTTAAGAGGAACAGGCATCTCAATTGACTTAGTTTAATATACGATTCAAAGTTTTTTTTAAATAAAATTTATTAAAACATGAATTTTAGCTCAGTATCGGTATAATTAAACTTACTTTCTTCTTATCTCAATGCTAATTTGTAACTTAATTTACTGAGAACAGACGAAATTAACGTATTTCAAAAACACTGGTCAGTATTCCGCACCTGTGTCAGAAGTCTAAATTTGCTGTAACTTTTTGGAAGCTTTTTCAGTAAAGGGCATTTCCCCGCCTCCGCGTGTCGACAAGGTACGCTTACACGGGCGATTATAAAATTGCTCATTCCTGGGCAATACTTGCCAAATTATGACATCACGACAATTAAGCAATTTTCTTGCAACATGTAGCCATATAGAGATCCCATAAAGATCTAGACCAATGTAAGAAGGTTGTGTTCGCGGTAGCCGATGTAAGGCTATGCCTATGCGGCCGAGGCCGCATCAGTAGTGCGACGGAAAACCAGTGCTTCATACTTCATACTGTTTGACCACACGCTGGTCGTGGTGGTGACTGTTTTAGATTCCATTAGAAATTTTTAACAGACGAAAAAAACGGAGAATGTTGTCAAGTCAATCAGTTTTTTTTTAGTCGCGCAATCACTATTGTTATTTTTGTATAGGATAGAGAGAATCTTCAAAATCGGTCTCATTTTAATTATAAAAAAAACCATAGGGATAAAAAATAGGGGATGATTAAGTCATCAGCTACTATAGAGAATACATCAGAGTTTTCATATGTAAAGCGATTCAAAGTCAAAGTCAAAAGATACTTTATTCAATACAATCACAAGGATCACTTTGAAACGTCTTACATACTGGGTGAATTTAGGTTCCAATCAATTCAATCCAATCAAGTCTTTTCGCTTTATAGTATGTATGAACTTGTAATAAAATCTCTTTGGCTATACTATTTGTATCTGGCTGGTTTTGGTATCAATAAAAGTTTAAATTTTAAAGAACATAATTCCAAATTCAAATTAGGAAAATGTGTGATTTTTATTTGTTTTTCGTACTGTCAAGATGAGTGAATCTAATGAAGAAATTCGATACATTTTAAAATTTTACTACAAAAAAGGTAAAAATGCAACGCAAGCCTCGAAAAAAATTTGCGATGTTTATGAACCTAGTGCAGTGTCTGTGAGAGTAGCACAAATTTGGTTTAAGCGTTTTCAATCCGGAAATTTTGATGTCAAAGATGCACGTCACTCTGGTCGCCTTATTACGGATAAAATGGATGTCATTTTTGAAAAAGTGGAGCAAGATCGGCATATCAGTAGTTACGACTGAAGAACTGGGAATTGACCACAAAACAGTTTTGGCGCATTTGAAAAAAACTGGGTACACAAAAAAGCTCGATATTTGGGTACCTCACGAGCACACTGAAAGAAACCTAATGAACCGTGTACTCATTTGTGATTCTTTATTATGACGTAATGAAACCGAACCATTTTTGAAGAAGCTGATAACTGGTGATGAAAAGTGAATCACGTACGACAAGAACGTGCGAAAAAGGCCGGTCAGGCTTCACAGACTGTGGCGAAACCCGGGTTATCTCGCAACAAGGTGATGCTGTGTGTGTTGTGGGATTGGAAGGGCATTATTCATTATGAGCTGTTACCACCAGGCAGTACCGATTCTGAACTCTACTGCGAACAACTGATGAGATTAAAGCAAGAAGTTGAGAGAAAGCGGCCGGAATTAATCAACAGAAGGGGTGTGGTTTTTCATCATGATAACGCTAGACCTCACACATCTTTAGCCACTCAGCAAAAATTAAGAGAGCTTGCCTGGGAGGTGTTAATGCATCCGCCGTATAGTCCTGACCTTGCACCTTCAGATTTCCACCTGTATCGGTATCTTCAGAATTCTTTAGGCAGTGTCATGTTAACATCACGAGAGGATTGCCAAAACCACTTGTCGCGGTATTTTGATCAGAAGTCCCAAAATTTCTATAGCAATGGGATCATGTCCCTACCTACAAGATGGCAAAAAGTTATCGAACAAAATGGTATCTACAATCTTTAGTTAAATTTAAATAAACTATATTAAAAAAGGTTTTGAATTTTCTTAAAAAATGCGAAGAAACTTTTTCCCCAACCTATTATATTATATATATTGTGAATCTATTGTTAGAATATTAATTTCTTTGAATATTTATCTCAAAGATTCATGTGGTTTCATTTTATAAATGGCACGTATTGCTCTTTTTTGAATAACAAATAATTTATCAATATCAGCTACTTTCCCCCAGAGAATGATGCCGTATGACATAACGCTATGGAAGTAACTAAAATAAACTACTCTAGCTGTAGCTTCATCAGTAAGCCACCGTATCGCACGAACAGCATATGCAGCGGAACTAAGCCTACTAGCAAGTGTTTCAATTTGTGGTCCCCACTGTAGTTTTGCATCAATATTAAGACCTAGGAAGATCGTGGAATCTACAATATTAATTGCCTCTCCATTCATTTCAATGTTGGTCGGGCTATGAATAACATTTGGCAATGTGAATTTGATACATTTCGTTTATTTTGAATTAAGCAAAAGGATATTTTCAGTGAACCAGTTAAGAATTAACGATAAGGATTAATTTACGTTATCGCAAATACTGGTTTTACCTCTATCAACTTTAAAAATAAAAGACGTATCGTCTGCAAATAAAACTATATCACAAGTATTTTTTCAAAAAAAATAAATCGTTAACGTACACTAGGATTCTGTTGACTTGACACACAATTCTAACAATTTTGTTGTATTGTGGTATCAGAATAAACACATCCATACATTACTAATTGCCGAGTAATTGCCCGTGTATGTGTAATGTAAAGTTGTGTCAGTAAGCGGTTTACCGCGTTGTCGTTGCATTTGTAATCCCTGTCAGGAGAGGCTCATCCCGCAAGCTAAACACTTTATTTATTCTGCGGTTTGGTTCAGTTCTCAAACACCTGGCTTAGCAAAACCCTTTTTTGATAGGAGAGTTTAGAGGTTTAAACTTATTACCCCTATTTTGGGGTAAGTATGATTTTTGGTCTTTATTCAAGCGTTTAAGCTTCATTTCTATAACTATCGTGTACTGCCGACCCAGAACCAATATTTGTTTGATGAACATAGATGTTTGTTCTGTGTCTGGATGTTATAAGTAGGTATCATAAGTATGTGTTTAACGGTATATAAGTATTATACTTGTATGAGTAATTTGGTTCCCATCGTACAACATCTGCTTAGAGCTAGATGGAAACATCCACCAATATTTATATATTTGTTCATACATTCATATGCGATAACCTACCCTAGGTATAGATGGTCGATGCCGACACATTTATGTAATAACTAAAAACCGTATGTACTTATTTCGTTGTTTTAGTTAATTTGTTTTATTTTTTAAATTAGTAAATATTGTTTTTCTGCCTGTATCTCTCATCTGCCTTTGTAATACTACTTCTGCATGCAGTGTTTACCTGTAATTAGTTGTGCAATTAGCATTAAGTATTAAAATGTTTTCTAAGCTTTTAAGGTTATAGCAACCGTTGGTAAACCAAATAAATACATAAATAAATAAATAAATAAATAATGTATTTTAATTAACTGTCTACACTTTTACAGTCGCTAAAAAATGTATTTTCTTTCTTTCTTTTGTTTTGGGAAACACAGGTTTTTCCTACTTACATTGTTGATGGAGTCACCGACACTGTTTCGATTCATCCAGAGAACCTTCATCAGTGAGATCCGCGGTCGTTCGCTGTACGTTCTGAGTATCGGTGTCTTCATCGACAAAATAATACGTGAGTAAAACCCGTGCTCTCAAAATGTAAGCTTGTAATTTACAAAACAACATCTAACACTCTGTAACGTTATTGAACCGCGTGTCAAACGCAGCAAGCCCGCACATTAATCGTTCATGGCGCGATGCCAAGTGCCAACCCTACTGGCTGAGGAAACCTTAGCTGTGTCAGCCCTAACTTATGAAAACTATGATAACGAAAAAAATAGTGGTTTTTATTTAATTAAACGTAGTTCCCTATGGTGATATAACGACACTTTAGCCTTCGATAGCAATGCATATTTTTGGGTCAGTTATACAGAATACGAGTATACTCTTCATAGTGTAACCCATCTTCCTGTCCTTATCTCTTTCTCTACATGTTCTTCTCTATCACTATCCTCGCTCAACAGTTACTTCAGTCACTCCTTTCTTACCTGTCATCTTTAACACAAACCATCCGTCTTTTCTTGGTCTACCTCTATCCCTACACATTATTATATAATTCTCAAGTATTTCACCCCTTTTTAGGGTTCCGAAGTTTACAAGGAATTAATATAGTTTCACTATGCATTGCATATCACTAAGTTTCAGCAAAATAGTGATCCTCATAGAATCAATACTAGGAACAAAAACAAATTATACATCCCTAGGTTTCGATCAAAAAATGTTAATAAGTCCATTATGGGGTACATGGTGCGCTTATATAATAAGCTTTCTGAAAATGCAACTAAACTACCTATAAAAAAATTTAAAGCTTAGATAAAGGGTAGTTTTTTGAAGAAACCGTATTATAATATAAATGACTATATTATTGATAAGAATGCATGGCCCCATGTCGCTCTGCCCTCAGACAGTAAACCGACATATTTGAAATGTATAAACTCTCTTGTATAGTTTTTCTTTAGTTCTTTAGTGTTTTTTTTTAGTTAATGTAGTTATAAGATAGATCATGCAAAACAGCGCTAGGATCTGGACGAGTACCTTACCAGTTCTTTTCGGGCTTGGGTTAGGAGTTGGCACCTAAATTCACCTAGTATGTAAGACGTTTCAAAGTGATCCTTGTGATTGTATTAGTATAGTATAGTATCTTTTGACTATGATTTGACTTTGTAAGAAGGCTCAAACGGACAAAGCCATTTGAGTTAGTGTAGTTTAACAATAGTGAAGTAATAAGTAACTACATAAAAAAAAAGTGTCTTTCCCCTAACTAGAGACTGTAAGACACATTCTTAGTAAAACTTATTTTATAAAACTATGTCAAAGCAAAATTACTCATTAGCTTATTTGGCTAGTTGTAATTTTATTTAGCGTATGATCAATATTATGCACTAAAATAACAAAAAAAATCTTTCAAGCCTTTATTTTTAAACTGTTTCATCCATGTCAGTGAATTTCCTATAATTCACACTCTGATAACTTGAGTGACACATTTGGAGATTGCCCGCTATCCGATGAAGAGTTATTTCGTTGAAAATTATTTTTAATAGGTTGTCAAACGCAGCCTGGGTCGGAGATAAATGGCGAGTGGCAAGCGGCCAACCCGATGCCTCCCGATGCTAAGGCTACGGTCACACTAATGTGATACATATTTAGGTAGATTTAATAACATTCGACGACCTCTGTGGCGCAGTGGGCCAAGGCCTGGCTGAGGCGCAGAAGAATGCCCCGCGGGACAAATGTTTGTAAGATCTGCAAGAATTTGTCTCGGGTCTAGTGTTCGATATATAATATATATATATATAAATATTAAAAAATACAGTCATGTAGTATAACATAACAAGCTCTGCTTACTTTGGGACTAGATGATGCTGTGTGAAATGTCCAGCATTATTATTATTCTGAAACTGAAATAAACAAGCCGTTTATGAAAACTTTTATATATTTCATCCATAAATTTATAGCTCGGTGATTTCATGTACTTTTAAGTAAGATGAAAATCCATAAGTAGATACTTAGGGAGAAGATTTGGATATTCTTTCTTGAAATTGTACTATAGTTTTTTTTTTTTTTCATTTGTAACAATTATAAAAAAAAGGGAAGTGTTTAACAGAAAATCGGGGAAGCGCACGCTATTTGATTTAACCAATGAACGCGTGCGGTATTTTATTTGACCAATGAGCGTGCGCGTTGGTAGAGTTGCTCTTTGAAACAAACTCAGGATATAATGTTAATAATTAATTAATAATTAACTCACCTTGGTAATAAGCAATATTACCCAGGTTACTTGGCAGATGTTAAACATGACATGCGACTACATTATATGTTTTTTTAATAAAAACTGTAGGTATTTCTTCGATATAGAATCCTAAAAAGTTTTGAATATCCTTCTTTAAATTTTTTTAATAACCAATTTTTGTTTTATCGCCTAAAATATTTTTATAAATAACCGTAGGTGCTCCTTGGGTTAATATCCTGGGTCAATAAGATTTGAATATTCTTCTTGAAATGACAACTAACTTAAATTACTTGAAATTACCAGTAGCTCTTTTCCATGCTGTATTCTTCAGATTAAAGCCCTTGGCCATAAAATGGGCAACTTTGATCAACTCTTAGTGTCATCCGTATGTTAGCACGACAGCCGAGAATATTATTCAATCGCCTGTCAGACGTGCCAAACACGGCCAACTGTGCAGCTTCTATTGGCACCGTGCCCATAGTGCTGACTGCGGAGCACTCGGCCAAGCCGGCCCCGAAATGGGTTTCTAGGCAATATCATACTATCGAATGAACTGTGAAGCTTGGAGTCAGTTCTTCTAGCAAATCCAAAATAATATTTCTGCTGGCGACTGTTCATCGGATACATCTAGTGTGTACATCGGATTAAAGATTACTTAACGCGGCTTCACACTCATTATTTATTTATTTATTAGTTGCATCAACAAGGTATACACTAACACATCCAAATATATCTAAAGAAACAAAATTATACTAAATTCTGCGTGGCACCTCAGTTACAGATGCAAACGACAATGCAATGTTGTTCAATAATTACAATAATTTACATGATATTTTTAATTGACCTAAGTTGGTTTTGGCAATATTTCTGACAAATGGACTGTATTTATTATTTCTTGGTAGATATATAGGTATAGAAATATTAATTTGTGACAAGAGATAAGGGGTGCCAATCAAACTGTTTATTAATTTATAAAGAACCGTGTTCTGCAGCAGTGCTCTACGATCGCGCAGATATACCTACCTACATAAAAAATTGCCTACGTACTCAAGATACTATTTATCTGCTTACTAAATTTCATCGAGATCCGTTCAGCCGTTTAGCCGTGAAAATGTAATATAGACTGATAGATACATTTTTAAGTCGTATCTTAAAAAATCTAAAGGTTAATGGTTCAAACAACATTATCAGAAATGATAATTTAAATACGCCTTATATTGACTAACATCGCCCACAAGTCTCGTGAGCTAGTTAGATAGGTCAGTTACAAGTACAAGCCTTTGTGGTAGACTAGCCTCTTGACTAGTCTGCAACACACTTATCTGAGGTACATTGTGCTGACTATTCGTTTGTGATAGCCTCGCGCTGAACTGGGCTATCTAAACTTTTCGGGATCATTGACTCAGAAATTGCGATATCACGTCTACCTGATAGGTTGGGGTAGAATATATTTATTTTTGAGTTGCCTGTTAGCTCAGTTGGTAGTAGCTCTGCCTTCTGCGCTGTAGGTTGAGGGTTCGATTCACTTCCAGGATAAACATTTGTGTGAAGAACATAGGTGTTTGTTCTGTGCCAGGGTGTCATAAAGTATCATAAAGATATATAAGTATTCTATCAGTCACCTTGTTGCATTACAAGATATGCTTAGTTAAGGGCTAGATGGTGTTGTTTGAATTGTCCAGCAATATTTTTTATTTATATTTAACTATCTATCTAAACGAGCAATTCTTGTATATATGTATATATATGTGTCGTCTTTATAACAAGTTGGCTACTTCTCATAATCTAGATGTCTTTAACAACTGTATCAGTAGGTTTAAGCGGTGCGCTTATAAAGTCTTACACAATACTAATAATGTATAATTTCCATAGTTGGTTCTTAGTTTAGGGTATTATAACTTTTATGCATGTAACACTGTAATTTTGTCATATTCACATATTTGATTACGAACCTAGAGCAATAAATAGATTATAACTAATTTTAGTTAAAACGCTGTGTTGATTGTAATCTGTTTTGTGAATTTAATAAATAATGAATATAATATGAATCGCGGAAACGGCGCCAACGATTTTCATGAAACTTAGTATACAGGGGGTTTCAGTGGTGATAAATCGATCTAGCTAGGTTTCATTTTTAGAAAACGTCGTTTTATCCGTGTTTTATACCGAGCTAAGCTCTGTCATCCAGGTACTTATTTATTAAATGCCGTGCGTTATATTGGCAAAAACTTTAATACTGCATTTATTTATTTGATTTATTTATTTAATACTGGATTCGATTATTGTTTTATAATTGAATCCTCAACCTACCTACCACCTACCAACCTACCAACTGAGCTGACAGGCTTCTCCTTCTTTTTTCTATGAAGAAGAAGAAGGTAAAAAGTTTGGTTTCTTCTCGATATTTTCCTTCACCATTTAAGTCAAGTTTATTATAAAAGTAACTGTTTCACTTTAATTATAACTTTACTTTCTAAAACAAAACATTGTCTTTTCTCTTCGTGTTCGTTTCATATTTGAGAGCCCATTGTTTCCGAGTATCTTTTCAAGGTGCCACAATAGGATGACAATGATTAAGGGCAGTTTTCATTTGTCCTGAATCCTTCTTTCTATCCAATTAATGTTAAAAATTTCATTGTATATTTGTTATATAATAATTGCTAAACCGTTTTGGAATGAAGCTTGTATTATGGTGCCCTGATGACTTATAGAATACTTATATATTTTTAAATACTTACATACTTATGATACTTTATAACACCCAGACACAGAACAAACACCTATGTTCTTCTTACAAATGTTTATCCTGGGAGGGAATCGAACCCTCAACCTACAGCGCAGAAAGCAGAGCTACTACCAACTAAGCTGACATTTTTTTTCTTTTTAAAACGCGCGGACGAATTCGCGATCGAGACAACTAGTTATAATTTGTTAATGTTTTTGACATAAAAAGTGATAATTTTTTTTAGATTTTTTTTATTCCTTATTTTAATGTTGAACTTGACAGAATACACTGTTTCTTGACTAAGTCCACACTAAAATACCACCACATGTATTTCAGACAATCAAATTTACTTTGCTTGTCTTTAACTACAAAATATACGGCCATACATGCAGCTGAAAACATTGTTTGTAGACATTTTGCAAGTCCAATCGCGATGACTCGACCAAACATTTGTGTATTGTTATTGTGTAATGTGTAGGGCAAAGTAAGTAGATGTGTTTTAAACTGTAACTTCGAGATATATTAGCATTTCATTTACTTAAGTAACAAGAGTTTTGATATAATCGATTTACATATTATTCTATACATTTCTGTATATATGTTTATATTAGGTATATTAAAGACCTGCGAATATATTTTTAGAAATTAACACAGATTTTTCTGCTGCTAGTACCCATTTGTAACTATCGAATAAATTTAGAGAATCTGGGTCAGCGCTGAATGTTTTGATTTAATTTAAATCTATTGAAGACGCTCCTGTATTCATAATTACATTGGGTATGGCTTTCATTCAATTCATCCACTCGCTTTGAGATATTATTGATACATTCTTTTTTTACATTTGACACAGCATCATCTGGCCCCAAAGTAAGCAGAGCTTGTATTATGGGTACCACAAGACTGATATACTACTTACATACTTTTGTTTTTGTAAATACATACATATTACATAGTATGTAGGACGTTTCAAAGTGATCCTTGTGATTGTATTCAATGAAATATCTTTTGACTTTGTCTTTACAAATACTTGCAGATGATACAAACATTTGTCCCCGGCGGGGATCGAACCCGCAACCTTTTGCATCTTAGCTGGACCCACAGTGCCACAGAGGTCGTCACATTATTATAAGACATAGTTACTTACATTCTAATAAGATAGTAACTATGCAGGGTTAGTATCAATGCAGGATGTTTGAATGTCAGATATTTGTATGAGAAAGGAAACTGACTGTTCTGATTTTCATGTGATACTACTAACGATTAATGTTAGGTATGTTATAGGAAACGGAAATTATGAATTAAATTATTTTTTCATTTTATAGCATAAAGACCCTTGATTGAAAATTTTAATGTCCGTCCACTATTTTGATGTCTTTCTATAAGCCTAGCACGCACTAGCGAATTAATCCGCGCTGTTGACATATGTAATTTTCAGCAAGATCTTAACTCCTCTGTGCGACTACTGTTTGATTGCCTTACTTTGTTATACTTAGGCTCGCACTAACGAATTAATCCGCGGGGTTTTTCAAAACCTTTCTACTCTAAAGCCTATTCCGAAGTTTGAATTTTTCATCGCGGTGTTTTCCGCTAGTGCGTAGATACGCTTACGTTTGCTTCCATAGTCCACGGAATAGCGCGAAAATAGTTTCCGTAATGCACGCATTATTATTTCTTGGAACGAAGGCCTTGGATAAAGTTTTTCAAGAAATAAATATACCTAAGTATTAACAATATTTCACAACTAAAAAGGTTGGGAGGTACCTTCTATAAAAAGTTGCATCTTTTAGCAAAAAACATTATACTAATTAGGTAAAAAAAAGGTTGGTTCCTAATTACGAAAAGAACTGCAAAAAGCTCTGTTTTATGGACACCGTGGCTTTAAGTAAAGTGCTTGGCAGAGCGCCAAAGTGCCTCGCAGCAGATGCAGCAATTTCAATAATAATGCTATAGGTACACGGAATACATCGCTATAGTAGAAGCTCTAGAAGTTTATTTCCAATTACACAGCAACTTGCCCCATAACTCTACTAGCGACATCTAGTTTTGTTATTATGGCACTAGCTAAAACTAAACTTCATTCTTTTTTCAAATACTGTTTACATATTAGTCACTTCCAACCTCTTTCGTGCATCTCAGTACAAATTACAAAAGTTGGTTAGCAATATCAATCTAATTACAGCGTGATGAAGACCATTTTGCATTGAAATGCTTTCTTTATGACTCAGCTTTATTTAGCAGCTACGAATTTATAGTGAATTTCATTGCAGCGAAATAAAGCGCTTAATTTGATAGCAATGAAACTGGACTGTTATAAATGGTAATTATGGTTTGCAAGAGTTGCTGTTTTTAATGTAGTCAGCTTCGCAGTTTTGTTAAACTTAATTTATAAATTTTAACTGAATTTGTAAGTATTATAAATGTGTTATTGGTCAGTATTCCTAAGCTGCGATGGACTTGCAACCTCTCACATCGGAATACTACTGTGTATTATAATCTTTAGTTGTGCCTCTGGCTATCCTCAAAAAATTAAGTAATTAAATATCCAAAACAGTGTGGGTTGCCTCCATCAACAATATACAGTCTAGAAAACCCGTGTTTATCAAAATGTATGTAAGTACATAATGTACAAATAATATAATCGCGAATCTAAAAACAATCTGTGATAAATTCAGCTCTCAAAATTGATGGCTATAAATCCAAAAATAAAAATCGAGAAGTAAATAATTTAAACTCTATATTGCCTACTTTATTGTGCAAGGCAGTAAAAAATGAGTTTACGCTCAAAAATATTGGAGTAGCCATTCCGTATTTTCATAACTGCAAAGAATAACTGCAAAGTACCTTGCTTTTACTGCAGTACCTACTTAACTACCTACCTACAGAGTCAGAATATAACGCAACTAGACCTCTCTAAATCCTTTGAGGCGACTTTATCCCACAAAACAGAGCGAGTGTCCCACTTACAGCCCGCATGGAACCACAGTGCTGCTCTCATGCTAAATTCAAGCATTTTTGCATTTTACGTTGGTACTGCGGCTACGTTATTGCACTCTTATGGGTACATTTAGGTGAAAGAAATTGCAGTTTACAAAAGCAAAAATACCTACTCTACTTAACTAAACTGAAGACCTCTGTGGCACAGTGGACGGTTGGCCATCTGAGATGCAGAAGGTTGCGTGAACGATTCCCGCCGCGAGAGAAATTATTTTATGCAAATTTGTCTCGGGCCTGGATGTTTTTCTATGTATAATATGTGTGTATTAACTGGCCTTTTGACTTACCTGTCAGCTCAGTAAGAAATAGCTTTATCTTCTGCGCTGTAGGTTTATGGTTGGACTGGGAGGGCCCAGAACAAACGTTTATGTGATATTTATGTAGGTGTTTATTCTGTATCTGAGTGTTATAATGTATCATTAAATATTTAAATATATACAAGTATACTGTCAGCTATCTGGTTGCCATAATACAAGCTATGCTTAGTTTGGGTTTAGACTATCATATCCATATCTAATATAATATTATAAATTCAAAGGTGTCTCCGTCTATTTCTTTGTAATGTTTTGCCTTCATCGACTAAATAATATGTGAGTAAAACCCGTGTTTATCAAAATTAACTGGAAATAGTTTTACGTAATAAAATGAAAGCAATTCAAAACTTCCTATATGTCTCCATTCACAAAAGAACTCTTTTAAAAAACCTTTTGCGAGCGTATAAAAACCTCTGCTCTAAATCGAAAAAGCTTACAGAAATTCTAGAACTGCCATTACTCAAAAACATATCTTTGCACAGTACGAGCCCGAAATCCAGCGCCATTTCTGTTGGCAACCAAACAATGCATCATTTTAATAGCTGCCAGCGAAGGTATTGGGGTGGGCTTCCACTGATAGCGTTATATTTTATCTCAGGAATTTACGTGATTTGGTGCGTTGCGAGAACTACTGCTTTTTAACCGACTTTAATGAGAGAGGTTTTAATTGGTTGTATTTTTTTGCTTGTTACATTTATTTATATATAACTCAGTCATTTATAAATTGATAATCCAAATCAATCACATTTTTTGTTTTGTTTTGTGTTTTAAGTTTAAATGGAAACAACCATTTAAACTGAATAAAAAAATACCTGGAAAAAAACTATAAAAATTAATTGGAGAAGAAATTTTGTACTGAATAATAAATAATGCCGGACATTTAACATAGCATCATCTGGCCCCAAAGTAAGCAGAGCTTGTGTTATCATATCACATGACTGATATATTACTTATATACTTTTTTGGAAATACATAGGAACACCCAGACCCGAGACAAATACTTGGAGATCATACAATCGTTTGTCCCGCGGCAGGAATCGAACCCGCACGCTCTGCGTGTCGGACGTGCCATCACCCACCCATGCGCGACAGAGGGCGTCAAATCTTATTGGGCTTTTAATTGAGTAATGTGAGTAATGTATGAGGGATTATAGACATAAATAAAATATCTGAAAAAAATATTCATTGCTAAAATGGGGTCAAATTTTATTTAATGGAGTCGGTTTTCTTTTAGATAAGAAGTATAAAGCTAACAGACGAATTAAATCAATATAATAAGCATTGTATGATAGTAAGTATTTCTTTACTCGACTGACCTGCGCTGTTATCCACTGCATGATACTTTATTAATTTATTATTATTATATTTATTATATTAATTTATTATTATTATATTTATTAACTTTATTATACTTTATTAATTATTTAAATGTTATATTGAAGTGAAAACTTCTTTTTAATCGACTTTATCAAAAAGGAGGAGGTTCTCAATTCGTCGGAATCTTTTTTTTTATGTATGTTCACCGATTACTCGAAAACGGCTGAACCGATTTGGAAAATTCTTTTTTGTTTGAAAGGGTATACTTCACAGGTGGTCCCATATAAATTTTATCAAAATCGGTCGAGCTGAAAAATAAACGAAAATCAAAAAATTGTATACATCGATGATGTTTTCATGTACTTTCATACCTCGCTGTCTCGTTGGAGCGTTGCGTTTATTTTGCCTACCCATATTATATATATACAAAATACATCTACTTTCCACTAAAAATGTATTATAAGCTCAAATTTCATTCAATGAAGTCGGTTTCTTTTTAGTTATTAAAACGTAATTATAGCGCGGTACTCATATTTTTAGATGAGGTAAAACCTCGGGATTCGCGACACCGTTACCGTCTGGGGCGAGACGCAGCTGGCTGCCGCGCTTGCCCCATTTGATTATAAACCTTAATACACATGTTTACAGTCTACTTTTGTATGGAGAAGTTTACTGAGTTAGGTTCTTTGATATATTATCTACATTCTGAACAAAAAATATTGCATCATCTGTGTTCGTTCAGTATTTGATTGGCAGTCGCCATAATTACTGATTTTGAAGTGATTTATTACTAAACTCTAATGCGCCAAAATAAGTTATCACTTCTGTCGGCACTCCCGGAGTGCAACCTTTTTTTTTTCTATTAGGCTTGCTTACTGTGCCTTCTCATCTTTTTACTATACTTAGTTAAATATTATTTATACAAGTGTTTCTCACTGACCACAGAAAATAGGCGACTCTACTAACACAGGTTACTGCAACTTTACAGAAGAGATCCCAACCCTAATTTATACATCATGCTTATTAAGCTTGGGCGGTTGCGACTCGCAGTTAGACTTTTTTTACCTATGTTACTAGTCGATTAATATTTAACAAAGTGAGACTTGGATTAGAATCTATGAACGGGATTATTTTTGGCCGTAAATATATTATTTATTTTTCTCAAATTGTTTACGGTTTTACTAGTATTTTTGGTGTTTTTATTAAAATAGAGCTAGAGTTATTGACTCGTGTGTGTATTGGAATAAAAGCTTTGTGTTTCTTTGTGATTCGAGCAAAATAATCCATCGTTATTTTATATGAATGGCACCATTTTATATAAAATAACAAATGACGAGCGACAACATCCGACTTTGTGACATACTATAAACAATATAAACACTTGACACTGGCAAAATTGACATTATTGTGACACAAGCCATTAATGAAGAAGAAGAAGAAGCATTAGTGAACAAAAAAAATTGGTTGTCTGTAAAGTTGGTTTACGGACCGACCGATTCGACCGTTCGTTTACCGATCGTGCCTTTCGCTCGCTCGCTCGTAACGTTACAATAAGCGTAACGTTACAATGAGCATTTCGTTACAATGTGTCATCCTTTTGCGTGCGTGCAGCCGGCGTTCATCGATTTATTACACGTTGTCACGTAAAAATTGAACAAGTCATACAATAAAACAAAAAAACAAAACCTATCAATACTAACACTAAAAGTTCTTATAAATCATATGTACGAGTAGAAATAATTTGAGCAAATATATGGATATATTTTTTACCGATATGGAGTGTATGTATATATAAGTGTTACAAGGGTTACAGTTATTTAGTTTTTTTTTAAGTATAAGGCATACGTACCCACGCTATGCATAGCAGTTAGACAGTTTCTGAATAGACTTATAGTTTAATGTTCTCTCTGGTTAACTAATACCGTAACACAAAGAGAATTCGAGAACAAAAACAATCTGCTTATAGATTTTCAGCCTTACTTATAAACGATTCTTAACTTGAACACAGCCTAAGCACTAATTATGTTTCGCCGTTACTATTTGTCACTATCTAACAATAAAATTTAACAAAAAAAAACAGACTTCAAACGTAATAACTATTACAACCCACCTAGGTGTAAAGTTCTCATAAATACAAATCAATCAAGCCCAAACACCAGGTAATTGCTGTAAATCGTTAAGGAGTTCCCTTGACTGTTTTTCGGCTCCATCATTAGATCGACTCCAGCCCTTCATTAAATAGTTGTGCGTAAAAATACTTAATGACAAAATTAACAAACGCACTAGCCGCCACTACGATTTTCGAAGGTTCCCCTCGATTTCTCTGGGATGCCATCATCAGATCCTGATTTCTTTATCATGGTACCACCCTTGGGATATCTCCTTTCCTTTTTTATCTCTTCCTTTTTTTGAATTTGGTTAAAAAGGGACGGTACTATTTTAAACAGTGATTCACTTTCGACAAAAGTTGAGATGTTTATAGTTAAGGCCGTTTATACAAAGGATCAGCCATTTTGTTTAAGATAACAAATGACGACTACATACGACTTTATGACGTTACTGTTTTAAACAGTTCTTTTGACACTAGCATAATTGCCTTAACACAGCACACAGTTTTGAGCGTGTCACCTTGTTTGAGAAACTGTCGAAAACTTATAATCAGGCCACAGATGAACAATTGTTAACCGACTTAAAAAAAGAGGATTTTCTTAATTCTGTTTTTTAATATTTTAAAACGTTGTTGTGCCCTCGGAAGGACAATAATTGTGTTATACACAATTTTAGACAAAGATACTTATTATAAGATATTGACAGCATTATCTAGCCCCAAAGAAGGCAGAGCTGGTATTATAGAAACTACATCAATATTAGAAGACTTGTATACTATTTCTTTTGGAAATACATATAATACATAGTAAAACTCCCAGACCCGATTGTCCCGACTACCCAATAATATTCTCTAAGTGTTATTCAAATTGATGTTATTTACATAAAACTGTTGTTGTTGGTTTGTAAACAACAATTACATTAGATATACGACTATTCCAATGTTCATTAATAGTTAATAATTAATAGTTTTCGTAGCACTGCGTAGCAATGAAGCGGACGGGTGGCCTAACAACCGGCCAACTATCGTAACACTGTAGCGCTACGACTCTCGTAGCTCGTAGCACAGAGAACAACCAGATATAGAACTCGGAAATAAACCGAATTTAATCGTCGTTTCGTATAAAATAAAGCAATACGCATACTTGTATATATTTTTGTGTGTCTATAAATATGTAGTACGTTATTTTATGTATCATCAATAGTTATCGCACGCCAAATAATGACATGTAAAGGAAAATGTATGATACCTTGGGATACATTATTCCAATACATTAAAGCCTTAGGGATATCTAATAGCCTACCTATATCTTTTTTTAAATACAGCCTATGCCTATGTATGTTTGAAGTCGGTTTCGCTTCTAGCATTACGTTTGTACGTTGGTGATATTATGTACTCTCGTAGTATTTGACATAGCATGTTTCCGCTACGATGCTACCCTTTATACTGCCTGCAGTTTCGACTGTGGTTTCAGTCCAATTCCAGTTTGTATTTGGTCGGGCAGACATTTTGAATGGTGAGCTTGGGTGGTTGTATATTAGGGGATGCATTTAATTTTGTATAGTACCAGGATTACATGAACCCTGAAGACGATTTACCCTGCGAGAAAATAAAAAATAATATTTGAGTAAAGAAAATTATTTTATTGGGGAATAAGTTTTTTTTTCATTGAAGAATGTTAAATGACTGCTGTATAATATTACATCAAGCTCTAGAAAAAACAATACACCGTCAAAAATAGATAGATAGATAAACGCTTTATTGTACGCAGAGAGAGCACAAAAAAAATTAGCAATAAAGTTGTACAATGGGCGGCCTTATCGCTAAAAGCGCAACCTTTGGATGGGCAGGATAGACACAAAATAAAAAGACTTCTTAACCCAAAAAAAAACTCAATGGTAACTAACCTCAAATGTCGCAAATATGTACACATACATCTCGTTCGGGATTATATTTTTGAGCCGTTTGGCGTGGAGAATTTAGGTCCATATGGATCAGAGGCACACAAAATATACAAGGACCTAGTGGAGAGACTTATAGAGACTGCGTGAGATCGGAATGCTGGCTTCTATTTCAGCCAGCGAATTAGCATTGCCATACAATGGCAACGCAGCCAGTGTTCTGGGCATGCATCTATCGACGACCAGGACCATCTGGTTTTTTTTGTTGGACATTACACACAGCTTCATCTGGCCCCAAAGTAAGCAAATCTTGTGTTATGGGTCCCGCATTACAGATATGGTACTTATATACTTTTTTGTATATACATACATATTATACATAGAAACACGCAGACCCGAGACAAATACTTGCAGATCATACAAACATTTGTCCCACGGTAGAAATCGAACACGCAACCTTTTGTGTCTCAGCCGGACCATGGCCCACTGCGCCACAGAGGTCGTCTTATTTATGATATTTATTTCCTCCAGTTAGTTAGTTATTCAATAAATTGTGTATTTTTCAATCATTACAATAATAGGTAGTTAGTTAATTCAATTTATTTGTTTTTCTTGCTCTTTTTAACCGACTTCAAAAACTGCAGGAGGTTCACAATACGGTTGTTTTTTTGTTACTTTATTACCTATTCCGTTATTATGAACATTTTAAAAAAATATTTTTTCATGGGAAAGAATATACTTTGCAATTGGTCCCATAGAAATTTCATCGAAATCAGTGTAGTAGTTTGGGTTTTAGATCAAAATAGCTGGAAAAAAATTGTCATCTAAGTAAACAAAATTTCGTACTCTTATATAAATGAAGTCAGATTTCTTATTTAGTTTTTAAACGTAAATTTTATGTTTGTAAGCAATTTTTTAACCGACTTTATCAAAAAGGAGGAGGTTCTCAATTCGTCGGAATCTTTTTTTTTTCTTTTTTTTTATGTATGTTCACCGATTACTCGAAAACGCCTGAACCGATTTGAAAAATTCTTTTTTGGTTTGAAAGGGTGGTCCCATTTAAATTTTATCAAAATCGGTTGAGCTGAAAAATCTACGAAAATCTAAAAATTGTATACATCGATGATGTTTTCGTGTACTTCGATACCTCGCTGTCTCATTGGAGCGGTGCGTTTATTTTGCCTACCCATATTATATATATACAAAATACATCTACTTTCTACTAAAATGTGTTATAGGCTCAAATTTATTCAATGAAGTCGGTTTTCTTTTTAGTTTTTAAAACGTAGTTATTTATTGTAGTTTTGAGTGAATTTATGGCAGACCCCATAACAGTATCACCAATTTTACAGGGTTCGGTGGTTCAATAATAATTATTACTACAGTGTCGTATCATTAAACTAAGAGAATGAAACCTGATAATAATTTCAGGCTTTGATATCGTTATTTCCGAAAGTTTATTTATGAACGGTTTCCGGCAAACTCGCCTTATCGTTAAAATCAAATCAAGCGTACACGTAACAAAAGCACGCTATAGTTATTTGTTACGTAAAGGAACGTAGACGCACTGACAGCCACGCTACGTTTACGTAAGACGTAGTTTACGTTGGTACTTACGTGAATGATATTTGGTGAACAATTGTGAACAATGTGAAGCAAAAACTTTGTACCTTTTTACGAAAATAGCGCGGACGGAGGAGTATGAAATTTAGCACACTTATATCTTATATAGAGAAGGAGTGCATGATGCTAATATTTTTTTAATTATGCATCAAAAATATGTACTTTAATCCTTACTAATATTATAAATGCGAAAGTAAGTTTGCTCTCTGTCTCGCTTTCACGCCAAAACTACTGAAGCGATTTAAATGAATTTTGGTACACAGATAGTCTAAAACCTGAGAAAGGACATAGGCTACTTTTTATGTAAGTACCACGCATGCGAAGCCGCGGGCAGCAGCTTATTAATAAATTATGGTGGAATTTCAACCAGTGGGCGACCACTAGTCTGTATATTAATACGTGAAGCAAAAACTTTGTAACAATTTTTACGAAAATTGCGCGGACGGAGGAGGATGAAATTTTGCACACTTTTAGTTTATATAGAGAAGGAGTGCAGAATGCTATTTTTTTTTTAAATTATACATAAAAAATAATTTAATTATTAATAAATTATGGTCGAATTTCGACCAGTGGGCGACCACTAGTTGTAATTGTTAAGGATTGTGACTATTTGTGACGACGTGAGCAGATTTGCCAAAATATGTTGAGTTTCGATTCCCAGGATAAACATTGGTGTAATGAACATAGGTGTTTGTTCTGTGTCTGGGTTATACAGTAACCTAAGTATGTATTTAAAAATACATAATTATTGTATCATTTCTTTGGTCACCATAATACAAGCTATGCTTAGTTTGGGGATGGATGGTGTTGAGTGCATTTATCTCCAATATTTATTTAATTGAAAAAAACATGGTGCAATCAGTTGAGGTTAAGCGCTTATCGATTTCGACATCAATCGATTGAATATACGATTTTGATAGATTTTAATTGTGAGTTAATTTACTTAAGAAATTATGATTTATAGGTAAAAATATTATTATCGCTTTATACATACTAATATTAAATTATAATCGAAATTGTTTCCGTCTGTCTGTTTCTCAGTTTACTTGTTTATTCCCCTTACATGGCAAAATATAATGACATTTGGTAAGGAGATAAATTTTATCTATGGGGTGCTAATAAGCTTCTTTTTATGTTAGTACCATGCGTGCGATGCCGCAGGCAGTACCTAGTGTTCACTAAATACCAACAAGCCTTTATATTCACAGCACAAGAACATTTACTGAAATCCTAATTAAGATTTCTTTGCCAGTAACGGGCTCAGAGAATTACCTCCTATTGCTATACCAAAACCAATCCTACTTCTTCGTTTCTACGACTCATTTTACCGTGCTAAAGTGCGGTTCCAGAGAAATAAGATTCTTTCCCGTTAATTAGGCAATTAAATGAATTATGTTTTTCGAAATTGGTTTCGTGTCTAACTGGAAATAACTACATTTAGTACCACCATTCATTATTTTCTTTACCTAGGCACATGAAATAATGTTTCCAGAGTTGTTTTCTTATGGCGTCGTCGAACGAAAAGTGCTGACTAGTTTCGTGAGCCGTTAAAATTAGTAGGTCACGTGGGTATAAGAACCCCAATTTCTTCCAAATGGCAGGGTAGGTACCGTAAAAGTAATGTCTTTAGATATTGCATAATTAATGTCACTCATACGACATTTATAAAATAACAGTGTTTAAAGAGATGGGTGAATTAAGAAATTACTATCGTACGATAAAATATGGGACTCAAAACTACGATAAAAATTTCGAATTTCAAATTTAAACGTGCGTCGCTTGCTCGCGTTCCAAATCAAGTCTATGTTATCTATGGCTACTGAATAATTAATGAATGTATATATTGACGATTACCGAATGATACCCTCGATTCAAATCGATGCTACAAATTACTGCTAATTTTAACATATTGATTTTAATATTCAGTTTCGTATTTTGTAGGGATGTAGGGAGTTTCTGAGAATCGATGATAAGTTTTGATGGCTACCTATACCTAATCTAGATTTTGACACAGTTTCGGTTTAATTTTTGATGATGAATTGATTACCTGGGTAGATTTTGTTAGGCGTTTGATATTATCTATTAAAACTGTTTTTATTATTTAAAGTTACCGTTTTCTTCAAATCTAAAGTACCAAGGAGTTCCAAAACCGAAGCTGTGCCAAGTATGTAGCGCCACACCTCAAGCTCCGTAAACTACGTTCGCGTTGTTTGTGTCAGTAAATTACAGCAAAGGCCCAGGTGCGTCGCCTCGCAACACCACGCGCTCGCGTTCAAGAAGCGAGTTTTAAGATTACTTTTTACTACATTATAACGCTGACGCCTAGAGGCGGAGGAGTTCAGGATAACTGCAACTAGACTCTATAGTCAGTATTGTTAGTATTTGTGAGGCGTATGGTGTGGCGCGTACTAGCATGCAAGCGGGTAGCGGGCGAGCTCACCGTCGGCATCAGCTGGTCAGTACTCCTGACGCGGGTCACCTTGTTCTTGTAGATGAGCTTCTTCACGGCGCGCTCCACCGGCTGGTTCCATCGCATGAACAGCACGTACGCCCCGTACAGACTGAACAGCGCCAGCGCCTCCTGCCAGTATATGTGACTGTCCTTGAAGCAGTATATCAAAACCAGCAAGCTGATAGAGTAGAACGAGCAGTCGCGGAACAGCGGCCACCAGGTCAGAGTCAGGGTCGTCCGCGAAAACAGCGCGCAGGCACCGATCACGAACAGAATATTGAAGACCGCAGAACCGACGATCGTTCCGATGCCGACGTCGTCGAAGGAGACGAACACGCCGATGATGGAGGTGAAGAGTTCTGGCGCGGAGCCCCCGGCCGCCATGAAGGTGGCGCCGGCGACGTCATCTCGGATCGCGAGCCGCTCGATGATGACGTCGAGCGCGGGCACGAAGAACTCGTCGCAGACGATCGCGAGCGCGACGAACATGTATCCCATGCCCATCACGTGGAAGATCACCGCGCCCGAGCGTCGCTGTTCTTCCGTGAATATATCGGGCGGGAAGAGAGGCGTGCGGGCCAATTCTGTAGGTGAAGGCGAGGCGTCGGCTAAGTCAGAGTAGTCGCCGTACTCGGTGGCGTTAGGCTCGCCGGCGCCGGCAGCCAGCAGCGCCAGCAGCACGCCGCCACCCATGCCGTGTGCGGGCCGCGTCTGCCGTGCAGCACGCCGCCGCGCTCGATACCTCCGCACTGCGCACCCCCCACCCCCACACCGCACACCCCCGCGCCCCTCACCCCCGTGCGTGTCTATGTGCGTACCCTGGATTGCATAACAGTTTGTACTACGGGGCACAGAACCGGTAGTAGTGCCACCCAGTGTCGACCTAGTAGGTACGGCTGAACCGCGCACCGATACCCATGCATTAGGTGAATTATCGCGGTGCCTAATCGTTAGCGGTCCGCCGGAAAACTGTACGATTTACCGCATATTTTTCTGTGGGTTTACGATTCATTTGTAGTGGTAATTTCACATAGCTTTTTCTATGTGGAATTACCATTTATTTACCATTTATTTACCTTACATGACCTAAGGTGTTACAGGTTAATAAGGTTATATATAAGGGTATAAGATGGTTATATCAGCGTCGTGACTTCGCAATATGCGAAGTCGCTTTAGAAAGCTAATTTTATCCTAAAGCTAAAATTACGACGCCTAAACTCACGCTCACGCTTACGGAAGCGTAAGCTTACTCTTAAATGTGGAACATGGAATCAGGGAGTACTTCATTTTGTGGAACGTGAATTAGACAAAGGTGCACGTACTAGAGGAAATTAACCGTGTCAAAAGTTACAAACTATTCAGAAGAATGCGGTTTAAGCCGCGCGTTCATTAGCTCGCTAATGCGTGCTAGGCTTTAGTCCATCACTGAATCTTAGCCTTCGTTTAGTACCTAAGGAGAGCCTAATAGTCTAAGTAGTACTATATGCTTTAGTTATCTCACTGCCAGTCTTCACATAATTATTATCCTGTGGTTATGTGAGGGTTCATATAATAGGCAAAGACAACATTGAGCGCAAACCAAGCGAGTGTGAGTTCGATTCTGAATGGTTGGATCACGATATACTAAATTAATAAATAATCCTGGACATTTAACACAGCATCAACCAAAGTAGAGTAGTACTCTACCAATAGTAGAGTTTGTAAATACTTATCATTTGGTAGTAGCTCTGCCTTCTGCGCTGTAGGTTGAGGGTTCGATTCCCTTCCAGGATAAACATTAGTGTGACGAACTTAGGTCTTTGTTCTGTATTTGGGTGTTATATAGTATCATAAGTATGTTTAAAAATATATATGTATTATATCAGTCATCTAGTCACCATAGTACAAGCTATGCTTAGTTTGGGGCTAGATGTTGTCGTGTGCATTGTCGAATAATTTATATATTTATTTACTTATATGTTGGATTTAATTATTTATTTATTTATAGAAAAAACACCCAGACGCGAGAAAAACATATACAAAGATTTATCCCGAGGCGGGAATTGAGCATGTAACCTTCTGCCACTGCGCCACAAAGGTCGTTTATATTACCTACCCACTTTATACCTTTTTGTGGGTAGGTGCATACTGCCTTGTGCGCCCTTTAACAAAGGGGTAGATTTGAATCTAAGAACACGAAGTATAACAAACTGGGAATTAGCACAAGGTCACCATTGAACAGAAACAATCGTAACTTTATTAATTTTATGGTATGTTACTTGTAGGTACTCGCAAACTACCTGTATGTGTTTTTACTTCAAAACTAGATTTCTATTAGCTTCATCGTAAACTAGAGGAGGGAGTTCCTCCTAGGTGAATAGATAGATAGATAGATAACACTTTATTGACTACCACACGGAATATTACAATAACAATAACTAAACTTATTTAAGGCAATACAATGGGCGGCCTTATCGCTAATAGCGATCTCTACCAGGCAACCGTTGGATGGACTGGACTATAATTATTTCAAACTAGACCAGCCGTTTTCTTAAAAATCTAATAGATCTACTGTATGTTAAAATTGAAATACTTAAATAATAAAGCGACCATGGACTCGCCCATGAAGGGTTCCGTAGCAGCAAGTAACATTTTATATTTGAGTTGATTGAATGAAAGGTAAATTGCGGTTTACGATTTATGACGTATTAAAAAAAAACTACTTACTAGATCTCGTCCAAACCAATTTTCGGTAGAAGTTTTCATGTTTGAAGACCTATACATAGATATCCCACACGTATGGGTGAGATGAAAAAAAAAATTTTTTGAGTTTCAGTTTTAAGTATGGGGAACTCCCAAAATTTATTGTTTTTTTTTTTCTATTTTTGTGTGAAAATCTTAATGCGGTTCACAGAATACATCTGCTTACCAAGTTTCAACAGTATAGTTCTTATAGTTTCGGAAAAAAGCGGCTGTGATATACGGACGGACAGACAAACAGACAGACATGATGCATCCATAAGGGTTCTGTTTTTTGCCATTTGGCTACAGAACCCTAAAAACATAGAAAAATATACTGTTTCTATTACGGTAGGTAGGTACTTTGTTCACGAGGGCCCAAAGCTACGGTCTCCTTTAGGGTAAAACATTCCTTCACAAGTAATCCAAATAATCTATAATATATATAAAATGCTTTGTCCTGAATGACTGACTGACGGATCAACGCATAGCCTAAACCGCTGATCTAAGAGACCTGAAATTTGGAGGATGTGTTCTTTGTATGACGTAGGCATCCGATAAGAAAGGATTTCCGAAATTCAAGCCTTAAAGGGGGGTAAAAAACGGGGGCAAAGTTGTACGGAACAACGAGATTCCTTGGTCCAATCCACTTCAAATTTTGCATAAACATTATTTTACAGAATTGATAGAAGTATTTCGTATTTTATTGAAACTCATCGCATAACGGGGTAAAAGAGGGGTAGAAAGTTATTTTGGGGGTGATTTGCATCGAAGTTGATATCAATACTCCTTAGTGCTTTTGGTTTTAATTAAATTTTATTTTGACAAATGTTTGAAAACTCAATCTGATTTTATTCAAAAAAGGTTGAACTTTCTTATGTAAGTTTAAGTAAATTCAGTTTATCACCAATATAAAACATTACAGGTAACATTACCTAAAGCGTTCGATATGGACATATAAAAAATATAAATATTAGCAAAATATACACATACTACGAGTTAACTATAAGTACGATACAAAAACTATAGTTACTACATATTAACAATACAAGAATTATAAAAATTAAAAAATCATCATGTAGCTATTTTACAGATCTAAGTAAATAATAACATTTAAACTTTTCATAACATATTGATTAATAATAGGAACTATCTACAGTAGGGCCACGTTAATAGGTCACATTTGACACTTCATCTGAATTCAACAACATAACCTGGTGACGGAGGGCACATAATATTTTCAAAGTATCAACTGCGCAATTGATATACTTTTTCAGTTAAACATACATATTTATTGTTATAATGATAAAAGACAGAGTAGTCGGAATCAAATATATTTTAAATTTATAAAAAGAAAACCCAAATGACCCAATAAGCTTATTACCATGCATATATAAACTATTTTCTTCAATCATAAACCAAAGAATAAATCCCACTCTAGAAACAAAACAACCAATAGAACAAGCTGGGTTTAGAAAAGGTTTCTCGATGATCGATCACATTTAGACGCTAGAAAAATACCAAGAAAAGAAACGAGCCCTTCATATCGCCTTCATTGACACAAGAATGCTTTCGACACTGTATCGCATTCAAGCATTTGGAAAACACTGGAAGAGCAAGGAGTGGAAAACAAATACGTACGAATAATAAGAAGTATTTATAATAGAAATTCCGATAGAGTGAAGCTGGAAAAACTAGGACCAAGTTTTATCATAGAAAGGGCTGTAAGACAAGGACACCCTTTGTCCCCATCATTTTTTATCCTAGAAGCTTTAATAAGTAAACTAGATTGGAAGAAGTATGGATTAAACATTAACAGCGACTACTTAAACCACCTACGCTTCGCAAACGATCTAGTGCAGCTTACAGAGTCCGGTCTACAGCTACAAAAAAATATAGATAACTTGAACGAGGGGAATAAACAAGTAGGTCTAGAAATGAATCAAAAACCATGCTTATGTCAAACAGCCAAAAGACAACATACAGGTGGACAACGAAACACGTCAATACATATACCTAAGCAAACCAATTGGCTTCGACAAGAATAATAATGAGCTAGAAGTAGAGCGTAGAGCACAACACACACGGAACAAATATTGGAGTTTAGAGAAGATATTTAAAAGTAATTATGCCACCAAATATAAAAATTAAGGTGTTCAATTCAACTCTCCTATCATGCTTAACCTACGCTTGCCAGACATGGAAATACACAACAAAAATAAAAAACAAACTAACTACTTGCCAACGAGGTATAGAACGCAGTATGCTTAACATAAGGAAAATCCATAAAATATGACATACTAAAATAAGAAATTTAACAAAGGCCACGGACGGGTCCTACATTACTCTCAAAAATTAAAATGGAAATGGACAGGCCACATAGCAAGGCTACAAGATAGGAGATGGACAGTAAGGGTTACGTCATGGAAAGGACCCAAAGGCAAAAGATCTAGAGGAAGACCCCAAACGAGATGGGAGAACGAAATAGCTAATGTTGATGGCCCACACTAGATGAAAGAGGCTCAAGACCAAAATACATTTTAAGGCATTTGAAGGCTTTCATTGGCCTTCACCCGCGGAGGGGTTCTAGCAAACAAATAATCTAAAATTATAAACATTTGTAAATTTAAATTTAAACAATAGCAAGAAAGTAACCTAGAATTAATTTAGAAAAAATAACACTATCATTTGAAACAAACTTTGTTGTCTTTTTGCCGGAAATAAAAGGCTTTTTTTATTTTTTTTTATTGTTATATTATTTTATTTATTTAATGCAGGCAATATTACGACTTACTTTGACCAATAAACCATTTTAAACATAATAATTTATTTTTGATTTAAAAAGCTGAACGTAATTACAAGATTACGTTTTTGAACTTATTTCCTTTGTACTAGGGATGTTACACAAAAAATCAAAAGATTCAAATTTATTCAGAAGAAAATCAAATTTATAATTGTAAGAAAATTGCAAAACATTACACATTAGGCTTATAAAAGCTTATAAAAGCGTCAACGCTGCGTCGGTTTACATATATTTTTTAGTGATTTGCCTCATCAAGCGTTGCGTCGTCGCACGTGACGTTTCGACAGATCGACGCACAAGAGACGAAGCGGGAGGGAGGGTGATGCGTGCGCTTTCGGAGCTTCGGTACGACGACGAACAGTGTTCCATCACTATTTCTTAATGCAATCAAGGGAGATATCCAGAATCTTCTATTATTTCTACGTTTGTTTCGGTAATGGCGTAATAAAAGCTATAAAAGAACACGTTTGTATCGATCCATTGCGAAGGCCAAACTGAGACGCTTCGCTGCAACGGGCGTGTATATATGTATATATACCCTCTTGCGTCGTGACCTCGTGCGTCGATGCAACGCAGATGTGGCATACAATGCGTTGGTCCGTTGCGACGACGCGACGCAACGCACTAATGGGGCCTCTCTAGCGGTTTAAAACGGTCCTTGTGATTTTATTAAATGTAAACACTTATTTTTAGTGTCTGGCTTCACATCTCAGTTGGTAGTAACTCAGCCTTCTACGCTGTAGATTAAGGGTTCTATTCCCTTCCAGGACAAACGTTTGTGTGATGAACATAGATGTTTGTTCTGTGTGCTGGTTTTATAAAGTATCGTAAGTATGTATTAAAAATATGTAATAAATAAATAATAATAAATAATGCCAGACATTTCACACAGCATTATTTGGTCTCAAAGTAAGCAGAGCTTGTGTTATGGGTACCCACCACTACCACCAACCTACCTTTTTTTTTTAAATACATACATATTATACATAGAAACACTCAAACACGAGACAAGTACTTGCAGATCATAAAAACGTTTGTCCCGCGGCGGGAATCGATCTCGCAACCTTTTGCGTCTCAGTCGTGCGTTGGCCCACTACGCCACAAGGGTGTCATGTCATTTCATCAATCCTCTAGTTCCCATAAGGTACGCTTAGTTTGGGGCTAGATATATTTTTTTAAATATTTATCTATTATGATAGCATTGTTGTGCGAGAGGGTTTCTTTTGTTGAATTAAAAGTCAAAGGCAAAGTCAAATATATTTTTATTCGATACAATTACAGGGATCACTTTGAAACGTCTTACATATTAGGTGAATTTAGGTGCCAGTTCCTCCTAACATAAGTCCGAGAAGAACTGGCAAGAAACTGTCCTGGTCCAAGCGCTATTTTTATGATCTATCTTATAACTAGCTTATCTACGAAAAACGAATACTGGATTACAGTAGTTATACATTTAAAATCTGTCAGTTTACTGTCTGAGGCAGAGCAACATGAGACCATGCATTCTTATCAATAATATAGTAATTTATATTATAATTTTTTTAAATTTATAATTTTAATAAAAATATGTATTATATTTTTTTATACAATAGGTATAAAGCATGAAACAATCAATAAATACCTATAAAAGCACTTACTTAACAACAACCTAAGGTACCTAGGTAATTATAAATATTTGAAAGGATTTAGGGTCGACTTTTGCCCAGCAGTGGAACTAATCACAACATAAGAATATGAGGTCAACTCCTCTGGGCTTCACAGATGCTGCGAATTTCCTTCTACTAGCTTCTACGTGTCAATGAATGCCTACAATTCACGAAGTCGTAGCATAAATTCCAATGTACCCAATGTTTGTTCTACGAGCGTCTACGCATTGCTGTTTGGAGTCACTCGTAGCACGCACCTACTTATTCCCACAACAATTTTTGTTCTACGGTGTCTACGCGTGGCGGTTAGTTGTGAACCGTCTCGTAGACGCTCGTAGCACTTATTCGTAGTTCAATGTGGTCAGTGTATGTTAAATCGTCTAGTTCTCATAGTACAAGCTATGCTTAGCTTTGGGCTGGTGTTTAATGGACACAAATAAATAAATAAATTTAAAAAAAAAAAAATTGGTAGACAATGCACCGAACACTATCTAGCATAGCTTGTATTATGGTGACCAGATGGCTGATAGAATACTTCGATATTTTTAAATACATACGAATGCTATATATCACCCAGAAATAGAACAAAAACCGTTCGTCACACAAATGTTTATCCTGGGAGAGAATCGAACCCTCAACCTTCAGTGTAGGAGGCAGAAAATTAACGCCACAAAATTTTACAAATATGTTGCCTATCGAAATTAAGTTATTTGCCTTGGATCTGTAGTTCCGCCCGACAAACTAAACTTTCCTAGCGCATTTTAGTCATAATTTAGTCATATAGGAAAATCCTAGAAAACTCAATTCAGTATCGGAATCAAATTTGCTATTACTTATATTGTGGTCATTTATGTGCAATAATAACATTTCATTTTATTTCATTACTTTTGTTTAGAAAAAAATACAAAGTTGCGCAAATAATTCGCCGAGAGTGAATTTTGCAAGACTGCAGCTTTTTAAGTGATAAAAGGGGGTAGACGTGGCTCGCGCTGGCTTGCATAGCGCCGGTGACGGGCGCGGTTACGGGGGCGAGAGCAGGCTCTACATGCGGTGACTCAGCTACTGGCGATGCCGACGTACTCACAAAAGTCCACGCTGAAACATTTAGGTAAACACCGCAACGTGGGTTTACGTTGCATGCTTCAGGTCATCGATGGTGGTTTAAGCGGCATTCAACTTCACCTGCATCTCGGCCACGGTAGACTTCAACGATCCCCTTAAGTAAATATTTGCAACCCAAATATTTACTTAAGGGGTTCGAAGTCCAGCGGCGGGATTCTATGCAGCCTCCTGGTGACGAAAGCGGGCTCGTCGTCTGGATCGGTCACCTTAAAAACGGTGATGATGTCCTGTAGACTGCGTACCCCTCGTTCATCCTTTCGGAAGCTCTTCATCTACTGGATGATGTTCAGTAGGGCGATTATGGAACTCTAATTACAATCAATGTCTATCGAAACGTCAAATTCGTCAAACGAATGATTGAAATTACGCCGAAAACTGATAGACATTGATTGTAATTAGAGGTCCATAATCGCCCTACAGAGATTCGTAGAGTAGCGTACGCGCCTCACGAATCCCATCTTCAGAGAAGCTCGACTTACATATTTATATAACCGAGACATCGTCTTTATGGACGCTATCGTTTAAGCGGTCTTGTAGAGAGGCAAGGAGATCATTTGCCACGAGTTTCTCGGAACTAAATAGCGAGAGCGAGCAGCGGCGATAATAATAGTATAATATAATATAGTATAATATAATAATAATAGTATAATGTAATAATGTAATAGTAATAAATAAATCTTTAATAGTAAATCTTTATTTGGAACCACAAACAATATTCATCTTATACATATAATATTATATAATATATAATATTCATACATCTACATCTAAAACATAATGAAAAACGGTGATGCCCGTGGTAGGTAGTAAATATAAATTATACTGTGTTACGCACATCAACGCCCTCCTCCGTGGTACACTCGACATTCCAGAATACAAACAAAAAGTGACATAAGTACTCGATAATTAAATGAATAAGATGAAGTTGTAGAGTATGAGTATGAGAAACGGTATGGTAGGTATATGTGAGTTATTGGAGTATGTGGGATGTGTTGTGTACGTGACCTAATGACACATGGCTGTTAAGAGCTTGATATCATTAGGAACATTTGGCAACAGGAGATTGTAGGGTGTTTCAAAGTGTAGGTGAGTGTGTGTGTGTGTTGGTGTGTGTGCGTGTGTGTGTGTGTGTGTTTTGTGTGTGAATTATATTACAATTGTTATTATATATTACAGTGAATTATAAATTCGTCGCGGCGACAAGTCTAATCCGTAGCGCATACGGCACTGCACTATAGACAGTAGGCATTGTTCTTTACTCCATAATTTTTCCATGTAGGTAGGTAGGTGGGTAGGTACCTAATTAATAGGGTTATAAAGGCATCTACCTTTTTCATAGTATCTTTAATAGGTACCTAATACAGATGTGATAAGTGGGATAAGGTAAAGTAACAATTTCAATTTTGTTCGTGGCTGAAAACAATGCAGGTGAAGCAGCTCCGGCCACATTTTCTGCACTTTAATAACGCCGGGGATACCTATTGCCACGGTGGTCGCCTAAGTGCTAAAAATGGTCGAGCCAGGGATTAATTTTCTGCCACGGCTGGATGTCACGGTCTTCAGCCTTACTCTTCCAGTTTTAAGTAACTAATTAACCATGTACCTAGTGTACCATGTACCTAGTGTTTCACGATGTCTCTAAAATGGAGTATCGGTCGGTGAAGAGTCGATGGACATGCCCCAGCAAACGCAATGCTTTAGCATAGCCATCCATAATGCTTTAATCATTTTCCTTTTGGTTAGAAGGAACACAATGGGAAATGGGAATTTCGAGGGAAATCCCCCTCGAAATGAGAAAACTATATTTTTAACTAAGACTTGAATCATCTACATATGGAGCGAGAGAAGGTACCAAGGTACCAAGGGAGTACCAAGAAGGTACTCCCGTGTTATTATTATACTCTTTGGAAGGTACGTTACATTACACGAGAATGGAATGATTCTAATCATCTTCGTGGTATGAAACGTAATCATAGTGATGTACATTATATACCCAGACTGCTACTTGATCGATTACAATATTATGATCGATTAGTATTGAGAGCATAATGGGTGAAATGAAAAATAGGCAAAAGATTTTCACTGCAATAAATATAATATGCAATATACAATTTAAAATAGGTAGGTACTCAAACAATATATAGAATACAATGTGAAACAGTTGAGTAATACCACAAATTGTAAATAACTATACAAGTATGATGATATGTACTATGTAAGTAGTTACTGCCTATTACATAACAATTATTTATTGTGGTTATTGTAGGTACTTAGTAGTGTTACAGTTTAAGGTAAGTATAATATAAGCTGTAATGTTAATTGAACAGTAGGTAGGTACCGTAATTATTACATAATAAAGTAAATAAGCAATAAAACATTTTTTTTAGAAATGGTGGTAGAGCATCAATAAAATCATGTTGGATCCCTATGTTTTTTCAAATAACCGATTAGGTATCATTTTTATACTCAGATGTGTAGAGTTAATTACTCTCGTTGTGTCGTAAAATAATTGAGCTGTTAAAATAAATAGTGTTCGAGCGAAACATTTTGATCGATTTTTCCAGCTGTCATGATATCACTAATGTCACGCAAAAAAAATCGAATGTCATTGACCGACTTATCACACGTAGGGTTTCTAAATTGGATTATGTCTTGCTAGAAATTAGTTTCCACTGTGTATAAATAAAGATAGTCTCTAAACAGTTGCCAAAATGTGGCTGGACGAAGCAGATGGGTTCGCAGAGATTTTTAAAGGCTACCTGCCGTTCTATCTTCTGGTAGCTCTACCTATTTTTATCATCATGTCTCCTGTAAAGCCTGTAGCGGCTTCTCATGAGTTCTCTGTTTATCGGATGCAGCAATACGATCTACACACAGTTCCTCACGGTAAGATACTTGAACAAAACTAGTATCCATTTACAATATCACAAAATCTATGATTCAAATGTTTAGAGGTTATTTTTTATCCTTCGCTTCTGGCTGTTTACCATCTCTCCCGGGCCTTATCATTCAGATAGAAGCAGATAAAAATGGGAACCTACCTACCTTCCTTTAAAATTTGAATCGGGGTCAATGATTTTCTGTAGTTTTTCTTGTGTTATGTTATGTGCCAGTTTCTGATGCATGAACTAAGTGATTTGAAATTTGAAACATTTTCTGGAACTTAGCTTTTTTTTAACTTTGGAGGAAAGAGAGAAAAAGATTTTGAAAAAAGTATACAATCGGATTAAATTGGTTTTCCAGGATGCCGCAGTGCCAGTTTTAACCTTGAAGGCCGTTCCCTGACTTCCTGGTCAACCTCCCGCCATTGCGTAGTAGCTCGAGTGCAAGACATCACTATAGATCAATTCATGGAGATCCGGAATAAAGCTGGTGCTTTGCTATTGGTGCTTCCAAAGAATGACACTCTGCTGTCTACTGAAGAGAAAGAGGTTTGTTTGTGACCTATAATAATTGCAGGCCCCAAAGTTAGCAGAGCTTGTGTTATAATTACCATGTCACTGATATACACTTACATACTTTTATTTTTCTAAATACATACATTTTATACATTATACACCCAGACCTGAGACAAATACTTGCAAATCATACACTCATTTGTCCCTCAGCAGCGGGAATCAAACCCGCAACCTTCTCTCGAAACCTATGTCCCAGTTAGACCTTAGCCCACTGCGCCATAGAGGTTGTCAAAAATACAAACACGCATTCCTTAATAAGCAGTTTTAGCTCTGTTATGGAGTAGATTTAAATAATTTTAATATGGTTATATTCCCTTTCAGCACATAGAACTTCTAGAAATGGCCATGAGTCAGCAAGATGTGTCTGCTCCCGTGTACTTCGCTCGCTGGACTACGGAGTTTGAAGATATAATCGGAGACCTGCAGCACAGTTTCATCACTGATGATAAATCTGGCACTGCTTTAGAAGCTATGTTAAATTCTGTTTCTTCTAACGGCTATCAGATTGGTAAGAAAGGAGGTCACCCCAGGTCTCTAGAATCTAAATCAGGGTAACTAAATATGACCAGAACTTGCAAACTTGAGCTTTATTTGCTAATGAAATAAACATGTCTCATTTACCTTGCATTCAAGGAAAATCATTCTTTGTTGGCATAATGATTTAGATAGTAAAAGAGTATTTACTTACTACACAAAGATATAATAGGCCTGCTATTAAAATCCCTGTTTTATTTGAATAAAACATATACTGATTTAAGCATCATTATGAAAAAAAAAAAAACATTGTCCTCTTTTGTTATCAGTCATCTTTTATGCTGTCAGTTATTTTACTGTTGACTTGAAGCCCTAATAAATAATGACAGAGAAATCAGTGATGTAACAATCCATTCTTATGGTCTAATCTCAATAGCTAATGTCTTGTATAAATTCTGTTACCTCTATTCATTGGCATTAGAGTGACAAGGACGAGAGGGTTAATCCAAAGCACTGTCAACTAAGATACACATTGATATTAAGAAAAATGATATATTTATACATTACAATTAATTAATTTAAAACTAACAAAATAACGATGAAAAATTTGCAGTTAAAATGGCCATCAGCAATGCTCTGGGAGTGTGACATATTTTTTTTTTAGGACATTTCACACAACATCATCTGGCCCCAAAGTAAGCAGAGCTTGTGTTATGGGTACCACATGACTGATGGGTGTATACTATTCATATAATTTTTATTATTATTATGAATTTTTATTTTATTAGTATTATTTATTTATTTGAAAAAACAAACAGAACAATGTAACTTATAGACAAAATCACCAAAATATTACATAATCCAGTAATGTTTCCACTAATTAAACTAAGTAAAGCTTAAAAAATGTGAAGATAAAGTAGGCATTCTGAAAATGAAATATGTATTTTTAATTTAACTTATTTAAATTTAAGGCAAGTTATTTAAAGATTAGAAAAGGAGAGGTAAAAAATTCTAACATATATGTAATACAAATCATTATTAAAGTTCATAGAACAGTTAATGATTGAGGCGTAATTTGTACGAATTATACTAGGTTCGAATGGCTTTCTAGGATGTTGTCTGGGATATTAAAAGCTTAATTATTCGTATAATAATTTTGTAACTTAGTAATAATATATTATATTCCAGTGGTATCAGCATCAACACCTTCGAAGCTGGAGTCCAAGCCAGTGACTCTTCACGGCAAGCTCGCTGGCCGCTCGGCCGCCGCACAGACTATTGTTGTCGCTGCCCACTATGACGCTTCGGGCATTGTCCCCGTAAGTTAGCACAGTTTGTGACGACCTAGTTACTAGTGACGACATCTGTGGCGTAGTGGGCCTTGGCCTTCTGAGACGTAGAAGGTTGTGGGTTTGATTCCTGCTACGAGAAATAATAATAATAATATAATAATACCAGACATTTCACAGAGCATCATCTGGCCCCAAAGTAAGCAGAGCTTGTGTTATGGGTACCACATGACTGATATACTACTTATATACTTTTTTTTAAATACATACATATTATACATAGAAACACCCAGACCCGAGACAAATACTTGCAGATCATACAAACATTTGTCCCGCGGCGGGAATCGAACCCGCTACCTTTTGCGTCTCAGCTGGACCTAAGCCCACTGCGTCACAGAGGTCGTCTGGGAAAATGTTAGTATGTTCTTGCGACAGTCGAGTTATTTTTACGACTTTAGAATTATTCTGCAGGTATTGATGTCATCTTGTTCCCGCTGATGCTACTTTTACATAATCCCTCAGCTGATCTCGATGAACTTTTGTAATTAATAATAAATTAAAAAACGAGCGAGCCTTACAGTAGTTGCATATGATGGGTAACATCTGACATCTCAGGAAAATGGGTTGGTACCATCTGACGGCCAAATCTACCACCGCGTGCGCTCATTGGTCAAATCAAACAATGTGCGTTTCCTCGGCTTTCTGTTACATCAGTCCCTTTTCACGAAATCACTCCCACAGATTGCAGTAAAGCGAGAAGAAACATGATACACATCAATAAATAAATAAATAATCATCTAGCCCCAAAGAAAGCAGAGTTTGTGTTACGGAAACCACATGACTGATATACTACATGTGTACATATCAGTCATGTGGAGTCGGTCAGTCAAGTCATCCAAAACCGAGACAACAATTTGCAGATCAAACAAACATGTAGATAGTGATGGATTGTATCTTGGGGAAAGACATTAGGCAACTTTTGTATATTGGTACCATGTGCGCGAAGCCGCAGGCAGAAGTAAGTGGCTAATAATTGGATAATACCTATATAGAACAGGACCTTTTAACTAATTGATTTTACGGTGTCTTAACCTCGCCGCGGCCATTACAATTATTCTAGTTTTCTTCTGCTTGCGTGTCAATGATACAAATGGCGTGGAATTATAAATACAATTGGATACGTGGCGTCCGTTTGGTTATCTCTTGTGCGGGTGTTAGAGCACAAGGGGCAGATGAGTAGATGTGACATCGTTTGGATGGGAGCTCCGCAGTCGCATTGGCCACAAGTACAGTCGCGATAACCCTATTTGCACATGCTTTCTCTGCATTGATCTATGAAAATCGTCTAAGAACATAATAAAAATTATCATTTTCCCTACACTTTTCCAGGAGTTAGCTCAAGGCGCAGACTCAAATGCATCAGGCGCGGTGGCTGTCCTAGAACTGGCGCGTATATTCTCAAGACTGTACTCCAGTGCGGCGGTGCGTGGTGGGGCGTCTCTGATCTTCGCGCTGACATCTACCGGACACTCTCTGAACTACTTTGCTGCTAAGAAATGGCTTGAGGAACAGTTGGATTCCAACGACGCTTCTTTACTTCAGGTTTGGCTTCTTCAAACCTGAACATAAGCTTAGACATTATTAATACTGCGCACCAGTCAGTAGCTAACTTTGGTTACCCAGTTAATAAGTCTACCTCAACAGACTCATGGCCGAAGAAATAATGTATCACTATATTCATAATGGATCTGGACAATGTATTTATTGAGATTAAAGTCAATCACAAGGATCACTTAATTATAAATATTTACCTACCTCAAAAAGAAATATGACACATGTTTCGCCTCACCACGAGGCATCTTCTAGAACACCTGACTCGCTTCGCACCGCACCGAAAAAACACTCGGCTCTGCAGACTTGTTGCTTCGCCGATCATTGGACTGATTGACTTTGACTGAGACAAGGTCTCAGGACCTGAAGTTGCCTCGTGGAGAGGTGAAACACGTGTCGTATTTCTTTTGAAGAGTATATTGAGTAAACCGAGCGCCTAACTCGCTCGGGTTTGTGTTGTTGTTGCTCAACTGCACCTGATGCACACTAAATTGGACCGTATTTCTATAGGGCGAGAGTCATTACCTTGCCGTAACACAGTTTTAAACTAGCACGGGAGGTAAAGTTTCTTGTACTGTATGCCTACTACCAATTTTTTGTTTTGTTTTAAGTAGTGTCAAAATTTATTCAAAATTATAATTATAAGTAAGTTAAGCTAAAATTAGGTATACTGTACTACTGTAAGTTATTTCTGCAAAATAAAAGATTATTATTATATAATTATTATTGGCGGAATAGTACTAACTAGTGTAGGTCCATTTGTTTAATGTTTTGTAATGCATTTCTGCAATGTTACGCCTGAATCAATTATCTACGTACTAGGTGAATGTTAGTGTATATTCCGCCTAATCCAAGAAGAGTCCTAAGTTCCAACTTTTGAAATGTCTGTAAAGCTAAACGTGCCTACGAAGCATGAAAGTGCTAATGAAAATGCCTCTGCGGTAACCCATCCAGGTACTGACACCGCAGATATTGATGTATTCTGTTAGGGACAACTTAGCTATGCTAAGACCGCTTCTTCTTGGATTATCAGGCACTGTAGAACCGCGCTGAAAAGTCCTATCATCAGCTAGAACCTTACAAATGTTTTCTTTTTCAGGATGTATCATTCGCGATGTGCATAGACTCGATATCATCAGCCCCGGGTCTTACTATGCACGTGTCGAAGCCCCCAAAGCCTGGCGGCGCGCCTCATTCCTTGCAAACCAGACTGGCTGCTCGTGTCACGCATAAGAAGATCAACTTGGCAGATGAGGCGTTGGCTTGGCAGCATGAGAGATTCAGCATCAGACGGATGCCGGCTTTCACACTCAGCTCTTTGCAGGTAGGTACTACTTCCGTCAGGGGCAAACCCACAATCTTCAGCGCAGAAAGCAGAGGTACTATGAGACTAGTCATAAAATAAAGTCGCGTCTGAGGGGTTCTATACATATATACTTGTTTTGTAACTAACGAAAAAATGTTCTGATTAAAATACAAACTTAATTTTATAGTTGAAAAAATATTCTCCTATACATTGATATACGTCGCGGTCAATTCTCCAACTGCAAATGTTAGTCTGTGATCGCGAAAATATATTTTTTATGTGATAAAACTTCTAATTATTTTCCGGATTTTGTGTTTTTTAGTTTTTTTATTGATGATAGACGAGCAGCTATCGCTGATACGTCTATATCACACAGTGTTGAAAGAGTCTGTATTTATTGGTTAATCTTTTTGATAACTGATAATGTTAGTTCGTAGCCAGTTGCCGAGCTTGTTTTTAGACGCATTGACAGAGGTAGCAGTAACAATGTCATCTGGTAGTGCATTCCAATTGTGGACCGCTCTGTTGCTAAAGATAAGAGGCAAGTATTTGTGCTGTGAGTCCTTGGTTCTTGCCAATTTAATGATTCTAGATCACCGGGAAGTATCCCATAGGTTTTGATTTATTAGCGAGCTTAATATTCGGCATAAACTGCTGTATTTTTTTACAGCCCCAAGAGATACTATACTATGGTATTACTAAAGTATTTGATACTAATTTCAACTCGACAGTTTCAGCCTGATAGTCGCTAGGGGCGCTTATCAAATGTATACAAAATATCAAAGACAGATCTTAAGCGAGTCACCTAGATAGGAAGTGATTCATGTCGATTGAAAAACTGTCAAAAACGCATAAATCAGTTTTCTGGTGGTCAAATTATTGTTCTCTCATCTCAGAGCCACAAAGATGCAGCCCGCAGTACCGTTCTCGACACTCCCAACCCGGACAACTTCAAGAATCTAATGGAGAATATCAATTCAATTGCTCGAGCTCTCGCCTCTCACATCTACAATATTTCCGCTGAGGGAAGCTCGGACGATGTAGCTTTATACGATGACGCTTTGGTAATTATATCTATCTCTTACTTTCTACTTGGTTATCTAATAAGCTGATAACACCTAATATTGACGACCTCTGTGGCGCAGTGGGCTAAAGTCCAGCTAAGACGCAGAAGGTTGCGGATACGATTCCCGCCGCGGGACAAATGTTTGTATGTTCTGCAAGTATTTGTCTCGGGTCTAGTATAATATATATGTATTTACAAAAAAAAGTATATTAGTAGTATATCAGTCATGTGGTACCCATAACACAACCTCTGCTTACTTTGGGGCCAGATGATGCTGTGTGAAATGTCCAGGATTTTTTTAATTATTTTATAATATAGAGCCCATCTCACTGGGTACCAGGGAGTAGGTGTGGCAATATGCTTGTGTTGTAACACCTAGTATTCAAAGAACGAAAGAAAGCATTTATTCAGTCCACCACTCAAAATACAAAAGAAAAAATAAGAAATAGGAAGTTTACAAAACAACAATTACAATAATAAACCTTAAATAAATTTCCTAGTATCTAGTATTGCAAGCGTAGGTACTCACTAGGTAACCACTTATCATCAGGTGGATCATATGCTTGTTTATTTTATTTATTTATAAAATTCTACAAAACAGAGTACAATGAAGTTAGCTTCAAAATGTATTAAGGATAAAAAATCTAAACTAGATTCATAATCCAACAAGTGAATATGACGTGAATAGTAAAATTACCCTAGAACTAAAAAAAAAACAAATTAAATATTACAATTTGAGTAATATTTGAGCAATTTTTCTTCTTCGTTAATGGTATGTGTCATAATAATGAAAATAAAGTCAATGTCAACTTTATATAGTTTATGGTATGTCACAAAGTCGTATCTTGTCGTTCGTCATTTGTTATTTTATATAAAATGATGCCTTTTATATAAAACTAGCGACCCGCTCCGGCTTCGCACGGATCGTGGATCCCTCGCATTCTTGCATAATTGATACCCCTTTGTATGTTTGAAACTGTCTGTACTCCAAACTCAATTGAAGGTACTAATTATAAATTTATTTTCAGAGCGTAGATGAAAACTCAGTGAGGCATTGGTATGACTACTTATCGTCTCAATCCAGGTCACCACATGTTATCACAACCTCTGCATCAAACGCAGGTATGTTGTATCCAGTGGTAGGACTCTTCAGCAACTTTATTGAAAAGCTAAATTATCGATGTTTTTCAAAACCCACCAAGACATTGAATCTCGACTTGGGTTAGGAGGAATGGGCTCCTAAATTAATCTATACATGTAAAAGAGCTTAAACTGACTGACTGATTCATCATCGCCGAGCCGAAACCGTGAAACTAGAATGCTGAAATTTATAAGGTAGCTTCCTTTTATAGCAATAGCAAATTTTGGAAATACAATCCCTAAGAGGGTGAAAACGAATGTATGAAACTTTTTAACGCGTGTTGCTATTTATTCATTTGATATGAATAAATTAAATGCAAAATAAATGGACACGTGTATCAGGATTTTTTAAAATAACCCTAACAAAGAAGTTAAATGTGATGTCAAAGTTTGTACGGGAACTTTTTAACGGGTGGTGTGATTTCTTAGAAACTTGGTTTGGATACTTAAAATGCAAAATAAATGGACACGTGTTTCAGGATTTTTCAAAATAACTCTCATAAAGGAGTATAATTCGGTGTGAATCTTTGTATGGAAACTTTTTAATAGGTGGGTGGATGTGATTGGTTTGAAACTTATCAATAAAATTTGGCAAGGAGATAAATTGCATCCTGCGGGCCTAGCACGGCACGAGGAGAAATAGTCTTTCCACCTTTTTATCCACCTGTCAGTGGAAATACACCACCACCTGTCCACCACAGGTGGATAAAAACGGGGGAAAGACTATTTCTCCTCGTGCCGTGCTAGGCCCGCAGAGGAAGGATTTAAGATACAATACCCTTCAAAAAAAAATGCGGACGAAACGCGAGAAACAGCTAGTCTAGTATGTAAGACATTTCAGAGTGACCCTTGTGATTGTATTAAATATAATCATATTTGTGTTGAATCACAGTGCGGATCAACAAGCATATTCTTTTAAACCAATCATTTCACATTTACTTTTTAAATGTCGATTTGGTCAATCGACCTATTCCTTTAAGGTAGGGGAAGTTATTTCTCATGAATTAGACAATAATGTCCTTAAAACTTAAAAATAAATTTACACAGAGGAGCATGGTTTTGAGGCTTCACTTTGGTTATTCACAGCCTTCCGTCTATATATTTTTTTGGTCTGATAGAAACCGAACGTACGTAATAATAATCCATCTTGTCAAAACTGGTTTCAATTACAATCCAATTAATGATTGAAGTTATACCTACTGCTAATCGAAACTCAAAACATTGTGACATAAGTTCCATAATCGTCTTACTGGTTTCCATACAAGCTTAGCTTAATTTTGGATTAGATTGTGTTGTGTGAAACGTCCTCGATTATATATCTTTTTATTTATAATACAGGAGTGACAGGAGCGTTAGAGAGGGCGTTATCGCGGTACACGGAGGTAACGGTCAGCACTCACGCCGTTGATAAACGAGAGCCGGAGTTCACGTTATACGGACCCACGGGATCAACCCTTTATGTATACAGGTAAGATGATAAATAGAAAAAAAAACAATTCAATTTAAAAGTTATTTATGTCGCTAAGATACATACAGTACACTTGGAAATATCAAGTCCAAAAATACTTATGATATGATGATAATATTTTAGTAGGCCTGAAATGATGTACTTAAAAGTTATATTTGGAAAAGGAATGGGCAAGTTTCTATCTAACTATGATATGTGAGTTTATCTCGTGATCATGGCGCATGCAACTGTACCGAAATATCGGAAAGCAGAAAAACTCACATAAGATAAATATCCCGTTTTCAGTTAAAAATATGTCAAAAACGTGATAGTTTTAAAATCATTATCGAACCTATGCGTTAGTGCATAGGCAGGCACTAACGCATAGGTTAGGCAGGCAGTTTCTCTTATGTGCCGCTTGTAATACAACCGACAAGGCGGAACTACTGCGGTGTCGCTGCGAAAGGGCATTTTAGCTATGGAAAAATTACCAAGCGAGCTACGGGTCCAATTATGAAAAAAAAAATGTGTGTTCTTGCCTGTCAGTTCAGTCTGCCTTCAGCGCTATAGGTTGAGGGTTCGATTCCCTTCCAGAACACACATTTGTGTGAATATAGATATTTGTTTTGTCTCTGGTTGTTATAAACGTGACATGACGACCTCTGTGGCCAAGACCCGCCTGAGACGCAGACGGGTTCGATTCCCGCCTCGGGACAAATGTTTGTATGATCTGCAAGTGTTTCGAGTCTGGGTGTTTTTCTAAGTATAATATGAATGTATTTACAAAAAATAAAGTATGTGTATAGTATATCAGTCATGTACCTATAACACAAGCTCTGCTTGCGGCTAGATGGTGTTGTGTGCATTGTACACCAATATTCATTTATTTAACTGCTACAGTTTAGATTTTACTATACGAGCCATGTTGAAACATACTGTATACCTCGGCATTAACTCTAAACTTTAAACTTTCAGCGTAAAACCAGCCGTGTTCGACTTGATCCTAACTCTCGGCATCATCGCCTACCTAACCTTAGTATACTTCGCGATCCATCTGTTCCCCATGTTCTACGACGAATACGCGAAACTTGTCACGGGCAAAGCCAAAGTACAGTAGCGAGGTAAGTCTATATTTAATGCAGAGTATTGTATTGTTTTTGGAACCAAAGCGTTAGATTAGGTAATGGATGAATGAGTGCTCAATGTCTACCAATCAAATCATAACATTTATTCAATAAAATCACAAGGACCACTTTGAATCGTCTTCTTACATGCTAGTGAATCTAGGTGCCGGTTTCTCCTAACCCCAGTTCAAGAAAAATCTGGCAAGAAAGTCGTCTGGTCTTAACAATTATTTTTTCTTGCTAATTTTGTTACGAATGCCAAGTCGAGTTAGTGCAAATTAAACTCAAGCTTTTTTTACAGTAAATGAAAATCATCAAATACACAAAAGTCTAGACATATTTTCTTGTAAGTCGAGTCGAGTCGAGTGTCGAGTCGTCCCCTCGGTATAACATTCTAATTCGGGTTTCGTTCCTGTGTCTTATAGTTATATTAACATCATATTCGACTTCACATATCTCCACTCTTATCCGCTACGGTGGACATTCGCCTTAAGTCGAATATCATGGTTTTTATACTCGAATGGCATTCCAAAAACAATACAATAAACTTAAATTTTAGCTGATAAGTGTTGAACAATTTCGTTTAAATAAACCTATTAATTTGTGTAAGTACAACAGAAAACTGAATTTAATTTATTATATCGACATGTTCGTTGATTAACAAAAAGACATTTCGTATAAGTCGCGTTGAAAGAAGACCGATGGGAAACATACACGGGCAACTTTTTGAGCAATAGTTGCACGGCAACTAAATTAATTGTAATTAAATATGTATTTGCCTGATCATATGTGATACAATTGGGTCTAATAAAGTTTTTCCATTGTATGTCCAACCACAGTCTTTTTCAATTTTTTTTATAAGTTTTCGTATTTTCTTTTGGGTATATATTAGTAAATTAATTAATAGTAATAACAATGTAATATTATACATTTTGATAAACACGGGTTTTATTTACGTATTAATTTGATCCGCAGTCCTCTCGTTGCCGCTCGAGTTCACAGTTCGTACAGAGATCACACGTGGATCTCTCATCCTGATGAATCGAAACAGTGTCGGTGCCTCCGCCGACACAATAATACGTGATTAAAACCAAAAATAAAACCGTGTTAATCAAAATGTATAATACAACTCACGAAAGTTTTGAAAGTGGCAGTGTATTATTAAATCTAATAATAATAGTTAATAGGTCAACAATTATAATGGTACATCTTAGATGTCCTTATAATTCAAGTATTTATTAAGTGTATAAAACATTTGTCTAAATGTAGTATGGTGTGGCGGTATAGCCTTACAAGCAACATGTTGCCGCTGATGTAATTTTAATGTTGCTTGATGTTGTCGTGCCGTCATAATTCGCAGTGTTGCCCAGGGTTGAGCAATTTTAATTGCCCGTGTAAGTTCACCTAAAGTCTTCAATGGATTTGTAATGAATACAGATTTTTCTCTTAATATTAAAATCTAAGATTAAATTAGTTTTATCATCGCGAAGCAATATTATCCAGTTTTATGATAATAGTAAATTATGATAATATATTTATTATTTATTCAATTAATTATGTCGCATTCATGCGAAGTATTATTTTCTGTTAGGACACAAATTTAAAAGTTGTCTTAAATAAAAAATGATTTTTATATCAAAAGTGTTTGTGCTGTACCTACATTGCCCCTTATGTTGTTTCGCTGGACCAACTAAAATTTCGTATACAAACTTATTCTATTTAATTAAAAAAATAACATTGCAACACCACCGAGAAAACTGCGACCAGATTAGTACATCGAAACAGAACTAGATGGCACCACAAGGTAAATTAGAACGCGCTCTCGATGCGTTTTGTCAGGGGGATGACCTTTTTAACGTATTGTCAAGCGTTAACAAAATACGAATGTTTTTATTTTACGCTATTTTAGCTAGTCCGGCGAAACTACATCAATGCCATTATCATAATTTTCTTATGTCAATTATTTAACTGCTGTATTTATTTTGATGTAATAATGAAATAATTCGCGACTTGCGGATAGTATTGAAACATAACTATACCAACAATCTAATGTATGAACTATTCTGTCTATAATTGTGTTGGCCGTCCTCACCGGAGTTCCTTGAAATGTTTAAAATGAATTTTATAAATTTTCGTGCACATTTTAGATAGAATATTTGAATTATTTTATGTAATAGACATAATATTATGAATTGTTTCGTTACTTTTTCTCTTTCCTAATTTCTAAACTCATGATTTTCTGCTGAAGTTCTTAAGTTACGCTATTTTTAGTACATCAATTTTCTGTAGTGTAAATGTGTACAAAATCTACTCAAACTCTTAATTCCTAGAGTGATTTCATTATATAATTTAACCATAAACCAGTTGCGTATCCACTCTGCCATAAAGGTATGCACACACGAACCAGCACTTATAAATTACTCCTAAACTAGTCAAGGTAATAACTCATATTTACATCGCAAGTGGGTACGCAGCTTCAAAACCATTTTTTGTGATAAAAGTTATAGTATATGTACCGCTTTGTTGTGTTTTTCATTAAGGCAGTACCCTGAGCAAATGACCTTCACGCTTTGATGGCGTTGAATTTATTTTCTAATAAAAATAAGGATAATCTGAACAATGATTTATTTAGTTTACGCTTACTATTCGTGTAAGTTGCAAGTTAAAACCACATCAACATTAAAAAATGATGATTATTGATTTAAACCACCACGGGACAAATGTTTGTATGTTCTGCAAGTATTTGTCTCGGGTCTGGATGTTTCTATGTATAATATGTATGTATTTAAGAAAAAAAAAAATTATTTAAGTACTATATCAGTCATGTGGTACCCATAACTCAAGCTCTGCTTACTTTGGGGCCAGATGATGCTGTGTGAAATGTCCGGCATTATTATTATTATTATTATTAAACCTTATTTCATAATCTTCTTATCTTGTACGTGTACTAATTATTTAAAACAGTGTTGTTAAAAGGAATGAATGCGCCTATGAGTCTCTTTTCGTGCATTTCATAATTAAATTACAAAATTAACATTAATTCTACAAACAAGTTGAAACGAAGAAGTTGCGAGTGTCATCTGCTGAGGGTACCGCCTTTATTTAGTTTAAAATCAATCAAACGAACTGTAAATAGGTATAGGTATGGCGATGGGTGGTAGTGGAATGTTATGAATATATAGAGTCGTACACTTGGAATTATTGGAGCTATTTTTTGTTGATACTGATGACATTGTAGCTAAAACTGGCTTTAACTTTTTGGTGTGTGCTGTTTGATGTTTTTCCTTAAGCTGTTGCGTTCACTGGCCAGCGCTTTATGTCATCATAGAACAAACTGTCAAAACTTTGCATTTTTTGGTGTAAGAGATAATGGTGTACGTTGTATGGAATTGATCAATAAAACTTTGTTTTTAAAAAATACAGTTTATTTATTTATAAAATGCCCTTTGGCTTGTTTAAAAGTAAAAAATACGAAAAGCCTAGTTTAGACTTTATATTATTAATTACATATGATTTATGTACGGCGTCTGGTAGATACATTGCGTGACCCAAGAGCTGGCTCCTATCTGGCACAGCGTATTAGCATTGCCATTCAACGTGGCTAAGAGGACACTGCCTCCTGACAGTGATCTGGATCAGTTTTGCTATCTATAGATCGTTTTAAACGGTTCTTAGATAGCTCCACTGTTTCACCTGTATTTTATATTATATTATTCAGTATTTTCGAGGATTATTACTAACATTGTTATTACATAAATTACTCTGCGATGTTATTTAATTATAGCAGAGAAACATAACGATAGCAGCTTTAAAATATAACCATTTTATGGCACTATTTACTTAAAATAATAATGGTATTTCACTGTATATTGTACTCATAGCTTTAAACAAATACATTATATAAAAAAAGTACAGTCAGCATCGACACTTGATTTCATATTCATATAAATAATTGATTTAGACGTGACTGCGGAAATACATTACATGATATTAAATAGGTAGACCGATATCTAGTACCTAATGTTTCTAGATAGTTTCATTAATTCCAATACTTTTGACGACCTCTGTAGCGCAGTGGGCTTAGGTCCGGCTGAGACGCAGAAGGTTGCGGGTTCGATTCCCGCCGCGGGACAAATTTTTGAATGATCTGCAAGAATTTGTCTCGGGTCTGGGTGTTTCTATGTATAATTTGTATGTATTTACATAAAAAAAAAAGTATAATAAGTAGTACATCAGTCATGTGGTACCCATAACACAAGCTCTGCTTACTTTGGGGCTAGATGATGCTGTGTGAAATGTCCGGGATTATTTATTTATTATTTATTTATTTATTGAATACTCAACGAAGCAACAAATCTCCGTAGAAGCTCGTTACGAGGGATCCTGTTTGAAGTGTTGGTGTTATTGCGTTACCAGAGCTAATCGATAATTTCTGAGGATGCCTCGTGGAGGCGAAACACGTCGAATTTCTTTTGGGTCTCAAGAATAAATTAGCAGGATAGGAAGATATTGGTCTACCTATTTTTTCATTCTGAGATTTACAGACATTTATCAGTATGTGTTGATGTTTGAAGGTAATATGTTTTAGCCTTCGAAGACCTCTGCGCTGGCAGCTCCGTTGATGTCTTTAAGTTCGTTGGATTTGAAGGTAACCACGAAGTTGATCTTTCCAAGTTTCTGTGAATACCATAATGCCCATTACACAAATATACATTAGAAATATACACTGAACTAGAACCAGTTAAAAGTTCCTCAATAAAATCACAAGGATCTCTTTGAATCGTCTTCTTACATGCTAGTGAATCTAGGTACCGGTTTCTTTTAACCCCAGTTTAAGAAATCCGGCATTAAACTCGCTTGGGCTAACACTTTATTGTATGATCCTTGCCAATTTTTGTTACGGATGCCGAGTCGAGTGTCTTTGACATCTAAATCATCTGGTATTTTATAATATGCTTTAAGAGACAGTTTCTGTTTTATTAAGTTTTTAAATTTGACAATCGACAAATCTAACATTTCGCTTGACACCTTGTTTTAGAAGCGTACACATTGCCCGAGTTTATTTTTATTTCTAGTATAAATACTATGATACATACAACATACATTATATTTTCATAATATACTGGAACTGTCATGATAGTTATCAATAAAGTGACATCCCAATGCACCTCGTGGAGACAGACAAAAGTCTTTACTAGCATAAATTGAAAGTGTCTTTTCTGTTTGTTTGTGACCTTTTCACGGATAAACTGCTGAATGGATCTTGATAAAATTTGGTAATGATTGTATCTTGGGGATATAGGCCACTTTTTATCCAGATATCACGCATGCGAAGCTGCGGGCAGCAGCTAAAAAGTATTTACGAGTATTTTATCAGTTATTCTGTTCCCATGGCAAAATGGCATCTTAAAAAACCTCTCCAATGCTCCATGGTTCCTTAAGACTACTGAGCTACACAACGAACTACAAGTCAGTCAGTGAAGTCGTTTAAAAAATAATCATCGTTAGCAAATTTACGACTTGTATGGTTCTCATGGATGCCATTGTCAGAACTGGACCAAATTGAAATCGGACCACACGGGAAGCTTTCAAATAATCATCATCAAAATCGCTTCACCTAGTCAAAAGTTCTGAGGTAACAAACATAAAAAAAATAAAAATACAGTCGAATTGAGAACCTCCTCCGTTTTTGTAGTCGGTTAAAAAAACTGACTCCCATAGTACAAGCTATGCTTACATCGGCAAGATGATGTCCAATACTTACATTAGGTTGGATAGGTAATTGGGTTTTCAACAGCTGCCCGGGTTGTACTTCATCAGCTGGGAACCTCAGAGTACGTCCCGTGATTCCAGACGAAGTGAATCGGAACTCGCAGTTAGTCAAAGGCACGTCCAATGGGTTCTCGAACGATAGAGTCACTGTTGCTGCTTCACCGAGGATCAGGTCCTCATCGAACTGTAAATTTCGACATTTTATTAGTAACTTAATCTTTTTGTGTCTCTAGTTATTTTGGACCAGTGTGGTGAATGTATTTAAGTGCGCTTGAGGCTCCTTTCATGCACTCATTAGTAAATTAGTAGATTAGCCGTGATCTTCGTACCGCTTAAAATTGATTTGATTGTCAAACGATAGGTCCGCCACGGACGCCAACTATTTAAATGTAATTCGAAATGCTTATTCCCAAACAAAATTACAGATTTAGATTTTTTTAATTTTTCTTTGGGGTTTTCCTAATGTTTTTATTCCTAATATATTTAAATCGGTCGAGCTATTTTCGTGTCTTTGACAGACTAGTGCAGAGAATTGATTTTTATATACTTACCTATATTGATATAGGAAGTAAGTACCATCTAATGTCAAGTACAAAGTTTCGGTGAAAAAAGTTCGGTTTCAAAGTCAAAGTCAAAAGATACTTTACCTATTCAATACAATCACAAGGATCACTTTGGAACGTTCGTTCGTACGTTTATAGTTCGGTATCGGTAACCACTTTTGGTTTATGCACTGACCGTTGCATAACCTATAAGTGATGTACCTACCTACATATGTCATGCGTTTCCTCACTATAATTTTTTTTCACTAATTGAGGGTATAGCGCACGTACAGTTTTTGAACAGAAAAAGCCATTGGTGCACGCCCGGTTGAACCCACGACCTTTGAAACGGAAGGTGGGACCATTACCATTAGACCACGATGCTGAAAAAGGTTAGTAGGTACCTTGGTATACCCTTCTGACGCGTCATTTGCATATAATGCTTGAAACAAGGTACCTATCTCCTACTTGTGTTTTATCCAAAGGTAAAGAATAGTAAGTGACTTACTTTGATATTGATGTTGGGTTTGAGGACCTGGAAATCGTCATCATCTGCCCACGACTGCTTTGTCTCTTCCACAATGGCCATTGCTGATATCTTCATGTTGCAGTATTCCACCAGCTTCGGCAGATAGTCGCTGGCTGTTACCAGAATGCTGATTCTTTCAGCTGGAACGAAATATTATCAATTAAATGCCTTATTCATGTCCTAGGTAGTGATGGAACCCGACGTAGCACGTATATTTACCTAAGTCTTTTTACGAACCTTTCAAAACTTTCGTGAATTAAATTTTGAGAAATAGAGGCTTTAAAAAAATATTTGTCTTGGGTCTAGGTGTTTCTATGTATAATATGTATCTATGTATTTAAAAAAAATGTTCTTCTATTCTATTCTATTCCATGTAGTTCCCACAACACAAGCTCTACTTACTTTGGGGCCAGATGATTCTGTGAGAAATGTCCGGAGTTATTTATTTATTTATTTTACTCTAGATAATAATTATCTAGCTAGAGATCGCGAGCGTGAGCGTGAGCCAGCTAACCGCGGATCAAACTCACTCTGACGAAGATTCTCTAGATGAATCGAAACAGTGTCGGTGCCTCCATCGACAAAATAATACCTACGTGAGTAAAAGTCCGTGTTTCTCAAATTGTCTTGTTACGAATTTGAAGTAAGAATGCTCCTGTCATTGCGAATTTTAGGCATTGCGAACTGATAGTTGATCGTAAACTTACTTTTACCAGCACCTACGAAGATTTTTCCTTCAACCTTCTTAACCGGTTCTGCTTTCACACCATTGTAGAAGACGCTCTTAGCTGATAGGGATGCCTTGATGTTCCGTACCTGTGGACACAAATGTTATGTCATGGTTTTCTAAATTGTTGAGAGAAAATCCCAAGCTTTGTTTCCTGCTCAATGTTTCTTTGAGGTCATCCATAAATTTCGTCACGCGTCAGAGAGAGAATCACCAAGCAAATTTTGTCAGCGTGTGAAATAGGCAGGGATGAATTATAAGTTTCGTGACGTCACGCCAGGGGTGGGAACACAAATGTGATCTATGACAATGACGGGGTCTCAAAAAATCTTCTAACTATTGTAAGTAAAAGTACTCGGTAAGTGTTCAAATTGCCACTAATACTTAGGGTAGACTTCCTTATTCCTTTTGTCAAAATGCTCTGGATTTTTACACAGGAAAGCAAAAATCCAAGCTTCGTTTCTGTCCCTGAATCTTAACCTTAGCCATCCATATAAATGAGGACGTTGAACTGAGTGGTGTGCTTCAATGCAGGCACTGGTGCCCTTAGCGCACCTCCGACGCAAAACCATAGCAACGATATCGCAGTGGTTTTGCCATGCCGTTGTACGACAAGCGAAAAAGAAGCGAAACTGCCTGATCCTACGCATAGACTTGACTTTGATTCTATAAATACTTTCCCGCGTGATTTTGCCGATGTGCTTTTTTGCTATGGTTTGCTAAGGTCTACTAAGATCGTGAAATCTCCCACTTTACAACAGTCCAGTAATGCTTTCTTACCTGATCTGAAGTGTTCTGAATGTCGACCGTTACTCTAAATTCTTTGCCAATCTGCACGGTGTCAATGTCCCTGAGCTTGAATGTCACGTCGTTTTCCAAGTTCTGCGCTACGGAGTAATACCTGCGGGCAAAGAAATCTGTGTTATCAGATTGCTCAAAATACTGACCTGAAGAATATATTGGAATGACGTCAGTCGCGGATTGCGAGCTCCAAATCTCATCGGAACATTCCCCTATCCGGCTTCTAATGTGCCTACTGAAGACAGCCGCATAGTGTGATTGTTTGACGAAGCCTTCAACAAGAGTCAAGCAATGCGTTTTCCTATTGGTAATAGTCGTAGTCGTATGTCTAGGAGTAAATAGGTGTATGGAACGCTTTGCCTGTAGATATCAGAAAGGCCAAGACTCTTCCCATCTTCAAAAACATGGTCATGAAACATTGTTTGACGTGCTGTTATACATAGTTATTTCTGTATTATTGATTTTTTAGACTGTTTATCTTTATTATTATATCTATTGAGTACATATGTATGTATATATTTATATCAGTATTTGTTTAGTTTATATATAAGTATGTAATTATATAAATACACAACATCTACATGCCCTTTCTCTGTTTATTGATAGTCCAGTCCATCGAACGGTTGCCTGGTAAAGATCGCTATTAGCGATAAGGCTGCCCATTATATTGCCCTAAATAAGTTAATTTATTGTTGTTTCGCACTGAACGTATTGCAACGTGAAATGAAAAAATACACGTAGCTATTCCATACAATAACAAAGAAGGAAGTTTTTCACATTCAAAACATCTCCACATCGCTCACCATCGGCAGGGTGTTCATCCACACACACTGGAACCTAAGCAGAAGCGCACAGTGCGGATTCAAAAAAAAATCCTCCCGCGAATGCTCTGATGTGGAATGAGCTCCTGTCGAGATTTTCAAGGAGAATACAGTATGGGGTACATCAAGAGGGGTAGATCGCTTACTGTCAGGCAGGCCGTCGTAAGCTTGTTTGCCACCATTGTTATAATATAAAAAAAAACATTTACCGAAAAAAGTGTTGTTTTCATTGACAAAATAATACCTACGTTAGTAAAACATGTTTCTCAAAATAAACATGCTATTGACTTGAAGCCAACATGAAAGTCTTACCTCTTAGCTCTCGCGGAGTGTCGCACTCCGTTCATAAGCGCAAGCCTCTCCGAGGTGGTACCCTCTCTGAACTTGTACTGAGCAGTGATATCCTCGCGATCCTCGTCTCCGTTCGGATCGAATATGAATGGCTTCTTTGTCAGAATCATTCGCCCAATGCTGTGGATTACATTTTATATACTGACTGACTCTGGAAAGTTGTGGAAGTCTACTGGTTGAGAAGGTTTAAGAAACAGAGAAAATACCTGGTAACATATTTTAAGCTATAGGTAAATTTAAAAAAATAAACAAACCTAAAGCGAATGCTTCCATATGCCAAAATGTTCCGAATTATAACAAACGGAAGGAAAATATCACGATTAGTTACGTTTCTGTACTTAAGCCTGTTTCAAGACTTGTTTGTAATAACAATAAAATAAATTCAACTTTAAAACAATAAATTTTGAAGTCTCGCACCGTATTCATTAATACACCTACGAGTATGATCCATTGCTAAAACTGTCTAAACAGTAAGCAGCCACATAAAAAATGATGTAATTAAATAAATCACATCGGTAATAATTAATTTCTAGTTTATATTTATTTAACTTACTGGTAGTTGTTAGTGTCCACCATAGAGTATCCAGTCTCCGCGTCAGGGTCTTTCCTCCACCTCATCAGGTCAGCATTTACCGATGCCAGCATGAACTCCACATCGTAACTCATCCCGATAACACCTTGCTTGATCGCCTCCAGCGGGGCTGGTCCGCACTGGTAGAGACTAGCTGACTTCTCTTGAGGAGTCGCATCGATTGCTTGCCAGCCGCCGTAGCCTGATGGTAAATAATGAACAATATTACAATGTTATTGAGCCTGTACGACTGTGATCCCCAGGATTGGTAGACATCTCCACACGCCTTAAACCTCTTGTTACTTAGAACTTTGAGTATTTCAACGTTACCTTTACAGTTTGTAGTTACACTCGAAGCACAATCCCTAAAAATTCAAAGATGGTTTGATATATTAGAGTCACCATACAAGACAGTCCTAATGGTGATCGCAGAAGGTATTCGCTTCTTCGACACCCACCGAAAGATCAAGAAGAATTCTATACTTAGACACAACCCACGACAGAAGTTCCTGGCTCATATATTTACCTGAGGGTAAGTCAGGTCTCGCCATCCACACGTCGTTCCAAACATGATAGTTCCAGATAGAGTCTGCACCAGCTGGGTTCGTGGGGTCATAATCCAGCTCTTCCATATTCTCCGTGTAAAACTTGTCGATCGTAAGGGAACTGTTTGCGTCGTGCGCTGACACCAGGTTGGATACCACTCGGGATGGTATACCCAAGGCACGGCAGACTGAAAAGCAAGAAGTGCTATAGGAGCAAGAGCAAAATTTGATTCAATAAGAGACTCAATTTCAGTGCTTCCATGTTGCAGTAAAGTGATACGAGCCGCTTTAGACCTTGTAAAAAAAGTTATAATAAAATAGCTAGCAGGAAACTGTGCAAGTTTATGTGCACAACGATACATTTAAATAACTATCGCATAATGTAGGATCCAGATACATTTTATATTCTTAGCCTATTTCCGGTTTCGCTTCAGCATCGTTTGGCTCCATGCCACCATCATGCTGTATAAGAATCAGTTGTTTTTCACGCCTACGTATTACACTTGACCGAATTTAACCTCTGATAATCTATACCTACCTATAAAAGAGCTTAACCTGACTGACTGATTCATCATCGTCGAGCCGAAACCACTGAAGCCAGAAAGCTGAATATAAAGGCGGGATTTTTTTTAAATTCAACCCATAAGAGAATGAAAAAGAATGTATGAAACTTTTTAACGCGTGATTTGCTTGAAACTTGATATGAATAAATAAAATGCAAAATAAATGGACACGTGTATCAGGATTTTTCAAAATAACCCTAACAAAAGGCTAAAATGGGGTTATAAAGTTTGTATGGAAACTTTTGAACGGGTGGTGTAATTTCTTTAAAAACTTGGTTTGGATACTTTAAATGCAAAATAAATGGACACGTATTTCAGGATTTTTCAAAATAACTCTCATAAAGGAGTAAAATGGGGTGTGAATATTTGTATGGAAACTTTTTAATGGGTGGTGGGTGTGATTGGTTTGAAACTTATCACAAATTTTGGCAAAGAGATAAATTGCATCCTGGGGAAGGATTTAAACTACAATTTCATTAAAAAAAATGCGTACGAAGTCGCGAGCAACAGCTAGTGAATTATATAGAGTATGTAAGTAAATATATAAACTTATCTTCATTATTATTTAAAATGTGATAAAATGTTTTGACCCCAAACTCAAACTGTTTGATATCTTCAACGTTACATTAGATGTAATGTAAACATTATATACATTAGAGTTTAAATTTGCTTGCAATTTTATACGAGTCACCACTAAGTTAACTTATATATTGTTCTTACTATTATCCGCAACCTAGGTTCTTGTACTGATTCCCGAATATCTAATTTAATATTTGTTTTTTCTAACACAAATCTAACAGTCCACACTTATTCCATCAAGTCTCTACAAAGGCTATCAGACCTACACTCCCGCCACGAGAAACAACTCCGCTCATCAGACCTTCCCTTCCCTCACTCACCAGTAGTAACAACACCAGCAAACACCCAACACTGTCCATACGGCACTTCCTGCTGGTTCTTAAGATATGACGATAGGATATCCACGGAGCCGGTCCATTCAGACGGTGCTGTGCCGTCGCTGTACTCGCCATCCCAGCGGCCGATCAGCACTCCACCGTCATCGATAGAGTTTACCATGCGAGAGATGTTGCGGGCCATTTTTACTGCGTCGCCGCGGCTAGAGAAAATAATTTTAATTATTGACTATAATCTTCCAGGGACTATAAACTATTGGTAGATCTATTTCGTAAGACATAAATCAAAAATTTCCTGTGGGTTATCATCTCTGCCATTATCCGACTAAGTGGAGCCAGCACAATTTGTTTCATCATTCGTCATCTAAGAAGTAACTTCTGTATTATCCATATCATCTTTCACACAGTCTAAGTATCTGTCTTTCATTTCCTGTAGAAACATTTCTGTAAATAAGGTTTTTCTACCAGTAATTTAATCGAGCTTGCTCCTATTTGACCCAGTGTATTAGCATTGCCATTTAACACGTGGCAATGTCGCCAATAATAATAATAATAATAATACCAGACATTTCACACAGAATCATCCGGCCCCAGTAAGCAGAGCTTGTGTTACCACATGATACTTAAATACGTTTTTTTTATAGTAAATACATACATATTATACATAGACCTGAGACAAATATTTGCAGATCATATAAACATTTGTCCCGCGGCGGAAATTGAACCTGCAACCTGCGTCACAGCCGGACCTTAGCCCACTGCGCCACAGAGGTCGTCAGGATTCTGCCCTCTGGCAGTCTGAACCAGTTGAGTTGTATTATGATTTAACTCAACTGATTCACATGTATTTTATATTATAGTATAATTTACCTACGATTGAGGTACCTTCCTAAGTCTCATATATATATAAGATATTATAAGATATTCGATTAAATACCTACATAAGTCAACACCCCCATTATCAGCACATATCATGTTCTTATCTAATTAACTGCTTATTTATAGGTTCTACATAAGTATTCATAGATAGATATATATTATGATTAGGTATCTAGCCATGAGCACGATTCAAAGAAAAACATGGACATTGTCATGCAAATAGATTAGGTACTTATACTTACATAATGTACTTTGTATTCATTATTATACCTTATTAAAAATTATAACTTTATATTCAAGTTGCTTCGTAACGAGTACCTACATTGTGAACCCGGACACGTAGGTTACTTGGATTAGATTTATCATCTTTGTATGCATCTGTTTAGAAATACTTATTGTGCAATACTCCTTAGGTTTTTCCTAGAACATATTTATAATACTACGACCAGTCAACTTACTAATATATAATATATATAATAATAATAGTAATAATAATAATATATATATAATAAAAATATTTCCCAGAAGCCTTATTTCTGGCAAAATTATGTGTAGCTAGGATAGCTACTAATTCCTTACTAATCCTAATATATATCTATTTTTCATCCCCCTAAATGTTAAGGGTGGTCCACCCCTTAATTTTTTTTTTTATTTTTCAGACAAAATTTTTTGTTTTTATTTTTTTATGATACATCATACAAAAATACATGCAACCCTAAATTTTCACCCCTCTACGATCAACCCTTATTTTTTAAACATCATATTTACCTATAAAAATGTTTCCTAAAAATAACATACATGGCAAAACAACGTTTGCTGGGTCAGCTAGTCTAATATATAAAATTCTTCTGTCACGGGGTGCGTAATCGAACTCCTCCGAAACGGCTCGACCGATTTTCGTGATCCTTAGCGAGGATATTAGTCAGGGGGAGAATCGAACAACATCTATTTTTCATCCCCCTAAATGTTAAGGGTGGTCCACCCCTTAATTTTTTTTTTTTATTTTTCAGACAAAATTTTTTGTTTTTATTTTTATATGATACATCATACAAAAATACATGCAACCCTACATTTTCACCCCTCTACGATCAACCCTTATTTTTTAAACATCATATTTACCTATAAAAATGTTTCCTAAAAATATGGCATTGCCGGTACAGCTAGTAATATTATAAATATGAATGTAAGTTTGTTTGTTACGCTTTCACGCGAAAACTACTTAACCGATCATCATGAAACTTTGTACACATATTCTTGCAGGTATTAGAAGTAACATAGGATACTTTTTATGAAAAAAAATATTTTTTACGAAAGATATTTATATGGCAATACAACGTTTACCGGGTCAGCTAGTATTATATATAGTATCAGCTGCTATTATAAACGCGAATGTTTGTATGTACCTATGTTTGTTACTCTTTCACGCAAAAAACTACTGAATGGAGTTTACAGTAGAATTATATAAATAAAGATTTGTGGAAACCTTTAATTAGCCTTCACTGAATGTCTCTACTTTGTAGAAACATCGTTATTTTCGTTATTTTTGAATTAGCAGTAAGGTTTTCAAAAAATTCTAAAATATAACAAAAAAAAATTAAAAAAAACTAGCGACCTGTCCCGGCTTCCCTCGGGTACAATTTAGATTTGTACTTACCTACATAATCATTCTTAATAATAAAACGATTTAATTGGATAAGGAATCATATCATCATACGAATGTTATCATCTTTCGGTTCTTCACGTCTTCAAATTTTTGTAATTTACTTAATTGAACAAAAAGCGGTTATTGTGACTTAACTATGAAGTTAGTATAGTATAAAAACCTTGTATGGTTTTTGTTGTTGGTAATAATAATGCCGGATATTTCACACAGCATCATCTGGCCACAAAGAAAGCTGAACCTGTGTTATGGGTACTGTGGTACCCATAACACAGCTGACTGTAATGACAGCATGACTGTAGGTATTACTTAAATACGTTTTTTTTTTTTGCAAATACATACATATTATACATAGAAACACCCAGGTGTACCTACTATAAAATATATGTACCTACAATATGTTACGTATCATCAATAGTTTTAGCAGGGCACGTCAAAAAATTACTTTTATAGGCACAAAATGTTAGGTTAGTTACATTATGGCAATTTTCGTAGAGATATCTTATTTTTGAAAATAAAATACAGCCTATTTTATTAGCTGGTAATTCATACAAACATACAAAAAAATATTTTTTCTCTTTATATAGTTTAAAAAATTATGTTTTAAAATCTAAAAAAACAACCAGCTTCACGTATAAAAAAAGCAAAACATCAAATTTTCTTTATCGGATGACATATTTTTTCAGTTTTTTTTCTCATGAAATTCGATTTTTTCAAATCGGTTTATAAATGACAGAGTTATGAGGTAACAAACATAATAAAAAATACAGTCAACTTGAGAACCTCCTCTTTTTAGAAGTCGATTAAAATGATAAGCCCATAGAAAATACCATACAGACATAATACATACTTAAAAACGTATGAAATACATAAAAATGCAGGGCACTATCTTCGACAACAGTGCTTCCCTATACCGGCGCGGCAGTAGACAACTCATGCCAACCTAATATTATAAATGCGAAAGATTGTGTGGATATTTGTTTCTAGCTCACTAAAACTCGAAAATGGCTTGACCGGTTTAAATATATTTTATTGTTTCTTCTGTGGCGAGGTTTACATGAAATCATTTTAGATGATACGAAGGTCACCGGGTCATTTAGTTGAACAATACATTATTGATAGCCTACGTTGCTGTTCAGACTTAGTACTGTTGAAATGATTTAAATAAAGTGAACACCAAATAGAAAGACAGGATCTTTCCATGTGTTTCATTTTCGTCACATCTGTCACAGTCTCTAGTCTAACTATGGAGATACATATGGCTCTGAATTGCATTTGTTGAGCGTGGAATATAATGTTTTTTTATAGAATAGAATAGAATAGTGTGTATTTGCAACAGCATAACACAAATAAGTAAGTTACTGAAAATAATAATAAATTTTAATAAATATAGGTAATAAAAAATGTTTTATTAAAAAAAAATGCGTGAGGTGCATGGTGTCAATAGTTATAAATATTTCATTGACAGATATGAGACGAAGGATTATCATTTTGATAATATCTTAAAAAGCACCCCACGCTTTTTTTTAAATAAAACATTTTTTTCTTACCTACATTTATTAAAATTTATTTTCTATTTTTTTAGTTTGGTTTTCTATATAAAGCGTGTTTTTTAGTTTTTTAACTATTATTTATTTTCTTCTTGTTTTAGGATAAGTAATCGGATATTATTTTTTTTTTTTTTTTCATTTTTTTTTCGAATTATTGCATTGTCATCGGTCTTTGACAGGTGTGCAAAATTTGAATGAAATCTGGCCGTTTAAAGTGGGTCAAAATCGCGTCCTACGGAGTCGGTTACAAACATACAAGTGAAGCTAATATAAAGCGTATAAAAATAATAAGTAACTAAAATAATAATAACTATGTTAGTCATTTATTATTGGTTCTCACTAAATAACATTATCAGAACAGGAAAATATAATAAGAATATCTCTAAATAATAATTGGGTATGTTATACCAACACGGGACAAAAATATGTGGCACCAATACAGATATATTACCTACGTTTTAAAAACTAAAAAGACAACCGACTTCATGTATATACCAGGCTATTGTAAAATGTTGAAGAGTTCCCTTGACTTTATTTCGTCTTCATCATCAGACCCCTTATCAGACCTCCATCATCAGATTGACTCCAGACCATTAAATAGTAGTGCTTTGAAATACTTAATGAAAAAATTGGCAAACGTTCTCGCAACTACGATTTTCAAAGGTTCCCCTCAATTTTTCTTGGATGCCCTAACCTGGGATATCTCCTTCATAAACCATGAAGTTATCCGCGGACACACATAAAAAAAATATTGGCACGGTCGAATTGAGAAACCTCCAATTTTTGAAGTCGGTTAATAAAATTAAACGCAATGATACGATATTGCAAGTCTAGAAACCAATTGCTATGATAACTATGTACCTAGTAAAGTTATAAGGAATTTACTGCTGAACCTATTCTACTCCAAAGACAATAAATAAATAAATATTGGTGTTCGATTCACACAGCACCTTCTAGCCCTGAAGGCCTAAATATCTTTTAGTATGGAAACCTAATGACTGTAGGAATACCTCAGGTATACATTACTCGTAATATATAAAGTTTAGCGGCCAATATTTAATAGCGCACTGTATTTGATATGTGACGTTTAATAAATATTTTCCTTTCTATTCTATTCTAATATAATAATAAGAAAATAATGCCAGACATTTCATACAATGGTGGAAATTCGGTTGGTGCATTTCTAAAATTAGGAAATGTCTAAAATTTATTTAGTTAGTTTATATAGTTAAATATATTAGTAAAACCTATTCGGTTGGTACCATTTAACTAAATTAGGAACGCTTAATTGAATTATATAAAATTAAATTAGGATAAGTTAGTAACAGCAGAATACCAATATTCATTTGACACTTCTAAACCTAATTTTAGCTAATATTAGTTAGGTTGGTGCCAACAGAATTGAGATCAGTATCTGGCCCCAAAGTAAGCAGAGCTTGTGTTATGGGTACCAGATGAGTGATATACTACTTATACATAATTTTGTTGTAAATACATAAGTACATATTATAAATAGAAACGTCTAGACCCGAGACAACCCGAGACTCGATTGCAGATCATACAAAAATTTGCCCCGCGGTGGGAATCGAACCACTGCACCACACAGGTCGTTTTCAGGAATATCTACGCTCATCACTTATATGATTGTCTAGATTGGGAATCTAACCCGTGTGAACGTTTTTTTCATCCGGTAACCATCACGATGTGAATGGTAGAAGCCTTATATTATCTTAGAAGGTACTTACTGGTGAAACGGAATATCTCCTCTATCAAGCATAAACATACACGCTGGTAGCACCTCAGCATCAAACTGTCCGTATGCCCACGGTTTTCCACGTGTAGTCTTAATCGGTCCGACCCAGACCTTGCCCACATCGTTTAGCACGTACTCTTGGAGCAGCGCTGTGTCTTCCATGAAGGTTTGATCATCTGTCGAAAAGGTTTTATTCTCGTTTAGAAATGAGGTGCAAATGATCGATAACTGTTTAGCTCCGATCTTTAGAATAAGAAAGGGACATTTAGACATTGTGTTTCTGTGATTTTGAGACCGTGTTTTACTCATTTTTTGTCAAAATTCACTGCATATTGACATACGGGAACATAAGTTTAACGTAAGCATCTCTGGAATCGATAAGCTAAATAGACCTGCTTGGTTCTGGAATGTGGCCTAGAAATGCTCTTGACCTAGGCATTTCAATATAAAGATATTTTTAGGCCTTACAAAGTCAAAGTCAAAGTCAAAAGATATTTTATTCAATACAATCACAAGGATCACTATAAAACGTTTTACATACATACATTACATTTAGTAGATACTACAAGTTGAATTTAGGTGCCAATTCCTCCTAGTAGGTATAGTACAATACGTGTTATCTTTTGGCTAGGAGTCAATAGATTAGAACCTTGCTAAAACCAACTGAAAATCTAGTGAATAGCATTGCAATTAGCAACTAAGTATTTGCCTTTCCTTGAAACGTAGTCATGTTTAGGAATCCCGATAAAATTGTGTGAAGGAAGAAATCTATTTTCAACGCCATGAAAACTGCTATTGATTCATAGCCAAATGACCAAAACATTATTGCAAGGCTTAAAAACAACATGTGATTTTGCAATGTAGGTATTTGATCCAAGTAATGCTGGACATTTTTACACAGCATCATCTAGCCTCAATATAAGCATAGCTTATGTTCGGACACCACATGATATAAGTATAATTTTCGTCTGTATATTTTGTAAATACAATCATATTATACAAAAAAAACACCCAGACCCGAGACAAATATTTGCAGATCATACAAACATATGTCCCGCGTCGGGAATCGAACCCGCAGCCTCGGTCGTTTGTTATGTTGGTAACAGTTTGTAATTATGTTGGTACCTATGAATCAAAAGCGTTTTTAGAAATACAAATGACCAGTCATCAAAATTTACCAATGAACACTACAAAAGTCAATAATAGTTGAGTCATGTAAGATGTTGAATCATACGTCGGTCATGGTCACGTCATGGTCACTTTACGATAGGTCAGTGACCGGATCTCAAGTGGCCCTGTCATGGTGACGCCAAATGACGTTCAAAGCATGTCCATCCACCGTTTCACTTTTATTACGTTACATAGCCTTTTTGTTAAATGTAGAATCATACCTTGATTCCAAGGGTTGAAGAGGATGTACAGGTCCTGATTGAAGTCGTAAACCTCCCTGGCTGTGGAGTTCTTCAGTCGTGACACCACACGAAGAGACCAATTCCCGACCGGCAAACTGACCGGAGTGGAAACCTGGGAGACAGACAGTATTCTGTTGCAGTATAGCGTCATGCTAATTCTTCTAATCGATCGAGAAGACAAGAGCGACACCGACAAACACTGTGCTTGTCAGTTAAGAGTAAATAGCAGATTATCTTTCCATACGAACGAAGGAAGGAAGATCACTTCACCGTCTGATGTTGAACAACACTAAGAGATTTAGCAAGTCAAGTCAAAAGATACTTTATTCAATACAATCACAAGGATCACTTTGTAACGTCTTACATATAGGTGAATTTAGGTGCCAATTCCTCAAACCCAAGCCCGAGAAGAACCGGCAAGAATCTCGTACTGGTCTTTTTTTGCATGATCATCTTCTAACTACCTTAGTTACAAAAAACGAATATAAGAGAGTTTATACATTTCAAATATGTCGGTGGTTAACTGTCTGAACTATCTATCAATTTGTTTCGTCATAATCTACGCTTGTATCGTAAAAAAATGTGGGTTTGAAAGATACAAGCCTCAAAAAAATCGAATCTCAGCACTGATTTAAGCACAATTTGTCGGTGTAGATAGGTATAACATTTTGGTTTTAGTGGATAATAACCACCAAAATGTTAAACTTATATTATAAAGAAAAAAGTTTCGATAATTTGTTTGTTTATAATAGATACAGAAAAACCTACCTAAGTATTTTAAAAAATATTTTTCCTGTAGAGACTATAACAATTAGTAATATGGGCTGTATTTTATTGAAAAAAAAACGAGTCCTTACGAGAATTGGAATAATATAAAATGTATCTCTGACGACCTCTGTAGCGCAGTGGGCTTAGGTCCAGCTGAGACGCAGAAATAAATAATCCCGGACATATCACACAACATCATCTGGCCTCAAAGTAAGCAGAGCTTGTGTTATGGGTACCTCATGACTGATATACTACTTATAAATAAATAAAAAATAAATATTGCTGGACAATGCACACAACACCATCGAGTTCCAAACTAAGCATAGCTTATGATTATAGTGACTTGATAACTGATAGAATACTTATATATTTTTAAATACATACTTATGATACTTTATAACACCCAGACACAGAACAAACACCTATGTTCTTCACACAAATTTGTATCCTGGGAGGGAATCCTACTCTCAACCTACAGCGCAGAAGGCAGAGCTACTACCAACTGAGCTGACAGTTATATAGCTTGTTTTTTGTAAATACATACATATTATACATAGAAACACCCAGACCCAAGACAAATACTTGCAGATCATACAAACATTTGTCCCGCGGCGGGAATCGAACCCGCAACCTTCTGCGTCTCAGCCTGACCTTAGCCACGGCGCCACAGAGTTAGTGTGTGATAGACCTCCAATATTAGGTAGGTTATAATAATGCACTAGATATGTTTAAATAAAAAAATGTCAAAAGTAAATTGCAATCTGTTTCGTTTGGCTGATGGTAATAATGATTCGTACAAGTCCAATTCATTTTGATTTACATCTGCAATTTTGCTCGACGCCGAGATAAATATAGACATTACTGTGTGGTACGAATCAAATGCACCTATAATACAATACAAACTACAGGGTACAGTTGCACGCAAAAGTGTTAAAGATCATCATCAACATCCACAGCCTGCTTCTTGTTTTGTTGGTCATCAAACAGTTACCTACAGACTATGAGTACAATGCAACCAAAAAAAAATAACAATGGAAAAATTAAATTTACAAAAACACGGGTTTTACTCACGTATTATTTTGTCGATGGACGAACTAAAGAATTTATATATAATTTATTTAATCATTTATTTATCTTAACAAAAAGTGTCCTAAAATAATAGTTGCGTTTACTAACACTCTGAGCTGAGCGGAGCTGAGCGGAGCTGAGCGGAGCTGAGCTGTGTGAAAGGTCCGGCATTATTTATTATATGTGCTACAATTTGGTCATAAAGTAGTTTGTCGATTGTGTGTCCTACCATAAATGGTAGGACATACAATTAAATAAAAATATCAAAAGATTTCTGCATTTAGTTCTTAGCGTTCGTAAATCTTCTTAGGAGATGTTTTAGAAATAATAAATGAGGTTACAATAAACAATGTTCATATTAATTAGTAAAAGTTAATAGCTAAAAACTTACTGTAGCCATCTTTACTCATTGACATTACAATAAGCAATAAGCTACAATATGATTATAGAATAGAGAGTAAAACTTCTGCAGTCGCTTGTACGTTTATAACTGTGTGGTGCGTTCAAACAAAGCCAGCTTATTGCGATGCAGAATTAGAGACTGACCATGAGAAATCCATACAATAAACATAAATGTATTTGAGGTACCTGTACCTATTAGGTAATATTAAGTATAATTGTTTTAGGAACGGTGTATCTACGTGAAATATAAGCGCTATTACTAGTAATATAAATTTGAAGGACCCGCCAATTAAATTTATGAATGTTCTTGTACTAGCTCCACTATGTTGGGTTGTGAAATTCATAATACCTAAGTTATATTAATCATCATAATTATTTCTCTTTTCCTATAATAGCATCTTTTTTGATGACAATTTTATCAATGCTAAGTAGTCTTGTTTTGTTTTAGTATCGTCAGAAAGTCGTAGTCGATCATCATATTTTGTCTATTCTAAGCATCATCGCGGAATGGTTGTCTAAAATTTTCTTGGATTTTTCGCGCTACGAACCAAAAAAATACATACTACACTTTAAATTAAATAGTCAGCACTTGTACTAATAAGTCACGATTTATTGATTCATTTTCCGCTAAGACCCAATAAACATTTCGAGGAGATGTGTTCATAAAAATGTATACCTATAAGTATTCTATCTGTCATGTGGTAGGTACCCATAACACAAGCTTTGCTTACTTACTGCTTACATGATTTTTTATTCATTAATTACAAACGTTTGTCCTGAAAAGGAATCGAATCCATAACAACGCAGAAGTCAGAGATGAGCAAAGTGAGCAATTCAGTTTTATTTAAAGGTCTAACATTAAGATTACGTCATTTGAATGCGGCAAATGTAGCCTTTAAATTAGAATTAATAAACCCTGATGAATACTGTAACACTGTGTAATTGATACACTATTGTTTAGTCAAGCTTTACTTATAATATATATAATATAATGTACTCTTGGTTTTAAAGTGACGTAACAATAATTACGATGATAGGCTTTAGCTACTTACGAAGTTAGTTTCATACCAAAATCTGGTCTATGTATAACTTATACACTTACTTATGTATTATAATAATTCACTATTACACTTTGAAAACTTTCGTTGTATTATACATTTTAATAAACACGGGTTTTACTCACGTATTATTTTGTCGATGCACAAAATAAAGAATCTTCGTCAGGGTGAGTTTGATCCTTCAAACTGGTGGCGGTGCCTTTATCGACTAAATAATATGCGAGTAAGGCATAGTATGCACTAGCGAATCAATCAGTGCGATTTGAACCGCGCTAAGACTTAAATACTAAGTCTGTTACTCTGTTCTGCAGTATGATATTTTTACGAGATTTTTTCCGCTAGTCCGTGTGCTAACGTCTGATTCTATATTCCACAGAATAGCACGAAAGAATTCCCGCGAAATAGTTCGCAGTGCGCGTTTCGTCTGTTTTTTTCAAACCCGTGTTTTTCAAAACGTAAAGAATTGTCTACAATAGTTGGGAAAAATCACAGCAAATTTTTATTTCCAGGATGAACAGGCAGAACTTTGTGGGACTACTACTGACTACTTCTTATCGCGTCACTAGTTATTTCAAATCAGTGTGTTGAAAGGATTAAAGTGCGCCTAAGAGGCTCCTTTCGTGCACCTGACACATGTTTTCGAACTTTTTCCGTTTTACGATATACTGGCTTCCCCACGATGTTCATTCACCGTTTGAAAGATTCATAGCTCATGAAAATGATTTGAACAGAGAAATCCATTCATGAACAACTGGATTCTAACCCACGACCTTAGTCAGTAAGCAGAGCCATTACTACTAGACTACAAGTGCTTTCACCTTGTCTCACATTGTGTAGGTAACCTACAGAATACACAGGTTACTATGATAGAATTTAGCTTGATACGAAGTTTCTTACCACTCTGTCACCCTTTAACTATAGAGAAACAAACTATCGTTTAATAATGACGGTGTTTACCTCAAAAGACACGTTGTTCCCTTCGGCGCTGATGAGTTTAGCGCTCCAGGAATGCTTATCGGGAACTGAGTCTGGCTTGATGAAGACGGACCCTTGAGTGTCCATCACTGGTGTATCTCCTACAAACAGATTATCAGAACTTAGGGATTTAAACAATAACAATTTGTGTAAAAGCGGTTATGCAATTCCCGGTTTTTTATGCAATGTTGTGTTGGTGTGCGTCTTAGGCGCTGCGCAAACGTAGACACTTTTTGTTGCCACAGGACACAGCAACCGTAAGTGCCCTGTGGCGGTGATCAGACACAGTCGCCCGTTGCTACTACTGGCCACTGGTACAATTCGTTGCTTGTTTTCCGTCAGTCTAACGATGGACGTCGATAAGGAAACTCAGTACAATTGTAAGAAAATTTGTTAATGTTGCTTGTGTCTTCAACTGACGACTTTTAATTTCCAGTTACCGACACCGAACACTTTTCGATCGTCAATGAGTAAGTGTTAAGCCCTTACCCTACCTCAAAACTGCTCAATCTCTCATGTTTGATCCTGTGTATCAATAAAATTATTGAATTAATAATATTAAAATATAGTGAAGTTGAAGATATATACGAGTACTAAGTTTTATGTGATGTGAAAAACTATTCCTAAATTTTTTTCTTGATAGAAAAAAAACACAAACATCCCTCCGAATTTTACAAATAAACCGCAGTGACGCAACCTAAGATAAAGAAACTTTGTATATAAACTCAACTTAGTACAATTAGGTGTACTATGTATGTTTAATTAAAAATTACGTTAGTTTATTTCGTTGTAAGAAATTAATTGTGTGCCGCCCCAGCCGCACGTGGGAGCAACTGGACACAAAAAATGTTTACGTATGCGCAGGGAGTGGATGATTTCATACTGGTTCTATAGAAATAAAATATTCATCGGTAGCTAAAGGTATTAAAAGTTTCCACGTTTGCGCCCTGCCTTAGCTATGTTTTTTCACAGTTTATGTGGTTTACAAATATTGTTCAACTAGTTATAAATAAATATTGGTGGATAATAACACGATTGACACAGTGGACACTGTTTCGATTCAACTAGAGAATCTTCATCGTGAGTTGGATCCGCGGTCCGTTTGTTGTCACTCGAGTAATCCCTACGTACTTTCATTCGCCGTGGTTATAACTAGGTTTAGTATCTCGATACTAAGTTACCTGAAGCAAACGTCAGGTGATCTGACATTTTAGCCACTTACCAAGGGTAAACAAAAGCTGTATCATGTCGCTGCTCTCATCATAGGGCCTGTTGAAGCCAATTACTCCATTGAACGGCTGACCGCGACGCACGATCGTTGCTGTTTCTTGTTCTTCGTTAACAGCTTCATATCTGAACAAGGAAATATAAGTTATACTTCTAACGTTTCTATTATCTTATATCATCTTAACCTATTTATATTTACTAGTGGTCGCCCACTGGTCGAAATTCGACCATAATAAATTAATAATTAATGTATTTTTTATGCATAATTAAAAAAAATATTAGCATTCTGCATTCCTTCTCTATGTAAGTGTGCGAAATTTCAGACTCCTCCGTCCGCGCAATTTTCGTAAAAAGGGGTACAAAGTTGTTGCTTCACGTATTAATATATAGACTAGTAGGTAGTCGTACACTGGTCAAAATTCGACCGTAGTTAATTAATTATTTAATGTGCATAATTTAAAAAAAATATTAGCATTCTGAACTCCTTCTCTATATAAATAAAATAAATAAATCCCGGACATTTCACACAGCATCATCTGGCCCCAAAGTAAGCAGAACTTGTGTTATGGGTACCACATGACTGATACACTACTTATATACTTTTTTTTTTGTAAATACATACATATTTTACATAGAAACACCCAGACCCGAGACAAATACTTGCAGATCATACAAACATTTGTCCCGCGGCGGGAATCGAACCCGCAACCTTCTGCGTCTCAGCCGGATCTTTGCCCACTGCGCCACAGAGGTCGTCAAACTTATATAAACTATAAGTGTGCGAAATTTCAGACTCCTTCGTCCGCGCAATTTTCGTAAAAAGGGGTACAAAGTTGTTGCTTCACGTATTATTATATAGACTAGTAGGTAGTCGCCCACTGGTCGAAATTCGACCATAGTTAATTAATTATTTAATGTGCATTATTAAAAAAAATATTGGCATTCTGAACTCCTTCTCTTTATAAACTATTAGTGCGAAATTTCAGACTCCTCCGTCTGCGCAATTTTCGTAAAAAGGGGTACAAAGTTTTTGCTTCACGTATTAATGTATAGATTATATGACTTAATTTATATTTGGTATCGACTTGCTAAGTTATTGTTTCCTTTTTCCACCTTTTTTATGAATAACCTTTACTGAACCTATGAATTCTATCTAAGTATCTTGTTCAAACCCGTGACGCACCCTCATAGTTTCCGCGGAAGATCAGCGTTGCATTCAGTAGTACTACTGAACGCAACATCATTCTGAGTCGGACACCATTTTGTGACGTCATCCCATGGATTGAGAGACAACATAGAACGTTTTTCCTAATATTGTTGCTCTACGCTGCTTTAATTTTATTTTTATGTTTATTTCTTGTTTTTAATATGTTTGTGTGTCGGTTCCTAGTGTACCGTTGGAAATAAACTATTTTTCTTTCAGAAGACAGAAAGAAGAAGGAACTTCTATTAATACTAGTGAATGATTGTGTAGATGGCTTGAGGTTTGTTAGTTACTCAACTCAATTACTACAGTGCTTTGTATGAAACTTGGTATTGATATACATAGATGTGTAATGGATTAACTTTATTAATACGCGAGTAAGGCCACGGGCAGTAGCTAGGTAAAAAAATCATCAAACCGGCAAAAAAACAGTTTAAACAAATCATAAAAATTAAGGCGCCTCCCTGAGCAAATTACCTTTATTAATAAACGTACGATATGACATTCTTTTATACTTATAAAACAACGACAATATTAGGAAACGATGATTATTGAGATATTATCATAAATAAATTACAGAATACACAAATTTTTATCTACCACGCAGGTAATGCCACGGGCAGTAGCTAGGCAAAAAAATCAGTTTAAACAAATCATAAAAATTAAGGCGCCTCCCTGAGGAAATAACCTTGATTAATAAACGTAAGATATGATATTCTTTTATACTCTTAAAACAACAACAGTATTAGGAAACGATGAGTATTGATATATAAATAAATAAATAAATTACAGAATTAGCAATAACATTCAAAGTAATTTGAAACGAGGTAATTGGAAGTTAAATATTGAAAGCATATTGATACCACGCCCTGAAGCTAGGTTGGGCGATGATATTCGTAAGGCAGCGGGCAAGGGTTGGAGAAGAGCTGAAGATCGAGCTAAGTGGCGTGCCATGGGAGAGGCCTATGTCCAGCAGTGGACTGACACGGGCTGATGATGATTGATACCATGTACCGTATAGTTTTTGTGTCGTGGTAATTAAAGTAAAGTACCTGGATGACAGAGCTTTGCTCGGTATAAAACACGGATAAAACGACGTTTTCTAAAAATGAAACCTAGCTGGATTTATTTATTGCCCCCGAAACCCCTGCATACTTTATTTCATAAAAATCGTTGGACCCGTTTCCGAGATTCAAATTAGATTCAGAATTGCTCGTTTAAAGGTATTAGATACATACAAATATTTTTAATCATTGTATTTATTTTTGCTTTGCTTCTCAGTGCTCTGTGTTGCTGGTAAGAAATAATAGGGATTAGTTAAACAATAATAATTTTATTATATACCTTTACACAAATCGCGATGAACACAAATTGAATCTATCTCATATACTTTTTAACCTAATACTATTTATTTAAAATTATATATGTACCTACATTAATTATTAACGTTATGTTTCGCGCCCGTGAAGTCGCGGCGCCGGTTAAGGTCTAGTCTGAAAACCAGCGCTACTTTTTTAGGAGAGTAGCATCAACGCTGAGACTGGACCTGTTTGGACATACCACACACAGGGAAAGTACATAATGTTTTCGAACCACAGTTAGTATAGGTACCTACTATTGGTGTAGGTACAATTGTACCTTATTTTTTATTGAATTTTTGTACTCTGTATTTCCTTTTATTTTCTGGTATTTTTTTTTTTTTGGTTTTGTTTTGTTTATTTTTTAGTTACCTTCTTACCTCATTGTTCATAGATACTTTCCTAACTGCCTGTTTCTATTGCATTTTCAATTTCCGTGTGTGTATATGTACCAAATAAATATTTATTCTATTCTATTCTATTCTATTAATTTCAATTATTATAACGATTTCCAAATAGTGGCAAAAAGACATATTTTTCATGCAAAAGGTAATTTGCTGTGAGTTTAGTCTTAAGTAAAACTTTTACGAAATCTTCAATCTTGAATTTTGAAAATTATTAATACCACAAGTTGTAACTAATGGTTTCTGCGGTAGGTATATATACTGTAGCTTTCAAATCTTAAGGTCGTGGGTTCGAATCCAGTGCAATTGAATTTATTAATTTTACTGATCAAAATTGTATATGCGAAAATCAAAGGAAACTGGCATGCCGTAGAACCTAAAAAGCTTCTGTGGCACACTGTAATCCATTCACCACACTAGTTTGAAATATCTAGTGACACGATAAGCAAAAAAAGACCGCATGCATGTATTTATGGAACATTAAAAATAAAATATATAACCCCGGACATTTCACACAGCATCATCTGGCCCCAAAGAAAGCAGAGCTTGTGTTATGGGTACCACATGACTGATATACTACTTATATATATTTTGTAAATACATACCTACATATAAATAAAAACGCCCAGACCCGAGACAAATACTTGCAGATTATACAAACATTTGTGACGCAGCGGGAATTGAACCCGCCACCTCCTGCGACTCAGCTGGACCTTAGCCCACTGCGCCACTGAGGTCGTCAAACATTCAAAATGATACTTACTTAATAGTATTGTGTATCTGTGCGTTGTCCCGTGGGTAAAAGTACACGATGTCCACGAATAATGGCTCCATTGTGTCTCTGTCCTTATCTGAAATTAAATCATCAATTTTAAAACTATTTGGTTTTTTAACCTACTTTATCAAAAAGGAGAGTTCTCAATTCGTCGGAAACTTTTTTTTTTTATGTATGTTTACCGATTACTCGGAAACGGCTGGACCGATTTGGAAAATTCTTTTTTTGTTTGAAAGGGTATACTTCACAGGTGATCCCATATAAATTTTATCAAAATCGGTCGAGCTGAAAGTTCAACGAAAATCTAAAAAACAATTTTTAGATTTTCGTTGAACTTTTTCTTTTGCCTTTCTTTCTTTCATCATACAATGTATCTACTTACTTATAATTACGTTTTAAAAACTAAAAAGAAACCGACTTCATTGAATGAAATTTGAGCCTATAATACATTTTTAGTGGAAAGTAGATGTATTTTGTATATATATAATATGGGTAGGCCAAATAAACGCACCGCTCCAATGAGACAGCAAGATATCGAAGTACATGAAAACATCATCGATGTATACAATTTTTAGATTTTCGTTAAATTTTCAGCTCGACCGATTTTGATAAAATTTATATGGGACCACCTGTGAAGTATACTCTTTCAAACAAAAAAAGAATTTTTCAAATCGGTTCAGCCGTTTTCAAGTAATCGGTGAATATACATTAAAAAAAAATAGATTCCGACGAATTGAGAACCTCCTCCTTTTTGATAAAGTCGGTTAAAGAAAGGGTCGGAATTCGTGTCGGAAAAATCTTACACATTTTTCGCCTAGCCCCCACCAAGTCCGTACCGTGCGATAAAGAACCTATACCAAATACCAATATACCAAAATATATTTAATAAAATCACAAGGACCATTTTGAATCGTGTTATATACTAGATGAAACTAGGTTTTATTGTAAAGAGTTAATATTTGTGATCTAGAAGTATGTACTCCTACTACTATTGCTTCTACTACTTGCTACTAAAGAAGGACCGATAGTCCAACTTTAGTCTGGAAATAATATTCACCGCTAACGTTTGTGTTGTTTCCCTACGGCGTAGCACTATTAGTGAATGATACAATGTGGCTTACTCTATGACTACATACGTTTCTTTTTATTTCATAAACAACCTATTTGTATACACAATTTTAATTGACCAAGCGAGCGCGAAGCGCGAACGAGTGTCTCCGTTTCAGCTTAGGCAAAAATGCTTTCGTATGTCTGTCTGTCCGGCGTCTGTCCTATAACTATAGAGAATTAAATAAATACGAACTAAATAATTACTAGTGGCTCTGTGAGATGTAGACCTCGCGAACATTTTTCGAAATGACTGAAATATAACTTTTTTTTAATTTTTAAACTTCTCCGCCCATTTTGAAAATTTACCAAAAACTGAATCGACAAAAACATATTATTTAGTTATAGAACCTGCTCACATAATTTCACGAGAATCGGTTGAGAAATGCGACCTGTAGAAGAGAACATTCGGACAGACAGATATACGAAAGCATTTTCGCCTAAGCTGTAACGAAGACACTCGCTTCGCTCGGTCAATTACACAAAGATACAGCCCACCTGATGGTAAGAGGTTACCATAACCTACCTTGCAATTGTACAAAATAAATTTGTAGAAAATAAAAAAATGTAAAAATAGTTGTCTGTAAAGTCGGTTTACGGACGATAATTTTACGTGATAACGTCTCAAGAAAACATTGATGAAAAATTGCATACTTCTTTCGCTTGTTCCGCCGTCTCGCTTGCACGCTCGGCTCAGGCGGAACGTGACAATTTTTCGTGCGTGCAACCGGCGTTCATCGATTTAGAAGACGATATCACGTTAAAAATAAATAAATTATAGCTAACTGAAAGATTTGCAATTTATACATTGCACATCTGTAATCTTTTGTTTTACGTAATTAAGCTATTTATAAGATGGATCATACAAGGGCTAGGACCAGGACGAGTTTCGTGCTGGTTCTTCTCGGACTTGGTTAGGTAGAATTGGGACCTAAATTCACCTAGTATGTAAGACGTTTCAAAGTGATCCTTGTGATTGTATTAAATAAAAATATTTGACTTTGACTTTGAACTTTTAAAACCATCGTGAATATTAAAACTATAATTTCTATTTTCAGATCATTTTCTCTCTCGTTTTCTATTTCCCATTAATATAAATATTCATATATTATGGTTAATATCGCGTTTAGAGTGAAAATATATCTACCTTGCCCTAGAAATGTCTTTTATTTTTATATAAATAGTTATCTTTATATATATAATTCTACTGTACGTGTGTATGTCACTGACTCCTCCTAAACGACTGGACCGACTTGAATGATTTTTTTTGTGTGTGTTCAAATGGATTCGAGAATGGTTTAGATTTACAATTATATAACTTTTTAAAAAAAAAAATGCGCGGACGAAGTCGTGAACGGGACAGCTAGTATAAATATAAATAAAGATATGTTGAAGGACAACCTGACAAAACAGTTGCTGATGAATGTGTTTTTATATTTCTTTTATTATAGATTTAAAAATTAGATAAAGTTAAAAATTTACTGTAACTTGGTCAGAGAATAAAGACCTTTTATTATTATTATTATTATCCATATAAATACACATTTAGTTAATACTTAAAAAGTGTATACACTTAGTTTTGTTGTTTTAATGAAAAAACATTAATGAAAAATTGCATACTTTTAACCTATTAAGATATAAGCCGAACGCTTAGGCCGATCATTCCTCTCTATCGCTTTTCCGCATTCTCGCTTGCACGCTCGGCTCAGGGGGAACGTGACAATTTTCCGTACATGCAGCCGGGTTTATCGATTTATAAGACGTTATTACGTCAAAAACACGAAAGCTCCATACAAAAATATTTTACTTTGCTAAATAGATACCGTTGTATTGGTTTGGGACCTGACCTGACCATTCTTATCATTACTGACTACGGAAGTCTTCACTGTGAACCTACGTAATGCGCTGAAAAATTTTTTTTACCTACTTCTAAAAAAGGAGGTGATTCTCAATCAGGTTTTTTTATGTCATACCTCCGTCATTTATGAAACGATTTGAAAAAAAAACATGATTTATGAGAAAGGATATACTTTCCGGTCAATGATCCGGTCACATAGAAATTTAATCAAAATCGGTTATTTAGCTTGGTTTAAAAATCAAAATATCTAATATGTCATCCAAGTAAACGAAATTTCGTATTGTTATATAAATGAAGTCAGTTTTCATTTTAGTTTTAAAAGTAATTATTTTTAATGTATTGAACATTTTATTCCGGGTATTAAATTCTACAAGGCTATTAATTAATATCTATAAGCAAGGTAGACCATTGACTTTCTATCCTGCGCTTGCGTTTTAAATGTATTTATAACGCAAGCTAATATTAAACTGCGTTTAGAAACCGGCTAGATTTTTTGTATGATGTTAATATTTCTGTTGAGTTGATTGATTCACTTCGGTCTAGATCAATGAACAGCTACTTGTGCCGTTCAATAATAATAATACCGGACATTTCACACAGCATCATCTTGCCCCAAATATCTTGTGTTATGGGTACCGCATGACTGATATACTATTTAAATTCTTTTTTTTGTAAATACATACATATTATACATAGAAACACCCAGACCCGAGACAAATACTTGCAGATCATACAATAATTTCCCGCGCGGGAATCGAACCACTGCGCTACAGAGGTCGTATTGTTCAATAACAATATTCAAACTTCAATTAAATTCATGGATATCCTCTGTGAGAGGGACCACAAGGGACTACATACTTTGTTTTTGTAAATACATACATATTAAACATAAAAACACCCAGACCCGAGACAAAAACATTCGTCCCGCGGCGGGAATCGAACCCGCAACGTTTTTCGTCTCAGCCGGACCTAAGCCAGTAAATAAAAAATAACTTAACAATTTATCATCGGCAATAATTTATCAATAATATCAAATGAATGCAACGTTTGTTCGCATCAGAATTGAATAAACACATGGCCGACTTTTTGATTTTATTATTTATACAGGGCTTCTGGTATTAATTTATGCATAGTCGTGGCAACAAAGGTTAAACATTTTGGAAACAGAATGGTTGGTTACAAAACAGTTCAAGGTTATCGCATGTTACACTCAGAATACATTTTTTTTTAAAACAAGCAGAAACATATATTCAATTCAATATCTATTCAGTTTAGAAATATAAGTAAGTAAGTCTCTTACTTAGTTGTAAGTATGTAAACTTTTTTCAGTCTGAAAGTATGATAATATAACTCAAGATAAAAGAAAATTGAAAGTAACTTAATGTAAGAATGTAAGAGAACAATATTATATAAACGGGTTGGTTTTCTGTTCTCGAGTTTATAGAAATATTTGCATAATTTATCGATAACTAGATAATGAATCAACCATCTTACTTATCCTGGATAAAAATTTTAAGCCTCATTTACTATCATTGAAAATTTTACTTAATCTTACCAATTATTATACTGGTGCCAAATTGATCAAATTTAATTTGGAAATAACTAAAATTAATAACAAAATAAAGTTTATTTTGCTATCACATGAACCTAAGCAGAAATAAATCCGTAACTAAGAGAGCAAAATACATTAATAAGTACCTTGACAAAATAAATTAAATAATATATTCACTTCACGACAATATCACAGCACTTTACGATCACGCGAAATAAATTTATATAAGAGATGTGCCGACCGACGACTATAGGCGCCCGCGCACGCAGATGACTGACTCTACATTTCGCGTGTCAATCCTATAAGAGTATCTCGAGATTCGGAGATGTACCTATCTTCCTATGCGTGTGTAGGGTGACAACTATTCCTGGAAATATACTGGAAAACTAGGTGGTACACTAGGTACCTACTCGTATATAAATAATAAAATTCCAACTTTTTTTCGTTATCGAAAGCGCGTTCAAATCTTTTCTTTTAGAATTTTTTTTCATTTAAAACTAGGTGACCCGGTGAACATAAAACACTACACTATTACATAAAGAACATAACATTCGTACTACATATAATTTATATGATTGTAAATCAACCTTGAAATGAACAAACCAAATTAAAAACAATTTTGGCGAGACTAACGCCCGGCAATTAATTTTTATAAATATAAATCAATGAAGTTTTAGAAAATACCTAGGTAAATACTTGATTTTTATACATTATCTATTTAGTTCTGCTACTGCCACAAAAGTTTTCAGCGCAATTCACAGGCTTTGAACGACCACCCAGCTGCTACAAAACATAAGTTTTGGAAGGAAAGAGAACCACCACCTGATGATAACCTGATTTTATCATCCCGCAAGAAAAATTACCACCAGGACACGAACTGCCATGACCTGTATGGAAGTCGCTTAATCGACTTCGTACTCATGTTAGCCACAGTAGAGGGACCTCAGCTTGGCGCATTGCGACTGTGCTCCAACACAATCTATGGCGCATTTACTCGAGTGCCATCTCTGTCCAAATAAATGCACAAGGGTGGACCTTATCGCGGTCACAGTGTATGCGATTGAGATCGCCACCTACTACTCAAAAAAGACTGAACCATCGACACGAAAAGAAGTCATCTTCATTTGTTTTTTTTTTTTAATAATGTCTTATGTATACATTATTTTTATGCGAGTTATGGTAATTGACCAATATATTGAGATTTATTTCAAAGCTTATTTATTACTCATACTATTCTTATGTACGCATATTTAACATGACTTATGGTTTTCCTACATTAATGCGACAAACTCGCAGTATTCTCTATAAATAAAAGCGTTACACTAATAGCGTTTTTCAAAGCCGGCTTCTCGTCAACATAAAAAAAAGATACAGATGATTGCCACCGTCACATCGTTGAATCGTCATCTCTTTTTGTGTGGTCGATTATCTAAGGTCGTAAAACTTTGCCACATAAAAACCTTGTACCTCTAAACTTGATTGGTAGGTATGTCGATTCGTGCCAATGTTAGCAATGGTCAATAACACCACAAATTGTTTTACGATCTCTTATATAATATTCAGAGACAATAAAAACATGTTATTATCTCATGATTAGCTTACATATGTAACGATGAAGTATGTCTGTCCATTACATTTTGATAAACATTTTCGATTCATCTAGAGAATTTTCATCGGGGTGAGTTTGATCCGCGTGAGTTGCCGCGAGCGTTCACGGTTCGCGCTGAAAAGTGAAATATCAGCCTTTGTCATTCTTATTAATAAATAAAGATGGCATTATGAATAAAGGTGGATTTTAACGTCACATTAGCCAATATACTATGAGATATACCAATTATTGGCACGAAGTCTTTATTGCGGGTTGGCGAGGGGACCTAGCCGAGAAAATATGCAACGCGTTAAGTTACGAAAAACCGTAACAGAAAGAACTAATGAAGGAGACCGATAACTAGCCTCCCACATATATATATTTATGAATATAGTTATTTATTGCATCAATAATCAAAATTAAAGAGACGGGTGGGTAGAGAGAACGAGAGCCTGGCATGTTAATGATTAATTATGCCAACCCTGCATACGAAAGGGACTTCGTTCTAAACCCGTGTCCCGCGACACGTTCAGTTTTTTTTAACCTAAGGGTTATTAATTAAGCCCACGTTATGGATATCTAGAAATCCATTGATTTTTCCTGTCTGATGTGGATGACTTAATTTTTGACAAATATATAAATGACAGATTAAAATTTCCACAATTATGTCAATTTGTCAGGTGCTGTAGTTACCAATTAGGTATGCGGTATGCATTCAGCTTAGAATAAAGTACACATCCTACGTCATAGTGAATCACCATGACCGTGTTCAATGTAATATAGAATTTCGCATACTCAATGTCATACAAAACAACAGTAACTGCGTCACATTACGTCACTGTTCTAATTATATCATTTACCATAATATTAATACGTGAAGCAAAAACGTTGTACCCCTATTTACGAAAACTGCACGGACGGAGGAGTATGATCGCACACTTATAGTTTATATAGAGAAGGAGTGCAGAATGCTAATATTTTTTTTTAATTATGCATATAAATTATTTATTTATTAATTAATTATGGTCGAATTTCGACCAGTTGGCGACCACTAGTATCATTAACTATGAAATTGCCGTTTTGTACAAAAAAAAAACAATACAAATATAATACAAATATAATTAAAAATATACCTATAAAAGAGCTTAACCTGACTGACTGACTCATCCTTTACAAAGGGGGAAAATGGGGTGTCAAAGTTTGTATGGGAATTTTTTAACGGGTGGTGTGATTTCTTAGAAACTTGGTTTAGATACTTAAAATGCAAAATAAATGGACACTAGTTTCAGGATTTTTCAAAATAATCCTCATAACGGATTAAAATGGGGTGTGAATGTATGTATGGAAACTTTTTAATGTGATTGGTTTGAAACTTATTAATATAATTTGGTAAGGAGATAAATTGCATCCTGGGAAAGGATTTAAGCTAAAATTCCTTTAAAAAAATTCGGCGAAGTCGCGGGCAACAGCTAAATAATAATAAAATATTAGGCCTATTTTTATTATATTTAGTTATAAATAACACAGTCTCATCGACCCCAAAGGAGGCAGAGCTTGTGTTATGAATACCACACGACTAATACTACTTAATATACCACGGTTTTTTTGTTAATACGTAAGTACATTGAAATATAATTGATTACTTGTGACTTTGGGGAAATCTATTACAAAACAATCTAGATTCTAGCCAAGTTAAATTTGATCTATTCTAGTCAATATAGATTAGATTGGCGGAATAGTACTACATATTTGTCCATCTGCTTAATACATAGAAACACCCAGACCCAAGACAAATATTTGCAGATCATGCAAACATTTGTCCCGCAGCGGGAATCGAACCCGCAATCTTCTGCGTCTTAGCCGGGCCTTGGTCTGCTGCGCCACAGAGGTCGTTCATAACAATGTCCTAACGTTTCTTTAAATATATAATGTAGGGTTATAATATTTTCTTATATACCCTAAATATTTATATAATGTATCTATTAAAAACAACATTAATCTTGTTTAGTGAGTGAGTCAATTTTGAATGGGTTCGTTACCCTTTTATCAGTGTTTCTGTCAATCCTAAAAATAATATAATGTACTTGATTTTATCCTTGTTTTGTAACATAACTATGGCATTTTTGTGTTTGAAGTATCAAAGTAGGTACTTCGTTTTGCTTCAACAAAATGTAGTCTTGACCTTATGAGTTTATAATAAGCTTTCTGAAAATGCAACTAAACTACCTTTTAAAAAATTTAAAGCTTACATAAAGGGTAGTCTTTTAAAGAAAGCTTATTATAATATAAATGACTATAATGATAAGAATGCATGGCTTCATGTTGCTCTTCCCTCAGACACATTTGAAATTTATAAACTCTCTCGTATTAGTATTTCGTAGTTAAGATACTTATAAGATAGATCATGCAAAAAAGCCCTAGGACCAGGACGAGTTTCTTGCCAGTTCTTTTCGGGCTTGGGTTAGGAGGAATTGGCACTTAAATTCACCTAGCATGTAAGACGTTTCAAAGTGGTTCTTGTGATTTTATTAAATAAAATATCGTTTTGAATTTTTTTAGTTACTTACGCCAGTGGGCGACCAGTGGGCGACCACCAGTATAAAGAAAGACCTGAAAACAGTAGGTGTAGCGAAAACCCCCTCAGTCTCAAAAAAATTTTTATCAAAATTTTGGCAGCACTAGTCCAGGTACCGTATTACCGTACCAGGTACAGGTATTTTCAAAAATATAAACTCAAAAATACTGCATTGTACAAAATATGTAATAATAACTCTACAACAAAACCATATTTTATCATTCTGTAAACAACAATGTACTAATTGATATATTACCTATCTATCAGGCATAAAAATAACGTGTTTAGTCAAATACTATATTTGATAATAAATAATAAGTAATAAATCACTTCGAAAAGTTCCGCGCGTCAGCCGGCTGCCGCTCGGAACTTTTTCGCGCCTTATCTAGTAGTTATTACTATGTATTTCTTACAATCGATTATCCAAAAATACTTATTATGAGCAGAATAAACAGTTTTTTTAATAATAAACTACTATCGATAAATCCAGTAAATCCACTATCAAATCACAAACACAATCAAAGTTCACTGAACTCACACGGACCAACGCGACTGCCAATCAAATAGTGAACGAACACAGATGATGCAATATTTTTTGTTCAGAATGTAGATAATATATCAAAGAACGTAATTCAGTAAACTTCTCCATACAAAAGTAGACTGTAAACATGTGAATTAAGGTTTATAATCAAATGGGGCGAGCGCGGTAACCGGCTACCGATCGGGGTTTTACGGTGAAGTATGGCGTGATTAGGCGCGGTAACCGGCTACCGCACGGGTAATAAGAGGGTACTAAGAAGTGAATTTTTCAAAATTCACACTTTAGATGAAGTTAAAAAAGGTGAACACGTGTGTATGAAATATCTTATACCTAAAAGATGCAAGAAAGATTGGTACGGAAATCCTGTCGGTCGCAATTTTCACACTTAACCGAGTTATGGTTGGCAATATTTTAAGGGATTTATTAAAGAACACTTACATGGGCTTATCTTGAATTAAGTTGTTACTTAACTACCTTTTAATTATTCCGATGTATGTACGTTTGTAAACTGTCAAGATGAGACAGCCAGCAGCCCAGACAGATTAACTGTGTTGTAATCATACCCCTAGACATATAAAATAAACTGGTACTAATTAAGGTAAGGACACGTTTCGAAAGAGGAAACATGTCGCACGTGAAACAGGTTTTTTTCGCTGAATCAATTTGTGTAGTTTGCCATCGGATGCCGATACATGGTTTTATCCTTTTTGGATATTACGATATGCGAACAATGTTGGTTAATGCTCGTTTTCATGCTTAAAGACTTATTTACAATCTGAATGCTGATTTTGCGTTATTTAACCGTAATCTTCTTACTCCCCCACAAGTAGCAGACATATTTCTAAGGGGAGGCTGATAACCCTCGATCTTTTTAGTTTACAACGAGAATAAGTAATAATATGTAGGTCTTATAAAGACCGGCATTCAGATACATTCAGTAGTTTATTTACTAGTGGCTCTGTGAGCTGTAGAATTTAATGGGGGCCATTTTGAAAAATTTCCAATAACTTAATCGACAAAAAAAAACATGAGAAATCCGATTTGTAGAGGAGAAAATTCGGACGCATTTCGCCTATGCCGAAACGGAGATACTCGCTCGCTCGGTCAATGAGAATCCTTCAGTCAAAAGTCTGATCATGATTTATGTTTATGAGTTTTATGTAAAAACATTTAAAATCTTAATATTTTCTTACTGCTAATATTGTTGTATTAGCCATATTGTTATTATCTTAGCCATGTACTCTTTTTCTCCATTATTACTGTCTGATATACATGCCTCTCTGTTTTTGTTGTTTACTTCTTACTGTGTGTTCTGAATGATTGCCTTATTATTATAGGCTTTTTGAAATTAAAATATATTGGAAACATAGATATAACTAAATTCAGATTTCAGATTTACCATAATGAAATTATTTTCTAATTTAATTTCAAGTTCTAATTTGTATTTATATATATCGTTTTTTATTACTATAACATTGTTTGTCTTGTTTTGTGTATCATTCTGTGTTTTAGTGGTAATTCTTGTTTTTTCAATCATCATTCAAATTGTAGATAATATGTCCTTCATCTCTGTTTGGCAAATAAAATATATTTAGTATATTATTAACAAACTATTTTTAACACTTTGAATAAGATTATATAATCCAATGAGATGGTAGATTGAAATGATTTAATGGGTGTAAACACTTGATTAAATAAATATACTCTACTAATTTTTCATCACATAATTACGTTTTAAAAACTAAACAGAAAACCGATTTCATTTGTATGAAAACACAAAATTTCGTTTACTTGGATGACATATTTTTCCAGCTTTTTTGATTTAAAAACCGCTGAATCGATTTTGATGAAATTTTTATGAGACCAATTCAATCGGAAAGTATATCATTTCAAATAAAAATATTTTATCAAATTCGTTCATAAATAACGGAGCTATAGCGTTACGAATTTTTCTTTTTTAGATACAAATTGAAAACCTTATCTTTTTTTAAAGTAGGTTATAAACGTCAATTTTATTAATTAACCCCTAATATTTTTATGAAGAAACCATCCGACCCTCGGCACCTCCCTTCTAGATTCTCAGGAAACCTGACGCACGTCAAGCACGAAGTTACGAAGAAATTGATGCATCTCAGTAAAAAACATGCAACCTAACGATTGTTTTTTCTCTCCACATTGTTGAGTCACAGTTTTCCTACGATCGTGAGTGATGGTGTATCCCGGATGTCACGCCTCCGTTCATTCCAGTACGTAGGTGCCATGCACTTCATGTCATGACTAATTCTTGAATACATTGAATTATTACCATCTTAGGTTTGTCTGAGCAATAACAAAGAAGAGACTAGCGTTTCGATTACATCAATAAAGAGCATTTTGTATTCAATAACATTGAACTATACCTACATCACCCCAAATCTTCTTTTAGAACAGACAAAGCAGCAAACATTAAAATTGATCTTTGTAATTGTATTGAATTTGAGACTTAACAGTTAACTAGAATAATAATAATAATAATTTATTTAAAAAAGATTTACACATAATACAAATACACATTTGATAAAGCCCGTGTTTTCATAAAACACGGGCTTTACTCACGTATTATTTTGTCGATGGAGGCACCGACACTGTTTCGATTCATCAAGAGAATTTTCATCAGGGTGAGTTTAATCCGCGGTCCGCTCGTTGCCGCTCGAGTTCACAGGGTACAAAGTTATTTAATAGAACTACCAGCGAAAACCTAACTAAGCGAGGAGCTTGTATCCTGACCTTCCAGAGTGCATGTTACCATAATATGAGTACCTCGCACTTGTGTTTGAGATAAGTACGTATTATCTGTGCATGTTAAGTGAAACAATAAACAAAAAAAGAATTAAAATAATAAGATAGAAAACTTAAATAAAAAGTGTTGATGTGTGTAGCGCCGCTACAGCGGCGCTTAGGGGTTTGTGCGTGGATGTGTTTGTGGATGCGTGTGTAGGGGGTGTTTGTGTTTTATCCATACGGACATCGAAGAATGATCGCACCGTCACTACCATCGACGTTGAACCACCAAAACTATGAATGATAATTATATCGTCATAATTTATTTATTTATTTATGAATGTTTAAAATAGATATAACTTAACAGCTTACACTAATGCGTTATATCTAAGACGGGTACTTAATATAATATAAAAGAAAACAAGAAACTTAAACAAAAGAATCGAAATCACAACAATTACTTACATAAAAATAACTAAAAAATTTACAATTCTTACTTAAACCTAGAACTTTAAACATACCTAGGTATTACTTAATAATATTGTTCTCACAAAAGATAAGGCAAGCACGTTCAATCTTCCATTCATCCGCAAACGCATCAAAGTGAGGATGCATTATGATGGTATCAAAACAGAAACGTTAAAAAAATGGGTTTGTAAGATACAAAAATCTAATATAAACGTATTTTAACGCTGATTTTATCGCAACGCTAACTATGGGTGTAAATAAATAACATATGGAGTACGCAAACTCAAAATGATTCTCATACAAGCATAGTTTATTTATTCAAGAGTTCAAATAACTTTATGAATAGATATATTCAGTAGTTTATTCATGAGAACCCTTGAGTCAAAAGTCTGATCATTAGTTTTATGTAGAAGTATTAGTTTAATAAAGTTAAAAATTATCTCTACCCTTTATGCTCGTCTATTTTTTTCTCACACTATCCTAAGTGAAATAGCATGCATTTTAACTGCGTCCAATGACGAGTTTGTGCCGCTGACTAGTGCATGTTTAATACTACATCACTAGTGTCAGTTTAACTGACTCAAACTTACTTTGTTACCTATCTAGTTTGTTATCTTTCACTCAAATCATCAATCTTTTCTTGCCTGTCTTCCGGCTATGCAAAGCACCCACCATGCTTATCGAAGCCTCCCATTTGGAAGTTATGAACAGGAACAACGCACATCCTAGTACGCAGACAAGTTTCGCCATCCAGACGGACCAGGTACCCTTAAACATGAAGACAAGAACAAGATACAACATGAGCCAGATAGCTATGGCAAATGTTATGTAGAATGGTACAATACAATATATTAAGTACCTGCATAAACCTATATTATTAGAAGTTTAATTATAGAAATTAAAGGTTAACAGACATTCTTATGAAGTCTCCTGAGCTACGAGTAGGTGCAAAAGATCTATGTTTTAGAAGTCAAGCAGACGTACCGCTCAGTACGATCCATAGGTATCCCTAGGTTGTCAGTCTATCACCCTTACAAACAAAGCGCTTTGCTTCCACATTTATAATGCGTACAACCAAGGATTGGAATACTTTGCCGTCGATTGTCTTTCCTGAAAACTACAATCTAGGTCTCTTCAAGTCAAGAGTAAATAGATGTCTTCTAGACTTTCGTGCCCCATAGTCGGCCACATCGTCGCTTAATATCAGACGAGATCGTGGTCAAACACAGTTCTATCTATGATAAAAAATAAAAGCCTCCCAGATAAAACAAATAAAAAAAATCTTATGTTACAGGTGAATTTATGAAAACAAACGCAATGTAAGCTTATCTACGAACCATGCTTTGCATTACGCATGTTCTGTGCATGTGTAACACGCTTGTGGTACAACCCACATGAGTCAGGTGTGTTTTGTTCATTGGTATTTACTTCTTTATGCTAGTTTTGTCATAGTTATGCCACAATATTATTTATCCTTAGAAATAGAATATGACCGCAGACAACACGCACTTCTAAGCGCCAAAATGCTAACTACAAAGTGATTCATTCGGTTATTTTAATTATTCGGTCTGAAACTAGGAATTTGTCCTTAAATAGATTAATTTACGCTTGTGACTCAAGCTCTCTAGTCATTGCTTGATATTTTGAGTTTTTGTTTAACAAAACAACAACAAAAACTAAAAATATCAAGCAATGACTAGAGAGCTTGAGTCTAAAGCGTAAATTCAGTCTTGCAATGTTTGAGTGAGGGTTCGATTGCTGACAAAATGTATGAATGAATATATTAGAAACATAATCATACATAGGGTATTCTCCTTCGTTAATGGCATGTGTCATAATAATATAAATTTAGCCAGTGTCATGTTTCTATATTGTTTATAGTTGACGTCACAAGGTCGTATCTTGTTGTTCGTCATTTGTTAAATAATAATAAGGCTTTTATTTCATGCAAAAAGTGAGATACATACATAGTTTAGAGAAAAAAAGAAAAAAATAATGATATTGTTTACACGTATTTCACAAAAAAATTGTAAATCTGGATAATAATATATAAGTTTGTTTGCATGAACCCCTCCTCAAGTGAAGGTGAAGGCCTCCTCTAAAGAATCCAATGTGTATCTATCTTGAGCTATCATCCTTTAGCCTAGCTACGTGTCCCGTAGTAGCCTATGTTCTTCCCTCTCTTTCGTAATTTTTTTTTTTTTCATAAAATGTATCCTATGTTACTTCTAATGCCTCCAAGAATATGTGTACAAAGTTTCATGATGATCGGTTAAGTAGTTTTCGCGTGAAAGCGTAACAAACAAACTTACATTCACATTTATAATATTAGTATGTAGTATGATTATACGGATTATTTTTAGGGCAATCTTAGATCGGAAGGCGGGGTCACTACCACCAGAACACTGCTTGATGCTATACAGCATTAGTTATCTGCTGCAGAACTGGGGTTTTGCAGCGCTAATATTCGTACTTACCTACTGGAACTAATGCTGTGGTACCATGTTAAGAATTGATGATGAACAAACACGAACGATGATCATTGGCATTTGTTCAGTGTCTGAGTATAAAGTACCATAAGTATGTATTTAAAAAATATATTAGTATTCTATCAGTCATCTGTAGGGCGATTATGGAACTCTTGATACAATCAATGTCTATCAGTTTCGATTAGCAATCGGCATCAATTTCCATCAATTTCGATTAGCAATAGGCATTATTTCAATCAATCATATACGATGTATTTAAATGCTTAGTACGCTAAACACGGTTCCTACCACAATCGTACTTTGTAAATTGGTCGAGTTATAGTTTGACACCAACTTCACATTGTAACTAGCGATAGAAGCCGATAGAAATCTCAGCGATCCGTAATACCAATTATCAAAACAAACATTGATAACAAACATTGGTATAATAACTGAAAGCTATTAGTATCAATGTTTTGATAGTATCAAAGTTCCATAATCGCCCCACTGGTCAACAATATGCTTAGTTTGGGGCTAGATGATTTTGTGTGCATTGTCCTCCAATTAATATATATAAACCATTTTCTGGTTATTAAAACAAGCATCCACATACCGAGAAATGATGAAAATGACTGCTGATTCAATTCCAACTATCCGAGGTCTTGACATACTTCAATACTTGCATACTTATACACGTAAACCACGCGAAATTATACCATATGTTCTATTTAATAAGGCTTGATATTTTGACGTTTTTGATGCACACCAGCCATGCAATTTTATACCATAACACCAGATAAATACAGCTGATGGTTTTTTGTTACAGTAGAATGCAGTTCGAAGAATTGGGATCCTCTGAATCATATTTCGTCTTTACAGGACAAGTCTTGCTTTGAGGTTATCCTGTCTTTCCAGGTCATGGTCGAGTAGTTAATTCGTTAAAATAATTAATATCGTGAATCATTGCATTTCGAATCGTAATGTCATCGACATAAACGTCACTCTTCTCTTAACGAACAGACTAATTAATTTCGAAAATTGATTAGCAGATTCTTAGTAAGGCACTGAAAGCATTGAAACGGTGTAGGAATACATCATAAGGAAAATCTGTCGTTGCATGGTTACACCCATACTATTATAATACTTTTAAAAATATATCTTTGTATGTTTTTTACATTTTTACGGTTTAACGGCTGAATGGATCTTAAAGAAATTTGGTAAAGAGATAGATTGTACTTTAGAGAAGGATGCACGCTACTTTTTTTGTAGGCATGCATGCGAAGCTGCTGGAAGAAGCTAGTTTTCCATATCATTGATGATGCAATTGAGGTGAATGAGGGGAAAACCGTACCCCCAGATTTCAAGAACTCGAAGCTCGCCTTTAGGGTTATGTATATCTGTTTATTTTGGTTTGTGTTTTCCATAGTTACCTAAGTACGTATGTTCCTAATAAAACAATGTTTTTAATGCATTTATAATGAAAACCAGTGGTCATTTCATTGCATTACGTAGGATTCGCAGATGCTCATAAACTAGCCGAATATCTTTCCATATAAACGTCGAAGAATGATCACTCCAGCTTCTAATGTTGAACAACCAAAACTATTTGCTTTCTATTGGTCTATTCGCTTGCCATAATCTTAATTTGAATAGCAAAGAATCGGTAAAAAAATATGTGTTAGAGTGGCTTATAACATTGATGACGATAAAGACTCCTTAGGTTATAATAAATTCAGTAAGTGATTTGTTTCCATAAAAATGAAACTCCATAATATTATGACGACAAAGTAATGTCAAATTATGGAGTCTACTTGGACAGTAAACGTGTCATTACTGGCGAGCTAAAGGCTATAATATTATTGTGTTCGTTGACATGTACAGTCACAAACGTTTTATCAACAACATATCACAAACTACACATTTATTTCACAAAACAATCCTAATGCTTTCCCGTAAGCATTAGGATTGTCTCATATATGGGTTTTTATTAAAATCGAATGTAAACAGGCATCGCTGTTGTACGTTGGTGCCTGGGACATTTTTTCTTCTTCTTCTTTGTTAATGGCATGTGACATAATAACGTCAATTTTGCCAGTATCAAGTGTTTATATTTGCTTATAGTCAATTTGTTTGTTAATAAAGTCGACGGTCAATTGTCAATTCTAAACGCCATCGCGGAATGGCCGCCTAAAATTTTTTTTAGATTCCTCGTTGTTCAAATCACATTGCACCATAATACCCATATAATTCAATTGTCCATACCCATCCTATGTAGTCACAATTTATTTATGAAAACTCCGCTAAGATTACTGAATAAAACATGCAATAAAACGACTAAAAATATTAAATTAGCAGAGCTATGTAACTTCATGGAATGACAAACGAAGAATCGGGTCAATTTTTAAGTTCAATTAATCACATAATTAGTTAGTTTTTCGTTTAAGTATGCTTTGTCCTTGTCGTTTTTATGGCAATGAATAAAGGTGGCTACATAAATGAGCTAGTGTGTGATTATAAAATAGCCCATGGGTAAATTGACACTTAGGTGGGTACGTGCGGAGTTCAAAACTTACTAAAACATTACAAACCCAAAACAAATATTTGCAGATTACCATTATAATATTATATATTATAATATAGACTATAGATTATAGATATATAAATATAGATATATAAAATTAGATATAGATTATAATATTTATAGATTGGTTGAACCAGGGTCAACCTCAAATCAAACTGCCATCTTTCGGGCCTAAAATTCGTAAAATTTCGTAAAATGATTTTGCTTACAATAAAGTCGAAATTCGAGTATTATTTTTAAGATTCCGAAGTCTACGAGAAATCCTTATATAGGGTATTTCATTAAGCCCTTCCTATTTTAAAATATTTGACGTTTTCTTCCTTTACTGAACTGGTTTTCTTAGGATTTTCTGCGATTATAAATTACTGAAGCACCAATTTACATGGCGCCTAAAATGAGCTTTCACCAAAATTAACACAAGTCAGTTCAGTAAATTTAAAGTATCTATAAAAATGTTACTGAAATAAAACGAGTTCGCTCGAATTTTACGAAATCTTGGTAAGTCCGGCGAGACTTCCCAAATGTACCTATTACCTGTAAAAGTACCTATTACTTGTAAAAGTACCTATTACCTGTAAAAGTACCTATTACCTGTAAAAGTACCTATTACCTGTAAAAGTTTTGTCTTTCATTGTACTTTATGTTTGTCGTTGTTAGTTTTGTCACATAAAACATGCATCATCAGGCTAGAATGTTTTATTTTGGTTTATTTGTTTAAGGTCAGTCTTAAACCGATTACAGACATAACTCGCTGTGGGCACGACACGCAACTACGAGGGAGTAGGCCGTCTAAATATTTTTTACTTTTTAACCGACTTAAAAATTAGGTTCTCAATTCATTTGTTTTTTTTCTTACCTCATAATTCCTTCATTTATGAAACAAAATTTTTTTTTTCATGTGAAAGAATATACTTCCCGATTGGTCCCATAGAAATTTCATCTAAATTGGTTTAGTAGATTTAAAAAAAAGGAGGAGTTTCTCAATTCGGTTGTATTTCTATGGACTCAAATTTGATTCAATGAAATCGGTGACTTTTTATTATTTTTAAAGTTATTATTATGCGATAATTTGACAATGGATCTAGGTTTTTTTGAGTGGACGTACTTATATAAGGAGTTTAAATCTTGGGATTATTCTTTTCTCCAGAAATGGAGTGGGTACTAAAATACAAACTTGTGGGTTAAATACAAACAAGAGAAACCAGTGAGAGCACTGCAGAGCACTGATGGTCTAGTGGTAGCCTTCCGATCTTAAGGCTAAGATTTTGAACCCGGTCGTGCACCAATAGATTTTATGTTGAAAAATGTATTTGCGTTATACCAGTACTCTCATATGGAGAAGGAAAATATCGTAAAGAAACCGACGTGTCGTAAAACTTAAAATGTTCGAGGACATGTGCCATGTGCTCGGAAAGAGCCTTTGAGACGCACTTTATTGATTTCACAACACTGATTTGAAATAATTAGTGAGACGATAGAAAAAGATATATAAAATTCATAGATTCTAGATTTTCCCCATGGTTTGTATGATGCATGACGCAAATCAGCAATAAAAATTGCTGAGTCTTAAAAAACAGGTTTTGAAATTTTACCATCTGCAAACAAAGATTTAGACCCTATGAAATTCATATTTTTAGAACCTTATCTGACATATCTGAGTAGCTGGATCATAATAAATAATGCCAGATATTTCAAACAGCATCATCTTGCCCCAAAATAAGCCGAGCTTGTGTTATGGGTACCAGATGACTGATATACTACATATGTATATTCAAAAATATACATATGTATATTTTTTTTGTAAATACATACATATTTTACATAGAAACACCCAGACCCTGCACAAATACCTGCAGATCATACAATCATTTGTCCGGAGGGAATCGAGCCCGTAACCTTATGCGTTTCAGCCGGACCATGATAATGCTGGATTTTAAATTTTAAACTGACTTAATGTGTAAAGAGTTTCTTTTACAAGTGTCTAACTAAAGCTTTGGAATATTTTAGTCACATCAAAAATATGACTCTGAGGGCTCTGAAGATATGGTTCTTCGTACTGCTCGTTGTCAGAGGAGGCGCGACTGATGCGGACATGGTGATGTCTTTTGTGACGATGGACGAGAGACCGGTATCAGTGCTGATGCCGTATCTGTGTTGGGATTCCTGTAAGTCTTTACAATTTGACTTTGAGTTTTGGCAAAATTAATATACTATAGTGCTTTGGTGTACTTTTATTTGAAAATAGTTTTGACTCTGCAAAATGGCAGTAATGGCAAACTTACTCTACCTATGCTTTGGTGTATTTTTCTTTGTAGAGGCATTGCTGATGAATTATTTTATTTTATAAATCTTATATAGGACAATGTGTAGGTACGCTTCAATAATAAGATCCCAAGTGACGTGCTAGATTTTTGTTGATTAGCAAATTTTGCATAAACTGTCTCATAAAGCGTATTATAAAATATCTGATTATTTAGACAAAAAAAAACTTGAAACAAACTTGAAAAAAAAAAAAACCTGTACCTAGATTCACCAAGTATTTCAAAATGGTCCTTGTGAATATATAAAAAATGGGTATGATTGAGCTGTAATAGCTGTCGCCAATTTAATTCGTTTGTCCGCAAAATAGTAGTTCTGTCGCCAAAATGTAGTCGCCAAACAATACAAAACAATTCCATAATAAATTACATATAAGCGTTGAGATATAATATTAATTATCAAATAAATATTTTTGTATATATTATAATAGGTTGTACCGATAACTATATAACCAAATTAATTGCTAACGATCATTAAACAATTAAATAAAATAACCTAACCTAACCTAAACATCGCAATCTGGGGATGATAATTGATTTATTTGTCGAAAGATCTACCATTTTGAGCAAGAAGCTATTATTTAAGGAATAAACCTATTATTTTGAAAACGATGTTTTTATACATGAATGACCTACAATTTTATTGATAATCCATCTCTTATTTTAGATACTTAATGATATTAATTTGGTAATGCATACCGGACGACAATTTTTATTTATCTGAGAATGAAAATATTTCGTGGCGATAGATCTATTCATTAGATGATACAAGTTGATGACACATATAAACAAAAAAAAAATCACCAAAAAAATTTTCTTTCTTTCTTTCAATTTGGCAAAATATTTGACTTTATCAAACCAGAGCACCCTTATAAGTAAATTGATTGAAATTGAATTACGCACGTGTACTACTACCTTTATAATGAAGCTCTAAAACATTGCGATGTATCCCATCGAGATAAATATGAAATAAGTCATTTATATCAATAGTCGTACCACAGTAAAACTTTTTTCAGATCATATAAAAACCTTCGCAAAAGCGCTGTGTGATGCAGGAATACCCTTCGCATACTCCTTCCAACCGAACAGAACAGAGTTTTATTTGCAGCACATTATAGTCTTAGCCGATCTGTCGTGTCCTGGAACTAACTGGTTTCTACAGAAGGTATGTCTTTAAAACTTTTATGTGGTTCTTTCTAGAAAAGATCGACAAGTAATGGGCGGGAGGAGAGACGATCGTTGATTGTAACTCAATCAGATTAAAATTTTTCAGTCAAATAATAAGGGACCTTGTAGATATTCTGGACGTCAGGTAAATATATAAATATTATCAGGTAATATAATACCAGATCACTTATAGAATATTTATGTTTTTAAATACATTATATTACTTTACAACATCCAGAACATACTTCTATATACATCACACAAACATCCTGGGAAGGAATCCAATCCACAACCTATATCGCAGAATTGAGAGGCCAGTCAGCTAAGTTAAGAAGGGATGCAAGAGTCTTGAAACTTTCAGGTCAATAAAGAAGAGCTTTTCAAGTCCCCATATCGCTGGCTGATCCTCAGCACAGAAGGTGACCTGACTGTGCTCGAGAAGCTGAGCTTGCTGATCGACAGTGATGTGGTCATCGCGCAGAAGGTTGATGACCGGAACTATCTGTTTATTGAAGGTAGGAGAGGATATTGACAAACATTACTTATCTAATGGCCAATACTGGTTACAGAATTGGCTATTACCTGAGTTGACCATGTCGGTACTTAGAAAAAGACTAGAATATGTATATAAGTCCTTTATGGGGAACACGGTGCACTTCTATAATAAGCTTCCTGAAAATGTAACTAATCTACACATTAGGAAATTTAGAGCTTACATAAAGGATAGTGTTTTGATGAATGCGTATGATAATATGAATGACAATATTATTGATAAGAATACATGGCCTCATATTGCTTTGCCCTCGGACAGTTAACCGATACATTTGAAATGTATAGACTCTCTTGTATACGCTTTTCGTAGTTAAGGTTATAAGATGGATCATGTAAAAAAGCGCTAGGACCAGGACGAGTTTCTTGCCAGTTCTTCTCGGGCTTGGACTAGGACGAATTGGCACCTAAATTCACCTAGTATGTAAGACGTTTCAAAGTGATCCTTGTGATTGTATTGAATAAAATATATTTTGACTTTGACATAGCAGATAGTCATTTAAAGCAGTAGGGTCATAATGAGAGATTACTTCGTTGATCACTGGGTAGATCAAAGCCATATTTAAAAAACTGGCAACTCGTTTTTTGCACAAAAGACAAGGTTAATAAATACAAGAATTTATTTTCCACTAACAGGTTTTTTGTGGTACATAGGTACAGCACTTAGATAGAATTTAAATTAGATTCCTACCCAACGTAACCTCCAGACATATAATTATAATACTGGACATCAAAAAACATCATTAAAATGCACTGCTAATAAAAACCATCTTTATTAACTATTTACTTATTAGTCCATTAAAATGTTACATTTTTTAGGCCTTAGTGTGCATTTGTCAGAGGACGCAATTTTATTTTTTTAATGTGTAGGGGGGGTCAGTAGAAGCTTAAGTTCAAGTTTGTGGGGTCGGCACCCTTGTCCCCCGGCCGCCATCTTGGAAAAGGGGGTGCAAAGGGTTTTCGCGCTGTATCTCGTAAACTAGTTACCTTACAGAAAATTTAATCAAACATAAAATGTAGCAAATTAAATTTCCTACAATTTTATTTCTATTACTTTTTATCGTCAAGTGACCAACAAAAAAGTTATAAACAAAAATAAATGAAAATTTTGTAACAAATTTCCTTTTGGAGGTTATAACTTTTTTTCAGTTCATTTTACAATAAAATGACATCACAGCAATTTTGTAGAGGGTTTTTCAACGAACAATTTCCTCTATATAATTGTTTCATTTTATTTATTTATCTAGGTTTTATGCATTTTTAATGCATTTTTTGTCACTGTCTTAGCAAATCGTTTGTATCGCAGAGTGTCTAGAGTATCGTCTTTATTTCCGCCATATAAAAAGACGAAAAAACGTTCGCCAACAACACTGAGTAACGATGACTCGACTTTCTCACTCATAAATAATTTAGTTCCACTTGCTAACTCTGGATGCTTCTGCAAAATTTTTATAAATTTGACTTTGCCCATGTTATACCTCATAGGTGGTGGGTAAAAGGGTCAAACATAGTTCAATAATAGCATAGGAATGTTAAGATCATAATAAATTGTATGAATAAAAAAAATATAGATAGAAAAGTAAGCCTAATTTTTAGTTTTTATTGCATCCCTATGAGCATTCGAGAATCCGTTTAAGTTTGGAGCGCTGTAAAACCTAGAACAAACAAACAAAATTTTCATTTATTTTTGTTTATAACTTTTTTGTTGGTCACTTGACGATAAAAAGTAATAGAAATAAAATTGTAGGAAATTTAATTTGCTACATTTTATGTTTGATTAAATTTTCTGTAAGGTAACTAGTTTACGAGATACAGCGCGAAAACCCTTTGCACCCCCTTTTCCAAGATGGCGGCCGGGGGACAAGGGTGCCGACCCCACAAACTTGAACTTAAGCTTCTACTGACCCCCCCTACACATTAAAAAAATAAAATTGCGTCCTCTGACAAATGCATACCCAAATGTAACTTTTCAATGGACTATATCTACTTATTCTAAAGACTTTGACTAGCTGACCCGGCCACGCGTTGCTGTAGCTCAGTAGTTCTAATACGTTGAATTAATATACGCTAACCTCTAAATTATCAGTATTTCTCTGTTAAATTATGCATGTATGATACATATAAACCTTCCTCTTGAATTACTCTATCTATTAAAAACAAATCTCATCAAAATCCGTTGCGTAGTTTTGAAGATCTAAGCATACATAGGGACAGACAGACACCGGGAAGCTACTTTGTTTTATACTATGTAGTGGTCATTCTTATATTCAAGGCATAATTCTAGGAACTCTATAGCGAGGGTTTTCCAGGATAGAGTTATGATAACCTCAAAATTACTTATTAGATACTTAGATTATATGGTCAGCTTTGTTTTGAAGCTATAACTTCTAGACCCTCATAGATACGAGTAGTTTCTCGACTGTGATTTTAACTAAGAGCAAACACCATAAATTCCTTTAAGTAGAGTCGGCTCTTTATCGCATTGTGTATCTTATGTCTTTGACATAAATGTCATTCCAGCATTATTTTCGTAGAGAACACCATTTACCTAGGTACTCTGTAATTTCCACGTAATGTAGAGAAGACAAATAACCGGCGCCTATATAATTATGTAAACGATTCGTACTTGACTTGACCCACTCACAGTAATCGGCAAATCTACATCACGTATTTCTTATTTATCACTGTGTTGTAAGTACTTTAATTGGGTACTTATTGTCTTTAATCTTTAAGGCTTATATTTAAGAACTAAACTCAATCTCGGATCAAGAACTAAGCATCTACTTTTAGGCAGTAGGTATTAAATGAAATGCTGTCAAAAATTATGATAGTTCTTCCGAATTTTAAGTCATATTCTGGGATAATAACCCAATCCAGTGTTTGTAGGTAGGTAAATACGAGTATGTTCCCTCTCTACATCCTTCTAAAAAAGAGTGCAATGGTGTTTTAACATTAATATTTTAATAATATAATATTAAATAATTTTTAACATGTGATGCGGTTCTCTTTAAATTTGGTTTGTATACCATATATCAGGGTTTTCCAAAGAAACCTTAAAATGGTGTGCAGTGTAGGCTATAATTTGTTTGGGTACTTTTTAACGCCTGATGCGATTTGCTTGAAAATTTGTTATATAGATTAATAGATTAACACTTTATTGTACACAAAAAGAACACAGAATAAATAATATCAATAAAATTGTACAATGGGCGGCCTTAGCGCTAAAAACGATCTCTTCCAGGCAACCTTTGTCTGGAAGTATATTTTAAATACAAAATAAATATCGGTGTTACAAAAATGTTGTAACACCGATACCACTTATCCTATAAAGACAATATCGCTCAAAATATATCCAGCTATTACGACATACCATTACAAGATGACCGCGCTATCTAGCCTCGGAACACTCGATCTTATTTTCTCAAATAACGTTTTCAACGGTAACGTAAGTTGTATTAGCACAACCGGTTTTTTTTCCATTCTGCCATATCATATGTCAACTCAACTGTATCTGCATAATAATTTTAACAAGTGGTCGCCCACTGGTCGAAATTCGACCATAATGAATTATAATTTTTTACGCATAATTTAAAAAAAATACTATTATACTTATAATTTTCGAAAAAAGGTGTACACAGCTTGCTTCACATATTATAATTTTAATCATAATTTAATATATAAAAAAAACATATATGTACTTAGTATAATTCCACATGATTTGATAAGCTAGAGATGCTATCTGGAAGGAAGAGGGGGACTCATTTGTCCAACAGTGGGACAGTATAGGTTAACTGAAAATGATGCTAATGGAAATAAAATATTAATTTTGTTACAGCTTATAAAATTACCGAAAACTCTGAAGTTATCTTTACACCCAGAGCATCGTGGCAAAGTTCCTATTCTAAAGAAGATTCTATGACTCAAATTAATTCCAACAACATGGTAATTTACCAGACTGAAGATCACTTAAAGTACGGACTTGTAAAGGACCACAGGAAGAGCAAAGTGCTATTTACTAGACGGAACAACGTGAAGAGGAACAACTTGACTATGGTCAACGTCATCACAGACAGTAATGACACGAGAAATCATTTGGACGATAGATTGTAAGTGAAATAGTAAAATGCTGTCTCTCGGACTACTTTCCATACCCACTCATTATTTATGATTGTATTTGTTTGATTATTTATAACAGTTTTTTATTTATAACATAAAACATATGTATTATATATAAACACCAATTTTATTTTATTTTATTTATTTATTTATAGAAGTAGAACGGTACATACACCATTTACTCTAGTTAAAACTATACAATAAAAAGGAACAAAGTCATACAATACATATACAATAAAAATACAAGCATGATAACAATTAATCAGTCACTTATTTCTAGAAAAAATTATACATAGCATACATAATTTAAATTAGGTACAACAATAATTAATTAACAAGCTACAATAACTACGGATTTATTTCGCTGAAGGATAGGCAGGTCCTAAGGACCTTTATCCATCCGTCCGCAAACAAATCTAAGTCAGCGTTGGTTGTCAAGAGATCGATAAGCGCCGAGAGAGTGCGCGGTATGGGCGAGGCAGCGCGCGCGACGGTGTGACAAGAGGTAACCGCGAATAATTTATGTTTCCGAACCCGGCAATAATTATCTGGAATATAAAATCGAGCCAGCTCGTTATGAATATATACGTCATCTGCGTATATATCAATATGCTCCTTATCTGTGTATTTATCCAAAGGTTGGCTAGCAGAGACAGCTGTTAGCGATAAGGCCACCCAGTGTACTGAGCTTACCTTTTTAACCAACATCAAAAAATAGAGGAAGTACTCAAAGTAGTAGTTTAAAAAAAAAAAATTTTTTACGTCATAACTCCGTTCATTTACGAACCGAGCTGTAAAATTATTATTTTATATGAAAGGATATACTTTCCGATTGGTCCCATAGAAACTTCATCAAAATCAGTACAGTAGTTTGGTTTTTAAATCAAAATATCTGGAAAAAATATGTCATTTCGTATTTTTCTATTTTTGAACTTTCCTGTGACTTCCCAGTGGTTTTTACAAATTAAATTACATTAAATATTATAGTACTAAAAAGAGTAAATAAATTCTATTTTTACTGACTTTAAACAAGGAAAAGTTTCTCACACTCCTCCTTTTTTTACACAGTACATTTATTTATATTCAACGAAGTCGGTTTTCTTATTAATTTTTAAAACGTTGCAAAATACCTAGATGTTTTTAACATTCCGTGTGGCAAACAATAAAAAGTTATCTATTTCAAATTGTTGTCAAAAAACTACCAAATAGTTCTGCTAAGATATTATAATAACCAAAAAACCAGTCGAGCCTGTCTAGCATACGTATTTAGCAAGTTTTTTATATGGTAATAAATGCTAAGCATATAGTACAACAAATGACAAAAGGTCGAATTAATGATCAGTTACGATCAGACGAATATCTACAGGATGCTCTAACGTTTGGGTCATTAAAGTAAAGAAAAAGTATCCTGAATGTCGTAGTGTAACGACACTACGACATTCAGGATACTTAGTCTTATATAATCTTATACCTACACAAAATATTTTCTGTGTAGTATCAATAATGATTCGCAGATCCTAGAAACATGTACAAAATAATAACAAAAAACACACCTGTAGTCTAACACAAAAAGCAGAAATTATAAATACATGCCGAATCGTCAAAAAGTTTTAACAAATCGATATCTCATGCGACATGTAGACATCAATTAGGTACTGGTGCCTGAAACTTATCAAATCACCTATTACTTATCTGATGCGCTAGGCCCGTGCATATTATTATTAAATAAGTAAATAAATAATTCTGGACATTTCACACAGCATCATCTGGCCCCAAAGTAAGCAGAGCTTGTGTTATGGGTACCACGTGACTGATACACTACTTATATACTTTTTTTTTTGTAAATACCAACATATTATACACAGAAACACCCAGACCCGAGACAAATACTTGCAGGATTATACAAACATTTGCCACGCGGCGGGAATCAAACCCGCAACCTTCTGCGTCTGAGCCGGATCTTAGCCCACTGCGCCACAGAGGTCGTCATGCCGTCATGCGTCATGCAATATTTTTCCGACATGCTGACTAAAATCTTAACATATACTAATAAGCATACCTACTACGTACAGATTGTGGAATGATCTTCCTTCTGAGGTTTTCCGCTGAACTATAAAATATACCTCTTTACCGCTTTACGAGCGCCACCGTTGAGTTACCTATGTATGCAGGCGATCATACCACTTGCGTAAGTACCGTCGACTCACAACTGAAGCAACCATCCCACTCGAGTTTATCTGTAGCTGTGTTGGTATTAGTAGTTCAGGGAAAGGGGAGTCTTTGAGGGCAGGCAACGCATCAGACATGTGCCAAGTGTACGAAAGGAGCCTCTATGGCGCACTTTAGTTTGCTCCTAAAAGTAAATATAAAAATCATGCATGAGATATCAAACCAGGATAGACAAGACACCGGTTCCGATGATTCCGGTACCATCTAATTCTAGTTGCCGGAATTATTATCATCGGAAGAGTATAGGGATCGAGTTCCAAATATTCCAACGCTATTCCAAAATTTTCGCTCAATTTTAATTGTCTTAAATTATTTTAATGTACGCCGCGCCGTCCACTGAACTTAATACGATCCTTTCCATCCAAAGGTTGCCAGAAAGAGATCGCTCTTAAGCGATATGGCCGACCATTGTACCACTTCAATACTTGTACTTTAATTAAATTGTAATATTGTGTTTTATTTTATAAGGTGTACAATAAAGATATGATTATATTTTATTATATTCTATTCCTTGGCCAGGTTTCTCCACCAAGACTCTATAGCCAAGATGTCTCACATAGTGGTCTCGATATGCTTCGAGATGCTGAATGCGACAGTGAACACCATATTCACGAACACGTGGGGGTACCGTGACAAGAACGGCAACTGGCAGGGAGTGGTTGACCATCTCATCAAGAAGGAGGCTGATTTGGGTAAGACATTGCTTATAAGATATTAGAGATAGGTAGCATACGTTAAGGAGAAACCATTTCTCACTCCTCACTGGACAAGTTTGACTTGTGGTCTTGGACCTCTACTGTGAAGGTGCAGTTATCTATACCTATTATTATTATTAAGAGCCCGTGACGTCCCACTGCAGAGCAAAGGCCTACCTTCCTTTTCTCCTATCCACCCTGTCTAAGGGCCTGTCCAATGTGGGCCAATCCGTAAGATAGGCGTCTAACTCGTCCCTCCATCTTCGCCGCGGTCTGCCGCGAGTTCGTTTTCGGTTCGTTCGTCCGACGTGCGGCAGACGCGGCCTGCCCAGTCCCATTTCAATTTCCCTACTTACTGTCTATACCTTATTATAAATACTTACGGGTATTTATCGCTTTTATTTACCGTAAATAAACGCGATAAATACCCGTAAGTATTTATAATAATCTGTCTATACCTACTTAAATAAAATAAATAAATATTGCTTGACAATGCACCCAAAACCATCTAGCCCCAAACTAAGCATAGTTTGTACTATCGGAACCTGATGACTGATAGAACACTTCTATATATTTAAATACAAACTTATGATAACAAACATGTTCATCACACAAATGTTTGTTCTGGGAGGAATCGAACCCTCAACCTTCAGCGCAGAAGGCAGAACTATTACCTACTGATCAGTGGGGCTAGTCAGGTCAGGCTATGTGTACGATAGCTATCACTGACTCAGTAAAAATGTTCTTTGCTTATTGAGTATAATTTTGTTGATAATGTTTTTATTTTTCTTTGAAGCTTAGAGACGCCGTTACATTTATACTCACATTCACACAACTTATTAGGTAAGTACTTACAAGCTGCTGCTGCTGCATTAGCCGCGCTAAAAGTGAAAAGTAGCAAACAAACAGTCAGAGAGTTTATAATATTAACCATGATATACAAGGTATAAAAAGACTAATACCGAAAACTGGGGGATTGGAATCAGACCATGATTCTGAGTATAAGCGAAAAAAAAACGCTTTCTCTAATTCCCGTATTTTGGCACAGTTGCATGCGCCATGATCTCGTTTCTCGTTTTTCTCGTGTATCTCGTGATCATGGCACATGCAAGTGAGTTTTTCTGCTTCCCGATATATCGGAATATCAGGAAAATTATATGTCCGTGATGGTTTTAAAAGTTATAATGTTAGTAGGTATGGATTTCGAGCTTCTAGTGTCTTGACAAACCTAACACCGGTTATTTGATATTTCTAGCGAGCCATGTATTCTTCGTTTATTAAATTATCCATCCATCATGGTTATCTAATGCATAGTTTATGCTTACATACAATACTTGCACGGATTTGCATGCACCATACGGCATGTACCTAACCATTTTTCTGAACCGAACGTACATGGCCAGCTTTTTCCTATTTGATCTGGTCCGTTCTGATCCGCTCACTATTAAAATAATCACAGGAACAATGTCAATCTTCACCCAAGACCGCATGCTAGTAGAAGACTACATCGCCATGGTGGGTTCCACGGCTGTGCGCTTCGTCTTCCGAGAGCCGCCACTCGCGTACCTGTCCAACATCTTCGCTCTACCTTTCACCTGGTCCGTTTGGATGGCGATACTTGTCTGCGTACTAGGATGTGCGTTGTTCCTGTTCATAACTTCCAAATGGGAGGCTTCGATGAGCATGGTGGGTGCTTTGCTTAGTCGGGAGACAGGCAAGAAATGATGGATGATTTGAGTGAAAGGTGATAATGGAACTAGATAGGTACCTAAGTATGTTTGAGTCAGTTAGACTAACATTAGTGATGGAGTATTATAGATACACAGCACCTACAGCAGCGCAGCAGACGAGTTTGTGCCACTGACTGGGCACAAACTCGTCTGTGGGCGCAGCTAAAATGCATGCTCTTTCACTAGGAGAAATAGGCACGTAGCACGTCTTTCAAAAGGAAAGGAATATTATTATACGTGAGTATTCTGTTTGTTATCTATTACGCCCAAATCTACGCTAAAATCAGTGTTGTTTGGAAAGATATGTGGTTAGTTTCATGGCCTCGGTCATGGCTTACGCTTACGGCATTTTCACGATTTTATGCGCTATTATTGTGTGGTATAAGTAGGTACAAACCCGGCTCGGTGCCAGCCGTTATGCACCTGCCACCGAACCGACACCGCATGTAGTGACTCGTCTCTCCTGCGGGTCTTGTCGCCAAAGTCGAGAGGGTAGTGTGGGTACCTTGGAGGGCCTGCGTGGCGTCAGTGGTGGAGAAACTTCACCCACCTCAGCATGTTGGAGGGATTCATGAACGAAAGTTTTCTATTACAAATAACTGCTCTGTAACTTGACTGACGCCACCTTAATAATATTTTATTACAATAGTAATAATAATAATTCCGGACATTTCACACAGCATCATCTGGCCCCAAAGTAAGCAGAGCTTGTGTTATGGGTACCACATGACTGTGACACATACTTATACACATTTTTTTTTTGTAAAAACTTACTTATTATGCATAGAAACACTCAGACCCGAGACAAATGCTTGCAGATCATACAAACATTTGTCCCGCGGCGGGAATCGAACCCGCAACCTTCTGCGTCTCATCTTAATCATCTTCAATAGATGAACTAAGGCCAATGATGAGAATAAGTAAGTATCTACCTACAGACAGTGAGTCAGGGGCTGAAAGTGAGATTAAAACGCAGTGTGTATTACTGAAATGATGAGTAGGTACCTACAGCGGAGAGAAACTGAATTATTTGTTTTCCAGCACCCTCTGCAACTAGATGGATCATGGGCTGATGTACTGATCCTCATAATCGGAGCTGTTTTACAGCAAGGCTGCACTTTGGAGCCGAGATATGCTTCAGGTAAGTTTTGATAGCAGCCAGTGCGTGAGCACTAGTTAGCAGGTGGTAAAATGATGGCTTTCGAATAAAAAAGGCTTGTCATCGGAATACGTTTCAAATTATGGGTTGTTTCGTCTGTATAAACTAGACAAAGTAAATACGATACTAGCGGTCTTATCACTAAGTTAGAGATCTTTTCAGGACAACCATTATCTACACTAATATAATAAATAAAAAAATATATATATTCAGATAAGATTTTAGATTATTTCTCATAAATAAACTCTAAAATTACTTAAAAGTCATTATCAGCGCGTAGCATGGGATGTATTAAATTTTCAGAAAAATTTAGAACCTTACGAAAATTGCTATATCATCATCAGAACAGGTTTTTACCATAATAACGATAAAGCTATTTATTCCCATTTAAAGAATTAAATTATATACAGTATCAATTTATACTTTTTTTTTTACCTTAACACACTTTTTTGCTTCATCAATTCATATTTAGTTCATTTGTATTTATTCTTTATTATGAGGCTACCCATTTTTGGGCAAAGACCTCCTCCAACCCTTTGCAGTCGATTCTCTGCAGGACTAGAAGTGTCCAAAGCGTGTCGTGCTTGGGTTAAGAGGAATTGGCACCTAAATTCACCTAGTATGTAAGGCGTTTCAAAGTGATCCTTGTGATTGTATTGAATAAAGTATATTTTGACTTGATTTGACAAACAGCACCGCACACACCCATAATGTCGTCGCGTCATCGACTTTTTGGTCTTCTTAGCGGAAAACCAAAACTTCCGCGCCTCTTCTTATTTTACCATAGCAAGAAAGATAGGTAGGAAAATCCTCATGTTACGTATCATTTACAGGTAGAATTGTAATGCTGATGCTATTCATCGCCATGACAATTCTCTACGCAGCGTATTCAGCTAACATCGTGGTCTTGCTGAGAGCTCCTAGCTCCTCAGTCAGGAGTCTACCTGACCTGCTCAACTCTCCATTAAAACTTGGAGCAAGTGATTTTGAGTACAACCGCTATTTTCTAAAGGTAAACAAATACTTCTTCTTACATTGTGTCAATAGTTATTTAGAACCAGCGTGGTCAAAAAATTAAAATGTGCATGCGCTCCTTTCATACGCTTTGACTTCGAACGCTTTAGGTTCTGCGACATGCTGGTTTCCTTACGATGTTGTCCAAATAGCAAACCAATGCACTATCGTAAAGAAGAATCTTGACGTTGATGGAACTTATTACATCAAAGTCAAGGATGTCCCTTAGGACACCCTATTAACCCTCTGCAACTGAGGTATGTCAGACACCGTCAATCATATAGTTCGTTGCCATTTCGCAATATCGCGTGATGCAGCTCTGTCTCGCTCAGTACCTTCCTGTATTGGTCCGCGGCATCAGCCAGTGTGGCATGAGCAGTCGCACGATCTACACGATTGGTGCTACAAGCATTTGGTGTCCCTCCGACGTAAGTACAGCATTAAGATCTGATTCTGATAGACATTACCTCATAAAGACCGACTGTAGTTCCATAGTGTCCGACATTCGTAACCTCAGTAATAATATGTAAACTGCCATAGTGTCTCTCCTACATAACCTCAGTTTATTATATTTCTTGTAATTATATTTATTCCTTAATTAAGTTTTTTACTTTCAAATGTCGAATCCAGGGAACATAGATAGCAGACCCTTCAAACGAAGTATTTAAGGAAGACAAAGAAATATAGATACGTACATTGAAGACTGGCTTGAAGAGTTAGAAGAAGAAAATAACTTCAGTTATGTTGACGACTCTGTTGAAGACCCTGACATTATAATTGACGAATGAATAGAAAATCCTGAGAATGAAGGAAACAGGGACTCTCAAGAAGATATTATAAGGGAACCAAATGAAAGTGATGAGAGCGAAGGTAATGACAGCGTGGATGAGGTCGAGTGGCCACTAAGCTCATTTTCTATCCCAGAACGAGGACGAGCAGTTTCTAATTTTATTGAAAAATAAACGGGTTTCTATGGTCGAAAACTGAGATCGGCAGATCAAGTAAAACTCCTGTTTACAACATCCTACACGTTTCTCGACCGACTGAACCACTGGGTTTTAGGTAAGGATTTACCTCCCCCTCCTCAACCTCCTCTTCAACCTGGACCACCAGCAAGAAGACTATGTAGCATATGCCCCAGCAGATTGAAAAGGCAGACAAGATTTAGCTGCTGTGCTTGCAAAAAAGCTATTTGCTTGCAATGCTCTGCTCAAATTTGTGAAGACTGTAAGTTCTAAATAATAAAACTAGGGTTGACTTTGAGACTGATTTGTGCCTAAACCTATCATAGGATATTGTTGATATTTTTTTTGCATAACATTTAGTTTTAATGTTAAAAATAATTATGTTTGCTCAAATCATAAAATAATCATTAAGATTTTTTTTTAATATTTTGTACCGGAATGTCACCAAATGTGTAAAAATGTTAATCTCATTAAAAATTATTCGTATTAGTCAATACATTGTTTTATTAACATTGACATTTATTTATTTTGAAAGAATATGAAGAATACAACATATAAAGAATGCATATAAATAATAAATCGTCAAAGTATAACAATTCAGGCTAGTATAGCTGACGTCTGATAGACAACACGTCAGTCGAATGTTAACAATAAAGTCACCTCAGTTGCAGAGGGTTAAGGTGACTGAAATCCATCGATGTCGCTATGCAGACTAATATTATAAATTCGAAGGTTTGTCCATCTGTGTTTAGTATCTTTAAAGCTTACTTATAGGTTAGTTCTGAAAAAAGCGTATAATAATATAATAATTGACTATATAATTGTATAATATAATATAATATAAGTTGTAAATATAAGAATGCATAGCCTCATGTTGCTATGCCCTCAGACAGTTAACTGACAGATTGGTAATGTATAAACTACTGTAATCTTGCATTAGTTTTTCGTAGTTAAGCTAGTTATAAGATGAATCATACAAAAAAACGATAATACCAGGACGAGTTTCTTGCCAGTTCTTATCGAGCTTGGGTAAGGAGGAATTGGCACCTAAATTAACCTAGTTTGTAAGACGTTTCAAAATGATTCTTGTGACATTAAATAAAAATATTTGAATTTGAATTTTTTTGAACGGATTGAACGGATCTTTGTGAAATTTTAGGAGATATAAAATTGTATCTTGGATAGAATTATGCTTGTTATGTCCACGAGTGCAAAGCCGCGAGCAACAGCTAGTCCTAATATTATAAATGCGAAAATAACTCTGTCTGTCTGTTACGTTTTCACGTTTAAACCGCTGAACCTATTTTGATGAATTTTGGTATAGAGATAGATGGAACCTTGGGGAAGGACATTTTATGGAGGTACCACGCATGTAAAGCCGCGGGCAGCAGCTAGTAGGTAATACATGATAGTCCTGTCCTCGCGCTAGGGTATTCTGGGTGGTTTAGGTGAGATAGGTCGATTGCCTTTACTACTGCAGTTATCATAGATTATTAATGGTGGTGCAGTTAGGCATGGCCCGGCTGATACGCAGAAGGTCGAGGTTCGATTCGCAATTATTTGTATGATCTGTAAGGATTTGTCTTGGGTCTGGGTGTTTATATGTAATATGGATGCATTTACAAAAAAAGAGTATATTATGTAATTATAGTAGGTATATCAGTCATGTGGTACCCATAACTCAAGCTCTGCTTACTTTGGGGCCAGATGATGCGGTGTGAAAAGTCCGGGATTATTATTATTATTATATTAGTCATGTGGTAGGTACTCATAACTCAAGCTCTGCTTTCTTTGGGGCCAGATGATGTTGTGTGTCCTGGATTATTATTATTATATTAGTCATGTGGTACTCATAACTCAAGCTCTGCTTACTTTGGGGCCAGATCGAGTTGTTTGAAATGTTTGGTATTTTTTTTTATTTATTTAAATGATCAGTTTTACAGATCAGCCATTAAACATGTGATTAATTACTATTTGCAGCATCTAAAAGACCCGCTTCGTAAAACGATTTATGACAAGAAGATTGCTCCGAAAGGAAAGAAGGCTAACTTCTTCTCCATGGAGGAAGGCGTGAAGAAACTAAGACAGGTTTGTAGATAAGTTTTCACACTCCGACATGATATCTTTAAACTGATTAGATGACTCTTGCGAAAAGCCTTTGGACACGAGTATCCTTAGCACGAACCTTTGCTACCGTGTTGTATGTCGTGTACGATACTATAGACTCCAGTATCATGTCGGATCGTGTGAATGTGATTTTACTTGGCTATCGTGATGGATGGGCGTGATAGTAAATCACGACATTTGGTAGGTATTACCCATGTTATCAGCTAATTAGCAAACTTCTTCATGTGACGAGGTGGCCGAGAGGTTAAGGCGTTGGACTGCTAATCCAATGTGCTCTGCACGCGTGGGTTCGAATCCCATCCTCGTCGATCCTTTTGCGCTAGCAACCTACCATTTATTACTGACTTGTATCAGTAAAAATGAGTTTTTTTCTGCTTTTTTGTGGCTATTTGCTCGTTATTTGAAGGATTAATTAATATAAAAATATGGCATGCATTTCAATATATTGTTATTTAGAATTAGAATTATTTATTTCAAAGCAACAGAAAGCTCACAGTATTTACATACCTATTAAACTTTAATAAGTAGGTATAGGTACTCTTAAATTATTACAAATATTATAAAGGCTGTCTTCAAACAAGTCTATTAAGCATAAACATTACGTATGTTAGAACTGGTGTAGGTACGAATGAGCTTAACAAATTAAGCGATCTTCATGTAGGCGCATTCTTAGCTTGATTACGTAATAGGCAAACAACAATTAGGTATCTACCTACCTATATTTCATAATTAAATTATGAAATAAGGTTTAAAATACTCAATAATCATCATATGTTGTTTTAACCTGAAGTTTAAAAAAATAATTAATAACTGAACAACTTTTTTTCTGATTAAGTATATAATCTGCGATTTTAGTGTAACCGACAGAAGTGGGCCTACACCGTGCTACATGGTATCTAGTGATTCTGAGCGGCATTCTTTATACCTAAATAAGAGTTGTCTTCTTTTTTTCTTTGTGTGGTTTAATTGTAAATAACACAATAGGTACCTACTTTGAAATACCTACTTTTTTGTTTTAACCTTAAATAGGTAGGTAGCTACTAAATTATTTTTTTACCCTCGTCAGCCCTTAAATGCTTTAGGTATCTACTTAATATGTCCAAGAATTAAGTTGAGCTACCTTTTCAGGGTCTGTTCGCGTTCCACATGGAGCTGAACCCGGGTTACCGGCTAATCCAGGAGACGTTCCAGGAGGACGAGAAGTGCGATCTAGTGGAGATTGACTACATCAACGAGAACGACCCCTGGGTGCCGGGTCAGAAGCGGGCTGCGCACAAGGACTTGTTCAAGATAAAGTACCTATTCAAAATGCCATAGCAACACCTTAAATTAACGACGTCCGGAAAACAATACCTACTCGTACTTAGACACAAAATTAGGTTCATAATCCGTTTGATCAGGCTGTTTTTTTTATTGCAGTTTCATAAAGATACGGGAGACAGGAATCCAGTCCTGCCTGCACCGACGCATTTATGTTCCGAAGCCTAAGTGCTCTGGCGCGGTGTCTACATTCAGCAGTGTTGGCATTACGGACATGTATCCGGCCATGCTTGCTACGCTCTACGGGTTCCTGATGGCCCCCGCTGTTCTAGTGCTCGAGATAGCTTATCATAGACTGTAAGTTCTTAAAATACAGTTGTAGGTACCTACCTACCTAGGTACCTTCTTACTCTCTCAACTCAAAGGGATATGCAAGAGTGTTTCTCATCGCTCATGCTCAACCTATATTTTTTTTTAATTACTTTATTTTTTAGGTTGAAGGAGAGAAAGAAAAGAAACAAGTTGATGCAAGACAATGAAACTTCACCACAGCAAACCGTTGCCGAATAAGGAACCTGGCGCGTAAAACATTTGTAGGAACTAACATATAATAGGTAGACTTTTCTTCATGTTAAGACTAGGAAAGACATTTTGTACACGCTTCATAGACGGTCGCACAGAACTTACAAAAAAAATAATAATAATAATATAGGTACTTAGTTTATTGTAGTTTTATTATTCCCGCTGTGTAGCTACATGGGTATTTCAAGGTTCAAGGCAAGCATAGGTACCTACCCAATGAATAACACCTAAAATAAATGACTTAAGCAACATATACATAATAAACAGGGTAGTAATGTACTTAAATCCTTCGATATATTTTAAACCACAGGATACTAAAGCAGCTTCTGCATCTTGCTACGCTTTTTATCAAAGTTTTTTCCAGTTCGAAGCACTGTCGCTTTTCGAGGAGCTTCTGCTTTATTAGACCTTAGAGTTTTGACTGATCGTTTCGCAGGACTTTCTCTCGGGCTCGCGTTGGGCTTGCCACGTAAGGGCATTTTATCATACGTCCTGTTTCCTGTACTTTGGAAACTCCTAGGTGTATTTTTTGCAGGGAATGGCTGGATGGCATTTTTTCTCCTCGTTTTCAGAGTGTAGTCTTCAAATCTCTCGTATTGTATAGCTGTGGTATTCCTTGAAACTCGTTTTAATTCATCTGGGTTGATATCAGGGTTAACTATTGTGCCAGCAGATAAACTGGCTACCAATGAGCGGAGGTCGTTCAAGGTCTGCCCATGATAGCTTACATCGTCTTGCAACTTGTCTAATTTTTTTTCAAACTGCTTGAATGAGGTCATTATGTGTTGCAATGCGTCCATTGTCGGGCGCGAGTTTAGCAACGACATAATATGTTAAAAAAATAGAAGGAATATGTAGGTCGCTTCGTTATTACACAAAAAATTTTGTTTCAGTTTTTATGACGTTTTTTATTTGAAACTATAAAAATGTCTTGTTTGACAACTTCCTTTACGTCATGAACGCAAATTTTTCAAAAGAGGTGGAGTGGTTTCCATACATAAGCCAACCTTAAAAAATAAACTATGTCAATTTAAATCTCGTTGTCAATGCCAGCTATTTTTAAGTCAAGTCAGTCTGTCTGTCAGTGTCAGTGTTGGTACAGTAGAGTACACGCAAGACCGCGCGATGGGTGACACAGCTGCCGAAGGTGTCCAAAAGCTAAATATTGACGAAAAGGCAGGGTTTTAACCAATTTATTAAGTTTCCAGGAGTATTTTTGTTCCTAACGCAGGCGATGATCAAGTTTCTCGGCTTCCGTGGCTGCTGCGTGGTCCGCTGTCAAGAGGGCTACGCATATGCCACATGGGTTTGTAGGCTTTGCAGGAATATTTCGTCAGCAAATCATTTAAATAAATCACTGTCTTCAAGCGATTTATTATCAGAATCCAAAAACTTATTTGCTTCTTTATTATTTCACATACTTGCAAGACATAACAAATATTGGTCATTTCACATATGTTATGTTTGTTTAATTACGCCGACACATTCGAAGTGAAAACTATCTATTAGAGTCGATAACTTCTTTGTAGATTTCTATAGTGTATAGCACTCTTCGTTGAACACTACATAGATAACATATAGCTTTAATTTCCAGTCAAAAACCAAAGCTATGAAAGAAAAAAAGAAGAAAGCTGAGGCACCTACAGGCAGTGTGGCCGAGCTCAAACCATGGCCGGAGTTCATTCAGAAGCGTATTGACTTGTGGGACAAATACAAGGTTGAATACCAGGAAGCGCTCGCCGCTAAACCTGATTTGAGCATCGTTGTCACTTTACCTGATGGAAAGACTGTGGAGGCTAAGGCATGGCGCACATCACCTTATGATGTGGCTAAAGGGATTAGGTAAACGATAAACTTTTGTACCTTATACTTTTCCTAGCTGCTGCTCATTTCCCACACATGGTGCGTCCATAAAACGTAGCCTATGTTCTTCCCCTGAATGCAATACATGTTCTTACCAAAATTCATCCAAATCTGTTCAGCCATATAGCCTTGAAAACGTAACAAAAACAGAGACACTTTCCCATTTATAATATTATATAGTATTACTGAATAATAAATGGTATTAACAATTTTCTTACTAACCTAGTATTCCTACACAAAGTTATTAAAGACAAAGGACTTGATTTTCTAACTGTATTTAAACAATGGTTGATGGAAAACAGAGTTAAATTCACTTGCCGCAAGTAAAGTGTCTAATGATTAATTACAATGATCTGTTATTAACCTGTTTCTTGTGTCCTCTCATTCGCACAATACTAATAATATTATTTTGTGAGAAGATATGATTAAAATCACAATTTAAGATTTGTTTCTGTGGCCAAGGGATGCTCAACGGCTAAGAGGCCAACCACCTTTCCTATAGTTAAACGATATAGTCAGTGTTGTAATAGGCAGACCACTGTCCAATAGTCAAACGATATAATCAGTGTTGTAAGAGGCGGACCAGCGGTCCGATAGTCAGCGTTGTAGGGAATCACTGGATGAGACTTGCTTAGATAGCTCAACTGTTTACCAAAAGTAACTGTATATTATTCTGTACATTTTTATTGTCTGAATCCAATATTAAACATATAAAAGTTTGTGTGGATGTTTGTTTGTAGGGTAATCACAGCTTTGAATGAAACATGGTATACACCTAGACAATAAATGATGGGAGTAGCATATAGATTAGTGTTTGTGTAGTTAGACGGGCAGAAGCTAGTATCCTATTTTTTGAAGTGGATACCTCTTTAGCATCATTGTGATTTAAGAGAGACAGACACATAAATTCATAAAATTTTATGTGGGAAAAATGAGATAGGAAGCATTATACAGTGTTTCTTATATTCGTGGTTCTAAAATTTTTGAAGGTTTCACTTCTACCATGTGTGAATTGCACACATGTTTTATTTTTTATCTTAAATTGTATTTAAACTTGCAACATTTAATATGATGCTATTTTATTTCTTATTTTTAACCACCCCTGTATCTTGTAGGGTATGTATTAAAAAATATGTTTTTTCTAATAACTTAAATATCATTTTACTTGCAACCAAGCGAGTTTTGGAATGAATAGTAAGTATCTACAAGGGCAGACTGCAGTAATGTCAATGGTTGATAATGAGTTTAAAGTTTATCAGACATGTGGTCTCTATAGCCATATGGCTCCAAATGGCTTTGCTTAGTTTAGGGCTAAAATGTACTGTGTGAATTGTCTTCCAATATTTATATATAAGTAGATAATAATAGTATGCTAAAGATGAATGGGCCATCTTATAGGAAGAACAATTAAGCACACACACACAAATTCACATACATACTCATGCAAACACACACACACATTCACATACATACTCATACAAACACACACACAAACTAATATTCACATACATACATTTTTAGCTCATATGTAGCAATAAATTATTTTTTATTTATTTATTTGTTTATTAATCACATACTAGCTAAATCTGTTTAAATCTATTGCCACCTTTATTTATTGAAATTACCATGACAATAAGTACAAAATTATGTCATAGATGATTAGACTCTAGTACACAAGTTAGTTCTGTGTAAGTTGCTTTTTATGTTTGCATGCTTATTTTGTGATGGTGTTATAAAAATGTTACAAGTATTAAAAATTCAGTATAATATGTAATCAAAAATATTTGTACATCAAGTAGGTACCTACCTCATTCATCTTAATATTTATTAAGTCTTTAAACATAAAAATAAAATCCATAAATGAAAGTTAAAAAAATCTGTAATGTCTAAATTGACTCATACCAATCCTATTCTCTTTTAAAATTCAGGGGGCTTGTAAAAAAGAAATACAACCAAGACATCATGCTGGTCTGTCCACCTGCCACGCTTTGATCTCATTCTGACCCCACTCTCTCCGCAGCCAGGGCCTCGCAGACTCCACTATCATCGCTCGGGTCAACAACGAGCTCTGGGACCTGGATAGGCCGTTGGAGGTCGACTGTAAGCTAGAACTGTTGAGATGGGACAATACAGACGCGCAAGCTGTGTTCTGGCATTCCTCTGCACATATGTTGGGCGAAGCTATGGAGAGGGTTAGTATTGGGTATTGAGTATTACTGACGACCTCTGTGGCGCACTGGGCCTAGGCCCATCTGAGCCGCTGAAGGTTGCAGGTTTGATTTTCTCGCCGCGAGACAAATGTTTGTATGATCTGCAAGCTTTTGTCTCGGGTCTGGGTGTTTCTATATTTAATTCTATATGAACAAAAAAAAAGCATTTAATTAGTACTTATATAGAAATAGAAAATATTTAACTTCACATATCAAATATAGTGTGAATAAAATATAAACTAGTCTATGTACAGTGACGAAAAAAAGGCTGCCACTGCATATAATAATAATAATAATAATAATAAAAAACTTTATTTACCAAAGATTTACAATTGCGTAAGTGAAGTACAAGTAAGTAGGAAGTATTGTATTATTGAGATTTAATTAAGTTAATGTCCCTGTTGAGGAAGCCAATTGTAATATTGAAAATTTGTAATTTGTAATAATTAATTAAAAGTTCCTAGTAAGATGTTATATTGGAATAGTAAGAAAGTTTTTAATGGGGCCCCCTGTCACAAACAAAGTCTAAACAATCAATTAAATAATATTTCTCGGGCGCCAGACAGGAGGTATCCCTACTTACTTAATTAAAATCACCTCGGATAGGCAGCCGTCGCACTAGAACTTCTAATCACAGGGCCGGGGAAAACAATAAAAGTCCAGATACGTTTCAGATGTTATAATTTTGGTGTTTTGGGGTTTGTCTGAGGCTTATAACTTCTAGTTATTCTAGATACATTTCTTAATTTCGGTTACCATTGCATTTCTTAGTAGAAAAAAATAAAAGTTAAATTTTAAATACCTTGGGTTGTCAGTCAAAGAAAATAGTATAAATTATACCGGATCCCGGTTTCAAGAGGCATCCTGGGACTCCGCCACGTGGCGTGAGGGTCTCGCGAACGTCGCGTGTCTTGGGAAACGGGTCTCCTGGGGTCGGTCCGGTGTCTCTTTATATCAGAGAAATGAAGTTAGGTGGTGGAGTCTCACCACTCTGACGTTCCCGCCGAAATTACACGAGGCGTCATTGGATCAAAATTTTGCTAATAAAAAAAAACGCTACCGACATCTCGCGTAGCTAGAACAAATAAATCACGATTAATAAAAACTCGATGAATGATCAAGGGAAAACCAAAACTAGTAGTAAAAACTTACCGTTTTTCTTTTCAAATAATGCTGCTGTATTACAGTCATCTTAAGGGTAGGAAAATTGATGTTTTCCGCCTAGAACAAATATTCACGATTGTCAAAATTCGCGAGGTAAATTTGAAGATAACAAAATCACAATCAAATTGGAAACTTACCGAAATAATGCTTTGGGGGGATCACCCCTTGGCCTATGGAAACATAGCGTCCATTTCAAGGCTTTAATAATATAGGATTCTTGCGAATTTAAAAGATTTCGCAAGACCTATCTACAACTCCACTCTGTAGTTAGAAGAAAAGTAAGGTCTCGGTGATCGAGTATTGAAGGCTCTAATTTTTCCAATCACGCTATCTAGAGTTGCCACTCGGGGAAATTAAAAATTCCATAATATGAACGAATGTATCTGTCAAAGTCAAAATTTATTGCTCTGACAGGGGTGTCAGAACAACCGGTAAAAAACCTGACGGCTGAAATGATCGGACGTAAAATTAATCGTTTCACATCTAGAAGTAAAACTAACCATTTTCGAGGTTAGATCCCCGAACTACATGTATGACGCAAATACGTCGTTACAGTATTTAATGTTTTCATATAACTAATATAGCTACATATAGGTACTCAATAACTTTTTAAATACTAACTAATATTTTACTTATTATTTTTAATTGCAAGATCAAAACGTTGACTCCATGCTCTAACTAAGTTCAAAACTTGTATATAGATGCAAGGGATCTCTGCTTCGGCTATTACAAAGAAAAGTGGATCGAGCACAGTATTCAAATTTTTGTTAGTTTGGCCAAAAAAGTCCTAATACATAGAGATTGCGTTAAGCTAATAAGGAAATAAAAAGAATACGCTATGTTAACAAATGCTAGACTAGAATTATAAAAAAAATATATATATATATAAAAAATAAACAACAAAATAAACCAACAACCGTCTTTTTTTTGCAAGTATTGGAGGATGTAGTGTAGAGCGTGTGTTTGTGTGTTGGAATGTGTGTGCGAGAGTGTGTGCAAGAGTTATATGTTGTGTATGTGTTGTGTATGTTATATGTTGTGGGTGTGTATGTTTTGTGTGGATAATATAGGTCTTGTTTAATTAATTCAATTTAATTTTAGTATAAAATAATAAATATGATACAGAAGTGTGAAGGCTGCTGTATCGCTGGTGTGAGTGGCGCCATCGTGAGTAGTGCAGCAAGCTACTGCCACACGCCATGAGTGTACCACATATGTTGTTCTAAATAATTGGCAAGTTAACAGCTAAAACTCTAAGAACTAACAAATTTATTTACAAGTTTGTTAAATATAGTCCAGGATCCATGGTCCATTTTTGGACTTGATTACTATCTATCATGCTAATTTTCTGTGAGTAGCTTTATTTTGATGAGACGCCCAAAAATGTCTTGTACGAAACTCTCGATTGTGATAGCTAACAGAGGTAGCAAGGATAAAATATGTAAATTTGATGATTCTCAAATATTTATTACTGAGTTTTTTTTTTGTTAAATCTCAAGATAATTATCTAAATTATTCGAAAAAATATTTGTCCTACAAAATCTATGGTTTGATCAAAGAGTCCCCTCCTTCCAACATGTATCGATAACGAGGTCATCTTAAATGATTACTAACCAGCTGATTGCTTATTTTTTTACTTAGTTAATATTTAGATAATTTAACAGTAATATTGTCCTACAAATTACGTGGTACGTTATCCCGGTCCTACGCTCAGAAATTGTTAATACTACAAGACCATTTTTCTCATTACTAACTGTAGGACAAAAATATTGCATAATAGGTTAGTGGGTTCTCTGCCCAAATGAAACATTGTCCTACAAGAAAACAGGTATGTATCACTAGTCCGACAAGAATTGTAGTTTTTTCGTTTTCCCATTTGTAACATAAAATATAGTGAACAAATCTTTTTTTTAAATCTAAATAACTTTTTTGTATAGTAAACTAGGTACAAATATTTGTGTATTTATGTATAAAAACAAATTTCAACAGATTCATCTGATCTGATAAATTTTTATAATCTTCGCTACTAACATCGCTGTCATCTTCATCTTTTTCACTTTCCTCACTGATATCGTGATACGTGATTATCTGACTTTGTAATAACATGAAAAAATCAGTAAATTATATATAATGAATAATCAATCAATATATAACAATAGTATTAATAGGGTACCTATACTCCAGCCAAATTCGAGACATAATATTTGTAAACAAACCACAACAGCAGATTTTTAGGGTTTTCACTTCAGAATATTTCACAGTTTCACACTTTCAATCGTTTTACCCTAAAAATCGATCAAACTATTCATAATACGATTTGTAAAGTCATGTAAAAGATATAAATTGATTAATAAACGTTTCAAATCATATGTAAGTGGAAGTATTTTTCTTTTTTATTTAGGATTGGCTGTGATGGTTGATAATAGTGCCATCCCTAATGCTTTCTTGCTTCTTTGGAAGAAATCGTGAACATTTTTGCATTTTTGTATTATGTCATTTAGTTGGTGAGCCCCACACGAGTGCCAAGTAAAAAATGAAATAAAAATATAGTAATAGTAAATAAATCAGCTACCGTTTTTTTATTTTATCTTCTCGTACAGTTTTAGTTGTTAAAAACTCAATTATTTACTCATAATTTATTATCAATAGGGAATATGCATGTATTTTTTTTTGTTTTGAATTCAGTTACAAATATTTAAAACAGCCTAGCAACGCTTTGTTATTAAACATTATCGCTCGAATACGGCTGGAGTATACCTTGTATGTCAGAAGACAATTCTTTAAAAGATGGACTTTGGGGACCATCAAACCAATATGATTCATATTTGCCATCCATTATTGTCCATCCAAAATTTTCTGGCAATTTTTCCGTGGGGCACATGTGCATGTGTGCATTACACCATACATTGCAGATGAATACAGTTCTTTTAATTTATTGCAACAATTCAAGTATTGAAACAAAATATCGTTCTCGTCGATATGATCCTGGAAGGATCAAATTGACGAGAACGAGTTTGTAATGTTAATATTTCCAGAAGCTTAGAAGCAGCATCAGCGTTGATTGTTTGTTCAAATGTTAAATCAACTGGGATTCTTGAAAACGGTTTCATTGTTCTTCGAATGCCCACGAAACTCTTTTAACAATCATCAAGCAATCCGGGATGTGTAGTTTCAATATTTATCAACTTATCCCAATAAATAGACCTTGCCTTGCATAATTATGGTAATTTATTGGAAAAAAACATTTGTTATTTTTGGTAAAGTGTGTACAAACGAATTGAAGTTACCTATACGAATACTATATTCTATTGAAGATTTAAAAAATCAGCTGGTTAGTAATCTTTTATGATGACCTCGTTATCTATACATGTTGGAAGGAGGGGACTCTTTGATCAAACCATAGATTTTGTAGGACAAATATTTTTTCGAATAATTTAGACAATTATCTTGAGATTTAACAAAATAAAATTCAGTTAGTAATAAATATTTAAGAATCATCAAATCGACATATTTTATCCTTGCTACCTCTGTTAGCTACCACAATCGAGAGTTTCGTATAGGAAATTGTTGGGCGTGTCATGAAAATGAAGCTACTCACGGAAAATTAGCTTGATAGTAATCAAGTGCCAAAATGGACCATGGATCCTGGACTAATAGGCATTATCAAATACAAAATTATGCAACCAGTTAAACATTGTGATAAATACATTAAATAACAAAATTAATATAAATAAATTTAAACCAAAAATGGCCTCTTAAAGAGCAGACTTTTGTGCATTTAACAGATATTTTTTTAAAGGAAATTTTGAAGAACTAAATTGTAATATCAGTCATGTAGTTCCCATAACACAAGCTTTGCTTACTTTGGGGCCAGATGATGCTGTGTGAAATGTCCGACATTATTAATTTATTTATTTTAATTGACGCTGTAGCACCAGGTCAAGTTTCTTGTAATTTATTGTAGTAGCCAGATACCAAATTTCGAATCTATCAATCCTTTTAAAGTTGCTCACATATCTTCATCAACTAGAACTGAGGTCGATCTTCAAATAGCTGAACAAATTTAATTGTATCATAGCTAAGAACACACTCAATCAAGTCACTTTCATAACATAACATAACATAGGTAGTTATATAATATATAATAATATAGGTATAACATGGATCATGTAAAAAAGCGCTAGGACCAAGACGAGTTTCTTGCCAGTTCTTCTCGGGCTTGGGTTAGGATGAATTGGCACCTAAATTCACATAGTATATAAAAACGTTTCAAAGTGATCCTTGTGATTGTATTGAATAAAGTATGTTTTGACTTTAACGTTGACTTTAACAAACTATATAAAATTCATCCGCTTGGTAGTCGGGAGACACACACAATCACATAATCATTTGTCAAATATAAAACACCCTTCCGTTTCCAAAGTCAGACAGTTCAACTGCGCCAATATGTCATGAAAATAATTTACACAATAATTTACACTAGGGATGAAGTAACATAGCACTAATAAATAAAATTTTATTTTCTGGTTTTATTGAATGTTTTATTCAGTAATCTTTGCGGAATTTTAATAAATAAATTGTGACTACATAGGACAAGTATGGACAATCTTTACTAATATCCTTACTTCCTTACTTTATTTAATATAATATTATATTAAATAAAGTATGTATGTATGTTTGTTTCTCTTTCACGCAATTTTAATGAAACTTTACAATAATATAGCTTATACATCAGAATAACACATAGGCTATAATTTATAAAGATATTGTGTGAATGGTCCAAAATATAACGATAAAATGTCCAGTAAGTAGGAAAAAATCTGTCATCTGCGAGCTATTTGCCATGCGCTGCAAAAACCGTTAGAATTACACGAAGTACTAACCCTGTGCAGGCGAAGTCGCATGCATCAGCTAGTTGGATTATATGTGTATTATGGTGCAATGCTATTTGAACGACTTTGAAGGAATCCCGAGAAAGTTCTAGACGGCGATGACATTTTAGAATTGACAAATGACCATCGACAAGACAGATGCCATTATAAGAGGAATAAAGAATTAGTAATTAACACTATTTTTATTTGTTGCAGGTATACGGAGGTTGTTTATGTTACGGCCCGCCCATTGAAGAAGGGTTCTACTACGACATGTTTTACCCTGAAAAGGGGGTAAGTACCTACTCTATTCAACAATAAACATTTACATTAATGTACGCCAAAAAACAAAAAAAAACATCTGATCCTCAGGCTTGGTAGACCTACTCTAGATCTAGGTAGGTCTAGTGCTTTTTTTTAGTAAAAGTACATTTCCAGTACATTGCCAGTAGTTTCACGGAAAATATTATTTGGCACGAGTGAACCTTTTGTGGGTAGTAACACAGTTATGTATCTAGACAGACGAACTATATTCTTCTGGCGCTTCGGCGGCCGCTGCCGCGGCACGCTCGCTTTGCTCGCTCGCCTTGCGCGGTTTTCTATGCTCTAACATAACCTAACCAACTGGTTTCAATCTGATTCAACTTTTTCTCCTGACTCTACTCTGTCCAGTCGCTAATTTGTCCAGCTGGGAATCTGTCGAAATGCTCCTGACAGACCTAAATAAACTATTAGTAGTGCCATAGGTAATGAGGTATTCCACGGGAGATTTTATAATATGCGATTAATTAGCCAATAAGAATAGTAGTGGCATCACTCTACTATTAGTGCCAAGCGGTAGTGCCTAAGAAAAGAAGCCCCTTTTAGGATGTTTATATATATTTATTCTCAAAAGAAATTTACACTTCACTTAATGAGAAATCTTAAACTAACTCAACAGTTAACTTATAAGATATTCAGTGAACTTGCAGAACGTTAGTAATACTCGTACTTAAATTAATTATAAAGCGTTTAATACCAAAACACTTTCAAAAAATATAAAAATGTACTGCAATGCAACTTGCATTGCAGTACATTTTTAGCTACCCGGTAGGCAAGAACAGAAAATTAAAAGAGAGTTTTGCGTGTATATGTTTAGCGTAATAATATTGTTATGGACAATATTGTAATAGCAAAGATGAGTTAAATGTTTAGTAATCTATACCTATAAAAGAGCTTAACCTGACTGACTGACTGACTGACTGACTGATTCATCATCGCCGAGTCGAAACCGCTGAAGCTAGAAAGCTGAAATCTTCCTTTTACAGCAAAGCCACCCACTAAGGCGGGGTTTTTTGAAATTTATCCTCTAAGTGGGTGAAAAGGGGTGAAAACAAATGTATGAAACTTTTTAACGCGTGGTGCGATTTGCTTGCAACATGATAAGAATAAATAAAATGCAAAATAAATGGACACGTGTTTCATGATTTTTCAAAATAACCCTCATAAAGGAGTTAATGAGGTGAGAATGTTTGTATGGAAACTTTTAAATGGGTGGTGGGTGTGATTGGTTTGAAACTTATCAATAAAATTTGGCAAGCAGATAAAAAGCATCCTGGGGAAGGATTTAAGCTACAATTCCTTTATAAAAAATGCAGACAAAGTCGCGAGCAACAGCTAGTAATGATATAAGAGCGGGTACTTAATATGAGAAAATAAAAGATGCGATTGCCGAGCGAAGGACAACGGCATCCGCGCGGTAACTAATGTCCGGGAATGCAAGAGGACCGTATTTAAAGATATGAAATATGTACGTTTTTAGTTTGTTCTTAAAACACGTCGCTTAGGACCTTTTTATAGAAGCGTACACTTTACCTCATTAAATATTTATTACTTTAGCGAGCCTAACTGTGGGAACAGCGAGTTTATCTTCATTTCTAGTATTACTACTATGATTATCGCTTTTTTTTTTAAACTGATAAACACTTGTGAATATACATTCGATGTTCGTATATATACAAGGCACTGTCATGATATTTATTTCTTTAAATTTATTTCTAAGTGATTCTCTAAGGCCAATTCTATATTTGACGAACAACCCTCTTCTGCAACATACCATTCCTACCCATCCATAGGAAGCAAATTGTGTTTTAACGTTAGGATATTGTGTCAAGACTGACCTTTGAATGTATATTCAACTAGCGACCCGTCGCACGGGTGCAATGCTGATACTAAATGTACTATAGAATGTCTAACTTGATTAGAAACCTCTAAAATTATCAGTGTTTATCTACTATCTTATACATGTATAATACATATAAACCTTCCTCTTGAATCACGCTATCTATTAAAAAATACCGGATCAAAATCCGTTGCGTAGTTTTAAAGATCTAGGCAGACAGAGAGCGGGAAGAGACTTTGTTTTATACTATGTAGTGATAACATGTTGTCTCTTACAGGTATCCTCCACCGATTTCCATGTATTAGAAGGTTTGATCAAGAAAATAGCGAAAGAAAAGCAGCCGTTCGAACGGCTCGAGCTGACGAAAGAGCAGTTACACGAGATGTTTGATTACAATCAGTTCAAAGTGCGGATTTTGAATGAAAAGGTTAATACACCGACCACCACGGTGTATCGATGCGGGCCGCTGATTGACCTTTGTAGAGGACCCCATGTGAGGCATACAGGAAAAGTCAAGGCGCTGAAAGTTACTAAGGTATAAGAATTACGTTTTAAATACTAAAAAGAAAACCGACTTCATTGAATATAAAAAAAATAGTGGATGTATTTTGTTTATATATAATATGGGTAGGCCAACTAAACGCACTGCTCCAATGAGACAGCGAGGTTTCGAAGTAAACGAAAATATCATCGATGTATAAAATTATAAGACTTTTTTAGATATCTTAAAAACCGATGGACTGATTTCGACAAAAATTAAATGGGACCACTTGGGAAGTATACCCTTTGAAGCAAACAATAATTTTCCAAATCGGTTCAGACGTCTTTGAGTAATCGGTGAACATACATATAAAAAAAAGATTCCGACGAATTGAGAACCTCCTCCTTTTTTTGAAGTCGGTTAAAAAACAGGCTTATTTGTGAGAGCGGGGTCCATGAGGTAACAAGAAATACTGTAATTACTGTTTGTACTTTTTATTCAGAGGTGTTTACTCTGTGAGCGTCCGACACAGAATAATCGCTCCGTCTAAAAACCGCTCTATATAAAGGTAATTTCTAGTACAAAGTCAAACATACCTTTACAGAACTCTGCCACATATTGGGAAGGCAAGGCAGAAGCGGAGAGTCTGCAGCGTATTTACGGAGTGTCTTTCCCGGAGCCGAAGCAACTAAAGGAATGGGAGACCATACAAGAAGAAGCGGCTAAACGAGACCACAGAAAAATAGGCCGGGTAAGATTCCGGCGAGACATTTTAAAAACTAAAAAGAAAGCCGACTTTTTGAATGGAATTTGAGTCCATAAAATACAACTGTGAGAACCTCCATCTTTATTTGAAGTCGGTTACAAAGGTTTTTATTTTGACTCTTTTTAGTACTTTATCTTTTTTCGAAATTCATTAACACCACTGGAAAGCTAAATATCGAAATTTTATTTACTTAGATGACATATTTTTGCCAGATATTTTGATTTAAAAACCATGCTTTTGGACTGATTAATTTCTATGGGACCAATCGGAAAGTATATCATTATATATAAATAAGATTTTTTCAAATCGGTTCATAAAAGACCGACCATCTGCGTCTTTACGAAGACTTCGTAATTTTCTGCCAACCGCTACCAAAGTTATGCTTACACAAACCCTGCTCCATGCAATATTAGATTATGCAGACGCCAGCTATCTTGATCTTGAAACTTGAGCGTCTTCAAAACCTCTGCATTCGGTTTATATTTGGCTTGCGCAAATATGGCCATGTTTCAGAATTTCGCATGAAGCTCAAGTGGCTCCCTATTCGTTTTCGCCGAAATGCTCATATCCTGACGCTGTTATACAACATCCTTTTTCTGTCTCCCCACTATTTAAAGGAACGTTTTATATTTCTGCACCAGTCAAACGATCGTGATCTGCGTTCGTCTGACACTCTCCAACTCCTTACTCCTGTTCATAGTTCAGCTATGTATGGTGAATCCTTCACTGTTGAAGCTGTACACTTATGGAACTCCTTACCTTTATCAATTCGCTTATCTAAATCTATTCATATATTTAAAATCAAAGTCCATAACCTTTATCTGTCCTTGCTAACTGCTAACTGGTTGTTAGCTTCTATCACTATAGAAAGTTGTTTGTTGGTAGGTATGTATGTCATCTTTCTTTGGGTAATTTTTGTTTTATAGGCTTAATTATAGGCATTGTTATAGTTATTGTTATATTTTGTATTTTATGTATTAGATTAAGTATAGGTAACTTTTTTTTGTACACCGCCGACTTTTTGGTTTTTTGTCTATCCTGTCCATCCAAAGGTTGCCTGGAAGAGATCGCTTTTTGCGATAAGGCCGCCCATTGTACAACTGTATTGCTAATCATTATTTTTTTGGTGTGTTCTCTTGTGTACAATAAAATGTTTATCTATCAAAAGTTATGAGGTAACAAACATAAAAAAAAATGCAACCGAATTAAGAACCTCCTTTTTTTGAAAAAGATTTTATTACGGAAGCCAGCCGCTGCCTATTGCTACTGAAAATATGCTTATAGTATAGCATAGATATTAGCGAGCGTGTAAAATGTATGTTGACAGTGCAGTGATCATGCAATTCTTGGCTGTTGCTGGTTGTCGCGTTACGTAATAAGGGGATGGCTTTGGTGTTTTAGAATTATGGGCTTTATGGGACATGACACATTTCACCTGATTGATGACGAAATGAATGTAAGCAGAGCTTGTGTTATGGGTACCAAATGACTGATATACCATGTATATACTGTTGTTTTGTAATACATACATATTATACATACATGTCTGTTTCTAGACCCGAGACAAATACTTGCATATCATACAAACATTTGTCCCCGTTTGAGACACCACCTGCGTCTGAAACGGTCTTTGGCCCACTGCGCCACAGAAGTCGTAATATTCATAGATGATGGATGATGAATTATGGGTTTTATTTATAACAGGAGCAAGAGCTATTCTTCTTCCACGAGATGTCGCCCGGGTCGTGTTTCTTTCAACCACGAGGAGCGCATATTTACAACACCCTTGTTAACTTTATCAAGGAACAATACAGGTACTTACATATTTACTTAAATATTCAAATTCACTTATTGTATAGTTTCCCCAGACTAGTTAAAATTTCTTAAAATGCGAACGACTTTATTTTGCCGTCACCAAAGTCCAAATTAGAGTAAAATTATAATTAAAATGCACATTTGATTTCTTTATTGCATTGATTTTCCTTAGATTTTCACCAATTTTAATGAACACCTAATTACATGATGACTAACACGCGCTGATACAAGTCCACACGTCAATTTCTTAAATTGACTTGGTGCAAATAAAATAAGATCGTTTGTATTTTACGAAATCACAAAAAAAAACTTGAATTTATCAACGCGCGTGAGTGATAAAAACTCAAATGACCTCTACGCGTTTCAAAAAATAATCTTGACATACCGGCAGACACACGGACGGACAACAAAGTAATAAGTGTTTCTTTTGAGACACGGAACCCTAAAAATAATTTGAAAGCTTCATTTACTTCCTAAAACATTAGACAGATACAAAGATCCGTTAAAAATCTGATAAATATTTGATACTTGATTTAATATTTGATTCCGGCAATCTATTCCTAATGAGTTAGACAAGATGCAGACATCTCCTCCCGCCCGTAATTTACAAGCCGTGCAAAGCGTTAGCACAATAGCTTCACAATATATATATGAAAATTTGTTATACACTCATAAAAATAGAGATGGGTTTCAGCAAAATAGTGACCTTCATAGAATCAATACCAGGAATAGACGAAACTAGTTTCTTGCCAGTTCTTCTCGGGCTTGGGTTTGGATGAATTGGCACCTAAATTCACCTAGTATCTAAGACGTTTCAAAGTGATCCTTGTGATTGTATTAAATAAAGTATCTTTTGACATGACTTGACTTAGTAAAATGTTGGCGCAAATCATCCACACCTGCAACCTCTTAGAGGTACACTTGACTCGCTCCGCACTTAGACGAAAAAACACTCTGCTCTGCAGAATTGTTGCTTCGCCGAACGTTGGACTGAGACTGACTTATGTTGTGCTTTGTAATGGGTTTCAGTAAAGTCACGCCTGAATCAATTATCTACTTCCTAAAACCATAATATTTTTTGAATTAATATTGTTGGTATGGACCGCCTTTGGTGATAAAAGCCTACCAAGGATCAGAAATTGTCTTTTTAACAGTCTTCCTAATTTTATGTGACTGTTTCAGAATCCGCGGCTTTCATGAAGTGGTAACACCGAATATGTATAACGCTAAACTGTGGCAGACATCGGGCCACTGGGCGCATTACTCCGAGAACATGTTCTCTTTCGATGTGGAGAAGGAAACCTTCGCACTCAAACCCATGAACTGTCCGGGACACTGGTGAGGACTCCCAAAACTCATTTGGTAGCTCTGTCTTCTGCGATGTAGATTGTGTATGCAATGAGGATCAGTAAAGTTATAGCAAATTCAATAACAATAAAATTCTTTATGACATAAGAATATCTTTTTGAATTCATCCAAATCGGACCATTACTTACGAAGATATTAAGTTATAAACATTATGCCGTTCCTGCCGATAAAATGAATGTAGTTGGGTGCGTGTGACGTCACTGGGCACTGGGACGGTGCCCTCTTACTTCACGATTCGATAACTGGCGGCGACTGTCCCTGTGACGTCACAGCTACCGCGGCAAACACTCACTGAACTTCGCTAGTCATAACTTCGTCAATTTTTGTCGTAGAACAAAAATTTTAGCACTGCATGTTAAGGATTGCTTAGCTCTATAAATTTTCTCAACTAATAACGTTACGTATCCTCAATGATAGTAATGTGAATAGAAATGAACACCAATGTCTATGTTCATAAAACAAATAATAATAACAAAATATTTATTCTAAATTCAAATAATACAATAATATATAAAACAAATCTTAATTTGACAAAAATGCTTAACACGAGCCTGAACTAGGTAATCCTGCGTTTCAGGTTATAAGAGCTTAAATGGGATCTAAAAATAGTCACTTACTTATTTAATATAATATCGAAAACAATTTAAAGCATAGTTATATAATAAATAAATAATAAATAATGCCGGACATTTCACACAGCATCATCTGGTCCCAAACTAAGCAGAGCTTGTGTTATGGGTACCACATGACTGATATACTACTTATATACTTTTTTTTGTAAATACATACATATTATACATAGAAACACCCAGACCCGAGACAAATAGTTGCAGATCATACAAACATTTGCCCCACGGCGGGAATCGAACCCGCAACCTTCTGCGCCTCAGGCAGGCTTTCGCCCACTGCGCCACAGAGGTCGTCATGTAAATGAAGTAGACTTAAGTTACAGTGAAAAATCAGAAAACTTAACCAAACTAAATCAATTACAATAAAAAAAATATTTACACACAATTTGTATCATCGTAAGACATACTTTGAAGGCAATCTTTAAGTCTTACAATTACTGTAGTTTAGAAGAATAAATATTGACCAACGCATTCAGTCTGTTATAGAGAAGCGGACCAAGGAACATGTAAAATTTAGATATAAAGGCATGTTTTAGATTCTGTTTGTTGAGAGCAAACTATATCTTTCCGTGTTTTGTTTGTCCTGGGGATCAAACCCCCAGCCTACAGGGCAAAAGCTAGAGCTACCAACTGAGTTGAGAGATAAGAAGTCTGTATTGCATTGCACTTGTCGCTTTACCATGATGATGGCTCTCTACGAGACTAAGGTGGCAATTCGGTTGGTTCATTTCTAAAATTTATTTTAGTTAGTCATAGCATTTGTAAAACCTATTCGGTTGGTACCATCTAATTAAATTAGGAACGTTTAATTCAGTTAAATAAAATAAAATTAGTATAAGTTGGTAGCACCAGATTACCAAAATTTCATTTGACAGTTTAAAACTTAATTTTAGCCAAAATTAGTTTAGAATTTAGAAATTATAGTTAAATTAAAGACTGAGAAATCAATATCATTATTATATTATTTGAATAAAAAAACTAGTTTTCCAGCCTTTTCGATTCCCAGTCGGTTTCTTAATTTGCTCTAAACAATTTCAAAAGTGGAAAGCGGAATGTACAAAACACTGCGCGGGGATTTCCCTTTCGTAGAGAGCTTGACATTCACATGTTGCCGCGCTGTGTCCGAGTCTCGTAGAGAGCTTGACATTCACATGTTGCCGCGCTGTGTCCGAGTCTCGTAGAGAGCTTGACATTCACATGTTGCCGCGCTGTGTCCGAGTCTCGTAGAGAGCTTGACATTCACATGTTGCCGCGCTGTGTCCGCGCAATCTCTTGAAGGCGCGTTCCGTTTCACGGAAAATATAGTTAAATTAAATAATAAAATCAAAAAAATTGTGATTAATTATGTTTTTTTTTAATCGGGCTTTATTCGATTTTTTCAAAAATCATGATTTTTACCAAACCTGGTAAATAGTCTGGCTTTGGTCACGCTAATTCAATAATCATCTCGAATTCAATAAATAGGCAGTCCCAAAAACGATTTATATTGCCTTTTACGGTCGCTTTCGGTCAAATCATAGATCAATCGGTTTTAATAACTTGTGTTTTATATATTAGATATAAAATTTGTTAAATTAATATAAGAACTAGAACTAGAACTCGGGCGAGTGTCGGTTCTATAAGTGGTACATGTAACTCGAGTGTTCGTGTGTACAGTCTGATGTTCGACAACCGCAACCGGTCGTGGCGCGAGCTGCCGCTGCGGCTGGCCGACTTCGGGGTGCTGCACCGCAACGAGCTGAGCGGCGCGCTCACCGGCCTCACGCGCGTGCGCCGCTTCCAACAAGACGACGCGCATATCTTCTGCGCACCCCAACATATTGAGACTGAAATGGTATGTCCCCCCCCCTCTCCCCTTCTCTCTCTCTCTCGCACTCTCCCCCCCCCCTCTCCCCTTCTCTCTCTCTCTTCGCTTATCTCTATCTATATATCTCTATCTCTCTCTCTATCTCTCTCTCTCTCTCAGTCTCTCTAGTTCATGGTTTTGAACATAATTTTCACTCATACCGGGATATCTACCAAGATATGTTAGTTCTACTGCTTCCCGATATTTCGGCACAGTTGCATGCGCCACGATCACGAGTGATCTCGTTTTGAGTGAAAAATATATTATACTTAAGTACAGACGCACGGACGAAGTGATAAATAATAAATATAATTCCGTCTCCAACAGGTCGGGTGTCTGCAGTTCTTGGAAGCTGTGTACACAACCTTTGGTTTCACATTCCAACTGAAACTGTCCACGCGGCCTGAGAAGTATTTGGGAGAACTCGCAACTTGGGACCAGGCGGAGAAGGTTAATATATTTTTTAAGTTATACTCACAAAGTATACACTAATACAAAATCAGCGACAAAATAGCGTTAAGCTACCTCGATTACAGATACAAACCACAATGGAATTATTAAATACATAGATATACAAATATTGCACACAACACCATCATCATCATATCAGCCTTTAAGAAGTCCACTGATGAACAGGTCTCCCCAATTGATTTCCAGGAAGATCGATTTTGACCCATTTCCATCCACCGACTTCCTGCGATCTTTACAATGTCGTCAGTCCATCGGGTAGAAGGTAGTCCTACGCTTCGTTTTCCTGTCCTTGGTCGCCATTTGAGAACATACTCCCCAACGGTTATCAGTTCTGCAAGCTATTTGGCCTGCCCATTGCCACTTCAACTTGCAAACACAACACCATCTAGCCCTAAACTAAGCATAGCTTGTATAACGGTGACCAGATGACTGTTAGAATACTTTATATAGTTTTAAATACGAACATACATACTCATACAATAACACCCCAAACACAGAACAAACACCTATGTTCATCACACAAAATGTTTATTCCTCAACGTACAGCGCAGAAGGCAGAGATGCTACCAACTGACAGGCCAGTCAAGCCAATGCAGCCAATTGTTGTAAATACATACTCTGGTCACCATAATACAAGCTATGCTTAGTTTAGATGGTGCCGTGTGCATTGTCCACCAATATTTATTATTTAAGTATTCTATCAATCATCTGCCGGGCGATTATGTAACTCAGATACTATCAAAACACTGATACTAACAGCTTTCAGTTGCTGTTGATGAATTGGTATTACGGAAGGTTGATGTTTATTGTAACACTATCATACGTGTATGAATGGACACGTACCGTACGTAATATTCAAGCTATTGATTAAAATAATGCCTATTATTAATTAAATTGATAGACATTGATTGTATCAAGAGTTTCATAATCGCCATACTGATCCCATAGTACATGTTTTGCTTAGTTTAAGGTTGCTGCTGATGGTGCTGTGAAAATTATCCAGTATTTTTTTTAATTCCAGGCGTTACAAGACTCGTTGGATAAGTTTGGCAAGCCGTGGCAGCTAAACCCAGGCGACGGTGCATTCTACGGGCCTAAGATCGACATCACCATACAAGACGCACTTCGAAGGTCGCACCAATGCGCCACCATTCAGCTAGACTTCCAACTGCCTGAACGATTCAACCTCAACTATGTCAGGTATCTTTAAACCATCCGTAACGTTTTTAATTAAGAATGCAGATTTATAGAGCTAAGAAATCCTTAACATACAGTGCAAAAATGTTTAGTTTAGTTTATTTATTTAACCATTTCGTTACATTAACATAACATTGGCATGTCAAATTGTACAATACATTGAATTATTATTATTTCACTTTTATTCTAAACTAGTTTTATTGCTACTCACGTTTGCAAATCGGAGAACGAACAACTCATGTACTCATTTGTATGGTAGAATGGGTGGCATTCTAAGAATGACTTTAATTTTTGTTTGAACTCATTTAGCGGGAGCCTTGAGATTTCTAAGGGTAGCTTATTGTACATGTCGAGCTTCATGCAGAATCCTTGTTTATAAGTCTTGACAAGTCTGGTTCTTGGTTCTTGGTTCTTGTTAGTTCTACGACAAAAAATTATGAAATGACTAGCGAAATCCACTGAGTGTTTGCCGCGGTAGCTGTGACGTCACAGGGACGGTCGCCGCCAGTTATCGAATCGTGAAGTAAGAGGGCACCGGCCCCGTGACCAGTGACGTCACACGCACCCGCGTTCATACATTTCACCGGCAGGAACTGCATACTGTTTATTACTTAATATCATAAGTAATAGTCCGATTTGGATGATTCAAAAAGATGAATACTCTATTTATTGAGATCTATTGAATTTGCTATAACTGACTCTCATAAATAAAAAAAAAACGTGTCCGTCTCGGGACGCCTAACAGAAGTGATAACTTAAACTAATCTAACTAGCGCTGTGGGTTAGAGTGAGAGATGAGGAGCCTGCATACCGCTGCCGTATGTGAGAGAAAGGGAAGTCAGACAGACTGGCGCTGTAACGCGTTACGTAACGAAGCGGTTTATCCTCCCATAAGAAGTTATCACTTCAAAAACATAACCTATTTATTAAGACCGTTCTAATGAGCCCAAACACGATACCTCTGCTGCAAGTTGGTGAGTTTGGTATCATAGATACCAGGTGATGAAGCATCTGAACAAGGCTACCATTTCTTGGAAGATCATTAAAGTAACAGGATACTAAATTGGAATTGATCAGATCTGTGGAAGTAGTTCAGATCCCTTTATCAACTGAAAATATTGGTGTACAATGCACACTACACCGTCTAGCCCCAAACTAAGTATAGCTTTTAATATGGTACCCAGATGACTGACAGAATACTTATATATTTTTAAATACATACTTTTGATACTTTATAACACACAGTGACAGAACAAACAGAAATAATTAAGAACTCTCGATCTCGATCATAATTAAGAACTCTCGATCAAGCCCTGTTTCAAACAAGAAACTCAGTATTTCTTGTTTGGGGAATTAAATCTTTTTATGGAGCAACAATGCCACACATAGACAGACATATACACGGATACACACCCATCTGCTTACGTCGGGGGTTATTAAGACATTACAACCAAAAAAAGTATATAAGTAGTATACCCTACTATACTATAGTCATTTGGTACGCATAACACATTGTCAACAAATGTCCAGCATTTTTTGACAATGTGTTTTTTTAATTGATGTATAACATCTTTCCTCTCGCGTTCCTGCAGTATGTGGGAGTAATTTCGTGAAAAGGGACAAAAGTGTGTGATTTGACCAATGAGCGCGCGCGGTGTTAGAGTTTGCCGTCAGATGGTACCAACCCATTTTCCGAGAGGTTGGTACTGTCAGCCAACAGTATGTGCGCGTGTGTGACGTGTAAGAGGAAAGAAATAGAAAAGGAGAATGGATTTTAAAAAAGTATACACAAAGTAGTATGTATATCAGTCATTCGGTTCCTATAACACAAGCACTGCTTACTTTTGGGACTAGATAATGCCGTGTGAAATGTTCAGCATTTTTTATTGTTTTTTTTTTATTTTTCCCAGTGAAAGCGGCGAGAAGAAACGTCCGGTGATAATCCACAGAGCGATCCTTGGTTCAGTGGAGCGTATGGTTGCGATCCTGAGCGAATCGTACGCCGGGAAATGGCCTTTCTGGCTCAGTCCGAGACAAGTGTGCGTCGTGCCGGTAGGACCGGCTTTTGACCAGTATGCGACACAGGTATTTACTCCTACTATACTATATCCCTTGGACAAGTTCCGTCTCCAGTTGCCCTAACTCATACGAATACCTGACTTACAATCAACGCACGCGGTATCTGCATCTGACTCACCTTAGACTTAAAGATGTTTGTACCCAGATGTTATCGGCTGGCTGGCATTGGCTTAAGCATGTGGTACCCATAAAACAAGCTCTGCTTACTTTGGGACCAGATGATGCTGCCTGAAATGTCCGGCTTATTATTTTTTAATTATTTCAATTAAATTGAATGATTATTATAATTCAGAAAAACGAAGCGACATCGCTTTCGTCGTACTATAACAATACGATGTGTTTTAGGTGAATGATCAGCTGTTCAAGGCTGGTTTCATGTCGGAGGTGGATACAGACGCGGGCGACACTCTCAACAAGAAAGTTAGAAACGCTCAACTCGCGCAGTTCAACTACATTCTCGGTAAGTTGCAATTGATATTGAGACTACAGTGCATTCAGATCCAGGTTTGTTGAAAAAAGATTTTTGATGTGTAACCAAGGGACCGAAGTGAGTAACAGCGCGCTCTGTGATTAGACTAAAAAGCGCGCGCGGTGGTAGAGTTGGCTGTCAGATGGTACCAACCTATTTTCCTGAGATGTTAGAAGTTACACATCATATGCGACTACTGTAAGGCTAGTTGGTTTATTATTTAATTTTAATAAAAAAAAACACGAATTATTATGTTTTTCTATAGACAAAAATTATCATGATGGCAATAATGTGAATGATACATATGGTACATAAATAATAACAAATATAATAAAAATAATACATAAACAATCCATAAGTGCATAACATGCAACAAACCACATATAATGACAAATATCATGTTGCTTATTTAATACTGGATAAAATAAAAACAAAAAAATACGGGTTGCACTCCGGGAGTGCCGACAGAAGTGAAAACTAATTTTGGCGCGTTAGACATTTTAGATGGGTCCTAGGGTTATTGGGTTATTATGAATTGTATTTTATTAGTTATTAGAAACTTTAAAATACATTTAATATTCTTTTATGTTTTTGTTCAGAATGTAGATAATATATCAAAGAACCTAACTCAGTAAACTTCTCCATACAAAAGTAGACTGTAAACATGTGAATTAAGGTTTATAATCAAATGGGGCGAGCGCGGCAGCCTTGCGTCTCGTAACGGTGTCGCGAGTCCAGAGGTTTTACCTCATTTAAAAATATGCGTACCGCGCTAAAAGAAGTTTCCACTTCAATTATGTTTTTGTTTTTCTGGCTTCCTAATTGTTTTGGTTTTGTACGCCCTGTCACTATTTATCATTATCTTACAAAAAAGGATGGCACTAGGGGATTCTTCTTCTGTAATTTCATGGAGTAACAGAGCTCTGCTAATTTAATATTTTTTACCCGTTTTATTGCATGTTTTATTCAGTAATCTTAGCGGAATTTTAAAGAATAAACTGTGACTACAAGACGGGTGTGGATAATTGAATTATATGTGTATTGTGGTGCAATGTGATTCGAACGACAAGGAATCCCAAGAAAATTCTAGACGCCATTCCGCGTGACGTCTAGAATTGACAATTGACCATCGACTGAGACTCTAATAACAAACAAACTGACTATAAACTATAAACACTTGACACTGGAAAAATTGACATTAGTATGTCACAGGCCATTAACAAAGAAGAAGAAGAAGAAGAAGGATGACACTAAGTATATAAAACAGCGATTAACTTTGACAAAAGTTGAGACGTCAATTTTAGCAGTGTCATTAAAAATGTTACACTAATTTAGACTTTGGTACACACAAAATAAGATCATATTTTTTGAAATTTTTGCTAATCCTGTGTAACACTAATGTAAAGTGCACCTCTTTTCTGTTACTAAGAGTATATTTTGGTATATTACAGTGGTCGGCGATCGTGAGAAGAACTCAAACACCGTCAATGTTCGCACTCGCGACAATAAGGTCCACGGGGAGATGTCTATAGCCGGTCTCATCGAACATCTCAACACACTAGTCGTAGAGAAAACTCTTTCTGAAGACAGCGAGCTACTTAACTAGAATAATTTTTAGGCACCAGTTTACACCAATTACTGGGAAAACAGACAAAAAGAACTTCATCTTTGCTTATAAACGCATCTTAACTTAAACACTTGAGCCGTTTACGAGATTCATACTATATATATACATAACTTCTAAAACTATTCGATTTTAAACAGTGATACATTTTTAACAGAGGTTGAGAGATGTTAATAAGTAAGGTTGCTTATGTCTGATAACTCTTGGTAATAGCGTGAATAAATAAAAACGTTATTGCATTATGTATCTTATACCAATAGTGATAAGATACTGACAATGCAAAGATAATGGTTGCATTGTCAGTAATTCATTTAGACGTGTAGGTTGTATGACAGCCTGGATTTAAATGAAAAACTATACCATTTTGCTTTTATTATATATTCATAAGGTCTATTTACTTCTATGGTCTTATTGTATAATGAAATAATTTAAAATTGGCGATTATTTTACATGTCTTAAAATCGCCATTTTGAATTCTTTTTTTAACAGGTTAACAATAAGTAAATTTTGCTGTAAGGAATTCAGTGATGATGCCCTTTCTCTGTTCTCGGATTCCTGTGGATGTAAAATTATAAAGTTATCGGCATTTATTTATTACTAGCGTAAGAAGGTGATTTTCAATAAAAACAATTCAAATATTTTGCGTTTTTCTTTTTATAAATTAGTCAATTTGCAATTTAGTTGCATAACAATTTTCCCTATTTGAAATTATAATACCGCTACAAGCAATCAAAATAAAATAAAAGCTAGTGTAGTACTAACATTTTAATTGGACCCTTCGGAGAAGTTCGTGTTGTCGAATCCTTACTAATATTATAAACGCGAAAGTTTGTATGTATGTTTGTTACTCTTTCACGCAAAAACTACTGAATGGATTTTAATAAAACATTACAATAATATAGCTTATACATCAGAATAACACATAGGCTAAAATTTATAAAGATATTGTGTGAAACTACCAAAATATAAAGATAAGTGTCAAGTAAGTAGGAAAAATTCTGCCGTCTGAGAGCTATTCTAGTGTGCGGTGGAAAAACCGTTAGAATTACACGAAGTACTAATCCTGCGCAGACGAAGTCGCGGGCACCAGCTAGTAGATAATAATTATGAAGACAGTATTTATGGGTTAGATAATTGATTCAGGCGTGACTATCAGGAAATTCATTCCAAAATATTGAATAGGTAGTTAAACAACATTTAGTATTATCCCGTCAATCATTTTTTATGAGTTAGACCAAAATCTGCAGAGAAGCTCTTTTGCGATGCTGTTTGCGGTGTGATGTTTCTTTGTTCCAGTGAGGAGTGAGTCCTCAGGATGCCTCGTGGAGACGTAACACGTGTGAATTTCTCTTGGTTCTAACTCTTTAGACTAAATTAGCGGGTTAGTACTAAATATTTAAATATTAAACAGATAGACAATTATTTAGTACTATTCCGCCAATCTATTCCTAATGAGTTAGACACGATGCAGACGCATGCACCTCCCCTCGCCCGCAATACAAAAGCCATGCTAAGCGTTACTAAAAATGTATCGCACACCATGCATGAAACCTCAAAAATAAATTTGACACGTGTTTCGCCTCCACGAGGTGTCCTGAGAAACAATCGACTCGTTCCGCATTGTAACGAAAGAACACCAAGACTCTGCTGACTTGTTGCTTCGCCGAGCGCTGGAGCGTTGAGTTTCATTCCAGCGCTCGGCAAAGCAACGCTTTATGGCTTTTCAATTGCGGGCGGGAGAGAAAGCTGCATGCGTCTGCATCGTGTCTAACTCACTAGGAATAGATTGGCGGAATAGTACTAAATATTTTTACATCTATTTAATGTTTTGTAATGTATTTCCGCAAAGTCAGGCCTGAATCTATTATGTACTAAATATTTGTCTACCAATTCAATATACTTATAGTGTTTATGTGGCCATGTGTCCCGGCATAGATAATGTTTACACTCACAGGTTATGTATCAGTATCTCCAGACACAGTATAGCCATGGACATAGCTATGCCTATACCCATAAGTGCCAGTACCGGCTTCAGCTCGTCCGCTCCGACACTGGAGAAGGAAGCCACGTGGCCGGCGCAACGGGGTTTGGGTATCTGATGGCGATTGTTAATAGCGGTTCGAATACCCGTCTCGCGAATACGTTTGAACCTGTTGGATACACATAGATATAGTCACTTATTTATTTGTAACTCATAACAGAATTATTATATTAATACGTGAAGCAAAAACTTTGTACCCCTTTTTACGAAAATTGCGCGGACGGAGGACGAAGTTTCGACTACTTATAGTTTATATAGAGAAGGAGTGCAGAATGCTATATTTTTTTTAAATTATGATAAAAAATACATTCATTATTAATTAATTATGGTCTTATTTTGAGCAGTGGGCGATCACTAGTAAATATAATTACGTTTTAAAAACTTAATAGAAAACTGAGTTCATGGAATTCAAATTGAGCTTATAAAAATGCAAATGAACTGAGAAAAGAACCTCCTCATTGTTTTTAAGCCGGTAAAAAAATTTTTTACGTTTTTTAGTACTTTAATCATTTTTTTTAATTCGTAAACATTTAATTCGTCACATGAAAGTAAAATATCGAAATTTCGTTAACTTGGATGACTTATTTTTTCCAGCTTTGATTTAAAAACTAAACTAATGAACCTATTATGATGAAATTTCCATGGGACCAAATAATTTAGAAATTATATAATGAATATCTTTTCACATCTGTATTTATTTTATTAGTAATTTTGGTGTTTTTATTAAAATAGATCTAGAGGTATTGACGGGTGTGACTAATTGGAATACAAGCTTTGTGTTTCTTTGTGATTCGAGCAAAAATAATCCGTAGTTATTTTATAAAGGCACCATTTTATATAAAATAACAAATGACGAACGACAAGATACGACTTTGTGACATACTATAAACACTTGACACTGGCAAAATGGACGTTATTATGACACACACCATTTACGAAGAAGAAGAAACGTAAAACTTATAGCAATTAAGCAGAAATACAAAACTTCGTACAGTGGTGCACAAATCTGCCATCACATTTTTTCATGTAGGTATTACATCTTTCTTCTAGGTTTCCTGCAATCTGTAGGGGTGATTTCGTAAAAAAGAACTTAATGTGTGACAGGAAGTCAGGGAAACGCGAGCTATTTGATTTGACCAATGAGCGCGCGGTTGCTTAGTACCAAGGTGAGATGTCAGATGTTACACATCATATGCGACTACTATAAGGCCTCTGCCTGGAATCTTGCGGGCAGCGGGGCGGCAGCGGCGGCGGCGCGGGAGCGGGGCGGGCAACGCAGACCCGTACTCGAAACCAGCGGGCAGATCGCACGGCACTATTATAGCGGCGTAGTGTTGTATTCGTGGTTTAGTCATCGAGGTATTTGTTTTTATTCGCGAACGAAATGTCTGATCAACGGCGACATCTTTTTGATTCCAATTTATTTCAAATATAACCCTTGATTTATTGTGGGCTAAAGAAGAAGTGAATCCCTACGGCAAGGAAAACAAAAGCCGAGTTTTATCTAAATTATGAAGAACAAAGACAATGTCCTGACAAATTCTACGACTACACCAGAATGAGTGTAGAAACTTTTGACTAGGTACATTCTTGAAGTTGTTATATACCTTAGTATAGTTTTGAAGTTTTTAATTTCTTCCCATAACAGGTTCATTATTCTTCTATTTTTATGGCTCACATATTTGCTGTTCCATATCGGTGTCCTCTCATAAGTTTCTGAAATAATTTGCTCTAGCACGTCCGAGGACATTTCGACACGTCACAAAAATAAATTGCACAACACTGCAATGAAGACGCGTCACCGGGGTCACCGCTTGACTGGAGTGCACGCTCGTTGCCCACCCCCGCGCCGCTGTTTTCGAGGGCCGGTCCATTTGATGCCGCTCCCACGCCGCCGCCGCGCCGCCGCCGTCGCCCCGCTGCCCGCAAGATTCGAGGCAGAGGCCTAAGGCACGCTAGTTTTTTTTAAACTTACGCTACTCTGACGAGTTCCAAATAGGGAGAATCCTTCTTCATAGGAGCGTAAGGGTCGAAGGTATTCATGAAGTCGATTTCCATAAGGTCGCATTTTTCGTTTTCATGAAAGGTCAGCTCAACTCTACGGTACACTTGTTCGGCAATGCAGTGCAGCGCGAAAATTCCCTGAATAAGAAGACTCTTAGGCACTCGTACTCAATACCCTGACGATTGCTAGTGTGCTGCTGTACCACCAAGCTGAGAGATGTCCGGTTTTGTAATCTAAATAATTAGGTTTTAAAAACTAAACAGAAAACCAACAACATTTATATACTAATACTACGATATTCGATTACTAGAATAACATATTCTTTCCAGCTTTTTCGATTTAAAAACTAAACTACTGTACCGATTTTGATGAAATTTCTATGTGAGCAATCGACATTAAACAAAAAAACACATACCACATATTTATAATCTCATAAAAACAAAATAAATCGATTTATAAATGACGATCATATGACTTTATTCTGGCCCAGCGTATTAGCATTGCCATTCAACTTGGCAATGCCGCCAGTGACTTGGGAACGCTGCCCTCTGGCAGTAATCTGGATCAGTTGAGCTATCTATCGTTTTAAACTGTTTTACATATATTTTATATTGCACATTATTCTGTACCTTTTTATAATTATTTCTGCAATTTTTTTTAATCTATTATTATTTACTTATTAATTTTTGTTTCATTTATTTTTTTTGTGTAAGTAAATTATAATTTTAGTGTTATTTACTTATTAAGTCTAGTTTTAAACTGTACCAATTGTGTCGTTAATGTGGTTAATATTATCATCTAAAGATCTCTTGACTAGTCTCTTGGCCCAGTGCGCCTCTGTGGCGCAGTGTGCCAAGGCCCGGCTTCGGCGCAGAAGATTGCGGGTGCGATTCCCGCCGCAGAACAAATGTTCGTATGATCTGCAAGTATTTATCTCAGGTCTGGATGTTTGTAGTATAATTATGTAAGTATTTATTTACAAAAAAAAATAAAAAATTTATATTAGTCACGTGGTAGGTACTATAACACAAGCCCTGCTTACTTTGGGCTAGATAACGCTGTGTTAAATGTCTGGCATTATTTAGTTTAAAAATATGTTAATTTTATTTTAAAATAGTTATATATCTATCTATGGGTACCACATGACTGATGTACTACTTGTACCTATACTTATTTTTGTAAAAATACCCAAACAGATCATACTTGCAGATCATTCAAATTTGTTCCGCGGCGAGAATCGAACCCGCAAGCCGGGCCCACTGCACCACAGAGGTCGTCTTTATTGAACACACGGAAAATTAAAACAATAATTTTACGATAAAAGGCCTTATCGCTAACAGCGATCTCTGCCAGGCAACCTTTGGATGTACTGGAGTATAATTAAACAGAATGATGTTACACGAGCATACCATTTGCGGGGTTCCAGCTTCATCTATTGATCAAACACGTGGTTCTTACCTGACGAATTCTTTCAACTCCTTCACTCAGGTTATAAAACTGTTGCTTCCCTTTTGCGGGCTCAATCCGTTTGTGGACAGCAACACGCACTGGGTCTTTGTATTGCTGAAACGAAAGCGGTAAAGATAACAGGAAACAAACGTGAAACTCTGTATAGACATCTTTTCAGATGTCTAGTTCCTTAGGATGTCAAAGGGGTTCTAAGGTACGACCGAACAATATGTACGAGACAGGTTGCAAGGCTAGAAATATAAACTGCTGACTGGCCTGTCAACTCAGTTGGTAGTAGCTCTATCTTCTGCGTTGTGTGATGAATATAGATGTTTGTTCTATGTCTGGGTGTAATAAAGTAGTATTAGTATGTATTTAAAACTATATAGTCTATCAATTAGTCACCATAATACAAGCTATGCTTAGTTTGGGGCTAGATGGTGGTGTGCATCTATCTATGTTTATCACACAAATGTTTGTCTTGGTAGGAAATGAAACAACCAACCTACAACGCAGAAGGCAGAGCTACTACCAACTGAGCTGATAGGTCAGTTTATTTAATCACGCGCCGACTTCTCAAACAAAACATGGCCAGGAATCCTAAGTGGAGTGGAGAAACAGGCTCAGAACCCACTGGTCCCTTGAAATTTGCACCTTTGGCCACTCGTCCTCTCAAATGTTTCAGGTTCCCACTGGTCTCCTGATCTTTATTTAATTTAAAACTATTTATATTTCCCATTCGCTCTACTAATTTCTACTAGTTTCCTCTCAGATCCTGTGGTTGTGGTACAGTCGAGTACCAAAATTATTAAGTGTAAAACAAACCAAATTAATCGTATCTAAATTTCGCGATGCTTGATTCACCGAGTCAATTGTACACTCCTCTCCGCTCTACTAAGGTATCTAAAGTAACTTACTGCTATAACAAAATGGTTATAATCAACATCATAAGCTGCCAACGTGATCTTGGAAGCCACAAGTTGTGACAAAGTTGCGATCGAGTGTGAGGGCGCTTGGAGCAATGTCACGATGTTAGCGGAGTACGCTGCGTGGAGCGCCATCAGTGCCGCGAACACCGACCATACTGTTATACGACCTAGGGATTTATAGAAAATTATTTGCAACAGCTTAATGTGCTGCGTCAGGGCTATTACGTAAATATAACTGCGAAAACTTTCGAGCTGTAAAAAAGTGTGGACAGTTGTCGCGAGTTGGAGAGTATCAGAGGACCACAAGGATCGAGAGCGGGAGAGGTGTAGAAATTGGAAACGTTCTTTGAGATAGGAAGGTGTTGTGGGATTGAAAAGGATATTATACAAAAAAAACAAAGTGGAAATTCAGACGAAAGCGAATTGGCAACCACTTGAGCGACAAATGAATACATATTATATAATATCAGATTATTTAGATGATAAAAAAGCTAGAATGGGATGAATGGGATGAATCAGCTCCAACTCGACTCGGCATCCGTAAAAAAATCGGCAAGGATCATACAAAAAGTGTTGACTAGACAAGTTTCTTGCCAGATTCTTCTTGAACTGGGGTTAGGAGGGACCGGCACCTAGATTCACTAGCATGTATAAAGACGATTCAAAGTGGTCCTTGTTATTTATTGAATAAAGAATGTTTTGACTTTGACTTGCTGTTTTTGTCATACCTATTCCCTAAAGACTTACCTGAATTCCTCCTCGGCTCCATGACACACCCTTGCTGGCTGAGAGCGCTCATTGTCAGAAACAGAGCATCGCCGACTCCACCGTCTAATTGTGTGGAGCTCTGCAAAACAATTTTATTAGAATAAGTTCTGAAGGTTGGATGATATAAATAAATTAATAAGTATTTGTGGACCATTCTCATAGGACCATTTAGACCTTTTAGAACGAGATGACTGATATAATCCACATGACTGGCCTGTCAGCTGAGTTGGTAGTAGCTCTGGCTTCTGAGTTCTGCGCTGTAGGTTGATCGGATTTTGGAGGAGGAGGAAGGAGATCTAGGTTTCCTATTTCCTTCCCTAAGATAGATACAATCTTAGGAAAGGATATAGGCATCTTTTATGTAAGTACAACGCGTACCTACGAAGCCGCGGGCAGAACCTTGTACTCTAAAACAATAATTTCACACAGCATCATATTCTGGCCTCAAAGTAAGCAGAGCTTGTTTGATGGGTACCTACCACATGACTGATATACTAATTATACTATTTTTGTAATATCTAGTGCCCCTATATAAAGAAGTTCACTAATTTTTACTTACTTTCCCAAAAATTGCTTCCCATCTTGTTGCTGCATACAAAGCTAGAGCAGACACAGCGACGCTGACTGCGATGCCCACCCACACACGCGCAGAAAACGGCAGTGAGTAGATATTGGCCACGTATGACAGCGGTGGCTGCCGGAATATGAACCTTACGCGGAAGGGAGCAAGGGTGTCTGTGTAAGCAACCACTGATAGACGTTCGGGGTCCGAAACCACGCAGTTCGTACCTAAGGAAGATTTATTTTTAGTTATTAAGTAGAGATTCTGTATTCTCTACCTACTTATAGCCAAATTAAAGTACAACGGTCCTTATACCTAATTTAGGTATATATTATGCTAGCATAAAAGAAAGAGGACCGTTGTACTTTAGTAAAGTATTATAAGAAAATATGAAAGATATAAAAGATCTTACATATTTTAGGAACGAAGTTCCTTGTCGCACGGTACGGACTTGGCGGATGGGGGCTTGGTGAAAAAAAGTGTAAGATTTTTCCGTCACGACCCTTTCTTTAGTGTAGAACCGTCTACATAGGGTGACACGAATGAATTAGATGAATTGAATAAAATGTTTATTTTCACAACTCGAAAATTTTTATTAATTACGAAATTTCCTACCATTCCTTCAATTCAATAGATATTTCTGCGTTTCATTTAATTGCTTATTTAATTGCAGTTTGAGTTAGTGTAGTAGATATAACAGTGATAGAAAATGAAAATAACAATACAATATATTCATAAAGAACACATTAACAAAGTGTCTCCCCTTAACTAGAGACAATAAGAAAAGTGCTATTGGACACATTCTTAGGCATAGTTTACGTTATAAAAATAAGTCATAGTTAAATTACCTACTCATTGGTCTACTTGGCTAGATTGTAATAATATTAGAGTATAATTTTTAAGAATTGTAGGTACACTAATTATAAAAAAAAAATTGCTCTCAGATGCTAGAAATTAATTAATTCGTATTCGTTAATCAATGATGTAATACGTTTATCGATAATAATATACTACGATAAGAACTTCGTTCTAACAGAGTGTTCCACGAAAATCACGCATTTTTTTTAAATTCAAAAACAAGTTGTCACGCCTGTGACTTTGAGTGGAGTGGAGGGCTGAAACATAATATATTTCAGTGACTTGCCTTATTAAACCCAGGTAGACAGAAAATGTTAGAATCGTATCCTGATAATATTAGGTTGTTTGACGTAGGTATTGCACAATAAATTACATAGTTTTTTTTTCTATTAATCGAAGCATCCAGCCATGCTATGGATGCATCTTTACCAGTGCAGTGGCAATTTATCGAGGTATTTCTTGAATAAGCCAACTAGACGCGAGGCAACAAACTCCTCTAATGCATTTTGTCTGCCTCTCGCGATAAGTCGATAAGTCGAGTAAGCGATTATGGAACTCTTGATACAATCAATGCCTATCAGTTTCGATTGGTAATAGGCATTAATTGAAATCATAGATTAATCTGATCATATGACTCGAAATTATAATCACGCTATCTCCTTACTGCTCATCTCTATCCTTGGTGCACGTCTATCCTTTTCTCACACTAAGCTAGGTGAAATAGCATGCATTTTAACTGCGCCCACTAACGAGTTTGTGCCGCTGACTTGTGTATCCTTAATAGTTTGAGTATTACGTACGTTAATTGTCAATTTATACTCTAATGACAGCATGAGTTACAATCAACATCAATCTCCCGTAATACCAATTTATGAGTAGTAACTAAGTAATAGCAGTTAGTATCGATGTTTTGATAGTATCAGAGTTAAATAATCGCCCGTCAGTTTTTGTACCATCATTTCTCAAACTTTTTTATCTTAAAATGCACCAATATAATATTGTGTTGATGTTAACGTCGAAAGCTGTTGCTAGCTCAGCCGTAGATTGATTATCATCAGCTTCCACAATCGCTTTTAGTTAGTCGTTGCCGACCATAGTCGACCATTCCGGTTTCGGGACCACGGGGTTCATTTCGTAATTAATATATTTTTTCGAGTTGTGAAAATAAACATTTTATTGTACATCATTCAATTCATCTAATTAATTCATTCGTGTCACCCTAAGGATAACCGTCTAAACTAAAAAAAGGGTCGTGACCGAAGTTCGTGACGGAAATATCTTACACTTTTATTCGCCTAGCCCCCATGCGCCAAGTCCGCACCGAGCTATAAGGAACTTCGTTCCAATAAATAAAAAATTGGGACTTCTTAAAATGAAAATACACTCATTGTAAATTCCTTACCTAGATCAGCGTCCCCTGTATTCAAATCGTGGATCATGCCCGACCATTGTCCGTCCACTTTGTACCCCCAGCGGTAACTATAGATATACCTCGGTGTCGCGTTCAACATCAGGAACGCAAGCTTCGCCATCATCCAACTAATCTTTGTAGTTCCATCATATTGAAAATCCCTAAAATAAAATCCAAATGTACCAAATGGACCCTATACAACTCTGTATCATGGATATCAGAAATACAGATTCCATTAATAGTACCACAAAAGCATCTAAACAAGGAAGGAATCAATATTTACACATCAGGGGAAATTGAATTTATATCCAGTACGAGATCATAACATTCTTCCCGTCACTTTAGGTAGATTGGATACATGATGCACAGAGTACCGTTTATAATAAACTTACAAGCCATACTCCTTTGGCAGATGGTACTTCGTCTGATTGCTATCTTGTATAACGTTGGACATTGTCAGCGGATGGCCTCTCAGGTCCATTCGCCGTCTGAACAGTTCTCGACGCAGCCGTGTGTCATGGTATGAGCCGTTATACACCCCCCGGGGAGTTAGCACCATTGGGAGGTTTAATGAGGGTCTGTGGACTGAACAGACACCGTTAAAACGTCCTTTACTGTTAAATTTATCTTGTAAGTTTTACTAAATTAACTTCAAGTATGATTTTTAGTGATTCAATCAAGCCGTCATCAGAAATTTGAAAGTGTCTCCGTTTGTTTGTTGGTTTGTAACAATTTTACGAAGAAACAGCTAAAGGGATCCTGATGAACTTTGGTAAGGAGATAGAGTGTATCTTGGGGGTGTATCAAGGACATACCAAAGCACGCGTGTGAAGCTGTGGGCAGAAGCTAATAGAATATAGTAGAATAATGAAATAGATAAGTATTATTACACAACACCAGAAACCTACGCTATGATTTAGCGACTAAGACGATTTGGAAGAAGAACCACCCCTGACCCCGGGTCGTGATCTTCCATGGTCAGTTTAGAAGTGCATAAACCGACTGCGGACTCATGTCTAATGCTGTAGAGAAAGCATGTGCAAATGAGGCTTGTGCCCTTACACCTGCACCTAATGACCTAGGGAAGACCTAATGGACACCAAGGAAGATGGAGTGAGGATGGCAATATTGTATTCAAAATTAGTTTAATTTTATCATTGACACGCAAGAAGAACAAGAAGCAACTAAGACCGGCCTTCCTTCTTGGCATCAACGAAAACCGTCACCGAAGGCCATTATAGCTATTAAGTCCAACATCTTGAAGTAAGCCTTTAAGGCTTTTTAACTCACTAGTGGCCATTAAAGGTCATACAAACTTATACTCACGTTCAAACAAGTAGAACTGATCTCCAAACCTCTCAGCCAGAACTACGTCACTATCAGTGAGCACTGAGCTACTGAGAAGCGTCTCCTTAGCAATGCTATCAGTGGAGTTGGAGAGGACCAACCAGCGATACGGAGCACGGAGTAGATTCCTTGATGACGCCTGTTTACAATAAAACCTTACGTATTAGTTATTACACTAGAGGATGAAAAGTTTACTTGGCGCTACTTCGGTAAACGCTATGGACTCATCCCATCTGTCGGGAACTTCCGTTAGAGCTGATGCAGCGGCTGCTTGTGCCAAGGCTGAATATGCCGGTTTCGACCGAAGGTTTTTGGAGCAAGACAGTAGAGAACAGGAGCCTATTGCGTTTTAAAAATGATTACACGGCGGTGTTTGGTAGAAACATTGCGTGACCCAAAAGCTGGCTCTTATCGAGCCCAACATATTAGCATTATGATTCTACGTGGCGATGCCGCTAGAGTTTTGAAGCTGCTGTCTGGCAGTTGAGCTATCATATAACGTTTTAAACGGTCCTTACGATAGATATAGTCAGCGTTATCGGGAACCACTGGATGAGACTTGCTAGGAACCGGAAGGAGTGGCGTAATAAAGAGGAGGCCTATACCCAGCAGAGGATGCAATCGGGCTGAATGATGATGATGATGACATTACAAGTCTCGTTTTAAAGACTGTACTTAATCCGCATATAAAATACTACGATGAACAGTGCTAAGTTACTTCCTGTAACCATAAAATCGAATGTCGTACTACGCTGCTACATAAGACACACTAAAAAAAACAATCAACTAACATTTAGTATTATTTCTTCCGCTCCTGGGCATTCCAGGTCAAGTAGAAATAGTAGATCGTGGTCTTGAACCTTATTCTGCAAATAACTAGTTGAAATTCTGCTTCCCACTTTCATTATTGAATTGGCGAACGACCTTTGCTCTTCTGTAAATAAACAAAACTAAAGGATCAACATAAGAGATTCATATTCATTGATATAAAAACTAATAAATTATTTAAAATAACACTTTTCCGCTGCACTTGCACTTTTGCGCTGTAGGTTGAGGGTTTAATTTCCTCTCAGTACAAACAATTGTTTGATAAATTGTTTGATGGTGTTTGTTCTGTGTCTGGGTGTTGTATTTAAATTGTATGTAGTTATTTAAAAATTTAAAAGTATATTATAAGTCATCTGGTCACTACAATACAAGCTACTCGTGTGTTTAGGTAAATGTACGGGTGTAGGTTTAGGTGTCACTACAATACAAGCTACTAATATGTATAGGGTGTTGTGTGACAATTCACAAATTCACAAAAAAAATACATTTAAATTATTGGAGGAGAACTCCAATTGTTTATAGAAAACGCACAGCATTAAATTAACTTTAACTTTGCTTACTTAAATAATTTTAAGCCTGGACGGACTAGAGTTCTTCATGTCTTGTATTGCGAGAAGATGGATTGGAATCATTAATTAAAATCATCTTTTTGAAAAAGCTGTAGATATAACAACTTACTTTTATCCCAGCATAGATCACAAAGAATTGCCATCGTAGGCTTTTGCTCATTTGCAATGTAACTAGAAACAAGGTTGGTCCCGGCGTCGTCCCTTGCGGAACACCATTCTAGTATGGCAGCGAGAACAGCTAAAACTATATTGAAATTCATTCTGAAGAAGCGAACTGGTCGACTTTCAAAGCAAGTGTGATGTGATAGGATTCGATGTTACCAAAATGCTTAGTTAATAAGATTTCAGTATGTCCACATTATCGAAAGCTGGTCTGGATGCCACAATAAAAAAATAAACAGTAGATAAACAAGGTTATTGAATGTATGTATGTATCTATGACGAACTCTGTGACGCAGTGGGCCAAGGCTCGGCTGAGACGCAGAAGGTTGTGGGTGCGATTCCCGCCGCGAGACAAATATAAAAAAAAATATTTGTATAATCTGCAAGTATTTGTCTCGAGTCTGGGTGTTCGTATGTATAATATTTATGGATTTATAAAGTAGTATATCAGTCATGTGGTGCCCATAACACAAGCTCTGCTTACTTTGCTGTTGTGGGAAATGTCCGGCGTTATTTATTTATGTCATTATTCTTATAAACTAAAGAAATGTTGAAGACAAAGAGCGTTCACAATCGATATAATCTGTAACATTGAAATTATCAAACATCAGTTGCATGAGTAAGTATATCTTCTAGTACATCTGGTTTCATGTACCTACCTACTCTCAGAGAGGTCACATGGCTAAATCTGCCATTTAAAACTAGTTTCTTTATTGAAAAGGGTTATACGTGAGTAATATAAAAATGTGCCAGTAATTTGGTACGTGTTTCTGGATTTAAGAAATTCTCAAGAATCTGATAGTGACTATTATCATACAGTCTTAGTTCCTTTTACTTTTTGCAAGTTTATTTTGTAGCGTACCACCCTATTCCAACATACTGTATTCACTTTTGGGTAAAGTTAACAGTTTAAAAATTCGTTTGTAAGGTTAGGTTACCTACTATACTTAACTTTTCTATGTCCAACCTCAAACTCATTGTTGGTCCGTGTTTGCACAAGACACATAAATAATTCACAAATTAAACGCTCATTGGGCTTTCACGTAATACCTGTTATTATAATAATTGGTATAATTAGATTTAGGAGAATTTGTGTATACTGCATTCGGAATTAACTTAAGGTGGTACCCTGAGCAAATTATCTTGACGCGTTTTGATCGGGCTCAAATTTTTTGAACGAAACATAATTATTATAACAAAAAAATTAAAATATTTATATTATGGCACTTAGTGCTTGGCCAGACAGCAAACGTGGGCGCGGGGCAGGCGCGGCGCGGCAAACTCAAACATATGAACTTCATTTGAGTGGCCATAGTGGACACGGGGGTGCGGGGCGGACGCGGGAAGAGGCGCGGGCAACTCACGCCATAGCTCGTTCATATAAGTGGCCGCAGTGAGAGTGCTGGGCGTCAAGCGACACTCCGCGCGATAGCGAGGATCTCAAACTGCTTCAACGCATGCAAACGGCTAACCGCGCGCGTTCTTGTTATGGCGTCTTCAAAATCAATGTAGAAGAATTAATAAGTGCTATTCATGCACGACCTACACTGTGGATGTCGAAACAACGTCAATACAAAAACATAAAAGTTAATTTAAGATTGTAGAATGAAATAAAATCAAAATCTTTGGAGGATGTTCTCGCAATTTTTCATTTCATTTAAAAATTGCCATTTAATTTAAGATTTTTTCAGTAAAAATAATGTTTTCTTCATCCATATTATATTTTGACAAACACTGGACATGACAACATGCGGAACAAAGCTGCGTTCCACTGCGGACGCGCGCGTTGCCGCACCCGCGCCGCTGCCCGCCCCGCGCTGCCAGTCTGGCCAAGCACTTAAACTTTATTATATGTGAGTTTTTCTGCTTTCCGATGTAAAAGAGAAAGAGAAAGAGGGTAGACCGTTTTGTCTGCCAATAACATCCACCCACGAAGACTTAGTTTATCTCAAGATCATGACGCATGCAACTGTGCCAAAATATCGCAAAGCAGAAAAACTCACATATCATGCGAAATATCCCGCTTTGAGTGCAAATTATTGAATATACATTACTTTAGTTTTTAATTATTCGGTATTTCTTCAATTAACGATCAATGCCCCAAATACTTTTTTTGAGTAGGTATTTGCTAAGTGTACCGCCTTAAGCTTACTTCTGTCTACGACGACGTGTATAACGATAAGTAAAACAATTGAGACAATCCTTACCCTTACTATATAATATTATAAATGCGATAGTACCTAACTGTGTCTGTCTGTCTCGCTTTCACACAAAAACTACTAAACTGATTTAAATGAAATTTGGTACACAGATAGTCTAAAGCCTGAGAAAGGACATAGGCTACTTTTTAATTGGAAAAAAGTTGTGAGTTGTGAAGGGTTGAAAAGGGGGATGAAAGGTTGTATGAAAGTATTGTCATTTTAATAACTTTAAGGCTATTGATCTCTTCTAATATTATAAATGTGAAAGTAACTCTGTCTGTCTGTTAGGTTTTCACGTCTAAACCGCTAAACCGATTTTTATGAGTTTTGGTCTATACCATTTATCTCTATAGATAGATGGGACCTTGGAGAAGGACATAGGCTACTTTTTATGTAGGTAACATGCCTGCGAAGCCGCAGGCAGCAGCTAGTATTAATATAAAAACGTAACAACTAACAAAGAAAATTAAACAACGGTATTATGTACTTATAGTTTTTTTATTATATCAGTTTTATAAAGGTGTGCAAAAAGTACATTAACTTACATAAATAATTTATATACACATTTACGGAACTAAATAAAATACTGTTGTTAAGGAATGTCAGGTAAAATATCGGTTTCATAAACCAACCGCTCATCCGAATCTCAATATAATACAAGTACCTACTTAATACAAAATGTACTTAATAGTATTATAAAAATCACAAAATTGAACTACATGAGTAATGAAAAATGACTTGGTATTGTGATTGAAAAAATCAATCTCTGCCCTCTGGTAGTGATCTGGATCAGTTGAGCTAGAGATCGTTTTAAACGTTCTTCAGATAGCGCAACTGTCACATTTTATATTATTCTGTACAGTTCTGTTATGGGATTATTAATGCACATGTTGTGGAAAATCAAGATTCGTGTATAAATAGCGAGAAGTAACATCAGCTTGGGTTTCAGCTTGGGCGAAAATGCTTTCGTTTGTCTGTCCGAACGGCGTCCGACCGGCGTCTGTCCGGATGTTCTCCTCTACAGGTCGCATTTCTCAACCGATTCTCGTGAAATTTTGTGAGTCGACAAAAAAATCTATGTATTTATAAGAATATAAGAATACATAGATTTTTGTCGATTCAGTTTTTGGGAATTTTTCACATTGGCGGAGATATGAGAGTTGAAAACGTAAATGAAAGTTATATTTCAGTCATTTCGAAAAATGTTCGCGAGGTCTCACAAAACGATAGTAAAACCTCCAGTTTTACTATGGTTTTTACTTAAATAAAGAATGACCTTTAATGAAGATCGCTTTATAACTAATTTCACTTTTTTCCGTTTGCCGTCAAAATTTGAATAAATCCATATAAAAATACGCTTATTTATTACAACAATTACTTAATAAATTCACGTATCTCACGAATACTCGTCCAGTGACCCTAAGTCATTGATTTAAGGTACATAATGCAATGACTCACGAGGCGAGTGATTTAGTTTGCATTTTTTTTTAAACTAGAAAATTATATAACTTACTTCTCTAGAAGTCTTTACACTACCAGACAATGAGACAGATTGTAGCAGAAATACATACTTGGGCTATGGATATGAGACCTTTAGATAAGGAAATCTTTACTGGCTTTGATCATCTGCAACGACAGCTTCAGATATTTTCAGAAGAAACTGATTTATGGGATTTTTTTTGTAAAATCGTGGACGAAGAGGTTATAGACCTAATGGTGACCCAAACTAATTTGTACGCCTCACAACAGCTGGAAAATCCTGCTTTGAAAGACTATGCTCGTATTAAGCGCTGGAAAAATGTAACCCCTATTGAAATGCGAAAATTTATTGGCGTGTACTTGCTAACAGGCATTATTGACTTCCCCACAATTGAGTGTTATTGGAAGAAGGATGCTTTGTATTATCAGCCATTACTACACAATATCTTAATGTCCTATAACAGATTTGCTCTTATTTTGAAATGCTGGCATTTTGTTAACAATCAGAATCATGCTGGTGGGAGATTGTATAAAATTCAGCCCTATATCGATAAAATTATTGAATACTCCAGAAAAATATTTACACCAGGAGAAAGAATTGCAGTAGTCTATGGTTGGGTTTAGGGGACGATTAAACTTTCGCACGTATAACCCCCAAAAAAGTGACAAATACGGCATAAAAGTGTACAAGCTTTGTACAGAAACTGGATACGTTTGAAGCTACAAAGTTTATGCTGGTGAAGACAGAGCCTATAATGGTCTAGATAAACCGGGATCTGTGGTTATCACACTAGCTCATGATTTGCTGAATGAAGGAAGATTATTAGCTACCGATAATTACTATACAAGCACGCAGTTAGCACGATACCTGAAAGAAAGAAAAACCGATTTCTGCGGAACTCTTCGAAAAAACAGACGAAATCTTCCCAAAGAAGTGGTACATGCAAACCTAAAAAAAGGAGAAGTATCTGCCATGCAAAATGATTGCATGACTGTTGTAAAATGGCGGAATAACAGAGACGTGTTGATGCTTTCAACGTGCCATAACCATGAGATGGAAATGTCAACTGGTTTCAGACCTATTCTAAAGCCGAAAGTAGTTTTAGAATACAATCGAAGTAAAAAGGGTATAGATGTAGCCGATCAGTTAGCTAGCTATAACTCACCAGTTCGTAAAACATGCATCTGGTATAAGAAGATTGCAGCTGATCTTATTTAGATAGCGGTTATAAATGCTGTTCTTATTTACAAGGACATCAATCCTAACAAAAAATTACCACTGTTGAGCGGGCACGAAATGATAATAAAACGCCTCTTGGGAATTCAAGAACCAGGGCCGTCACGTGGGATTACGTTAGCATCATCTTCATCTGCATCATCCTCATCTACAGCATCTACACCTACATCCAGGAGAAGAAGTTCAGCTACCGTCCAGGCCCACAAACTGATAAAATTCGAAAGGCAGCTGAACGGATGAATCTATAGAAAGAGGTGCGCTGGTTGTTATAAAAAACTGAAAGAAGGTCGTTCAGTTGCTGATGCGCGTACAAAATCAAAAAAGACTGACACACAATGCCAATTTTGCAAAAAACCACTGTGTCTTGCATGTTTTAATGAAACTCATTAGAATATATCTCTTAATTCGTTATTTTTAAGTTCAATGTTCAAAGTTATGTCAATTCTAAATAAATAAAAAAATTCGATGGCTCATTGGTTTTTTAATTTTACCTATACAATCACTCATACGTCTAGGTACATAGCTAGTAAGTTTCTGTTACGTCCACGAAGTAAGAGCCCATTATGTTTGAACTGAGCAGTGACCCACATGTATGGCACGGACGTCTCGTTCTAACCCAAAATGACCCACATGTGGGTCACGGACAGTGAACGTGTATTGGTAGTAATTCTGTATCACCTAGCTAAAATTCTGGATCTAGCTAAAATTTCGTAATTTCGAAAATAATCGATGTCTCAATCGCGTTTTGGCTTTATGTCACAGGGATGACAAGTTATGCTTAGTGTCGTATTTTACGATATATAGTGTCGTGCGTGTCGGATAGAGTAAAAAACATTCATATTAGTGGTATTTCTGTTATGCCGCAAAAATTTCGTATAATACCTACGAATCTTTCAAAGTTTAATAAAGGTTTAAATTGTTATTTTGATCTTTCATTGAATTGTTTTTTTTCAAGAATTTTCCGCAGTTATAGTCAACAACATGGCGTCTAAAATACGTCTAAATCGTATCAATTTAGAAAATTGAAAAGTCAAATTTTAAAATGTTACTCAAATTCAGACTTTATTGTAAACAAAATAAGATCTTTCGTATTTCACGATATTTCAATTAGTCCGACGAAATATCTGCTTATATTGTCAAATAGACTAGTATTGGCCTCAATTCTGTTGGCACCAACCTAACTAATTTTAGCTAAAATTAGGTTTAGAACTGTCAAATGAAACTTGGTATTCTGCTGTTACTAACTTATCCTAATTTAATTTTATATAATTTAATTAAGCGTTCCTAATTTAGTTAGATGGTACCAACCGAATAGGTTTTACAAATGCTATGACTAACTAAAATATATTTTAGATAATTCCTAATTTTAGCAATGAACCAACCGAATTGTCACCATTGTGTACTAATACAAAATGCTTAGGTATAAAGTAAGACGCAACGTCTTCCAAATAGTGACCGATCTGTACGATGCTTAGCTTATAACTAAGCAACTATAAAAAAATATAATGTGGACTAGCTACGTTTCTTTGGTTTGTAAAGTTCCATTGCTTATATTACAATTAGATTCTGTCCTGTTTTGTAAAGGCTCCTTTTCACTGGGTAACTTGAAATTATTGCACAAGTATACAACCTGAAAAAAAAAAAAGAAAAAATATTATTTACACTAATAAATAAATAAATAATGCCGGACATTTCACACAGCGTCATCTAGCCCCAGAGTAAGCGGAGCTTGTGTTATAGGTACCACATGGCTGATATACTACTTATATACTCCCGCCGCGGAATAAATGTTTGTATGATCTAAAAGTATTTGTCTGGGGTCTGGGAGTTTCTATATATACTATGTATATATTTTAAAAATAAATAAGTATATCAATCATGTGGTTCATGTGCTGTGTGAAATGTCCAGCATTATTATTATTATTATTATAAAGATAAACGGTCAAAAGCATTTATTTAGCTAATACTTAACCATACTCCACATAGGTATTATGAATTCGAAAGTATCTCTGTCTGAAACCTTATCATGGCTAAACGTATCTTGATGAAATTTTGTAAAGAGATAGATTGTACATTGAAACGGACGTAGGTGACTTTATGTATATACACGTACAAAATCGCGGGCAGTCGCTAATAGAAAATATTTTTGGCTAAAAAGTTTATTGGAAGAAAAGTATTAAATTACCGTGTATACTAAAATTGGGAATCCTACGATAGCGCCAGCTAGGACATCCCACCAGTGGTGCCTGTGATCTACCATACGCGATACTCCGCAGTAGAAGGCGACAAGCGTTAATACTATCTGTACGCCGAGTACTGAACGCGACCGTAACGCCCTCTGGTGAAGGTAATACTGCAAAAGAAATAGTAAAATTAATTATTTTAACAATTATGTTTTATAAACTAAAAAGACAACTGACTTCATGTATAAAAAAAATTGTTTCATCAAAGAGTGGATGACACGTTTTCAATTTTTTTTATTTAAAACCTAATTACTAAACCGATTCTAATAAAATTGATATGGGACCAATCGGGAAGTATATCCTTTAACATGAAATTTTTTTTTTTGAGGTAACAAACATAAAAATATTATCTTACTTTGTATTCTTTCCAGGCTCTGAATGTAGGTAATATAGTGAGGGTTCCAAATACAGCTGCAATACTCTAGAATGCTTCTAACATAGGAATAATACAGAACCTTCAAGCAACTAATGTCAGAAAAGGGGCGGCTAACACGCAGTATAAAACCTAAAGCTTTGTATGCTTTATTGACAATTACATCTAAATGTTCTGAAAACGTTAATTTAGAGTCTATTTGTACACCAAGATCAGTTTTATTTGTAAGTATCATATTATGCATACCACGTAATCTATTTCTCTCTCTCACACACACACACACACACACAAAAAAGTAATGTCATAATGTAATCGATAGTCAAAACGATGTACGTAGCTAAGAGTAGGGTTTTGCACGATTATTGACCCGATACATCGTTTATCGATTAATAGTAGACTCCTGCGCGTGCACCAAAAGACATATACAAAAAACACAATTTATTAAAATTATAATTATTCTAACATATTTTTTTTACACAACTCTCATACACTCACATAATTATAATGTATAATTATTAATAGGTATTTTCTATTAACTAATAACATGTTTGGTTAGTGACTGTCTTCTAAATTATAGGTGATAAACATAATATGTAAATCAGTTATTGGCTTTACGATAAATGCGAGTGAAATACAGAGACGAGATGTTTATGCGTCAGGATTTGACTCTCCAGGTCGTGACCGATTGGGGCGATGCCAATACGCAAGCTTGTCTTTTTTCAAAAAAAAGTGAGTACTGCTGCATATATTGCATCTATGGGATGGTTCAGCCAAACACCAGCTGGCTGCTTTGGACTCGATCGAGCGTAGAGCATTGAGGGTGATAGGTGAGCAGCTAAACGCTGAGACTAAGTTTCAGAGTCTCGAGCACCGGCGTAAAGTTGCTTGCCTTTCGATCTTTTATAGAAAACATTACGGTATTGCCCAAGAATTGCATATCTAATTCCACCATCTCCTTTTGACAACAGGACAAGCAGACGTATCGCTCAATACCATCCATACCTTGTCAGTCTACCCTTACGAACAAAGCGCTTTGCTTCCACATTTATAATGCGTACAGCCAAGGATTGGAATGCTTTGACGTCGTTTGTCTCTTCATGTCAAGAGCAAATATGTATCTTCTAGACCTGCGTGCCTCATCGTTGACCAAATCGTCACTTGAAGTACCCCATACTGTATTTTCCCGGCAAAACCTCAGCAGGGAGCGCATTCCTCAACCGGAGCGTTCGCGGGAGGAAATTCCTCTAAACCGCACTGTAGGACTATGGAGTAAGTAAAAATCGTTCGTATTTTACGAAATTTTAGCTAGTCCAGTGAATAAACAGCATCAAACTAGCAATCCCTACATAATTTTACTTACTTGTTTAGACACAACTTAGACAGATCTTTGTGGATACTGATAACCAGATGTTTCAACATGTCTACCAACATTTTGAACATTTAAACACGGGCTTTACTCACGTATTATTTTGGTGATTCATCAGGGTGAGTTTGATCCGCGGTCCGCTCGTTGCCGCTCGAGTTCACGGTTCGCACTGCGGGTGAGGTATCTTACGGCGCGAGTCGTGCGTGCGGGTAGAGGGGGAAACGTTGTCACGGCAGGCGGTAACAAATTTGGTGCTAGTACTGGCTCTTCGACTTCGCCACTCGTGCCCACAACATTGGGAACCGTCAAACATACAGCACTGACACTATCACTAACCGGCTCCACATCGTTACTATACAGAACAAACATCTACGTTCGTCACATAAATGATGAAGATTCTCTAGATGAATCGAAACAATGTCGGTGCCTCCATCGACAAAATAATACGTGAGTAAAGCCCGTGTTTATCAAAATGTATAGTACAACTCACGAAAGTTTTGAAAGTGAAATGTCTACCAACACTTACTTATTAGGTAAATATTAAATGTACTTATTTCTAATATTATCTATAAGTATATAAGCTGCATACATGTCCTCGTACATTAAATACCTAGGTACGTGACACGTTGCACACTCATCGTCCGTCACAATTGGTACATTAATGCCCACTGCCTTATAGGTAACCAAAAACATAGTTAAGTACTTGTAAGAGTCAGCCAAATTTTGTTGCCGCAGTTACGAAGCCACCCAAACACCTCTGTCGTGACCTAACAATGTTTCAATAACCGGGCCCGACAGCATAACATGCCCTCCGAAGAAAATGCGACTGCTATCTATGGCTTAATTAGTGCTATATTCTTCTTCTTCTTCTTCTTCTTTGTTAATGGCATGTGACGTAATGGTCGATGGTGGTCAATTGTCAATTCTAAATGTCATCGCGGAATAGCCGTCTAGAATTTTATTAGAATTCCTCGTCGTTCAAATCACATTGCACCATAATACACATAAAATTCAATTGTCCATACTTGTTCTATGTTGTCACAATTTATTCATTAAAATTGCGCTAAGATTACTGAATAAAACATGAAATAAAACGAGTAAAAAATATTAAATTAGCAGAGCTTTGTTACTTCATGAAATGAAAAACGAAGAATCTAAGTGCTATAAGTATATGCTGATGATGTGTCAGTCCATTGCTGGACCCAAGCGTCTCCCATGGCACGACAGTGAGCTCATCTTTATTTTCCTCCAATCCCTGCCATCCACTCAAGAACCAGTCTGCCCCAACGGCCATCGGTTCTACGGCATATGTGACCTGCCCAATACCACTTCAGCTCGCTAAACTGATGAGCTATATCGGTTATCTTGGTTCTATGTCGATTAACTTAGTTCTGAAATCGATCCTTAAGAGAAACTCCGAGAATATCGGTCTGTAAAGCTCGCTCAGAGCCCTTGAACTGGTGGACAAGTCGTACGGTGAGTTGCCACGTTTAAGCACCGTAAGACATTACTGGTAAGACCTGCATAAAACTTACAATAAGGAAGAGTCCAGCGTGTATCGCCAATGAAGTATGTCCTGATGGGAAGCTCGTGTTAGATTGCGTTAACCAGGGGGCCTTAGTACATGTGTAGTGCGCCACGTATTCTGATCTGTAATTAAGTTACAATAAAGAAACAAATTATAATAGTAGTTATAGTCACCTCTTGTGTTCTAAAGGAGCCTCCGAGGCACGTTTTCACCACACTGGTTTGAAAGAAGTAATAATACGATAGGATGAAGAAATCATGCACAATATTGATATTATTGTTGAATGGCCTGTCAGCACAGTTGGTAGTAGCTCTGCTTTCTGCACTGTAGGTCGAGGATTCAATCCCCTTCACACATTATGTGACGAACGTAGATGTTTGTACTGTGTCTGGGTGTTTTAAAGAATCTTATGTATGTATTTCAAAATATATAAGTATTATATCAGCCATCTGGTCCCAAAATCAAAATCCGTTGCATAGTGTTAAAAATCTAAGCATACATCGGGACAGACAGACAGACACCGGGAGGCGACTTTGTTTTATACTATGTAATGATGAGAGGACATAACTAGACCCTGATTAAGGTTTAATTAATAATAACTAGGGGTCGCCTACTGTTCGAAATTCGACAATAATGAATTAAAATTTAATGTATTTATTATGCATATTTTTTTACAAAATATAGCATTCTGCACTCCTTCTCTATATAAACTAAAAGTGTGCGAAATTTCATACTCCTCCGTCCGCGCAATTTTCGTAAAAAGGGGTACAAAGTTTTTGCTTCACGTATTGATATATAGATAATGCTGGACATTTCACACAGCATCATCTAGGCCCCAAAGTAAGAACTTGTGTTATGGGTATCACATGACTGATATACCTCATATATACGTTTATTGAATTTGTAAATACACATTATACATAGAAAAACACTGAGAAACGAGACAAATATTTACAGATCATACAAACATTTGTCCCGCGGGGAAATCGAACTCGCTACGTTCTGCGTCTCAGGCGTGCCCACTGCATGCTAGATTCTGACATACCGATTATACGTGTATACCGGACTAATTTGATAACTGCCAACGAATTTATTGTAAGGTTTAATATTTTGCTCGTTAAGATTAGTGAATTAAGACTAAAATGCTTGATTATTGGAGACTTTAACATATAATACCCGAATGTCGAATCAATTTCGTGATACGAGATATTTTTTTAACTGAAGACATTTTAATACAGCTAATGCCTACTAATATTATACATGCGAAAGTAACTATGCCTGTCTGTCTGTCTTTTTCTTACGTTTTCACGTCTAAACAGCAGAATCGATTTTCATGAGTTTTGGTATAGAGATAGGTGGGACCTTGGAGAAGTACCTACATAGGCTACTTTTTATGTATGTACCACGCGTGCGAAGCCGCAGGCAGCAGCTAGTACCATAATAGAGAGAAATTCCAAAGAAAAACACTTTCACTCACCTTCGCCCAACGTTACAACTTGAACTGAGTTACGCGGGATCACACGATTGCCAAATTTACCCGAAATTCAGCACTCCGGATATCCGAAATCTGGTCTCCGGCTTTCTGTTGCATCCCAGTATAAACAACAACGGATGAACGGTATAAATAAAATAAAATAAACATACCCTTCACAAGTAGCAGCCTCCTTCGGGCTACAGGTATCGAAGAAGTGCGGCCTGGGAGACCCGACTATCAACTTCAAAGCCTCAACGACTACCAGATTGATGAGCATACCATACACGTACTCTTTGTACCAGCACAAAGCTTGCCTGGCCTTGTCTGTTCTGTCTTGGTTGTAGATCCGTTCAACTAATAACAGCTGAAAGAATTTGTATTATTAACCACTATTGTTACCCGCGACGTCATTTTTGTTTTTTTTTGAGACACAAAGTAGCATATGTTCTTCTCCCGAATGCAATACATCTTACCAAATTTCTTCAAGATCCGTTCAGCCGTTTCGCCGTGAAAACGTAACAAACAGACAGAGACACTTTCGCATTTATAATATACTAGCTGTACGCGCGCAGCTTTGCCCGCGTTGAAGATCTTTCCCGGGATAAAAAGTAGCCTATGTCACCCGGGGATAGTGTAGCTTTCCAACGGTAAAATAATTTTTCAAATCGGTCCAGTAGTTTTTAAGTTCGTTTCGTTACATACAAAAATAAAAATCTTTATAATATTAGTGTAGATATATATTTATATGGATGAGCATGCGCACAGCACTACTAAGTGCCTGTCATTGTCATGTCAAGTTAATGACGTACATGGTTTTCTAGCTTATGACGGTCTCACGAATCTAATTTTATTCTTATACAGATTTTTACAATGATTAATTTATTAATTATTTACTATAGATAGATAGATAGATTAACACTTTATTGTACACAAAAATAACACAGACGAAATGATAGAAATAAAATTGTACAGTGGGCGGCCTTATCGCTAAAAGTGATATCTTCCAGGCAACCTTTAGATGGACATGATAAACAAAAACAGAACGAAGGCGGTGTACAAAAATTTACTTAATGTACTTGTACAAAAAATATAAAAATACAAAATATTATTGTAATTATGCTAATCGGTAAACTTCTTATATAAAAAAAATCATTAGTGATAAATTATATCAACCAGTTAGCAGATTCTAGAAATGGACAAATAATGATTATGAAATTTGACTTTAAAGATATGGATAGATTTGGATGCGCGGATAGATGCAGGTAAGGAGTTCCATAAGCGTACAGCTTGAACAGTGAAGGATTCACCATACATAGCTAAACTATGGACAGGAGTAAATAGCTGGAGAGTGTCAGAAGAGCGCAGAATACGATCGTCTGCCTGATGCAGGAAAACAAAACGTTCCTTTAGATAACAGGGAGAGGATGACAGAAAAAAGATTTTGTATAGAAAAGACAGGATATGAGCATTCCGGCGAAAACGAATATGGTGCCACTTCAGTTTCATGCGAAATACGGAAAACGAAAATACGAAATACGGCTAACCTCATGGTCTAACGAGGCCATGAGGGTAGCCTTTGGATAGCCTATAGACATCGTGAACAGATTTGACAACTGACAACAAGTACAAGTAGTAGTACTTCAAAACGAGAATGGCGACGAAGCGATGTTGTAAAACTTCTTTATCTTGAAGCAGGTAAGCGGAATTAGGGACCAGTATCAGATAACAGGTGAAAGAGTGAGTTAATAGGCTGAAAATTCAATTAACCTGGCACCTAGGTACCAACTATATTGTTATTAAGTTCATAACAAATAGATGGATTTTTTGATAAATTCTTATGGGAGGGTAAACCGATTCGTTGCGTAACGCGTTACGGCACCAGTCTCTCTGGCTTCCCTTTCTCTCACGCATACGGCAGCGGTAGGCAGGCTCCTCCTCTCTCACTCTAACCCACAGCGCTAGTTAGATTAGTTTAATTATCACTTCTGTCGGGCGTCCTGAGACGCACACGTTTCTTTTGTCTTCTGAAGAATGGAAGTGCTCAGATGAATATGCCACTGTAGTCACCCATCCAGGTACCGACCTCACAGAAATTTAGCTAATTTCTTGGATCTGTTGAATTTCTTACTCAGTTTACGCTTAAAAACTCTTCACAGTGAAGAAAATGCACGATACATCATAGGCACTTTTATGGTTTTATTTATAAATAGAAAATTCTATTTAGAGGTTTAATAGAAGTGCAGGGCCATTGCCATTAGACCACCACTGCTTGTTCTGATCCACAGGTTGTGGGTTTGAATCCAGCCATGCACTAATTAATTTTTCGTTTCGTTTAAAAAATGTACTCATACTGACACGTACCAAGTTTACAAAAGGAGAAACAGAAACCTTTAGCCTTTAACCCTTTCACCACAGAGGTTCGAAATAACACAACACAATAAGAAGCAATCAGTTCGAACCGTGAACTCGAGCGGCAACGAGCGGACCGCGGATCAAACTCACCCTGATGAAAATTCTCTAGATGAATCGAAACAGTGTCGGTGCCTCCATCGACAAAATAATACGTGAGTAAAGCCCGTGTTTTATCAAAGTGTACAATAAGAAGATTTTAAAATAGGTACAGTTTCCAACTATGCCCAGAATTCACTTGTTAATCGGGTGCACAGGAATTATAATAATGTATTTAGTGACATTGATATTTTCCACACCAGCAAATGCGGTTTCAAACGAAAGGTTCCCCACTCTAACCTTTTTAAACCTTAACCTTGAGAGTGTAATTGTGTAATATATGTTTTTTTTTTGCAATTTTGATAACAATTTAAATTAGTTTAGTATTTTCTTTTTTTAGTTTAACTTTCTCGTAATACTTTTTTTTTTGTAATTTTAATTACAATTAATTTTAGCTTTGTATTTTGTTTAACATTTTTGTATTGTTTGATATTAGTATATTAATATGTGTAGGTGCTGAAACTACCAATTTATTCGTGACGCTATATAAAAAAACCCTGTTGTTTATAAAATGTAAATCCATTTTTGGCTGTATGTTATGTTATAAGATATATATTATTCAATAATGAAAGCTGTGAATTTTGTGTTTTAAATAAATAAATTCCAATGTAAGTAGGAGTATGTGTAAAAGATGACATATGTAAGATAGGAGTGACTAAAATGATGAGGGGAGTGAAAAATAAAAGCCTGGGCTTATAAAATAAAAAAACCGGCCAAGTGCGAGTCGGACTCGCGCACCGAGGGTTCCGTACAAACCTGTAGATATACAAGTAAAAGTTCAACCATCACGACAATCGAGTCATAGTTATAGTATTTTTATTGGAAAATGAAATCCATAACGTGACAATATTTATTAAAAATATTTTTACTATATGATGTAACTAAAAATTTACAGTTTTCGCAATTTTTTCTTTATTTGTGCTATAAGACGTTACTTTGTACCAAATGTCAAGATTCTGAGTTCACAAGTACCCTGTAGGTTTTGATTCCCTTGCGAGTGTCGAAAATTTGCGGCATAAACGGCTGTATCTTTTGACTGTGTTGGCTTAGAAGTTTGACGGACAACAAAGTGATCCTATAAGGGTTCCGTTTTTTCCTATCGAGGTACGGAACCCTAAAAAGGGCAGGAAAATTATGCTTTCAGTAAGTACTTACTACTGCTAGCGGCAACAGAAATATAGTTCCAAAGAGATGCTTAGCCGTGATAGTGTCTCCTGTGAACTTGTGGGATAAAGCAGGATCATTGCACATGAAGCCTACTTTGCCTCCAGGGATCCATCGTGTTTCAATTATCAGGAAAATTAGCAAGCCTGAAACAATCATACTGTAATTACTAATTAACCAATTGTGCACGCAGCTAAATCCTTTTGGTAACTATATAGAAGTAGCTTTAAAATATTCCAGATTAAGTACTGACCATATCAATATATAAAATTAGAGAATAACTTAGATATAAATTAAAAGAAATATATACTTATGTAATGATTACAAAACGGTTATTTGTAAAAATAGTGATAATCATGGTATAATACTAAAAAGAAAGATTAACTCGATGTTCCCACAGTTAGGTTAAAAGGTAAGTTAATAAAATATTTTATAGGGCAAAGTGTATGCTTCTATAACAAGGTCCCAACCCAAGTGATGTGTTAGACGACCTCTGTGACGCAGTGGGCTAAAGGCCGACTGAGACGCAAAAGGTTGCGGGTTCGATTCCCGCCGCGAGACAAATGTTTGTATGATCTGCAAGTATTTGTCTCCGGTCTGGGTGTTTCTATGTATAATATGTATGTATTTACAAAAAAAAAAAAAAAGTATATAAGTAGTATATCAGTCATGTGGTACCCATAACACAAGCTCTGCTTACTTTGGGGCCAGATGATGTTGTGTGAAATGTCCGGCATTATTATTATTATTATTATTATTTCGCAAATTTAAAAGTGTAATAAAACCGAAACTCAAAGCATATTAGAAAATAACAGATTATTTAGATGACAAAAAAGTTTGGGATGAATCTGCCCCAACTCGACTCTGCATTCATACCAAAATTGGCAAGGATCATATAATAGTACATTATGGTACTAGTGTGTAATGTTGGTGATTACCGCTGAGGCGCCATTGAGACCCGAGCCGCTAGGTGAGGGTCTTAGAGAGCCGAGGACGGTAATCATCAATACACACGTGTATCATACGACGTTTTTCAACACACTTGGGAATAAAATAACAATAAAAATCATTTTCTCATTTTATTTAGTAGATAAAAAGTTTAATTTCAACAGTGAAAACGAGTTGTGAAAAATGATTCGCTATGGCGGGAAAAATTAATCAGTTTTCCTATGCGCGCGCATTGCGATCAGCCACAGGCTAAAGGGATGAGGTTTTTGTTTTATTTTCCGCGCATAGAGTTTGTGCCTATTCTGCCACGTACAAAATGGGGAATTTAAAGTTTTCTTTTATTACAGATAAAACAAAATTTATATTTGAGTGAAAGTTTTATTTATTAAACACGTACGAGTTAAAATTATCTATTTAAATAAGAAGTTGCATGAAATGAGCAAGCAATAGGAACATTAATTTATTTGTTCTATTAAACACGATCTTTTTTTGAATAAAAACTTTTTTAAGAACAAAGCACCTCAACCAATAAAATAAAAAAAAAACTATAACTAACTAGTGAGTTATAGTTATAGAACGAGGAACATTAATTTATTTGTTCTATTAAACACGATCTTTTTTTGAATAAAAACTTTTAAGAACAAAGCACCTCAACAAATAAAATTTAAAAAAAAAACTATAACTCACTAGTGAGTTATAGCAATGAAAAAGTCGCAGTTTGATTATGGGTGTCATTCTGTGCCTAATTGCGGTGACCATAGAGCCACTTTATGAGCAAGTGTGTTGAAAAAAAATGTTAAGACCAGAGAAGTTTCTTGCCGGATTCTTCTTGAACTGGGGTTGAACTGGCACCTAGATTCTCTACCATGTAATAAGACGATTCAAAGTGACCCTTGTGATTGTATTGAATAAAAAATGATTCCACTTTTTGACTTCGACTTGACTTGAATATAAAATTAAATTATATCGGCCTAGTCATTACATTGAGTCACATACGAGCATGCAAACATCGACACAAACCATTTATAATATTAGTATGACTGGCTACTTTGTCCTCATAGAAACTTGATATCTCATTTCATTCTAATATTAGCTCTTATTCGGGATGTTTGAATACAACAATACCTTTTGATAGGTAAATAAACACATAGGAGGATTTAACATGTATTTAATAATAGTTTTCTTCCATCTTTTATTCTTTTGAGAACTTTTTAAAAAAAATACTTAACAGCAAATACCCATTATACAATAAAATATTCAATACAAAAAATAAGTACAGCACTATAACAATGTACATATAATATGTACGTACAAAAATAGAAATGATAGAAAAATTATATGGATCAATACATAAATACAATTCATCATCATTGGCCTAATAGACCAGGGTAGAAGCCTTTAAAAATAATAAAAAGTGAAAAAAAAAATTGTAGGATGAAACCCATTGGAAAAGGAGGAGAATATTATAAAAATGGAAGGAATGGAAATGAATGGATATAAGAATGGAATGAATGAAACACTTTTTTCACATAACCTCAAAATTTATGTAAAAAATTCAAAAAACCAAGTTTTTGGTTTTTTATTTGTATCATTTACAAAAAATATTTTTTTTCACGAAATTTGAAGAAAAGTTACCTTTTTATGACCCAAATACACTGTAATTTATTTGATTTGAAATAGTTATATTTTCACCTTATTTTGACTTAATATCGAAAAAGCACCCTAACTTTCAATCGAAAATTCACCCGTAAAAATATCAGCTTTTTTCAAAAAGTTTGTGTGCTTTCTGTTCGTTGAAATCTCTACTTTCCGATGGTGTTAAAATATATATATTAGGTTGGGGAAAAAGTCTTTTCGCATTATAGTACCTATGTATGAACTTGTAATAAAATCTCTTTGGCTATACTATTTGTATCTGGCTGGTTTTGGTATCATTAAGAGTTTAAATTTTAAAGAACATAATTCCAAATTCAAATTAGGAAAATGCGTGATTTTTATTCGTTTTTCGTACTGTGAATCTAATGAAGAAATTCGATACATTTTAAAATTTTACTACAAAAAAGGTAAAAATGCAACGCAAGCCTCGAAAAAAAATTGCGTAGTTTATGGACCTAGTGCAGTGTCTGTGAGAGTAGCACAAATTTGGTTTAAGCGTTTTCAATGCGGAAATTTTGATGTCAAAAGATGCACGTCGCTCTGGTCGCCCTATTACGGATAAAATGGATGCCATTTTTGAAAAAGTGGAACAAGATCGGCATATCAGTAGTTACGACGTAGCTGAAGAACTGGGAATGGACCACAAAACAGTTTTGGCGCATTTGAAAAAAACTGGGTACACAAAAAGCTCGATATTTGGGTACCTCACGAGCTCACTGAGAGAAACCTAATGAACCGTGTACTCATTTGTGATTCTTTATTACGACGTCAAAATAAGGTGAAAAAATAACTAATCCAAATCAAATAAATTACAGTGTATTTGGGACATACAAAGGTAACTTTTCACCAAATTTCGTGAAACAAAATATTTTTTGTAAAAGATACAAATAAAAACCAAAAATTTGTTTTTCTTAATTTTTTACATACATTTTGAGGTTATGCGAAAAAAGTGTTTATACAAAAGTTGTAGATCGTAGATCTTTTTATTACCTACAACTTTACCATTTGACTTTTTGCCGGAAATCGAGATAAACCGTTTTTTACCCTTAAAACCTCATCCCTCAACCCTTCCCGACCTCAGATCGCCCGTAATTTAGTTTTCCTTCCATTTTTATAATATTCTCCTCCTTTCCCAATGGGTTTCATCCTACTATTATTTTTTTTTGGTTTCAAAAATTATAGACCCTGGTCTATAAGAACATCTGTGGAAGATGATTTAGGTAACACCACCTAGTCAAGGTACAGAGCAGTTATTTGTAATTGAAAACTTTCGTTCATGGATCCACTTCAGCAAGCTGAGGTGGGTGAAGTTTCCTCTCCACTCATGCCACTTTGCCTAGGATTCTGATTGATAGTGCAGGCTTTCCCAGGTACCCAGGTTGCCGACAGGACCCACAGGAAAGACGAGTCAGTACATGCCGAGTTGCATCCATTGCAGGTGCATAACATGCATAAATATAATTATGTATAAATAAAAGCAAGGTAAAGGTAAATTCTTCAGTTTCAGTTTCAGTTTTATCAATCTCTTATAGATTACAATAATCAGCTACAAGTAATCAGCTGATGATGTAATAGAGAGATTTTAACCAGCCAGTATATTGAGCTGATTGAAGCATGCCAGCTATGTATAATATTAGCATATCCCGCAACAGACCCACATTGACCCTGTTAACTTTAAAATTCTGAACAGTTCCTCTCTTATTCTTATTTTCTTATTCCGGCATTCGTGACACACTCCATTAACATATAATACACTACATCTTTTACCCCACAGATCTCACAATCTAGACTGTTTAAAAAGAGTGTAAGTACAGTTCTGTATATTTTTGTAAAAAGTTAACCTAGTAAGTATGTTTTAGTTATGTTAATTTCTACTTTATAATTTAAAGTACAAATATCTTCAAATGTATTCTTTATGAATTTGTATTTTTTACTTATAGTTTGAGTTAATTGTTAATTACTATGTGTTCTATTGCAATGATTTTGTATGATACACATTAGGGAAGTTACTGGTTTTCTGTAACACAGTGTAAACTAACACAAAAACCAATGCATCACTAACTCTGTTACTTACAAAAAATATTTGAAATATAACATTTTGTATTTGTTTGTCCACTTTCCTTTTCAGATATTTGAAACTGTTTAACAGCATATGTCCGGAATGCAGCCTATGAACTATGACAATGAATTTCCTATTCAATTGAATATCAGCAAACCATGCTATACAATGGTATACACGTCTCCAGAGAAGCAATATCAAAATATGATTTCCACTTAGTTCTGATATCTATATATTTGTACTTCAGAATTTTCTGGTATCATAAAGACTTCTGTATTTGATTTTCCTTCTCGACCCAGCGTGTTAGCTACCTTGTTACCCTGTATACCTACAGTTGTGAAGGATGAAGTATCCGGCATTATTTATATATAATCTATCTAATACTCCATAATCTACAACTATGAAGGCGGATTGATAGGGTGCCTGAAGCTTTTCGCCACTGTATAACAACTTTTTAAAGTCAGTAAGTAGGTAAGTGAGCTTAAAATGAAACGGTTTTATATGGTTTGCGAGTTTTTTAAAAATAAAGGATTACCTCTATGCCAGCGGTTGGTTTTGGACCAGAACAACTTTACTTTGTCCATTAGTCCGATTTGCACACAGACGCGCTCTATTTCACTACTAAACACTATCTGTGTTGAAATTAACTGTACAGTAAACGCCAGGTTAATTTGTTTAATTGTTTATCTAACGCCCTGATTCGTCGCACTTTAAGTGAATTATCGTTCTGTTTGGTTAGTTATTAATTTCGAACTAAATTGTTTATTTTCTCTCCACTCCATATATTTTTCTTCTGTTGCAGTGCTGCCAACTCGGTCTGTCCGTCCTCTGTCAGTTCAGTACTGTACAAAGGCCGTGCAACCATTAAAACCCGTTTACATCGTGCTCCTACTTATGCTACTCGCGCTGCAGTAAATAATTCCGGAATTATTTCTGCAGCAATATACCAGCAGTGCGTGTTTAGATCACATTATGCTCTCACACTTCAACCTTGGGCAAGTCCGGACGTCATAATCATTGCTCATAAAACGCTCCTACCTACTATGTGTCATCTGGACTGGACGACTGAACATGTAGTAGAGTAGATAAAGATGGCAATGTAATGTAGGTATTTGTATCATCCACTTTCCGGCGGTGACGACGTCTCTCTTGTAATTTATAAATTATTAATATATTGAAATAGAAGAAACATCTATGTTCATTACACACATATTTATCCTAGGAGAGAATCGAACCCACAACCTAAAGCGCAAAAAGCAGTATTTCATTAGTTTTAACTGGAACGGTGGATACCTACTTACTCAGGTATGTATATACTGTATTACCTATGTACATAGGTAATGCAGTAAGTTGGTATCTACCGTACCTAGGTAGGAATCTACAGTTCTTAAGGTTGTTGTTGTTTCTATCTATCTATACTGTATAATTTCCTACCTACAGTGTCAATATATCCTGGACAGGTTCCTACCTACTTTATTACCCTAAACCTAGATCATCCAGTATGACCTAGCTAGCCTTCTACCTACTTTGTCATCTCGATGACTGAATACTGTTAGTAGATAAATAAAAATCGGGTTGCACTCTGGGAGTTCCGACAGAAGTGAAAACTTATTTTGGCTCGTTAGAGTTTAGTAATAAATCACTACAAAATCAGTAATTATGGTAACTGCCAATCAAATACTGAACGAACACATATGATTCAATATTTTTCGTTCAGAATGTAGATAATATAGAACCTAACTCAATAAACTTCTCCATACAAAAGTAGACTGTAAACATGTGAATTAAGGTTTATAATCAAATGGGGCGAGCGTGGCAGCTAGCTGCGTCTCGCCTCAGACGGTAACGGTGTCGTGAATCCAGAGGTTTTACCTCATCTAAAAAAATGCGTACCGCGCTAAAAGAAGTTTTCACTTCAAAAATCATAAAAAAAATTCGGCGACAACGACAAATCTTTTGTTGTTTGTTTATTTTTATTTTTAAGTGAGTTAAACCAATAGGCAGAGCGTTTTATGAGTAATGATTTCGATGGCTGGCCTTGCCCGAGGTTGAATGCAACAGAAGTGTGAGTGCATAGTGAACACGCACTGCCGTGCCGGTATGTTGCTGCAGAAATAATTCCGGAATTATTTCCAGCAGCGCGAGTAGCATGAGCAGGAGCATAATTTAAACGGGGAGTATGATTCAGAAATGGTATAGCACTCGGTATTTCTAGCTTTTAATTTAAAGAATATTCATGTAAAGGTGGGTATGGGTACTTTTTTCATATTAATTTACATAATTTATTTAGCATGTCCGGATTTGGTAATGATTAAGGCCTCCCTTTGTATTCGCACACTGCTTAAATTGAGGTGACGGGCTCCTTGTACCTGGGTCATTTTTCGAACATTATTTTGGAAAGAGGTTCCACTATGTTTGTAAGGACGGTATTTTGGTACACAACAGCACTAGTTTTCAAACCTTTCTGACAGAAATGCACCTATTCTGTTAGGCCTGAATATGACATTCCAAGCTAAACCATGCATGACGAAGGATAATGCCCTCGCTAGACCCTCGAAATACGGGCGCTTGCTTCTTCACTGCTGTGGGCGTACACTTTATCATTTTGGTTGTAGTAACTTTCTTCGATGTTAATTTTTTTTTCATCCGAAAACAAAATTTGGCGATATTTTTTCTTACGTACTGCCATATCAAAGTGCGAGATCTTTCCAACCTTATTTTTTTTAGGTGCGTATCCAAAAAATGTCCAGTCTTTTTTCGATAAGCCCGTAGTCCTAGATCTTGATTTAACACCCTTTTAACAGTTGTTCTGCTTAGTCCCATCTGAAGAGCTAAGATTTTTTGTTTACAGACGGGATTTCGTTGGATTCGGGCTCTCACTGCTTTGACGACCGCTGGTGTCCTAAGCGTGTGAGGTCGGCAGCTCCTTTTACGACCTTCGAGGCTCGAATCTTCACTGAATCGTTTGATGGTTCGATGAACAAACTTTAATGTTATTTTCAAATTTTGCAGAATGTTGAAAATCTTTGTTGGCGCGTAATCACAACGGTGCAACGCGATAACCGCGACTCGATCTTTAGCGTTTATTCCATTTTGAAAAATGAACATAAGTGAATTTATTAAATTTTTTTAGAAAGCTTAAATGTTCTTTTTTCAAAATTAGTAATAGATTTCTGGCCAGTATTTAAAATTTATAAATAAAATAATAGGGTTGTGACAGAACTTATGAACCGACTAGGTATAATATTCCATTGTTCCATTGTTGCACACATAAATATAACAGTTAGTATTTGATAGCACAGTTATCTAAGAAAGCTATAAAACATACATATTGAGAAATTCCTTGATTTGTGATATTGGCATGGCCGTCACTGAACGGACAATGGACGTCAAAAAAATAATTGAAACATCACCATTTAATGTAGCAATGCTGCCACTGTCTGGGGAACGTTGCCTTCTGGTCGTGATCTGGATTAATTGAGCTACCTCCAGATCGTTTTATGTGGTCCTTAGATAACTCCACCCTAATACATGTATTTTATATTATTGTTTAAATGTCTATTATTCTGTATGTTATTGTTATGTATGAATAAATGAATATAATAATACAATGTAACAACGAATTCTACAAAATATGTTACAGTAAACTATTATTACTGGACAATGTAATAAAAAAGTGGCGAGATCTATCCTATAAAAGCGCTCAGCTGGCAGCCCTCAGGCACGTGAAGTAAGTTCTCATCGTTAAGTACTTCGGCCTGGCTGACACTGTCACACAATAACTGGGATTTCGTTCAGAAATAAAAAAAAAGCGCGAAGGAGAAAAGAAAATATCACGTCACAGCATTGTCTACGTTTACCTCCGACATTTATACCGTATACCACCTAACAACATTGATACCGATTCTTCGTTTGTTATTTCATGTCACATAGCTCTGCTAATTAAATATTTTTTACTCGTTTTGTTGCATGTTTTATTCAGTAATCTTTGCCGAATTTTAATGAACAAATTGTTACTACATAGGACGGGAATGGACAATTTAATTATATATGTGTATTGCGGTGCAATGTTATTTTAACGACGAAGAATCCCAAGAAAATTCTAGACGGCCATTCCGCGATGACGTTTAGAATTTGACAATTGACCATCGACTAAGTTACTTTATTAACAAACAAAGTTTGTTTGTTAATAAGTATAATAGAAAACTATAAACAAATATAAACATTTCACACTAGCAAAAACATTATTATTGTCACATGCCATAAACAAAGAAGAAGAAGAAAATTGGTACCATACTACTTCGTGTGTGGTGATGATAAACGCTTTGATTCCTTTATCGGGATGTTAGCCAACCGCAACTTGCAATCATCGATAATTTACAGCCCGGAAAGATAAAGCCGACTTTTGGGATTTCGTTCGGAAACCATTAAAAAAATAGCGCGAAGGAGGAACAAAACACAAAAAATAAAATATCACGTCACAGCATTGTCTACGACATAATACCATATACCACATACCAAAATTTGTACCATACCTACCTACTTACTAAGTACCTACTTCATGTGTGGTCATGATAAACGCTTTGATTCCTATATCGGGATGTTAGCCAACCGCAACTTGTAATCATCGTTAATTTACAACCAAGAATAGATAAGGTCGACTTTTGGATTAGTAGTAATGCGCATGAAATGTTGGTAGGTACATATCGACGCTTGAAAGGCAATAATTACCAAGCGACATTTTGGCGATATTGAGTTTTATATATCATTGAAATCAGAAAAAAAATCTGCGTCGATTGGTCCTAGTCTCATGCCGCTAGGACGAAGTTTGTTGTCGCTTGGTAACTCTAATTAAAACGAATATTCTTAGTTTTCGGCGTCCAAGCGACTACAGTTTTACCGATTTATGAATAACTTTTACTTAGTACGTATTCGATTTTTACTTTTTAAACTTAGTAATATTTGATTTGCATAGACTCGAAATAATGCTTATATAGTGTATATATAGTGTTTTTTGCCTTCCGGTACCTAGGGTATAAATATTGCTTAAGAAATTTTACCTGATTTAATTTTTTTTGTTTCGTAATTTAAGGCTTTTTAACACACTTTAAAGATGTATTCATTTTCATTTAGTACATTTTACCTGAATACAATGTACCTAAAAACGTATAGTAGTAATATTTACCTGCCTAAAAAGGATATATTTTGTCGTTTGGTAATGTTTTACCTACCGTTTTTTTTACTGTTTCTGTTATTTAGATAACTATTTCTGAAATTAAATTTGTATAAAACTGAGCTTATCCCTGATGCACGTATTTTGTTTTGTCGCTTATCCGCACTCTAAAGCAGATTTTTAGTGGCTATTGGTAACAAATTAATGATTTAGTCTTCATCGAACTGTCGCTTAGGCAAACCGCGCACTCACGCGCATCGGACATAGTAGCAATGTAAAGATTTTATGTGCTAGATTATTTATAATGCGCATTTTGTATTGATTTAAATTTATTGCTTAAGATTCATAATGTATCGAAATAAGCGAGTAGATAACACCATTAGGCGAGCTATGTCAAACGCCGTTGTGGATAGCAGGGATTTGACCTTGGTAATGTAACTGCTCAGATAATAATTAAATCATTTATTCTTTTAATCGTAATCAATAGAAACAGCTAATAATACAATCGTAATTTCTAGGGGCCAAGATATCGAGGATATACTCGTACTTACAATGATAAAGATGAAAGTCAACAACAATTGGAAAAAGTTCGCAAAAACTTGATTTTAATGAACCGGTATGTTTTTACACTTAGTAAACAAATAAGTCAATGTGTAATAGGTATATATTATTATTTTTATTATGGTTTTTATAATTTTTCAGGGTGATACACTTTCATAGGAAGGCCCTTCAATAACATCCGTTGCGTGTACTTCTGAGACTCTTACTGCTGGCAATAACTCTGAGAAAACTGGCCTAATAAATGATGCTCTCTGAACTGATAGATGAAATTTGTTGTGGCTCATTTTGTCCTATCCTGGAAATTGTACCTGCAGATCTATCTGGGGAACAGAATACAGTCCCAGCAGATGATTATTCTGTAGTCCAAATTGGCATACCAGAAAATAACCCAGATAAAGAACTTACAAACATGGAGGTTGATTTGACTATACCGGAAACGTTTACTGAATGTAACGCCCAAAAACACTAAAGATGGATAGACTACACCAGAAATATATACTGCAAGCAACATCGAAGTAAGTGCCAATTCTTCAAGTTCTGCCATTGTGGGATGCTCTGAATCTGGCGGATCAAAAACTATAAATCCACAGAGGTCGTAAACATAAATTAACAAATAATGTACATTGATTATAAATCAGATAAAAGTGATTACTCAACTTCTATCGATTGTGAAGAAGTTACAATTTCAGATGAATGGTTAGGATCTAAATCTTCTTCTGATGAAGAAGTTGAAATAGTTTAAAAAACAGCAAACAACAAATAAATAAAAAGGCAAAATCTAATAAGCAAAATACAAGTTTAGATGGCATTAATGAAGAACAACACTTTCTTCACTAAAGAAAAAGGCTTGAAAACAAATAAAATAGATTAGAGAAGAGAACGGTAACAAAAAAGAATTGCTGGACAGGAATATGTGCGAAGTGGTGGTAAAATTAACAAACTTAAATCTATTCAACCTAAACAATGCATTGTAAAAAAAATTTTTGGGGACTCTCAGGAGATCGTCGTAAAGACTAGTTAGTAGGTACATATATCGCAGAAAGAGGAGATCAAGCCTAAAGAATTTCTGAAAAAACTGTTATTAGTATTGTAGGTAGTTCTACTATGAATTCGCAAGTAATAATAGTGTAAGAATGCTGAAGAAGGCTGATCTGAAAATTAAATAATTGATGTGGTTGATTAAAATTTGGTTTATATAAGTAATGAATAGGTAGGTCTCAGAAACCCATTCCAACATTGAATTTTTTGTAACAGTAGTTAGACAGCAATATTCTTCCTTGTTAAAATTGCATTTTACCTACCTACATGTACTGATTTTGAAATTTCTAATAAAAATAAAATGTCTTTGTTATTTATAACGACAGCTTATATGTTCTTTATAAAATCAGCTATACACTTTGCGAGACATTTCACTGCAATATTCGTATGTTTAAGGCTCATACCTAGCTCAACCCTAACCCTATGTTAATGACGTCTAGTCATTAACATAGGGTTAGACACAGGCCTAAAACCTTCACCAACCTGCACTAGGGCAGCGTGGCGGAGTATGCTCTAATTCGTCCCTCGTCAGATGAAGGCCTATACTCAGTAGTGAGTGATTGTAGATTACTACAAGGGCTTTTGATGTTGATGATGACGGCATCCATCGAAAACCTTTGTCCCAAAGTCTTCAATTTTGTGTACTGAAACCTAAATTCTTTGTTACTTGTTCAAAAAAGGTCTACACTTACCCTAATTAATTTGTACTATGGTTGAAATTGCCTGGCAGGAAAGTTTTTTGTATTTTAATTCGATCATTTTACCTATGTGTCAAACATCTGTTACTTCTGGATGCATCATTTTGCTTCAAACACAATTATAAAATACAGGAGTTTAGTTAATTTTACATGTTTTATAATAAAGTTTTGTTGTCGGTAAGTAATTTTCACCTGTTTGTGATTTTTATTAAAACTTTACTAACCGACAGTATTTCTTAAAGTATTGAGATAAATCGTAATCTTTAAATGCCAGTTTATAAAGCTTTTAAACTATATTCAAAATTCGTTAGAATTGAGTAGCTATGATTAATAAGCGATATTTTCTTTCCCAAAAAAAAACTTTAAAATGCTTTGGTGTAAAGTTGCCAATATGTCGCTTAGTAATTATTGCCTTTCAAGCGTCGATATGTACCGTGGGCGTTAGTGATAACGGTTATACGGTTTTTCTTGATGGGATTCGCTTATCCGGGCAGAACTGGTTGCTAATAAAGAAAGATTAGAGTGCTTTAACACTATGATTAAGGGTGTATGTGTAGGTGCTATAAATCAAAGGATTATACCTACTTACGAAATTAATTTCCATTAGTTAGTCATAGCCAGAGCCCAGCGCCTATGGTCTGAGTATAATGTGACCAACTAGAGCCTACAAAGTAGGTACCTACTACCTATGTATTTACGACGTAATATGAGTCCATTTTGTTGCAAGCTTAATTACATAGGAGCAGGGCTAGGTATGTCTAGGAGTCGGCGAGGCGCAGCACCGATTTGAATTTGACAGCGACCCTCAGACTACCTATGTCATATCTGCTGGTCTGCCCAGCTTGCCCTTCTGCACAGCTACCGAATACACCTATACCTACATAAAATATCGAATCATCAACAATTGATATCGAATCGAAGAACATAAAAAAGTGGACACGATGAAGCAGCCAATTTTACTTAGTAACTAGGTAGGTAGTAATTTAAACACGTGTAGGTAATGTAGGTAACGTGCTTCGGTAAGGTGCTAACTGTAGGTACCTAGACTTAATCGAAAATACAAAATACATTTCATACATTTAGTACCTATGAAAACATCATTTCAATTACAACTTATTTACCTGTCTGTTTTCTAGGTAGGTAGGTACTTACTTATAAAATAACTAGGTACCAGACTATTGAGAAATCAGACCTCAGACTAAGTATTACTATATACCTACCTAGGTACCAACTAAAGCTAGAGCTATTAGAGCTGATGCGGCGGCTGAATGTGCCAAGGACCTCAAAAGGCGCAAGTATGCCGGTCTTGATAAGGCCTACATATTTGAGACTTTTGAAGTCGAGACCCTGGGCCCGTGGGGAACAGGAGCCCACCGCGTTTTCAATATTATTTCTCGGCTTCTGGTAGATAGGTACATTGCGTGACCCAAGCTGGCTCCTATCTGGCTCAGCGTATTTTAGCATTGCCATTCAACGTGGCTATGCTGCAATTGTCTTGGGAACACTGCCCTCTGGCAGTGATCTGGATCCTTAGATAAACTTAAACGGTCCTGAGATAGCTCAACTGTTTCACATGTATTTTATATTATTATTTATTATTCTATACATTTCTGTAATTATTTCTGTAAATAAAATCTTTTTTTGTTAAGTACCTACTTTCCTACATTGCCTACACTCAACCAAAGATCTAACCACCGAAGAAATCTTTTGATGTAAGTAGGTTTATTGATTCTGTATGTTTCTTATGTAGAGTAGAATCCTGTAACGCAGTTATAAAACAAAACAAACTATTACAAAGGGCACGATTAGCGGTGAAAACGACGAGTCTGTCTGTTTGTATAAAACTGTGTCGGCTTATGCAGCTTATGCAACATGCAGTTTAGTATAGGTTTCCCCTTTTTTATATTATTGTAATTCTGCTAATTAATAATATATAAATTAGTAGCGGTAGGGAGAAAATTCCAAAGCATTCTGAGAGAGGCACCAGAAGCAAACACCTTCCGACTGACTTCAGCCAGGTGCGGTCGCCACGAAAGTTGCTTGTCTATGTGTACGCCTAAGTTTTTGACCGAGTCAATCAGCTGAATGCATTTTCCGTTGAAGATCACAGGAGGGAGATGAAACCAGTCAATTTTTGATATCATTCTGGAGCTGCCTATCACAATGATCTTCGTTTTATCGGGATTGACAGAGAGACCATATGATTTACTCCAGTTCAGAATGCAACGCAAATTATAATTAGTGACATCAATCGCCTCATGTAGCTTTGCTAAAGACGTGTGAGTATAGATTTGGAGATCGTCTGCATAGAGGTGATAGGATGAAGAAAGATGTTGAGAGATACTATTTATAAATATTGCAAAAAGTAGTGGAGATAAAACGCCGCCCTGAGGAACACCAGCTTTAATATCACACCAGGATGAGTGTGACTCATCTATGCGAATACGCTGCCGGCGACCATGCAGGTAAATGTGAAACCACTTAATTACCTCAGGACATTTGTTAGGAGAGCGTAAAATTCCTAGCAGGATATCAAAATCAACATTGTTAAAGGCACTACTAAAATCAAGAATTGATAGAATGGTGAGTTGTCCATCATCCATGCCGTGACGTATGTCATCCGTGATTTTCACCAGGGCTGACACAGTGCTATGGCCGGGGCGGAAACCAGATTGGAAGGGATTTAAGAGATTATTTCTGGATACGAAGGAACTAAGTTGTTGATGAACTAAACGTTCTAAAACTTTAGAGAGGAAAGGAAGAATGGAAATGGGGCGGTATTCATTAAAGGACGATGGATTTGCTTTTTTAGGAAGGGGAGTAATTTGGGCCTTTTTCCACGCTGATGGATATATATGCCAGTAGTCAAGGATGCATTTAGTATATTTTGGATGACAGGAACGACTTCATCAATAATTGGGACATCATGTTCCGGCTTATACTATCACTTCCAATTGCATTCGAGGACATGGTCGTTACGCTCTTCTTAACATCACTTTCGGAAAATTGAGTAAAGTCAAAACTAGAGTAGTCAGGAATTGGAATACTAGAAAGATTATTTAAGGTTAAACTTTTAGTGTTACTATCACATAAAGTAGAAGAAGAAAAGTACTTATTAAGAGCATCAATGTTTAAATCCTTGGGAGAATTGTCTTGACGAGACTTTCCAATTCTTAATGACTTAAGAAACTTCCAAACTTTGGCAGGATCTTGATTATCAATGGATTCGTGAATATACCGGCGTTGTGCGTCTCTACACACTCTATTACAGAGATTCCGACGATCTATATACTTTTCTTTATTAGCTGCAGATGGCCGTTTCTTGTATTTAGATTTTGCTATAAGTTATTTTTGCATAGCTAATCGCAGTTCCTTCGTGATCCACGGTGCAGGGAGATGCTTCAACTTTATGGCTCTAACGGGAGCATGTATATCATAGAGTTTGATCAGCGCACAGTTAAAAAGATCAACTTTGTCATCTATAGAACTCGCATTAACAATGCTAGTCCAGTCCAAGTTCAGAGCATCTATTCTCAAATTATCTGATTCTATATTAACACTACCAAAATTGCGCTGCATCAAAATTTTGGGCTTGGATTTGGGCGGACGGACTTTATAAGATACAAAAATTAGGTCGTGATAGGAGAAAGCGTATGCAGGACACTGACCATGGTGAGCCACGTGAGTCTGCGAGGAAACAAGGATTAAGTCAAGAAGAGTGGGCACACAGTTTGCGAAGTGATGGGTAGCGTTAAGAGCGAGAATAGTAAGGTTAGAGGATGTAGCTATATTCTCGAGTGACCTAGATCGGTTGTCTTGTTTAAGTAAACAAGTGTTGAAGTCACCCATAATAATGGTGTGATCAACAGAACCGACGAGATTTTCTACGAGTGTCTCAAAAGAATGGAAATAATTTATACGTCCAGAAGGACAGTAAAATACACCGAGTAAGATTGTTGTATGAGACAAAAGGTTTTCTAAAAAAAGGTGTTCACCAGCATTATGCGGTGATGGCTGCGCTGACATACTAACAATATTGAAAGGAATACGTGCAAGGAGATATATGGCAACGCCATCACCACCACACCAAGTGCGGTCATTTCGAATTAGAATAAAACCAAGTAGGGAATATGATGTTGTAGGGAGACAAGGTTTTAACCAGGATTCAGATACCAATATAGCGTGCAAATTTTTGTGGTCAAGTGACGCTAGCATATCGAGATAGTGGAATATCGGGATAGTGAAATAAATGGCGAGGCAATGAATTTTGTAGATTCCACGATTATCCAGGTTCTAATATTGATGCAAAGCTACAGTGGAGATAACAAAAAACACTTGTTGGTAGGCTTAGTTTCGCCGCATATGCATTTCGTTTGATAAGATGGCTAACTGATAAAACTACAGTACACTAGTTTATTTCAGATACTTCCATAGTATTATAGTACCCTAGAGCATAATTCTCTGGGGAAAACGGGCAGATTTACATAACATATTTTTTTAAGAAACACTGTATAATCCTTCCTATCTCAATTTCTTCTTTTCGTTTCATCAACTTTCAAATCACGATACTAAAGAAGTTTTCACTTCAAAAAATATGATAATAATGATGATAATACTCTTTTTGTAAATACTTGCAGATCATACAAACATTTGTCCCGCGGCGGGAATCGAACCCGCAACCTTTTGCGTCCCAGCTAGACATGCTTTTTTTTACGGCAAAACAGCATAGATATTATTACAATCACTGTTTACACTGAAAACCACAAAGCAAAATAAGTAGGTAGGTATACCTTCTGGTTGTATTGATTATTTATCTATATATATAAAAGGCGATGTGTGTATGTATGTTCCCATTGGCTCCGAAACAGCTGGACCGATTTGGATGAAATTTTTAGGTAATCTTTGGCCTAGTGATCCTGTGAAGTTTGGTAGCGATCGGATCAACATTACTTTTTTTCATCAATTAATCATCAATATTTTTTTTTATGGATATGGATTGTATTTTTGGAACGGACATAGGCTACTCTTTATGTATGTACCTACTATGCGTGCGAAGCCGCGGGCAGATTCAAAGATTCAAAGATTCAAAGATTCAAAGATTCAAAGATATTTATTTGCCAGAAAAACATGTGTACAGAAGATGACAAAAATATAACAATGTGAAACAACATGCTTGACCGGTTTACGGTATGCAAATTAGGTAGAGAGATGGCATGCAAGTTTAAAAATAATTACAATTTATCAATAAAAAATTCGTCAAGAATATAATAACTCTTTTCAATTAACAATTTCTTTAGTTTTAGTTTAAACATTTGGATGTTCAGGTCTCTATATAGTGTAGGTAATTTGTTATAAATTTTTGGAGCAACACCAACAACACTTTTTTGCATTAGTGCTGTTTTTACAGGGTGTAATTTTAACCTAGTGTTATCCCGTCTGCTTCGAATTACAAAATCAGATAACCGGGGGAACAGATGGGATTGTTTTTTACAAAAAGAGCTACTTCTAATATGTAGAGCGACGGAAGTGTCAGAATTTTGTGCTTCGAAAATAATGGTTTACAGCTATCAGTAATTTTTATTTTAAACATGGCTCTCACACATCTTTTTTGTAGCCTAAAAATGATATCTTTATTAGTAGAGTTGCCCCAAAATATTAGCCCATATCTCAGAACAGACTCTACCATACCGTGATATGCAATCAATAAGGCATCAGTATTGACTGTTGAAGACAGTTTATGCAGGGCATAGGCAAGACTACTAACACGCTTACTCAGTCCGAAGCAGAAGCTAGTATTTAATAAAAAAATACTTTAATTTGAGTTTGGAAAGTGGGTATGTAGTTACCTACATACTTGTATACTCGTCGACTGGTTTTTAATCCCGTGAGGTCAAAGACCTTGCTAAACATGCACCTATGAGGGTATAAGTACATGTATTCTATCGTAGATGGCTATTCGATATCATAACATTTTATTAACAAGCACTTAGACGGAACACGTCTCACAGTCACACTCAGAAATGTTGTGACCAAAACGGTGTGACGAGACGAGACACTTAGGTACAGTCACTACGAAAATAGTCAAACAATTAAAAACCCGCCCTGGCTTCCTATGGGTGAATTACCTATACAACTAAACCTTCTTCTTCTTCCTCTTGCCTTGATGACAATTAAGCCAATGTTAAGTGACTTTGTTTTGTTGTGTCACAAAATGATAGTCGATCGTCATTTGTCTATTCTAAACGTCGTCGCGGAATGGCCGTCTAGAAATTTATTGGACCCTACGTCGTACAAGCGGCGAAAGAACATAATACACTTTTATTTATTTATTTATTTATTCGTTGTACAAAATCGACAGCTCGTACTTATACACAAAATTTGAATTTATATTTGAATTTATAAATAACGGATTTACATTATGCTTGTCTATGAATATGTGTGTGTGCTTGTGTGTGTGTGTGTGTGTGTGTGTGGTGTGTGTGTGTGTGTGTGTTTGTGTTTGAGAGAGAGAGAGAGAGAGAGTTTTGCTTACCCTTATGCTAAGAAGTCACTGTTCAATGATTACAATTCAGCTAATAAAACTTGAAATAATACGAGAAATGCAAATTAATTTAATATAATTTTACCTACTGTTTCACGTGTGAAATGTGAAACTAACAATAATTCAATAAGTTCTATTAGTTGTAGAAACGACATTTTTTTAATACCTTTTCTACACAACTGTCCATTGATCCAATAATTCTCACAGTATTTTTAAACCTTTTCTCACTTTTCACTTATGTTGGGATTGCTTAACTTGTGCATTACCACATGCTTGTTTACATTGTAGTTACATGCACAGCTGGAGGCCAGAATTACTTGGACGTTTTTAGGTGAAGATGAAATGCATAGCCAATCTATGTGTGTTAGGAATGTGTTCCTGTAAAAGACTTTTCATATGTATTTTCATATTCTCGGTTGAAATAGGTTCTTGGTAATTATTTTTTGGCTCATTACCTAATTAGGAGTTTTTTTTTTGAGACTAGTTTTTTTTCTTCTTTGTCAATAGCATCTGTTATCTTTTGTTCTTTATAAGGTCACAAAATCGTATATTGTCGCTCGTAATTTGTTATTTTATTTAAAATGGTGTCTTTCATATAAAATAATTATGCAATGCTATGCGTAATGCTTGCTTTGCAAGACGCCCAAATATAATTTGTGATAAGTTCAAAGTGGTCCTTGTAGTTGTATTAAATAAAAATATTTTTGACTATGAACTTTAAATTTGATAATTTCACAATCTAAGTAAACACTACGATTACTGTGGCCAGTTATTACGAACTCTATCGGGATTTCCATCTGTAATTGCTTTATAAAAACATTTCTTTTTTCTATTGTAAATAATAATAGGTAATATTACTGGACATTTCTTGAGTTTCATAAGTAGAGCTTGTGTTATGGGTACCACATGACTGATATCCCTACTTACATACTTTTTTTGTAAATACATATTTTACACATAGAAACACCCGAGACAAATACTTGCAGATCGTACACACATTTGTCCCGTAGCGGGAATAGATCCCGAAGTAGGTACTACGTAAAATAAAAATCATAGGCTTTCATACTATTTTAGGCACAAATGCTAGGGATATAAAGATATAAGATATCGGAAACAGTTGAATTATCTAAAGATAAATACTTAGATAAATACGTGGCTCTTGCTATGGCCCTTACTGCCCAACAATAATATTACACATTTGCTGTACGAAGATTTGTTAAGAGTGAACAAGTCGATTATTTTTCCATACAAACGTCGAAGGGTGATCACACCACCGTATGATGACGAACAACCAAAACTAAAATTGATATAAATTTGTCTTGTCATAATCTATGCTTGTATCAATACAGAATTGTGAAAATAATATGGGTTTGAAAGATACAAGACTCAAAAAAAAACGTTTTTCACCACTGATTTTAGCGCAAATTTAGGTGTGAATAAATAAAAAACGGAGTACGCAAACTAAAAAATTGTTCCTATACAAGCATAGATTATTTATTCAAGAGCTCATATAACTTTTTTTTTAAATTACATTCAGTAGTTTTTTCATGAGAACCCTTGAGTCAAAGGTCTATTCATTATTTTTACGCAATCTTTTTATTAAGAAATCATAGATTAATCTGATCATATTACTCGAAATTATAATCACGCTATCTCCTTACTGCTCATCTCTATCCTTGGTGCACGTCAATCTTTTTCTCACACTAAGCTAGGTGAAATAGCATGCATTTTAGCTGCGCCCACTAACGAGTTTGTGCCGCTGACTTGTGTATCCTTAAGCACTACTGCTGACAAACTACTAGATGAAATAGCGATCGGAATGCTAGCTGCCTTAAGTTAGGACAGTGTTGTTTTATTGCTGGTTATTAAGAGATTTAGATCAGTGAAACAAATATAATCACGCTTTGATAAATAAAGTTTTACAGTGTAGAGCGGGCGTAGCTCAATTCACAAAGTTAGCAACCTAGACATAATATATCTCGAAATCACTTCCAAGTTTAGCATAGCATAGCATGCAGTGCGCTCTATACTTTATTGTAAATAATGTTAATTGGGCAATACGTTTAATTAACTTCGTTTACTTATGGCACTCTATGTGATTTAAACACCTTTGAGTCTGTCGGTAGCATTTATAGATAGCGTTTGTTAAGAATTAATGAACGAATGAATAAATAAATGAATAAATGTAAATTCTTTTTTCTACATCTCAAAACACTTTAATAAAAATATCGTTTTAAAAACTAAAAAGAAAACCGACTTCAATATATATATATATATATATATATATATATGTATAGGTTTACACTCTGTCGTGGCCACGGGATGACGTAAGTATTTATAATAATGTGTTCTGATCGCGTAAGTTTAAAAAACTTTAGTGTACTACATATATATATATATATAGAGATATTTGAATATTTTTTAATATAAAATCTGTAGTTGATTATGACATATTATTGTATTCATTTTTTTATTCAAAAATATGTACCTAATAAAGTCATGCTATTATTCATCACGATATAATTTAGGAACTTTCTAAATAATTTAAGCAGGATTTAAGTTATTAATGCACATTTTATTACAAATAAAAGTATTCCTGAGGAGAAGCCTTTTCAAACATTTCTTTTCATATAAGTAGTGCTACTTGACAGGTGGAGCACAGAATTTTTGTTCTTTTATCTTCTTTTTCGTGCTGCAAAAACGACATATCTTGTATGAGTTGCCTTCCTCAGGAAGATGGATCCCTACATTACATTGATCAGGCGGATCTCATCTGGTACGCCGAAGTTCGAGCCCTTTTTGTTTATGAAAACAACTTGGCGATTTCTCTTGATTGAGTAATTTGAAATCACCTTCCGAGCTAATCGCAATCTGAAATATTTATATGTATATATTATGAACTAATTTCAATGTCCAAATTGGGCTAAGGGAATTATTTTCCCACTTTGTAAATTTAACATTTTGAGGGTATTGATCAATAACAAACACATCAAACAATACAAAACAGTGCTAGGATAGTTATTTTATATGAGATAAAAACATTTTCTAATTACAAGGTTATTTGTAGAACAATTTTGTATATTTGGTCAGCCACAATCGAAAAACCACCGTATATTTTCACCATTTACCTCGAAACTACACTTTGACATTGACTTATCAGTTTCTGGTTGTCATATTTTGAAAATTGTTGCTAGCTAAATATTTAAAAATCAACTACAAAAGTGTACAATATAGTTGCGGTCCTTCGCAAAACTCATGTCATGTAAAAAAAAACTATTCTGTTAAGTAGTCTTGGTCGGAAATTATTTCCCCTTGCCTTATTAAGGGTTAAAATGGGTACTCTAATTTGAACTGTATGGGTAGCAAAATAAGGTCGTCCATATTTTAGGAAATTTTAGCTAGTTCGGTGAAACAACAGAATTGCCAGCATTATGTACTGATGCCTAGGAAAAAGAAAAAAAAATGAGGAATAGTAAGCACCTACATCGTTGGCCTGAGTTTTCGTCGGCAATTTCTGTCATTAACTGCTAATGACAAAGTGCTCTTGGTTGGTGGGATGGCTGAAATAAATGGCTTGGTTGCTGAAAATAGGAAAAGTATATACTAAGTAGGTGCTATAATTTTAAGATTTTGAAAAACACATTGTCATAAATTGTTATTGTGTACTGATATGTAGTAAATAGTATACAATAATATAAAATATATGTGAAACACTAAAGACCGCTCAACTGATTCAGATCACTGCCAGAGGGCAGCATCCCCAAGTACCTACATCCCTAAATTAGAAAAAAAAATGTTCATCAAGTAACACGGTGACCGTCACCGTGTTACTTGATGAGTCAATAATTGTTCAGAAAAAACATCACTTTCTAACCAATGATGGATAGCATTTAAAAGAGCATATCTACGAAAAATAAAACTTTCTTTCACACCGAGTGCTAACTTAATTAAATTCTCATTATTTATTGCCCCATAAACCATGCAAATGTATGGAAATGTAATTAAAACTGAATTGTGAAAATTAACAACGGTTTATCAACATTTGTGTGATAATGAAAAATTGGATATGGGTACGGTAGAGTTTTTTCTTTAGAAAATACGAATTCTCCTCGCCCATTAAATTAAAACACTGCCTGTGTTTCTCAAACTTTTTTGACTTAAGCGACCTATTGCATTACGACCGTGATATATATAAAAATGCTGGACATTTCACACAGCATCATCTGGCCCCAAAGTAAGCAGAGCTTGTGTTATTGAGAACCAATAACTGATATACGTATTTATAATTAAAAATAAGTATATAAGTAATATTTATACTTATTTTTTATATATAAATACATACATGTTATACATAGCAAATTAATCCCTATTTCTCTTGGTCACGGCATCACGCGTGAACGGCTAGACCGATTACGCTATTTTTTTTTGTTGTGTTTGTTATTAATGAAGAAGATTCTTATGAAAGAAAAAAAATTAAGAAAATGCTATAAAAATTACATAATGCGATGCGTCGGTTGCAGGACGTCATTTTGTGAATACTCTTAACCCATCAGTCTTGAATTCAAAATATCATCAAAAAATTTACAGCACGAGCGCCTTAAACAAGGTGGCGGCAAAAATACTGCATTGTACAAAAAAATAATAACTCTACAAACAAACCATATTTTATCATTCTCTAAACAACAATGTACTAATTGTTGACTTCAACTCTAATTTTCATGCCATTGAGCTAGCAAATAAGCATACAACGTGATGGCATTAAAGCCAGCCAGCTAGCTAGATTGTAGAACTAACCTCAAGTCAAGTTCGCTCCAATGTCACTCGCTCTAAACCTATATAATATTGATAATATTGCTGGGATACCGCCCTGGGAATCATGCAAACCACTCATTAAACAATTAAATATTCTCATACTACCTTGTACTTATGTATATCCTGGAGTCTGCTTTGTTTGTTAGAAAGCACAATCAACTGTTTGTTATAGCTAGTGAGGTATATCATAGAAGCACAAGAAACCAGGACAGAATTGCCTAAAGTTCCAAAGACGAGTATGTATATAAATGGCTATTTAATATGCGAAAGTAAATAAGTATAATTGCATACCTGACTATATAAAAAAATTTAATAATTTTATTATTAATAATATAATTTTGTTATTTTATATAACATATATAGCATTTGTTATTTTGTTATTTTATTTAATATTATTTTTGTTATTTAATAATATTACCATTAAGTAATATAATTAATTAAAATAAATTATTTTATTTTATCTCATCATAACATAAGCTACTCTTAGCCCCAAACTAAGCATAGCTTGTGTTATGATGAGATGACTGATAGAATACCTTCTTATATATTTTTAAATAAATACTTATTATACTTTATAACACCCAGACACAGAACAAACATCTATGTTCATCATAAAATTTTTTATCCTGGGAAGGAATCGAACCCTCAACCTACAGCGCAGAAGGCAGAGCTACTACCAACTCAGCTGAGAGGCAATACCTAATGGCCCGGATTCTGTTGTTTGTGAACTAACTAAAATTTCCTAAAATACCTACGATCTTATTTTCTTTGAATTAAAGTCTAAATTAGAGTAAGTAACATATTTTAACGACACTTTTTAAATTTACTAAATTGACGTTTTATTAACGTGTTTTACGTCAATTTAGTCATCATGTATAAGTTTTATTTTTTACAACACTTTACAACACTTTTTCTAGCTTAGCTGGGGAAACTAAATCAGGGTTTTTGTGTAGGTATTATAAAATAAATACATACAAAACTGCCGCCATTACTACGAGTAGAAATTCTGTTTTATTTATTAATAAAAGATGCACAATAAATGCACAATAGCAACCTTTGTAGTAGAAGCAATTCCCACGACAGAATTTATCGTCTTCATGTTGCCCATGGTAGGACTCGCGGTCGCAACGGGCGTTGCGGACATTTTTTATTTTTATTTCAATCGCATTGTGGAAAATTGTGGGTCTACCTGGGTGATGTTAAAGTTGCGCATACACAAAACACACAAAACCTGGACAGTTCCGGACAGTTGTTTGGACCATTTGAGCTATCTATACATCAATTTAAATGGTTCTTAGATAGCTCAACCGTTTCAAATGTAAATTATTACATAACAATTTATGTACAGATATAATGATAATGTCATTTCAGTTCCTTTTTGTTAATTCTTTATAAATAAATGTACCCATGTACTAAATTATAATTTACAATAATAATTTTATATACTTTATATCCTATATAATCTCATAACTAACTAACGTGGCGCTTAGTTATGTTCTATCTTTGTCATGACAAAGAATAGAGATGGCAACAGATTTAAAATAAGATAGACACTTAGTTTCAAGCTTCCCACGTACTTAAGCCCAATTTGCTTGTTAAATTAAATGATTGGGATCAGTGTGTATCTGTCCTTACACAGGTAGGTACATTCGTGCTCAGTCCCTAATTTATTGTCGTCGTGTTAGACCGACAAGTGCCTCCTGGCACGCAAGATACATTGTGTTTGTGGTTTCTTCTTTATTATATTATTGTATTTTAAGACGGTGCTCTCACCAAATAAACTTATGTATGGAAAAAAATGTTTTTTTCATCGTCGCGGAACAAATGTTTGTATGATCTGGAAGTATTTATCTCGAGTCTGGGTGTTTCTATGTATAATATGTACGTATAAAAAAAAGTAATTAGTAAAAAAAAGTAGTACCTTATCAGTCATACTGATACTAGTGGTACTCATAACACAAGCTCTGCTTACTTTGGGGCTAGATGACATTATTTAAATGTCGGGCAGTGCTTATTTATTAAAGTTTAGCTATAAAGGATGTATTTTCAATATTTTGCCTACTTCTTCCTCTCAAATTGTTTTTAAAGTAATGGTTAGTTTTATGATTTAATTATAAATAATAAGAAAAAAAAATCTCTTTCTAGCTAGCAAAGCATAGCTTGTGTTATGGTAACCAGATGGGTGATAAAATTCCTTTATATTTTTATATAATAAAAGACACAAAACAAACATCTATGTTCATCACACAAACGTTTGTCCTGGGAGGGAATCAAACCCTCAACTTACAGCGCAGAAGGCAAAGCTGCCAACTACAGCAGCTGCCAGTATTATGAAAAAGTGTCTAATATATCCAATAATCATCATCTTTTCCAAAAGTTGACGTCTTTTTAACTTGCAACTTACACTAAAAGGCAGAAAGTAAGATAATTAAAATAATACCTTAAACTTTTCAATATTCCTTTTTTGAATGTTTTCTGATAAAAAAAATATGTTTTGTGAATACCATCATGATCATTTGATCAGGCAGTCGCCTTAAGTCGTTTTCGCTTGTGTTTATAGTCTACAATATTATATTAATCAGGTAGGTAGGTAAAATATTTTAAAATAACTTTAATTGCACCACACTACTGATTCGAAATAACTAGGTTGTGCCACGATAAGAACTAAACTAACTAACTAATTTAAAAAAAAAAAAAGTGTTACGTTGATCAGGAAAACAGCATAGATTTCAATCACTGCATTTATTTTAAATTTAGTAGACCTTGCTCTATAAACTTAAATTCTAGTACAGCCTTACATCAATAGCTATATACAGCAGTTCACTATATTTCACGACCTCTCAGGACCAAAGAAGATATGCCATGATCGAATGCCAAAGAAGATAGCTCTCCCAAAAAAGAAAACGAACATGGTTCTGAACATGTGCTAAGTGCACGAAAAGAGCCTCTGAGGCACACCATCCATTCACCACACTGGTTTGAAATACCTATTTACACGATTAGCAGTACCTACTAAGACAAATTAACAAAATATTTGCGTATTTGGTATTACGCAAATATTTGGACTTGGTATTAGAGTTTTTTAATGGATTTGTAATATCTGTCGCAGATAAATGTGCACACATTCTTTACCTCATTCTTTATTCAGTACCTTTTTGTAAAACAGGTGCCAATTTTTCTTAGCTTAATACCTGGTTCGTTACTACGGGGAGGCACACTGCCTTTTTATCCCGATAGGTGTCGCACCATCGACAATACATTTGACGATAACTGTCAAATTGCATGTTAACATTTATGCCTAAATACTGCAGTGTTGCGCTCGAAGCTGTAAAAACAGAGGCTCACGTATATTTCCCAAAGATTCAAAACAAAAAATGTTAAACTAAAGAAAAATCCGAACCCAAGTTTTCATTACGAGCATTACCTCTAACTAATGAAGGAACCACAGTTTTAGCCCAAAAAAATATACAACAACACGCTTAGAAAGAGAAACTAAGCTCAAATGTTTTAAAACTTTTCTTTCATTTAAATCTATATTTTTTACTGTGAGGGATGCTTTCCAGCATCGGAACTCAACTTCACGTTGAGCTACAGTTAAGTAGCGAGTACATCTTTACCATAAACACTACAAAATGCATCAATCAAGTACCAACATCACACAAAATGTAAACAAGGCATTCACGCTTGTGCTGCCATCTGCAAATAGCTTTGCGTGTGCCATCCCATTCCCAGAGCTAGATAAAAATCGGATTAATAATATAACACCCTAAAGTACATAGTACAAAACTCCATAAATGCTGACTGCTATCAAGCATCAAAGCAAGTTTTTTAACGACAATTCTTTCATCCATTATAAAGCTTTCACTTTCAACATAGCCATGGTAAAAGCCACAAATCCCTGCGGGCTACCAGCTACCACATAACTCAAAAGTAACCTATATTTGGAAGTTTGGAAACTATTTGAAGCATTTGTTTATGTGTACGACTGCTGAGGAATGTCTTTGAAATTTATAAACAGGTGTATCTACGTGGTAGGTTGGTAGGTAGATCTATGATAATACTTTTTGAGTTACAAATTGTGTAATCTTTCTGACCGATTACTCAAACACTTGTTAGTCTTGAGGGCGATCGCACTATTTGTCAACTTAATTGCCATTGAATGGATTGGTTTTGGCAAAGGTTTGGATATGGCTAATCTGAATGTCAAAATGGCACCGCGTTATTCTTCCTGAGCGATTTAATCGTTGATTTTACCAATCGAACAAACTTATACATAGAACTAGCTAGTATTACTCTATGCACAGACTACTAGGATGTACTAAATCAAAAACGTTCGTTTGAAAGAACTGACAAAAATAACGCGATCCCGCAACGTTTGATCAACGTATAATGCAAATTAGAGCTAAATCGTTTCCGTTATAGTGATAAGCGCGGTACGAAATATGTCAAAAATAACGTCATGACTTTGGTTTAGCTTTGGTTCAGACGTTCAAAATTAGCGCGGTTGGCCCCCTGGTATATAATATACATTAGGCAGAATTATTTATAGTAGAGCTGCATATCTCACCCGAGTATCTATAGGCACGTGAATATGTTATTTTTTCTAATTCATTGCATTATATTATATTAATGATATTCACATAGGTATTTATAATGGTATTATATTTACCAACAAATAACCAAATATAATACCATTATAAATACCTATGTGAAATCACCTATGATATTACAAAATGGTCAATTGACTAATAACAATATTGTAAATTACGATCTTTACGATCGTTCGTTTGTCACTCTGCCCTCAGGCAGCCGTAAATAATAAAAATATAAAATACATGTGAAACAGTTGAGTTATCTATGGACCGTTTAAAACGATCTATAGATAGCTCAACTGATCCAGATCGCTGCCAGAGGACAACGTTCCCAAGATATTGGTGACATTGCCACGTTGAATGGCAATGCTATAACTCTCTAATATTTAATTAATATTCTTAGGATTTTCCGCAGTTTTATTCAAAACCACATTAAATTGTGTCTTAAATGATCTCAAATACGTCAATCACTACTAATGGGTTCTGTATTAGCACAAATAAAATAAACAATTTAAATGTCTAAGTATTTATTCAGACATTTGCATTCAAACATACCTACATTTAGCCTAAATAAATAACTATTAATACGACTATTTACATAACTAATTAACATTTCAAAACATAATTATATTGGTGTCTAAATGCACAGGAATGTCAATGTAATAACCAAAACAATGCCTTGTCGTTACGTCTCTCAATTTCTTTCAAAAAGTTAATCGCTGTTTAAAATAATGCCATCCCTTTTTGTTAGATAGTGACAAATAGTGACAGCGCATCTTAAGCAGTGTTTAGGCTGTGTTCAAGTTGAGAGGCGATTATAAGTAAGGCCGCTAAAGATTTTTTAAATTAATTTAAAATTTCTCACATGACAAATTTTAAACTCCATCGCAAATTGTTGTTATAGGATAGGACACATCCTCCAGATTCCACAATCGCCATAAATCAAATATACATTAATTTTAGTTCAGTTTGGTCATTGATAACGAATAAGGAAAACGAATGAAGACACATTAGCCAGAGTTATGTATGTAGACAGACGAACTATATTTTTCTGGCGCTTCGGCGGCCGTTGCCGCGGCACGCTCGCTTTGCTCGCTCGCCTTGGCGCGTTGTTTTCTATACTCAAACCTAACCCACTGGTTTCAATACAAACGCGAAATCTTTCGAATGAGGAATCATAATAATATCGTTTCGTCAGAGGTTGAAAAAATCTGACGAATGCGGAAGAAATAAATGATCTGGCGAATGTGGAATCTGGCGAATGTGTCCTAAAACAAATTGTTGTACTAAGTAAGCACTAAGTACCTACTTGATTAAATTTTAATCGGATATGAACATTTCCAATAGAAAATTGTTTAAAATTTCGAGGTGGGGTAAGTATTTCAGCACAAAATTATATAAATTAAATGTTATATATATTAACTTACGACTAGACAGGTACTTTATGTACATCGAATACTGTTACTATATTAACTAAGTTATATAATCATTATTAATAAGTAAATTACTTATTAACACAAGTAAGTAGAGTTTACCCTTTATAGGATTTAATTAAGTTTAAGATTTTCAAATATTTGTCTAAACAATACTTGAATCTTATTTAACAAAGACTATAATTGTTTTTAAATAACAATTTTGTGGTTTTCATATTTCACTGGTTCAAAAAATTGTCCAGAGATTCACAAACTTTTTAAGCACTCATCAACCCGCATTTTATGTATATCTATTTTTGTAATTTATGTATACTGTTGTGGTGTCAATTGTTGAAATAGTTCTTAATCATTAAAATTACAGCTGCCATAATAATTTCCTTTTAAAACTTTCGGGAGTTGTTTTAGGAATAACTGGTTATACTCTTGTATTATTTTGTAAAGCGAGCGGATCGCGGATCAAACTCTCTGATGAAAAATCTAAACAGTGTCAGTGCCAGATTCAAATAGTAACTCCCGTAATTATCAAAATAATAATAATAATGAATGGCATCATGCATTTCTATAACACAAAACTAGGCATCATCATTGACTCGCAGTGAGTTTTCAAAATACTTATTCATATAAAATTGTGTTTACAATATTTTTAACTATCTACTTAGAGACTTTTTTCTTTTGTCATAGGCACAACACTTTGATAGAATTAATTTAACTTTACCTTTCGCCTTCGGTACCTTTCGCCACACATCCTTAATAGCCTTCCATGAAAAACCCAAAATAACCCTCTAAATTCTCTTTTTAAGAAAAGAAGATTTATATAAGTACCTACTTGTTAGGTTAGGTACCTAGCACTATATACCTACACAGAAATACTCGACTATAATGTAAGTACCTACTACATACGTGTTTCAATATTTTTTAAATAGTTTCAAATTTTTTTAATCGTATTTTTTACAGTTTCGATTAGCGTTTACCTAAGCTAAAAAAGCTCTAAACTACATCGTATGTCTTAATAATAAAATAATGTCTACCGAATAAAAAATAATCTCATGCCACTTTTAAGTCCAACCAAAGAACTTCCATTACATTGGAGTGTACCTAAGCCAGAGTTTCGGCAAAACGATTCAGGATAATTATATCGGGACGATAATCGTCTAAAACCTACTCTAAGAGACTCGTCTCGTTTTAATCGACGAAACGACGAATATTACATTTGAGAATCGATGTTGTAATCTTACTCTAACACCACAACAGACGATATCAAATCGACATAATTCAAGAACATTTCAACGACGCCGCTGTCGTTGAAATGTTCTTGAACTCAATATGAAAATCACTTTCCCAAACCACTGATTTAGCCTTGTCATTTGGGAATCCGAATTAAGTGTCTCTTAAAGTTAATGAAGGAGATATAAGAAGCAACATAAGGTGGCAGTATAACTTGCAAAAACATCATGTTACAGATAGATACTTTATTTACCTTGCTTATTTGTTAAATGCGACACTTTTAACAACAAATTCAAGTAAATAATAGACTCTAAATCTATATATTTCTATCGCAATCGCAACGTGCCAATATGAACTATCACATCAGGCTACAAGTCCAAACTACACGGTATCACAGTAAGCAGGCTCGCTTACACGGCTTGTGGCTAGGGCACGACAACGTGGGTATCACTCGACAGCAACCGTCGGACTGAGTGGTGATTGTTGCCGTCACTGCTGGAGATATCGCTGATGCTGACCACTGCGGGCTGGGAGAAGTTCTTGCAGAGGACCATAACCTGGAAGAGATTTCAGCATCATTAAAGTTCTAGACAAATGTGTCTTTTTAAACGACGTTAAAACGACTTCAAAAATAGTTCTCAATTAGTTTTTTTTTTTCTTATCTCAGAACTCCGTCATTTATAAACCGATTACAATTTTTTTTCACGTGAAAGAATATACTTCTGGTTGCTCCCATAGATATTGCATCGAAATTGGCTTAGTAGTTTAGTTTTTAAATCAAATTATTTGGAAAAAAATACGTCATCCATGTAAACCAAAGTAAAGTAAAATGTCTTTCCAGTGGTGTTCACGAATTTTAAAATGATAAAGTAGTAAATAACGTAAAATAAAAACGTTTTTAACTGACTTAAAAAAAGAGTTGGGTATAAATTCAGTTGTATTTTAATGGGCTCATATGTCATTCACTTCGAACCAGGAGGTTCTCTCATAACCCTGTGGTTTATGAAGCGATTTGTAAAATTCTTTTTTTGTTGATCTACTTCCCGTACTTCGTGTTTTAAACAATTTAAATTAAAAAAAATACCAACTAAGAGTGAAAAAAATAGGTAAAAAAATTTTGTATTGAACTTTGAATGATTATCATTATTGAATTGAATATATTTATGATAAATTATATATATGAATAAATTTATTTACTGTATTTAATTTTCTTTTAAATTCAAACGTAATGATTTATTCATATCAAGAAGAATTAGTTTATACGCAATTAATATCCGTTAACGATTAAAATAATACTGTTGATTGTATAGTTTTGCTGGAACAGTTTTAAATCAGTAAACATTTTTGTTTTGTTCCATTATTGAATATATTTTCCTAGCATTTTTCGTAATTTTATTCAACACCAAATTATATTTGACTTTGATTGGCCTGTCAGCTCAGTTGGTAGTAGCTCTGCCTTCTGCGCTGTAGGTTGATGGTTCGATTCTCTCCCAGAATAAACATTTGTGTGTTTGTTCTGTGTCTGGGTGCTACAAAGTATCATAAGAATGTACCTATTTAAAAATATATAAGTATTTTATCATCATCATAATACGGTCACATACGGCCTGTGTTAATCTAAATGTGTACAACTCGCGAATGTTTTTAAAGGAATCTGAACCCTGTTAATATCCTGAACAACACTATTTTATGGAACCTACTATAACTGCGAAAAAGTGTAATAAATTTGACCTCAAGCTCCTAGTAGGATATAACTATGGAATGTGAGGGAATAAACAAATACGACAAAATGAGTAGGTTAATAGAGACGGACGCTGACCTTCGGCATCCTTGGAATGCTTACAGATTCTACGAGATTGAAGAAAAGACTAGCTTGTCCCCAATCAGTTTGTGCCCATTACGCTAAGGTGGTTGATGTCTTGTGCTGCGTGATACCAAAGCTTAAAAGTAAATATGAAATATAAAGCTTACACAAAGGGTAGTCTTTTGAAGTAAGCGTATTATAATATATATTACTATATTATTGATAAGAATGCATGGCCTCATGTCGCTCTGTCTTCAGACATTTAAATGACACATTTGAAATGTATAAACTGCTGTTGTTATAATAGTTTTTCGTAGTTAAGCTAATTATAAGATGGATCATACAAAAAAGCGCTTAGATCTGAACGAGTTTCTTGCCAGTTCTTCTCGGACTTGGGTTAGGAGGAATTGGCACCTAAATTCACCTAGTATGTAAGACGTTTCAGAGTGATCCTTGTGATTGTATAGAAAAGAAATATTTTTGACTTTGACTTATGCCGAGATGCCGTCGCCTTGTGTCGATATCCTCGAAATATCAGAGCTAAGCGTGGTAAAAATCCTTTACCATGCCGTGCTTGTGAACAGCCAGCTTTAAACAGCACTTGGGTTTAGAACTCACCGTATAAATAGCGGTGATTGCACCCATACTCCCGCCGATAAGGACGTCCCACCAGTGATGGCGATGATCCGTGACCCTTGATAGCGAGCAGACGGCGGAGTAGATGATGCAGAGGACCTGGACTAGAGGCACGATCAGCACTGATCTGTTGCGCCAGCTGAACGCTCGCCGTTGGAGATACCACTGGAAAGAACATAGTTGGTTGATTTCTTTGTGATGGTGAGACCAGATGAAAGGAAAGGAAAAGTGAGGAAACAAGAGGAAGAATAGCACGTTGAGAAATAATGTTATGTTAGGTACAGTTACAACACACACTCCATTTTTAACCGACTTCAAAAAAGAAGTAGGTTCTCAATTCGACTGAGTTTTTTAAAATGTTTGTTACCTCATAACTCCGTCATTTATGAACCGATTTGAAGGATTTAAAGGATATACTTCGCGATTGGTCCCATATAAATTTCATCAAAATCGGTTCAGTAGTTAGGTTTTTAAATAAAAAAACCTGAAAAATATTCTTAATCATTCATTTATCATTCACTTGGATGAAACAAAATTTTGATATTTAGCTTTTTAGGGTTCCGTAGCCAAATCGCAAAAAACGGAACCCTTATGGATTCGTCATGTCTGTCTGTCTGTCTGTCTGTCCGTCCGTATGTCACAGCCGCTTTTTTCCGAAACTATAAGAACTATACTGTTGAAACTTGGAAAGTTGATGGATTTTGTGAACCGCATTAAGATTTTCACACAAAAATAGAAAAATAAAACATTAAGTTTCCCCATACTTAGAACTGAAACTCAAATTTTTTTTTCATCAAACCCATACGTGTGGGATATCTATGTATAGGTCTTCAAACATGATATTGAGGTTTCTAATATCATTTTTCCTCAACTGAATAGTTTGCGCAAGAGACACTTCCAAAGTGGTAAAATGTCCCCTCCCCCCGGGGTAACTACTAAAATAAGAGAATAATAAGACTAAAAAAATATATATGATGTACATTACCATGCAAACTTCCACCGAAAATTGGTTTGAACGAGATCTAGTAAGTAGTTTTTTTTAATACGTCATAAATCGTAAATCGCAATTTACCTTTCATTCAATCAACTCAAATATAAAAATAAAAAAAAACATTTAATTTAATAAACATAAACCTTATGCATAAACCGTGAACCGTTATTTTCTAATAATAAATCTCTAATAGGTGCCTAAGTAAATAATAATAATAATTCGCGCGGGGCTCGGCTTGATCGGTATCGCCCTGATGTACAAACAAAACTTTCATAAAGTTCATAAACAAAATGTGTTTTGCAACAACTATATGCCAACATTACTTTTTGGAGACTTCAACGAAGATTTTTTATAAGACAATTGTATACTGTCATTCATGCAGGACGCTGGATTCAGGACGTGATTACCACCTTGTCCAACTACGCCAGGACGTACACAATTTGATAACATTTTTGGAAATATTTCTTGTCAAACTGGAATATATATTAGCTTGATTAGCTATCACAAGTGGGCTTGCATATAGTTAGATTTAAATCCCATTATTTAGATACCTAATTATAATGTTTACTTATCAATAACGTAATTTAAAAAATACACTATTATTAAAACATCGATCAAAGTTACGACGAACTACAAGAACTTTTATATTATGTTACTTGCTGCTACGGAAACCTTCATGGGCGAGTCCGACTCGCACTTGGCCGCTTTATTATACATGAAGTCGGTTGTCTTTTTAGTTTTTAAAACGTAATTATTATTGTTTAACTTTCTGTAGGTATATACGAATGATAATAATAAGGACTATTAATATCAAAATGCGTAGCTTGTAAGATACGTCTGAGCAATGGTCTAGTCCACAAACCTAAATTCGGTTCAGTCCATCTTCGCAGATGCTAGATATAATTAATTAGCCACATGTGTACGAATTTAAGACAGCTACAGATGATTGATAACAATGAGAGCAACGCTATTAATAATTGACTGACACAATACGAATTAACTTTCATTTGTGTTAATAATTTTGAGTAGGTCGAGGGTTAATGAGTTTATTACTTTTTGCTACGAAAATATAGGAGCCTCTTGAATTTATTACTCGAGAGCCAAGTACCAAGGAAGGGTTATGTTATTAGCGCGCATTGTGTATGTAGGTATATATGTAAATTTCTTTATTACCTCGTATCTTCCAAACGGCTGGATGGATTTCGACAGTTAATGTATTGTTATATTCGTCTTAAAAACCCAAGTATAGTCCGACAAGAAAGAGTAGAAAATAAACGAGGGCGCCACTATTGTTTACATGGTATCACCATATACTATGGCAGAACGTTTTGATATTTGATATTTTTAAACAACACATTGCTGTTCTTATTTTATCAAATTTTACACCAAACATTTATGCTCATCACATAAAGGTTTGTCCTGAATAAGAATCAAACCCATTATGTTAAACCCACTATGTTTCTTGGTACCTACTTAGAAAGAAAGCAAGAATATATATATTTATACTCAGAGGGGAAAAAACTTAATAATAGACAATTTTGTTGGATAATAATATAATACTAAATCATACATATATTACTCTGATGACTCAAAGATACCCGACATCGATTCTTCTTCAGAATGTTGTGGTAGAACATAATTAGATGTTCCTGCCATACCATAATTTTCATCTTCACTCTCAGATTCCTCGCTAGAGCTTTCATTACTTTTTAATGCCATAATATTTTAACTTTGTGATTAGGGTTGCATGACTCACACAGCCTTAGATAGATCGCAGAATACCCCAACTGCATCCTGTGACTTCTCCCAGGCCTCAAATATATGCTTTAAGAGCGCTATACCTGCATCAGCTGTTGATCGACCTTTAGTAAATCCGCATTGATTACTATGTAGCAGGCCGTTAACGTTAAAGTGGTATAATAACTGATTAAGAATTATTTTTTCAAAGATTTTACTTAAAGCAGGTAATATCGATATCGGTCTATAATTACCGAGATCACTTTCACTTCCAGACTTAAACATAGGAATGAGTTTACTGTGTTTCATGAGATCGGGAAAAACTCCCCCGTCGATGCATGTATTAAAAATATAAGCTAAACATGGTGCAACATCTAAGATAATGACACCCAGCACCTTTGTAGACATTCCCCAAAGATCTTCTGTATTTTTTATATTAATTAACTTGTATGCTTTTACAATACTAGCCTCGTTAATGTAGCTAAAACTAAACTCATTCTTACATTTTGCAACACTAGATTCTAATAGAACGGAAGCTCTGGAGGCTGAAGAGTTTAACGATTTGGTCACTATTTTGGGTATATGCTTCCTGAGAAAAAACTATCAAATGCATTCGCAACATCCTGTTCCTTTGTCAAAATTGTACCATTTATATTTAATTTGAACTGTATATTGCGAGCCCTTGATTTACCTGTTTCATTGTTAATTAATTTCCAAGTTGCTTTTATTTTATTTGTTGAATTTTCTATTATTTTTCTCAAAAACAGTGACTTAGCCGCATGACAAACTTTTTTGAATACTTTTGAGTAATTCCTAACATATAAGATAAAAACTGGATCATCTTACATTGTCTCTCTGGTAGCATATAATTCATACAATGTATTCCTACTTCTATAAATACCCGGTGTAGCCCAGTCGACAAATCGAGCACAATTTTTTGTTTTGCATGTTTTTACTGTAATTATATCAGTATGTTCTTTAATTATTAAATTAGACAATGTGGTGCAAATATCATTTGGATCATCGATGCATGGTACAAGGGAAACTTTGTGTTCAATTCTACTTTTAAATGTTTTGATGCGGCTCTCTGTAATAGGTCGGTGAGAAAAGTTCTGAGCTTCAACTATACGATCACAAGAAAAGGTGGCGCAGTGACCGTAATGGTCAGAACTAAAATGTTTTAGTACACACTTATGAACCTATAGGAAATACCATATTACCCACCTAACTATAAATGTATAAGTTGTACCTAACTATTTAATACCTCTAAACGAGCAATTCTTGTATATATCTATGTATAATACCTATATATAATGTGAATCTCGGAAACGGCTCCAACAATTTTCGTGAAATTTAGTATGCAGGGGTTTCGGGGGCGATAAATCGATTTAGGTAGGTTTCACTTTGGAAAACGTCGTTTTATACCAGGTCATCCAGGTACTAGTACTCCTATGTCAAATGTATATGTAAATAATAATGTAAATACTATGTCAATGTTTATGAAACTTTGGCACTTTTGGAACGTTAAAAAACTTTGTATTTTGCTCGGAGGATCTTAATGTCTGCGACACTTACACATCTGTGGATGTCTCCAAAAAAAAACGATTAATATTATTATTATACTTACAGCTAAAAACAGCCCGCAGTATATAGATAGCGAGGAGTGTGCTGATGGGAAACTTCTGCTGGAGTCGATTTGTAAATACCGCGTGTACTTCGTAGACGTGCAAGTGTAGCTACTCACGTATTCCGATCTGTTAAAAAGAAACAAAGGTTACATTCAAACCTCTTTTGATTTTAAACCCTCATTACATTAAACCCTCTTTTGATCTTTCTTTTTAACTCTCTTTTTGACCCTCTTTATAGCCATACGGCGATGCCACATCTTCTCGATCTGACTTTGTCAAAGATGTAGTCAAGGTTGTATGTAATGACATTAATCAAATTTAAACAGCTACGATCTTTTAATGTCATTGTAGCAATAGGCTTTTAACACGATTATGAGAGGGTTGGTCTTCAACCTATGAATCTAGTCGTGTCTGGAGTAAAGGGCTTTTTTGAGCTATAAAAGCTTAGAAACACAGTTCGCGTTGAAATATTTAGTATCGAAAATCTAATTTTGCTCTAATCATCAAAATGATCTCCGGTAGAGAAATGGTGATGTAGTGGTTTTTATTTCATATTTAATAATATTTTTAATAGTCTTATATACATTATATGCATATAAATACAATTCTTATGTTAAAAATTGCTTAAAACTACTTATAGTTTATATAGTATAATTATATAGAGGACTATGTGCTCTGATATAAGGTCATAAGACCCAAGTTTTTCCACTTTTTCACTTGTGCCATATAATTTAAAACTAACATGTTTTTGTTGGCGGAATGTGTACTCTGTTATGGAATCGTAAGAGTGTAGTGGTAGCCAAGCCTTCTTATCCTAAGGTTTAGGGTTCGAGCCTGGTAATACACCAATGAGTCTTTGAACGCTCGCTCGATAGTAGACTAGGGTATCTAAGTATTCTATCAGCCATCTACTTAGTTCTCATCCAAGTCGATATAAATACTGATATTTACTAATTTGAAAATATCTCTGTAAGTCTGTTTCTTTGGTTATAACCTTATCACAGCTAATCGGCTTAACATTTCTTATTAAAGGGATAGATTGTATCGTGTGGAAAGACACAAGTTACTTTTTGTGAACGTACTACACTTGTGAAGCCGCGGGAAGCAACTGCATAAAAGCTTTGTGTAGTTTGGGGCTAGATGGCGCTGTGTAAAATTTTCCAAAAATATACCTATATATAAAACCAATTTTATAGATAAATATATACACTCACTCAACACAAGTCTTCATTTCCTCCGGCTCGCACAAATCAAAAAACGTCGGTCTAGGAGAGCCCACCACGCATTTGACCACTTCAAGCACGGTCAGGTTGAACACAGCTCCGTAGATATAGTCTCTGTAGATGAAGCCGGTGGTCTTAGCGCTGGCGAGGAGTTTACTCTGCTTCATGCTGTACTCTTCGTCCTGGTAGAGCGTCGCTTCGACTGCCCATATCTAGAACAACGTATGTATTAAGAAGTCATAATTTGTTTAATTATTGATGCGTAACATGTTTCCTTTCTGCTTGCTGCAATCTGTGAAAGTGATTTCGTGAAAAGGGACGGAAGTGTGTAACAAAAAGCAGAGGTAGCGCACGCTATTTGATTTGACCAATGAGCGCGCTGATAAAGTTGGCCGTCAGATGGTACCAACCCATTTTCCTGAGATGTCAGATATTACAAATTTTTTTAGATACAGTAATAGTTCAGTATGACTTTAAAAAAAAAACCCAATACAGCTGATATTAGCAGAACTTCAAAATCGAGACAACTCATTCGATCGCAGTCTCACCTCGATTGAGGATCGTAATGGAGGCTTACGTTATCAAATAGTTAGGTATAGGTAAGTACATTAAAGAATTTACTAAATTTAGCACGTTAATACAATTCTCCAATATTAGGTACCTAATGAGGGCTGATTTTGAGTTTTTTGACAGTTGCTCAGGTCGAGGGTTCGATTCCCTCCCAGGATAAATATTTGTGTAATGAACATAGGTGTTTTTTCTGTGTCTTGGTATTATAATGTATGTATTTAAAAATATATAAATATTCTATCCGTCAACTAGTCACCATAATACAAGCTATGCTTAGTGTGGGGCTAGATGGTGTACATTATCCATCAAAATTGATTTATTTATTTATTACTAGACGAATCACTAGGAGCTGTTTGTTATGCCATATTCGAGCTATAATGTTTAATAACAAAGCGTTGCTAGGCAACCATGTGACGGCATGGGTAAAAAAACATTTTTTTATCAATGCTCATTTTTGTAAATGTAAAGTGTATGACAATAGGTAATACGCATGTGGTTCAAATTTACTTGACTTTTCCCACTCTTTGGTTCTGATTTTGTATATAAACCATTATTTTCTGATTTAGTTTGTTTATAATTGCATAAGATATTAAAATGTAAAAATAAGCGCGCGAAATTGAAGTTTGCGAATATCGGCGTTTTAGCACACCAAATTTAAGGGATGCTTTAAATATTTGTAACTGAATTCAAAACAAAAAAAATTAATGCATATTCCCTATTGATAATGATTATGAGTAAATAATTCAGTTTTTAACCAATAAACCTGTACGAGAAGATAAAATAAAAAACGGTAGCTGATTTATTTACATTTACTATATGTTTATTTCATTTTTTACTTCGCACTCATGTTGGGGCTCACCAACTAAATGTCATAATACAAAAATGCCAAAATGTTCACGATTTCTTCCAAAGAAGCAATAAAGCATTAGGGATGGCACTATTATCAACCATCACATACAATCCTAAAGAAAAAAGAAAAATACTTCCACTTACATATGATTTGAAACGTTTATTAATCAATTTATATCTTTTACATGACTTTACAAATCGTATTATGAATAGTTTGATCGATTTTTAGGGTAAAACGATTGAAAGTGTGAAATTGTGAAATATTCTGAAGTGAAAACCCTAAAAATCTGCTGTTGTGGTTTGTTTACAAATATTATGTCTCGAATATGGCTGGAGTATAGGTGTTCGACGAGAAGGTAATATTAAATTTATTGTCGTCACTCGATCGGTTAAATTGCTCAATTTGATTTAGAAACTGTCTCGTAAGTTGACGTTTAGAAAATCTCATAATCCGTCTCCACCTAGGTACATAGGTAGATCGCGTATTTACTTTCATTAGAGGTAGGTATTTAACTCGATTTACATAAATATTTTGCACTTGCGACATTATTTACCTACAAATAATTTGACAAGTAGACATACTCTTCCTACATATTTATATTTAACTACTTAAATATTTAAACTGTGGGAGTACCTTATTACCTAATCATAACTACTTCGTAATCAAATATGTGGGTAGGTGAGTTACCTACCTATATAAACACTACAATGTATAAAACAAAGTCGCTTCCCGCTGTCTGTCTGTCCTTATGTAAGCTTAGATCTTTAAAACTACGCAACGGATTTTGATGCGGTTTTTTTAATAGATCCAAGAGAAAGGTTTATACGTATAATACATGCATAATATAGTAAAGAAACACTGATAATTTGAGAGGTTTCTAATCACATTACATTCTGTTGTATATTTAGTATAAGCATTGCACCCGTGCGAAGCTGGGGCGGGTCGCTAGTAAACTATCAAGTACATACACTAATACAAACGAACATGCCCAGTCATCTTCGTTTGTATGTTTGTTGAATTCAGTTGAATAAACAGTTATTTCGCTCTCAAATTCAAATTATCGTATCTTCTTTTGTGGAGGATTGCTCCACAAAAGATACGATTTTTTTTCTAATTTGAATTTGAGAACGAATAAGTACCTATAGCAACAGTTGAGTTGACAGTTGTCAACACAATCCATCAAAAGGTCTCATAACACAATCGATGTCGACATCTATTGAGATGTCGACATCGATTGTGTTATGAGACCTTTCCACCGTTCAAAACGAGTCTAAACGAAGTAACTAGAGGTTTTTTACGATTATTGTCTCGATATATTCGTTCATCGTTTTCCACCTGACGATAATTAAATAAACGAATGTGTCGATAATTTTAATAATTTTTCTGTAAAGGTGAAATTTTATTGTTACTTATTAAGGTGAAATAACAAAATTGATGTTTGTAAATTCAATGTCCTGGCACTCTCCTGTCAAGACAGTGACAGAACAAACTTTAGTAGTTTTTAAATAAAAACTTTTTTGATTGTAAGATTGAGAATCTTTTTGATAAAATGAGATAAAAATTAGGAATATAAAAATAAATTGTTCTCTATTGATGATTCTGATTTAATAGTTTAAGTCGTAATTATATCATAGATGTATTTAGTCTTAAAGATCATGTTTATGACAACTTTATTACTTACAATAACGTCATCATTATTTGTCATAACATGGTGAATTATTATATATTTGATGTAACTATAAAGCGTAAAGTGATATAAATGATTTTATTGCAGTATTTTATGTACAAATACCTATAAATGGCGGTTTACTATAAGAATACTAATAATATTTTATGAACCTAGCTCTGTAGCTTTGACTACATATTTAAATTATATGTCAACAATGTAACTACATCTTAATATACTCATACCTTTACTAAAATCTGTTTCATAAATCCAGTTAGTTTTTGTTAGATAAGGGGATTCCAGAGTTACGATCCAAATTAAGGATACTTTTTCACACTCAGATCTGATAATTTTTAAAATCATAAATATTTTCTTGATTATTTTTTGTTGATATATCAATTACTAGCTGGTGCACGCGACTTCGTCTGCGCAGGATTAGTACTTCGTGTAATTCTAACGGTTTTGCAGCTTACGCCAGAATAGCTCGCAGATGGCAGATTTTTTTCCTACTTAACACTTATCGTTATATTTTGGACAAATTACACAATATCTTTCTAAATTATAGCCTATGTGTTATTCTGATGTATAAGCTATATTATTGTAAAGATTCATTAAAATCCATTCAGTAGTTATTGCGTGAAAGAGTAACAAACATACCTACATATAAACTTTCGCGTTTATAATATTAGAAAGGATTTCGGTTATTAACAAAGTTATAAAAAATATATATGTTTTTGTTTGCAGAATGTTTTTCATGTTACGATGAACTTTTTGGCTATTTGCAACTTGTTCTAAACAATTCATTCTTTTACAAAATGTTGTCGCTATTTTCTTTATTCGTTTTATTCGACCTATGTGGCGCATTGGGCTAAGGCCTGGCTAAGACGCAGAAGGTTGCGCGTTTGTATCCCGCCGCGGGACGAATGTTTATATGATCTGCAAGTATTTGTCTGTATGTATTTACAAAAACAGACAGTATATCAGTCAGTCATGTGGTTCCCATAACACAAGCTCTGCTTATTTTGGGGCTAGATGATGCTGTATGATTTTCTTTAACATAATAATCTAGTTCTTGTTCGTGTTGTGTCACTAGTTTTTTCAAACCAGTGTGGTGAAAGGAAAAATAATAAGAAATAGTTCTGATAGTCTTGTCATCAACCGGCGTTATTCCGACACAATTCTTCTAATCTCTAGAGCAGTTGCACCTTCCCAAGCATACCTACGTATGTTTTGCTACAGAAAACTGTCATTTTGAAAACAATACATGTAGAATAGTAAGACAGTTCTTGCAAACGGACCCAACAATACTGGGGCGCACTTGGCTTAGACCCGTGCGCTCCAATGAATCCGGTATTAATTATACCGAGTAGAACAAGTCTCTATGCAAATAATAATAATAATAAAATAATCTACTTACAATAATAAAGGGCATGATGATTGTTATGGCAGCAACGAGTGAGATGGTGAATGTGTCTCCGGTGTGGGGGAAGGAGAGGGCTGGATCATTGCAGGTGAAACCACTCCGCCGGCTCGGTAGTGCACCTACTTCAAGTAAGATGCATACTGCTGCCACTGTTGACAAAAAAAAAAACAATTCAAAAAAATACTGTTTGTGATAATTTAGCTAACACTACGTATTGCACATATGTATTTTAACTTTAAAGTTATAATTATCGTCATATAAGCATGTTAAAAACAAAAAAAACTAATAAAAATGTCTACGGACCGTTTATAACGGTCTATAGATAGCTCAACTTATCCAGATCATTGCCAAAGGCCTGCGTTTCAGGACACTATTGCATTGCCACGTTGAATGGCAATGCTAAAACGCTGAGTCAGATAGGAGCCAGTTCTTGAATCACGCAATGTATCTACCAGACGCCGTTAAATTAGGTACCTACCTAATTAGTTTTTACCAAATCCATAGGTTAGGTTACCTAGTAGCTTTAATGCTACCGTTAATGAAAAAGATGACACTTAATTCCTTTATCACGATTTTAGTTGACACTATTTGAGACATTCATTAGTTTAACAACATTATTATCAGGTTAAACAACTTAAATAAATCTTAAGTACACACATACACAGACTAATGACCTAAATGTTTTATGTTATCAAACCATTTACAAATATTTACGAACTTAGTAACGATTTTTAAATGAACTGATAACATTGTTTCAATTATATTTAAAGCGATGTATATTTTTGTCTCATTGAGTATTTGAATATTAAGTAATTTAGAGATTTCCACGCATCAGTAAAACGACAAAGCCGAAATTCGGTCTCGATCAAAGAAGTCGGGCAAATATTTTCGGTCACTGAAAGTGATGTCATAAATTGTTCGCATATTATATCATACCCTAAGTATAAAAGGAAACATTCAGTTCTAATTTATTCCTTCTTTCATAACCTAACCCATAAATCGAAGCAGTAAAAAATATTTATGCTAAGGCAAACCATTAAAATCCTTTTAATTTCAACTTCTCGGTCGATAAATTACAAAACCGTTAAAATTATAATTGGGAGACGTTAAGATTACTTTTTTATTTTTGGATCTGGATAAGTCACTATAAGATCAATAAAGGACTGAAGGTATTTAAATAGACATCCAAAGGTTTCTAAGATTTACATGTACCAACAACCAGACTCGTCAAGACATATAAACAAGATTTCTGCTTGAAGCTTGATATATATAATTAACTACCCTATGAAATTTCAAGGCTCCCGCTAAACGAGTTCAAACAAAAATTAAGTTTTTTTTGCACGCCCATTCTACCATTCATTTATTTATAAATGAGTACATGAGTTGTTCATTCTCTGATTTACTAACGGGAGTAGGAAGAAAGATAGATTGAATAGGAGTGTATAATTTATTTTGTACGTTATGACATAATGATATGTAACTGTAATTAAATGACTAAAAAAAAGGCTAAAAAACGTCCTCTGTTTATTTAAACTCCTTCACGCAACTTGCGCTTTTGGTGATCACGTTATATAATATTATGTCATAGATATTAAAGCTATAGATTTATAATTATAATCTCTAGCTCGCTGAACAACAAAACAACCAAAGTTTCTGACATACGCTGTATATTTGCATTATCCATTATTATAGTCAGCTGTTCACTTTACGAGAAGAACTGACATAGGTTTGAACTACTTCAGCTAACAAGATCTACGGTACTTCGTGAGTCACTCATGGTATTCGAATGCTAGTAGATAAGGACGTACTAGCGAGTACGCTATCAAAGCATTTAGCTGCCATCAAGAGCTAACGGTTAAAACACTCCAAACCCAAAGTTCACCGACACATTAGTGTCTATAAACTACTGTTAGTTGAGAGTAAGAGAGGACACACAGCGGAGGCGCCTTCGTCGCAAGAATGTTATCAAAGGAAACGGACTGCTGGAATTTGACCAACCGCTTCCTTCGACGCGGTCGCTTCTGCTATCTACACGTTCTCCACAATATTTTATTTTGCTCTGTTGTTTTTCTATTGACGCTACCAATAGTACCAATGTTTACTGTCGACCCGCTTACATGTCATCTTGGTAGGCCTAAGCCCTAATCAGTTAAGCCAAGGTATGGTAAGTGGTGAAAGTCCTTGTCAGGGAACAATCAGGGCTGATGAGCTCAACAATGCTTCATGTCATGGTTTTTATAAGCTTAGATTTTAACATATTGAATGCACCTTCACAAGGTACGATGTGTATTAGACTTAAGTTAAATGTACTGTAATAAATGTAACTTTTATAAACGTCTTGATCAGAAGTTTCCGCAATGACACTTCGCTTTACCGCGTTATTTCGTAAAGGAAGAAACAATCCTCCAGCTTAAAGAAACAACCATGATGAAATAACCTAATTACAAAATGAAACATGATGATTCAAATATAATGTTTCACCGCAGTCTCACCTGCAATAGGCATAATACAACCGCAAATGAACATTGTAAAGAGTACTTAGCCCGGATTGGACATGGATTATTTTCAATTTAAAGATATTATTGTACTAACTATTGTACAAACTATGGTATTTGTAGAAGATAATACCCAGATATTTTGTTTGGAAGATGTGCAAAAGAGGCAAGTATTTTGGCAGTTACTGCCGACTAGAATTTCAGATAATTTGAAGAGTACCTCATCATAAATTTAAGTGCTTTACTCGTGTTTGCATAACGGATGCAACTTCCTACATGTGCTCATCTCTTAATCAACCTCGTTGACTTCTTTATACGATATGACAGCAAGCTTGTCTATGATTTGGCTCATTATAGGCGGGTTCGATTCCCGCTTCGGGTCAAATGTTTGTATGATCTGCAAGTATTTGTCTCGGGTCTGGGTGTTTGTATGTATAACATGTATGTATTTACAAAAATATATATATATTTAGTATATCAGTCGAATGGTGCTTGTGTTATGAGAACACAAGCAACACTGCTTACTTTGGGGCCAGATGATGCTGTGTGAAATGTCCGGTATTAATGATTATATATTTATTTATTATAGTTTATTCTTGGTCTTCCTCTACCTTTCTTTCTTTTAGGTACATGTCTTCCCTCTATAATGTTCTCCGATTTTCGGCTAAATAAAAAATCTATGACGACCATCATTATTATGCGTGCCACCGTTTTTAGCAACACAAAGGTTATAACTGTCTACATAGTTGAACATTGTATTTTACAGTCATTATTTAAATTATGTAATTATAATGCAGCATCGCCATTTTGTACGCAATAGCGTGTCTGACCTTAAATTTATCCGCCTGAGCCTAAATAAATCGTAATGTTTTAAACATTATGCCTGTATTAGTATGCTCTTTGTATTCCACATCGTTTCCAAGCCTATAAGCAAATTATTATTGGCAAATATTAAAATTCTAGACGAAGCTCCTAAGTTAATGTCTTCGCCAAACAAAATACGACATTAATACAAGTAATAAACAATGCTGGTAATGAATTATCCACTCTATTATTATAGCATCATGAATGAATTTTAAATGTAAGATATTGACGGGTTCGAACAAAAGTTTTTCGCGTAGATTCGATGCGGTGGCTGACGATAGCCAGACAGTTTTGTTTGCCGAAAAATTCTCAACGCTTGTCACATCACTAGATTTGATTTACATTTTAGATTGGTTTTCCAGATATAGGTACTTACCTGCTATCCACTCGAACACAATAGTAGCTAAAATAATGTTATCGACCGCAATAGGTACATAATTATATTATGTATAAGTAAGTAGAGTAACAAGGTAGGTACTTAGGGTACCTTTATAAATAATAAAATAATTACCGATGGACAATGCACACAACACCATCCAGCCCCAAACTAAGCATAGCTTGGAATGTGGTGGTTATGGAACTTTTGACACAATCAATGTCTATCAGTTTCGATTAGCAATCGGCATAACTTCAATCATTACTTTGATTGTAATTAGAACCATTTTTGACAAGATGGATTACTATTACGTACGTTCGGTTTCTATCTCAGACCAAATGAATATTTAGACAAGAGGGCCGTGAACAACCTAAGTGAAGCCTCAAAACCATGTTGTGCTGTGCTCCAAACTGTGCTTCTTTCTCTTAGTATATCCATACATACTTGTACTATTAAACATTCTATCATGTCGTCGTCTAAAAAGCATCTTACAAAAAAAACATTAACATATTCCGTGACAAAAAGTATCACAGAATTTATATTTAGATATTATTGTTGATCACGGTGCTCCGTCTTAATATTCATTTGGTCTGAGGTTTCTATTCATATGTCAGCATGTATGACAATCAACATCAACCCTCCGTAATACCAATTCATCAATAGTAACTGAAAGCGATTAATATCAAAGTTTTGATGGTATCAGAGTTCTATAATCGCCCCCGCCAGATGGCTGATAAAACACCTATTATAAATACATATTTATAAACGCTAGACACGGAATAAACATCTTTGTTCATCACACTAATGTTTATCTTGGTAGGGAATCGAACCTTCAATCTACAGCGCAAAAGTCAGAGCTACTACCAACTGAGCCGACAAGTCAGTCAATAATATCCAGGTACTTAATATTTATTTATTTCAAATTTAGGTAAGTATTTACAATTTACTTTGAGACAATTTTTTGATGCAGTAAAATTATAGGCATAAGTAATAATAATAATAATAAAAGGCGACTAATTGACCGTACGCTTTTAAGTTTATTTGTTAAATAAAGAAAAATATGATAAAAAAACACTGTTTTGTTGGTCAGGTTGTCCTTCGACATAGTATGCAAAAGTAGGTATAGGTACCTAACTAAATACGGTATCTACGATCGTATATATTCCTGGAATAAATCGCTACCTGGATCAATTAGAGCTATCTACACATCGTTTTAAAATATCCTTAGATACCTCATCTGTTACACATGTGTTTTATATTTTTTTTTTTTCAACTACGTAGTAATGTTATCATTAATCACAACAAAAACCGATCACAAAGGACGTATTTTTTGCTTAGAACCAAAACAGTGCAGTAATGTTATATGAAATCTCATTGTTGCACTGTTTTTTACTTTTTATTTGGATATAAATTGACCACAGAGGCTTAATATCTCCCATTAAGTTTAATATAAAATGTTTGCATTAGATCAAAAAGATACTGGCTGATAATAAAAATCGGCTGAATAAAACCTACTTAATGAAAAAAAAAACAAATGGCGCTCATTTTGTATACAATTGTTTAACTTTGATTCTTCATTTTTTAGTTTGAGTAGGTATATTCTATCACAGTAGGTAGATTAGTAGTTGAAAGAAAAGTAAATTACGCACCTTGCTAAAGAAAGTAATTAATGCACTCGTGTTAATTAAGTGCATGGCCTCATGTCGCTCTGCCGTCAGACAGTTAACCGACACACTTGAAATGTATAAACTCTCTTGTATTAGTATTTCGTAGTTAAGGTTATAAGATGGATCATATAAAAAAGCGCTAGGACCAAGACGAGTTTCTTGCCAATTCTTCTCGAGCTTGGGTTAGGATGAATTGGCACCTAAATTCACCTAGTATGTAAGACGTTTCAAAGTGATCCTTGTGATTGTATTGAATAAATCATCTTTTGACTTTGATTTTGACTTGCCCTCGCTTGCGCTCGGGCACCAACATAACACTCGTGCATTAATAACTCACTTTGCGCTCGGTGCAACAATCTACTAATATCATTCTGTATATTTCTGTAATTAATCTTGTTTTGAAAATAATGTCAAAACAAGATAGATGTCTTCTTCGTTCAATATAAACACGACTCTATTGGTAATTTGCACATGTCTCCGCTTTGATACGTACTTGCCTTTATTCACAATGTTCAACTTATCGCTTGCGTTTGTAAGCTTAAACGATAAAATTGATTTGTGCCAACTATTTAACGAAAACTATTCAACTTATTTGCTGCGAACATCTACCCACACTGCTGTTCAGGCTTTAACACTAGTCTCTGACATCATCGAAGCACAAACGAGCTCGTGTAGGTTAGGTGACAACATAGGTTGTTAAGAATGACAACCATTGCAATTATCATTATCATAAATAATAAATGCAGGTACCTAAAAGGTACCTACATAAATATTGGTGGACAATGCACACAACACCATCTAATCCCAAACTAAGCATAGCTTGTAATATGATGACCATTTGACAGACTGAATACTTATATATTTTTAAATACCTCTAACACCCAGACCCAGAACAAACAAAATGTTCATAACAGAAATGTTTATTCTAATTATAATCTTTCAATGTTTTTAATACATATATGCATATCATACATAGAAACACTCAGACCCTAGACAAATACTTGCATATTATTTGCAGACACATATGTCTGGCTGGGGGAATCGAACTCGCAACCTTCTGCGTCTCAGCCGGGCACCCTGCGTCTCAGAGGTCGTCAAATTTTATAAATAAATAATCTCGGACATTATACACAGCATCATCTGGCCCCAAAGTAAGCAGGGCTTGTGTTATAGGTTCCTGCCACATGAATGATAATACATACTGCTTACATTATAATACACCTGCTTTTTTTTGTATATATATACTGGTTTGGGTATTTTTATATAAAAATACCCAAACCAAGACAAATCCTATTTTTTTTTGTAAATATATACTGGTTTGGGTATTTTTATATAAAAATACCCAAACCAAGACAAATCCTTTTTTTTTGTAAATACATTCATATTATACATTGAAAGACCCAATTAAGCAAGTTGTTTTTTTTAGAAAAAAATAATAATAATCGCCATGCTATAGGCTGATGATGAAAGGAATTGGCAGAATAAACCGATGCTAAGGGTACGGTGAAAGTTCCATCATATCAGGTGTTCGACGTTTACGTCTCTCTCCGGATCCTGGATCCGCAGTCATAAACACAGTGTTATATTATCTGGCAATGCGTACTGCATTACTAGCAATACAAACAACATTACGCAATACAACAATTTATTATTATTACTTACTTATATACAACTTTCTACTGAAGTGCTCGTGTCTTAACTAATTTCGTCATTGCTCATACAACGGAGTCTTATAATAATTACGTTTTAGAAACAAAAAAGATAACCGACTTCATAAAAAAGCTAAATTTACTTTTATAGAAGTGGATGACATATTTTTGTCAGTTTTTTTTTATTTAAAAATCTACTGAACCGATTTTTATGAAATTTATATGGGACCAATCGGGAAGTAAGTTAACCGTTTTTATTTCAAGTTTTTAGTTAATCTAGAGTAACATATTTAAATAAATCTATTTCTTGATAGAAGCATAGATACCTTGTACATATTAAATAATAACAGTTGAAACAAATGAATGAAAACTTAAAAAAAAAATATTTGATATACTGTTAGTCCATTGAAAAGTTACATTTGGGTATGCATTTGTCAGAGGACGCAATTTTATTTTTTTAATGTGTAGGGGGGGTCAGTAGAAGCTTAAGTTCAAGTTTGTGGGGTCGGCACCCTTGTCCCCCGGCCGCCATCTTGGAAAAGGGGGTGCAAAGGGTTTTCGCGCTGTATCTCGTAAACTAGTTACCTTACAGAAAATTTAATCAAACATAAAATGTAGCAAATTAAATTTCCTACAATTTTATTTCTATTACTTTTTATCGTCAAGTGACCAACAAAAAAGTTATAAACAAAAATAAATGAAAATTTTGTTTGTTTGTTCTAGGTTTTACAGCGCTCCAAACTTAAACGGATTCTCGAATGCTCATAGGGATGCAATAAAAACTAAAAATTAGGCTTACTTTTCTATCTATATTTTTTTTATTCATACAATTTATTATGATCTTAACATTCCTATGCTATTATTGAACTATGTTTGACCCTTTTACCCACCACCTATGAGGTATAACATGGGCAAAGTCAAATTTATAAAAATTTTGCAGAAGCATCCAGAGTTAGCAAGTGGAACTAAATTATTTATGAGTGAGAAAGTCGAGTCATCGTTACTCAGTGTTGTTGGCGAACGTTTTTTCGTCTTTTTATATGGCGGAAATAAAGACGATACTCTAGACACTCTGCGATACAAACGATTTGCTAAGACAGTGACAAAAAATGCATTAAAAAATGCATTAAATTTTTATAAATTTGACTTTGCCCATGTTATACCTCATAGGTGGTGGGTAAAAGGGTCAAACATAGTTCAATAATAGCATAGGAATGTTAAGATCATAATAAATTGTATGAATAAAAAAAATATAGATAGAAAAGTAAGCCTAATTTTTAGTTTTTATTGCATCCCTATGAGCATTCGAGAATCCGTTTAAGTTTGGAGCGCTGTAAAACCTAGAACAAACAAACAAAATTTTCATTTATTTTTGTTTATAACTTTTTTGTTGGTCACTTGACGATAAAAAGTAATAGAAATAAAATTGTAGGAAATTTAATTTGCTACATTTTATGTTTGATTAAATTTTCTGTAAGGTAACTAGTTTACGAGATACAGCGCGAAAACCCTTTGCACCCCCTTTTCCAAGATGGCGGCCGGGGGACAAGGGTGCCGACCCCACAAACTTGAACTTAAGCTTCTACTGACCCCCCCTACACATTAAAAAAATAAAATTGCGTCCTCTGACAAATGCACACTAAGGCCTAAAAAATGTAACATTTTAATGGACTATGTAGGTACTTAAACTGTCCATTACTAGTACGTTTACCTTATATCCTTTTACATGAAATCATATTTGTTCAAATCGGTTCATATATGACGGAGTTATGAGGTAACAAACACAATAAACAGTCAAATTGAGAACCTCTACCTTTTTTGAAGTCGGTTGAAAAAGAAAATGAACGAGCTTTACAGTCGCTTATGATGTGTAACATCTGACATCGCACCTTGGCAACAAGCAACCGCGCGCGGTCATTGGTTAAATCAAATAGCGCGCGCTTTCCCGGCTTCCTTTCGGCTCTTTTCATGAAATCACTCCCACAGATTGCGGAAACCGAGATGAAAGATGTTACACATCAATAATAAATAAATAATGTTGTATATTTGACATAGCATAGGTACAAAGTAAACAGCTTGTGTTATGGCCTAGGTATCTCACTACTTCCCAGTGGCGAGCTGTTTATACTGAGTCGAGACCTTATTGTTACTGTGGCACACAGGTACTTGACAAACATAACCTCTCTTTTCTCCATTATTATTTACTAGCTGTTACCCGCGGCTTTGTACGCGTATGCTTAGAACCTTTCTTTTTATTTTTGTAAGGAAAGCATTCTGTGCATCTTAAGCACATCTTATAAGTTTAATCCCCTATTTTACCTCCTTCGGGGATGATTTAGCAAAAATGTTAAAACACACATTTCTTTATTTCTTACCAAAAGTTAGGCTTTTGGTTATGAATATTCAGATCCTTAACTTAAGAAAATATGAGTTGCCCAAACAAACTTACATCCTCTATTTCACCCCCTTTAAGGTTGTTTTTTGAGACAAAAAGTAGCCTATGTTTTTCCCTCTAATGCAATACATCTTCTTACCAAATTTTAGCAAGATCCGTTCAGCCATTTAGCCGTGAAAACGTAACAAACAGACAGAGACCCTTTCGTATTTATAATATTAATATGGATTCTGCAATATATTTTTCTGTTTGTGTTGAGTACCAAATATATGATTGTCAAGTCTCTCTATTTTAGGAACCACATCACTGACACACTGCTTAAAAACGTTTTGTAAATACATAGATATTACGACTGCTGGTTGTTCGGCTGAAACGCCGAAGATTACTGGTTGGATTCCCGCCGCGGTACAAATGTTTTAATAGCCTGCAAGTATATAAATAATATTTATTTATTAATAATAATTAATAATCCCGGACATTTCACACAGCATCAACTAGCCCCAAAGCACGCAGAGCTTGTGTTAGGGTACCACATGACTGACATGACTGATATACTTTTTTTGTAAATACAAACATTTTATACATAGAAACACCCAGACCCGAGACAAATACTCGCAGATCATACAAACATTAGTCCCGCGGCGTGAATCGATCCCGCAACCTTCTGCGTTTCAGCCGGACCTAAGACGGACGCTACAGAGGTCGACATTTATCTCAGGTCTAGGTGTTTCTATGTATAATACAATAAATAAATAATACCGGACATTTCACACAGCATCATCTAGCCCTAAAGTAAGCTCCTGTCTGGTTCTACTGCTGTCGCTATCATTACCTTTACGTAATAACTCTGTAGTGCGTGTTTACTTTTTACAGACGAGTTCAAACGCAAATTTCAAATCGTCTTAACAAGCTGTAAATATCAAAATGTGTGAGTGTGACATTTAAAACCACTTTTCTCTTGCGTAGGAAAACTGGAGTGTTTTTCATTTCACAACCGTTTATCATCTTCCCACAGAGAGATGTTATCACGCCTACCTCTAGAGCTCTGGCTAGGCAGATTGCTCTCCGATTTCACCACTATGATTCGGCTGAGTGTCGTATTTGTCGGGTTCTTAATGGAAATATCCGTTTGTAGCACTTATTGGTAATTTTTTCGTGTAAATTTTAAATATTGGTAATTTTTTTGACTATTGGTATTTTTTTTAACTATTCGGACATTTCACACAACATTATGAAGCCACAAACTAAGCAGAGTTATGGGTACCCCGATTCAGCTATGTTGATTTCTATCCATCCTAAGGTTGTCTGGCAGAGATCGCTATCTAGCGATAATACCGCCCATTGTACTACCGTGTAGCTAAACATTGTTTCTTATTACAGTCTAATGTATTTGTGGTGTGCAATAAAGTATTTTCTATTCTATTCTATTCTACCTACTACATGAATTATACCTATACCTATTAAGTATATAGGTATATGTATATACATATTCCTAATTTTTTTTTTTATATATATACCTACGTATTTATTATACATATAGAAACACTCAGACCGAGATAAATACTTGCAGATCATACAAGCAGTTGTCCCGTGGCCTGAATCGATCCCGCAACCTTCTGCGACTCAGGCTGGCCTTCGCTTACTGCGCCACAGAAGTCGTCAACTTTACGATATACGAGTATCTAAGTACATTTTTTATATTATATTGTTTGTTTATATAAAGGAGTCTCAATTTACCTTTAAGTACAATGTTCATTTATTAACCAATAACGAACAATCTTGGTATTAAAAAAATATGAAATTGGTGTTACACGAATAAAACTTTACGTACATTTTTTCGTGGCCAGGACATACAAGTATCAACCTACCCAATCCTTTGAGTAAAAATGAAGTGAGTCTTATGATCACACACTAGTTTGGTAATGTGCTATTAAAATCTGTTGCCATCTCTATTTTTTACATTAGAATGACAAGGACAGAACATACTTAAACGCCACTTCAGTTAAGTTATAAGATAAGGAGTAAACTTTTTTAGTCTGGAATTTCTATTGGGTTTTGAACGCGTAAAGCCATCGTAAAGTCGGGCTCGCAATCAGCCGAATCGTCGGGTCTTGAATCAGGGGTCTAATGTTATCTCGTCTACGGAAGTCATTCGACTCGTTTCGGATTATCTCGGAAACACACGTTGCACTTGATCTTGGTTAAGGTCGGGTCTCGTGGAACGAGCACGGGAATTATTGTGTTTGCACCTTTCATGATGCAACCTAGTCTATCTAGCTAGATGATTGATACTTAGGTACCTATATACGTATACTGTTAATTACACTTGGACAGAATAAACATTGACTGGCCTGTCAGCTCAGATAGTAGTAGCTCTACCTTCTGCGCTGTAGGTCGGGGGTTGGATTCCCTCCTAGGATAAATATTTGTGCGATGAACTTAGGTGTTCGTTCATTATAAATAAATCATCATCATCATCATCATCATCATCATTCAGCCCGATTGCATTAGACTGCCTCCTCTTTATAATTATTTTATTATTTTCTGGATGAGGCTAGCTAGGGACCAGAAAGAGTGGCGTAATAAATAAATAATAAATAAATATTGGTGGACAATGGCCTCAATTCTGTTGGCACCAACCTAACTAATTCTAGCTAAAATTAGGTTTTGAACTGTCAAATGAAACTCAGGTATTCTGCTGCTACCAACTAATCCTAATTTTATCTAACATAATTAAGTATTCCTAATTTAGTTAGATGATACCGAATAGGTTTTACAAATGCTATGACTAACTAAATATATTTTAGACAATTCCTAATATCAGAAATGAACCAACCGAATTGCCGCAAACTAAAGCATTGCATGTATTATGGTGACCAGACGACTGGTAGAATACTTATATATGTTTTTAAATACATACATAAGATATTTTATAACACTCAGACACAGAACAAACAGCTATGTTCATCACACAAATGTTTATCCTGGAAGAGAATCGAACCCTCAACCTACAGCGGAGAAGGCAGAGCTACTACCAACTGAGCTGACAGGCCAGTTAAAGTATCTTAAGAATATATAAAAATATTTGGGGCATTGTTCACCAATATTATATTTTATTTTCTTTATCTACATTCACCATATAAATGTCCTGGGAGGGAGTCGAATCTACTATCTACAGCGCATAGGCAGGGCTACTACCATCTGAGCTGAGAGGCCAGCCAAGTCCAACAAAGAGTTATAACGGCCATATTCAAAAACACATCAGAGTCTGAGCTGTTGGGCCAGTGAAGTTTTTTTTAACAAAAAGTTACATCGGCCACATTCAAAAATACTTCCAATCCGAGGTTGAGGCCCCAATTTTCAATTTATAGGTATTTTCTACTTTTCAAGTTTAGACTCTTTAACATAAACCTTCTTTGGCTTTAGATAATATTTCAACGGTCAAGTTCAGAATGATTTATAAGAGTTTTGAACTTTCGGCTTTCCCGAATTTCCTCCGGTTCTTGCCCTTTCAAGACAAAAACGACTTTTATTTTTTAAGAGCCAATAAATCTTACACTCTTGTACAGTTAATACCTTTGCTATGGCACATCATCTTTAAGCGACACAAAAATACAAAAAAAAAACAAAATGGTTGTATCTAAGTAACAATTAAACCGGGTAAGTACTATCTTGTTTAGTATATTAGTTTCTTTATAATCAATCCAAAGTTTTGTAAATAAAAATTACTTTAGATCAATTAATAATAATGGCTCGTTTTTCGTTTCATCGACTTTCAAATCACAACGAAGCTAAAGAAGTTTTCATTTCAAAAAATATAAAAAAGTAACCCTCTATTTTATAATTACATTATTAGCTGGGATGACGCTAAAGTTTGATCTGTACTTGTCTTTAATTTCAATGAATGAAGCTGGCAACAAATTTAAACAACATAATTAATTTATGTGAAATTCTAGAAAATACCTACCTACATAAATGTAATCAAATATATAATTTTCACTCAAAACGGGATATTTACCATGATATATGAGTTTTTCTGCTTCTCGATATTTCGGCACAGTTGCATGCGCCATGATCACGAGATAAACTGAAGTCTTTGCGGGTGGATGTTATTGGCAGACAAAACGGTCTACCCTCTACCCTCTAATCAAATATAATTTCTTCCTATACTACCTCTTCAACTCACACAAAACGAAGTGAATAAAATACCTGCAGTACCAAGAGCCGTGAGTTGTAAATAGCCAGGTTTTTATATTCTGTGGTGTCTTCCTCGACCCATGGACTATTTACAGAGTGTGAAAAATTATAATAGGAAGCCATCGACACCAACAACTTTCGATGACGACGTAATTATAAGCTACTGTTGACACCATAGTGTAAAGAGAACCAGTGTCTCAACTTTGTAAAATGTGTACGGTCTTTCGTAATATCCCATTACCATATTTTTTTACTTTTGCGATGAGAATTATTGTTTTATGAATAAAGGGGTATTTATCGCGTTTTTCTTTTCGTTAAGGGCGTGTGTCATAATAATGTAAATTTTGCCAATGTGTTTATATTTATAGTGTTTATATTGTTAATAATATGTCACAAAGTCGTATCTTTGTCGTATCTATATTTTTATATAAAATGGTATCTTTCATATAAAATAACTATAAGCACCGATTATTTTTTCACACCCGAGTAATAACTCTAGCTTTATTTGAATAAAAACACCAACATTACTAATAAAACTCGAAATAACTCTGGAAAAACAAATAATATAAGAGCGCAATGTTATGTTGATTGTTAATTATGGGATTTTATTTTTTGATCTGATTGTCTGTCCTTATCGTTCTAATGTCAGGGTATTGACGTATCAATAAGACCTTTTTTGCTATCCCTGCGTGAAATAGGTATGATAGTTTTGAGAAAACAGGTTAGTTATATAAAAGTCTATTGAAGATCTTGCTTCGGTAAACGAAGACTTACTTGAAAACTGTGTACAATAATAATAAAAAAAAAGGTTGCACTCCGGAAGTGCCGACAGAAGTGAAAACTTATTTTGGCGCGTTAGAAATTTTTTAGATGGGTACTAGGGTTATTGGGTTATTGGGTTATGAATTGCATTTTATTTATGAATTGTATTTTATTCGTTATTAGAAACTTTAAAATACATATAATATTCTTTATGTAGATAATATATCAAAGAACTTCACTCAGTAAACTTCTTCATACAAAAGTAGACTGTAAACATGTGAATTAAGGTTTATAATCAAATGGGGCGAGCGCGGCAGCCCTGCGTCTCGGTAACGGTGTCGCCAGTCCAGAGGTTTTACCCCATCTAAAAATATGCGTACCGCGCCAAAAGAAGTCTTCACTTCAATAATAATAATTAATCCCTGACATTTCACACAGCATCATCTGTCCCCAAAGTAAGCAGAGCTTGTGTTATGGGTACCACATAACTGATATACTACTTATATACTTTTTTGTAAATACATACATATTATACATAGAAACACCCAGACCCAAGACAAATACTTGCAGATCATACAAACATTTGTCCCGCGGCGAGAATCGATCCCGCAACCTTCTGCGTCTCAGCCGGACCTGAGCCCACGGTGCTACAGGTCGTCAGAGCAGAGTTACTGTTTTATCTGTACTGTGTTTTAGTTAAAATTAGTTTATATAGGCGCCAGTGACACTTGTGTTATCTCTGATGATTTCCGTGTGTCAATTAGCATAGAAATCTGTTAGATCGCCTTTCTCAACTGGTTCAAGAGTTGAGAGGACAAGTTCTAATATAGGGCTATTATTGCGTCAGAGTTGAGATACTGAGGTATATGTACTATGGTGCTATAGATAATGGTACAGTCTTCTTCTTCTTCTTCTTTAAATACTGTGTCTGATGTAAATTTTACCAATGTCAAGTATTTAGATTCTTTATGGTTAGAGGTCATAAAGTCTAATGTCGTTATTCGTCATTTGTTAAATACATATAGACTTATATTATTAGGAGGAAAGATTTTACTGTCTGTTTGTTTGTATTGCATAGGCTCCGAAACTACTAGACCGATTTGAAAAATATTTTACCGTTGGAAAGCTACACTATCCCCAGGTGACATAGGCTACTTTTAATCCCGGGAAAATTGGTTTGTCTAGTGAAAAATATTCAACGCAGGCGGAACTGCGCGCGGACAGTTCGTTTTTTTTATAAAATGGTGACTTTTCATATAAAATATACAGATATTTTTTGCTCGAATCACAATAAAACAATTATTTTATTCCAATTATTCACACCTGAGTTTATAACTCTAACTTTATGTAAAAATCACTAAAATTAAATTAAATTAAATTAATATTAACCACAAAATAACTAAACATCTCGTAATTTTATTTCTAGTTCAAATGTATTTACAAGTAGGTAATGTAAAATGCGAAAAAACGCAAGACAGTTTCGTCTATATTAAGTAAGTAACATATTATGTGTGTTGAGTCAAACTATACTATTTACCTGCATAATATAATAACTTTGTAAACTTCATTTACAATAAAACAAATGAACAATAAAACACCTAACCTTACCTTACCTATAGATAAAGGACCCCACACGCATATCAATTATTATACGCGCGCAAATTTAACATCACGTTTGACAGTTGTCAAAATGACGTGTCTGACGCGACGAGCCAACGGTGAATGTATTTATAGAATCGACACTGGTAACCTACTAGCAAAGTCATTTACCTACAGGAGAACAAAAAAGTTAGTGTAGGTGGCTTGAATAAAATCTGATGTGAGAGTAGTTAATATTATATATACCTAGCCAAACAATATTAATTGTGAAGCATAGGTACATTTATTTACAGAAATAATTACAGAAATATACCTACATATACATGAAACAGTTGAGCTATCTAAGGATCGTTTAAAACGATCTATAGATAGCTCAACAGATCCAGATAACTGCCAGAGGGAAGCCTATCCAAGATACTGGCGGCATTGCCACGTTGAATGGCAATGCTAATACCAGATAGGAGCCAGCTCTAATTAATAATTAATAATGACTTCATTTGGTTCAGCTCTTGCTCTGTAGGTTATGGGTTCGATTACATCTCAGTACAAACACTTGTGTGATGAACATAGATGTTTCTAGTTATCAATTGTTTATAGTTCTTAGTGTTGTTAAGAATCTTATGAAGTTACTTTAACTGTTTTTTGATAAAATTATTCAAAACACGAATCGAAATCTACAGTAATGATAAAACTTGGACAGTAAATACTAAAACATCTAGATTTGTTAAATATGTAACTGGTTTTTAATAATAGCCGTCACACTAGGCTTATTATAACTATAACTTACTAGCTATGTTTTTTAAGAGGTACCTACCCAAGTAATTTAAACCCATTGTTTTTTTACGCGACTGTCCAGAATGAGGTTAATGATATAAAGCGTGCATAATTATAATCTTGCTAATTTAAATTGCTATCTTGCTTATTCATTGGTAATGAATAGCATATTAATAATATAATAAACCAATGGCCTCAACTCTGTTGGCACCAACCAAACAAATTTTAGCTAAAATTAGGTTTAGAACTGTCAAATGAAACTTTGGTATTCTGCTGTTACCGACTTATCCTAATCTAATTTTATCTAATTTAATTAAGCGTTCCTAATTTAGTTAGATGGTACCAACCGAATAGGTTTTACAAATGCTATGACTATATACAATATATTTTAGACAATTCCTGATTTTAGAAATGAACCAACCGAATTGCCACCAATTGAGGCGCTTTTAAATCCATTCACCCTCTAGTACGATATATCAAGTGACACAATAAAAATACGAAGTATAATTGTTTTAGAAATACCAGCCTTAAAGTTATAAACGTGCATTGGAAATTATCCCTTTATCAGATCGAAAGGAAAGTAGCCCAGTAGCGGAACTAAGCTGCCTAAGATCGTTATCGCTTTCACTGTGGCCACACCTCAATGTCCCCGTTACAGACAATACAGGCATAACTTAACGCCAGCCGTATCGTTATTTTGTATTGAACATAAGAGATATTATAAACTAGACGTAGCGTATTTATGAGGTTATTAAGAAAATCGTAGAATACGAGTAAATAGTGCTAGTATGAACAGATGTAATGGAGAATCTTGCTTACGCTAGCGATCGCTAGCTAGCTCGCATTGCTCTGAGATTCTAAAAATCTTGTTGCATGTAGGCGGTATTCAATTGACAAATACCTAATGGAATTTATGATCTGTTAAATGTTTTATCAGTCGATAGCTTGACAAAATGAATTTACGATTATTTCATAAAATATTGTATTTTCTGCTCTAAGTGGTTATTATCATTTATATATCCACTGCTTATATATAAGTCTCTATTTATACGATCACTACACAGGCTAGAGAATAGAAGAGTCCCGGGTGACTTTTACCGTCAACGACATAAGATACAAAATTCGATGGCTCACGACTCTCATACGGAATTGAAAAAAAGAAATGAAAAATGAAAAAAAATTCGTGAGTGTCGTGGAACACTCGGTTGGAACGAAGTGCCTATCGTAGTATATTATTATTGATAAATCATTATTTTATTGATTAACAAATAAAAATGAATGAATTACTAGCGTCTGAGAGCAATTAAATGAAACGCAGAAATACCTTATGAATAAATAAGAACAATATATTATTTTCAGTGTCAATAATCATAATTATTATGTATATTTTGTCGGGGATATTTTGTCGGAGATATTTTGTCTGGGGATAAAAAATAGTGTCACCCTATATATTTAACCGTCTACAATAAAGAAAGAGTCGTGACGAAAATATGACTGATATACTACTTATATACTTTTTTTTTATTGTAAATACATACATATTATACATAGAAATACCCAGACCCGAGACAAATACTTGCAGATCATACAAACATTTGTGACGCGACGGGAATCGAACCCGCAACCTCTTGCGTTTCAGGCGGACCTTAGCGCACTGCGCCACAGAGGTCGTCATGAAATGAACCATGTCAATTCATTTTGATAAGTACACATAGATACAATTAAACGCTATCCTACATGAATATGTGTACCTACCCGTTCTGCGAGACTGTGCCTTTTTGATTCAGGCGTGACTTTGCAGAAATCGATTACAAAGTATTGAATAGATATACAAATATCTAGTATTATCCCGTCAATTCTAATGAGTTAGACACTAAAGAAATTCGACACGTTTTTCACCTCCAGATCCTCATGAACAATTAATTCACTCTGCACTGTAAAAAAGCAAATACCATCACCGAAAACAGCATCAGTCATAATGACTTGTTGCTTCGCCGAGCACTACAATGAATGTAATATCTATGATACTTCACTTCATCATTACATAGTTCACAACAGTCGCCTCCCGCTGTCAGTCTGTCCCGATGTATGCTAGATCTTTAAAATTATGCAACGGATTTTGATGCAGTTTTTTTAATAGATAGAGTAATTCAAGAGGAAGGTTTATATGTATAAAACATGCATAATATAGTAGAGAAACACAGATCATTTTAGAAGTTTCTTATGACATTAGACAGTCTGTGGTATATTAAGTATAAGCATTGCACCCGTGCGAAGCCGGGGCGGAACGCTAGTATGAAATAAAGTTGTTTTATAACGACTCTAGGCACGCCAGGATGACGGGTCTTGATCGTATAACGCGACCCTAAAACCCTGTAGGGTCAACCCGTATTGCAGATTTATACACACGCTTATAGGTTATAATTGGCTAGTTATGCAGCCAATTATAAAGTCACATAATCAAGCGATTTACGGGAATGGGAACATGTTGAAATCGTATAGCAACCCATCGACTGTTGAGAAAACTGTACCAACTGGTGACAAGTCACCATCGACTGTTGAGTGGACAGAAATAACACCATACCATAAGAATTGAAGAAAGCTTATTATAATATAGATGACTAAATTATTGATAAGAATGCATGGCATCATGTCGCTCTGCCGTCAGACAGTTGACCGACACACTTGAAATGTATAAACTCTCTTGTATTGGTATTTCGTAGTAAAGGTAGTTATATGATGGATCATATAAAAAAGCGCTAGGACCAAGACGAGTTTCTTGCCAATTCTTCTCGGGCTTGGGTTAGGATGAATTGGCACCTAAATTCACCTAGTATGTAAGACGTTTCAAAGTGATCCTTGTGATTGTATTGAATAGAGTATCGTTTGACTTTTGACTTTGACCATATCCCGTGATATGAAGTTATTTAGGAAAACTAGGTGTTCCAAATTGATCAATAGGAGTTGCTGATTTATAATTACTTAGTGGTATCAGTAGTTTTTTATTAAAAAGGTTAAATCTATATTATTTTATGTAATTTTTCATGTAATCTATTTTTTCTTTTTCTTTTTTGTTGTTTTTACGAGTATGATCTCGCTGTTACTATCATTTTCAATACTACTTACACACGGTATACTTCACAGGTCCCATATAAATTTTATCAAAACCGGTCGAGCTGAAAAATCTACGAAAATCTAAAAATTGTATACATCGATGATGTTTTCATGTACCTACTTCGATACCTCGCTGTCTCATTGGAGCGGTGCGTTTATTTGGCCTACCCATATTATATACAAAATACATCTACCTTCCACTAAGAATGTATTATAGGCTCAATTTTCACTCAATGAAGTCGGTTTCTTTTTAGTTTTTAAAACGTAATTATTATTTCACGACTGTCACTTAAGTTCGAGTTAAGGGGTAGACTGAAAACCAGCCCTGCGTAAAACATGTATGCGCAGATTATAGTGCTGAGTCTACTCCAATTGCTAAATTACTCCCAGAACTGTATAAATGTTGATCCTGTAAAATATGTTTTAGCAATAAACCTTTTTGCATTTGTATTTGTAGGTTCCAAGCATTATTGCATTGAGGTTTGAAGGGGAAAGAAGCAAGTGAAATTACTGGGCAAACAGACTAAACAACTTATGTCTAGGGCCGGCAACGTGCGTGTGATTTCTCCTGACTCCTGATTGTAAGGGTCAAAATATTGGTGTACAATGCACACAACTTCTAGCCCCAAACTAAGCATAGCTTGTATTATGGTGACCAGATGACTGATAGAATACTTATATACCTTTAAATACATACTTATCATACTTTCTAACACCCAGACATAGAACAAACACCTCTGTTCATTACACAAATGTTTATCCTGGGAGTGAATCGACCCCTCAAACTACAGCGCAGAAGGCAGAGCTACTACCAACTGAGCTGACAAGCTAGTCAGATAAGCCGTATACTTGTTTCATGGAGTAGTTGTATTATTAAATTTCCCAAGCGCCTATATAATAATAAACTGACAAAACTATTCACTTCAATAGACCAGACCTGACCCTGCTAGACAAAAGTAATAGAATCGCACTCCTCATCGACATAGCCATCCCCAATACACATAACATGCTATATGGCGCCTGCAAAAGGTGTCCATAGTGCCAAATTTATTGTCTAGTACAAGTGTTATTCCAAAACAACTGTATCCATCACTCTCAGTATTAGATCTCCCAAAATACACTTATAGTCCTATACAGAAGGCAGCTATATTAAACTCATGCCGAATTGGCCGAAAGTTTTTACAAACTGACCTTGTTAGCGTGAATGGATCACTCAAACCACACTAACTGATGTGCACTTTGCTTAGGCCCGTGCAAGTTAGTTTTTCTCCGATTAGAACCGTATAAACCGATCGTAAAGAATTTACAAACAAAAATAAAAATACATTTTGATAAACACGGCCTTTACTCACGTATTATTTTGTCGATGGAGGCACCGACAATGTTTCGATTCATCTAGAGAATCTTCATCAAAAAAAATTTAAGTGAAAAAATAATAATATTAATAATAATTCCGGACATTTCACACAACATCATCTGGCCCCAAAGTATGCAGAGCTTGTGTAATGGGTACCATGTGCAAGTATTTGTCTCGTGTCTAGGTATTTCTATGTATAATATGTATGTAAGTATTTGAAAAAAAATCAAAAAATATAAAGTTAGTAGTTCAGCAGTCATGTGGTACCCATAATACAAGCTCTGCTTATTATGGGGCCAGATGATGCTGTGTGAAATGTCCAGTATTATTATTATAACCTCACTTTTGTTTTAAAATTCCGGGTTGGGGTTAGTTGAGCTATAGTTGCTCAACTTACCCCCACGACTCAAACAACTAAGCAATGAATGTTTTATTTTTTGTTAGGATGCGGACTTACAAGAGGAAGACTACAAGATGTTCTTACACTACTGAAGATTTAAAAGGCTTGCAGGGAATGGTACGTACAAAATGTGTTCCAAGTGCTGGTCTTACTTTCGTTTGTGTCAATTGCAACAGTGACAACGACGATTAAGTTGCTTAGATCTTATTAATATATTTTTTAAAATATTTAAGTCTGCTTTAAACAGAAAATCTGAATCAAATCCTGAAGTTAGTCTTAAGATACGTTGATGTTTTGTTTTGCTATTTTCATTGCTATTTTCAGTTAATTATCCAAAGAAAATTACTTTAAGTGTAGTTGTTCTGTCACTAAGACTATATAAACTTACTTTCATTTTTGTCAATTACAACAGTGACAATGACCATTAAGTTCCAAAGATCTAATTATTTTTTTAAAGATATAAGCTATATGGTTAATACATATTTAAGTCTGATTTTAAACAGAAAGACTGAATCTAATGCTGAAGTTAATTTTAAGATCCGTTAATGTTTTGTCGATTCTAGTTTTGGTTAATTATTCAAGGAAAATTACTTTAAGGTTTTGTTGTTCTGTCACTAAAAGACTATAAATAAAGAGCTGATTGTCAAACACATATTTAACTTCATGTCTAGTCAACATTGAACCCATGGTTTGGTTAGACATTCTTAGTGCTCAACTTGCCCCATAACCTTGCTCAACTTACTTCACCTATGGGGTACATTGAGCATACTTGACTTTTTGCATTTAAACAGCTGTAGCTCTTAAATTCGACTTGTTACAAAAAAAAATACTATAGACACTTTTGCTAAGGGATAAATTACTAATCCATCAAGCCGCATAAGAACTCATTGAGACTTAGCATTGAGGAGCTATATCCGCTCAAGTGAAAAATTGCTCAACTAGCCCCGCCCTACCCTACCTACCTGGATGACCGAGCTTTGCTCGGTATAAAACACGGATAAAACGACGTTTTCTAAAAATGAAACCTAGCTAGATCGATTTATCGCTCCCGAAACCCCCTGAATACTAGAATACTAAATCTCTTGAAAATCGTTGAAGCTGTTTCCGATATTCAGGTTATATACAATATACAAGAATTGCTCGTTTAAAGGTATTAGATTATATAGCGAAACAATAAAAAATCTTGTAGACTTCGGAATCTAAAAATGTTACGTTCTACAGAATTTGCGAATTAAAACCTCGCGGTTAAAATTTCACTGAGGTATGAAAAATCCCTACGCACCGGCCTTTCAAGACAGGTTCCCCTACGTGTAGATACTAATCAGGCGTCTGTCTCTTATCAGTCCTGTGATTTGTAGCGGAGAGCCATCCTTATCTAGAAGCAATCATTCGTGCTGATAGCTATTGCATCCTGTGGTACTTTGAGCACAGATTGCGTGGTTTAGTTGTGTAATGTATAGGTAATTTATTGATTACAAAGCTTTTTGAAGTCATGGAAAAGGAGTGTTTTTGTTTTAATCGGAGGGAATATATACAGATATAACGGTTGATAGGGGAGTGGAAGATAATAACATCTTCTGCTTCTCTTCGTGTGTCAAGTGATTGTTTGGTTATAAAGATTCGCCGTTCTTATATTATTTATTTCTCTATAGTTATTTCCGGTTTGATTAGTAATTTTGGTGTTTTTATTTAAATAGCGCTAGAGTTATTGACTCGGGTCTAAATAATTGAAATAAAAACTTTGTGTTTCTTTGTGGTTCGATCAAAAATAATCCGTACTTATAGTTATTTTATATGAAAGACACCATTTAATACAATACTAGCTGTACCCGGCATGCGTTGCAATGCCACAAATTTTCTCACTGTTTAAACCTTCTCTGGACTACGACAAACATTTCAACACCAAAATCAGCTAAATCAGTCCAGCCGTTCTCGAGTTTTAGCGAGACTAACGAACAGCAATTGATTTTTATTATATAGAAGATTTAAAATGACGAACGACATGATACGATTTTGTGACACACTATACACAATATAAACACTTGAAACTGGCAATATTTACATTATTATGACACATGGCATTAACGACGAAGAAGAAGAAGTTATACTCGATCGTCATTTGTCGAACTTTCCTCGTCGTTCTGATCACATTGCAACATACTACACTTATAATTCAATTGAACATACTTGTGTTATGAAGTCAATTTATTGATTAACATTCCGCTAAGATTACCCAATAAACGTGAAATAAATTTTGATAAACACGGGCTTTACTCACGTATTATTTTGTCGATGGAGGCACCGACAATGTTTCGATTCATCTAGAGAATCTTCATCAGGGTGAGTTTGATCCGCGGTCTGCTCGTTGCCGCTCGAGTTCACGGTTTGCACTGCGGGTGAGGTATCTCGCGGCGCGAGTCGTGCGTGCAGGTAGAGGGAGAAACGTTGTCACGGCAGGCGGTAGCAAATTTGGTGCTAGTACTGGCCCTTCGACTTCGCCACTCGTGCCCTCAATATTGGGAACCGTCAAACATACCGCACTGACACTATCACTAAACGTGAAATAACACGAGAAACTATTAAATAACCTAACTTATTTAGACGAGTTATGTTACTTCGTGAAATGTCTATCGATGAGTTCAGATTCATGTAAATTAATGAAATTATAGGTTAGATAATTGATTCAGGCGTGACTTTGCGGAAATCCATTACAAAACATTAAACAGATGGACAAATATTTAGTACAATTCCGCTAATCCATTCCTAAAGAGTTACCTCCAAAAGAAATTCGACACGTGTTTCGCCTCTCCACGAGGCACCTCAGGAACACTTGACTCACTCCGCACCCCGACGAAAAAACACTCTGCTCTCCAGACTTGTTGCTTCGACCAACGTCTTATTCTTTAGTCTTATTCTGACGTTGGTCGAAGCAACAAGTCTGCAGAGCAGAGTGTTTTTTCGTCGGGGTGCGGAGTGAGTCAAGTGTTCCTGAGGTGCCTCGTGGAGAGGCGAAACACGTGTCGAATTTCTTTTGGAGGTAACTCTTTAGGAATGGATTAGCGGAATTGTACTAAATATTTGTCCATCTGTTTAATGTTTTGAAATTATAGGTGACCTTTTTTAGGATTACAAAGACCACAAGGTACGCATATATAGTTTCGCTATGTCGTCCGTCTGTCTATCGGTCTGTCTGTCTGTTAAGTCTCTGACATATAGTTCAATATAGTTGAATATAAGATGATAATTCCAAGGAAAATAATAGCTAGTAAAGCTCAACCAAATGTAGAGTAATAGCATAAAAAAAAAAACTCCCTAAAATACCTTTATTTTTAGTTTTCTAACTATATGGTATTGGGATCTTGGGACTTGACTAATTTATTCTGATCTATACTGACTTCGAAACTAGCACATACGTTTATTTAATTTATTTTAACAAAGGTGTCATGAAGAGTGTGGGTAACTAATATTTCGTGGATTCTTCATTTGTCATTGTATAAAGTAACATAGCACTTCGAAATGAATTATTTTTCTCGCGTTATTGCATGTTCAAGTTTCAGTTCAGTTCAGTTATCAGTTCTCTTAGCGGAGTTTTAATCAATAAATTGCGACTTCATAGCACATGTATGGACAATTGAATTATAAGTGTATTATGGTGCAACGTGATTTGAACGACGAGGAATCCCTGGAATGTTCTAGACGGCCATTCCGTGATGACGTTTAGAATAGTCAAATGACGATCGACTGTAACTTCTTCTTGACATTTACATTTGACTTTATAATCGAACAATCACTTGACACTGACAAAATTTACATCATTATGACACATGCCATTAACATCATTATGACACATGCCATTAACATCATTATGACACATGCCATTAACATCATTATGACACATGCCATTAACATCATTATGACACATGCCATTAACATCATTATGACACATGCCATTAACATCATTATGACACATGCCATTAACGAAGAAGAGCAATAATATTTCGTGAAATACTTACAATCTTATTGGATTCTTCGTAATTTCATGGAGTAACATAGCTCTGCTAATATAATATTTTTTACCCGTTTTATTGCATGTTTTATTCAGTAATCTTGGCGGAATTTTAAAGAATAAATTGTGACTACAGGACGGGTGTGGATAATTGAATTATTTGTGTATTGTGGTCAATTGTCAATTCTAGACGCCATTCCGCGTGACGTCTAGAATTGACAATTGACCATCGACTAAGACTAATAACAAACAAACTGACTATAAACTATATGCACTTGACATTGGCAGAATTGACATTAGTATGTCGCAGGCCATCAACGAAGAAGAAGAAGAAGAAGAATACAATCTTATTTTGTTTGTACTACAGATTAAATTACTGTAACATTTCTAAATGTCTTTAGTCAATTTTAGATGTACCTAATTTGGTGTCGAAGAAAACTGCGAGACAAAATGTAATTTTTAATTTTAAAACTGTCATTTAAAAGTGTTACTCTAATTTGGACTTTAATTTAAGCAATATAAAATCGTTATTAAGAAATATTGTGGTAGTCTGGCTAATAACAGAATTATCAGAATATCGAACTGTCTATATATCACTACATAGTATAAAACAAAGTCGCTTCCCGCTGTCTGTCTGTCCCTATGTATGCTTAGATCTTTAAAACTACGCAACGGATTTTGATGCGGTTTTTTTAATAGATTGAGTGATTCAAGATGAAGGTGAAGATGAAGATGTATAATACATGCATAATATAGTAGAGAAACAATGATAATTTTATAGGTTTCTAATGTGAGGTCGTAAATAAACTCATTTTTAGCTTACATTTTTGAGCAACTTCGTTGTTTCAGAAAAGGTTGAGAGTAATATTAAATGATAAATGTTATTATAAAATTAATGAGTTTATGACTGATAATTCTATTGATAATATGACAAAGTAATGCATTTCCTGATTTGATTCCCTTTAACCAAAAATTGTATTTTATGTGACATGACATGTGTATTAATTTAATTTAATTTTCTGTATTTTTGTTTTGTTCTATTACCGTTTTATTTTTTCTTGATTTTATTATTTTTTATTATTAGTATGACATAAGTAGGTATGAATGTTTATCATGCAATATTTCTTTCTTCCTATCCTTATTATTCCTTATTATTTTATTATTTCAGTATAATATATTATTTCTATTATTATTGTAAACTATAAATAATTGCAAGCCCATAAAGGGTAGATTACATTGAATCTATATAAGTTGTAACATCTTTGTAAACATGTAATGATGCAATAAATATACTTTGACTTTGACTTTGACTTACATTGCCAACGCTGGCTGAACCCTACAAGATAGATCAAAATAATGTACTACAGTATTGTACACCTTAAAAAAGTCTACAAAAAAGTCTGCGATGTTATATGTCTATCTCTAAGGTTATGTTATTCTCTTAAATAACGTTGTATATAAAGATATTCTGTAGTATATTTAGTATCAGCATTGCACCCGTGCAAAGCCGGGGCGGGTCGCTAGTTACTATATATAATATGAAAATACTTAATTTGGAAAACGAAGATAGAGTAATATATTGGAAACTATAACTCTCTCCGGAATATAGAGTAGAAACTGCGTAAATTTACTGCATTTGCAATTTAAATTAATAATAATAGAGATAAGAAGTAAGTTATATAGATAAGGTTACATTTCTTAGTGTGACCCGACCTCTTTGGACCAGAAGGGCATATCTACTCACACGATCTGAACCTACGAACTGCTATGACGTATGTTTTCCTATTCTGCTTATGATCCATCGCAATGATTATTTAGATTTTTTTGTAAATATTGTGCTCTTATAATTTTTATTTTTCCCGAGCTATTTCGGGTTTTATTTGTAATTTTGGTGATTTTATTAAAATAAATCTAGAGTTATTGACTCGGGTGTGAATTATTGGAATGAAAGTTTTCGTTTTAGTTCGTAGTTCGTTTCGTAAACAACAATACTGCAGAGCAGCTCGTTACGAGGGATGCTGTTTGTGGTGTTGGTGTTGGTTCCAGTTCGGTGCGAGTCAATGTATATGTATATATGTGTACTATTTCGATGGTTCTGCTTCTTCTTCTTTATTAATGGCATGTATCATATGTTGTCAATTTTGCCAATGTCAAATGTTTTGATTGTTTATATTAAGACGTCATAAAGTCTTCGTTCGTCTTCGTTTATGGCATGAGACATAATAATGCCAATTTTGCCAGTGTCAAGTGTTTATGTTTGTTTATGGTCAATTTGTTTAATAAAGTCTTAGTCGATGGTCAATTGTCAATTTTAGACGTCACGCGGAATGGCGTCTAAAATTTTCTTGGGATTCCTCGTCGTTCACATCACATTGCATCACAACACACATTTAATTCAATTCTCCATACCCGTCCTGTAGTCACAATTTATTCATTAAAATTCCGCCATTATTACTGAATAAAACATGCAATAAAACGAATAAAACAATATTAAATTAGCAGAGCCGTGCTACTTCATGAAATGACAAACGAAGAATCCGTCATAAAAAAGCATGTGGTTCGTGGTTTGACATTTTATATAAAATGATGTTTATAAAACATTTACACGGATTATTTTAGCTCGAATCACAAAGAAACACAAAGCTTTTATTTCAATTATTCACACCAGAGTCAATAACTCTAGCTCTATTTAAATAAAAACACCAATATTATAAAACCGACAATAACTCGAGAAAATGAAATAATATAAGCATGGCCAAAAATAATTCACGTCATTCTTATAACAGATTTATTTGCGTCAGGGGTTGATTAAAAATGCATCACACATACGTGCCGTGGTATTCAGCACAACCTCAGACAACCTCAGACAACCTCTGTGGTGCAATGGGATATGGGAATGCAATGGGATCTGCCTGAGACGCAGAAGGTTGCGGGTTCGATTCCCGCCGCGGGACAAATGTTTGTATGATTTGCAAGTATTTGTCTCGGGTTTGGGCGTTTCTATGTATAATATGTATGTCAGTCAGAAAAAAATGTATATCAGTCGTGTGGTACCTACCAAGCACAAGCTCTGCTTACTTTGGGGCTAAAATGATGTGTGAAATGTCCGGGATTATTAATTTATTTATTTAAACGAAATCACACACACACACACACACACGGTCACACACATACACATATACACACGAACGCTCATACTCTAGTTTAACTTTTTCGCATTTATTTAAACCAAATTTTCCCTAAATTCACAAGTTTGCACCACACATACATTGTAATCGTCGAATGGCCCCCACGATACAGGCATAGCCTAGTGTGGGGATCATCGGTACATATTTTAACTAAAATACACCTGTGACTAAACTAAATATTAAGCTATGTGTTAGCTAATAAGTTTATCGTTATTGCTTAATAAAACATTTTTCTCTCTTTTTTCTCCTTACACTTGTACGAAAGTAGCGCTACGGACCCGTGAGAAAAAAAAATTAGATAAGTTGTATTTCTGTAATAGTCGTCAGCGGCGTCACGTATAACAACCATTGTTTTTATTGTGAAATATCGTGAGAAAATAATGCTTTATAAGACTTGATTTCATAAGTAGCATGATCTTGTTAAAGCCGCTGCGGATTAGACGCTGTGTAATATAGCAAACCTTAATAATATAATAATAACATGCATTTAGCTTGCACAAGACTAGATTAGTACCTTTGCACAGTGCAAAGGTACTAAAGGTATAGGTAAAGGTATTCGTATCTTACCATTTCTGATCTCTCAGCTCAGTAGGGCGATTATGGAACTCTTGCTATAATCAATGTCTATCAGTTTCGATTAGCAATCGGCATCAATGTCTATCAATTTCGATTAGCAATAGGCATTATTTCAATCAATCATATACGATGTATTTAAATGCTTAGTACGCTAACACGGTTCCTACCACAATCGTACTTTGTAAATTGGTCGAGTTATAGTTTGACACCAACTTCACATTGTAACTAGCGATAGAAGCCGATAGAAATCGCAGCGATCCGTAATACCAATTCATCAATAGTAACTGAAAGCTATTAGTATCAATGTTTTGATAGTATCAAAGTTCCATAATCGCCCCACTGGTGGTAGTAGCTGTGCCTTCTGCGCTGTAGGGTATGGGTTCGATCCCCGGGACAAACATTTGTGTGATGAACATAGATGTTTGTTCTGTGTCTGGGTGTTAAGGATACACGAGTCAGCGGCACAAACTCGTTAGTGGGCGCAGCTAAAATGCATGCTATTTCACCTAGCTTAGTGTGAGTAAAGGATAGACGTGTTCCAAAGATAGAGATGAGCAGTAAGGAGATAGCGTGATTATAATTTCAAGTCATATGATCAGATTAGACTATGATTTCTAAATAAAACGATTGCTTAAAAATAATGAATAGACCTTTGGCTCAAGGGTTCTCATGAAAAAACTACTGAATGTATTCATTAAAAAAAAAGTAATTTGAGCTCTTGAATAAATAATCTATGCTTGTATTGGAATATGTTTTTAGTTTGCTTACTCCGTTTGTTAAATATTCACACCTAAAATTGCGCTAAAATCAGTGATGATAAACGATTTTTTTGAGTCTTGTATCTTTCAAACCCATAATTATTATTACAATTCTGTTTTGATACCAGCGTAGATTATTACAAAACAAATTTATATCACTTTTAGTTTTGGTTGTTCATCATCAAACGGTGGTGTGATCACCCTTCGACGTTTGTATGGAAAGATAATCGACTTGTTCACTCTTAAGTATCATACATATACGTATTTAAAAATGTATAAGTATATTGTATTAGTCATGTGGTCCATATACTAGTCCACACTAGTCCCTTAATGATTTATATTAATGACAATAAGTTATACAACGTAATTATGTATAACTTATTGTCATTAATATAAATGTCACGTTGACTCTAGTGTAATGATGATGGTGATAATATGCTAGTATTCGTTACATAGGCTGAATAATCGCATAAATAATATTCGTTCCCATTCACCAACTTCCACACAGACTCACTCTTTAATAATCCGTTCGTTTGTGTTCGCTTTGTCTGACTGAGCCTTAAATTTACCAAGGCTTTATCATCATCATCATCATCAGCCCATAGCAGTCCACTGCTGGACATAGGCCACCCCTAATGAGCGCCATTGCGCCTTGTCTTCAGTTCGACGCATCCAGCTTCTGCCGGCAGCCTTTCGCAGATCGTCACTTTATATTTTAGCAAAATACCAGTCGAAACCACCCAGACACTAGAATTTTATGTGAATTAAGATTGCGACATCGCCCGATGCCTACACCTGCCCACGCTTACTCAGATCAGAACTACTTTACGGTACTTAATCCAGAAACGAATAAACTGTTTACAGCTAGCACGCACTGCGGAATAATCCGCGGTGAATATCATCGCGAGAAAATTATTGCGGCTGGCGAATTGTTTGTAGCACGTACTCGCGGTTTTATCCGCCGTGCCCCACGGTTTTTGTAATTTGGTTCTGCGCGGCTTTGCGTGTTAATTAGACGCTTCGGCAAAGTTCGTGTTTCCGAATGAGTACGGTTATAAATAAACTTTTTTTATAATTTTGTTTAAGTATAAATATCTTTCCTGCGGGTCTTGTTGGCAAGGTCGAGAGGTTAATGTAGGTAGGTACCTGGGAAGGCCTGCGCTATCAAACAGAATCCCAGGCAGAGTGACGTCAGTGGAGAGGAAACTTCACCCACCTCAGCTTGCTAGAGTGGATCCATGAACGAAAGTTTTCAATTACAATTAACTGCTCTGTAACTTTACTGACGCCACCTAAATCATCTTCAGCAGATGAACATAGGCCAATGATGATGACGATTATAAATAAATAAATAATGCCGGACATTTAACACAGCGTCATCTAGCCCCAAAGTAAGCAGAGCTTGTGTTATATATAGGTAGGTACCTAATGACTGATATACTATTTATATATATTTTTTATAAATGTTATTTTTTATATATAGTACATAAAAAACACCTAGAACCGAGACAAATACTTACATTCATACAATAATTTGTCACGCGGCAGGAATCGAACCCGCAACTTTCTGCGTCTCAGACAGGCCTTCGCCTACTGCGCCACAGAGGTCGTCTCTGCAACCAATGACGACCAGCCGTCACGAGCATAATGCTATTTTTGGTCACTGACTATAATTATCTATACCAAGTTTAGTCCAAATCTGTCTACCATACCACACCAAACACAATTTCTTAATGTTTGAACCACATACAAACATTATATTATGTACATCCACACAAACTTTCACCTCAATACTCGCAGTACTTATACCTAGTTGGTCTGATAGGCCAATTGGTTGAACTAGGCTATTACAATTGTTGCAATCAGTTGCAATGAAAACTTTAGCACTAGTTCGCCACGATATGAAATCACGCGATGTCCGTTTCGTGACGTCTTACGATAAGTTGGTTCCTAGTACTTACATAAAAAGATGAATACTGGCATTTTTGTTTGACAAGAGTAGTATTAAGGTATCAGCCATGCCATGATTCAGCTCTATCGGCCTATGTGCTCAGGAGCTCCGTTGAACAGCAGCTCTGGAGCCAGGGTGCTCTCTGGCTCTATCATCAGATCAGCTCGCTTTCACCATAATTAAATAGCTACTTACTTTGTGTACAATGTTTATATCAAGAAAATACTAAAAAAACTCAATCTTAAATATTTCAAATATTTTTGAAGTGAAAACTTCTTTTAGCGCGGTACGCATATTATTAGATGAGGTAAAACCTCTGGATTCGCGACACCGTTTCCGTCTGGGGCGAGACGCAGTTGGCTGCCGCGCTCGCCCCATTTGATTATAAACCTTAATTCTCATGTTTACAGTCTACTTTTGTATGGAGAAGTTTACTGAGTTAGGTTCTTTGATATAGACGCAGCCGGCTGCCGGCTCGCCCCATTTGATTATAAACCTTAATTCACATGTTTACAGTCTACTTTTGTATGGAGAAGTTTACTGAGTTAGGTTCTTTGATATATTATCTACATTCTGAACAAAAAATATTGCATCATCTGTGTTCGTTCAGTATTTGATTGGCAATCGCCATAATTACTGATTTTGAAGTGATTTATTACTAAACTCTAACGCGCCAAAATATGTTTTCACTTCTGTTGGCACTCCCGGAGTGCAATTTTTATATAAAAAACTGTTTTGTTATTTATAAACGACGACAAACAAAAATGGGCTAGTAAGGGGGAGGCCTTTGCCCAGCAACGGGATGATCTATAGCCATAACAACTAATTTTATATAACAGTAATAGTAAATACTATAATAGATAGGACCAAGACGAGTTTCTTGCCAATTCTTCTCGGGCTTGGGTTAGGATGAATTGGCACCTAAATTCACCTAGTATGTACGACGTTTCAAAGTGATCCTGGTGATTGTATTGAATAAAGTATCTTTTGACTTTCACTTTGATACATATACATAATAAATATTTGTTTAATAAAAATATTGAATGCATGAACCTAACTAAATCATTACATAGTATATAACAAAGTCGCTTCCCGCTGTCTGTCTGTCCCTATGTATGCTTAGACCTTCAAAACGACGCAACGGATTTTGATGCGGTTTTTTTTAATAGATAGAGTGATTCAAGAAGAAGGTTCATATGTATAATACATACATGATATAGTAGAGAAACACTGATAATTTTAAAGGTTAGCGTATATGGGTTCAACGTATTAGAACTACTAAGCTACAGCAACGCGTGGCCGGGCCAGCTAGTAACATATAAAAAAACGCTATCTTACTAATAAGGAATGTATGTAACTAATCTAAATAAATTAGGTTTTTAAAATGTATAAATAATATTTAAACAAGAAACTTTCACATGAACCCGGCAACCCTTCTTTCAAAAGTTCATTTTTCAATTCCAATCGATTGGCCAATTTTAGTGCAGATCGGATCAACAGGTATCGTCTAAAAAACAAACATACAAAGTCAAATCGCCCATGCCACTGATTTCTAAGCTCGCTTCGCTCACTCGAGTAACTTTATGACGTCATTGTTGACTATGGTCGGTCGATATTGTGAAGAGGTTGCGTATGCAACTGGTGCTAGGGATATAATTGCAGTCAACTGTTGCCGATATATGGTGATATGAGAATGAACTGTCGCACTGCAAAAACATACGTTTGACGATTGTGCTATTTTACGCTAAGGACTAGAGAATGAAAACTAGTTACCTTAACCAATTATGCCATCAAAATCGGTTTAGTGGTTTGGTTTTTAAATGAAAATAGCTGGATAAAATGTTAAAATGTCTATTCATACTACTTTTTATTTTTAGATGTGCGAACCGTGAACTCGAGCGGCCACGCACGGACCGCGGATCAAACTCACCCTGATGAAGATTCTCTAGATGAATCGAAACAATGTCGGTGCCTCCATCGACAAAATAATACGTGAGTAAAGTCCGTGTTTGTCAAAATGTACTCACGAAAGTTTTGAAAGTGAAAAATGGATAAAAAATGTCATCCAAGTAAACGAAATTTCGTATAGTTAGATAAATGAAATCGGTTTTCTTTTTAGTTTTTAAAACGTATTTATAAAGGAAACAGTTGAATTGTCATAAATGCATAAATAGCATTCCAGTATTAATTTCAGGAAAAAGTTAGGTAACTAAGTTACTTAAACACACTTGCTTTTTTTTTAATAACTAGCTGTCCCGTCCGCGACTTCGTCCGCGCGTTTTAAAATGAAAAAAAATATATCTTGCAATTAGATATTTTTTTTTCAAAATCTAATTTATTCTCGAATACACTTGAACACACACAAAAAATCATCAAAATCGGTCTAGCTGTTTAGGTGAAGTTTAATTACAAACACGTACAGAAGATTTATATATGTATATGTATATAGATTGTATGTTACCGGAAGATTGTGAGAACCGTTAATCTTCATAATATATAAAAATCTCATGTTTTTTCGGGATAAACTCCGGGACTACCTAACATTTTTTTATTAAATTTGGCCTACTGTGTGTAATTTGGTGAAACATAAATAATATGATAGTTTGTATCTCGATTCTTGACCTCAATACATTTTTATTGCTGATTAAAAGCTTTCTTACAATAAGTTCCGCATGTTTCTAACAGACAACAAATTGACATTTCTTTACAAACACTTCTGTGACACAGTTACATTTAACTTCTGCGTAATGTTATTGTTCTTCCCATGTTTTTTTTGCATATTTTTGTTTATGCTCCCAAATAAATACATAAAAAAAAAAAACTTCTACTCGAAGCTTAAGCTGTTCATAAAATAATCTGACACATTGTTATGTCATATATGGCATCATTTCTTGAGGGACAGCAGCTGATTCAATAAATATTACATATTAAAAAAAAGAGCAATACTTGCCATTTAAGAAATAAAACCGCGAGGGTCTTTGAGATAATTATTCAAATAAATGAATATTCTCACAATAGCTTCTCAATATTTATATTATTAAAATGTATTATACGCTCATAGAATCGATTACTTACTAGAAACAGGACAAATTTTACATCCCTAGGTTTCGGCTAGTGTCCAGTCCATGAATGCGTGAATGCATGGCCTCATATATGCTCTGCCCTCAGAGAGTTAACTTCTCAATCCCCGAGAGGCCATATATGGTTTGACTGACTGATTTGAAATGTATAAACTACTGTAATCTTGTATTAGTTTTTCGTAGTTAATCTAGTTATAAGATGGATCATACAAAAAAGCGCTAGAACTAGGACAGAAACTCGTCCTAGTTCTAGCGCTTTTTTGTATGATTGCCAGTTCTTCTCAGACTTGGGTTAGGAGGAATTGGCTCCTAAATTCACCTTACATACGTAAGACGTTTCAAAGCGATCCTGAGATTGTATTAAATTAAAAAGAAATACTATTATATATTGACATAATCAAATCACCTGAAATCGCACAAAATATTGAACCGTATGTTTATCAAGTAGGAAATTGGTAGTTATCTTTGAAATGATGCGGCATCCTCCGCCGCGTTTGAAGTCGAAGCCGATCTTATTCAGTCTCAACTCGACCCTTATTCCCATCTCGACCCCATTCCCATATCGACCCCTAAACATCAATCTGAAAGCTATTTAATTTCGTTTGTAGGTACACTGTAAGCTTTTGTATATACTCAGAATCTATATCCATACAACATATCACCTATAAGTCACAAATGCAGAAGACGGTCTCCGCGTATACATTTAAATAAATAATGACTCTTACTATAGACATAATAAAGTGCATTTCAGGCCGCACAGGTTCTTAGTGCTTACATTATATTAACCTACATAGTGCATCTCTTTCTATCACGTAACTCTATCTCGTCATCGTATTTTATCCCGTTACATTATTGCAATTTTTGTAAGGATCTCAATTTAAAAAAAAAAAAAATAAAGCTGATAATGTAGCTATATAGAGGTGCAATAAAATTAAATTTCGAAAAATTTGATTAGTAATTTTTGAGTTTATCCATTACAAAGGTACAAAAATTTTTTTTATAATTGAATTACATATTTATTAATCATATTTTTTGACGTGATAACGTCTTATAAATCGATGAACGCCGGCTGCACGTACTAAAAAGTGTCACGTTCCGCCTGAGCCTAGCGTGCAAGCGAGAGCGCGGAACAAGCGATAGAGAGGCACAATCGGTTCATAAATTTTTTCATAATCGTCCGTAAACCGACCTTACAGATAACCATTTTGCTAATAATATTGGATGTTGATTAATAATGATCAGAATAAATGCTTAGTTATTATACGCTTTATATTAGCTTCACTTGTATTTATGTTTGTATGTGTGTAACCGACTCCTAAGGACGCGATTTTGACCCACTTTAAACGGCCAGATTTCATTCAAATTTTGCACACCTGTCAAAGACTGATGACAACGCAATAATTCGAAAAAAAAAAACGATTATCCTAAAACTAAATAGTTGAAAATAAATAATAGTTTAAAAAACACGCTTTATATAGAAAACCAAACCAAAAAATTTAATTTTAATAAATGTAAGTAAGAAAAAAATGTTTTAAATAAAAAAAAAAGCGTTGGGTGCTTTTTAAGATATTATCGAAATGATAATCCTTCTTCTCATATCTGTCAATGAAATATTTATAACTATTGATACCAAGCACCCCACATTTTTTTTTTTAATAAAACATTTTTTTCTTACTTACATATATTAAAATTTATTTTTAACTTGTTTCACATAAAACAATCATATATTTCTACATTAGGTAAGTACTTTCTATCAATAATTAAATCGCTGCACAAGTTCATTCATAACCAAACACGTGAACCAGTCATTACTATAAATCCCGAATAACTTCTATTCCGTTTGAATAGAGTTCAATTTAACCCATTTTTTTATTATGCATGTTGGAGCGATATTACAAGAACGTTTGTTTTTATCGAATTAGCATACTCCATGTGACCTGATTCTATGTACAGAAACTAGTAATGATCCTTATAGTGTAAAAAATAGGGTTGAAAATAGCGTGGGCTGTTTAAGTGTGCAAGCGCATGCTATGGAGTAATTAACATTAGACGTATGTGGGGTCATTGAACATAATAAATCTATGCGGCTATTCAAAGGTTTAGCTCCGAAGAAAATACTATCGCGGTCACCCATCTAATAAAGTTAATTATAAATAATGCATTTCACACAGCATCATCTGGCCCCAATGTAAGCAGAGCTTGTGTTATGGTTACCACATGACTGATATATAATACTACGTATACACATTATTTGACCGAGCGAAGCACGTGACTCCGTTTCAGCTTAGGCAAAAATGCTTTCGTAAGTCTGTCTGTCCGGCCGGTGTCAGTCCGGATGTTCTCCTCTACAGGTCGCATTTCTCAACCGATTCTCGTGAAATTTTATGAGCAGGTTCTATAACTATATAGATTTTATTTTCGAATCAGTTTGTGATTTTTTTTCAAAATGGCGGAGATATGGGGGTTGAAGACGTAAAAAGTTATATTTCAGTCGTTTCAAAAAATGTTCGCGAGGTCTACAGCTCACAGAGCCTCTAGTTTTTAATACATACATATTATACATAGTTAGATACACTCAGACCCGAGACAAATACTTGCAGATAATATAAACGTTTGTCTCGAGGCGGGAATCGAACCCGCAACTTCAGCGTCTTAGCCGAACCTTGGTCTATTGCGCCACAGAGGTCATCATCTAAGTATTGTCCTTGCAGACTGTTGCGCTGTTAGGAACGAAGGAAGAGTCTCTGAGGCGCACTTTAATCCATTCACCACACTGGTTTGAAATAACTATTGACATGATAAGAAAAAAAGAAGAAGGAGCAACTAAGTTAACAAAGCCAAGAGTGATTCAGGAAAATAATAAATGTATATACCATAGGTATCAATAGTGTGCGTCACGTAACAATGCGTACCTACTCAGATAGCAAAGAGATGACCTCAGAACAGAAATAGTTTCTGAACAGAATAATATACGATAATATAAAATACATGTGAAACATCGATCTCTGATCTGATTGAGATCTGGATCGAGTTACACAATCCACAGGTAATCTCAACTGAAAAACATTACATCCCAAGATTGGTACAAGAGGCAATAGAGATTACCAAACACAGGAATTTCAATCGAGAAGACGGTTTTCAATTGTCTGGAGCCTGGAACCCTGTGGTGAGGATGTGTGGAAATCGTAAAAGTGAGGTACCAGTTATGCGTCCAGATACCGTGAGTGTTGTGTGTCGTAATCGTGATCGAGTTGTTAGTGACAGTGAAACCGGTAGTAGGGGTAATGTTCGCAGTAAAAGACTGAGAAAGAGGGTAGACCGTTTTGTCTGCCAATAACATCCATCCGCAAAGACTTCAGTTTATCTCGTGATCATGGCGCATGCAACTGTGCCGAAATATCGAGAAGCAGAAAAACTCATATATCATGGTAAATATCCCGTTTTGAGTGAAAATTACATGTGAAACAGTTAAGCTATCTAAGGACCGTTTAAAACTATCAATAGATAGCTCAACTGATCCAGATCACTGCCCGAGGGCAGCGTCCTCAAGACACTGGCAGCATTGTCACGTTGACCGGCTATGCTATAACGCTGGGCCAGATAGGAGCCAGCTCTTGGGTCATGCGGTTTTACAGGTCCCGTCACGGTTTACTGGCGCTCGGAAAAATTGGAGGGGTGCTTTGCGCATGTGTACATTCGCGCATAGAGCGCGTGTTGTTTTAGGGGAGAAATGATTTGGTAGATTTCGCGAAATTAAAACAACCAAAAATCCAAATATCATCACACAATAAAATAACGAATAAAGCAATCAAAATTAAGAAAAAAACTTACCAACAGTCAAATTTATTGTCTCTTTTAAATAAAACCATTCGTCGTAAATCATATTTCTAGCTTCTTTCTCGAAACGAAAACAATAGTTAACGCATGTAGGTATAGAAGGCATGATATGCGCGTCTGTAGGTACCTAGGGTACTTGCGACGAGTGAACGAGACGAGAGTAAAGCGACTGAACGACCAATTCAACGCACCCGTCGCACATCACTCCGTATAAAAATCGACTCCTGCATTCAAAGACAGCGCTATTAAACCGTGCCGCTACTTGACTCCAGACGCATTGTAATAGTTTTGAAATAACAATATCCTGTGTTTTGTGGGCATATGTTTGTATATCTCCTGTAAATACGCTGTATAAGTATAATTTCCATCGCATTGTGAGAACCATGTTTTTAGCAAACATAAAAAGAACCATTGTGTACTATTGACGAAATGCAACGATAACATTGACAGTATTCCCATTGTCAAAGCGGAAACTGCGAAAAATTACATTGTGTAAAAAAGGTGTTTGACCCAACATGAAGGTTACATCGGCTACACTCAAAATCAACAACTAGTAACCCATAATTATTAACACAAATAAATTAAGTCGTTTTAACACAGCAATGTTAAGTCTGATATGTCAGTTTAGTTGGTAGGTCTGCCTTCTACGCTGTAGGTTGGGGGTTCTAGTGTTTTGGTGTTATAAAATATCTTGAGTATGTTTATAAGTGACTAACTGTCCGCGCGCAGCTTCGCCTGCGTTGAAGATTTTTCCCGGGACATACCAATTTTCCCGGGATAAAAAGTAGCCTATGTCACCCGGGGATAATGTAGCTTTCCTACGTTAAAAAAATTTTCAAATCGGTTCAGTAGTTTCGGAGCCTATTCAATACAAACTAACAAACAATCAAATATTACCTTTTATAATATTAGTATAGATAAAGGTGATTACTAAGTAAGTCACAGTGGGTGCCCGATAGTCGGAGACGACGCGGCAGAACCAGGAAAAGATGGCGAGACAATCTAGATTCATTTGAGCTAAACTGTCAAACTGTGGCCTTGGAGCGCAAATTGTGGAAGGCAAAGGGGGAGACCTTTGCCCAGCAGTGGGACAATGGTGGTAATTCGGTTGGTTTATTTCTAAAATTAGGAATTGTCTAAAATATATTTTAGTTAGTCATAGCATTTGTAAAACCTATTCGGTTGGTACCATCTAACTAAATTAGGAACGCTTAATTAAATTAGATAAAATTAAATTAGGATAAATTGGTAACAGCAGAATACCAAGTTTCACTTGACACTTCTAAACCTAATTTTACCTAAAATTTGTTAGGTTGGTGCACAAACTATAGGATGCTAACGCATGTTGGTGCCCACAGAATTGAGAAAAAAAATGTATATAATTCGGCAAGGTCGAGAGGTTAGTGTGGGTACCTGGGAAGGCCTGCGCTATCAAACAGAATCCCAGGCAGAGTGGGTGATGTTTCCTCGTCAGTGTAGAGGAAACATCACCCACCTCAGCTAGCTGGAGTGGATCCATGAACGAACGTTTTCAATTACAATTAACTGCTCTGTAACTTTACTTTACTTGAACTTTTCACCTAAATCATCTTCAGCAGATGAACAAAGGCCAATGATGAAGTATGTATTTAAAAATGGATAAGTTCTATATCAGTTATCTGCCAAGCAATTATGGAACTCTGATACTATCAAAGCATTGATACTAATTGCTTTCAGTTACTATTGATGTATTGGTATTTCGGATGGTCGATTTTCACCGCATGCTGTCATATAAATAGAAACCGAGATAGAAAGTAATGCCTATTGCTAATCGAAGCTGATGGAGAGTGTTATAATCGGCATGCTGGTTACCATAATACAAGCTATGCTTAGTTTAAGGTTAGATGTTGTGTGCATTGTCCACTTATATTTATATCACTCAAAGTGTTCGTGAGTTGTACTATACATTTGGATAAACACGGGTTTTATTCACGCATTATTTTGTCGATGGAGACACCGACACTGTTTCGATTCATGTAGAGAATCTTCACCAGGGTGAGTTTGATTCGCGGCCCGAGAGTTGCCGTTCGCGTTCACGGTTCGCTCTTAATTTATTCTTCAATTTTTATTTATTTATATGCCTAACCTAGTAGTGTTGATGCTAAATTCTGATACTAATTGTACAAGTATTGCTAAGTCTGGGGCTAGATGGTCCTGTGTTAATGTCCACTGACATGTATTTCTTTATTAGACAATGAAGGAGTTCTCTGGGCGGTCAATTAACTCTTTAATCAGATCTGGCCTTTCGAAAGTAAGACCAGTATATATTTATTTCTATTTATAAATTTTACGCAATCTCCTCTCATCGCTTCGTCGGTACTCAATCATAAGAAGTGGGTAATAAGTTCGATGACCTAGTCACAAGGTCATTGTATCTCATCTGCTTACAATAAGTTTGTACGACCTGAATAACAATAATAAAGAAATCTATTGTAGTAGGTAATAAATATTTGAGCGTTTAAGACAATCCATTGATGCAAATAACTAACGCGATTAACTGTGCGTAAAAATGCAAATAAGAAATTAAAAAAATATTTAACGTGTAATGTTTAATGTTTATTAGTTTAATTAAGTAAGTTGGTTTAAGATGCAAGATAAAACGACGTCAGTTCTGAAAGACTCCTTCAAATTTAGTTACATATAACAATGCATTTTAATGCCGTAAATCCATATTGCAGCTACCGTGGTCGCGGACTGACTGAAACAAAATGTTGAGCAATGGCAGTTTTCCAAAATACCCTCACGTAGTCTTCAGATTTTGTACGTTAGGAATAATTAGATGGTAATACGCGATACCCATTATATTTCACAGCTTAATTCGAGGCGATCTTCTTTTACTTGTTGTAGCTGAGTCTTAGGAATTGGCTTCACATAGATTTTAAAATAAAATAAATAGGTTAAACAAAAACACAAAGTGGCAATATTAGGGTAGTTGTCCTCATAAAAGTTACTCGGTGGTACTTCATTCTTGTTCAAAGCAGGTATCTAATAGTCTTGAGACAGCTACATTTTCTATTTGTTTCATTTTGGGATGCGACTGGTATATACGGGAAGGATATATTATCGCGTCGAATTAAGCTGTTCATATAATAATGATCGAACTTCACGTATAGGGTAAGTTCCATTGATCATTAATTAACTACTAAAACAATAAATAAATAATTAAATAAATAATGCTGGACATTTCACACAGCATCATCCGGCCAAAGTAAACAGAGCTTGTGTTACATACTACTTATGTACTTTTTTTTAAAGTTATTATTATATAATTATATTGTTGTTATTGGTGGCAATTCGGTTGGTTCATTTCTAATATTAGGAATTGTCTAAACTATATTTAGTTAGTCATAGCATTTGTAAAACCTATTCGGTTGGTACCATCTAACTTAATTAGGAACGCTTAATTAAGTTATATAAAATAAAATAAGGATAAGTTGGTAGCAGCAGAATACCAAAGGTTAATTTGACAGTTCAAAACCTAATTTTAACTAAAATTAGTTAGGTTGGTGCCAACAGAATTGAGTCCATTGTTATTATATGTTTCATTCCAGCGCTCGGCGAAGCAACAACTCTGCCGAGTCTTGGTATTGTTTCGTTACAGCAGAGCGAGTCAATTGTTCCTGAGGATGCCTCGTAGAGGCGAAACACGTGTCGAATTTTATTTTGTGGTAACATGTGTTGATGTGGGTGCTAGCTTTTTACCAACGCTTTGCATGGATTTTCAATTACTGGCAGGAGTGCATGCGTCTGCATCGTGTCCAACATTAATTATTATTTTATTATTATTCTGCACACATCTGTTATTAATATTTAAATAACTTTTTTGTATTAAAATATTAAAACTATTAAATTTTTTGAACGTGTTCATAAGTATTTCACTTTCAAAACTTTCGTGAGTTGTACTATACATTTTGATAAACACGGGCTTTACTCACGTATTATTTTGTCGATGGAGGCACCGACACTGTTTCGATTCATCTAGAGAATCTTCATGAACTCGAGCGGCAACGAGCCGACCGCGGATCAAACTCACCCTGATGAATATTCTCTATTATTTACTCACGTATACTCACGTATTATTTCACGTATTATTTTGTCAAAATAATACGTGAGTAAAGCCCGTGTTTTACCAAAAAAGTGTTCATAAGTAGTTAATTTTACAAGACATTTCAACTTGCTAGAGCTTCCTCCTTAACAGTGATGTAACTTTTACATCGATAACATCAACATCCTTTGTGACGCTGGTAACGGGATGCGACGAAGATTAATTTTAACAAAAAATAGGAAGTGAGCTTTTATGATCATAAATTTATAACCAGAGGCAATGAAAACTGTATAGCGTGGAGATTGTCAGGAAACAGAGCACCAAGACTTATTTGGTTTCTGGACAATGCTAAGTATAGCTACACTGCAGGAAAGAATGCAAGTGCTTTCAAATATTGAAGAAAAACATCGTAAAGAAACCGACACACCTGAAAATTTAAAATTCTTAGGTGTGTGTCACCAGTTAGATATTTCTACAAGATTTTCTATTGATATACTACTAATATACTTTTTTTTTTGTTAATACATACATATTATACATAGACCCAGACCTGAGACAAACACTTGTAGATCAGATCAAACATATGTCTCGTAGCGGGAATAGTACCCGCAACCTTCTGCGTCTCAGCCAGACCTTAGTCCACTGCGCCACAGAGGTTGGCAAATGTGGAACCAAAGCGCTTTGTTCGTAAGGGTGGTAGACTTACAAGGTATGAATGGTACTGAGACGTCTGCTTGTCCTGTTGTGAAAACACACCTGCTCAGGTAAATAAATACTACTTACCCGGGAGACTATATTACACTATTTATTAAAATATTGTACAGAGTATTTCTAACTCAACATTAACTGGCATTTTAGATGGCGGAACAAGGCTTGCCTGATTCCCGTTGAAAGCGCGAGCCAAGGGCCGAAGGCTCTGTTGGCTCATAATGTAAGGAGATTATAGGTCTAGGGTATAATCGTGTAGTACCTTGAGGCGATAAGCTAAGAATAATGTAAGAACCTGTCTGCCTTTAGACTTACTTATCTATTTCTGTAAATTGCTAACGTCAGGTTTGTAATAACTTGTGCATATACCCACTCAGAGAGTAATGCGAAATACTTACGTTTTAAAAACTAAAAAGAAACCGACTTCATTGAATGAAATTTGAGCCTATAATACATTTTTAGTGGAAAGTAGATGTATTTTGTATATTATAATATGGGTAGGCCAAATAAACGCAACGCTCCAATGAGACAGCGAGGTATGAAAATACATGAAAACATCATCGATGTATAACAATTTTTAGATTTTCGTTTATTTTTCAGCTCGACCGATTTTGATAAAATGTATATGGGACCACCTGTGAAGTATACCCTTTCAAACAAAAAAAGAATTTTCCAAATCGGTTCAGCCGTTTTCGAGTAATCGGTGAAAATACATAAAAAAAAATTAAAAAAAAATTATTCCGACGAATTGAGAACCTCCTCCTTTTTCATAAAGTCGGTTAAAAAAGGTTTTATGTAAGAAGCCCTGGCTGATTTTAATTAAAAAAAAATGTGATAAAGTAAAAATACCATCGTTCGAATTTTGAATTTCCCTCCACATTTTTTTGAGAGCTAAATTTAATTGTCGTGTTTCATTGAAAATGGATCTGCCTGCGTCGGGAACATGTTCGTGCGATGATGAACCCGGATTAGTCGGATCGTTTTCAAATGGCATTTATGGATAAAAGCCCATCTGAAACAACCATCTACGTTGGCATAACGTATTTAAGCGCAGTCGTCTAACTTTGGGGGACTTACTTACTTATGGTATTTAATAACACCCAGAAACAGATAAACACCTATGTTCATCACACAAATGTTTGTCCTGGGAGGGAATCGAACCCTCGACCTACAGCGCAGAAGGCAGAGCTACTACCAACTGAGCTGACAGGCCAGTCATTTGGTAGAGGACAGTGTCCTTACTTATCTTATTCTTATCCTCACTGACTTCGGAAACCTTCACTGTGCATGTTTACATGCACTTGGCCAATTTAAACTCTAGGTACAGTCGTGTGAATAAGCATATGCGTAAATTATATCTATAAAAAAAATTGATTTTATTATTGCCATAATAGCCTATTTACCGTCTCTGTAAGAGAAAATAATTTGGTTTTTTTTTAATATATATATCTACAAACAGTTTGAAGTTGCTTCCATAATAAATAACAGATTTGAATACATGATTCAATTTTATTGTGTGCCTCTGAGCGTGTCTAAAGTTGAAAGTCAAGATGCTAGACATTGTATACAAAATCCTTAGTTATTCGAGAAATATCATGAATAAATCACACGAGTTAGAATCGTTTTAATAACAATTACTGTCAAAAGATGAATGGGTTTGCAATTTACTAGCTTTTACAGGCAGAGTTGCGAAACGAGTCTGTAGAATTAGAAATAACTAGCAACGTGCCGCTGCTTCACACGGATACATTGTATACAATGCTTCTTCATGAAACACTCCGTTTATTAGTGAAAACCATATGGAAATCCGTTTGGTAGTTTTTGAGTTTATCACGTTCAAACAAACAGACGCACCAGGGGGCTTGGTTTATAAAATTTACTGATACAAACCTGTATTACTTAAGTATTTTTTTTATGAAAAACAAACACTCTTGTTTTCATTAATATCATACATGTAATGTAATGTTTTTTCATTTTTGTTGTCTTTGAATAATGGTAATATAAAAATAAGATTTTTATTGAATGTATAGAATTATTAGAATAAAAGAAGAATATAAAAAAAACACATATATAAAACAAAGTCGTGCTATTTTACCATTTATAACACGATAACGGCTGGACCGATTTTCATGATTTTTGTTTTGTTGGATTTGTTTTTGCCTTGAATAACAGAATTATTAAAACATAAAGAAATACAAAATTAAAAAAAATCGCGCGGGGAATGTGTCAAACGTGACAGCTAGTTAAGTTAAAATTCACATTTTTTCTTTTCTATTTAAATTGATAGAAGTTTTTATTATGGTTTTTGTGCCCAACTCACTCTTTGCTACCCCTCGTAACCATGACATTGTAAAAAATCGTTGATCTAATACAAGATTGGCCGTCGAGGTGTTATGTAGATAAACATGAGATAACATTGTGTTGTAAGCAAGCATGTCTTGTACAGTGTACACTCGCTGACACAATATCACAAAATAATTAATACTAGTGCACAAGGTGGGCCCCAAGAAGACTGTTATATAAAAAGCGACTCTTGCAACGACGCAACAAAATGCTATTTAGATCACACAAGCGCTTTGTTTAGTGACTCTTTCTATCGCGGTACTCTATCTCGCTTGGCGCGGGCCCGTGCACGTGACATATTTTTTTTTAATGTTAATTTTAATTTACTAAGAGCCATGTATTTATGTTTTTCCATGTAACTAGGTCAATTTATAACTCAATCAAATCAAATGTCTTGTATTTAAAAAAAAAAATGGTTGTCCTGTGTAAACTCTGTTTACGGGCGATAATTTTACGTGATAACGTCATAAAAAAACATTGATGATAAATTGCATACTTTTAACCTATTAAGATGCGTCACAAGCCGAACGCTTAGGTCGATCGTGCTTTTCTATCGCTTGTTCCACGCAGCGAGAGCATTTAGTATTTTAAAATTTACTCTTTTTTTTCCCCTTGTACACTTCATACACACCCTTTCATATTGAATATCTCCATATCCAATGGTTCGCTGAAAGAGAACTCTGTTTAGGTTTAAGCTCGCTTCTATACATGTCATTGTTGCTTATGTTGATATTGTGTTAATGTTTTGTGTACAATAAAGAATAGGTTATTTTGTTAATTATTTATCTATTAATTGGTTTTTATTCTGCCTGTTACTAGAGTAATCAATTGATAAATAATAAACCAATTCATTGAGAGTTCAATGCGGTCAAGCCAATTAGATAATGGATTAAAATTATAATGAGCATAAAGTAATCAGCAAATAAACTAAAACTAATTAAGGCCAATGTACTGAAACGTAATAATTCAATAGTTGTGCTGTACTCGTATGTATTTGCAAATGCGTGTTTGCAAATTGCACAACTATATTAACTCATTCAAGTTTCATATGTGTATTTAAGTATATACCTATGTAAGTATTGCGACATTCTATTTCACTGTGTAGATTTATTGGTAGCTTCAGTGGTTAATTCAGTGCCGTTTTCAGTGTTTAATGGTTAATTAAGTTGTTTAGTATAGACTTTCTTTGTCAAATCTATGTTAAAGAGCGACTTAATTAATTAAAATAAATGAATATTGGTGGACAATGCACACAACACCATCCAGTCCCAAACCAAGCATAACTTGTATTATGGTGACCAAATGACTGATAGAGTAGGTCCATATGTATTTTTGTATACTTACATATGATACTTGACTGGCCTGGTTGGTTGTAGCTTTGCCTTCTGCGCTGTAGGTTGAGAGTTCGAGTCCCTCCCAGGACAAACATTTGTTTATTTTTATCATAGAATACCTACGTTTAACCACGGTCTCGTCTGGTAGTTAGCGATAGTTTTTTTTAAATGTTGTGATTATTATGTTTTTGTTGCTTTAAAAGGCGTTTTAAATTATTTCTTCATTTCTTGGTATCATAAAACTTGCGTACTCGGCTGTACATCGTGACGAAGTGTCAACTCGGTGTCAACTATGTCAACAGTTCGCTGTCAGGTATCGGGTGTCGAGATGACCACCCAGCTAGACTGACTGGTAACTGACACCCCAACGTCACGGCAAATGTGGGTTTCTAATTTATTGGATGTTACTCTAGTCATATACGATTAATTCTGTTAATATAATAGGTTGGGGAAAAAGTATATTTTTTAAGTTTTTTTTAAGAAAATTCCAAACATTTATTAATATAACTTATTTACATTTAACTAAAGTATGTAGGTACCATTTTGTTCGATAACTTTTTGCCATCTTGTAGGTAGGGACATGATCCCATTTCTATAGAAATTTTGGGACTTCTGATCAAAATACCGCGACAAGTGGTTTTGGCAGTCCTCTCGTGATGTTAACCTGACACTGCCTAAAGAATTCTGAAGAGACCGAAACAGGTGGAAATCTGAAGGTGCAAGGTCCGGACTATACGGCGAATGCATTAACACCTCCTAGCCAAACTCTCTTAATTTTTGCTGAGTGGCTAAAGATGTGTGAGCTAGACCTCAGTCGTTATCATGATGAAAAACCACACCCCTTCTGTTGATTAATTCCGGCCGCTTTATCTCAACTTCTTGCTTTAATCTCATCAGTTGTTCGCAGTACAGTTCAGAATCGATGGTCCTGCCTGGTGGTAACAGCTCATAATGAATAATGCCCTTCCAATCCCACCACACACCCAGCATCACCTTGTTGCGAGTTAACCCGGTTTTCACCACAGTCTGTGAAGCCTGACCGGCCTTTGACCACGACCTTTTTCGCACAATCTTGTCGTACGTGATCCACTTTTCATCACCAGTTATCAGCTTCTTCAAAAATGGTTCGGTTTCATTAATTCGTCGTAATAAAGAATCACAAATGAGTACACGGTTCATTAGGTTTCTTTCAGTGAGCTCGTGAGGTACCCAAATATCGAGCTTTTTGTGTACCCAGTTTTTTTTTTCAAATGCGCCAAAACTGTTTTGTGGTCAATTCCCAGTTCTTCAGCTACGTGGTAACTACTGATATGCCGATCTTGCTCCACTTTTTCAAAAATGGCATCCATTTTATCCGTAATAGGGCGACCAGAGCGACGTGCATCTTTGACATCAAAATTTCCGGATTGAAAACGCTTAAACCAAATGTGTGCTACTCTCACAGACACTGCACTAGGTCTATAAACATCGCAAATTTATTTCGAGGCTTGTTTTGCATTTTACATTTTTTGTAGTAAAATTTTCAAATGTATCGAATTTCTTCATTAGATTCACTCATCTTGACAGTACGAAAAACAAATAAAAATCACACATTTTCCTAATTTGAATTTGGAATTATGTTCTTTAAAATTTAAACTTTTAATGATACCAAAACCAGCCAGATACAAATAGTATAGCCAAAGAGATTTTATTACAAGTTCATACATACTATAATGCGAAAAGACTTTTCCCCAACCTAATATTATGTACAATGTCTTTTAAAATTACTTAGCAAAATATATATTAAAGAATTTTATTGTCTGGCATTATAAACTTTTATAAATACTTAAAACAATGTTTAAAATAATAAACATTATTAGTAGTAGATAGGTATTTCACTTTCAAAACATTCAATACATTTTAATTAACACGATTCGTGCGTGGCAACTGAAGATGCTCTAGATGAATCTAAACAGAGTCGGTGCCTCCATCGACTAATTAATACGTGAGAAAACTCGTGCTTATCAAAATGTATTAACAGGTACCTATGTATGTACTTACTTACTCATAAAGTACATTTTTTTTATTTAATTTTATTACACTCTAAGATACTCGTAGGTTTAGAACTTAACTAAATAACAGACAGAAAGACCGACAACGAAGTAAAATGAAAAAAAATATTAAAGGAAAAAAAAGGAAAGTATTAAAACAAAATTAAAAAAAACCTTAAACCTTAACCTCTGTGGCGCAGTAGGAACACCCTTCTCAGACGCAAAAGGTTGCGTGTTTGATTTCCGCCGAGGGACAAATGTTTGTATGAGTATTTGTCTTGGGTCTAGCTGTTTCTATGCATATTACGGGTGTATTTACAAAGAAATATATATTCCTATAAGAAGTAGTATCAGTCATGTGGTACCTACCTACCCATAACACAAGCTCTGCTTAATTTGGGATCAGATGATATTGTGTGAAATGTTCGGCGTTATTTATTTATTATTATTATCTACTTAAACCATTATGATTATAGTATAATAGTAGGCCAATAGTAGAGAAAGGAAACAAGGGTATAATATAAATATATAAGGGTTCCTTTTGAAGTACGCAACCCTAAAACATAATAAAACAATCAAAACAAAACACGTAGTTTATTCAACAAACATGATTTATAAGTTATGTAATCGACTGATAAACTTGACATATTATGTAAAAAATATGACCGCTTTAGATAGGTTTTACTTCCAACAAATAATTCAGTACGCTCTCAAAATATTCCACGCAATAGGAGTTTGGTTCCCAGCTATTTCCATGCAAATGTTATGAGAATTTATTCATTTTTTATCCAAACTGAATGGCAAAATGGTAAGTACAACCATTGGTAACATGAACCGAGCATGTTTCAAAACATTGACCTCAAATATTATCTTATCAAATCGATGATGATTATCATCAAAGTAAAAAAATGTCTGTGTTGTTTTTAAAACCACAGAATACCAAGTACAAAACGCCGACACTGACATTTATATAAATGCCGACTCTTACGACGCAACGAATGAATGAATGAATAAATGAAAACTCTTTATTGTACCTACACCTTAAAACTAAATATAACAATTTTATAACTAAATATACTTATGAAAAATTATGTACAATGGGCGGTCTTATCGCTAAGAAAACGATTTCTTCCAGACAGCCTTTGGATGGAGAGAAGCTTAACTTATTTGGAAGATTGATCGGGGTTCATTAAATTATGAACTTTAACATACTTATACTTAATACTGTATTTACATAAACGATATTCACAAACACATATGTAACTTATACATATTTAAATAAATAGTTAGAAATATAATACAAGGAATAAAAACATAATTTTACAAAAACAACATATCGATGTTTCATGACGATTCAGAGAGAAACTATTCTTTGATCCTAACTTTGAACACGGTTTGCTGTCTTATGGAAGCTGGCATTCGATTAGACGCATTCCATAAGAGGACAGCTTAGACAGAGAAGGAATTAGCATAGAAGCTGGTTCTATCCATTGGGGTTTAAAGGAGGAGGTTTTCAGAGGACCTAAGAGTTCAAATTCAATGGAGAAACTCGAAGCGTTCCTTCAGGTAATAGGGAGTGAAGGGATTGTGGAGAATGTTGAACAGGAGGGAAAGAATGTGAGTATTCTGGCTAAGGCGGATATAGGGAGCCCACTTAAGTTTCTTTCGAAACTCAGATGGTCATATTTACGGTGTAAAAAAGTGCAATTCAGCTCGAACAAACGCTCAATGCCTAAGATTATATTTACCTACATAGTGCTTCTCTTTATATAACTCTTCTAGTCTGGCGCGGCATTGCTGAATTTGTTAAACACGTTGGATGCACCAATGTACTAGTAATTGTCGATCAATTTGTTAAACACGTTGGATGCACCAATGTACTAGTAATTGTCGATCAATTTGTTAAACACGTTGGATGCACCAATGTACTAGTAATTGTCGATCAATTTCAAACCAGTGTGTTAAAAAGAGCGATTAAAGAGCGACGAATACCTGACTTGAAAATGAAAATGCTGCACATTTTAATTAGGTACAATGTAATTGCATTCTTGGTAGTTACATAACGTAATTGTTATGAAAGATCAGTTTCATCAAAACAATGGTATCAAATGTTGGGAATAAGCGAGAATGCGGGCCAGTTTCACCAACACCATGATTGCTTAAACTAAACTGGCCTTTAACCAGCTCTGCTTATTTTTGGGCTAGATGACGCTTTGTAAAATTTCCGGCATTATTTATTTATTTGTTTAGTTGTTGTTGTAGATAAGCATATTGTTAAGTAGGTAACAATGTCGCACTTAGCCTCGTAAATTAGGAGTGAAATATTCAATGATAGGTAGAGCAGGTACATATCCTAAAACTTTAAATCAAGCAATAGACAAATAATAAATATTATTAAAAATATTGGTTGACAATTTCACACAGCACCATCTAGCCGCAAACTAACCATCGAGTAGCTTGTTCTATGAGAACTGACTTCTTTTTCTTCTTTTATCGTGTCACTGATTATTTTTAATATGTGTGGTGAAAGGATTAAAGTGCGCCTCAGAGGCTCCTTACATGTCACTAAATGACTAATATAATACTTAAATACTTACATTTACATAAATATGATACTTTTACACAACCTTGACCTCCTCAAAAACACTTACACTGCCATGCGAGCTCCCGCTGAACCTAACTCTTATGAGATTGAGAGGAACATGGAGCTCACACACACACACACACACATATATATACACATTCCTACCCATACACATTATGCTACGGGTTTCTTGTTTAATTGGCTATTCCAATTACAGAAAACACTACCAACTTCAGAGTTACTGACTCTGAAGTTGGTAGTGTTTTCTGCGCTGTAAGTTGTGGGGTCGATCCAGGGCATTTTTTTTGGTTAGTTCTGTGTCTGGGTGTATTAAATTCAAATTGATTTATTTGGAAACAATAACATGGGTAGTACATTAATATTTATGTTTGATAATAACTACAGTAATAACTACAGTCTACAAGAGTGACTGTGGTGCTATTAAGGCCCATCTCCGGAGATTTGAGTAGAATGTCTAATTTAACATGATATACATTAAATTAATTATATAGAAAACACTACCAACTTCAGAGTCAGTAACTCTGAAGTTGGTAGTGTTTTCTGCGCTGTAAGTTGTGCCAACTGAGAGGTACATATGATTGAGACGTATGTCAGCTAGTTGACCGAGCGAAACGAGTGTCTCCGTTTCAGCTTAGGCGAAAATGCTTTCGTATGTCCGCTGTCTGTACGGATGTTCTCCTCTACAGGTCGCATTTCTCAACCGATTCTTGTGAAATTTTGTGAGCAGTTTCTATAGCTAGGTATGTATAATTTTTTGTCGATTCAGTTTTTGGAGATCAAATTGGCGGAGATATGGGGATTGAAAACGTAAAAAAGTTACATTTCAGCAATTTCGAAAAATGTTCGCGAGGTCTACAGGTCAGAGAGCCACTAGTTAACAGGGTTAGGGTTAGGGTTAGCGTAGCTTTCTAGAGATGTGTTATTTCTTAACCCTTAGTGACGCAAGTAGGGTTTTGTGGCGTATTAAACAGCACAATGTTCAATGTCCGTGGAGTGTCAAATCTCAATACACGTGGATGCTGTTTATATAAACATTCCGGTGCAGCCGTAAATCTACTGTTGCGTCGCTGTGTTTTGAGTTTACGTAGATTGTGTTTACGACAAAAAATACATAGTCCATTAAAATGTTACATTTTTTAGGCCTTAGTGTGCATTTGTCAGAGGACGCAATTTTATTTTTTTAATGTGTAGGGGGGGTCAGTAGAAGCTTAAGTTCAAGTTTGTGGGGTCGGCACCCTTGTCCCCCGGCCGCCATCTTGGAAAAGGGGGTGCAAAGGGTTTTCGCGCTGTATCTCGTAAACTAGTTACCTTACAGAAAATTTAATCAAACATAAAATGTAGCAAATTAAATTTCCTACAATTTTATTTCTATTACTTTTTATCGTCAAGTGACCAACAAAAAAGTTATAAACAAAAATAAATGAAAATTTTGTTTGTTTGTTCTAGGTTTTACAGCGCTCCAAACTTAAACGGATTCTCGAATGCTCATAGGGATGCAATAAAAACTAAAAATTAGGCTTACTTTTCTATCTATATTTTTTTTATTCATACAATTTATTATGATCTTAACATTCCTATGCTATTATTGAACTATGTTTGACCCTTTTACCCACCACCTATGAGGTATAACATGGGCAAAGTCAAATTTATAAAAATTTAATGCATTTTTTATTGCATTTTTTGTCACTGTCTTAGCAAATCGTTTGTATCGCAGAGTGTCTAGAGTATCGTCTTTATTTCCGCCATATAAAAAGACGAAAAAACGTTCGCCAACAACACTGAGTAACGATGACTCGACTTTCTCACTCATAAATAATTTAGTTCCACTTGCTAACTCTGGATGCTTCTGCAAAATTTTTATAAATTTGACTTTGCCCATGTTATACCTCATAGGTGGTGGGTAAAAGGGTCAAACATAGTTCAATAATAGCATAGGAATGTTAAGATCATAATAAATTGTATGAATAAAAAAAATATAGATAGAAAAGTAAGCCTAATTTTTAGTTTTTATTGCATCCCTATGAGCATTCGAGAATCCGTTTAAGTTTGGAGCGCTGTAAAACCTAGAACAAACAAACAAAATTTTCATTTATTTTTGTTTATAACTTTTTTGTTGGTCACTTGACGATAAAAAGTAATAGAAATAAAATTGTAGGAAATTTAATTTGCTACATTTTATGTTTGATTAAATTTTCTGTAAGGTAACTAGTTTACGAGATACAGCGCGAAAACCCTTTGCACCCCCTTTTCCAAGATGGCGGCCGGGGGACAAGGGTGCCGACCCCACAAACTTGAACTTAAGCTTCTACTGACCCCCCCTACACATTAAAAAAATAAAATTGCGTCCTCTGACAAATGCATACCCAAATGTAACTTTTCAATGGACTAACAACTAACTGACATATTGATATTGAAAGAACACGTCAGATTCACGGGGATTCAATGAAATAAAATTGTGCAAGAATGTTAAATATTTTACGATTCTACTTCTTCGGTAATAGCATATGTCATAATAATGTAAATTTTGACAGTGACAAGTGTTTTATTGTTTCGTGTCGTATCTTGTCGTTCGTCTTTTGTTATTTTATATAAAATGAAGTTTTACATATAAATATATTTCAGATAGTTTTTGCTCGAATTATAAAGAAATACTAAGCTTTTATTACAATGATTTACGCCCGAGTCAATAACTCTAGTTCTATTTAAATAAAAACAGCAAAATTACTAATAAAACCGGAGATAACTCGAGATCAATAAGTAATAATAAGAGCGCAATGTTTGCTTCGCAAGACAGCCATCATTAATCTAGTAGACGATAGTATAACAAAAAAACACTTGACATTGCCAAATTATCATCAAAACAGATGTCATTATAGGAAGAGAAGAATTAATAAATTATGAAATGTGCTTTACAAAGATTTCCCAAAAATGCTTAACCAACACGCAATCTGCATGAACGCTTGGTTAAAAAACAATATGAATCTGCGTGGACGTCATGGTAGACCTTAGTATGTGTGTACACGCCGCCGTTTTCATCCGACTTCAAAAAAAGGAGGTTATCAATAATTTTTTTTGTTTTATCTTTATTACCTCATAACTCCGATATTTATGAACCGATTTGAAAAAATATTTTTTCATGTGAAAGGATAAACTTCCCATAGAAATTTCATTAAAATCGGTTCAGTATTTTGGTTTTTAAATCAAAACAGCTGAAAAAAATATGTCGGTAAACGAAATTTCTATATTTTGCTTGTGACTTTACAGTGTTGTTAAACGAATTAAAAAATAGATGGATGTTCTCAATTCGGTTATATTTTTATGGGTTCAAATTTTATTTAATGTAGTCGGTTTTCTTTTTATTTTTTATACGATAGTCATACGATAATTACTTAATCTCTATAAATTTCTTGTAATGCGAACTGTCTGGACTCTTTATCTTCTGCCATAGTTAGATGGGTTGAAAAATGATAAAGTTCTAGCGTAAAATAAAAACTTTTTTAATCGACTTGAAAAAATGGAGGAGGTTCTTAATTCGGTTGTATTTTTATAGGCTTAAATGTCATTCAATGAAGTCTGTTTTTATTTTAGTTTTTATTACGCAAATATTACAATTTTATTTATTACTGATAGGTTAATAAAAATAACTTGATCATACAGAGTATTAATATAATATAGCTAGGTATGTTGCAGCTCACAGTTTTATTAAGGTGCAGTAAGAGTCACAATCGATCACAATATAATCTTACAATGGGAAATATTAGGAATGTCCAACAGCTCCATAATTACACGCCGCTGTTCAAACATAGAGCAATGGAACACCTACGTTGGACTAGCGATGCCAAAAGTGCATAGAGGTTACTTAGAATAGGTGGAATGCTTGGTTGAAATTGCCAGTTTTGAATCTCCTTGGAATGTTTTAATGACAGTTTTACTATTTACCAATTTATTTTTGTGTCTTTCCTCAAAAGCAAATGTTATTTCAATGTGGATGGGTATAAGGGTAGACGTAGCCCTAAGAAAAGTTGGATGGATGTGTGAAAAATGATATGTGAATGAAGAAGAAATAATAATTATTAATGTACCATTTGTATGTGTGTGCTGGTTTATCAAATAAATGTTGTATCTATATATCTATCTATAAAAATAATGCCGGATATTTCACAGCATCATCTAGCCCCAAAGTAAGCAGAGCTTGTGTTATGAACTTTATCCATTTGACTGAAATTTTTATATATTTTATTCTTTTGTAAATACATACCTACATACACCCAAACCCAAGAAAAATACTTGCAGATCATAGAAACATTTGTACGGCGCCGGCGGCGGATATGGGATAATGATTTTTATTTTATTTATTTGATTTTATATCATGATTTCATTTATACCATTCAAAATATTAAATTTTAAGCCCGTCCCGTTCACGACTTCGTCGTGACAACCAAACTTTAATTTTGTTTTTATAAGTATAGGATTGTCAAAATTCGTGAGACACGCTTTTATCGGCGACAGTACATTGTAAAACATTCTATAATTAAACGATTCAATGAACCGAAATATTCTGGCCTTAAATTGCAGCTAATGACGCATGCATTCTAATTGTACGTTAACTAACCTCCAACAAATAATGTAGAGATGGCACTTTCTAGAAAAATACAAAAAAAAACTTCAAATTCAAATCAAATTTCCTCGATAAGGTAGCTCTGGAACTTTGATTACAATGGTTAGGTGATTCGATGATTGACTGACTTGTCAGCTCAGTGAGTAGTAGCTCTGCCTTTTGCGCTGTAGGTCATCATAGGTCATGATAGGTCATGATAGGTGTTTGTTCTGTGTCTGTATGTGTTTAAACACATGTACTAGCTGCTCACACGCTGCTGCCGACACATTTGAAATGTATAAACTCTCTTGTATTAGTTTTTCGTAGTTAAGGTATTATAAGATGGATCATGCAGAAAAGCACTATGACCAGGACGAGTTTCTTGCCGGTTCTTCTCAAGCTTGGATTAGGAGGAATTGGCACCTAAATTCACTTAGCTTGTAAGACGTTTTAAAGTGATCCTTGTGATTGTATTGAATAAAGTATCTTTTGACTTGACTTCACTTGCTGCTCGCACGCGTGGTACCTTCATAAAAAGTAGCCTATGTCGGTCCCCAAGATACAACATATCTGCCATTCTATCTGATCACCGTAATTCAAGCTATGTTTAGTTTGGGGCTAGATGTTCTTGTGTGAATTATCCACCAATATGTATTGTTTTTTTTTGTTACTAGCTGTCCCGTTCGCGAATTCTTCCGGAGTTTTAACAAGAAAAATATATCACATTAAAACACTTTTCTGGACTTCGCTTCTTTGTGACACAATTATTCATACGCGCACAATGACAACTGTCATAACCTAACAAACTCACCTTTTTTGTATATTTGCAAATTTTCTAATGTTTTTATAGTTATTCTACTATTCGGGGCGGATACAAATCCAACAAATCAATAATCATGAAAATCGGTCCAGCCGTTCTAGTGTAAGTGGTGTAACTAACACGATCTTTTTATATAATAATAATACTAGCTGTCCCGTTCGCGACTTTGTCCGCACGTTTTAATAATAAAAAAAATGAAAAATCTAAACCGTTCTCGAATCCACTTGAACACACAAAACACAAAAAATCATCAAAATCGGTCCAGCCGTTAAGGAGGAGTTTAATCACATACACACGCACAGAATATTTATATATAAAATAGTTTCGTCTGTATTGGGCGCCAGGCGAGTAAATACAAATCGCCCGCGAAAGAGATTTTCTTCACGACTCGCGACTGATTTCGCAGACTTTACTGTCGTGTTCCTATTGCTGCTACATTTACGTAATAAACCTACAGTTTACCCTCACCGATTCCTTACCATTCCACAATCACCATAAAGAACATTAAAAAACGACATTTGCCAACTAATCTACATACCTACATAACTAATTGCACCTTTGTTGGTTCCGCCGGCAATATTGATATTCCACAGGCTCAGCTCAATTGGCACAATGCCAGTGCAAGTGCTGATAAACACCATGCAAATTAAATTTTCAACAATATTCTCTTAGTTTAAACATAATACGCCTATTTCCCAACGGGGTAAGCAGAAACTTGATTGGTTCACGGGAAGCAAATTTTTACGCATAGTTTTTTTTGTTTGTTTTTGTGTACATATGTGTTTGTATAAATTTCCCCTGAGGGCCGTTTTTTGGTCTGTTTTCTGCTCATGTGTTCTCTTTTGTTTTGTTTGTGCTAAATAAAACTACGGATTTCCACATGCAAGGATCATAACATCAGCATTAATTATTTCACTCTCATTACATTCCTCGTAGTTGTTTACAATCGCTCTTGACTTAGCCTTTCTCCAACACATACTGGCCTATCAGTTTTTTTTTGTCATTTATTTATTTATTTATTTATTCTACAAAATCCACAGCTCTCATTATTAAATAATATATATCATATAACATAACATACAGCCAATAATGGATTTACATTTTATAGACAGGGTTTTTTTTAAATATAATGACGTCACTAATATATTGGTAGTTTTAGTACACATATTAATATACCTAATATCAAACAACACCAAAATTAATCCAATAAAAATTAATCCAAATAAAATACGAATCTAAAATTAATTGTTATAAAAATCAGAAAAATAAAGGTACACAATTACGAAAAAGTTAAACTAGAAAAAAAAATACCAAATTAAATTTAATTGTTATAAAAATTACAAAAAATATTGTAACCCACCCTCACTTTGATTTGCTTAGTTGATAGCCTTGCGTTCTGCGCTATAGGTTGAGAGCTGGATTCCCTTCATGATAAACCTTACCAAGCGTGGGAAACTGCAAGCAACAGCGAGTATTATCATGAATTTTAAGGTGCTGATGTAATTTGGAAGGTAATTTATATCAAACATACATCAATTGCATAACAAACATGTAAGTTCCATTAACAAAGAGACACGACAACAAATTCTAGGACGAACAAAGCACGTGTACGGCTTGTTATATTTACTTTAAATTGTCTGGGTCAAGGTAGTCCTTAAAATGACTTCTAATAGGCATGATGTTAAAAGACGTAGATACAAAACCCTGACCTAAAGGGCTCATGCGCAACAACTTAGGATAAACTATCCTTAAGAAATGCCAAATTTTATTGAAGTCTTTTTAAAATATTTCTATAGGCACTAAGTACCCAATGTGCCAGTCCCAGTTCTTATTAGGACCAAAGTCTGCCAGGACTACGATACTCGTATGTCATACATAAAGGAAGTCCTGAACATGCAATAGCGTGTCATGAAACTCTGCAGACATCAATGGAGGGAGAACCCACAAGAAGAGAAGATAACAGGAGGGAGAATTTAAAGAGAAGAAGGCTTCCGAAATCAGTAAGGGTAAGAATGACTATTGGTCAGGTCCCAATGCAAAACCATCTAGTTCATGGACCACCCACCATCACTATCTTTCATGGATTTTAGTATGGATCTTTCATGGTTTTTAAGGACGATACTGAACTTTATTAAATATGACTAATTCAAAGCATAATATTTATCAAATTAATATCTGTATCGAAAAACTGATTAGGGGACCTCCAATTATCTTTCAAAGATTATACTTATGAGGGAAATAAAGTAAAAAAAGCACATCTAATAATGATATATTGGTATACAAAACCTTTATAAACACTTACTCTTTGTATGTTATACGCTTTATTAAGAAGTATTTGTTTCTTTTCTCGACAGAAAGTTTTAAAAACACCTATTAAAAACTTGTTTCCTTTCGGACAATTTGCAAGCACTTACCTAGCAGCAGTATGGGTAGGTCGATGAGCAGATGCCACCAGAAGCTGTGCCTCGCCTGCATCTCGTCCGGGGCGGGGGGAAGCTCTGGTACTCTCTGGAACAAAAAACGTCACAATTAGTTCTGAGCCAGCAAACACACACGGCTCATCTGATGGTATATGGTTTCCATAACCTATGACGCTTGCAATACCAGATAGACGCACATTACCGGCTCTAGACATAAGTTCTTTTATACCACACTTACTGAGAAACTTGCCCATTCCTTTTCCAAATATAACTTAGAAAGTACATAATTTCAGGCCTACTAAAATGCGGGACGGAAAAGTCTATGGAATTTCATTTCTAACGCGTTTAGCGGGAGAGAAAAGTGTAAGGAAATCCATTTCTGACGTGTTTTTTTTTTTTTAATTTCTTCTTTTTTACGTTATTATGGATTGGGTGCCATTTAGTTATTATTTTGGAATATCTCTCATCGTTCAGTTTCTGGATGTGTCCTGCCCATTTCCATTTTAGAGATAAAACAAAATAATACGTGAGTAAAACCCGTGTTTATTAAAATGTATAGTACAACAATATAGAACATACATTTTGATAAACACCGGCTTTAGTCATGTACATTTTGTCGATAGAGGCACCGACACTATTTCGATTCATCTAGAGAATCTTCATCAGGGTGAGTTTGATCCGTGGTCCGTGAGTTGCCGGTCGAGTTCACGGTTCGCACTGCGGGTTACGTATCTCGCGGCGCGAGTCGTGCAGGTAGAGGAGTACTTAAACGTTGTCGCAGGCGGTAACATATTAGTCTTTTTATTTGAGAAAATAATACGTGAGTAAAGCCCGTGTATATCAAAATGTAAAGTACAATTCAGTAAGTTTTGAATGTGAAATATTTCGTAAATTTTTTGACAGCATTTCTTTAAGAACTGTCTGATAATCTATGTTTAATTCTCATAGATCTAACAATAATTCAACAGGCCGTTGAACAATATAAAAAACTCTTTATTTACTTTATTTATGAACTGTACATTATGTAGCTGGGTTGCTGTGAATTCTCTGATGTGAATAACCTTATTCTACACGAAGCAACCTGTATACATTTCAACTGTGTGTAAAAACTAAATTGCTAACGTAGGTACACTCATCATTGGCCTTAGTTCATTTGTTAAAGATGATTTAGGTGGCGTCAGTCATGTTATAGAGCAGTTATTTGTGATTGAAAACTTTCGTTCATGGATCCACTCCAGTCGGGTTTCCATAGGGTGACACGAATTAATTAATTAGATGAACGTATGAACGAATGAATTGAATGATGTACAATAAAATGTTTATTTTCTCAACTCGAAAAATATATTAATTACGAAATTTCCTACCATTCCTTCAATTCATTAGTTATTTTTGTGTTCCATTAAATTGCTCTCAGACGCTAGTAATTATACAAATACAAATACAAATTGCTGTTCGGTAGTCTCGCTAAAACTCGAGAACGGCTGGACTGATTTAGCTGATTTTGGTGTTGAAATGTGTGTCGTCGGGAAGGTTTAAACGGTGAGAAAATTTGTGACATTGCAACGCATGCCGGGTACAGCTAGTATTGTATAAATATTTTTTTTTAGCAAATAGGTATCGCGAACTGTTGTACAATAACAGAATTAGATAAGTAAACATAATAATAAAATCAATTATCAAGTCATAAAGCTTGTTTCATAAACCTACAACAAAATTTTTGTTGACGTAATGTGTTGCACGAAACATTACGGGACTTTGTTACATTTCAGAAACACAGAAACCGATGTTACGGGTCATGTTTTGAAACGTAACCGATGTTACGGGGTTTTTTTATGGTATTGAATATCTGATCATAATATACTTTCCCGTATGCACTCACTACATTTTTAATTATAAAATATCTAATTATTTAGATGACAAAAAAGCATGGGATGAATCTGCTCCAACTCGACTCGGCATCCGTAACAAAATTGGTAAGGATTATACAAAAAAGTGTTAAGACCAGACGAGTTTCTTGCCGGATTATTCTTGAACTGGGGTTAGGAGGAACCGACACCTAGATTCACTAGCATGTAAGAAGACAATTCAAAGTGGTCCTTGTGATTTTATTGAATAAAGAATGTTTTGTATTTGTATTTGTACGAGTATTTACCGACTACAAATAAGTAGGAAGTACACGATTCGGTTATATTGTTTTCTGTTTTGTTACCTCATAAACATGCCTTTTATAAACCGATACGATTTTTTTGACGTGACAACGTCTAATAAATCGATCGCCGGTTGCACGCACGAAAAAGGTTGACTCATTGTCCCGTTACGCGCATTGTCCCATTGTAACGTTACGATCGTAGCGAGAGCACATAACAAAACGCCGCATCTATCTGTTTTGTTATGACGTTGGCACATTATATCGTCCGTAAACCGGCTTAACAGACAACCAATTTTTTTTAATGTTTGAGAGGGTATATCTACTTCCGGTTTGATGCCATTTAAATTTGAAAAAAATACCATTCGTAAGGTGGAAAAATAATGAAAAAAATGTTGAATTGAAATTTCTATTAAGTTATGTATTTATGAGGTCAAAATCAATGAAAAATATATCAATGAACTTGTTTTTCTTATTAAAATGTAATTATGCTATTAACATATTCCAGCTACAAGCTATTAGACCTAACCTCTATCTCTAATGTCGTCTACCTATCAGCCATTTGCATAACCACTCACCGTTAATTCGAACTAATGTAATATTAAACGATAATGGAACAACGATAAAATAATTGAAGCTAATTACGATACAATACTAACTTAACTATAAAATAAAGCTATTTGTCTTTTAGTAGAACGGTAAATCGATTTTCCAGGGTAGCTACGCGTTAATATACCTAGTATATCTACAAACTGATGTTAGCACAATTATTATTATTATTATCAGTCCACACTGTCCCACTGCTGGGCAAAGGCCTCTCCCCATTCGCTCCATTTATTCCTCTCCCGCGCTAAGATTGTCCAGTCGGCGGGCGATTTGGTGAACTCGTCAATCCACCTGGTTCGCGGTTTGCCGCGACGTCGTCGTGCCGTATCAGAGCACCACTCCGTGGTTAGCACAATATTTGTACAAAACGATAATAATACACATTTTAGACCGCATTGAAATTGCGCCAATGAAAAAACACAGCAGGAGGATATACCTATGTACTCATTGCAAGACGATATAATTAATAATGTTGGTAGTAGAAAAGTATTCTTTTGACGAGTTTTGACTCTGCTAGCGCTCTAAGATCTATGTTTACAATACAATAAGTATATAAATAGCATATCAGTCATGTAGTTCCCATAACACAAGCTCTGCTTACTATGGGGCTAGATGACCCGAGACAAATATTTACAGATCGTACAAACATTTGTCCCGCGGCGGGAATCGAACCCGAAAACCTCTGCATCTCAGCCGAACCTTGGCCAATTGCGGTACAGAGTTCGCCATAATTATTATAATATTAGTAATAACTTAATATAATATTTTTAACCAGTATTTTTTAAATTTTAACTGACCAGTAAACATGCAATGTCCAAATAAATAGATTATTACTGAAGTAACTTGGTACCTAAGAATCGTTCAGACACTTATTTGGGGTCTAGGTCTTGAGTTTGGAATTACTTTATGATCCAAATATTAGGATAAGTACATAAGTAGTATATCAGACATATGGTTCCCATAACACAAGCTCTGCTTACTTTGGGGCTAGATGATGCCGTGTGAAATATCCGGATATATTTATTTATTATTCTCTTGACGAGATCTATCACAAAATGTTCTACACATCGAAAACCTGCTCTGCTGCTGATCTAAAAACATTTACTAGTGCTTGCTCAACTTAAATACTCAAACTCAAACAATAGTGTTAGCGTCACTAACAACATTTGTCGTGGGCCATCGTAAACCCAGATCAACCAATCGTTAACTTAAACGTTCGCGATAACAAACTAGATCTGAACTACAGTTAAACAGTAAATCAGTGCGGGTGAACTAGGGCAGTCTTAAATTACTTTTTGGTTACGAAAGCGAGACGTATGGTATGCTATTGTGGAGTGCGGCCGGATTTATGCAAGTGTGAAGTTTATAAACCTTAATTAGGTGTTTATACAAGCGTCGTCTGCATGTTTCTTGGAAACGTTATGGCCATAATTACGTTTTAAAAACTAAAAAGAAAACCGAGTACATAGATAGGTATATGATAAATACATAATATAACATTTTTAGATTTTTGTTTAGTTTTTAAAAACCACTCGACCGACTTCGACCACCTGGGAAGTATACCCAGGTCGGTTCGGTTCAGGCGTCTTTGAGTAATCGGTGAACATACAAAAAAAAAGATTTCGATGAATTGAGCACCTCCTCCTTTTTTGAAGTCGGTTAAAAAGAATATGAGCCTCTATGTTATATATATAGCGAGTGGCTATAAGCGAGTTCTGAGGCTGCACAACTGTTAAGAACTTCATTATTCACACTAGCCGCTACCTAGTGCCATATCTGTGCCTCGTCTAAACCATAGACATCAAACAATTGATTTCTACCGCTCTTCTGTTACGCTATGTCATGACGATTAACAATACTCAGAACAAGAGTTTCAAAAAACGTATCTCAACATTGATTTTAGCGCAATTTGGGCGTAAACAAATAACATTCGGAGAACGCAAACTCTAAAGTTTTAAAGTTTCCTCGAGCCAAAAGTTACAAAAAATCTCTAACTATTATTATAATTTCTTCAGATGATTTTTTACAAAAAAATCTATTATAAAATTTTAATTTAAATAATTTTAATTTTAATTTTAAAATTTTATTCGCTGTACTCCATAACGATCAGCTAAGGATCATCAAAAATAGCTCAGCACCCGTATCTGACTATAATATCGGGTTGGTATTTTACGCTGAACTAAATATAACTTTGAGTGAGGATTTCTACGTGGAACTGATCCCAGATGAGTGCTGCTTGGAGGCTGATGATGGAGACGACTGCGATAGTCTTCAAATTATTGGGGGTTACTAGTAGAGCTGACTAGAAGAGCTAGCAATAGAGAAAGAAAACTTGAAACAAGCCCGGCTCGGTGCCAGCCGTTAGTGTGGATACCTGGGAAGGCCTGCGCTATCAAACAGAATCCCAGACAGAGTGACGTCAGTTGAGAGGAAACTTCACCCACCTCAGCTTGCTCTTCCATGAACAAAAGTTTTCAATTACAACAAACTGCTCTGTTACTTTTTTTTATATAATACCGGACATTTCACACAGCATCATCTAGCCCCAAAGTAAGCAGAGCTTGTGATAAGGGTACCTACCACATGACTGTAATACTACTTAGATACTTTTTTTTTTTAAATACATACATATTATACATAGAAACACCCAGACCCGAGACAAATACTTGCAGATCATACAAACATTTGTCCCGCGGCGGGAATCGAACCCGCAACCTTTTGCGTCTCAGCCGGACCTAAGCCCACTGTCGCCACCTAAATCATCTTCAACAGATCAACGAAGGCCAATGTTTTTATGTATAATTAAGTCTTAATAACTGTTTTTATTCAAATTAGTAAAAAAACACTGGTTTTATCGAAAGATGGTGACATTCGTATCAAGATATTAATCTTTATCAAACTAAATAGTTTTTTTTTTCATAAATTATGCCGAACATTTCACCCCAAAGTAAGCAGAGTTATTGTTATGGGTACCACATGACATACTTCTTATATAGGTACATATTTTTATGTATACACCAGAGAAAAATACTTGTAGATCATACAGACATTTCTAGAAGTCAAAACTTCCTGCGTCTCAGGCGGGCCAGTTCATAATATTTCAAAATCGGGAATCATGTTTGAGGGACATTTTCGTCCTCAACTGTACCAGCACTAAAGAATAAGGACAGACGTAATAAATAAGGCATTGAATCTCTACTGACTATGCAGTTACTTTCGGCGTAGGCATTAACATAGGAATGTGGCCTACGCTTTAGGCGCTATTCTACCATGCCAATGAGCACTGGCCTTGGACCTTTTGGCATAAGCTTTGGCAAGAAGTCTAAAGCAGAACAATCTTTATTCAATCATTATGTGGCGTTTTATTAACGCCCCTAGTTTTAAGTAATCTGTAAGTTTTGATTATCTGTGTAAATAACCTAGTTGTCTATGGCAACATTAGATTTACGATTCATAGTATTAAGATTATCTATGTAACTTCCGTTTCCGCACGAGACATTCATTCTTGTCTTCTTCTACTCGCTCTATTTGGTTCTATTGGAACTCAGCTGCGGAGACATGCGTTAGCATCCTATAGTTTGTGGCGGAGACGGTAGCACGTACACTGTATGTACATGGTAGGTATGTCTGACACCATTTTATATTTGTGATAATACACGTCTAAATTAACAAGGAGGTGGTTTGGTCTTCATCCTTAACCGAACAACCCTCCAAAATTATATTGGGAATTACATTTATATTATAGTATATTTATATTATATAACTTTGCTGACAAAATATATATTTTGTCAGCAAAGTTTATATCTGTCATCAACTTATATAATCTAATAATATGAATAAATAAATGAATAAATAATCCCGGACATTTCACACACCATCATCAGGCCTCAAAGTAAGCAGAGCTTGTGTTATGGGTACCAACATGACTGATATACTACTTATATACTTTTTTTTTTGTAAATACATACATATGATACATAGAAACACCCAGACCCGAGACAAATACTTGCAGATCTATCGCCACGACATATTTAGATTCTCAAATAAATAAAAAGTGTTGCCAGGTATGAATTACCAAATTAATGTCATTATGTAGGTATCTAAATAAAATATGAGATGGCTTATCAACAATATCGTAGTTCATTCATAAATAAAAACCTCGTTTTCAAAATAATAGGTTTATTCCTTAAATAATAGCTTCGTATATAGAATTGTAGATCTGTCGCCAAATAAATCGATTATCGTCCCGTATCGTATAGGTTATTTTGTTTATTTTTTTAATGATCGTTAATTAATTTGATTATATACTTATCAGTACAAAACAATAAAAAAAAATATTTATTTGATACTTAATGAATCCAATTTATTATTGAATTGTTTTTGTAATGTTTGGTGACTACATTTTGGGGACAGATCTACTATTTACGGCCAAACCCTATTTATTTAAGAAAATTAAAATCAATTGACTTGGCGGCAGCTTAAGTGAAACCCATTTATACCTATTTATTTATTATATCTATATATTTATACGTGAAGCAAAAACGTTGTACTCCTTTTTATGAAAATTTTTATTTTTATTTTTTTATTTTTAATTTTTAAAAACATATAATGATATTTTTTTACAGATTATTCAAACACTGCAGTACACTTTTACTGCAGTGGATGTAAAATTATAGTTATAAAATACTCAGTATCCTACATCTATGGTTATAAATGTTACGTAACTTTATGCTTTCTGACTGTTATGACAAAACACGGTGTAGGTAGTTTAGTATTTTCTTGAATTATTGCACCAATAAAATGACATCTGTCATTTAAAACTTACCAGCCTTGTTCCAATTTGTTTTATGTTCAATCTAAAATACGATATCGAGTAATCGGCTTACTAACGCCAAAAACATTTTAACCCGCGTAACTCTTGAGTTAATATTATTTACCATACTATCTTTGACCCTTACTAACCATTACTTACCCATACTTAAGGCGACGACTCCCTGAAGGTTATTTCTGTTAATTTTTAGTAAGTACTGTAGCATTTTTCGAAATTCTCAAACACCACTGGAAAGTCACAAGTATGAAAAATATTGAAATTTTGTTAACTTGAATGACATATTTTTTCCAGTTTTTCTTAATTTAAAAACCAAACTATTGAACCAATTTTGATGAAATATGTTTGGGACCAATTACAGTAAAATATGAAAAAAACATTTAAAAAAAACCGAATTGAGAACCTCCTCCTTTTTTGAAGTCGGTTAATAATACATTTGGCGTCTACGTCTATTTGAGGGTACCGTCTAATTAGCTTTTCTTTTTTAGGTAGTGAAATTAGTTTAAAACCCTGAAGCTAATTATGGTAGATAAACTTTTAAACAAAGTCTCTAAGGCTTTGTTGTAGATTGTCAGTTAGTCACGATTATTAGTTACGCAATAGGCGCAAGTCAAATGACAGTTTGACAGATGTCATTTACGGTATGACAGCTACTGTCCATACCCGTTTAAGATGCCACCTGGCGCTCGATGACCTCATAACGTGCGGTTGGAATATATGTTTTAAATTATAACAATGGCGGATTGTCCAGTTGTTTTTTGTTAATATTTTTTTATATTGGCAATAACTACGGTATAGTGTATTGATGCGATTCCTTTATCAAAGAGAGTACCTATGCACTTGTAACGAAAAATTTGTAAAATTGAAATGAAAAAAAAAAAATGATATAAGTTTATTTTGACACACACACACAGATAAAAATAACAAAAAAAAGAAAATAACATGAGGTTAAAATAAAAAATAGGAGTACGTGTACCTACCCTGCACCAAGCTAGTCTGTGTTTGCCAAAAAGACCCAGTCTCAGCTCTATGCTACTTGAAATTTACAGATTTCAAAATTATCTGAAAATCTTTTTCATCTTCATATCGTTACTAAGTATTCGAACCGGTGTGGTGAAAGGATTAAAGTACGCCTCAGAGGCTCTTATCCTGCACTTGGCACAGATCTTCGAAATTTTTGGGTTTTACGACAAACCGGTTTTCTCACGATGTTTTCTATTTTTTTTTTTTAGAGTACTTGTATTTAGCGCTCATACATTTTGTAATCAGAATCCATTCTTGCTTGACTGTATTCGAACCCACGACCTTAAAATCGGAAGGCGGGGTCACAACCAATGACCACTAGACCACTCTTCTAAAAGTCTGTTTGCATTATGCTTAGTTGTTTGTTGGAAATTAATGCATTATGGTATTCCAGTAAATATAAATAAAATACCTGGTTTAATAATGTTGTAAGTACATTTCACACAAAGTCGTCTAGCTTCAAGGTAAGCAGAGCTTGTGTTATGCGAACCACATGACTGATATACTACTTAAATATTTTTATTTGTAAATAAATACATACATAGAAATACACCCAGACAAATTACACATAGGTATATTTGCAGATCCTACATTTCGAACTTATCGAATACCTTTAAACGAGCAATTCTTGTATATATGTATATATATAATCTGAATCTCGGAAACGGCTTCAACGATTTTCATGAAATTTAGTATGCAGGGGGTTTCGGGGGCGATAAATCGATCTAGCTAGGTTTTATTTTTAGAAAATATCCGTGTTTTATACCGAGCAAAGCGTCATCGGTCATCCAGCCCGCCTAGCACGGCTAGAAGATTATTAGCCCCCGGGGAAAGGATAAAAACTCTTTCACCTCTGTCACTTTAGTCTACCTTGCGAGCACGGCCGCGCTAGGGAATAGTTTATAAGGGTGGATTTACGGGGGGAATAGCGTTCTCTACCGCATTGTTGCCATTTTAGCAAATTAAATTAAAATGACGTATCAGTCTTCAATATTTCCATCAATCCATCAAAACTCCAAAAATTGTTCGTTCCTTATACTATCTTTGGTCGGTAGCAAAACAAAACTTGAGCAAAACACCGTTTCTGTTAAATAAATTACACAATACATGTTCAACTAAAATAATATGAGTGAGAAAGTAAGTAATGTGATAACTTGTATTGTTACACAAATACCTATTTATAACATATTTTCGAAAGCATCGTTTTTTTACGATGAGTGCTTTCGTTGTTTTGATTTTGATAAAGTCAAGAATTGTTTTTCAACGCTCACATAATGTAATGTACCCATGATGTAGATATTCTTCATATTTTGTAGATTAAGGAGCAACAAATTGCAAATTAGAGTCATGGTTGACTTCATGGCCAACAGCAGCCAATCTATGAGTTCACTGGGCCTCTAGAGAGCTGAAAAGCAGAGGGCCAACAGCTCAAGCAGAAAAGGTTGTCCGGACTGGACCATTGAGCAATGGAAGCAGGCTATATAATTATATTGGTTTGTATTTTGTTGTTAATACAAGTTTAACATGAAAGAGACAAAATGGTGTGATTGCAATGTAAAAAATGAGAATAAACAGCTAGCATTTTATAACTATTTTGTTTATTACAGACATGGAAGGATTAAATGCCTGCATTGAAAATGCATCCAGTGATCCTTGTTTGGTTCGAGCAACATTAGTAAGTTGGTTTCCTTCACACATTGGACTGTAGTGGTGTTCTCTTCATTTGAGCTTGGCTCTATGTTATCCATTGGGACTCTGAAATAAACAAGGTGATGGAATGTAAGTAAAATAACACTGGTCATATATGAAACTATCCATATAGGTAACTATAATTTCAATTAAACTCACCTATAGTGGTGCATGATATTGTATATTGTTGCACAACAGTATATCTGTTATGCCTTTTCGGGATCATAATGAAGCATCCTGTCAATGTTATTTTACAGCAGCACTGTTTGGTGCAGCATCCAAATCAGGAATCATCATCCACGGCTCCAAGGTGTAGCCAGAGTCCCCTGTAAAAATGCCTCGTACTAATACCATATTTTTTTCTTTTCAGTTTCCCTGGAGATTTTCAACCAAAAAACTTAATAAATATTGTCGATATCAAACTGTTATTTTTTTACTACCTATACATAATATATATACTAGTATTAATAGATCTTGATGGGAGCCGGTGCAACAGGGTGCTGCTATTAAGTAATAAAATGTAAATAAATAAATAAATTATACAAAAACCCTATAATCATTAGCATCTCATTTTCCTATTCAAATTGGAGCGATTGAATATAAACTAGTCATGCACTCTCCCTGGATACCTTGCATTAATGTTTATTATCCGACAGGCCATGCTTTTCATGAAAACCAGTAGATACACACTGCCTTGCATGTTCTGTTCCTGGGAATACAATCCATTTTGGCATTCATCTGAAAATTCAATACAAAACCAGTTAATTTATTGCAGATCAAACTAACTTATGTGTAGGTATGAAATCCGTACTTATTTCTGATTTTATTATCTTTGACTTGCAAGAGAATAATATCTGTAGGTAGGTACCTATATTTTCTAAACTAAATGTACTTTTAGGCAATTGTGTTAAAAATTGAGCTTACATTCTGATGATAGCACCAAAAAGTTGGGTCAGATATTTTATGACAGTGGTCTGAGCTATCACTAGACTGGTCTTGGCCCGTACCTTGCTGGTAGCTACCATCTGTCAGGGATGTGCGGACCTATTGTTGAAAATTTTATACCTAAGAAGGTACTGGTAGGATTTGTTTAGCTTTAGTTGGTATCAGACCGAGGTAAATATATCCTAGGTAGTAGGTACGGATTTCGTAGAAAACCTAAGTAGAAAGATACTTGTAGGTATGTATTATTTACCTTGATATGCACCGGCAAACCATCCCAAGGATTTAGAGGCTGCAAGGCTTCTTTCAACTCCTCACACAAATATAAGGCCATTTCTTTAGTAACGCGAAATATGTGGCGAAACTCATTATCCGGGAATTCAAAGGCGTTACTGACATCTCGGATAGGGATGTCTAGTGTAACTTTCGTTCTAACGTTTACATATCTCGCGTTAGAACGAAATTGTAGAATACTTGATACATTATTTTCTTGAGGAAACTATTCAATATTTACAAGTTATATTTTTATACCCACCTTCAAAGGACAGTGATTAATATTCCCTGTCTTATGTCAAATAGAGATAAATTTATCCACGTTGTTGATATGCCGTGCTCTGGGGCGGGGAGTAGCGGGACCTACAGTCTACGATAAACGTCAAAGGGAAACATTATATTCCTTTCCACGAAGCTGTGCTATGAGAGGTAGAAAAGGAAATCATTTCCACTGACAGGTGGGTAAAAACAGGGGAAAGACTATTTTTCCTTGTGCCGTGCTAGCCCCGCAGGTACCATAACTTAAACTGCCAAGCAAATGCAGACATAATCAAATGATTATCAAAGACTATAATTATATAGTTGATAGTCTCGATAAGTAGGTAAGCTTACTGGAGATTACCGTTAGCTCATATTTTCATCAACTAAGTAATTTGTGTGGGCGTTGGCATAGATATACCAATGCGAGTACTGTCTAGGTAATAAGAGGATGTATCAAGTGTCAACCACTTTACAGTAAAATGAGCTAAATTAAGTAGGTACCTCACCTACCTTATTCACCTGTATTATTCACCACCTCTCAGTTCATCATACGCATACACAGTTCAGAGTCTCGAGCACTCACTTGACACTGGCAACATTGTCAAGAGATGCAATTATAGGAACAAATGAAAGGATATAACACTTGTGACGTGACGTGACTGAAGCGTAACTGCAGCTATTATTTACATACAATTTAATCTTTCCACAGGCGTTCACGTTATTCCTGAGTTAAAATTCGGGTTTTATTTGTAATTTTGGTGATTTCATTCAAATAAAGCTACAGTTATTGATTCGGGTGTGAATAATTGGAATGAAAGTTTTGTGTTTATTTATTTATTTAATAATTTTCTAATGATACACCAATTCTTATAAAATATCAAGCGATGAACAAAATGACCCCCAGGTAATTCATTAAATAAAATCATGATTTATATACTTACTTTTAGAGGTACATAAATAATTAATAAATAATGCCGGACATTTTCACACATCATGTATTTTTGTTTCAGGCATTATTTATTTATTTATGTACCTCATGACTGATAAACAGTACAAAGTATGTAAGTTTGTAAGTGTAAGTCATTTTACAACAAATTTCAGTCATGGAGTTTTGGTGCTGAATGTACCTGACTAATCTGTTCATGCATACATATCACACATTAGCATATCGAAATGATAAGAAACTCAAGTTTAAGAAACTCATTATTATTGATGTTTTGTTAATAATATCTGTACGATATTAGTAGGCAGGGCAAACTCTGGTGACGTTCCTAAAAACCCCCGTCATCTACATTTCACTAGAATGAAAAGTGAACAGATACCCACTCAATGATTATGATTGCAAATAGCCTGCTAAAGCTTTCTCGTGGTCAAAGCAGAGGGCGCTTTTATAAAATCCGATAGCCGCCACTTTTCGGTGCTACTAAAAATGTCACTCGAATGTTTAGTACCCTAGTTAAGGAAGGTCTAGGGCGCGTTGCGAATTAATAAACGGCGAATTCTTTCGCGCTATTCAGTAAAACATGAAATCAGATGGAAAAAATCGCGTTGGAATTACATAGGCGATGAGTAGCTCCTCTCGGCAGGTAGGTTGCCCATCACAGGCTGCAATGTTTGTCCGCGTAAGCGAAAACAAAATAATGCACTGCTTAGTCGTGCTGCGTGCCAAATACCTACCACCTAAGGGCCAGAATCTCTCTCTTATCAAAAAGCAGTCCAATCCACCACTATGGACTAGCATGGAATAAACGTTCATGTTCAAATTTAAACAGAAGTTTACTTAAGTGATGTTTTGCATCTGGAATCATGGGGTGTTTTTTATCGTAATCGAAATCAGAGTCTTGAATTCGAACTTCCACTTGCAATTTAATCCGCGCTATTCTAAGTCTATTCTAATGTATGTCATTTTCAACGCTGTTTTTCCGCTAATGCATGCGCCTACGTCTAAGCCTAAATATATTTATTAGACGCGCTTGTGTCTTAGACATTTTCAAAGAACTTACTGACTGACCCTCTATTCTTAAATCACATAATTAGCCAGCGTGGCTTTTAAGTGTGCTCTGTCCTTGTCTTTCTAATGTCATAGAATAGAGACGACAACAGATTTAAACAACACTTTACACTCAACACAACAATGTGCAATGTGTGCAGATAACTAGATACAACGATGAAATTGCAAATGTTGTGAAAACTGTGTAGCAGACTCAACGTCCACCTCCTTAACCTATGGAGTAAAGTTCTGAATTGAAATAGTTATATTAACTAGGACAAATATGTAAGAATAAAATAAAACTAAAGGAGATACTAATACTATGGAAACTGAGTATGTAGGTAGGTGTGCATGTAATGAACAGCAGCCGCATCTGACTGTAAAATCGGGATGGTGCTTTCGCTGAACTATATAACAGTTCGAGTGAGGATTTCTACGTGGAACTCATCCCAGATGAGTGCTGCTTTGAGACTGATGATGGAGACGACTGCGATAGTCTTCAAATTATTGGGGGTAAGTCGTTGTTAAGTCAAAGTTGACTAACAGAAGAGCTAGCAATAGAGAAGGAAAACTTGAAACAAGCCCAGCTCGGTGCCAGCCGTTATGCACCTGCAACCGAACCGACACCGCATGTACTGATTCGCCTTTTCTGCGGGTCTTGTCGACAAGGTATAGAGGGTAGTTAGTGAGGGTACCTGGTAAGGCCTGCGCTATCAAACAGAATCCCAGGCAGAGTGACGTCAGTGGAGAGGAAACTTCACCCTCCTCAGCTTGCTAGAGTGGATCCGTGAACGAACGTTTTCAATTACAATCAACTGCTCTGTAACTTTACTGACGCCACCTAAATCATCTTCAACATATGAACGAAGGCCAATGATGTAATGTGAGTAAAGTGTAAGTGAGGGGTGTGTGAAGTGAGTGCATGTTGAGTGATGTATTGATGTGAGCTCTCCCAGATAACACAAGTGTTATGTAAAAGTCTTAGTTTTTTTGGAGTAGCTCTTGTGAGTATCTATCGGAATGAAAGGATTTTAAAGATCTGAGGTGTCCACCAAGCTTCTTGACGAGTTTTCTTATGCATCTCTCATCTGCGTTATAACCTATCTAGCGTCAAATGACGCTCACATATCTTGTGGAAACAAGTAGAGCTGTAACAAACCGTATGTATTCGTTACTGAGTAACGGGTGCGCCATCCAGTACCGAGTAACGAAACGTTACTGACGAATGCATTTCGTTACTCGCATTTTTCGTATTATGGGTACCTACACTGTTTCAGTTCACGAAAGCGCAAGTACCGTTTATGCGGCATTTCGTTATCGCATTTTTCGTATTTTGGGTACCTACACTGTTTCAGTTCACGAAAGCGCCAGTACCGTTTATGCGTGTATTAAAACGTATGTTTGCTTCGTATGTTTTACGCATGCGCGCGCTTATTCGGTGAATTTAAAAAGAACGTTATAAAGAGGGATTTTTGTTTATTAGTAAAGTTTAATTTGGAAATTTTAATTAATAACAAAAGATCTTTGTTGTTGTTTTAATTTTGTTTAAATCATGTTTTATTTCATTTTTTATGTTTAATTTCATTCAAAGTAAAACTATTTTATGTTGATTTATCGTTGGAATGTTGTTAAAATTGTATTGTCAATAAATAATTTTCGACATCTATTTGTTGCTTTTTATTATAATCGACGCATAATCGATTGCGATGTAGGTAATTGTGATATAACATAAGCTCACGGTTAAGATTTTCAACATAGTAAATCCATTGCAAATTTAGTAGATTCCGTCAACGGTTCACTTGTAGTTGAGTTGAACTGAACTACATTTCATCTATTAAATCAAATTAAATTTAGAATGACTTAAACACAAGTCTGGTTCAAAATACGGAAAAGTGACAAAATGCACCTTCCCTACGCAGTTTGGTTTGTAATGTATAAGTATGTTTTCTACAAATTACGAATATTGCGACGCCGCGACGTCATACTGTACGCGTAGGTACGAATAGCAATACGACTCGATTCGTTGCTCTAACATACATAACATAGCATGTTATGAGGTATCAGAAGTAACGAGTAACGATAACGATACGATAGTAACGAGTACTAATTGTTATAGTAACGAATACATACGGGTACGCTTTTTTTCGTTACTTTTACAGCTGTAGAAACAAGCGCTTCGTGGCGCCATGTTTTCTCGTACCACAGATTAAATAGTCTCAGGCCCATTTACACAGACAATCACTTGTAATTTTCCCGCCATTATTGCGTCCACTGTCAAATAAATCATAAAGCAATACTGTGAACTCTATTTCAGTCTGTATTTGCGAGAGTTTAATAGCTATGAAAATTTTGAGTATCCATTGACATTAATAATAATAATAATTGCTGGACATTTCACACAGCATCATCTAGCCTCAAAGTAAGCAATGCTTGTGTTATGGGAACCACATGACTGATATACTACTTATGTTCTTTATTTCTTTAGTTTGTAAATACATATTATACATACAAAAACACCCAGACCCAAAACAAATACTTGCAGATAGATAGATAGATAGATGCATCTATTTGATAAACCAGCACACACGTACATGGTAGGTACTATATTGTAACAAACACATGAAAACTAAGTAAGACACTAGATACCTACTTAAAACTAAAAGTGCATGTCAACTTCAAAAGGGTCATAGCACAGCGATAATATTACTTAAAAACTTAGATGAAAACAAATTTTGTTTTCATCAAAGCTTAAAAAGCAAACACTGATTTTCAGCTAATAGGTACCCTCATATAAAAATGTATCCTGCGGCGGGAATTGAACCTGCAAGCTTCTGCATCTCAGGCGGACCTTGGCCCACTGAGCTACAGAAGTCATCTGCAATACTTTATTGCAATCCACAATCCGCGGGCAAAAGCTAGTAATAAATAGAGTAATTATTATCAAGTTGCACAAAACGTGCGCGCGCAGATACTATCACTTTACGAGAACGTGTCGAGATGACTTTTGATCGGAAGGCCATGTTGAATCGAGTTGCAATCCTCTGACATCTAGAAGAGCTTATACTTATTATCTTTATATATATATACTAGCGACCCGCCCCGGCTTCGCACGGGTGCAATGCTGATACTAAATATACTACAGAATGTCTTTATATACAACGTAATCTAAGAGAATAACATAGACTAAGAGATATACATATACCATTGCGGACTTTTGTGTAGACCTTTTTAAGGTGTACAATACTGTAGTACATTATTTTGATCTATCTCGTAATAGGGTTCAGCCAGCTTTTGCAATGTAAGCGCAAAAAAATGTGTTTATTTACGACACCACATTAGAAACCTTTAAAATTATCAGTGTTTCTCTACTATATTATGCATGTTTTATACATATAAACCTTCCTCTTGAATTACTCTATCTATTAAAAAAATCGCATCAAAATCCGTTGCATAGTTTTAAAGATCTAAGCATACATCGGGACAGACAGACAGCGGGAGGCGACTTTGTTTTATACTATGTAATGATGATGATGATATATATAAATATTTTGTGCGTGTGTTTGTAATTAAACTCTTCCTTCTTCTTGTGTGTGTTCAAGATTGGATTACTTCGAGAAGTGGATTCGAGAATCGTTTAGATTTACTATTAGTTTTATTTTTCTTTTGAAAAAACGGGACAGCTAGTATTCTATAAATCTTATCAAAAGTTTCTACCTAACTTACATTTTGGACCAAAAAAGTCAGTTACCTATAAAACATCTATACTAATATTATAAATGCGATTGTAAATCTATCTGTCTGTCTGTTTGATACTTTTTCACGCCTACACCGCTGAAACGATTTAGAAGAATTTTGGTACAAAGATAGATGGGACCTTGGAGAAGAACATAGGCTACTTTTTATAGAGGTACCACGCATGCGATGCCGCGGGCAGCAGCTAGTATTATTTAGAAACCAAATTACTGAACTGATGTTGATCAAATTTCAATGGGACCTATCAGAAAGTACAACATTTTACAAAGATTTTACAAAGAGTTACTACCGACTTAGCTACTTAAGATTGTAATTCGAGTCTATGGTAGATTTCCTCAAGAACCGCAGATTATGGCAACATCGTAATGTTTTGTCTAGCTTTTAACTTGCCAGCCAGGAATGGATAAACTGCTTTATTAGGAAAGCACGTTCTGCTACAGTTCACCAACACTTTAAACGGCTGTTAAGCGGTAGTTTCTCTTAGACTCTTCCGGCCTATCCGAATCTACCGTTAACGCCCGATTAAAATATACCTAGATGTAGGAACACGTGTAAGAAGAATTTAAGATTTAGTTGGACGAAAATAGTTTATAATAACATTGCGATGGAAATTAAAACAATGTTGTAAAACATAATTATTTTATATGAAAAGAAAAGTGAGCTCGAATGCAATTCTCCAAGTCCAAACATGATAAAAATATTTAGGTAGGTAATAAACTGATGTAGGGGTAATAAATTGATGTATTGATATAAATTTAAATACGATAAAAAAAAAACTAGTGAGTATCGTGGATGGAACACTCGGTTGGAACGAAGTTCCTATCGTAATATATTATTTATTGATAAACGTATTATATTATTGATTAACAAATACAAATGAATGAATTATAGATTAAATCTAATTTATCGAATCTAATTAATAATGAATTGAATGATGTACAAAAAAATGTTTATTTTCACAACTCGAAAATATATATTAATTACGAAGATATTTACGGAGATATTTTGTCCGAGGATGCAAAATCATGTCACCCTATGGATAACCATATGTCTACACCAAAGAAAGAGTCGTGACGGAAATTCGTGACGGAAAATTTTACACTTTTATTTGCCCTCATCTGCCAAGTCCGTACCGTGTGATAAGGAACTTCTTTCCAAAAATAGTCTGCGAGAAACAGCTGATTTGGGGAGGACAGTCAGATAGACAGGCAGATGGACATAGTGAAACTATAACGGTTCCTTATGGACTTTGGAACCGCAATAATCCTACCTAACCTATATACTAGCCTATCAGCTCAGTGGGTAGTAGCTCTGCCTTCTGCGCTGTAGGTTGAGGGTTCGATTCCCTCCCAGGATAAACATTTGTGTGAAGAACATAGGTGTTTGTTTTGTATCTGGGTGTTATTAAGCATCATAAGTATGTATTTAAACATATATAAGTATTCTATTAGTCATCTGGGCAAAGCTATGCTTAGTTTGGGCTAGATGGTGTTGTGTGTCCAGCAATATTTATTTATTATTTATTATACCCTCAAACGTTCAACCAAATGGTTCTCTGAGCCCTAAAAATCTAGGGAATTGCATAATTGGACACAATAACAAAGTTCCAGTCACTCAAGCCCTCCCGACCCGCGTTATTTATAAGCGCTATGATAACCACTTTGAAGTGTAGCCCATTTGTTATAAATAATGACTGTTATTACAATTATTGGTCTATTACTTTGTCTGGAAAATCGTGATTTAGTTCCTATTACTAGTGAAACTACGATTTGAATAATGCCGCGTTTAGATGAAGCGAGAATTGCTTTTGAGCTCATGACTATGACGTATTTTTTGCGTTGCGTTTCGTGTTTCCAGTCGTATGTTTATAAAATGTTGCACAGTATGCCCTTCAACGTTCCCTGGGACATGCTGCATGAAACTACCTACGTTTTTAAAACAAATGAAAACCTACTTTATCTATATACGAGTATTAATACGTGAAGCAAAAACTTTGTACCCCTTTATTTTGTTTTTACGAAAATTGCGCGGACGGAGGAGTATGAAATTTCGCACACATAGTTTATGCATAGTTTAAGTAATATTTGTTTTACTTAAATTATGAATAAAAATACATTAAATATTAATTCATTATGGTCGAATTTCGACAATAGGGCGACCACTAGTTTATATAACAATACAAAATTACTTGGATGACAAATTCTCTCCACGGAGCTATAAGGTAACAAACATACCAAAAACTTTAAAAAATAATAAATAAAAAAATACAACCGGATGTGAACCTCCTCCTTTTTTTGAAATCGGTTAAAAATGGGCCATGATTCTGTTGTTACGTTGGGCTAATATATCAAAACATTTTCGCCCAAACCGGAATTGAAAGATGGACTTATTTAAATAACATTTACAAATTGTGTTTCAGCTCATTGTAATAGCCATGTAATTTGCTGTGTCATAAAAAAACTCTAGCTCGGACCTTGTAGTAAGCATAATAAGATGGTTCGTATTTTATGAAATTTTAGCTAGGCTGGCCTGACAGATTTAAAGTCAAAGTCAAAAGATACTTTATTTAATACAATCACAAGGATCACTTTGAAACGTCTTACATACTAGGTGAATTTAGGTGAATTTATACCAAACCAATGTATCGTTCATTTTTTGTATAAGTACAATAGCTAATGTTACCTACCTAGTGCACGGTTGCACTGGTTGACGATAACCATGTTAAAATGCTACTAATTTCATACAAAATTAACCCATTAACATTTACTTAGGTTATCGAAGACAAATGAAGGAGTGTGTTTAAGTGAACTTGTAATGCGTTAAGTGTTTCTTTTGAGGTCATTGTTTTCTTATCGAAGTTACGCTTTACAAAGGTTAAGGCGTCAAGTTAATTTCTCTTGGACAAACACTTAGATGTTTTAGCTCTGTAGAGTACTTAATGTCTCTCGAAGTAAGTATACTCAAAAACATACATTGTTAGAAACTACGTTCATAATAAAAAACTTAAAAAAAAACAAGTGATAGAAGTATCTTGTTGGGCACCTCGGTTATAAAAAATAATTAAGTAATACTTAAGTACCATGTTTTAAATTTTTTTTTGGAACGAGAAAAAAAAATTACAGAAAAAAATTGGTAAATATTTTTTTAAACATAAAAAACCACTAAGGTTTGTAAATTAAATTTTATCAACAATTTATATAAAAAAAATCATTTTTTTTTTATAATAAGTTAGATGTTTTAAAGGTAAAACATTAGAAGGCGACACGGCTTTTATATTTCCGTAATATTCTAACAGTTATGGCAAAGTTTATTACACCTATTCAAAGCAAAGATTGACTACTGCTAGAGACGTAATTCATTTTGCGCGGGCTTTGTAGTCTCCTTCAGACGGTGACAGTCATATTAATAAGAAGTATCACTTAGTAGCACAGTAGTGTGGGAACCGTGAACTCGAGCGGCAACGAGCGGCAATGAAGATTCTCTAGATGAATCGAAACAGTATTGGTGCCTCCGACAAAATAATACGTGAGTAAAACACGTGTTAATCAAATAGTATCACTTGCTTTTAAGCTTTTTGTAACTCGTACTTCAATATTTCAACATTCAATAATTTATTCATAATTATGCCACGTTTTAATAAGCGAGTCAGTCTGTTTGTTCTCTCATTGCTCGTTAGTGCTAGGCGCCAGAAAAGCATTTGGTTATTCATTAAGGATTTCATTTGTTAGCCATTATAAGGTCGTTCAACTCTCAGGTAAGTGATAATTAATGTCAAAGACATTAATAATAGTTCAACGCTTCCAAATAAAAGGGCCAACTAAGTATAATGCTAAAGGTCTCTATAGCAAAATGACTTTTTAACAAAATGTCAACAAAAATAAAATAATAATTCATATTATTATTAGGAGCCTGTAATGTCCTACTATAAGGCAAAGCCCTCCCTGCCCTTTTCCCACCCTCGTCTGTCCCACGCTAGTGCAGGCCAGTCTTTTTTTAAACGAGTCCAGCTCGTCTCTCCACCGTTAAACATTAAAATAAACAACAGATTGTATAATAAACCTGGTTCAAGCGTACATTTTGATAAACAAGGGTTTTACTCACGTATTATACGCGAATGCGAGCGGCAATGAGTGGATCGTGGGTCAAATTAACCCTGATGAGATTCGCTAGATAAATCGAGACAGTGTCGGTGCCTCCTTCTACAAGTTAATATGTAAGAATAACCCTTTTAAAATGTATCGTACCACTCACGAATGTTGTAAAACTGGTTCAAGCGCATAACTTGCAATAGGTACTTATATGATAATTAGATGCAAGTCACTGTGCTCGTTTAAACGTGCTTTAGTAGTCGTGACTTAAGTCCTTTGTAATGCTCAGAAGCAAGCAGATTAGCGGCACTTGTAGGAATTCTATGGGAATGTCAGTAAATTGAATTAGTGCTTCCTGGTGTAGGTGACACGGTTTCATGTAACAGGTGTAGTGTTACGTAAGGGTATAGAATTTAACCCATTTTAACCCATCATTTCGATGAGATGATTAGATTTCATAAATTGGATCCATATTAGGTTAGTAAATTTTAATATTTTAATATTATCTACATTAACTCTTTTATTGTAGTAGGTCTGCCTTCTTCGCTGAAGGTTCAGAGTCCGATTATATCCCAGGCCAACATTTTGTGTGATGAACATAGGTGTTTGTTTTGTGTCTGGGTTGTCTAAAGTATCATGCTATTGCACTTTCAAAATTTTTGTGAGTTCGACCCACGAATTATTTTGACGATGGAAGCACAGACACTGTTTCTCAGAGAACAGAGAAGAGAACACAGAGAATCTTCATCAGGGTGAGTTTGATCTGCGGTCCGTGAGTTGCCGCGAGCGGTCACGGTTCACACTCAAGGAGTAACAAAATAATACGTGAGTAAAACCCGTGTTTATCAAAATTTATCATTATGTATGTATTTAAAAATATATAGTTATTTTTTCAGTCATCTAGTCACCAAGATATGCTTAATTTGGGGATTGATGGTATTGTGTACCTACGTTGTCCACCAATTTTTATTTAATTCATTTAGCTGCCTTCGTAAAATGTAGGTTAGTAATATAATAAAAGAATGTTGCACTACTATGGTTAATTTTGACCTACAAAATGAGATCGATAGCTCAAGACAAATTCAAGTAAATTATAATTTCATTAGATTCACTCTCGTATCTACAATCACATTGTAAAACGACGCAGGCGCAACTGCAGTGACCATAAAATTAACGGCCTTTCTCCAGGAAATGCCGCATTAGTTGCCATGTCTAAATATAGAGACGAAGCGCCATGCCATTACTCAACTCATGGCAGCTGTCAAATCGAAGGTCAGGCAGGATGGACATAGATTATGTAGGCCGTTTCTTAATAGATGTACACATGTCATAAACATTTAGGTAATAACTTATCTCCGTGTTTTCGTTCTTCGTAGAAGCGGGAGCAATAACAGCATAATTATCTTGCACATTTTGATAAACACGTATTATTTTGTTAATGAAGGCACCGACACTGCTTTGATTCATCTAGAGAGAATCTTCACCTGAGTGAGTTTGAGTGCGAACCGTGAATGCGAGCGGCAGCAAGCGGACCGTTGATCAAACATTGATGTGCTAGATAAATCTAAATCAGAGCAATAACAACATATCTTGTACATTTCATAAACACGGGTTTTCCTCACGTATTATTTTGTTAGTGAAGACACCGACACTGCTTTGATTCATCTAGAGAATCTTTATCTGAGTGAGTTTGTGTGCGAACCGTGAATGCGAGCGGCAGCAAGCGGACCGTTGATCAAACATTGATGTGCATTCTTATCTTGTACATTTTGATAAACACGGATTTTCCTCGCGTATTATTTCTGATCAAGACACCGACTCAGCTTTGATTCATCTTCATAATGTACAACCCACGAAAGTTTTGAAAGTGAAACATATATTGTTGTAGAATGATATAGATACATATATAGATAAACGCTTTATTGCACATAAAGAGAACACAGAAAATAATAATTAGCAATACAATTGTACAATGAGCGGCCTTATAGCTAAAAGCGATATCTTTCAGGCAACTTTATGCTGTTATAGCAATATTAGATTATTTTTGATCCTAGTAAGTATGTGCCATGATAATGCTCATCACTTACTACAGGTGGGACAAATGCTTCTTTGCAGGCTCTGATGTTTTCCTACCTAGGAACTAAGCACTCTTCGACATTTCATATGAATGAATGACATGACACACTTTAGGCACAGAATAACTAGGTTTTTGCATGAATGGAAACCACTTTGCTCTACGTGCAGCGTGCAGTCTATGAAGCATTGCGGTTTATAGAAAAGGTATCATTTGTCAGAACATGACTTGCATTGTGTGTGACTGATCTCCGCGGTTTCGTGATACCATACGCTTTCACTACCTACAGCCGCACTTATTACACTAGTTCGTATGGGATTTCAGATTCAAGACATTTATTTGCATTCATGAGTGTAGGTACACATACTATATACTTATTCGCCCTTTTGAGCATCGCAAATTTCTTTTTAACTTATCTTAAATAAAGTTATAATTGATAGGTACATTCTTAGAAAACATTAGATTCGACATACATTCGATTCTTATTAGTAGTAGCTAGAACTGGCTAAACTAAAAAAATAGAAGTATACTAGCTGGTGCCCGCGACTTCGTCTGCGCAGGATTAGTACTTCGTGTAATTCTAACGATTTTTGCAGCGCACGCTAGAATAGCTCGCAGATGGCATATTTTTTTCCTACTTAACACTTAGCGTAATATTTTAGACAATTCACACAATGGTGGCAATTCGGTTGGTTCATTTCTAAAATTAGGAATTGTCTAAAATATATTTAGTTAGTCAACGCATTTGTAAAACCTATTCGGTTGGTACCATCTAACTAAATTAGGAACGCTTAATTAAGTTAGATAAAATTAAATTCGGATAAGTTGGTAGTATAAGAATACCAAAGGTTAATTTGACAGTTCAAAACCTAATTTTAGCTAAAATTAGTTAGGTTAGTGCCAACAAAACTGAGGCCAATATTTTTATAAATGATAGCCTATGTGTTATTCTGATGTATAAGCCTACATTATTGTAAAGTTTCATTAAAATCCATTTAGTAGTTTTTGAGGGAAAGAGTAATAAACATACATACAAACTTTCGTGTTTATAATATTAGTAAGGATTATCAGTCACCAAGTCATAATACAAGGTATGCTTAGTTTGGGACTACATGGTGTTGTGTGCATTGTCCTCCAACATTTATTTATACTCTTGTTTCAGTTTAGTTATCATCAGTTCATCAGGCATGCAAGATGTCTGATGCAGAGTCTAAATTTAAACACAAATAGACTATTTTCAAATGTAAATGAGTCTTCAAGTTAAGCTGATAAGTAATTACTTACTTGAGTAATAACACGCATTGTGATTCAGATGTGATTCATTGTATATATATACAAGTAGGTATCTACTTATAATAACGTTTTCAAAAATTAAAAAGAAAACCGACTTTTATAAAACATTGGGCAAATAAAAACACGGTTTGAGAAGCTCGTTAAAAAAGAAGTTGTTTAAAAATGATTTCATTTTACGCATTATAGTAGACTACTTTATCATATACTAACCAAATTACTGAACCGATTTTGATGAACTTTCTATAGGACCAATCGGAAAGTACACCTATCGTTTCACATTTAAAAAAATATCGGTTCATAAATGACGGAGAAAAAATTTTAAAAAATTGACAATCTCCTTTTTTTATTACAGTCAGAAATCTAAAGCACATCTCAGCTCTACATTTATCTAGTTACTATAACTCAGTCATTTGTCCCTCTCATACGCCCACGCTATCCATTGCATGCTTTTCACACACACTTACACACTCCCGTCCCTTTTCACGAAATCACTTTCAATATTACAGGAAAGCGAGAAGTAAGATGTCACATCAAAAATGTTCGTTACTGTAATAACCAACAACGCGTGAACAGTTTCTAAGCCAAAGATTCAAATATACTTAAATGGTTGTATACTCTGAGCACAAGTTCACAAGTTCATACCAAACATTGAGCTGGCGTCAATGATGCTATTAAAGCAACCATATTGCAACATCAATTTATATCTGTCGCCTTCTAATAAGCTTGTCTGCATATTTGACACTCGTGAATGAATAGATTGGCATAAATGCAGGAGGGCTATTTATTTGTGTCCAATGCCTCTATTTTAGTAGATACCTAACCTTAATAAGAGGTATCGTCTTCCTGTATTCAATGTAGCAGGCACTTGCTTCATTAAAAACTGTCCCAGGCACTACATCGTCCTGTAATAATAATCTAAACCTGATTAGGTGACCTCTTAGCCGTTCTGCGCTCCTAGTACTTATCCAAATACAAGCAAGATTTTTTTGTCTCAGTTGTCTCAGTAATGAGTCCAATGAGATTTTTTTAGTCTCATTTGTCCTATTAGTTGCACTGGAAATGGTAGTCGAATCGGAAACCATTATAATTAATACCTCAGCACATGTCCGTCCATCTGTCAATTAGTGGCATTGAACTGTATAAATAATACCTCTAATATAGAGTTTACGGTTGTCAATACATTATATGATTGAAATAAACATAAAAAGTAAGTCATGCTTCAAATTGAAATAACTGGAAAAGCGAAAATAACAACCTCCTTTATACATGACATAGGTAAATTCTTTTATAAAATAAAGATAAAGAAGAGAAAATCTTTTTGCTTTAAAAATAAATTTCTCAAGACAAACTGAAGCGGGAATCGATAAAAAAACCAGCAATTCTAATTTAGGCTTGTTACACATGCTTAGATCTTTGGGGACGTTTGAGGATGTATAATGCGGGTAGTTCAAGGCCCGTAAGCATTACAAAAGCAGAAATCGTTTTTGCGAAATTAGCATGTGTAATTTCTACTTAGGTTGGGTCTATGCTTAAATATCTTTCTTTCTTCCCACAACAAAATATCTATTGACGTATTTTCTCCGACTTTCTCGAACATTGCGAGGAGTGTTTATTTGTCACGCAATAAAAATATACAACACAATGCAATTTGGAGATAAGTGCGATAACAATGGGCAATTTATTGGTTTGTTTTTGTTGGTAAAATCTCGATAAAAGGTTATCGTTTTGAAACGGAAGCGGAGAGTTCAAAGAAACTAGCAAGAAATAAAATAAAAAACTTTATTATATTATATTATATTATATTAATAAACTTCATTTCTCGTTAAATTCATAAGCATAATATCAGAGGTTATTCGAAAGAGTTATGAAACCATTCCCGAGTTCTTAATTCCAATATATTTTCTCAAGCAAATGCTTATGTTCTTTTTTGAATTGCTGAAAAAAGGAACGCGAAAATCGATAAAATGGTTTTACGCCTCGTTCAAATTGATTAAAGCTCGTGTTATGACGAATCACGCAGTGCAATTAGTCTGAACTGCAGTAACCTAACCCCATGCCATTGCATGCCAGTTATTAGATGCATTAGCCGCGCTTTCAAATCCCTAAACAGGGCTTGAACTAGGGTTAAAAGAGGGGATTGAGCATTTTAAAGTTTCTTGAAGTTAGTCTTACTAAACTTTCATAATAATTGTAGTAGCTTATTAGAGAGTTTTCTTGACATTGGCTTATTATTGTCGAATAAGGTAAATACTTTAAACCTATGTACATGTTCTGAAAAAAACTACGTTAGATACGTTACCTTTGAACCTAGTAGGTACTTACAAAGTTGAAACTGTGACACTATTTTACATGCACAAAAAAAAATAAAAAAAAACAATGACCCCTGTGAACTCTGTGGCGTAGCTGGCCAAGGCCCGGCTGAGACGCAGAAGGTTGGGGGTTCCATTACCGCAGCGGGACAGTTTGTTTGATTTGCAAGTATTTGTCTCGGGTCTGGGTCTGGGTATTTCTATTTATAATATGTAAGTATGTATATACAAAAAAAAGTATATAGGTAGAAAATCAGTCATGTGATACCCATAACGCAAGTGATGCTGTATGAAATATCCGGCATTATTTATTTATTTATACTAATGTTATAAATTCAAAAATGTCCCTACCCTTCTGTTACCTTTTAACAGCTAAACGGCCGAACGGAACATAATAAAATTTGATAAATAGATAGATTGTACCTTAGGGACTGACAGGCTATTTTAACGGCTGTAGCTGATACATAATAATAATCCCGAACATTTCACACAGCATCATCTGGCCCCAAAGTAAGCAGAGCTTGTGTTATGGGTACCACATGACTGATATACTACTTATATACCTTTTTTTTTTTTTGTAAATACATTCATATTACATATAGAAACTCCCAGACCCGAGACAAATACTTGCAGATCATACAAACATTTGTCCCGCGGCGGGAATCGAACCCGCATCCTTCTGCGTCTCAGCCAGACCTTAGCCCACTGCGCCACAGAGGTTGGCAAATAATAATAAATATAACAAAAATATTATAATATAATAATATATATAATATAATATGAAAATAATATAATATGAAAATAATATAATATGAAAATAATATAATATGAAAATAATATAATATAAAAAAAATCATAACAAAGAATATTCTAATCGATTCTCGCCCTAGAACCCATCCCTAAACCCTCCCCTGGCAGACTTTCTAAAGTGTTGACAGGTTGATTAAGAGAAAATTATAATAATCAGATATCGACGTTTAAGCGTCCCATGTAAAGGTTAGACAAATTTATTCACGGAAATTGCAAAGGGTTTGCATATCTTATTTAAACATCTCATTATATTAACTTCTTATATCTTGTACATACTCGTATCATGCTTTTAGGACGACTGCTTGAGCAAATGACTTTGATGCTTAGACTCAAATCAAGATTTTCATTACATAGTATAAAACAAAGTCGCTTCCCGCTGTCTGTCTGTCCCTATTTATGCTTAGATCTTCAAAACTACACAACGGAATTTGATGCGGTTTTTTTAATAGATAAAGTGATTCAAGAGGAAGGTTTATATGTATAATACATACATAATATAGTAGAGATACACTGATAATTTTAGAGGTTAGCGTATATGGGTTCAACGTATTAGAACTACTGAGCTACAACAACACGTGGCCGGGTCAGCTAGTTTATTATAAAAAACTCAGTTAAGGAATTTAAAGAAGTTTACGAGTTATGTTTTGTGTAGTTTTTTTTCTACTTAGTGTAAGTTGCATCTTGGAAAAATTTCAAATTTAGAAAAAGTTGATGTTTATTGAATATTTTAGACCTGTGCACGAAAGGAGCCTCTGTGGCGCACTTTAATCCTTTCACCACACTGGTCAGAAATAACTAGAGACACGATAGGAAGAAGAAGAAGACCTTATTTTTGACTGGTCTGTCAGCTCAGTTAATTATTAAAACAGAGGTAGTAAGCTCCCTGCGCTATAGGTTGAGTAGGATGAACATTAAGTTAAACTAATCTAACTAGCGCTGTGGGTTAGAGTGAGAGCGAAGGAGCCTGCCTACCGCTGCCGTATGCGTGAGAGAAAGGGAAGCCAGGCAGACTGGCGCCGCAACGCGTTACGTAACGAAGCGGTTAACCCTCCCTTAAGAAGTTATCACTTCAAAAACCCGTCTTAATAAGCACAATGCTTTTAATATTATCTTTATAGGTCATTACAACTATCTCAAATACAATGCAAGTGAGCCATTACTCTTGGCACTCTTCTTTTAACGGTTTCCGCCCAAAGATACAATCTTACAAGTGTAGATACAAGACTACAAGCAACTCAACACAACTGTCAGTGACTATAAAACCCTAATAAACAGACATAGACATGATCGCTTTCTTAGTGGCCTATTACGTACGCATAAATGACGGCCAATGGTGTGACGTCACATATTCTGGAAATATTTTTATTTTAATACCTACATTAGATTTATACTGTGATGTCATGAATCTTTTAAATCGTCCCCCCTTTTCCTATTGTTATTCGTTTTCAAATGTCATTGTTTCTGTTGTGTGACGTAATTTATGGATGTGTTTCCACTTATATCTTTGTATTAAGAAGTTTGAAGAATCTAAGAGAATATGCCGGATTTTTCCAGAGCTGGCGAAGAACAAAGAAATGGCACCTACATTCACATAACATATAGGTAAGGCAAAATGGTCCTTTATTACATTGAAAAAAATATGATTTTGATTCTATTTCGATTTCATGTCAGTTATCTCGCAATGTTTTTATTCAATTTCTGTCTAGTTATACGATACTCTACAAACCTTCCTCATGAATCACACTATGCATGGGTGAAAACCGTATGAAAATCCGTTCAGTAGTTATTGAGTTTATCGCGTTCAGACAGACAGACAGACGCAGCAGCTTTATTTTATAATATGAATCCAACTCGCACTTAGTTAGATTAAAAGCCCTAAAATAGTCACATTTGATGTGCAACATCTGACATCTCAGAAAAATGGGTAGGCACCATCTGACTGCCAACTCTACCACCGCGCGCGCATTGTCAAATCAAATACCTCGCGCGCTCATTAGTCAAATCAATTAGCACGCGCTTTCCTGGCTTCCTGTGACATACTTTGGTCCCTTTTCGCGAAATAACTCACACAGATTGGAGGAAAGCGAGAGGCAAGATGTTACAAATCTATAAAACATTTTATACTACTAAAGTATTAAATTGCCAACTAAACAGTTTATTCGCTCGTTAAAATAACTTACTCTTAAAGATTTTTATCTGAGGGTGGGGCAATGTTACTAAGATGTACAATTGACCACATGATAAACGAGGGCGTGGGTGGACCGATACCATCAAGTTTAATATGGGCTGAAGTGCCAAGGGAGATGATTCACTAATGTCAGTTTTGACATCTGTAATTTGTGACATCTGTCATTTTTATTTACACCTATCGGGCGTAGACAATCGATTGAAATCGAAGCGTTAGGATTGTTCGTTTGAAATGAAATTGATATATTATTTATTTGCTTGAATATATGTGATACAATTTGGTTTTATAGTAGTTTGTCCATTCTATGTCCTACCATATTCTTTGGCATGCAAATTTTATCAAAAGTTTTCTGAATCTTGTTATTAACTTTAGTTTTATTTTCATAAGAGATTTATTAGAATTAATAAACGAGATAATAAGAAGCATAAGTATTGATAATTTTACGTTAAATTCCAAGAAAATTCTGCACGACTATTCCGCGATGATGTTTATAATAGACAAATGACAATCGACGTCATCTTTGTCATGATATGATAACAAAACAAACCACTTGACATTGGCAAGATCGTCCTCAAAACGATTCAATTATAGAAAGAAGAAATCGAACTGCAGCTGAATATTTTTAGATTTTTAACGGGATTTAGGTATTTTCGTATTCTGGTATGGAACAAGGCCTCAGCTTACGCTACGTTTACGAATTCACCAACGATTTATCGAATACTTACATTTGGTCACATAATAGATGTTTGGATTACAGGTTTTAGGGTAAACGCTATTGAAATCAAAACGTGATGGAATTTAATTATGCCTAACTGTTGTAAATTAATTGACTTCTTGATCAAGGAATCCGAAATTTTTATTATAATCAGATAACAGTTTTATTAATCGACTTTAAAAAAACCTCTATTTACAATATTTTTTTTTGTTTGTTACTTCATAACCCATTTCTTTTTATGTGTGAAGATACTTTCCGAGTAGTTACATAGAAATTTCATCAATATCGGTTCAGTAGTTTGGTTTTTAAATCAAAATAGCTGGAAAAATATGTCATTCAAAAAAACGAAATTTCGAACTTTTATACAAATGAAGTCGGTTTTCTATTTAGTTTTTAAAACGTAATTATTTTCATGATATTATGAAAAATTGGGCTTTTCTAAAGTTGACAGAAGGCCATAAAACCTTTTAAATCAAAAACGACTCTTGCCACGACGCAACAAAGTGCGATTCAGTTCGCACAAGCGCTTAGTTCCTAACATTATACATATTTACCTCTCTTTTTATCGCGTAACTCTATCACGTCTAGCGCGGCACTTGTCTACAAAATTTGCTCAACAGGCTGGGTGCGCTAATGTACTTTTAACTTCAAAACTAATGTGCATAGTACACCTTGCCTGCAAGTTGTAAAAATCATAAAATACTCAGGTACTCTACCACTTGTAAATTTTCAATAACCCTGTCTAATTTGCTAAAACGATTGTAAGAAAACAATAAAATTCGCACTTTATTAAGTACTTTGTATAGATAGATATTTAGGTACATACATATTGATAAAACTACTATAAACCTTATAAACCACAACTCAAGGTCTAGGTTTCTCTATCAAGAAGCTTTAATAACTATAAAATTTATCACACTTTTCCTATGGCTATAAATATCGATAAACGACCCTTAAGCACTAAAAATAAGGTTTATTTTAAATTGGCAATTTTAACACTAATGACATTGTAACGAGGGGTCATAAAGAGCATCGTAACTACATAGTGTACATACAATAAATACTAGCATAGAACTCTTGCAACTTTGTTCGTGTCATGATATTTTCATGCAAACTTTGTCACCCCGTTGCACCCCTTAGGGGTTGAATTTCAAAAATTCCTCCCTAAGAGCACGTCTACACATTATAAAGAATACACCCTCCAAATTTCATGTCTCTGCGACCAGCGGTTTAGGCCGTAATACTATAGAGACTGTTTGAAAAATCTGGTAAATTTTCGTTATGCAGTAGGTTATACAAGAAAAGGTTTGTTGATTCAAGAATTAGCAAAAGAACAATAGAACAATACACTTACATAAACATAGCTTTGCTTGTAACTAGATGCTTTATACAGCGTTATGGGGAACTTTTCATTAACTCAGAGGATATTGTGAGTGAATGGAAAGATTTAAGATTCAAAATTCAAATTCCACTAATTACGATTTATAACCACGCTACTGCTTGTGCCAGACGGTTCCGCTTACAATATCCATATTAGTGGCTATAATAAAAAACTATTGTACATAAATACACATTTCTATAAATTACTTTAAATTAAACAAACAAAACCAAACACTAATAAATAATAACAAACTGAATGTGCCGAGGACTTCAAAAGGCGCAAATATGCCGGTCCTGATAAGGCCTACATATTTGAGCTTTTTGGGAGCCGAGACCCTGGGCTCGTGGGGAACAGGAGCCTACCGCGTTTTCAAAATTATCTTACGGCGTCCGGTAGATACATTGCGTGACCCAAGAGCTGGCTCCTATCTGGCTCAACATATTAGCATTGCCATTCAACGTGGCAATGCCGCCAGTGTCTTGGGAACGCTGCCCTCTGGCAGTGATCTGGATCAGTTGAGCTATTTATAGATCGTATTAAACGGTCCTCAGATAGCTCAACTGTTTCACATGTGTTTTATATTTTTCTGTTTACCTATTTCTTTAATTATTTTTGTAAATAAATATGTTAAGTACTTATTCTTAATCTTACTATTCATACTAATATTATTAACGCGAAAGTTTGTTTGTATGTTTGTTACTCTTTCACGCAAAAACTACTGAATGGATTTTAATGAAACTTTACAATAATATAGCTTTTACATCAGAATAACACATAGGCTATAATTTATAAAGATATTGTGTGAATTGTCCGAAATATAACGATAAGTATCACGTAAGTAGGAAAAATCTGCCATCTGCGTGCTATTCTGGCGTGCGCTGCAAAAACCGTTAGATTTACGAGCAGACGAAGTCTCGGGCACCAGCTAGTATTATAATAATAACATAATAAACTATCCGTTTTAACTCTTAAAAATCTATTGTGTGTACAAGAGTTCGAGACTGTGTATTTGTATGTGTGTTATTGTGCGTGTATGAGTTTGTGAGTATGTGTTTGTATGTGTTGGTACTCCTGAGGACACGTCTCTAAAGATGGAACAGAGTTGAGGGATTTGTACCATTATTTTTAGCTAGGTCGGCCTTATCCATAGGGAAGCCGTCAATACTTGCGGAGCTGACTACGCTTCGTTTTTCCTCACTGTTTTCCTTGAGAGCACAGGCGCTTGGATATAAATCAGAAAAGAAAATCTATTGGTACATGACTGGTTTTAACCCTCAGGATAAGAAGGGGTTACCACTACGTCACTAGTGCTATAAGACCAGAAAGAAATTAGAAAATTATTATGGTTACGAAGAAAAGCGTTTACGGTGTTGATTTTGTTGTTTAGCTGGACTAGCTAATATTTCGTAAATTCGATCTTATTTTCCTTAAACAAAGTACAAACTAGATTAACAGTTTTAAATGTTTTTAATATTATCTAAGGATTTTGTGCGATACCAAATTACACAATAACTGATTTTAAATGAGTTAAAATTGTCATTTTGTTTCATTATTGAAACGATTTTCATAGGATTTTTCAGTTTTAATTAACACTTAAACACATGGCGTCTAAAATAAGCCAAATTACGTCAATCACACGTTAATTAAGTAAATTTTACAAGTCATTTTATTTTGATACGTGATACATTTGATATAAATAATAAGTAGGTATAATCTCGTGTTTCCAACTCTTTTTTTTCCAAGAGGAAAAAGAAGAGTTGGAAGATATATTTATTTAACTAACACCTAAGTTACGGAATAAACAGGCTTTTTTATTTTATTTTATTTAGAGCACGACCTCTGTGGCGCAGTTGGCTAAGACCCGGCTGAGACGCAGAAGGTTGCGGGTTCTATTCCCGCCGCGGGACATATGTTTGTACGATCTGCAAGTATTTGTCTCGGGTCTGGGTGTTTCTATGTATAATATGTATGTATTTACAAAAAAAAAGCATATAAGTAGTATATCAGTCATGTAGTACCCATAACACAAGCTCTGCTTACTTTGGGACCAGATGATGTTGTGTGAAATTATTTCCGGGATTATTTATTTATTTATCTACAATCTCGTGTTTCTCAAAATGTATAACTTTATAAGTGTAACGTAAAATGTTAGTCTTATTAAGACTTTGTTATAAACAACATAAAGATTGTTATTAATTTACGATACGAGTTAGTCCAGTGAAACAACAAAATCAAGGCTTAGATCTCTGTATAGTAGAAAAATAACTACCTATTCAATAAAATATCATTACTTCAAATAAATCTACGTCCCAGCATAGATGCGATAGTCAAAAGTAGCTTGGCAACTCAGGCGATTAAAACACCTTCACAACTACATAAGTATTTTAACGAGCTGGTCATCTGGTAACAATAATACAAACTATAAAGTTTTTTGAACTTACACGATCAGAACACATTATTATAAATATTAACGGGTATTAATCGCGGTTATTTACCTATTTTTCCCGACGTTTCGACAGGTTTACACTCTGTCGTGGTCACGTGATGACTCTGTGTTGTAAATAAATGCGATAAATACCCGTTAATATTTATAATAATAAATACAAACTATGTTTAGTTTGAGGCTAGATGATGTTGTGTGGATTGCCTGGAGTTATTTATTTATTATCCAAGTTACTAATTGTGCGATGTTTTGAGTGTAGGAACAGAACAGAACTACATGAACAGAGCCATAATATCTGACCACCAAAAAACTTTTGGCAGAATTATTAGTAAGTTACTAGTATACATTTTGATAAACAAGCGTTGTACTCACGTATTAATTTGTCGATGGAGGCACCGACACTGTTTCGATTCATCTATTTATTATTTTAATTATTGAGAAGTTTACTAAAGTCACTTATAACTTATTAGTACGACTAAAGTACCAGTAACTTCACTTTCAAAACATTCGTGAGCTGTACAATACATTTTGATAAACACGGGTTGTACTCATGTATTATTTAGTCGATGGAGGCACCGACACTGTTTCGATTCATCTAGCTAGAGAATCTTCATCAGCGTGAGTTTGAACCGCGGTCCGCTCGTTGCCGCTAGAGTTCACGGTTCGCAATGACAGTGGATCAAACTTACCCTGATAAAGATTCTCTAGTAAATAGAAACAGTGTCGGTGCCTCCATCGACTAAATAATACCTACGTGAGTAAAACCCGTGTTTATCAAAATGTATTGTACAGCTCACGAATGTTTTGAAAGAGAGGTTACTGGTACTTTAGTTGTACTAATAAGTTATAAGTGACTTTAGTAAACTTTTCAACAATTAATATAATAGATATTGGTGGATAATGCACACAACACCATCGAACTTCTCTATACATAGTTTGTATTATGGTGACCAGATGACTAATAGAATACTTATATATTTTTACATACATACTTATTTACACAAATACACAATTGTTTGTCCTGGGAGGAAAACGTAATTATTATTACTATTTATCATATTAAAATTAATTTATTGTTGCTGTTCTCGAACCGAACCGTCTGATACGTGATGATGGTGAGAGGCATGACTCTTGTCCTTTGGGAGATGGGTAGGCTATTAGTATGGGATGCGATTTGCGTAGACACCCTGGCCGCATCCCGTCTGTCGGGAACGTCCCTTAGAGCTGGTGCGGCGGCTGAATGTGCCGAAACCCTAAAAAGACGCAAATATGCCGCTCTTGATAAGGCCCACATATTTGAGCCTTTTGGAGTTGAGACCCTGGGCCCGTGGGGAACACGCCACGTTTTCAAAATTATCCCACCACGTTTCAAAATTATCTCACGGTGTTTGGTAGATACATTGCGTGACCCAAGAGCTGGCTCCTATCTGGCTCAGCGTATTAGCATTGGTATTCAACGTGGCAACGCCGCCTTGGGAACGCTGCCCTCTGGCAGTGATCTGGATCAGTTGAGCTATCTTTAGATCGTTTTAAACGGTCTATCGATAGCAAAACTGTTTCACACGTATATTAAATTATTATATATTATTCTGTACATTTAAATATTTTTGTGAATAAATGTGTATTTATTATTAAATATTATTTGAGTGCAAATAGTTTTGCCGCAGTTGCTTAGCTACCATGTCTAGCTTACATCTAGACATGGAAAAAGTACAGTTAGTTCATCCGCAGAGACGTTACGAGAATTATAATTGATTTCTTTGGGAAAGCCACAACTAATGATTGATGTATGAACTAGGCTGTAGTCCCGGCATCATAAGAAACAACTTTTGATGTGCAATTAATATGTACCTTATAAATCGATGATGTTTGAAACCTACTATTAAAAACCACTATTTACCTAATCCTACCAATTACATAGACAATCATAAATGGCAAAGTGTTGATGGTTAGATATTTATAATAATAATACTCAAACTAAATAGAAACTTAAACAAATCCTGCATTCTTCCTTGTATGGAAGAATTATTATAATATAAATAACTATATTATTGACTAGCTGTCCGCGCGCAGCTTCGCCCGCGTTGAAGATTTTTCACGAGACAAACCAATTGTCCCGAGATAAAAAGTAGCCTATGTCACCAGGAGATAGTGTAGCTTTCCAACGGTAAAATAATTTTTCAAATCGGTCCATTAGTTTTTAAGTTTATTCCTTACATACAAAAATACGAATCTTTTCTCTTTATGGTATTAGTGTTAGAAGTAGATAAGAATACATGGCCTAATGTCGCTCTGCCCTCAGACAGTTAACCGACACAATCGAAAATGTATAAACTCTCTTGTATAGTTTTTCGTAGTAAAAGTAGTTATAGATAGATCATGCAAAAAAGCGCTAGGACCAAGACGAGTTTCTTGCCAGTACTTTTTGGGCTTGGGTTAGAAGGAATTGACATCTAAATTCACCTAGTATGTAAGACGTTACAAAGTGATCCTTGTGATTGTATTGAATAACGTATCTTTTGACTTGACTTGACTTGACTATGCCCTGCTGTCAACATAATATAGAAAAGAAGCATGTTGAATGTAATAATTACGTTTTAAAAACTAAATAGACAACCGACTTCATATATATTATATAAAAAATATCATCGATGTAATTTTTTGAATTTTACTGATTTTTCAAAAACCGCTCTACCGATTTCGATAAAATTTTAATGGGACTGGGAAGCTTTTGAAAAAAAAAAGAATTGACCAAATCGGTTTAGGAGTCTTTAAGTAATCGGTGAACATACATAAAAAAAAAGATTCCAACGAATTGAGAACCTCCTCCTTTTTTATGTCGGCTAAATAAGAGAGAGAAGATTAGCCTGAAATATATAAGATCAAAAAACAAGTATTGTCAATGTAACTTACACAATTAAAACAATAAAGTGGAAGTGGAGAGGTCATACTATCAGAAGCAAAACGGACAAATAAACTAAGAATATCATAGAATTGTACCCAAGAGAAGAAAAGATACCAAAAGGTAGACCTATTCTAGGATGGGAAGACTGGCAAGACATAAAATCTGCAGCAGGAGCATTATTGACGAGGAATGCCCGTGATCGGGAACTTTGGAAGAGTCTGGGGAGGCGTATGCTGAAAGGCAAAACGATTCTTAAAAATTACAGATGTCTAATCTATATTTAGAAGATTTAATATAACTAGTTTCATCATTGGCCTTAGATCATCTCTTGAAGATGATTTAGGTGGCGTCAGTCAAGTTACAGAGCAGTTATTTCTTATTGAAAACATAGTTCACGGATCCACTCCAGCAAACTGAGGTGGGTGAAGTTTCCTCTCCACTGACGCCACTCTGCCATAACTAGTTAAGGTTGTTAACAAAGACTAGTTGAAATTGAATAATAATAATATTGTAGACAATGCACAGAGCACCATCTAGCCCCAAAGTATGGTCACCAAATGACTGAAATACTACTTATATAATTATGAAAATACTTTATAACACCCAGGCACAAAACAAACACCTATGTTCATCACACACATGTTAATCCTGGGAGTCTGGAAGAAATCGCTCTCTTAGCGATAAGACCGCCCATTGTACATATGTTTTTAGGTGTTCTTAGTTGTCAAATTGTTTATGTGCTAGTTTTAAGGTGTACAATAAAGTGTTATCATTCATTCATTAATTCATCCTGGAAGGGAAAAACATTTGTGGTCCTTTGTCTTTGAGCTTTTCTCTTTGTCTTTTAGCCCCTCTGTTTATTTATAGTCCAGTCCATCCAACGGTTGCCTGGTAGTGATCGCTATTAGCGATAAGGCCGCCCATTGTATTGCCTTAAATAAGTTTAGTTATTGTAATATTCTTTGTGGTAGTCAATAAAGAGTTATCTACCTCTTTTTATGGCTCAAACCATATTAGTTTCCGAAGTAATATTTTCAATATTCGATACCGTTAATAACGATATAGTCAGCGTTGTCGGGAACCACTGAATGAGACTTGCTAGGGACCGGAAAGAGTGGGATAATAAAGAGAAGGCCTATACCCAGCAGTGGGAGCAATCGGGCTGAATGATGATGATGATGATGAATACTGTTATAAATTGAAGTATTATTATAACCAAAATACAACATCGGGTCCCATTCTTTACTAAATGTACAATGAAGCAGCCACAATACACAATACATAATACACAATGTCGCGTATCTCCACAATACAAATTACTTTGTTTATTCTATCAGTATTATTACATCAGTTTTTACATGAAAGGATACCTTTGTAAGAGATAAGATAAGTGAATTAAATATCTCTTTGTGACATCTCTTAAACTTGGAAACAGTAGGTTAAAAAGTGCGCTAGGAATCCAGTAGGGCGATTATGGAACTCTTGATACAATCAATGTCTATCAGTTTCGATTAGCAATCGGCATCAATGTCTATCAATTTCGATTAGCAATAGGCATTATTTCAATCAATCATATACGATGTATTTAAACGCTTAGTACGCTAAACACGGTTCCTACCACAATCCTACTTTGTAAATTGGTCGAGTTATAATTTAACACCAACTTCACATTGTAACTAGCGATAGAAGCCGATAGAAATCGCAGCGATCCGTAATACCAATTCATCAATAGTAACTGAAAGTATCAATGTTTTGATGGTATCAAAGTTCCATAATCGCCCCACAGATCACTGCCAGGGCATTGCCACGTTGAATGCCATGTTGAGCTATCGATAGATCGATTTAAACGGTGCTTTGATAACTCAAATGTTTCACATATTTATGTATTTTATATTGTTCTGTTACAATGATCACTTTGTTTGCTAATCCCTTTTAACCCAAGTCCTAGAATTGAAGAATTAAGAAACGTATTTTTAACAAACTTCAAAAAAAAAAGGTTCTCAATTCGGATGGTTTATAAACTGATTAGATTTTTTATGTGAAAGGATATACTTTCCGATCGGCCTCCATCAAATTCGGTTTAGTAGTAAAAATATGTCATCCAAATATCCCTCAAGGGTGAGAAAATAGAGGAGACATTTTAATGGCCTCGGATTTATAGACAGTGAAGTCGGTTTTCTTTTTAAACTTCTGGTTTTTTAAACTTAATTATTTTAGCCTAGTGGTCGCCCACTGGTCGATTTTCGACCATAATTAATTAATATTTTTTTTTTTTTTATGCGTAATTAAAAAAAAATATTAGCTTTCTGCACTCCTCTATATAAACTATAAGTGTGCGAAACTTCATAATCCTCCGTTCGCGCAATTTTCGTAAAAAAAAGTACAAAGTTTTTGCTTCACGTATTAATATATAGATAATATAATATATAAGATTATTAGATAGGTGCTGTACAGTGATTCACGACTAGTCATAATATTGAGCTCTACCTTGAACAACCATTATTGTTTCCGTTATAATCAATAAGACCAAGAATAGCCCAGGCTTCTAAACAATAGCAAATCTATAATAGTTATTGATATTTAAAACGGGTCTTTACCACTGGGTCTTGTTATTTTGAGTCCAGTTTATTTAGTTACTAGCTTTCATTGGGAATAGATTGGCGGATTAGTAATAAATATTTGTTAATATATTTAATGTTTTGTAATGGATTTCCAAAGTCACGCCTGAATCTGTTACCTATCTTTTATTGGGTAATCTTAGCGTAATTTTAATCAATAAATTGTGACATCTTTGTACAAGTGCGAACAATTGAATGATAAGTGTATCATGTTGCAATGGGATTTGTAAGAGTTATCGAAGATTATTCTAGATCATACGGCGATGACGTTAGAATAGATAAATGTCGATTAACTTTGACTCTGTGCCGAATATTATAACATAACAAAATCACTTAACATTAGTAAATTGACATCAAGACGTTATATAAAGCAGAAAAAGTTTTGCGTCTTTTTAATAATCTTCTAGAAACTAGAGTAAGCCAGACTATATAGAGGTATAGATTCACTCAAGCTAGTCTCCTGTCTTGAGTAAATAAATAATGCCGGACATTTCACACAGCAACATCTAGCCCACAATAAGCAGAGCGTGTGTTATGGGTACCACATAATTGATATACTACATATATTTATTTTTTTAAATTTATACATATGTGACATAGAAACACCATGCAATTGCAAGGATCACTTTGAAACGTCTTACATACTAGGTGAATTTAGGTGCCAATTCCTCTTAACCCAAGCCCGAGAAGAACTGGCAAGAAACTCGTCCTGGTCCTAGAGCTTTTTGGCAGGATCCATCTTATAACTACCTTTATTACGATAAACTAAATACAAGAGAGTTTATACATTTCAAATCTGTCAGTTAACTGTCTGACGGCAGAGCAACATGAGGCCATACATCATACATCTTACATGGTGCCATATATTCTGCATGCAGCCTAGAGTGAATATCAATACACAGTCAACTCTAGAGTGAGTCTCTATCTAGTCTCCTGAGTGTACGAGCCGCAGTTACCCGTAAATCAATAAACCGAAGGGTTCATTAAATATACAGTCACGTTATGGCACTTACGATTGACAGACAAACAGACAGCTGAACAAACTCTGTAATTTATAAAGATGTTAGGAGAGGCAGGGCCGGATTGAGAGAAACATATTTGAGGACAAAATATATGACATGAGCGAAAAAACACTTAACCAATTTTAAGTACAGAAAGTTTGATAATTAAAATACATAAAATGTTTGTATATGTTCTTATGTAATTATCTCAGTTTTTACATAATATTTTTTATTGAAATTCATATTTTTATATATAATATCGTATATACATATATAACATTTGTTTTAGTGTCAGTTTTTATTATTTTAATTTTAATTTTATATTGACCTATTTTGTTATTAATTATTTTATTTTACATATTTTATTACATTAATTTATATAAAATATTTTTTATAGTTCACGTAATATATTTTAATAGTTCACGTGTTCACTTGAACACATGCAGTGTTCACTGTTTTGAGAAAAGACACAATGTATGTTTAAGCGAAGCTAGATTTATAGTTTATGTTAAGGTGTTTAAACAATAATAATATTCATAAAAATTAAAAAAAAACATTGAAAACAGAGTAGGTACGAGTATATAATTCACTAATGCATTTTCACATGAAGTTAATGTAGAATACACAATCTAAACTTGTAGAATTACGAAAGATAAAACACCTATTTACATAAAATACTTGTAGACTAACATTATCGGGACTAGAGTTGACATTAAATAGCCGGAAAAGGAATTGTTCAGTTTTTTCAATGAATGTTCCGTACATTGAAAAAACTGAACAATTAAAAAAAAAGATCTAGTTAAAAAATAAAACTTTACGGTACAACACAATACGGTACTTAAGAACTTAGATATAGGAAAGAAAAGTAAGTTCTTTGTCACTGAAAAATATGGACAAAACAATTAAAATAGTTCATATTAATAATCATGTATTTTTATTTATTTATTTATTATAAAGGACAACGTTTTACTTAAACAGTTAAATAAAAACAGAAAGCCAATAAATAATAGGTTTCCGCTGATAGAAACATATGAATACGAAAAATATGAACATAAGTTTAAATAAAGGAAAAAAAACAAAAAAACAATCATCCTAATCCCTAAATAAGTTGATAGATAAGCACCGTATTGCTTTATTGTTTGGGAATCCAGGTGTTATAAATGGTAGGTATTTCTTAAAATTAGGAATGTCTGGATCCAGCTTACAGCGTACTAGCAATCTGATTCGGCTTTGCACGGGTGCACGGATTATATTATCGCAATTTTCGTAGAGATCTCTATTTTTTTAAATTAATTACACGTGTGTTATTGTAGCTTTCAATAGATAAAACATTATTTTAAATCAGTTAAGTAGTATTTGAGTTAATCCATTACAAACAAAAATCATCTTTTCTTTTTATAATATTATACAAACGTTTTTAATCTTATGTAGCCATTATACGAAATCATTTTATTTCAGAAATCAAAAAATATGTCATAATCCAAAATATTAAAATATTGTCACATAATCAAATTAAAACAACATACAAGTGTTATTTTTTGAGAAAGCCGGTCACCAACTAGTCAGAAGTCGTGTAGGTCACAGGATGTCCGGTCAATAATAATTGACAGAAATGGCCGGACAGCTACAGCTCTCTTTGCGAGAACTTATTGCATTCAAATGGCTAGATAACGGATTGCCTAATTTCTTTGGTTTACTGTTGACCACTTTAAATTCCTTTCCTTTTGTACAATGGATTCAGAGTATAAGGTTACAGTAATAGCAACAATGTCAATATTTTAGTTATTGCTGAAGCAATATTGCTACTGATGAGTTATTATTATTGGCCATCGGTGACTAAGCTAGTCACAAAGAAGCTCAAAATACTGTACTGAATAATCAATTTATCATTTTTTTAATACGCTATTTCAAATTACTACTTACAGTAAATTAGCTAGGAAAGGTTTGTTAGAAAATTGGTTTTTATTTTTTTATCGTAAAAATTACTAAATTATAAATAATCCCGGACATTTCACACAGCATCATAAGGCCCCAAAGTAAGCAGAGCTTGTTTTATAGGTACCACATGACTGAAATACTAGATTTTTTGTGAATATGTATTATACATAGAAACAACCAGACCCGAGGCAAATACTTGCAAATCATACAAAAATTTGTCCCGCGGCGGGAATCAAACCCGCAACCTTCTGCGTCTCCGGCAGTCCTTCGTGCACTACTCCACAGAAGTCGTCAACTAACTTATCTAACTTCACATTATTTTTATCAATGAAAAACTATATAAAACGTGTTACAACCCGCGGCTTGCGTGGTACCTTCATAAAAAGTTGCCTATTACCATCCCCAAAATATAATCTATCTCTTTTATTAAGATCCGTTCAACAGTTAAGCCGTGAAAAATTAACCAACACACAAACAGACAGAAAGACAGACTGAGACACTTTAAAATATAAAATTTTATTTTAGATAACTTATCAGTATAGTTCAGAATAAGAACACTTTTTATATCAAAACTTTTGAGAGTTGCCGCTCGAGTTCAAGATTCGAACGCAGTGCGAATCAAAACAGGCAATTCAATTCAAAACATTTTTTTGTACTTATAACATTACTCTTAATTTTTAAATAAGCTTATTGTTTTATGCATGAGATCTTACTACAGAATGCTCCAAGGCCAATGCTCTAATTCTGTAATTTCGCCAGACTCCCTAAACTATTCTAAATAGGAATAACCCTATTTTCAAAGCACCAAAGTGAAAAAGTAACGTAACATTTTTAAATTACTATCCTTAAAAAAAATAAAATGTTTATTTCATTCCTTCATTCTATTTATTTCCAACAGATTCAAATCTCTTTACATGATGACTAAATTGCATTAAAACACGTCAGTCACACGTCAATTTCATCAAGTGTCATGTAAAAAAGTTACTCTAAATTAGACTTTATTTCAAACAAAATAAGAATCTTTCGTATAATATTTTAGCTAGTCTGGCGAAACTACAGAAACTATAGGCACAGTGAAACGAAATTACCAAATCAATCATTTAAAAAACGGTATTCGTTCTTTCGTTCGTCCTTAGTCCACACCTGTCTCCAAGTGCATTCGAATTTGGAAGGGGAGTCGAATCCAAGATGACGGACGTAAACCATGGGCCCTGAGAGATGTGATCTATCGATTGGGAGAACCGACTGGAGTTATGAAATGGATAAACGGTTACGGCAACTAGGTCATTGACATGCCGTTCGAAGTTAATTGATTGTTTTTTGAAATTGGAAGATCGGTTTACGCTTTTGTTCATGTAGAAATACAGTCTATGGTCAAATTTAAATGAAGAAACTCTCAATTTATATATTATTTTTTTAATTTAAAAGCTTGAATTTTATTAAAAATTATTTCACGGTGTCTGGTAGAACCATTGCGTGATCCAAGAGCTGGCTTCTATCTGAACAAGCGTATTAGCGTTGCCATTCAACGTGGCAATGTCGCTAGTGTCTAAGGAACGCTGCAAATCTGGCAGTGATCTGGATCAATTAAGTTATCTATAGATCATTTTAAGCGGTCCTTAAATAGCTCAACTGTTTTTACTCAACTCAACAAGTATTTTATATATGTGTATAATTAATCTGTACATTTCAGTAAGTAATTTCTGTAAATGAAAAACATTAGTAAAGAAACTCTTGTTATGAAACACCATGATCGCGGGTCATTAGGTGGGCCGTATGCATGTTTGCTGGCTCGGTTGTTAACTAACGAACGAAACTCTACGATCTACGATTTTTATATCGTTTTTCTTTTTGATACTATTTGAATTAAAACAGGTTTTTTATAGAAATAAAATTGATAAAAGAACAAAAGGCTTTTATCGTAACAGGAAGTTTATCGCGAGTTAACACAATTCGATGGAAGAATGGACGGGAAGCGTTGGTCTGTCTGTAAATGAATTCTCAATGCAATAAACACCTGCTTCCGATATTTCGTCGGTTACACCATACACTCTTGAGGGGAGTGTCTACCACAGCGGATACTAAGGCCTAGAACGCACTAGCGATTTACACCACGCGGTGTATACCGCGGTGCTCTGACATCTATTGTAAAGTCGACGAACTCTGTGGCGCAGTGGGCGAAGGCCTGCCTGAGACGTAGAAAGTTGTGGGTTCGATTCCCGCCGCGGGAAAGATGTTATGACCTGCAAGTATATGACTCGGGTCTGGGTATTTATGTATTTAATCTCTCTATAAGTGTAAGATTGGTTATAAGTTAAGTTTTTAAATTGGTATAAGTTGTTTAGTTTATCTATTACAAACAAAGATACAAAAATACTTAACTTTTCTCTATATTGACCGAGCGATTGCGAAGCGCGAACGGGTGTCTCCGTTTCAGCTTAGGCAAAAATGCTTTCGTATGCCTGACTATCCGGTGTCTGTCCGGATGTTCTCCTCTACAGGTCGCATTTCTCAACCGATTCTCGTGAAATGTTTTTGAGCAGGTTCTATAACTATATAGATTTTTTTATTCGATTAAGTTTTTGGACTTATTTCAAAATGGCGAAGAGGTTGGAAACGAAAAAAAAAATATATTTCAGACATTTAGAAAAATGTTCGCGAGGTCTACCAGCTCACAGAGCCACTAGTAATATTATAATTTAACAGTTAATGTATTCATAAACACATGTAGGTTAGGTGCGTTCTAGTTTAGGGCTTCAATCTGCTTCGGCGATTAAAAAGCGATTCATAAATGGCATCGTTGTTCTATTTAGTTAGGCCAGGACTTCAAATAATATAAAAAAAACTCTTTATGTTTTCTTAAAATTTATGTTAGTAAACATTTATTATTTTAATACAGCTACCAACTCGATAAAAAAACTAAGTAATCGGCTTCATATAATAATCTATCCATATATTACCTTTAAATAAGCAATTTTTATATGTATATATATAATCTGAATCTCGGAAACGGCTCCAATTATTTTATGAAATTTAGTATGCAGGGGGCGTAAAATCGATCTAGCTAGGTTTCATTTTTAGAAAACGTCGTTTTATCCGTGTTGCATACCGAGCAAATCTCGGTCATCCAGGTACTAATTATGAATTAAGTCAATTCCATGTCTGTTAATGTTTAAAATTATGATTTATAGTTTTTTTATATATTTCTCGGACTTGGATTAGGAGGAATTGACACCTAAATTCACGTATGAAAGAAGTTGCAGTGATCCTTGTAATGGTATTGAATAAAAATAATGTTGACTATGACGTTGACTTTTTTTATATATTTTTTGGCATCTTATCGATTGTCGTGCATCTCGTAAAAACTTGAAATCGACTGTTTGGAATTTTTGTGTAATATTACCAAATCAGTAGGTAATTCTAGTACTATTTGGAAGAATGTGTTCAGTTGTGGGTCAATAAACAGGAAATTAAGTACCTAAGTACTCAAAAACTCAAATATTTTTTTATTCAATACAATCACGAAGATCAATTTCAAACTAACATACTAATGTACGTAGAAGATACCTACTTATGTGCGTAAAATAATCCTAAATTATGTAGACAGAAATAGAGGCCCTAGACTAGACAGTTCAACTAATTAAAATTAACGTTTAATAGGTAATTTCGCGGCCCTCGTGTACGAGTAGGTACTACCCGCACAAGCGTTTTAGGCTTCGTTAATATTTTGTCGAGTGTGTCAGTTGGATTTTACGACTTTCTTCTTATAATGAGCGCCTACCTACCTAATACAAGAAAACATAAAATTACGATGAATGTGAACCTAAGAAATACTATTAATTATATTTTAAAATCTAAAAAAAAAAAAAACTGATTATATGAATAGTTCATAGAGTCAGTTTTTTTTTTCTTCATTGAATATTTTTTCATAGTTTTTTTTTGTTTTTAGGAAAACTAAACGCACTGCTCCAATGAGACAGGTGGGGTTTTGGAGTAGGTAAACGAAAATGTTATCGATGTATACATTTTTTTGATTTTTTCATGATTTTTTAAAACCGCCCTTTGAAACAAAAAAATAATTTTCCAAATCGGTTCAGGCGTCTTTGAGTAATCGGTGAACATACATAAAAAAAAAGATTCCAAAGAATTGAAAACCTTTTTTGAAGTCGGTTTAAAATAAATTAAATAAAGTGAATACAGGTTACAGCATTATTCATTTTCTTTTGCGATAAAATTTACGTACAATAAATAGAAGCAATACTTAAATGATTTTTTATTTTGATTTTATTATCCGCAGTACCTACTTGTAAGTATTATTTACTTAATAACAAAACGAATAATGGGGTTACAGTGTTTATTATTTTCTTTTGCGATAAAACTTGATATGTACCTAGGTTATGATTTGACATATCGTAAATTTCATACGTTCCGTAGCGACGTGCGATTACAATTTCATAACAACATTCCATTGTGTAAAACGATATAAGTACATATTGTACTTCTACGTTTTTTATCGACTATAATCATAAAACAATAAATCTCGTGCACTTCCGCGGTAACTTTCTTTTTATAGGTAAACTTACGAGTAATAGCTCGACCAATTATAATTGTGCCCTTATTTTGATGCCTATAGAACTTAAAATAAGCGGGAAGCAAAACTTTATGTAGGTATCTTTAATATTACATCTGGTCTTTTGACATAGACATTATTTTTAGAAAAAAATCATAAAGTAACAATATTTAAATTTATTGTTATCTGGAAGAAATCGCTCCCTTAGCAATAAGACCGCCCATTGTACATACACATTTAGGTATTGTCAGTTGTTAAATTTATTTGATAGTCTTAAGGTGAACAATAAAGTGTTTTCATTCATTCATTCATTCATTCATACAAAACATTAGGTACATCGAGTAATTGAATAATCTAGTTAGTCTACCTAATAAGTATTTATTTATATAGGTACGTATATACCTACATAAGTATTATATAATGCAATACATTGCACTTTCAAGAATTTCGTGAGTTGTACTACATTTGATAATCACGGGTTTTACTCGAAGATGAATCGAAACAGTGTCGGTGTCTCCATCGACAAAATAAAACGTGAGTAAATCCCGCGTTTATCAAAATGTATATTGCAATACATATTAGTAATTTATGTGACATTAAGTTACCTAAATATTTATTGCAACTAAGTATATCATATTTTCCGATTTTTTGTAATAGCATAAAGTATTTATAGCAGTAGGTAGGTAATAATTATATTGCACGTGAGATACCAAAATAAAAACCAGCCCATGTTCTATCTCAAGATAAGCTCTCCTACCCAAATTTGATCAAAATCCGTTCAGCTGTTAGCCGAAATAACGTAACAAACAGTGACCACATTCGAATTTATAACGTTAGTCGTAGTATGTATTCTCACGTTAGTAAAATGCACTTGCTTTATATTATAATACCAGGGCGCCACGAACTACCTAAGTACGGAACTGCATTTATCAATGACCGAGTTCACGGAGACAAAGGTCAAGGCACTTAGATAATGAACATCTTCAAATGTTAGTGTTGCAGACGTGATATACCTACCTATAAGAGAATAGATATTTAGTCAGGTTATACCTATCGCCGATGTTTAACCTGGTCAGGATTTTAACAAATTTTCAAAAGTACGTACTGACTTGTTAGGTAGATAGGTTTTCATAGAATAGGTTAGAACTAACATTAGTAAAAATATTGACTAAAATGTCAAAGTCAAAGTCAAAAATATGTTTATTCAATACAATCACAAGAATAACTTTGACATAGGTACTTATATACCTACTAGGTGAAATTCGATGCTGATTCCTTCACGGGCCCGAAATCGAGAATTGTCACGAAACAAATTAAGAGTTATTCATATTTTAAACCTATTCGTTCCGTTCTTCAAAATAAGAAAAAAACTTAATACTTAATGTAGGTTATCAAGTAGGTAATATCATTTCTGTTAGAGCTCAATATTATTTTATACTAAATAGACACGTTTAGAAATACAATGTAATTTGTCAATTTTATAAATAACGATAAATAATGACTTGTGAAATATTGTTTTCTTTAAGTTTTAAAAATACTTAAATATTACCCTGTAAAAAGATTAAGCTTTACTGCACTAAAATAATTGTTTTGCGATTAAAAGAAAGCTCTGTAAGTAGTTTATAAATTGGACGGGCCATAAAAATATTAGACGCGTGCATATAAAGTAGTTGAGCCAATTAACAATAGAAACTTTAAACTCACCACACGAAATATTGTTTCTACACGCCGGTAATTTTAGCCAACGATATCCAAAATCATTTTTTCGTACAGTTTTTCTAGCACAACACTTATCACTAACTTTTTAAACAGTAAACGAAAAGAGGATTTATGCAATAGTCGGTAAAAAGTTCAAAATAAAACTTTGAATTTCGAATTCGATCGCGTTCGTTTAAAAACAATAGCGCGGGAAACCGACACGCGTTCGGAGACCGCGTAGTGCATTTGCCGACTGAACGAGTGAGACTCCCAACAGTAACCGGCAAGTGCCAGCCACCTACACAAGGGACTGGCTGGAGGAATTAAAAAATTGGAGGGAACGCGCCGGCTTTCGGCGGATGCGGTTTGTTTATTATTTGAACACTGTGGGACAATATAATCATCGATCAAACTAAAACAAATAAATTTTCTGTCAAACTTTGCTGAAGATAAACCAAGTTCTCAAAACAAACAACTGCCAAAAATATTCGGGACACAAATTACGCAAAAAACATTTTTTTAATTGCGTATGAAACTTCGCAAAATCGTAGCACTTTCGTAGCAGCTTTGCAGATATCTCGTAGCGCATCGTTGATTATCAAAATGAAGATTGCTACTTGTACATAGATGGCGTTATATGAAGAAGAAAATAAATGTATTCAGCGGGAAGTAAACGAGCATGCTACTCTATAACAGATGGCAGCACTATACGTTTAGAAGCACTTTATTCTCCACTCAGGTGTCCGAAGTAACAAGAAAGAACCAGTGACCCTCAAGCCAAATAATGACGTTCCAACTTTTGCATAAATTCTTCGAACCAATTCTTTAACTTTGACGACGGCTTTACTATTAAGATGAGCAAATTATTCTCTGAAGCTGGTCCTGCGGAGGTCAAATCGGAAAATTATGCAAAGCGAAGGACCCTACATAATCTTATTAAAATTGAAATGGTTTAGATTATTTGAATGGGTGACCGACGTCTGTAACTATTTACTTTACAACTGAGCACTTCCTTGCTTCGATATCAGGTTGTGGTCGATGTACTTGCTTATAAAGCTTAATTACTTAGTTAAAGCCATTCACATAATTATTTTTAAACAAGATATCTTGGCGAGTCGGCGGGATATAAATACATAGCTGGTCTGAACCAACTGGTTCTACGACTCCTTATTGATGAGATTCAATAGAAAGTGACTCGAGAACAGCACTATAGGTCTTTATGAGACGGGCGTGTGAAATGAGCCAACTTTTAGAGTACTTAACCATTCGATCCAGAATTTTCCTACCAAATATGTACATACTTAGCCATGTACGAACCAAAAGTAAAAAAATGTTTTTTTCCGTTTCTACACTTTCTTACCTATCTAGCCTTCACCGATTAGCTCTGATTTTATTCTAAACTATTGGAACGTCCCGTGTTTTCGTTCGTGTACAAATTTAGACATCCTATTTCATTCTCTTATAGTAATTTTTCGTGAAAAACGTCTTATTCCTAGCAGATCAATATTTATAACAATTTAATTAGTTCGGAATGAAAATTCGGAATTAGTTTTGCTGTTACATGATAGCTAATAGATTCAGGCGAGACTTTGCGGAAATACATTACAGAACATTTAACAGACATTTATTCCGCCAATCTATTCCTAATGAGTTCGACACCATGCAGACAAAATGCACGTCCCTTCTGCCCGATATTGAAAAGCCATGCAAAGCGATAGTAAAAAGGAACAATAACGGAGCGACTGAAGTGTCCATGAAGATGCCTTGTGGAGGCAAAACACATGTCGAATTTATTTTTGAGATTGTATTTTCGAGGATGGTGCGCGCTAGCCTTTTACGAACGCTTCGCATGGCTTTTCATTTGCAAGCGGGTGCATGCGTCTGCATCGTATCTAACTCATTAGGAATATATTGGCGGAACAGTACTAAATATTTGTCCATTTGTTTAATGTTTTGTTACGACATGATAATCAAACATCCAAACTTTCCCATACTATGATACTAGTAGATATAGGAACTAACATTACAAATTCTAAAGTTTGTCTGTTACCTTTGCACGACTAAATGATTGAACGAATTTTGATAAAATTTGGTAAGGAGATTGTTTGTATCTTGGGGAAGAATATAGGCTACTTTTTATGCAGATATCTCGTGCGAGACCACAGGCAGTAGCTTGTTTAAAAAAATAATTTACTGGACTTAACGAAATAGAATAATTTCGTGGTGTTCAAACAGCACCAACACCATACTGAAGCTTAGGTATCAATTTTATTTTCGTAGATAAGGAGGTGTCATATCATCATAAGGAGCTAGAACCAAAACGAGAAGAATCGACACCTAAATTTACCGCATGTAAGAGGATTCAAAGTCCTCAAAATGATTGTCTAAACAAATATTATAATGAGAAAAGATTAATTTTTGTGTGATTTTTTAACATGATAAACTCAAAACCTAATTAACCGATCTTAGAAATTCTCTCACCTATAGAAAGTTATATTATCAGCGAGTTACATTAGCTGCATTCATTTAAAAAAAAAAACAGAGATCCTTACGGAAAATGCAATAATGTAACACAAGGTATCAACAATTTACCTGTAAAAGTGTGTGTGAAAAATTTGACGTGTGCTGTGAAGACTAATGAACATTACATAAAATTATGTACTTACTATATATTTATAGTACCCAATATTTGAACCCTATTTAGTTGCTATCTGCTCGTCAATTAGAGGAAAAATAGTTATGAAATAATTTATATATATAATTCTACTGTACGTGTGTATGTCACTGAACTCCTCCCAAACGGCTGGACCGATTTGAATTATTTTTTGTATGCGTATACCATCCAAGGTGGCGCTCTGGATGGTTTAGATGGCAGATGGCACTGCAGTCCGTACAATTAGATATATTTTTTTTCTTTTTAAAACGCGCGGACGAAGTCGTGAACGGGACAGCTAGTATAGTATATATTTTCAATATTGTGCCTCCTACTTCCTCGATTCAAATTGTTTTTAAAGTAGCTATTAGTTTCAAAATTACATTATGAAATATTATCAAAAGCATTCTATAATTATTTTCTCCTAAAGTTGAAACAGTTTAAACAAGCAGCGTACACTAACAGGCGGAAAAATAAGCGAATTAAAACATTACCCAACGGGCCAACTTTTTCAGATATCTTTATTTGATTGTTTTCTGATTTTTCAAAAAAAAACTCGATTTTAGTGCCCCGAATACGCATCAAAATCATTTAATTGCCTTAAGTACAAACGGTGTCATTTATATGTCTCTTAAATGAGTTATATGGTCTCATTTCATATAAAAGACACCATATAAATCATATAAGAGTCACTTTATATGAAAAGACACCATTTTATATTAAAAGAATGGTTGTCTGTAAAGTCGGTTAACGGACCATAATTTTACGTGATAACGTCATAAGAAAACATTAATGACAAATTGCATACTTTTAACCTATTAAGATGCGTATCAAGTCGAACGCTTAGGCCGATCGTGTCTTTCTATAGCTAATTCCGCGATCTCGCTTGAACGCTCGGCTCAGGCGGAACTTGACAATTTTTCGTGCGCGCAGCCGGTGTTCATCGATTTATAAGACGTTATCATGTCAAAAAACAAATGACAAACGACAACATACGAGTTTGCGACATACTATAAACAATATAAATACTTGACACTTTATATTATTATGTCGAAGAAGGAGAAGGTTTAGAGGGTTTAACCTTACTTAGGTAATTATAACACCTTGAGTAAATAGTATAGTGCTGGTTAGTAGCTACTGCTATTTCTAAACTAGCCTTATTGTGTTAGTAAGCAAGTCCCGTGCAATGTAAATTGTAAATTCATATTGTAGAGTGATTGTTCAAGTTGCAATTCAATGGGTATTGTTTGAAATTACCTATTATCGGAAGTTCACCTAGTATGTAAGGCGTTTCAAAGTGATCCTTGTAATTGTATTGAATCAAGTATCTTTTGACTTTGACTTAATCATGTGGTCTTTATGACCGGGGCTATTAGGCTATTCTGTCAGCTCAGTTGGTAGTAGCTCCTACCTTGTGCACTGTAGGTTGAGGGTTCGATTCTCTCCCAGGATAAACATTTGTGTGAAGAACATAGATGTTTGTTCTGTGTCTGGGTGTTATAAAGTATCATGAGGTATGTATTTAAAAGTATATAAGTATTCTATCAGTCATCTAGTCACCATAATACAAGCTATGCTTAGTTAGGGACTAGATGGTGTTGTGTGCATTGTCCAGCAATATTTATTATTCATTGTTATTTATTTATTATTCCTGTGATGAAAGGCTTTTTAATGTAACCCAATGTATAAAAAAAAATCTATTCGGGTTCCCGCGGGGTCAAAATGTTTGTATGATCTTTGTATTTGTCTCGGGCCTGGGTGTTTTATATGTATAACATGTATGTATAAAAAAAAAAGATGTCTAAGTAGTATATCAGTCATGTGGTTTCCACACAAGCTCCGCTTAATTTGGGGCTAGATGATGCTGCGTGCAATGTGCAGCATTATTTATTTATTTATTGACATTAAAATGACAAAATGACAGAATATGCTAGTTAAATTAGTAGGATTAGGAGTAGTCCGATTTTATAATGTAGTCTATAATTAATATCTAATACCATTAAACGAGCAATTCATATGTGTATATATATATTATAAACGGCTCCAACGATTTTAATAAAATTTAGTATGCAGGGGGTTTCGGGGGCGATAAATCGATCTAGCTAGGTTTCATTTTTAGATAAGGTCGTTTTATTCGTGTTATATAATAATAATAATAATGCCGGACATGCCACACAACATCATCTGGCCCCAAAGTAAGCAGAGCTTGTGTTATGGGTACCACATGACTGATATAATACTACTTAGATACTTTTTATTTTGTAAATACATACATATTATACATAGAAACGCCCAGACCCGAAACAAATACTTGCAGATCATACAAACATTTGTTCCGCAGCGGGAATCGAACCCGCAACCTTCTGCATCTCAGCCGGACCTTAGCCCACAGCGCCACAGAGGTCGTAATAAAGGAAGTTCACGTTTAGTTCCGATACTTAAGAAAATAATTAACTTCATCTACATTATAATGACTGTTTGACTAATTTAATTTATCCCGGCACGGGGCTATTATGGCTCAAAGATTTCCAGAGATTGCTGTTTACACATTGGCGTATTGATCATTCTGTATTCTCGCTATGATAAAGATGGACGTAGAAACTCTTGCCGCGGGAATTTATATATGAATAAATAATAAATAAATATTGGTGGACAATGCACACAACACCATCTAGCCCCAAACTAAGCATTGCTTGTAATATGGTAACCAGGTGACTTATGGAATACATATATATTTTTAAATACATACCTACCTATGATACTTTATAACACCCAGACACAGAACAAACACCTAAGATTATCACAGAAATGTTAATGCTGGGAGGTAATTGAACCCTCAACCTACAGTAAAGAGAACAGCACTACTACCAATTATTACCTAATGTTTAGCAAAGCAGTGACTATAAAACAAATTGCGCAAAAGAAGATGGATGGTGACGAGCCTAAACGAGGTAAATGTCTTATTGTCACTAGCACAAACTAATACCTACCTGTCTTTGACGGATAACGACCTTAATAAGACGCCAACGTGTGAACACTCAAGCCAAGATCCTTGTGATGTGTGCGCGAAAACCGTCACAAGTCGGTCAGCCGGCAAGTGTTGGTCACCTACTACCAATATACGCCAAGTAGATCTCTACGCGTTGGCCCAGCGCCTTAGCCTAATGTGTACAGCACGTAAAGCACACGTGTGAACACTGTTTGCAAAGCCAAGATCGATTTGATGTGAAAAGCGTCACAAGTCGGGTAACCGGCAAGTGTTGGTCACCCACCAATATACGCCAAGCAGATCTCTATACATTGGCCCAACATGTTGGTCAACCTTAGCCCAATGTGCAGACATCACACGCGGCTGGTTTTCAAAAATTATTAATTCACGTGATGGTTTTTCAGCGACAAATCAACTACAAACAGCAGACAGAAGCACGAGTGAAAACGCCTTCAGGTACTGAATACGCATGTTGCTTGACTTCGCTAATTTCATAGGATTATCCTTGGACTATTCATGCTACTATACCTACAGGAAAACTCTAAATAATTTAACATTTTGAGCGTAAGATTTAATTTATCCTCCAACTGCGTCACAAAAACGTACCAAAACGTTCAAAGTACAAACTGTGCCGTTATTACACAACTGCAGACGTTACCTACCGCAAAGTTTGTTCAACCTTGCCCATTCAGCTTTACCTAATACGTCTGGCCGTGAATCCCCTGGCAATAATATTAGTTACCTACAGGTAAACAACACGGTCTGCGGGACCGAGTTTCAAAACAAAACATGCTATGAGGACTAATTAGTGATGCCTTGTATTTAGAGAATACAAATTATCCATCACTACATCACTACATAGTATAAAACAAAGTCGCTTCCCGCTGTCTGTCTGTCCCTATGTATGCTTAGATCTTTAAAACTACGCAACGGATTTTGATGCGTTTTAAATAGATAGAGTAATTCAAGGAAGGTGTATATGTATAATACATGCATAATATAGTAGAAAGAAGAAGAAAGAAAGAAAGCATTTATTCAGTCCACCACTCAAAATACAGTAGAAAAAATAAGAAATAGGAAGTTTACAAAACAACAATTACAATAATAATAACAATATAATAACAATAATAAACTGTGGTGGCGAAATGGTACTCAGCTCAGCATAATGCTGCCGCATGTTGCCATGTGACAGCGCTGGTCTTCCGCTGAGGCCAGTGTTGACTTCACGGACATCTTGACCCGAATCAGGGCTTACAATCATTTTTTATAAAAGTAACTTAAAATATAAAACAAAATTCACAAGATATTAACTCAACAAGATACAATAGTGAGAAACACTGATAATTTTAGAGGTATCAAATCACATTAGACATTCTGTAGTATATTTAGTATCAGCATTGCACCCGTGCGAAGCCGGGGCGGTTCGCTAGTATATATAAATCAATTCATTAGTCCATGCATTAGTTTTACAAAAACTGGAAACAAAAAATGTTTGGTTTACAGTTAAACGATTGTTTTTGCCGGACATTTCACACTGCATCGTTTGGTCCCAAAGTAATGAGAGCTTGTGTTATGGGTACCACATGACTGATTTACTACTTATATACCTACTTATTTTTGTAAATACATACATATAAATTTTCCTACAATTTGAGTTGATATTGTATAGTACTCTTGAAACTATTATGGTTTCGAACATATTTTTCACTTAAAACGGGATATTTAGGTATTGAGTTTTCCTGCTTCCCAATACTTCGGCACAGTTGCATGCGCCATGATCACGAGATAAATGAAGTTTTGTCTGCCAATAACATCCACCCGCAATTACTTTAGTTTATCTCATGATCATGACGCATGAAACAGAAGATCTATAATTAAAATAGGCTACTCTTTAGGTACCACGTGCAGAAGAAGAAGTAATTAAATGCAAATGCTTGAATGTTTGTTAAATCAAGTAGAAACAGCTCAACTGATTTCAATTAAAAGGTTGAATTTCAAAACTGCTTATCACCTCAGTTGGTAGTAGCTCTGCCATCTGCACTGTAGGTTGTGGGTTCGATTCCCTCCCAGGCCAAATATTTGTGTGATGAACAGAGGTGTTTGTTCTATGTCTGGGTGTTATAAAGTATCATAAGTATGTATTTTATATATGAGTATTCTTTTAGTCATCTGTAGGGCGATTGTGGAACTCTTGATACAATCAATGTCTATCAGTTTCGATTAGCAATCGGCATCAATGTCTATCAATTTTGATTAGCAATAAGCATTATTTCAATCAATCATATACGATGTATTTAAATGCTTAGTACGATAAACACGGTTCCTACCACAATCGTACTTTGTAAATTGGTCGAGTTATAGTTTGACACCAACTTCACATTGTAACTAGCGATAGAAGCTGATAGAAATCGCAGCGATACGTAATACTAATTCATCAATAGTAACTGAAAGCTATTAGTATCAATGTTTTGATAGTATCAAAGTTCCATAATCGCCCCACTGGTCACCATAATAAATCTTGCTATGTTTAGGGCTAGATGGTGTTGTGTACATTGTCCACAAATACTTATTCATTTATTTAAGAGGAATTATAACCCGTAATAAGAAACAGGATAATCTTCATCAGGGTGAGTTTTATCCGCGGTCCGTGAGTTGCCGCTCGCGTTCACAGTTCACACTGTGTGCAAGATTCTCTAGTTGAATCGAAACAGTGTCGGTGCCCCCATCCACAAAATAATACATGTTTATAAAAATGTTATAGGTAAGTGACGTCAAAGTTTGTACGCAAACGAAATTGCGGGGCGCTCCACTATTTGCTGTATTATAACAATGATATCTTCTTTACCGCAATACACAATAGTATAAACTTAACAGCTTAGTAAACAGACCGAAACCTCAGCGACACGAGTGAATAACAGAAAAACCATTATGATTCGAGCATTCAATTGAACCTTTGTGAATGGACAACAGGATGGTGGGTCTCACAGTTGGTTACGCCAGTCAGGCCACCTATATATTTAGTAATTTTTCCTCCAGTCACTGTACTATTCTATATTATTTTGTTATATTTGTTACCTCAAGTCGGGAGACCAGTGGGCCAAACTAACCACGGAGTAGTGCCCTGATACGGCACGATGACGTCGCGGCAGACCGCGAGCCAGGAGGAGAGACATCTTAGTGCGGCAGAGGAATGCGTGGAGAGTTGGGGGAATGGGGGAGAATGGGGGAGGAGGCCTTTGCCCAGCAATGGGATAGTGTAAGCTGATAATGATAATAATTTGTTACCTCAGAACTACGTCAATTATTGACCGATTTATATATTTTTTGAGAGGGTAAGCTTCTTGTTTGGTCCCATTTAAATTTGAAGAATAGCACCCTTATAGGTGAAGATGTATTTATTTTAGACTTTTCATTGAGAAATATAATTTATGAGGAATATAAATAGCATGAAACGTAATGTCACTGTCGATGGGCAAATAATACAATACGTCGATGAGTATATCTACTTAGGCCAAGTAGTCTTCTTCAAATGCAGACAAAACAAAGAAATGAGTCGCCGCATTGAGAACGCATGGAAGAGCTACTGGGCCATGAAGCAGGATATGAAGGGCAACAAATATCACTAAAGCGCGGAATTGGCAGCCCTATGGGTGTTAAAAGGACATACAATTTCTTATGAGGTGCTTTCATGGTGCCATGGAGGTTTATCTATGTAGTCTGTTATTATTATATTTTTTTAAAGCGTAATAAATGGTAAAAAATGGTATAACGCTTTCTCTCTATCTATGTTCTGAAGCATAGATAGAGACTACACACTGCCGAAGACCGAAGCAAGTGGAGATCGTTTTCCACTCCAAAGAATGATTCGCGGAGGTCACGACCCTCGGCAATGAGGAACACGACACAAGGAGGAGGAGGAGGATGTTCTGAAGTGCAGGTTACACCATAAGTTAAGCTAACTAACGTGGCTTAGCTTAATTCATGGAGCTACCAAAAATGCTGGCTAAGTTACGAGTAGCGTAGCTTATGTTTTTGGGACTCTCTCGGCCATAATTTGATGGCAATTCGGTTGGTTCATTTCTAAAAATAGGATTGTATAAAATATATTTTAGTTAGTCATAGCATTTGTAAAACCTATTCGGTTGGTACCATCTAACTAAATAAAGAACGCTTAATTAAATTACATAAAATTAAATTAGGATAAGTTGGTAATAACAGAATACCAAAGTTTCATTTGACAGTCTTAACCTAATTTTGGCTAGAATTAGTTAGGTTGGTGCCAACAGAATTGAATGAAACAGAATGAGTCATCCTTTTTCGTGCGTGCAGCCGGCGTTCATCGATTTATTACACGTTGTCACGTCAAAAATGTTGTACAGTGGGCAGCCTTATCGCTAAAAGCGATCTCTTCAAGGCAACCTTTAGATGGACAGGATAGACAAAAACAAAAATCTATACCTATATAATTATAATTACGTTTTAAAAACTAAAAAGACAACCAACTTTATGTGTATACACAAGGTAGCTACTGTAAAACGTTGAGGAGTTCCCTTGACTGTCCTTCGTCTTCATCATCAGACAGTCCTAATGACAGTCACAACCCATCTAGGTATACAGTTCTCATCAATACAAATGAATCAAGCCCAAACACCAGGTAATTGCTGTAAATCGTTAAAGAGTTCCCTCGACTGTCTTTCGGCTCCATCATCAGATCGACTCCAGACCTTCATTAAATAGTAGTGCTTTAAAATACTTTAATAAAATATAAACAAACGCACTGCACTACGATTTTCGAAAGTTCCCCTCGATTTCTCTGGGATGCCATCATCAGATCCTGGTTTTCTTATCATGGTACCACCCTTAGAATAACCTCTTTTCAACAAAAAAATAATCATCAAAATCGGTTCATAAACGACGAAGTTATCCGCGAAAACACATAAAAAAATACATAGTAGTCGGTTAAACAAAACAGATCTATCTGTTTTGTTATGACCTAGTCACGTTAAACTATCGACCGACTTTACAGACAACGAATTTTTTTTACATATTTTTTTTATTAAAGGAGTCGTTGATTTGTAGTAAAACAATACCTTTGATAATAACTTTCCGTGACGGCATAGGGAACCACTTTTTTCAACTACAAAGTTAGGTTCAAGCAAGCATATTTTCGTTAGAGCAATACTCGTTACTTTCATAGCATAAAAAAGAATAGTAGCCGGAATTGGACTTGTAATTATAATGTAGGTATTTAATTATTTACACTATGCGCTATGAAATAACATTAAGAAAAAAATGCAAAAATTCTAAATTTTACATAATAAAATATGTTTTCTAAATAATCAATAATAAAAAAAATATCGGTATAAAAAATCATTAAAATTTACATATTAAACTATTTTTACTAATATCAATCGTCTCACAATACCTTAAACATGCTCTGCACACATTCGTCCATCGGTCAGTAAACAGATGTTACGATGGTTTTGAAGCCAATTTTAGAGCCCGAACAATGTAACCGGGCGGCGCCGACGTAAGGGTACCGTACCCTCTCAGACGCGACTTTCGTACTTAACTACTAGATCAGACTGTTGGATTTCTCGATTGCCAATTTAAGAACGTAAAGAAAAACATTAAATCTTAAAAAAAATATAAAATATCAGATTATTTAGACGACAGAAAAGATCAAGACGAACCTGCTCCAACTCGACTCGGCATGTGCATAATCAGCAAAGGTCATACAAAAATCATTAAAGCCAGACGAGTTTTTAGATAATTACTGTAATAATTATTTTAATTATTTATTTTCTTAACACTAAACTTCATTAGTTGTCTATCCATCTATATATTAATACGAGTACGTGAAGCAAAAACTATGTACCCCTTTTTACGAAAATTGCGCGGACGGGGGAGTATGAAATTTCGCACACTTATAGTTTATATAGAGAAAGAGTGCAAAATGCTAATTTTGGTTTTTATCTAAATTAATTGTGTCGAATTTTGACCAGTAGGCGACCACAAGTATATATAAAGATAGCACCGCTATGTTTCCCACACTAGGGCTAAAAAGCCTGTATAGTGGGGTCACAGGGACTTGCTACAGACTCTTCCATTTTAACCAACTTCAAAAAAGGAGGTTCTTAATTCGACTGTATTTTTTGAAATGTTTGGTACCACATAACTCCGTCATTTATGAACCGATTTGAAAAAATCTGATTTCATGTGAAAGGATATTTAGTATTTCCCGATTGGTCCCATATAAATTTCATAAAAATCTGTTTAGTAGTTAGGTTTTTAAAATAAAAAAATTTAAAAAATATGTCATCCACTTGTATGAAACGTAATTTTGATATTTTGCTTTTGTATACATGAAGTCGGTTGTCATTTTAGTTATTACGTAATTATACCTTCCATCTTGCAACTTGGCTTGCGTGCTTTAAATACCAGCCAGCCAGCTTACAAATCGGTATTTCTCCAAGTACTTACCTACTTGTGGCATGAACACTCAAAGGAATTCCCGGCTTAGTCATTCGAGATATTTCCATCAAAGCCTACTTCCTTTTGTTAGAATCGACACGCTAGTTTCAATCTTAAGGCTATAAGGTAAGATTGAATGTTGAATGTGAGTTGCTGCAGGTAGTTGTTGCGTGTTAAGGGCCTGGTTGTACGAAGGTTTTAAATATTCGCTGGCTACGAATAGCATGAAGTAATATCACAAACAATTCTGCTTAAATCCCTAGGTTGGGTAGAAGTCTCTGGTATCTAGTTACCTAGAACTTTGAGAATTTATATGAGGTAGTCAGTGGCACGTCCAAAACTTATATGGTATTTATATTATACTTGCTGGTACCCGCGACTTCGTACGCGTATGCTTAGAACCTTTTTTTATTTTTGGAAGGAATGCATTCTGTGCATATGCATTATTTTGCAAAAATGTTGAAACACATATTTCCTTATTTCTTACCAAAAGCCTAAATATGAGTTTTCAGAACTATATATGAGGATATATGAGTTGCCCAAACAAACTTTCATCCCCTATTTATACCATACAAGGTGTTTTTTTGAGACAAAAAGTAACCTATTTAGCTACTTTTAGTGTTATTTTTAGTTCGTGTTTTTTATTTTTCTTTTAGTGTTAGTTGTTAAGTTTAGTATTTTATTTTTGTAGGTACTTTATTTTTTGTCTGTGTAATGTTATGTCAAAAAAAGCTTTTACCTATCTATTTATGTTCCCTCGAATGCAATACATCTTCTTACCAAATTTAATCAAAATCCGTTCAGCCGTATAGCCGAGAAAACGTAACAAACAGACATCGATACTTTCGCATTTATAATAGATTTATTTATATCTAATCAACAGCCTAAAACGTTATGCTTCTAGTTCTGAAAATGATAATACTTTCATATAACCTTTCATCCCTCTTTTCAACTCTTTACAACCTTTTTTTTTAATTAAAAAGTAGCCTATGTCCTTTCTCAGGCTTTAGACTATGTGTGTACAAAATTTGATTTAAATCGATTCGGTTAAAAGTAGTTTTGGCGTGAAAGCGCGACAAACAAACAGACAGAGTTACTTTCGCATTTATAATATTAGTAAGGATAGTAAGGATTTGGTAACGACCTCTGTGGAGCAGTGGGCCAAGCCCCGGCTGAGACGCAGAAGGGTGCGGGTTCGATTCCCGCCGCGGAGCAAATGTTTGTATGATCTGCAAGTGGTTCTCAGTGTTTCTATGTTTAATGTGTATGTATTTACAAAAAAGTTTATACATGTGGTACCCACAACGGCGGCGGGAATCGAACCCGCAACCTTCTGTCTCATACCTCCGAGCCTTAGTCCACTGCGTCAAAAATAGATAAAAGGTCGTCAAAATAAATAAATAATGTTGGACATTTCACACAGCATCATCTATTCCCAAAGTAAGCAGATCTTGTGTTATAGGTACCACACGACTGATATATTACTTACTAGCTACTGTCCGCGGCTTCGCACGCGTGGTACCACATAAAAAGTAGCCTATATCCTTCTCCAAGGTCTCATCTACCAAAATTCATCAAAATCGGTTCAACTGTTTAGGTGTGAAAACACAATAAATAGACGGACAGAGTTACTTTCGGATTTATAATATTGGTTGGATATACATACTTTTTTTTAAATTAATCACATACTTATTATACATAGAAACACACAGATCGAGACAAATATTTGCAGATCACACACACATTTGTCCCACGGCAGGAATCCAACCCGCAACCTTCTGCATCTCAGAAGGTTTATACCCCATGAAGTATGTAACTTTAAAGCTCATGGCAGATTCTTCGTGTCTAACAGAGTCTGCGAGATCTGTACCTGGATGGGTAACCGCAGTGTAATTTTCATCTGAAGAGCTTCTGTTAAGGTCACGTTAAGCCGTCAGTGTTCAAAAGCCATGACGGTGGCCTAAAGGCGGCCTATTATCTCTGTTCGACTCTGTTAAGTTGTCTGTTAATAGTACCTACTTAAGTTTCCATTCAAAACATTCGTGAGTTGTACTATGCATTTTGATAAACACGGGTTTTACTCACGTATTATTTAGTCGATAGAGGCATCGATACTGTTTTGGTACATCTAGAGAATCTGGGTGAGTTTGATCCGCGCCAAGTGAGTTGCCGCGAGCGTTCACGGTTCGCACTGCACTGGTTCAGTTAGGTACTTAAGTTTGTTTAATACCGTGGGATCATGGCATTATCTAAATCACTTATAGGTAAGTAAATTCCAATTAAAGACTTACATAAAACATTGCGAAAAAAAATACTTACAACAATCGTTGAAATTTATTAAACAGTATCGTAATATCGTAATATGTCGATGTATGAGTAATGCCCGACGTACATTGCTAGTGTTTTAAGCTAGGACTAGCTAGCCAGGTCCTTGGTATCCTGTTTTAATACCTAGCCCCAAACTAAGCATAGCTTTATAAATAAATAAATATTCCTGGACATTTCACAAAGCATCATCTGGCCTCAAAGTAACCAGAGCTTGTGTTATGGGTATCACATGACTGATATACTACTTACATACTTTTTTTGGCTTTTTCCTCATGGCCTAACTATTTCTCCTAACTGATTTGGCTACGAGGACTAACATATCCTCATGGCCGAACTCGTGTCAAAATAGGCAAAGTACACTCGTCACCGCAGAGAGGATACTTAGAGGCTATCTACTAATTACTTATGAATATTTTTTTCCCATTAGTCCTGTGATTTATAAGACTATGCTTAACACCTAGCTTCAATGTCAAATTATATTCTTCTGGCGCTTCGGAGCCGCTGCCGCGGCACGCTCGCTTTGCTCGCTCGCCTTGCGCGTTGTTTCCTATACTCTAACGTAACCTAACCAACTGGTTTCGATCTGAAGTATTGCAGAGATATTTTTATTTAACCAAGTAGATAACTCTGCCTCTGCCTTCTACAGCGCAGAAGGCAGAGCTACTACCAACTGAGCTAACATGCCAGTCATGATGTACTACATTATTATAAATACTTACGGGTATTTATCATAATGTGTTCTGATCGCGTAAGTTTAAAAAACTTTATGATGAAATACATTCGTATGTAACCACAATTTAACTGAAACTTGTCGGATACTAAGCCAATTCGCAATCGACAAATTACTAGACGACGTGTTACAAAAACATGATTAGACAATATTCAGATTTGAATGAATGACGCATAGACTATTAAGTTCTGTATACACGAAGCCCGAGTTACTAGCTTGCTAGCTTACTATCCTGGCTTGAGAAACTAGTCGCGTGTATACTAAGATAGTTGTAACCGCGTGCGGAAGCTTACACATCTCCAAATTAACTTTATAGCTCTAATTATACTCTGTTGTGGACTTCTGTTACAGCTGGTGCGGCGGCTAATTGTTCAGAGAATTTTAGAGAACTTCAAAAAGCGCAAATATGTCGGTTTCGAAAGGGCCTTTTGGAAGTTGAAGCCGTAGACCCACGGAGAGCCCATCATGTTTTCAATTTTTTTCTGGTAGTCTTCTACCAGTCTTTCTAGTGCTAATTATGATAGCTTCTACGTTCTATGTTTCAGAGGGAGACTCTACACTTACAAGAACAACAAATGATCTGCGACTTTTGTTTATTCGATGATTATCATTGAAGAAATATGCAGTCAAGTTTGCTTTAAAACTGGTAGAAGTAGGTTACTGTGCCTTCCTATATTAGTATACCAATAAATATAGTTCAATCTCAGTAGATCCATTGTCGAGACCCAAAGCGAGCAAAGCGAGCGTGCCGCGGCAGTGCCCGCCGAAGCGCTAGAAGAATATACTTAGGACAAAAATATATCTATTAGCAATAAAAAATCTCATCAGATCTAAATGATTGGGAAACCAATATACAGAGAAAATAATATCTCACTAGATCCATTATGGATCTGGACAATGGATCTACTGAGATTGATCGGAACTTATGTACTTTCGCGGGTTTATATCGGTAGGTAAAGTGCTTGGAAACATTGTTGACAAACTAGGGTTGTCGATATTATAAATGAAATGAAATATAAAATTTGAAATTTGAAAATAGAAAATCTTAGTATTTTTACTTCCACACCTATTCATTTTCATGGTCGGAATTACCTACCCCCTAAAGCTTACAACACTAGTTCCGGAACACCCTGTAGATTCTAAACGATTCTTTGGTATTTTATAATCTGTAATGTCTGTGCATTTCCATAAATAAAATAGGTAAACTTATATAAAATTACTCAGCATAACAAGTGCAATTATATCTCACTTTATTCTACGTCGTAAACGTACGATAACACGTTATATTTAGCTTTATATTGCGGTAAATAATACTCCTATAAAGTCAATATGAAGTGACAGACGCGACGTGGTGGATGCATATATTGCAAATACGAGTAACGACTTCAAACAGTTACCTCTCTTATCGGTCAACATAATTAATAAATCGGTCAAGAACGAAAATCGCGCCTAGAGGGCACGTATAATATGTATTTATTTACAAAAAAAGGTGTATTAGTAGTATATCAGTCATGTGGTTTCCATAACATAAATCAAGCTCTACTAATGTACTTGATGATGATGTGTAAAATGTCCCGAATTATTTATATATTTATTTATTTATGCCGCATATCGACACTCGCCAGTAAATTAAAACGACGAAATCCTGTGACGAAGAAACATGAAATTTGGCAAGAAACAAGGTCTCACAGCACATTTTACACAATTTGTACTTCATATAGAAAAATATAATTAACATTTTAACTTTTTTTTGCTGCCCGCTAGTAAACTATAAAAAGTAGCCTATGTCCTTCCCCAAGGTTCCATCTATCTCTTTACCAAAATTCATAAAAATCGGTTGAGCGGTTTAGGCGTGAAAACGTAACAGACAGACAGACATACAGAATTACTCTCGCATTTATAAGTAGGACAGACATAGGCTACTTTTTGTCTCAAAAAACCTACATAGGTAGGTATTAGGTATATTACACATACCTATAAGCTTATAATATTTGATCTGCCTCTTATAGTTTCTTGAAATGTTTATATCTTAAATTTTTAGTCTTAGGTTTTTTTAACTTAGGTTTTTTTAATTTGTGTATTATGTTGTATAGTGATTGTACCTCTGAAATAAATAAATACTTAAATAAAAATAAAAATGTACACCTATGAAATTGCTAATAAAATCTGATTCAAATATTTTCTTTTATTATTTTAAGAAACGAATATACTAATAACTAATAAACTAATCACGCGAACAAAATCGCGAACGGATCAGCTAGTTAGGTACCTATACCTACATTATACCTACCTACTAAATGGGCGCTATACAACTTATGGCAACTTATCTGACTAGTGTGAGACCAATCATGGCGTTGAGATTAGAATTCACCGTGTAAATAAAGCCTAAGACGAATCATAAAAATCAAAAATAATTTCGCAGTCGCCGCCTCAGCCGGGTCACTGACCCATCGCAGTGACCAAGAAGGAACCGATGACAACGAACAGACGAGGTGCAGACTGAAACCCGCTAAACCAGTTACCAAGACGTTATGACCACAGTCTTCATAAAACTCTGTATCTAGGTATCTATAAGTACTGTAAGTATCGTGGGTACCTCTGCAAAAAGAAAGTAAGTACCTACTTACCTACTAGCTTTAAATAAAAACTCACTTCGCAGACTCTTTTCTTATTAAAATGACTCATTGACTTCTTAGTAATACCTACAACATAGAATGTTTCCTCAGTCAATACAATGGTGCTTCTAAGTTACGCGATACAGAACTCCTCTCACTACTGACTTAAATGCGTCTTGCAAGGCTTACTGTATTCTTTCATTATCGAACAGCTGTTCCCGCTATATACGATAGACGATAAGGCTTAAAATGGCGCCAAAAAATCTTCACACACATGTGAGTTCAAAGAGCAACAAATGCTTCAATTTTTGTTTTAATTTTACATTTCGAAACACCAGTACGTATCCAGTTTCCAAAGACCTGAATAAACCATATTTAGAAAATATTATTGTACACTCTTATTTAATTATCAATAAGGTTCAACTTACAGCAACATCCAATGTTGATGTTGAAGACATGTCAATAGTGAAGATCCCATCGCCACTGCTTGCCGGGACCACTTTTGACGTACGTTTGGGCACTTTAAAACAACCGACCACATTAAATGTGCGCACCATTTTGACAATCACGTATCTGACACTGTTTTGATGGTTTTTATCACATTAATATTGGAAAACACCGTCAATAAAACGGAACGCGTAGCCGTGCGCTCGCGCAAAGCATGAGCGCGCAAATGACAGGTATCATTGGGTGTTTTTATCGTGTACCAGCCAGGTAGTAAGTTTGAACAAAAATAACGACCAACACCCATGCTGTTTATCATGGCAATCGTGCCCATACCATCGCCCATGGTAAATCATTGATGGCTTTGAGAGATAAAATTGTTTATTTTTTTGCGCCGTTTCTGGAAATAGGATAATTGGCTAATGAATCGACATGGTCGTGTGTTATTCTTGTTTTAAAACAATTATTTTGAATCAGTAAGCGTGCGTTAAATTGGCGAAGGTTTTTTACAACATGCGCACGAGTGTGATCTTTAAGTTCGGTAGACATATCATGGTAGGTAGTAAGAGGCACGTCCAAAAAATTTAAATAGCATAAGTCCACATTTTGCATACCTGATAATAATACATACAGGTTGCAAATCCATTTTCACGAAGGATTTTACAAAGACGAATTTATGATGGTAAACCAACTCGTTACAACATTTCAAATAAAATATACATACTAAATACTTGTAACAACAACAATTCATCATCATCATCATCATCATCATCATCATCATCATCATCATCATCATCATCAGCCCATAGTAGTCCACTGCTGGGCATATGCCTCCCCTAATGAGCGCCATTGCGCCCTGTCTTCAGTTCTACGCATCCAGCTTCTGCCGGCAGCCTTTCGCAGTACGTCACTCCACCTTGCCGGAGGGCGTCCTACACTACGTTTGCCGAGCCGCGGTCTCCACTCAAGAACTCGTTTACCCCAACGGTTATCGGTTCTTGCAGATATGGCCAGCCCACTGCCACTTCAGCTTACTAAGTCTCTGAGCTATATATATAGCTCAAATCAAAAATGTATATATGTATACTCGTATATATAACAACACCAAATAAGGCTCAGTTATTGCAATATCTTTGATTTTTTAAGTACCTTAAAACTAGTGGCTCTGTGAGCTGTAGACCTCGCAAACATTTTTCGAAATGACTGAACAATAACTTTTTTTACGTTTTCAACTCAAATTTCAAAATTCCAAAAACTGAATCGACAAAACAAATCTTTATACATAATTATAGAACCTGTTCACAAAATTTCACGAGAATCGGTTGAGAAATGCGACCTGTAGAGAAGAACATCCTGACAGACAGACGTACGAAAGCATTTTTGCCTAAGCTGAAACGGAGACACTCGTTCGTGCTTTGCACTCGCTCGTTCAAGTTAAAAAATACTGCCTATTCTGCTATAAATAAATAAATATTGCTGCACAATACACAACACCATGTAGCTCAAAACTATGCATAACTTGTATTTTAATGATCAGATGACTGATAGCATTATTAAATATTTGTATATGCATTATGATACTTTATAACACCCAGACACAGAACAAACATATAATATATTCATCACACAAATGTTTGACTTGGGTCGAACCCCCAACCTACAGAGACAGACCACAGAAAAGTCACGAGAAAGCATAATATCGATTTTCGATTATCGATTTCGTTTACTTGGATGACATATTTTTTGGCTTATTCCGTTTATCCACCCTAAAACAGCCACCCTGAGGTGGATACCTGGAAATGTGTGTCCATCTATCCACCTTGACCGGGGTGGAGAACCGGAATTCACATCTGATTTTTCTCCTGACTTTTTAGCCAAAGTACAGTTTGAATAAAATTATCTATTAAATAAAAACTTGCAACCTGTATTTCTAAAAATAACTTTTTCACTAAACAAAAATAATTATAACTTATCTACTAACTAAAAATAAATAAAAAAGAGTACACCCATGCCAAGCTGAGGCGGGGCTGGTAGTCACTACATAGTATAAAAGAAGCGGCCAAGTGCGAGTCGCACTCGCCCATGATGGGTTCCGTAGCAGCAAGTAAAACAATATAAAAGTTCTTGTAGTTGTTGTAACTTGTTGTAACTTTGATCGATGTTTTAATAATATTTACGATTTATGACGTATTAAAAAAACTACTTACTAGATCTCGTTCAAACCAATTTTCGGTGGAAGTTTGCATGGTAATGTACATCATATATTTTTTTAGTTTTATCATTCTCTTATTTTAGAAGTTACACGGGGGGACACACATTTTACCACTTTGGAAGTGTCTCTCGCACAAACTATTCAGTTTAGAAAAAAATGATATTAAAAAATGTATTGTTTTTTTTTCTATTTTTCGTGAAAATCTTAATGCGGTTCACAGAATACATCTACTTACCAAATTTCAACTGTATAGTTCTTATAGTTTCGGAAAAAAGTGGCTTACGGATGGACAGACAGACAGACAGACAGACATGACGAATCTATAAGGGTTCCGTGCCATTTGGCTACGGAACCCTAACAAAGTCGCTTCCCGCTATCTGTCTGTCCCTATGTATGCTTAGATCTTTAAAACTACGCAACGGCATTTGTTGCGGTTTTTTTTAATAGATAGAGTGATTCAAGAGGACGGTTTATATGTATAATACATGCATAATATAGTAGAGAAACACTGATAATTGTAGAGGTTAGCGTATATGGGTTCAACGTATTAGAACTACTGAGCTACAGCAACGCGTGGCCGGGTCAGTTAGTTTTTAATAAATTTTGCAATATGCCCAGAAAATGACCAACACTTATTTCATTATTGAGTAGACGTAGTTGTGTATCCTGGATAAATACGTCCCTTTTAATGTATATTTGCAATCGCTTTCTATTTTTTTTGCAGCAGTAGACGTGTTAGCGAAAAACTATAGGTTTTTCCAAAAACCTAACTAAATGTGGATGTTTGTGTATGTTTCTGTAAATGACTGTACATAGGCAGGGGGGGAAATCGGAAGAAAGATGTTATAAAAATTACGAATGTCCACCCCGGCCAGGGTGGATAGATGGACAAGCATTTCTGTGTATCCACCTTAGGGTGGATAAACGGAATAAGCCATTTTTTCCAGCTATTTTGATTTTAAAACCAAACCATTTAACCGATTTTTATGATGAACCGATGATGAAATTTCTAAGGGATCAATCGGGAAGTACCCTTTCCCATGAAGAAATATTTTTTCAAATCGGTTCATAAATGACGGAGTTATAAGGAAAAGTAAAATTTAAAAAAAATACGGGTTGCACTCCGGGAGTGCCGACAGAAGTGAAAACTTATTTTGGCGCGTTAGACATTTTTTAGATGGGTACTATGTTTATTGGGTTATTGGGTTACTAAAAATTTTATTGACTAATAAAATACAATTCATAAATAAAATACATTATTTTATTAGTTATTAGAAACTTTAAAATACATTTAATATTATTTTATGTTTTTGTTCAGAATGTAGATAATGGCTTCAATTCTGTTGGCAGACCTTATTTTAGCTAAAATTAGTTTGGTTAGCAAACTAATTTTAGCTAAAATAAGGTTTAGAAGTGTCAAATGTCACTTTGGTATTCTGCTGTTACCAACTTATCCTAATTTAATTTTATCTAATTTAGTTAAGCGTTCCTAATTTAGTTAGATAGTATCAACCAAATAGGTTTTACAAATGCTATGTAAAATATTCTAACTAAAATATATTTTAGACAATTCCTAATTTTAGAAATGAACCAACCGAATTGCCACCAATATATCAAAGAACCTAACTCAGTAAAACTTCTCCATGCAAAAGTAGACTGTAAACATATGAATTAAGGTTTATAATCAAATGGGGCGAGCGCGGCAGCCCTGCGTCTCGTAACGATGTCGCGACTCCAGAGGTTTTACCTCATCTAAAAATATGCGTACCGCGCTAAAAGAAGTTTTCACTTCAAAAAGTACAACCGAATTTAGAAACACCTACTTTTTCGAATTCGATTAAATCCATTTGAACAAACTAGAAACGCTCTTGCAAATGCTATAAATATTAGCATTACAAATTAGCAGTGAAAGTATGGCTTGCGTAAAACAAGGACAATGACTGCTAAAGATACCGTGACGTCATATTCCGTGGGTTACTGAACAATAGCTGAACGAATTAACATAACCACGGACTTAAACCCTTCCAAAAACAGATAGACAGCTAGGTATAGTGGTATAGCATGATACTAATCGTAGCATGATAACATAATATTACCTCTGTTACGCAGAGGGTCAAGACCGCAGGACAAATATTTGCATGATTTGCAAGTTATTTTTTAAATAATAAAGCCGGGTATTTTACACAGTATCATCTGGCTCTAAAGTAAGCAGAGCTTGTGTTATGGGTAGTTAAATTAGGTACTTACCACATCACTGATATACAAAATACATAAGTACTTTTTTTTATACATTCATATTATACATTGAAACACCCAGACCCGAGACCTCTGTGGCGCTGTAGGCCATGGTTCGACTGAGACGCAGAAGGTTTCGGGTTCGATTCCCGTCACGGGACAAATGTTTATATGATCTGGAAATATTTGTCTCGGGTTTGGGTGTTTCTATGTATAATATGTATCTATTTACAAAAATATATGTATATATATAAGTAGTATATCAGTCATGTGGTACCAATAACACAAGCTCTGCTTACTTGGGACCGTATGATGCTGTGTGAAATGTTATTAGTAAAAGGCATTATTATTATTATAATATCCAACCTAAAACAAAACAACAAACTCGTTTTACACGCGATGATGGTACCGATACCACTGTACCGAGCGCGTCTATATCTTTTGCATAATAATATGTATCAGGTACAGTTTTATATTTCATTGAGTTTACATTTTGATAAACAAAATAATACGTGAGTAAAGCACTCACGTATTATTTTGTCGATGGATTGATTGAGTTTGTATTAAAAACGTTATTTTTAACTGACTTCAAAAAGAGGAAGGGGGGGTTCTCAAGTCCAATAATATGTATGTATGCATAATAATATGTATATATCAGTACAGTTTTATATTTTATTGAATTTGTATTACAAACTTTATTTTTAACCGACTTCAAAAAGGGGGACGGAAGTTCTCAATTCGGTGGGTCGGTATATCTCCGTAATTTATGAACTGATCTGAAAAATCTTTTTTTTACGTGAAAGGATATACTTCCCGATTGCTCCCGATAGGCATTTCATCAAAATCGGTTCAGTAATTAGGTATTTAAATCAAAATAGCTGGAAATAATATTTCATCCAATCCAAGTAACCGATATTTCGATATTATGCTTTCTCGTGACTTTCCAATGGTGTTAACTGACCTCTAAAAAAGGTGGTTCTTAATTCCGTTGTTTTAATATTGGTACGTCATTTATGAACCGATAAAAAAAAATCTTATTTTGTGTGAAATATACTTTCCAATTTTATCAAAATAGGTTCTCATTCGGTTGTATTCTTTTATATTCACAAATGTCCGCCATTATTTATATAGGTAAGGGCGTTGTAGTTCAGTAGGTTGTGTACTAAGAAATGTTTGAATATCAACCATAGCACAGCAGGGAGTTAAAGTATACAAGAATACATATAATACTAGCTGCTGCCTGTGGCTTCGTGCGCGTGGCAGCTACATAAAAAGTCCTATGTTTATTTCCTTAAAGCTTGATTAGTGTTTTTGTTAGACTAGTAGACAAATATTTGACTGACTATTATCTGAACAAGGCCGATTTTATTAAAAAAATATTTTTTAATAATATATTTTTTTTTGTCTGCTGACCCTCTACCTTACTGTTTCACTGTGTCATTTAATTGAATTTAAACAATCATCATCGATTATCATTGGCCTTAGTTCACATGTTGAAGGTGATTTAGGTGGCGTTATTCAAGTGAGCAGTCATTTTTGATTGAAAACTTTCGTTCATGGATCATGGACTCCAGCAAGCTGAGGTGGGTGAAGTTTCCTCTCCACTGACGCCACTCTGCCTGGGATTCTGCTTGATAATGCAGGCCTTCGCAGGTACCCACACTAACCTCTCGATCTTGCAGACAGGACCCGCAGGAAAGACGAGTGGCGGCTGGCACCGAGCTGGGTTTGTTTTATGTTTTCCTTCTCTGTTGATAGCTCTTCTGTTAGTCAGCAGAGGGACTAACCCCCAATCATCAGTCTCCAAGCAGCACTCATCTGGGATCAGTTTCACGTAGAAATCCTCACTTGAAGTGTTATTCAGTTCAGTGAGAAATATCAACCCGATTTTACAGCTAGATGCAGCGATGAGCCATTTTTGGTGATCCTCAGCTGATCTTTATGGAGTACAGCGGACGGTAAAAGTAAAAAACTTATAAAGTACGGAGCAAAATACCTATTGGGTAGAAAAATCTTGGGTCGAACGGGGAAGCACTAAAATTTCATAAAGCGAGTCGTTACTAGTTCTTATATCAGAATATTCTGTGGTTTGGCGCCCGACATGTTTGCAAACTAATTATAAATCAGGTTTTTATCCTAAGAATTACATCCTTCTCACGATTATTTCAAAGAACGCGGAGGTATGCGTATGCGTCATATATTTTCCTTATCGTTCGAACTAAATCGTTACGAGATCAATTTTATTTATTTTTCTCAAGTTCCTACGATATTTTTTCTTTATTCTGCAAAGTCATAAATGAGATCATGGATTGATAATATCTAATTAATATCAGGAGTTTTAAATACTGAAATATAAAGGAATAATGTTGCGAATGTTAAAAAAACGCTATAAACTTAACACAAAATATGATAATAATGTTTTAAAAATTACTAAGAAAGCAGACTAAATATTTATAAAAGTACAAAGTTTCGTGAACTTGGATGATATTTTTTTTCTATTTTGATTTAAAAACCAAACTACTAAACCGATTTTGATGGAATTTCTAAGGGATCAATCAGAAAGTATAGTCCGACAAGAAAGAGTAGAAATTAATTATTGATGAACTAAAATTTACTATAAACTGGCAACTCTTTATGAAAGGCCACTGTGGACGCTGTAGTGAATTTGTCGCCAGATTCAACTTTTCTTTGCAAAATTATATTATGCACGTATTTTTTTTGATAAAGTATCGTCATGCTTTGATTCATACCTACTTTTGGTTATATTTAAAAATCATGCTTAATTCGTTTTCGAATTCGAATTGGTTTTGTTGACATAATAGTATACAAATTGCCAATGATAAAAAAATATATTGGTATTTATATAGGTAGGTATGATGTGATTTATGTATGTAGATTAATTTTCATTAAAATAGAATAAAGAATAAAAAAAACAGACGTAAAAATAATTTCTTGAAATCTTATTTAAATTTCTGTTGGACTAACCAGAAGAATTTTCCGCTAGTGGAAACACTGCACTATTTTATAGTGCAATCCTTTATTTTTGATACTTTACTTATCTGGAAGCGATGCTGTGAACATGTGAAAAAAATCGAAAAATAATATTATGAGCGAGGTCGAACCATGTACCAAAACATTGAACAGCTGGTAATACAACACGGTGATGAAAGCTCTAGCGAGGAATCTGAGAGTGAAGATAAAAATTATGGTATGGCAGGAACATCTAATTATGTTCTACCACAACATTCTGAAGAAGAATCGATGTCGGGTATCTTTGAGTCATCAGAGTAATATATGTATGATATAGTATTATATTCTTATTCAACAAAATTGTCTATTATTAAGTTTTTTTCCCCTCTTAGTATAAATATAAATATAAATATTCTTGCTTTCTTTCTAAGTAGGTACCAAGAAACATAGTGGGTTTAACATAATGGGTTTGATTCTTATTCAGGACAAACCTTTATGTGATGAGCATAAATGTTTGGTGTAAAATTTGATAAAATAAGAACAGCAATGTGTTGTTTAAAAATATCAAATATCAAAACGTTCTGCCATAGTATATGGTGATACCATGTAAACAATAGTGGCGCCCTCATTTATTTTCTACTCTTTCTTGTCAGACTATATATCCTTTTCATATTATTATATGTAGTTGACTTAAAAAAGGAGGACGTTCTCAATTCAACAGATTTTTTTTTATGTTGGTACTTCATAATTCCGTCATTTATGAACCGATTTGAAAAATCGAATTTCATGTGAAACGATTCATACTTTTCGATTGGTCCCATATACATTTAATTAAAATCGGTTCAGTAGTTAGGTATTAAATCAAAAAAACAAAAAAAGATGCCATCAACTTGGATGAAAATAAATTTTCATATTTTGCTTTCTTGTGACTTTCCAGTGTTGTTTACGAATTTTGAAATATGATAAAGAACTTAAAAAGCGCAAAATAAAAACTTTTATAACCGGCTTCAAAAAAAGTAGGTGGTTCTCAATTCGGTTGTATTTTTATGGGCTCAAATTTCATTCAATGAAGTCGGTTTTCTTTTTAGTTTATAAAACGTAATTATTTTTAAATCAGTTCATAAATGACAGAGTTATGAGGTAAAAACATTTAAAAAAAACCGAATTGATAACTTGCTCCTTTTTTTGAAATCTGTTAAAAAGAGTACTTGATGGCAGAAAACGTACTAGCAATGCTTCTGGTGCTGCAAATGTCTGTAGGCGACGGTAACTGATTGCCATCAGGCGAGCCGTAGCCCGTAGGCCTCTTTGACTCCCTATATTATAAGAAATCAGTTAAATTTATTTAAAATAATTACAGGAATGTACAGAATAATATAAGATTCATTTGAAACAGTTGAGATAGCTCAACAATAAAACTAAATGAAAAATTTGTATAACAAAATATTATACTCCTGGAAACTACTTCAAATCACTTAAAAAGTCTTGATGCCCTCAATCCTCTTGAAGAGATTGATCTTCATTTTGAGGACACCTAAGATCCAATCAGCTGACAAAGCCACAAAACGTGCGTCATGTTGCGAGTGGTGTCCTTCGATGCAGAAGCACATCTGATCAAAGAAAGAAACGTGAGAAGAGAATTATATGGAAAAGATGAAACCACAAATGCAAAGCCCTTCCATCTCAAAAGTTCTTCTTCTTCTTGTCGAGGCACCAGTTATTTAAAACCAGTCTGGTGAAAGAATTAAAGTGCGTCTCAAAGGCACTTTTCGTGCACTTGGCACGTGTTTAAACTTTTTAGGTTCTACGCCATAGTGTGTAGTGTGTGGTCGGCATACTATGGCGGGTCGGGTCTGGGTGTTTCTGTGTATAATATGAATGTATTAAAAAAAAAAATTATAAGTAGTATATCAATCATGTGGTACCTATAACACATGCTCTGCTTACTTTGGGCCAAATGATGCTGAGTGAAATGTCCAGCATTATTTATTATTCCTAATGACAGTGTTACAAACAATATCATCCGAAGTTATCTGCCAAATGCACAAAAAGAGGCGCATTTTAATCTTTTAACCACACATGCTCGTAAGAACTATAAGATAAGACAGATAAGATACTCGCACGATAAGAGATAATGAAATAATATGAAATTTAGAGATAGATCTATAGAAACTAAAAGCTGTTATTATGTATGTTTTGTCCGCATCAGAATTACACGATCCAAGATCTACGAAGCTTAACAACAATACGTAGCATGATCTACAAGGATTTATATCGCCTGGTGCTGTTGTACCGTGGACTTTATGAAGGGTGTATCCCACTATTTTCATGGAAATATAAAATAGGAAAAGTGGGACTAGCGTTTGTTGGAAATTATAACCCATTATTTCTATAAGTCCTTATTGAAAGAGTAAAATCAGATCAGAACCAGTTGGTTAGGTTATGTTAGAGTATAGAAAACAACGCGAGCGAGCGAGCAAAGCGAGCGTGCCGCGGCAGCGCCAGAAGAATATTGTTACTATAGTTCCATGATTCGGTTGACCGGACAGCTGTTTTTTTTCTTGGAGCTGTCAACTGTAACACGAAAATGTACACGCCGTCATAGGAGGTGATGCAGTGTTTTTTTGAGAATCAGTCCCAGTATTTCCATCAAGATAAATATTTAATGGAAATAGTGCGATACACCCTTTCTGAAGACTGTGTGCTGGGTATTCAACAAATGTGACAAACCTTTGGAATCCCACGAATGTCAGGAGATTCAACGTGATCATCTTCAACCCTGAAGAATACAGAGACTGTCGCTTGAGGTATAGGGTACTCTTTGGTTGGCTGGCTGAAGATGGCCTGCAAATAGACTATAGGTTTGAGGTCCAAAAAACATATCTTTATGTTCCATAGAGCACTTACCTCTGTGTCTGAGGTATCTTTTTTTTTTTTATCCTGTAAATATGTATGTACATATTATTTTTATCATAAATCACTTATATTATTTTCATCAACCCATTTTCAGCTTAATAGATTTCTATCCATCCTAAGGTTGTCTGGCAGAGATCGCTATCTAGCGATAAGACCGCCCATTGTACTACCGTGTAGCTAAACATTGTTTCGTATAATAGTCTAATGTATTTTGTGGTGTGCAATAAAGTATTTTCTATCTTCTATCTATCTATCTATCTTGAAAATAGATTTACTAAATTAGGAGATGCAGGGGTGAGTTTACGTTTGTTTGGAAAAATCATGACGCGAAGCAAATTGCGGAGTTTTAAGTTTCCTTATTAGTAGAGTTTAACTTGTAGGTAAATATGAGTGTATTTCAGTAAATGCCAGATATGGTTAAACGTATTTTTCAGTAGGTAACCACGGTAGGCATTATAGTGGGTTTATGCCCATATATGTTCTTTGTGGTTTACATTTATAACTGTCTATATAATATTAACAATAACGTTATTGGTTTTCATTATTAGGTACCTTTTGAATTAGAGAATTATAATTCGTTGTACATAAAGCGATATCGAGTTACGTACACAATATTGAATGTATGGTACAACTAATATTATAAATGCAATAGTAACTATGTCTGTCCGTTTGTTACGTTTTCATGGCTAAACGGCTATACTGATCTTGATGAAATTTGGTAAGAAGATGTATTGCTTTTGGGAGAAGAACATAGGCTAATTTTTGTCTCAAAAAACAACCTCGAAGGGGATAAAATAGGGGATGAAAGTTTGTTTGGGCAACTCATATATCCTTAAGTTAGGGATCAGAAAATTCATATTCAGACGTTTGGTAAGAAGTATTGAATGTACGATCCCATACTAATATTATAAATGCGAAAGTAACTATGTCTGTCTGTTACATTTTCACGCCTAAATCACTGATCCGATTTTGATGAATTTAGGAATAGGGATAGCTGGGACATAGGGTACTTTTTATGGAGGTACCACGCGTGCAAAGCCGCGGGCAGCAGCTAGTTAGCTGTAAAGTTGAAACCTAAAGTAGGATTTTGAGGTACATTGGAACAAAAGCCGTGATGTCTTTTTGAATCTGTATTAACTTGATAGTTACAAAAACTCGTCAAGCCTGTTAGTTAGTTAGTTTCGTTAGTTAGGTTAGCTTTGGATGCTACTTTTGGATAAATGGTCAATACTACAGGTACCTCAAAGTAGTAATACTGGGAACACTCGTCTTGCGTGATACCCTGGTACTTCAAAATGTACATGAGGAGCGGAGTGAGGCACCACTTCTTCTCTATTGCATCTTTTATCAAGGCCTCACTGGTCTTCGCGAGGGGGATGCCGAGGCTGTTGAGGGGCAACTTGATCTGCTCTCCGAGGATATAACGGCTCTCTGATAAAAACAAAGTGAAGTTTCTTTTGGCTCGGATCCCAGAACACGGAGATGTTTGAGCCCAAAGCTTCTTGCAGATTTTAATGTTATAATTACGATTTAAAAACTAAAATCCTAATCGGTTCAGGCGTATTTGAGTAATCGGTGAACATACATAAGTGAACATATATAAAAATATATTCCGACGAATTGAGATCTTCCTTCTTGTTTTGAAGACGGTTAAAAAATGATTATGTTATTTGAAGATGGTGATTGGGTAAGACGAGGACGCTAAAAGTTATGATAGTGGCCGATGCTATTCAAGTCTTGAAGACAAGGAATCCAAGGAAACCAATGTCACTCAACCAATGGCTGCCGCGGAAATGAGATCATGCTATAAAATAATTAACATTCTAGTTACATACACTAATAAGGCCATTCTGGATGTTTGTGTTCGATATTACTTACTGGCAAGTTGTAGTAAATTTTGCCGCAACCCTAAAAATTCCTTGGCCTTATTTAAGACAGACACCACTGTATCTATAGCTTGATCTTCATACAATTTGATTTTAGGCAAATTCATGGTTTTCCTGTAAAACTACTATATTTTCATGGAAATGTAAGAAACAATGAGAAATACGCATTAGTAAACCATGACAAATAAAAAGTAGTTATCTTCTTCTTTGTTAATGGCCTGTGACATACTAACGTCAATTTTGCCAGTGTCAAGTGTTTATAGTCAGTTTGTTTGTTATTAGAGTCTTAGTCGATGGTCAATTGTCAATTCTAGACGTCACGCGGAATGGCGTCTAGAATTTTCTTGGGATTCCTTGTCAAATCACATTGCATCACAATACACATATAATTCTATTATCCATACCCGTGCTGTAGTCACAATTTATTCATTAAAATTCCGCTAAGATTACTGAATAAAACATGCAATAAAACGGGTAAAAAATATTAAATTAGCAGAGCTATGTTACTCCATGAAATGACAGACGAAGAATCAAAAGTAGTTCTCTAAAATATTGATAAGCTTAGACACTGACATAAACATTAAAAACTATGGTAAAAAATAAACGAAACTCTTTATTAAGTAGTCGTTTTGTCGAGGTTGTACCTTCATAGGCGCATGCTACACACTCGATATTTATCAGAATAATTAACGTGATATTTATCTTGCAATATTTATAATCTACATATTACATACTCGATACTAATCGTGTCACTACAACGGGATTTCATTCACTAAAGACGTTACATATTCCGAAAGCAGTAACGTAATGAGTAACGTAATAGTGAAGTCAGCTTTCGGGATACTCGAAAATTTACACCCACGCGTAGGTATGGTTGGTTATAGCTATTTCGATGTGTTTGCTCTTGACTGCACCCGTGGAGCAAACTTGTAAGAACTTTTCTCTTGTCATTTATTATTATTATTATTATTTTAGTACAAGTGTAAACAATTAAATTTTAGGTGTATTTTATTGCAACGTGATTCTCAAGAATCCAAGAAAATTTTATATTGTAATTTAGATTAGACAAATGACGATCGACTGCAACTGTGACGTTATTATAACAAAACTTAACCACTTATCATTGGCAAAATTATTATGGGAATTATGGGAATTAAGGGAATATTATGCTATTATAGGAAGAAGAAGGAGATCATTTCTGGTCGTCTTGCGAAGCGAACACTACTCTAATATTATTTATTTTTCATTCAACTACGTAGTAATGTTATCATTAATCACTACAAAACCGATCACAACGGTCGGTCGGAACGGTCTTTTTTGCTTAGAACCAAAACAGTGCAGTAATTTTATATGAAATCTCATTATTGCACTGTTTTTTACTATTTATTTAGATATAAATTTACCACAGAGGTTTAATATCTCCCATTAAGTTTAATATAAAATGTTTGCATTCGATCAAAAAGATACTGGCTGATAATAAAAATCGGCTGAATAAAACCGACTTGGTGAAAAAAAGAACAAATGGCGCGCATCTTGTATCATTGTGAAACTTTGATTCTTCATATTTTTAGTTTGACTAGGTATATTTTATCACAGTAGGTAGATTGGTAGTTAAAAGAAAAGTAAATTACGCACCTTGCTAAAGAGAGTAATTAATGCACTCGTGTTAATTCAGTGCCCTCGCTAGCGCTCGGGCACCAACGTAACACTCGTGCATTAATAACTCACTTTGCGCTCGGTGCAACAACCTACTATTTCTCGAGTTATTTCCGGTTTTATTAGTAATTTTGTTTTTTTTTTATTTAAATAGAGCTAGAGTTATTGACTCGGGCGTAAATAATTGGAATAAAAGCTAGTGTTTCTTTATAATTCGAGCAAAAATAATCCGTAGTTATTTTGTATGAAAGGCACCATTTTATATAAAACTAGTTGTCCCGTTCGCGACTTCGTCCACGCGTTTTAAAAAGAAAAAAAAATACCTAATTGTACCGACTGCAGCGCCTTCTGCCGAGCTGATTTGTGAATCTTAACCATCCAGGGCGCCACCCAAACGCATACAAAAAAAATCATTCAAATCGGTTCAGCCGTTACACGTACACGTACAGTAGAATTATATATAAAGATAACAAATGACGAATGACAAGATACGACTTTGTGACACACCATAAACAATATAAACACTTGATCTTCGAGTAAAACACTGAAGAGTCTAAGCCGGAACTTTAAAGAATGACCTACAAACTACCATAACTCAGTAAGGCATGAGACACGTTTACACTGAAAGCTTCTGCTAGTTACTTCTTACCACCTGGTTTGTTCTAGAAACGTCCACATTTAACTTTGTTGGGCTTGGTGTGAACATGAATATCTAATGTAACTAAACTTGAAAGAACTTGTGAAAGTTGAATTAAAATTAGATGTTACGGTCCTTATTTAACAGCTAAGATTCTAACGTGCGCTCATGGTTTCGTACTTATGTCAAAATGCTCTGAATTTTGACAAACGGAAGAGTAAATTCACGCATAGCTTTGTCTCTGAATCATAGCCAAATTCCGTAGTGTTCCCGCTTTTCAGCGCGCTGTTGAGGGTTCGATTTCCTCCTAGGATAAACATTTTTGGGAAGAACATAGGTGTTTGTTCTGTGTCTGGGTGTTATAAAATATCATAAGTATTATATCATTCATCTAGCCACCATAATACTAGATATGCTTAGTTTGGGGCTAGATGGTGTTATGTGCATTGTCCAGCAATATTTATTTTTCTATTTTCGATCCTAAGACGGTGGATTAAAATCCAATAGTGCACCAATGGATTATCCTGGTCGAAAAATGTATGTACGGGCTACCACTCTCTAGTGGTAGAGGAAAACATTGTGAGAAAACTGACATGGTAGAACCTAAAAAAATAAAAAAACATATGTCAAAGTGCACGAAAGGAGTCTTATAGGCGCATTTTAAACTTCTTTTTAACCTTAACCCTTTTTTTATTGAAATAACTAGTGACACGGTAAAAAGAAGAAGAAGAAGAAGCTAAAATCTTTAGAAATGTAGGTACTTCCATTTCGTAGCGTAAATCTAAGTAAATTTTTTGACAGTTTTGAATGGTTTTTCACAGAATTTCGCCTGTCTTCCTAAGACTTTCGCCAGTCGTCTTTGTAGATCCTGATACATTAATACAATACATTCGATTCAAGGGCTTCTGGTATGTACTCTTAAATCGTTACCAAGTGTGTGAGATAGCAAGCGCCGAAACCCTGTTTAGTATACATTCGATTCAAGGGCTTCTGGTATGTACCCTAATAGTAACCGAGTGTGTGAGATAGCAAGCGCCGAAAACCTGTTTAGTTGATCACAGTTGGTGAAACGGTCTAAGGCACACGTTTATGACTCATGCGTTGTTTAATATGGGCACACAGACATAAGGCACTGTTACTAGATGTGTCATCAATGGATAAACCTACCTAGGAAGGTACATGGTGAATTGGTACATACTTCTTGCTGTAATGATTACTATAGAGTAAAAAGAAGTTTTGGCGTAAAATTTCAGCATATGAAATATAAACCACAATTTTTCACGACTACATACATTATTGAATGTTTTAGAAGTTTTATTTATTTATTATAGAATCAATGGTGTTAAACCTTATTAACTATTATGTATTCTGTGTCTTTATTCTAAGTCTCGTATGGATTTCACTGAACTTTTCGTTTAATAACTTTCTCTACTACACATTCATTGTGTCCTCAAAATTTCCATGACCTGCGAAATATAATAAAAATAAGTTCACAGATAAATTTAGAAACTAATTGTTTTTTAAAGTACTTGTTGAGTAGTGGTAGACCCCGCCTTCCAAGCTTAACGTCGTGGGCTCAAATCCGGTAGTCCATCAATGTATTTTTCTGTGTAAGAAATATCTGTACACACAAACAGTGTAGGAAATCGTCAGGAAACTGGTGTCTCCAATCCTACATTTGAAACACGTGCCAAGTGCACGAAAAGACTTTTAAATCTTAATCTAAATAACTAGTTATATAATTTGTGTAAGGAGAGCATTTTAAGTATGCTTACTTATGTATTTTTCTAACGGGGTCAGGTTAAGTATTTTTCTAACATCGTTTATCGCTTCCAGTTACTCTATAGCTTGCTATGTCATTGGACGTCATAAGAGTATATGCGCATACGCCGTCAGTCAGTCCAATAACACAAGATCATGCACTTGAACGTACGATAGTGTTCTTATCATGTGAAAACTCTTACAAAAATACTTGTAACAGTCAAATAACTAAAACTAATCTTTAATCAAATATTTTGATCGTACAATTTTATCATTTATTCATTTGAGTGTTTCGTTTGACTTTGAAGTGTTAAAGATATCAAGTGTTTTGTTTCAAGTTAGCTCAAGAGTCTTTGAAAATTTTGAGAAACTTTAAAAGACTTTGACAGGGTTTAAATTAAGTGTTTAAAGTTAAATATGAGGGGTGCATTAGATTGTGTTTCTGCTAAAATATCTCCAACAGAGAGTACGGAAATCTTTGCAATTTCGTACTCCGCGCCTGATCTGAGGGAAAAGGTAAGCTAGATGGAACCTAGTATTGCTGGTAATTTGCAAGTTTTATAATTAGACAGGCATTCACTCGTCGAAAACCATTTGTACCTGTGTCTGTGTCACCTGTGTCTACAACTTGGTTTTGTGTTAGTAATCCTAGAACATATATTTTATCATAACTTATAGAACTAATGAATTCAATCTGGAGTATTATTATCTGAAATTAAAAATTGCAATTTATAGTTTAATATCTTATAATCTTAATAAACCTATTTATACGTACAATATAACATTTTATAAAAAAACCATCGCATGCGTCATCATGTTGAATTACTTTAACTTAACGTCATCTACTGGCGAGTAGATGAACTAATGCAGTTTAGAAATAAAAACTACTTATGTACTGGGTAGGTACCTGTCTCATTTTTATTTTTATTAATATAAATAAATAAATGTTAGCATAAATTAATAAATAAATAAAATAAAATGTAGAAATAAATAATTCGTGACATTTCACACATCATCTTTGATACTGATACTATACATGTTTTTGTACCACATGATTGATACTGATACTATACATGTTTTTGTAAATACATACATATTATGAACTGAGTAAATAATTATGGAGTTATGTAGGAATAATTAGTATAGGAAAGTTTAAGCAATTTGTTTATGCGACAGTCTTTCGAGTTTAAGTAGCATTTAGATGTATCTACTGTATTAATTGTAAAACCCATTAATATTTGGCGCCAGTTTTACCACATAGCCACAGAATAACAATATTAGTTAATTAGAACTTGGCACACAATTATTAAGTTTTAAACATTAAAAATAAAACAGTCCTTATTAGGCGCGTTGCTCACTGGTAAGTCGAGGTGCGGTCGCGGCGGTCGGCGTCGCGGCTCGGTCGAAGCGTCGTCTCTATGTGGAGTCGAGGCGCAGGCGGCTATGCTTCCGTCACACATTCTATATTTATTTACAGTCATTCTTACAATGGCACTCGTACAAGTCATTGAAGTCCTTAATTTAAATAGAAAAAAAACTTGGATACACCCATATTTGAGACATTGTGACAGAAGAGGAGCATTCAGAGCTACACGTGACTTATGAAAGTATCCCGACAAGTTTAAAAAGTTTTATGGAATATCACATGGTACCTTCGGTTTACTGTTGGAAAAAACGAAAATGTACATACTTAATGTTTATTTTACAGTAAATAATCAATATATATGGAAGTTATCAAAAAATTTACTTTTATTTTGAAACAGAGGCTAGTCAATCAATAGCCGCATCTTGGCTAACTACTGAATACTGTGCTAAAAATATTGATTCGTTCCAATTGTGTGCCTTCCTGGTCGCCTCTTTCTATACAAGAATATGGAGTAACGACTGGTCGATTCGAGTTGGACGCTGGACTTACACGTCTAAACGTAGCTACGCACGAAACGAAATGACTTTATGGCGGCAGAGTCGCGACGCGGTCGGGCAAGACGCCCGCGCGGCGTCCCCGCCTCGACTCCGTGCCGCCTGCACCTCGCCCGTGCCGCGACTCTAGTATGTGAGCGCACTTCCATATATTTCTTAAGAAAACGTAGATGCGGCACGCCGCTTGTGCGCCTGCGCCTTGACGCCGCCTCGACTCTAGCTCGTGTCGGTGACCCCTAAATACTAGCTTAAAATTGAAAATTTTGAATATATCTGAAATTTTTAGGAAATTTTCAGATTGACCTAGTGGAGGATCCTGTTTGGTACCGATCGAATCAACTGAACTTAGGAACGGATATAGGCTACTTTTTATGTATGTACTATAAGTGCGAAGCCGCGGGCAGAAGCTAGTATTTAGGGGGGGTCGCCGACACGAGCTAGAGTCGAGGCGGCGTCGAGGCGCAGACGTAGATGCACGCCGCTTGTGCGCCTGCGCCTCAAGCGGCGTGCCGCATCTACCAAATAGGATCCCCCACTAGGTCAATCTGAAAATTTCCTAAAAATTTCATCGAAATCGGTCCATCCGTTTCGAAGTCTATAGGAAACATACATACACACATCGCCTTTTATAGATATAGATAACTTGAGTCACTTGCTTAACAATATTTCTTCCCCTATATTTTCACCTTTACGGGTGGTATTTTTTGAAATTATACTTACTTACCCTCCTAAATATAAAAATAATTTTCTACATCGAAAATTGAGAATCTTCTTTTTTGATACACTGAGCCAGATAGGAGCCAGCTCTTACGTAACGCAATGTACCAGACGACGTGAAATAATTTTGAAAATGCGATGGGCTCCTGTTCCTCTCGGGCCCAGGATGTTGACTCCAAACGGCTTAAATATGTAGGCCTTATGAATACCAATGAATAACTGATTTACACAACAGAAGAGCTGGTGTACCCCTACCCTTACTATGCCAATTCTTCCACAGTACAGGCTGCTCAACTATGGAACGCACTGCCAGATGCTATACTATTAGACGCGCCAAATCACGCGCTATTTTTAAAGCTTTGATCAGGGAACACTATTTGTCCTGTTATTAACTATTGCTTCTTTATAATAATAATAATAATAATATAATAATACCGGAAATTTCACACAGCATCATCTGGCCCCAAAGTAAGCAGAGCTTGTGTTATGGGTACCACATGACTGATATACTACTTATATACTTTTTTTTAATACATACATATTATACATAGAAACACCCAGACCCGAGACAAATACTTGCAGATCATACAAACATTTGTCCCGCGGCGGGAATCGAACCCGCAACCTTTTGCGTCTCAGCCGGACCTAAGCCCACTGCGCCACAGAGGTCGTTTATGTTATTTAGGTATACATATGTTATATAAGTATGTATCCGTTTATTTAGTTTATCATAATGTATTTAATATTATTTATTTATTTCTGTAATATTAGGTATTGCTGTATTTAACTTTTTGTTATCCTGTAATATGTATGTACATATTATTTTAATCATAAATCACTCATTAATTTCATCACCCCATATTCAGCTATGTTGATATCCATCCGAAGGTTCTGGCAGAGATCGCTACCTAGCGATAATGCCGCCCATTGTACTACCGTGAAGCCGAACATTGTTCATTATAACAGTCTAATGTATTTGTGGCGTGCAATAAAGTATTTTCTATTCTATCTTATAATTAATAGTTAATGTATTGTTTCAATTTATTGCCATCTTTGTTCAATGACATTAGAAAGATAAAGACAGAGCATTTTAAATTGCCACGCTAGTTATGTGTTAAAGAATAGAGGCATAATACAGGCATAAAGTCTTAATTACCTACTTAATTACATACTGGTTATAATCCTTACTATCTTTATCCTTACTTAATATTATAAATGCGAAAGTAACTCTGTCTGTCTGTCTGTCTCGCTTTCACGCCAAAACTACTGAACTGATTTCAATGAAATTTGGTACACAGATAGTCTAAAGCCTGAGAAAGGACATAGGCTACTTTTTAATTGGAAAAAGTGTAAAGAGTTGAAAAGGGGGATGAAAGGTTGTATGAAAGTATTTTCATTTTCAAAACTAGAAGCACTAAATTTGTTGATCCCTCATAATATCATAAATGTGAAATGAACTCTGTCTGTCTGTCTGTTACGTTTTCACGTCTAAACCGCTAAACCGATTTAGTTGAATTTTGGTATAGAGATGGATGGGACCTTGGAAAAGGACATAGGCTACTTTTTATGTAGGTACCATGCGTGCGAAGCCGCGGGCAGCAGCTAGTTATAAATAAAAATAAAATTGCACTGTCACGTAATGTCCATTCAAAATTAATATACACAAAAGTTATGTCAAACTTTTGTCAGGAATTCCTCAGCTATAATAGGATAATATATAGAATAACTAGCTGCTGCCCGCGGCTTCGCACGCGTGATACCTACATAAAAAGTGGCCTATGTCCACAGACAGACAGACAGAGTTACTTAAGCATTTAAAATATTAGTTAAATAATAATAGGATCAATAAAACATTATTTAGGTTTCTTGTAAATACAACTTTTGTAAATACAATGTAGTAGGTACCTACCTAATACCTTATCTACTTTGCACGTTAGTGATGTAATAAATAAGCCACCCCCTATAACGTCGTAGCATGCGCAGGCGCAGAATTTATGCCCCTTGCCTTTATTTATTGGGTGCTAAGTACATTGTAAAATATTAACTCCATTTGTCAATTGAAAGAGACAAGTATAGCTTAATAAACTAGCCAGAGAGAGATAAATATTAAGTTTTATTAGATGCGTTTACTTGGTGGACCTATACCAGTAGGTATCCTGTACATAGGTTACCTACATAACGGTTGCTCAAGAAGGCTATTTATCTATGTAATGAAGGCCTACATTACATAGATTAATTTTATTATTAGATACCTACATTTATTCGCGTTCAATCTCAGTAGATCCATTGTCCAATCCATAATGGATCTAGTTAGATATTATTTTCTCTGAAATTGGTTTCCCAATTATTTGGATGAGATTTTTTATTGCTAATAGATATATTTTCGTCCTAAGTATATTCTTCTGGCGCTTCGGCGGCCGCTGCCGCGGCACGCTCGCTTTGCTCGCACGCCTTGCGTTGATTTTTATACCCTAACATAACCTAACCGAGTGGTTTGCAATGAAAATTCTCATCAGATCCAAACCGATCTACAGAGAAAAAAATATATCTATAGACAATGGATCTACTGATATTGAACTATTATTCGTCACAAGAAGACTCAAACTTCGCGTTTCACGCGCTGCGTCATGAGAAATACGGTTTCCGTGATAGAAAGAGAGGCAAGATATAGGTTAATATAAATATTAGGTAATCAGCACTGTGCGAGTTGAATTGTATTCTATTGACGACTTCTGTGGCGTAGTGTACTAAGGCCCGATTGATACGCAGAAGGTTGCTGGTTCGATTCCCGCCGCACAAATGCTTGTGTGATCTGCAAGTATTTGTCTCGGGTCTGGGTGTTTCTATGTATAATATGTATGTATTTACAAAAACAATAAGTACTTATATCAGTCTTCTGTACCCATAACACAAGATTTGCTGACTTTAGAGCCAGATGATGCTTTGTGAAATGTTTGGCATTTATTAGGTACTCGTTACAAGAAGACAAACAACCCTCGCGTTTAACGCGCTCGCGCTGCGTCAAGATAATATGAGTTACGCGATAAAAAGAGATGCAAGATGTAGTTAAATATAAATATTTGGTAATCAGCGCAGAGCGAGAATTGTATTACATATCGTCGTTGCAGGAGTTTTTATTTATTTAAATGTTTTGTAGACCCTTCTGTACTTTTGTATTCTGTGCCTATACCCAGGTTACCTAGGTACTGAGAATTATTATAGTTATTTGTCGATGACTGTGTTGCCGGTAATTGGCAATAAAATATAGGATTTAATATTTATTGCAAATTGTATGTAAATTTTACGCTTGGAATTACATAATGTTTATCATTTATCTCGTTAAAGCATGGTCTATCATTAAAATTGTAGTGTCAATGATGAAGATGGCTGTAGATTTTAACTCCACATTAGATAACATGTCGTTATAAGATAGATCCCGGATTCTTCGTCTGTCATTTCATGAAGTAACATAGCTCTAATTTAATATTTATTACTCGTTTTATTGCACGTTCTATTCAGTAAACTTAGCGGAATTTTAATTAATAAATTTTGACTACGGGACGGGTATGGACAATTGAATGGTGTGTGTATTATGGTGCAATGTGATTTGAACGAGGAATCCCAAGAAAATTTTAGACGGTCATATCGCGTGACGTTTAGAATTGACAATTGACCATCGACTAAAGTCTTAGTCTTAAAAAACAAATTGACTGTAAACAAAAATAAACACATGACACTGGCAGCATTGACATTATTATGTCACATGCCATAAAGTTTATGGCATGTTGTTTATGGCATAAACAAAGAAGAAGATAGATCCCGGCCATTGCGGAATTACCAACTATATAACATGCAGGTTCATTTATTCTCAAAAGGATGTAACCTAATGGATTAAAACTTTTTACAGACTAGTTAAGATAGTCCAGATAGATATTTGGGACAGCTAGTTTAAAATAATACTGGTTAACTTAATTATCGCGTACTTAATTGGCCCTGATTTTGTAGTTTCGCCGGGCTAACTGAATTTTTAGATAAAATACGAACGATTTGCACCAACGCAACGTCTGAAATTTACTAAATTTACGTTATTTAGCGCATTTAGTCATCAATGAGGTGTTTAAAATTGCGGAAAGTCCTAGGAAAATCAAGTAAAGGAATCAAATGTCAATTTTAACATATTTTTATGTATGCTATGTCGTGCATGGGCAGATAATGGCTGCTATAGTGAGTGGGTAACGGTTTGTTTCAATACGGATAGCGACGGACTAAATGTCTGGTTCTTCAACATTACATTTTCATGATGTTTTATATTTTTCTTAACTGTTACAGCACTTCCACTGTTGGCTGGGTGTAGTGCATGTTAGGATTTGTAGCCATTGCATTTGATGTGCGACAGTTTTGTGAAATGTGTCATGGATACAAGTCAAACATTTATATTTTCTATATCTAGGACTACTTGTAGCTCATTCTGGTGTTTTTGTATTACAGTTCCATGCCATAATTCTGAGATTGTTATTTTTTTAGCCTTAGTTTTAGCGGTTTCGGTGCTATTATTTTCAATCATTTTTAGTCGTAGATGGCATAAGCTTGAGGATTTCATCCAGCTTTTTATCTTCAGAATGCTCTTCATGGATATGCTCACTGCGCGGCATAGTTGCTGTTTTTTTGGCAGCAGCTTGAGCGTATGAGACATTTTTAGTAGTCGTGGTAATTGGGTAGCTTCCGTAAAGAATGTTTTTTTGCGACTTGAGACAGATTTCGAGGTTACTGCTACCGCGTTCCTTTGCTCTCACTACTTTAACGTAATATCCCTGCCGTTCATTTTACATATAATTATAAGTTGCTAAAAAAGCGACAAGCAAATTAAAAATTACAATCTTGTATATATGTAGTTTATAAGTATCTGATAAGTACAGGAAATTCTTCAGGCTCTGTCTTACCGTAGTTCGGTACTTAAATATTTACAGTGCGTCATATAAGCTATGCTGGGGAAAATTATTTACCACAGGCACGTCGCGCCGTGCGTGACGTCCAACAGCAATAGCCAATACTTACCTATATTTGAAGTAGGTCATTATGACGTGCTTCGCCATTCCCATTTCGCCTAAAACCTGTCAATTTATAACGAAAACAAAGGTAAACTAGTTCATCGTCATGAACTAGTTTTAAACGACGTTGAAGCATCACAAAAATATTACAAGACACGGGACGACTACGACACGTAGGTTTAGGTACGATATTTCGTTTTTATTCGAAACACAGCTCCGTTGGTAATGACTCTGTATTCTGCGCTGTAGATTTTGGATTCGATTTGGAGGACAAACATTTGAGTGATGATAAATAAATCAAAATTGGCGGATAATGAAGACAACACCATCTAAGTATAGCTTGTATTATGGACACCAGATGACTAATACAATACTAATCTATTTTTAACCGACTTCAAAAAAAGGCGGAGGTTCTCAATATTTTTGTTTTGTTTGTTGTTACTCCATTTATGATATTTATGAATCGATTTAAAAAAAAATATATGATAAAGGATATAGGTACGAGTACTTTCCGATTGGTCCCATAGAAATGTCATTAAAATCGGTTCATAAGTTTGGTTTCTAAATCAAAATAGGTAGCTGAAAAAGTATGTCATCCAAGTAAACGAATTATCATATTTCTATATAAATGAAGTCGGTTTTCGTATTCGTTTTTAAAATATAATTAATTATACAAACTTATGATACTTTAAAACACCTAGAGACAGAACAAACATTTTTGTACAGCACACAAATAAAATCACAAGGATCACTTTGACAACCACTTAAGTATGTTAGTCAGTCATCTAGTATCTTAACTTATATATATATACTAGCTGTAACCCCTGCGACTTCGTCCGCGTGTTTGTACGAGAAACCATCGAGTTTATATTGTAGTATTATTCAAATCAAGTTTCAAGCAAATCGCACCGCGCTTTAAAAAGTTTCATACATTAGTTTTCACCCATTTTCACACTCTTTATGTGGGTTTTTTATAAATCCTGAAACACGTTTGCATTTATTTTGCATTTTTAGTATTGAAACCAAGTTTCTAAGAAATTAGACCACCCGTTAAAAAGTTCCTATACGAACTTGGACAACCCATTTTACCCCGTTGTATGGGTTATTTTGCAAAATCCTGAAACACCTGTCCATTTATTTTGCATTTTAATTATTTAAATCTAGTTTCAAGCGTTAAAAAGTTTAATACATTAGTTTTCACCCTTTTTCACCCTCTTGGGGTTGAATTTCAAAAAATCCCGCCTTAGTGGGTGGTTTTGCTATAAATGGAAGCTACCTTCCAAATTTCAGCTTTCTAGCTTCAGCAGTTTCGGTTCGGCGACGATGAATCAGTCAGTCAGTCAGTCAGATTAAGCTCTTTTATAGGTATAGATAACAAGCTATGCTAATTTTGGGTGTAGATTATGCTGTGTGCATTGTCCATTAATATCGATATTACGAAAATAATAATAGTGGAATTATTACCCCGCGACTTCGTTTGCGTAATATTAAAAAAACTTTAAAATAATGTATCTGCCTACCAAAAAGCTGTTTCGTCAATGCTGTTAAATAAAAATGGTTTTAATATATTCCGTTTTATGCATCGGCCTCGTAACACAATAAACGTACGCCTTTTTTGTAGGTAGGAATGGTAAAATATACTTTACTATTATAACAATAGGTTTTTCCTTTTAATTACTCATCAATCATTACAATTTGTTCTAATGTTCAGTCACGTATTAGGAACATAAACATCGGAGAAGCGTAGTTGTGTGAACGTTCCATTCTTATTTCAAATAAATAAATTTAACTACGATTCAAATTTTTAGTTGAGTAAAAACTTATTAGACTAAATAGTTGCAGATTAAAAAAACATTAAAAAAATAATATACAGTGATTTTTTATTTTTTTTGTATTTTGATATCCCGTGCTATACAATATTCAAGTGATATTTTGACATTATATGCGTGTGTGAAAAAATCTGTACTTATTAGAATAAATATCAAAGTAAAGTGAGCTTTAAAACAATGGTACGAAGGAACTCGGCAGTGCTAAGTAGTATTGAGGGGATTAAAAGGATGGCTTCATTTACTATCAATATGAGAAACAAAGAGGTGAGTACTTGTCAAAATTTAATCGCTGTTTAAAATAGTGCCATCCTTTTCTGTAAGATAAAGACAGATAATGACGGCGAATCTTAAGTAGTGTTTATGCAGTGTTGAAAGGCGTTTTTAAGTAAGGCCTTTGTAGTACAATTATAAACCTATTTTCATACGATAACTAAAGTCCATATGATTCATGGTACTAAGTTATTTACAAAAATAATTTCAGAAATGTACAGAATAATATACGATAATATAAAATACATGTGAAACAGTTGAGCTATCTAAGGACCGTTTAAAACGATCTGTAGATAGCGCAACTAATCCAGATCACTGCCAGAGGGCAGCGTTCCCAAGACACTGGCGGCGTTGCCACGTTGCATGGCAATGCTAATACGCTGAGCCAGATAGCCAGCTCTTGGGTCACGCAATGTATCTATCAGACACCGTGAGATAATTTTGAGAACGCGGTGGGCTCCTGTTTTCTTCGGGTCAAGGGTCTTAATTCCAATAGGTTCAAGGCTTAGTACTAAGTGTGGACTATTATTATAAATTGTTTACGTCAAATTATAAATATGTTTCTATATAATTACGTTTTAAAAACTTAAAAGACAACCGAGTTCATGTATATAAAAAATATCATCGATGTATCTAATTTTTAAATTAAATAGTTTTTTTAAAATCGCTCGACTTTTCGCTGTCTTTGAGTAATCGGTGAAAACATAAAAAAAATTAAATATAAAATTAAAATATAAAAATATATAATATAAAAATTAAATAAATGTTTGGACGTGCCACTGACTATCCATTACCAAAGTACCTACAAAAAGATGATTTACGCATGAAAATGCATAACGCGTAATTACAACACTTGTATTAAGGAAATGTTGATACATGCAACATTTCCTAGAACCAGACCTGACAAGACATAAACAAGGTTACTTCTTAAAGCTTTACGTGTACATACCAACAATAAGACTTCACCACTTCAAAACCTTCAGAAATCACAAGGCTCCCGATAAATGAGTTCAAACAAATCTATACCTATCATCATCATCGCCCAGCCGAAACCGCTGAAGCTAGAAAGCTAAAATTTGGAAGGTAGCTTCCTTTTATAGCAAAACCATCCACTAAGGCGGGATTTTTTGAAATTCAACCTCTAAGAGGGTGTAAAGGGGTGAAAACTAATGTATGAAACTATTTAACGCGATTTGCTTGAAACTTAATTTGAATAATTAAAATGCAAAAAAATGGACATGTGTTTCAGGACTTTTCAAAATAACCCTTACAAAGGGTTAAAATCGGGTGTCAAAGTTTGTATGGGAACTTTTTAACGGATGGTGAGATTTCTTAGAAACTTGGTTTGGATACTTAAAATGCAAAATAAATGCAAACGTGTTTCAGGATTTTTTTAAATAATAAAGAGAGTGAAAAGGGGTAAAAAGATAGTTTCTCGTACAAACGCGCGGGCGAACTCGCGGGGGTTCCAGCTAGTACATAATATGATGATATTTTTTAAAAGCCACTGGTTTACCAATATAAATGCGCATGAGGAAACCATCGCATCGTGAGGAAACCTAAACCTATATGACGATAATTTTACGTGATAACGTCATAAGAAAACATTGATGAAAAATTGCATACTTTTAACCTATTAAGATGCGTCACAAGCCTAACGCTTAGGCCGATCATGCCTCTCTATCGCTTGTTCCGCACTCTCGCTTGCACGCTCGGCTCAGGCGGAACGTGACAATTTATTTATAAGACGTTATCATATCAAAAAATCGAAAACATTGAGTCAAGTGCACAAAAGGAGCCTCTTTAATTATTTCACAACACTGGTACGAAATAAGTGACACGAGAAGTAGGTCCATGAATTGTTTATTCATTCATACATTCATGTGGTACCCATAACACAAGCTCTGCTTACTTTGGGGCCAGATGATGCTGTGTGAAATGTCCGGCATTATTATTATTATAATTATTATTCTCTGATTTGCAAACGCAAGCAGGAAGGAAGGTAAGTTAGATTAAGAGTAATATAATATTGTACAAATTAACATTCCTATGTTAACGATCCTCTAACGAAATCCCTACTAATATTATAATGCGAAAGTAACTCTGTCTGTCTGTCTGTTTGTTAACACGCCTAAACCGCTGAACCGATTTTGATGAATTTTGGTACAGAGATATGGGACCTTGGAGAAGGACATAGGCTACTTTTTACGTAGGTACCACGCGCGTGAAGTCACGGGCAGCAGCTAGTTAACTATATAAACATAAATTCAAAACAGAGATATGAGGTGTCCAAGCTTGCGAGTCGTGGTCGTGACCATATTATATCAGTTTAAAAACAAAACCTGTAGTAGGAGTAATCTACAACTAAGTCACTAAATTTCGACTAGATGTAAATAAGTTATTTATAGGGAACACGGTGCGCTTCTATATAAGCTTCCTGAAAATGCAACTAAAATGCCTATTAAAATTTTAAAGCATTACGTTAAGTGTAGTCATTTGATGAAAGCGTATTATAATATAAATTACCATACAATTATTGATAGGAATGCATGGCCTCACGTTGCTCTGCCCTCAGGCTGTTAAATTTAAAAATGTTACTCAAATTTGAACTTTGGTATAGGCAAAATAAAGATCGTACGTATTTTACAAACAAACCCCGTATCGATTAGAACCCCTAGCGATTCATCGGACTAGCCTGACTTTTGCGCTGTAGGTTGAAGGTTCGAATCTCTCCCAGGATAAACATTTATGTGATTAACATAAGTCCTTGTTCTGTGTCTGGGTGTTATAAAGTATCATAAGTATGCATTTAAAAATATTATAAGTATTCTATCAGTCATCTGGTCACCAATACGAGCTATGCTATTTTAGGGATAGATGGTGTTGTGTGCATTGTCCACCAATATGTATGTATTATCTATTGTACAGTTTAGATAGTTAAAATTATATCTAAACCATTTAATTTCACTCAGTTTAGATTTTTATGTTTTCAACGTCTTAACGCACCGCACAAGAGTTCTCTAAGGCAATATTAGTTCCAAATTTACAACTAGATGTCACTAGATGTTAAATCATGCCAAAGCTGAATCGCGCTATCGATGCGTTGTGCCTTCACGGGTATAAGCCACATGTTAATTGGTTTTGTCGTCTATTAGATTACCACTCAATAACATCTATTACCGATCGAGATGCTAGCAAATTTTCAGCGCATCGATAACGAAACTGTCCTAAAATTCGTTATCGATCCTCAGTGACTGATGGGTGATTTCATTATCATTCGCAATAATACAGTCACGAAAATGATAACACATTTTATCCTATAGATAGCCTTATCATTCTTGCTATTTACTTTAAATATTCACAAATATGTCCGACAGCATACTTGTATCTACCCTAGCACCCAATAAAACTTGACGTTTTAATTTATTAACAAAAAATGTTAATACAGTTAATGTAATTTAAATAGTTATAATTGGTTTTGTCAGTGAGGAAAATATATGCAAATAAGTGTTTGTGGTGTGCAAATTTACAAAAGGCAGTGTTATCTAAAATACTATGTTAATAAAAATGCTTACATTAAACTCGTACAGAACTGATGAGGTAAGTAGTGTTTTTCATCATCATACAGTCTCATGTGTCAGACTCTATCTTAACGTAATAAATTCATACTAATAATATTTGTTTTTGTCACATTTTTACGGCTGAATGGATCTTGATGATTTTTTTTGATTTATTTATTCATTGAACAAAATCCATAACTTTTAAAATAGTATACACGAAACTTAAATATATAACTGACCGCAAATAACGGATTTACTTTATAATTAACAAAATATACCGACAGCAGAATTATGCTTGTATGTAATTATGAGTATGTGATTATGAGTGTGTGTGTATGTGTGTGGTGTGTGTGCGTGTGTGTGTGTGTGTGTGTATGTGTGTGTGTGTGTATGTATGTGTGTGTGTGTATGTATGTGTGTGTGTGTGTGTGTGTGTGTGTGCTAGTGTGTGTAAGAACATACGGTAGATTAAACATAGGTACCACGAGTACGAAGCCACGAGCAGACGCTAGTATTTAATATCAGAGATATACGTGACTGACAGACTGATCGCCCACACGATCAGTCCATGGTCTAGAAACCTAGAAAAACATTACTGATTAAAAACTTACCGTGTATAAGTGGGGGGTACCATCGTACATACATACTATTCACATATACTTATATAAACTAAGTACCTATTGTGTTATATGCATTGTCATAAAAAGGGAATCCCTTAATCGGTCCTACTTAGAAATATTTTGTGCTACATTATTTCATAATTGTATTAAGTGAGTAGGTATTTATTTGTTTAATATTCCTTAGTTAATTTTATATTATCAAAATATAGAATATATGAATAATAAATAAATAATATTATAAATAATGCTGGACATTTCACACAGAATCATCTGGTCCCAAAGTAAGCAGAGCTTGTGTTATGGGTACCACATGACTGATATACTACTTTTTTTATTTCATACATATTATACATAGAAAACCCAGACCCTAGTCAAATACTTGCAGATCATACAAACATTTGTCACGGTGCGGGAATCGGAACCACTAACTTCTGCGTATAAGCCGGGCTTTGGCCCACTGCGCCACAGAGGTCGTCAAATAAGTACCAATATAGTTCAATAGACGTTTTTATCATAATGAATCATTATATACCTACGTAAAACGTGATGATAGCCGGAAATATATAGTATCAAAATAAATAATGACTAAACTGATTGTAATGTCGAGTAAATCCAGAGATATTATTCATACAGAATTATGTATTAAGTATCTACCGCTGCCAACCTACTATATTACTATATACTATTATGTAGTAGGTGCATATAGTAATATGTACCTACTACGTAATACATGCCTAAAAGTATTCTATCAGTCATCTGCAGCTGGAGCCCATAGTACAAACTACGCATCATCTGGCTCCAAAGTATTTTATTTTATTTATTTAGGTTTAGATAAAAGGTAACTTAAATATAGTAACAATATCATAGCCCACTGCATTTGAAGACTTCTGTGGCGCAGTGGACTAAGATCCGGGTGGTGGTGTGATTTCTTAGAAATTTCGTTTGGATACTTAAAATGCAAAATTAATGGACACGTGTTTCAGGAATTTAAAAAAAATCTCATATAGTAATAAATGGGGTGTGAATGTTTGTACGGAAACTATTTAATGGGTGGTGGGTGTGATTGGTTTGAAACTTATCAAAAAAATTTGGCAAGGCGATAAATTGCATCCTGGGAAAATGCGGACGAAGTCGCGAGCAACAGCTAGTCTTACTAATATTTAAACGCGAAAGTTTGTATTAGTTTGTTACTCTTTCACGCAAAAACTACTGAATGGATTTTTATGAAACTTTACAATAATATAGCTTATCATCAGAATAACACATTATAAAGATATTGAGTGAATTGTCCAAAATATATCGATAAGTGTCAAGTAATAAGGAAAAATATCTGCCATCTGCGAGCTTTTCTGGAGTGCGCTCCAAAAACCGTTAGAATTACACGAAGTACTAATTCTGCGCAGACGAAGTCGCGGGCACCAGCTAGTGATACAAGTGAAACTAAGTCGTCTATATGAAAGCAAAACTTCTATCTCTGATGTTGTATTATGCACCATCGGAATAACACAGTAGTGCTCTTAAGTAACCCAGCAAAATGAACTAAATAATTCAAACAGGTCAACGTACCAAGACCAAGGTCCTTGGCAAAGGTCATCTCTGTAACCTACGGAGGTCAAAGGGGCACGTGGATTAGGGTTGTAGATGACTGAAACAAACCGTCTTATTATTTTAAGAAAATGAATATTATTGGACATTTCATACAACATTATCTAGCCCCAAATTAAGCGTAGCTTATACCCGATGATTTATAGGTACTTTAATAATTTTACATTATGACTTAAAAATATCTTCTTCGTTATTGGCATGTTCTTGCCAATTCTTCTCGAGCTTGGGTTAGGATGAATTGGCACCTAAATTCACCTAGTATGTAAGACGTTTCAAAGTGATCCTTGTGATTGTATTGAATAAATCATCTTTTGACTTTGACTTTGACTTTGACTTTGTCACAATAATGTAAATTTTGCCAGTGTCAAGTGTTTATATTGTTTACTAGCTGCTGCCCGCTTCGCGTGAAACCTACATAAAAAGTAGCCTATGTCCTTCTCCAAAGTTCCATATATCTCTATACAAAATTTTTCAAAATCGGTTCAACGGTTTAGGCGTGAAAACGTAACAAACAGACAGACAGAGATACTTTCGCATTTATAATATGAGTTAAATAGCATTCTGGTTCATTAGGAGTAAACATTGTGCTCTTTTATATATATATATAATATTTTTTTTTTCTCCAGTGTTGTTACGGGTTTTTTTGGTGATTATACAAAAAAAGCTAGAGTTATTGACTCGGGTGTGTATAATTGGAATGAAACTATTGTGTTTATTTGTGATTCAAGCAAAAATAACCCGTATAATTATTTTATAAAGAGACACCACTTTTTAATAAAATAACAAACGACGAATGACAACATACGACTTTGCGACGTCTTACTATAAACAATCTAAACACTTGACATTGACAAAATATGCCATTAACGAAGAAGAAGAAGAAGTAGTAATCTGTCACCATGTCTTATTTTGTCGTTCGTCATTTGTAATTTTATATAAAATGGTGACTTTTAAATAAGATAATTGTACGGATTATTTTTGCTCAAATCACAAAGAAACTCAAAGCTTTATTCCAATTATTCACACCCGAGGCAATAACTCTAGCTACCTTTAAATAAAAACACCAAAATTTCTAATAAAACCGGAAATAACTTGAGAAAAGTTAATTATATAAATAATAGTTTAAAAAACTAAAATACACGCTTTATATAGAAAACCAAACTAAAAAAATAGAAAATAAATATTATTAAATGTAGGTAAGAAAAAAATGTTTTATTTAAAAAAAAATCGTGTCAATAGTTATAGATATTTCATTGACAGATATGAGAAGAAGGATTTCAATAATTTCAATAATATCTTAAAAAGCACACCACGCTTTTTTTTAAATAATTTTTTTTTTCTTATCAACATTTATTAAAATTTATTTTCTATTTTTTTAGTTTGGTTTTTTATATAAAGCGTGTATTTTAGTTTTTTAAACTATTATTTATTTTCTACATTTTAGTTTTAGGATAATCGGATATTTTTTTGCAAAATTTGAATGAAATCTGGCCGTTTAAAGTGGGTCAAAATCGCGTCCTAAGGAGTCGGTTACATACAAACATACTAACATACATACAAGTGAAGCTAATATAAAGCGTTTAATAAGAGCGCAGTTTCTACGTAAGACGGCCAAAAAAACCTCAAATAGTATATAGGTACGGATCTGTCAGCTTTCACCGTACCCGAGCAACATTAATTAGGTTTTTTAAGTACAGGTTTGTTTCTAAAATTCAGGAACTTAATAAGTCTGTGCTGTTTTTCAAGTTTGCTTATACAAAACACGCAAAAAGGTTATATATGATTTTTTGATCTTAGTCCGTCTTTCGTGGCTTTCATGGCTCTAAAAGGCAGCCACCCTATGCTCTCAAGGTCGACCTGACCTTCCCTCGGTAACAAATGTTACTCTTGAGACTTTCAGACGACTTATCAAGATTACGGAGCTTTTGTAAGACTGATTATTATTCAGTGCTTTCTCTAGAGTAAAGCGGAATATTGAAGACATGAATATTTTATGAATTCAAGTTCAAGTAAGGACACTACTACGTCATATTTTGTGGGTGTGACGTCCGACGTATATAGGTTGGTATTAATAGTTCTGTCTGCACCAAAGTCTGAATAAAAGTAACATATTTCAATACATTAAATTATAATAATAACTAGTGGTCGTCCACTGGTCGAAATTCGTCCATAATTAATTAATAATTAACGAAGTTTAAGACATTACGGCGAAATAAAAAAAATCGGGTTATTACCTATTGACTTGATAATAATAATTTTGTCGTAATGACCTAAAAGACATCATGTAAAAGTTACTCAAGGATGACCCATGCTCACGTCACAACTCTCGAGAGATAGAAGATCCTTACTCTAACATCACGCTAGTTAACAAGTATCCGGCCCATCTGCTGGTGCGTGTTTACCGTAGTTTAAAGAACGTTTGATAAACGGTGTTTTCTTTCTTTTCAGAGAAGAGATGTGGAGTCTGGTTCCAGGTCCGAGGTCTGTTCCAACCGACGCAGTTACTGGTGGCTGCTTGGTGTTGACCTGCCTTTACTCCTAATCGGTAACTAAGACATTTTCTTTCAAAACTTTAATGAGTTGCACATTTTGATAATCACGAGTTTTATGTATTTTGTCGAATGGAGGCACCGACTGTTTCGTTTCATCTAGAGAATCTTCAACAGGGTGAGTTTGACTCGCGGTGCGCTCGTTGCCGCTCGGGTTCACGGTTCGCACTCAGATCGATAAATAATAGGTACGTGAGTAAAACCTATGTTTATCAAAATGTAAACTTAGACATTGTTCATTAGCTAATAAAGATATAAATTCTTACTGATCCAAGGTAGGTACTTAACTGAAGTCGTCGATTTTATTGAAAATTCGTTGTTGCAATTTCTAATGTTGGTATGTTTAGCGAATTTAAATAAAAATATTGAAGTATTTACTTAATAATGTAGGAAGGTAATTTTGTTTTCTTTTTACCATTAAATTTTTTGTAAAAAATATCTATTTTCAGCTATTTTGTTTATACTAAACGTACCACTCAAGTATATTTGAAAATTGGTGGATACTTTAAAAAAAAATCTAAAGCTTTCTGTCTAAATAATCTCAAGACAATAAATCACTGGAACACAGATAAGATATAGCTCTTGGGGTTGCATTTCGAAGAAAAGAGGTAGAGTCGAGATAAGGTTCAACTTAATTACTTTTGTATTAAAAAAAAGGCACCCCTTTCAAGTTTATAAACATACTTAAAAATAGATTAAGTATAATTTCTAATAAATAAAAATAGAGCACCGTCTTAGAACGAGATAAAAAGTCTAATAAAAAATAATGTAACGCACATGTTGGACCCCACAGTGTCACATACGGCAGAATGCACTAATTGCAGCTGTCTTTTTAAAAAAAGTAAATCTGTGTCATTCAACTTTCGAATGCAATAGTTTTTTTACAGACAACCTTTGATTGTGTTAAAATGAACACTTACTAACATTATATTCATAATTAAGATGTAGAGATGGGTTCTTCATACTTTATAGTTATATTTTAGGATCGGACAATGGTTTTGTTACATACCTACTGTTATATCTATTTACGTAGCTACCACATAAACATAAAATATTATAATGTATCATAGTATGTGTATAAATAAATATATGTATTCTATCAGTCATCTGGTCATCATAATACAAGCTATGCTTAGTTTGGGGCTAGATGGTGTTGTGTGCATTTTCCACCAAATTTTATTTGTCTATAGATAGTTTTAAACAGTTCTTAGATAAACTGTTTTATGTATTTTATATTATTATGTACATTATGTACGAATACATTTATTACCAATATGATTTATTATAGGTACCTATGTAATTCGTTTTATTTAAGTACTTACCTACTAACATGATATCATAATATAATATCACTTAATTATTTAATACTAGTGGTCGCCCACTGGTCGAATTCGACCATAATAATTAGGTAATGTATTTTTATGAATAATTTAAAGAAAATATTAGTATTCTGCACTCCTTCTCTATATAAACTCCTCCGTCCGCGCAATTTTCGTAAAAAGGGGTACAACGTTTTTGCTTCACGTATTAACATTAGATAATTTATTGCTAAGGTAGGTAATTACTAGAGCCAGTACTTAATTAAATTCAGTCAATCCAAAATTACTTTTCGTAATTACACGGGTAGTCATTACCAATTTTCCATTATCGTTACTTTTACCTCCCATTATCATTAGATATCTACTTACCTAGGTACCTAGACCTACCTACATTCCATTATTACTCAACACCTTACAAAGCCTGATAATAACCTCATGTTACGAACATAAGAATAGTAAATAGGTAGCTATGGGTGAGCGCTTCCTTCTTCTTCGTTAATGGCGTGTGTCTTTATGATGTTATTTATGTCAATGTCAAGTGATTATATTGTAGACGAAGAGGTCACAAATTTGCATGTTGTCGTTCGTCATTTAAAATTATATAAAATGGCGTCTTTTCATATAGTTAAAAAAAAAAAAAATAAGGATATATTTTGCTCAAATCACAAAGAAACACAACACTTTTATTCAATTTATGCACACGTAAGATTTATTTGAAATAAATAACCAAAACTTCTAATAAAAAAAACAATTATAAGAGCACAATGTTTCGTTCGCAAGGCGGCTTAAAATAATCAAACACGTCCTTAAAAATTGCTCCAATTATCTGGATAACCAAAAATAGCTCATTAAACTTACTAGTTTCTAAGAGCAACCTCGATACCTACTATAATCTTCGTGCTCTTATTGTCTATGACAAATTATTGCAATCACTGGCATATCCATAAAAAAATACAAGTTGCCTTCGCGTCATAAATTATTCTGCGTCCATTTGCTAGGACTGTAGATTATGCGAAAAATGCGCTCTGTCGTTTGTTAGTTATATCTCTAAGATCGATACCCTATGGTGCATTCGATTCTACAGTAATCACCGTGCCCACCATTATAATCGACAAATGAATTATGGTCCGTGTAATCGATAATAACCTACTGTGGTAAGTAATATTTAAAAAGAAAAATGATGTACGACTTAGATCTCGCTGGACCTACCACAGTGGAGAATCAAATTATTTTTTAATCGATTGAATAATTGGATGTAATATTTTTATGAAAAACACATTTCTGTAGCATAGCGCTATCATTTAATGCGATAGCAAGCGCCATCTGTTATTGAGTAGCCTTACTAAACAACCCAAACCAATGGAGAAATATTGTAGTTGGAATGTATTGTGAAGGTTTAGGTATAGGTGAATAATTATAATTGTCAATATAACAAACCACAATATTAACTATTTTATCACATAAATGTTGGTTTTATTTATTATAATCTTATATCACTTGTTTCGTCGAAAAACTCTCAAACAAAATTGTCTAGTTCAATGAGTTAGTGCCGAACTAACACGTAAAGTCCTTCGTGCATCACAACACGTCATGTTCCACTTGCTAGAACCCTTCCACGCAGTCCTACACGTGGTAAGTGGTAACTACAGGATGTCAGTAGTTCAGCTCACTCAGGTCAATCAGTATTGCATCATTCTGTAACAGGGTTCACGTAATAGGGAATCAGTGCATTGGGTATCACGGGCACAGATCTACCTGAATAACCTAGGTAGGTAACTGTTATAGGTAGATTGTCCCTAACATAGTGTTGCTAGTTTTGGACATGCGTCCATAATTAGTTTCTACTTGTCTATGGAATCCCATTCAAGAACTGTTAGTTTCAAAATGGCCTAGCCCTTAAGAAACGGCTTGTTTCCAAACAAACTCAGGTACGTTTTTTATCAATACAATCGCAAGGATAACTATGAAACGTCTTACATACTAGGTGAATTTAGGTGCCCAATTCCTCCTAACCCCAGTTCCAGAAGAATTGGCGAGAAACTCGTCCTGGTCCTAGCGCTTTTTTGTATGATCCATCTTATAACTAACTTAACTACGAAAAACAAATACAGAAGTAATCGTGGTTTAAACATTGCAAATCTGTCAGTTAACTGACTGAGGGCAGAGAGCATGAGGCCATGCATTGTTATCAACAATATAGTCATTTTATTATTTATTTATTCTCCTTATATTCTTCTTATTTATTTATATTATAACTAGCTGCATACCGCGGCTTCGCACGTGGTACCTACATGTTCTTCTTCTTAACGTGTCACTAGTTATTTCGTTAGTTACTAGTAACCAGTTTCGTGCACTTAAGTAAGCCTTAATGTAAGCTCTCTCGCTTACATAAAAAATAGCCTATGTCCTTCTCCAAGGTCCCATCTATCTCTATACCAAAATTCATCAAAATCGCTTCAGCGATTTAGGCGTTACATTGTTACTTTCGTATTTATAGTATTAGTTAGATAGGCTCTCTTCGCAAGACTACCCTTTCTGTAAGCTATACATTTCTTAATAGGTAGGTAGTTAAGTTTTCAGAAAGTTTATTATAGGTAAAAGCACACCGCGTTCCCCATAAAGTGATGTATAATCTGTTTGTGTTCCTAATATTGATCATATTTCTGCTGCTATCAAAATTCTGCTGAAATCCATCTCTATTTTTACGAGTTTATCATACAGTTTCATATTGCTATTGTGAGAATATTAATTTCTATTAATATTAAAACAAATTTACTATGTCCATTATTGCAAAACAAAATTAAACTTACATCGAGAGCGTATACGTAGTTATCTATGTATAGCAAGAAACTAAGCAAACCTACCCAGATATACTGATCATTTTGAATTAAATGTTTTCAAAAAATGTATGCTGTGTTATCTCCGAGTATGAATATTTCTCTGAAATACGGTCTTTTTTAATCTGCCGCATGATAACTAAAATAGCGCCTCTACCGGACAGTTTTGGCAACCTGTTATGCACTATAAAGTATGCGTTCTATAGATAACCGTCCTCCTTGCTGAAATAAGTATTACAAAAGTAAAGAAAAAAGGTTTATAAGTGCTTATAAGATAATTTCATAGCTTATACGTTTATCTATGTAGGTTCTCACTCCGAAAGTTAAACAACGTTTTCAAGATCTTTGTTCGCGATTTAAAACCGTCCACGTTGACGTAAAAGAAAGAGCCATTACAGAAGGGAGGAAAAATATTATCAATTCATCGCAAATGTAAATCGCATACGCACATCCTCAAACTTATCTTCATAACATTGAAATCATTTTGACATTGACTTTGAACTCAAGCGGACGTGGGACTTGCCAAATAAATTGGATAATGGTTGCAAAACATTGGCCACAGCCTGTGACGTCAGCCTAACCCGGAATCGTCCTGCTGAAATACCGCTATTATTTTATTTCCTACTAGCACTTATTTTTTTCCGCATTCATATTACAGGATAATTAATTCAACTAACCTACAAAAATAAGGACGATTTGAAGAAACTAATTAAAAGGATTGAGCCAAGTTGACGAACATTGTATTCAGTTGTCTATTTTTTTATTTCATCATCATTATCATCCACAGCCAGTTTCACTCACTGCTGACTGAGTAATGGGTCTTTGTACCTACCATCCATCTCGATCTTACGCTAGTCTCGACCATCTACATCCATTCAACCTACTAGTATAGGTAGATTGTCATTACTTTATAATCTTATTTTTTTTTATAATTTGAAACTTTATAATTGGTGAAATTCTGTAAATAATAATGAATTTTAAGTACCTATGTACTTTGTTTATAACGGTTAGTACTGTTATGTTCTACAGCCCAAAACATTGATAATAGAGTAGAAAACAATATACGTTTATTTATTACATAAACAAAAGAAAATTACTTCAATAATGTCGTCCACCCATCTTGCTGTCACAATTTAATGTCTACTACTCGACGAGAGCACAAAATCATGCGCCTTATAGTCGGTTAAATGATACAAATGCTATGCTGAGCTACCTATATTTTCCCCCTATGAACCAATCCAAATTCCTGTCTGATTAGTTTGACAGCCAGACACTCGGACTCTACTAGGTAGGTTAGTACCTACTACGCTGAGCGTTTTCGTTATATTATGCTTGGTGTTTCTACAAATATTATTTATTTTACAGTGCTCACTCTGGTTGGCCTTTTCGAGGTTGGCGTGATCCCGAGCAACAAAGGGGGGTACTACTGCAACGATCCCGCTCTTATGTTCCCGTACAGAGGGGAGACGATCGGCACATCGATACTGATGACCGGTCTACTGCTGATGCCTATACTAGTCGTAAGTAGGCCCAGAACTGTTGTTTTGACGTTCAATTGTCGACGGAAAACAGAGAAATGCTGTAGTCCGTCAGTCTGCCTGCACGTTTGTACGACCCTTCAGGTACAGTGACAAGCATAGTTGAGTTCCTGATCCCACATTAAGATTCCTTGTATTGTGGCTATCAGAAACAAGGAGGTACTAAGGTGTCAAGGAGCCTCACATGTTGTCATGGTAACAATCAGAACAGACAATGCGAATAGTATTTGGCAACTTAGTTGAGCACTCGCCCTCCGCCGCCGCGCCACCGAGGTCTTAAGTATTAATATCAACTGGGACTAAAAATAAGAGAATTAAATAACAGTAGGTGGAATACCTAAGAACTCGTCGTCGAATACTCAAAACTTTCGTGAGATGTACATTTGGATAAACACTTTTTTACTCACGTATTTTGTCGATGAAGGCACTGACACTGTTTCGATTCATCTAGAGAATCTTCATCAGGGTGACTTTCATCTGCGGTCGATTCGTTGCCGCTCGAGTTCACGGTTCGCACTCAAGTGTCGGTGCCTCCATCGACAAAATAATACGTGTGTAAAACCTGTGTTTATCCAAACGTATACCTACGAACAGTAGGTTTAAGTGCTGGACCAGTCAACTCCATCTAAACATATCTTTATGGTTTCCTTCTTTGTTTCAGTTCATGCTAACAGAGCTCGCTTTCACAAGCGAAACCCAGTCCAAATGGCTCCAGACCTTCAAGAGAAGCTGCTGGCTGTACCGCTCATACGTATACGGTCTTGTCATGAATCTGTGCATCATTGAGGTGATGAAGGGAATCGTTGGCGGGCCGCGCCCGACCTTCATAGACCTTTGCAAGCCTGATGTAGTGTGCAATGGGTAAGTTTTGCCAATACTTCATAATAATAATAATGCCAGACATTTCACACAGCATCATCTGGCCCCAAAGTAAGCAGATCTTGTGTTATAGGTACCACATGACTGATATACGAATCCGAGATCCTCGCTTAAAGATAGCGACGTGCAAATAACAGCGATTGAGTCTCTTGAAAAGTTAATACGAATTTTTTTAGTTTTTGAAGTGAAAACTTCTTTAGCATCGTTGTGATTTGAAAGTCGATGAAACGAAAAAGCGACAGTAAAAAGATTTAACGTGGGAGAAAATGAGATAGGAAGCATTAAACGTGTTTATTATTACGTGTTTTATGCGCGCATGCATAGTACAATGCTTGAGAAAAGGTATCACAACAACCGTGGTGTTTTGTATACGTGTACGTATTATACGTTTGTTTTTTGAAGGTTTCACTTCTACCACGTGTGAATTGCACATTTTATGTAATTAGTTTACTCTTTCTGCAGAACTGAGTACGTGAGCTCATTCAAATGCACGTCAGCCTACTCCTGGTGGGATCAGATGGACTCGTCCAGGAGCTTTCCATCAGGACACACATCCATGTCGGTCTACTGTGCCTTCTTCTTAGCGGTAAATATCACATTTTTTAAGTATTTTTGAGCTTTTCCAAAAGCTGTTAAGTACTGTAGAATATGCCCTTCATTTTTTCAGAGCCTTTTTAGTAAACAATGATATTTCTCACTTAACATTTAACTTTGAGCGGTAAAGTGTGTAGAACCATAAATCGAACCAAAGATCCACCAACATGAACTAGACACTGGGATCTCCACTATTATATTAATCAGTAAATTATGCAATACTTATTTTAATTACTTAATAACTCATCTCAAATAAGTTATAACTAGCTCTAGCTCTGTGAGTGAACGATCATTTTTCGAAATGACTAAAATATAGCTTTTTTTACGTTTTCAACCCCCCATATTATGTCCGTCGTTTTGAAAAAAATCCAAAAACTGAATCAACAAGAAAGTTCTATAAAGTTATAGAAAATGCTCACAAAATTTCACGAGAATCCGGAGAATCGGTTGAGAAATGCGACCTGCATTTCTCAACCGATTCTCGTGAAATTTAGTAGAGGAGAACATCCGGACAGACGCCGGCCGCACAGACATACGAAAGCATTTTTACCTAAGCTGACGTTATATATTGTGCTAAAACTAAACATAGCTTGTATTATGATGACCAGATGACTGATAGAATATTTATATATTATAAATACACACGATACTTTATAACAGCCAGGCACAAAACAAACAGTTGATCACACAAATGTTTGTCCTTGGAGGGGATATAACCTCCAACCTACAGCGCAGCAGGCAAAGCTACAAACTATGCTTGAAAGCCAGTCATCTCAAATCCATTTCCAAAGATGTTTAAAGACTATTTCCCCACAGTGGTATCTCCAAAGGCGAGCGTTCAACTGGCAGCACCGCAGTATACTCCTGGTGCCGTTCATCCAGCTCGGCATCATCAGCTTCGCAGCCGTATCCTCACTCACCAGGATAACTGACCACCGGCATCATTGGTGGGATGTGCTAACAGGTTGTGCTGTTGGCGTGGTCACACTACTCTATGCCGTAAGTTTATTTTTAACTGGCTACTGCCCGTGGCTTCGCACACGTGGTGCCTACATAAAAAGTAGCCTATGTCCGTCTCCAAGGTCCCATGTATCTCTATACCAAAATTCATCAATCAGTTCAGCAGTTTAGTCGTGAAAACTTAACAAACAGACAGATAGACTGAGTTGCTTTCTATGCAGATCGGCTCTATCAGTTCACTTGGTAGTCGCTCTGCCTTCTGCGCTGTAGGTTCACGGTTCACTTCTCGCACAGGACAAACATATGTGTTGAACTATGTGTGTTCTTTATCTAAGTGTATAAATAAATAGATATTTGTTAACAAGACGAGCAACATAATCTACCCCAAACTAAGCATAGCTAGTAACCAGATGTCAGATTATAATACTCATATATTTTTATATATATTTCTAAAAAAAAAAATTATATTAAAAAAATAAGGTACCTACCTAACTAATTATTCTTGCTTTATAGAGACTATTGTTACCTTTCCATTCTTATTATAAACTTACTTCAAAAAAGAAGGAGGTTTTCAATTCAGTTGTAAATTTTTGTTTGATACCTCATATCTCCGTCTTTTATGAACCGATTTGATTTTTTTTCTATGTGAAAGGATATACTTTCCGATAGGTCCCATGGGTGTTATTTATATACCTTCTTTATATCTTAATTTATAGTTTATTTTACTTTCAGGTAATCTGCATCTGCAATAACTTCTCTAAATCAAATGACATCACAGAAGTAGAAGACAGCAGAAAAAGTACAAATACATTGCTATTTGACGAACAAAGAAGCTAACGATACGACGATGTTTTTCATTTACATTTTTATGTAAAATATGTACTTTGGAATTGTTATAAAAGTCTGAACTAAAAAGTTAAGTAGTTAGTTAGGTAGATAGGAAAGAAATGTTATTAAACGATGAATTAGTAAGAGCCTAGTATAGTTTAATCCACTTTAAATTATGTTTTAACTTTATAATAGATAGGTATACTTAACTATTAAAAGTATCATAATTATTTACATAAGTTTCACTGTTCACTGATCTGTAAGTTTTTCTCGGAAGAACAGAAAAAATATACAGAAACAGTTTTCCCGTGATCTTCAATGCAAATGTCCCGAAATATCGGGAAAAAACCTATAAACTATTAACGGGATTTTTAGCAAAAATTATGGTGAAAATTATACGTCAAACTTTACCTATATTTGAGGCAGAGTTTATACTCATTCAGTGATTGATTAGTCAAAAATAATATGAGATGTCTTGGTATTGTTAAAGCTATCCGTACCGACGACATCTATAAATGCCACAGGCAATATATAATTATATATAAGGTCTCGTCTTTCCTGCGGGTCTTGTCGGCAAGGTAGAGAGGTTAGTGTGGGTATCTTAAAAGGCCTGAGCTATCAAACAAAATCCATGGCAGAATGGCGTCAGTGGAGAGGAAACTTCACCCTCCTCAGCTTGCTGGAGTGGATCCATGAACGAAAGTTTTCAATGACAAATAACTGCTCTGTAACTTTACTGACGCCACCTAAATCATCTTCAACAGATGAACTAAGCCAATGGATGGATAATTCACCTTCTAGACCCAAATGAAAAGGATAATTCACCTTCTAGACCCAAATAAAGCATAGCTGGTATTATGGAAAACAAATGACTGATAGAATACTTATAAAGATGCCTTTTTTATAACACCCAGACACAGAACAAACATCTTTGTTCATAACACAAATGTTTGTCTTGGAAGGGAATCAATAAATGATTATGATAAGTGTTCTATTTATGTATGTAAATGTGATTTCAAATACGAAATATAAATTATTAAGCAAACATCTTGTGTGTATTTATTATCAGTAGGTATAATACACTTACGTTTTAAAAACTAAAAAGAAAAGCGACTTTGTCCTTACTTCCTTACTAATATTAAAAATGCGAAAGTTTGTTTGTATGTTTGTTACTCTTTCATGCAAAAACTACGGATTGGATTTTAATGAAACTTTACAATAATATAGCTTAAACATAAGAATAACTCATAGGCTATAATAGATCAAGATATTGTGTGAATTGTCCAAAATATAACGATAAGTGTCAAGTAAGTAGGAAAAAAATCTGCCATCTGCAAGCTATTCTGGCGTGCGCTGCAAAAACCGTTAGAATTACACGAAGTACTAATCCTGCGCAGACGAAGTCGCGGACACCAGCTAGTTGTATATAAAAAATATGTAATACAACCGAAAAGGAGTAGGTTCTCAATCAGTTAAAAAGTATAAGTCAGTTAAAAAAAAGTTTTTATTTTACGGTTTTTAGTAGGTAGGTACTTTATCGAGAGGTATTCGAAATTCGTAAAATAACACTGGAAAGTCAAGTCAAGTTAATTATATATAGGTATATATTTTTTTTTTTAAATAATGCCGGACATTTGACACAGCGTCATCCAAAGTAAGCAGAGCTTTTGTTATGGGTAGGTACCACATTTAACCACATGACCGATACACTACTTATATACCTACTTACTTTTTTTATAAATACATACAATTATACATAGAAACACCCAGACCCGAGACAAATACTGCGTCTCAGCCGGACCTTAGCCCATTGCGGCACAGATGTCGACTAAAGTTAAATTATCCCAAGTAAGGTGTTCTAGGTTCCCAGTGGGTACCTACGTCCCTTCACAATGATATTAATATGGGTCGTGACCGTAATAACAATTGGGTAACCACAATCTTTAGGGCTATAAGGGATCATTACTATAATAAGGATGTATGTAGGTCGCTTCAATTCCCTTGAGGCCCTTTGTTCGAGAGTAAAGTATGTATCTACCTAAGCAAGAATGTATTCTAAGTTATTTAAACTATAAGAAAAATAATTACTTCTTAATTTAGTTCATTATTTCATTTCATGACAATTTTATTCACTCGCACAAACCAGCTTGCACAACCAGCAGCAGCAGCATAAATATTGTGGACAATACACACAACACTATCTAGCCCCAAACTATAGCTTGTACCTTACTATAAGAACCAGTTGACTGATAGAATACTTATATATTTTGAAACACATATTATGATACTTTATAACACCCAGCAAACAAACATCTATGTTCATCGCACGAATGTTTGACCTGGAAGAGAATAGAACCCCTAACCTACAGTGCAGAAGGCAGAGCTACTACCAACTGAGCTGAGAGACCAGTTGGTAGGTCATGTTACTGAACGTTTGTTTCATCATCATCATCAATACTTAGTATAAAACAAAGTCGCTTCCCGCTGTCTGCCTGTCCCGATGTATGCTTAGATCTTTTAAACTATGAAACGGATTTTGATGCGGTTTTTTTAATATATAGAGTGATTCAAGAGGAAGGTCTATACGTATAATACATACATAATATAGTAGAGAAACACTGATAATTTTAGATGTTAGCGTTTATTGGTTTAACGTTTTAGAACTAAAGAGCTACAGCAACGCGTGGCCGGGTCAGCTAGTACCTACCTACTACATAAAATTGTCAAACGCAGAATCCAAAGCAAGCACAGCTAATTGTTTTCGTATTCTGCTAATAAGCATCTAATAACGTAACCTCATAGATAATAATTATTATTGACGGCACATCAATAGCGTTCGGTTCCGATAAACTTCGACATTTAGTAGGTACCTACCTAGTTCGTTAGTTCTAGAAATTATATGTATTTTGGCGTTTAAATCATGTCCTAGATGTGAAGATGGCTAGCTGCCTAGGATAGTAGACTTCAGACAAGGTCAATTTTTCTCGGGATTTGATGGAACCAATATCACCCAATACTATGATAAGAATGCATGTCGCTCTGCCGTCAGGCAGTTAAGTGTGTCGGCCGTCGGCATATGAAATTTATAAACTTACTTGTATATACTAATAAGTATTTCGTAGTTAAGGTAGTTATAAGATGGATCATGTAAAAAAGTGCTAGGACCAAGACGAGTTTCTTGCCGGTTCTTATCGGGCTTGGGTTAGGAGGAATTGGCACCTAAATTCACCTAGTACCTATGTACCTAAGACGTTTCAAAGTAATCCTTGTGATTGTATTGAATCAAGTATCTTTTGACTTTGACTTGACTACTTAAGTTGGTGTTGGGTTAACGAAACGCATTTTTCCATTATAGTCCTGTCCAGGTAGGTAGGTACGTACCTACCTACTTACCTATCTTCAAACTGAGAGTTGTTTTAATTTTTAAGTAACTACATCCAGGTGAGTTACATCGATCGATTGAGATTGTCCCGGTCAAAATCAGCTGTGCTTTTGATATTTGTATGAAAATTCAATAAATGCCCCTAGCCACACTTAAATGTTACGTTAGTTACTTAATAATAGTTTAATAATTACGTTTTAAAAACTAATAAGACAACCGACTTCATGTATATACACAAGATAGCAAGGTACCTACTGTTAAACGTTGAGGAGTTCCCTCTGATGATCTGATGACTGAGACGAAGGAGACTGTCCTTCGTCTTCATCATCAGATCCCTAATGACAGTCACAACTCATCTAGGTGTAAAATTCTCATTAATACAAATTAATCAAGCCATAACAGCAGGTAATTTCACAGGACATTTCACACAACATCATCTGGCCCCAAAGTAAGCAGAGCTTGTGTTATGGGTACCTACCACATAACTGATTATACTACTCATATCCTACTTTTTTTTGTAAATACTTACATATTATACATAGAAACACCCAGACCCGAGATAAATACTTGCAGATCATACAAACAATTGTCCTGCAGCGGGAATCAAACCCGCAACCTTTTGCGCCTCAGCCGGGCCTTGGCCCACTGCGTCACAGAGGTCGTCGCATTAAATAGTAGTGCTTTAAAATACTTAATAAAACAAATTAACAAACGCACTAATTGCAACTACGATTTTCGAAGGTTCGGCTCGATTTTTCTGAGATGCCATCATCAGATCCTGGTTTCATGGTACCACCCTTGGGATATCTCCTTTCCAAACAAAAATTATCATTTAAATTGGTTCATAAACGACGAAGTATCCGCGAACACACATAAAAAATATATTTAGGTACGGTCGAATTGAGAAACCTCCTTATTTTGAAGTTCGTTAATAAATAACCAAAGTAGGCATAGCATATTTTGAGCACCTCAAAATGCGTCAAAACCAACAAGTGGTTACCTACACTTTTTTGACGCGGGAAAGAAGAGATTTGCTCTTCAAGTTACTCAATGTCCTCAAACACCTCAAATGATCGAAGTACCTAACATGCGTCGATTCAGAAACTGTCAAACTTGAACTGCCCTGACTCCAAGCCCTGCTCATTGACAGAACTAGACAGCTATATTAGAGGGGGAAATGTTAATAAATCCCAATCATAAGACTGTTGTCAGTTGGCTCTGGATTCCGGGCCGGCACCGCAGCCGGTGGATAAGCATTACCTAATCATTAATACCTACCTACTACAAAAATAGATGATAGCAGGGGAGCAACAGTATTAGGCGTTTAGGATTTTTTTTACGGTTCGTCAATCAATAGAGGTGAGACACTACGATCGACCGAGGTGACTGAATAAATCCTGTCAAAATCTGCTGTTCTTGGTTTTTGTAGCCTCAAAACTATCAAAACCTCTCAAAATTCAAAACTCTCTCAAAATTAGTAAAACTATAACCGAAACAGTTTACCGTGAGTCTTAATTGACCCTTTGACTGTAAAGCACGTGGCGCGGATAACAAATAGCAATATTTTGTAATAGTATAATACCTAGTACTAGTAGTGTTTGTCACTCTGTTTGGGAACTTATTATTTTTAGGCATTTCAATCCAAGGGGTGGAAGTGGAAACCCCTATGAATCACACAGGTAGGTACGAGTTATATCCTGTGAGTCATACATAATGCAAAGGGAGGGAGGCTAGCTGGCGTCTGAGGTCTGACTATGAGTTTTTCACAGTTTATCAGGCAAGTCACTTCGTTCGATCGAGGTGACGTGCTTAGAATTAGCTGCGCTTTAGTTTTATAAATGAAAATAGAGGCTGGAGAGAACTATTGGGTTACGTTCTTCTGGATTGGTAAAGTAGGCTCAGAAAAGTTTGTCTCCTCATCCTCATCCGGGACTTTTATGAAGGAATGATGCCCAATGTTCGTCACGAAGATAACTTTACTGCGCAATTCTCCGTGACAAGAGGAGTTACACGGGGAAGTATAATGGCTCCGACACTGTTTGCTAGATTTTTCGCCGACGGTAAGAAAATAACCTTAAACGAATGAACAAATAAAAGCATCTTTCAAATATCGCCGCTTAGGTCTACGCTAATAACTATTCTTCACCATACAATTAAGTAAAATTTTCGAAGAGTTTCATTCTCCCTAAATAAGAACGCCAAAGACGGGCATTTTATTAAAAAATCACGGTCGTAAGGTCTCTTCACATGTCCTCTTCAAAATATGACTTTTAAGGTCTTTCACTTTTTCTTCGACATACAAAAATGTAGGTTGAACTATGTACGGTAAAGTTTTCAAAATAGTCCATAATAATATTAGCCATGAATGGACTTAGTGGAGAACCCATAGCTAAAAGACCTTCTTTCTTCTTATGGTATTGATTGTTGAATCGAAAGTAATTCTTTTCCATACAGACTTTGGCTAAAGATTCATCTAACTCTCCTGGGTGCATACCCTATCTTTCAAAATGACCTTCAGGTATCTGCACAAACTTTCTTCATCCAACTACAATAACTTGTAGTTGGATCAGACAAACTGATATTCTTCTCCAAAGAATTTTAAACTACCTATATATATATATATCTATCTATCATTATTATCTATCACTATGTATTTTGGGCAACTGTATAACGTAGAAGTCCTAGGGTTCATCGAAATAATATAATTCATCGAGTCTGGCAATACTGAAAATGTGTTTTTTGTAATTATAATTAGTATTCTAATTAATTAGTATTTTATAGCTCTGACGTATTGATCGAATTCAGGACCTTGTAAAACGTCATATACCTACCTTCTGAATATGACCAATTTGGACTAAAATAACCACTGTTTTTACCCTTATATAAGTTTTATAGATACCTACAACTGGCTGAATATAATATTGTACGGTGCAAGACCTACATTTAACTGTTTACTTATTCAACATTTTACACAACCTCAATTTATTAAGGCAGTGCACAAATGAACGGTCAATAAGCGGGTCGTGGGTCGGAATCATCTTACCTTTTACTTGTCAAACCTAGCATTTTACGTAACTTACTTTAAATAAACTTTAACTGTGTTTGTGGCCCGGTTTTACTTAAGCACTCAACTACTAATAACTTCAACGTATAATCGTGTGCAGTCTAACTGGACTGTACAAATATACCTAAACATGTATTTCTTGTATTTTTTTAATAATGTACCTGCCTAGCTGTAATTTCTTCAAAAACTAAAATAAAAATAATGTAAAATAAAATATTGTAGGTATATGAGTCCTTTTTCTAATACCAAGAACTCAGAAGCTGAAAACTGCAAACCGCACCGCCGCCGGCCGGTAAGGTTTTTTACACGTTGGTGAATAAGGACACGTTTGTTGATTAAAGGTCAAATATTTCAAAACCATTAATAAAAATGGTTGGTTTTAAAGTGTTTTAGAATTTAAAAGAATACTTTGATTAGTAGAAAGTTGTTTATTTACATCTAAAACTCATGTCCTTATATAGGTATCGAAATAGTATAATACTATTATTTAATATCCCATATTTCAAAATTTGGCTTGGTTCCGTGCTCAACGGTATGGATTAGTTCGGTCGCTGGCGACTGAAGTTTGCTCTTGTGGCTATGTATATACTATTGTATGCCCAAGATGGGTAACTGTTGTAACTGAAAAATCTACATCTTTGTACACAGTGAAACAATATAGGTAGGTAGTTTATAATATTCTGTTTAAAAAAATATATTTTAAAAACATTAAATTTTCTGTAGCGGCAACACACAAACTGCGGCAAGACTACAGAAATTGCAAAAAACCGTTTGTTTTTGTTGTGTTTGAGATTTGATGTTTGATTTTGATGGATTAGTTTAGTTTTCTTTGATTAATAATTATTACAACTTAAACTACTCAGTTTATTAGTGGATATTTATTCATTTTACACAATGGACATACCATGCGAAATCAGTGACGAAGAATTCGTGCCATTTCTTCATGAACTAGGTGTAGAAACATACAAAAAATCATTCGAATGGATGTTGAACGATCCCAGTTTTGCGGGGGTTTTGAGGTGGTTGTACAAGAGTTTGGACCATAACAATGCTTTGACCGCCCGTGAAGAATACAGGTAATTTTTATTCTTATACCATATCCGGACTCCTGATATTGCTATACCTATTTTTATGATCATTATGATCGCATTATAAACATTGATCTTTCTTTATAGCAAATTTATACACTTGGAAGTTGCCTATCAATTTTCTACCTCATAAAAAACGATGGTTGCCAATTCTTCTCATATTTGGGTTAGGAGGAATTGGCACCTTAATTCACTTACCAAGTAAGATCACTAAAATCCCTGTGATTGTAATGATTTCAATTTGAACTTTCTCACAATTCAGATACAAAGAATTAGAAAAGAAAGGCTGCCTCTTATCCCCAGAAGACCTAGAATCTTCTATAGCTACTTTAAAAAAGGATTATCCTGGTATTGGAGTACCAGGTGATTATGCAAGCAAAGAAGATGTTGAGTTGGATATAGGTATGCAGAAGGAAAGATTGAATGCTTTGGAAAAACAGGAGATGTTAATCAAAGACTTGATAAGACAGAATGAGTAAGTACTTTAAATACATTTGTGTTTTCCCTTGATAATAATAATTACGCTGGATTGTGCTATGTAAATTGCCACCAATATTTATATAAAATTCCTAATTTGTGGTGCAGGCGACCTCTGTGATGTAGTGGGCCAAGGCCCAGCTGAGACGCAGAAGGTTAAGGGTTTGATTCCCGCTGCGGGACAAATGTTTGTGTCATCTGCAGGTATTTGTTTCGGGTCTGGGTGTTTCATGTGTTATATGTATGTATTTACAAAAACGAAAAAAAACTATGTAAGTAGTGTATTAGTCATGTCTTACCCATGACACAATCTCTGCTTACTTTGGGGCCAGATGATGCTGTGTGAAATGACCAGAATTATTTATTTATATATTTTCCAGCTGTTTTGATTTATAGACCAGACTATTGAAATGATTTTGATGAAAGTTCTATGAGAGCAAATGGAAATCCTTTCACATAATTTTTTTTTAATCGATTCATAATTAACGAATTAACAAACGAGGTAACAAACATTAAAACAATTTGCAGGGTAATAAAAGAGGAGTTGATGTTAGAACTTCCCCGTCTGAGTGCAGCTCATCACCAGACTGTGGAAGATAAGGAGTCATTTGCAGAGGAGTGTACAAATCTTGCACAAGAGTTGGAGATCATCACTGATGAAGTTATTGGAGTAATCTCTGAGAATCTCGAGATGTATACCAGCTGCAAGGGAGATAAAGTATGCATACAAGGTTTTATGGTAGTTTGTCTTCGAAGTTGGCCACTGATTGTATTCATAATACAATATTACACATGAATGTTTGTGTTGAATTTTTATGTTAGTACCTCTATAATGTTGGCAGATTTCATTAAATCTTGGTATGGATGGTGTCTGTGTTCTTAAATAGCATATAGGATACTTTTTATGTACCTAAGTACCATGTGTGGAAAGCTGAGGACAGAAACTAGTTAATTAACTGGCCTGTCAGCTCAGTTGGTAGTTGCTCTGCCTTCTGTGCTGTAGGTTGAGGGTTTTATTCCCTCCCAGGACACACATTTGTGTGATGCACATTGATGTTTGTTCTGTGTCTGGTAGTTATAAAGTATCTTATGTATGTATTTAATAATATATAAGTATTCTATCAGCTATCTAATCACCATAGTTCAAGCTATGCTTAGTTTGGGTCTAAATGGTGTTGTGTGCATTGTCCACCAATATTTATTTACTTAATTATAAAAAGATGTTAGGCAAGTACTTACAAGAGGCTCTATTTAGAATATTAATCTAAACTAATATTATAAAAACAAAGTGTCTAGAAACCAACATTATCAGCAAATAAAACACCTGTAAGTTTAATTATAAAATAATAGAGATGCCTACGAAAATTGCAATTCTGTAACGCAAGGCATCAAAAATTTGCTCTGGCAACTGACTCATCAAAAGTAGTGATACCTAAGGGGGATCGCCGACACGAGCTAGAGTCGAGGTGGCGTCAAGGCACAGGCGCACAAGCGGCGCGCCGCATCTACCTTTTCTTAAGGAATATATGGCAGCGCGCTCACATACAGGAGTCGCGGCACGGGCGAGGTGCAGGCGGCGCGGGCGTCTTGCCCGACTCCGCCGCCATTTTGTCATTTCGTTTCGTGCGTAGCTACGTTTAGACGTGTAAGTCCAGCGTCCAACTCGAATCGACCAGTCGTTACTCCATACTCTTCTATAGAAAGAGGCGACCAGGAAGGTACACAATTGGAACGCATCAATACTTTTAGCACAGTATTCAGTAGTTAGCCAAGATGCGGCTATTGATTTACCCGCCTGTGTTTCAAATAAAAAGTAAATTTTGTGATAACTTCCATATATATTGATTATTTACTGTAAAAAGTGTTACCTACATACCTAATGTTTATTTTCGTTTTTTCCAACAGTAAACCGAAGGTACCATTTGATATTCCATAAAACTTTTTAAACTTGTCGGGATACTTTCATAAGTCACATGTAGCTCTGAATGCTCCTCTTCTGTCACAATGTCTCAAATATGGGTGTATCCAAGTTTTTTTCTATTTAAATTAATGACTTGTACGAGTGCCATTGTAATAATGACTATAAATAAATATGGAATGTGTGAAGGAAGCATAGCCGCCTGTGCCTCGACTCTACATAGAGACGACGACGCCTCGACCGTGCCGCGACGCCGCTGCGACCGCGCATCGACTTACCAGTGATCGACGCGCCTAACTTTAGTGTTTTGTTGCTAATCACCCCTCCGCTCGTATGCAATAATTCGCGAACTATTGCAGTCCTGGTAAAACCGTTCTAGTATCGGCACTTAGGCGGCAGCGCGAGAATAATTTCAATTTGTGCCGGTAGGTACAGTTGAGCTCTATGCAGGAACGGCAATAGAAAATAATGTTGTTTTAAAGTGATTACTTCTTATGGGAGGGTAAACCGCTTCGTTACGAAACGCGTTACGGTGTCAGTCTGTCTGGCTTCCCTTTTTCTCACGCATACGGCAACGGTAGGCAGGCTCCTCCTCTCTCACTCTAACCCACAGCGCTAGTTAGATTTAAGTTATCATTTCTGACGGGCGTCCTGAGACGCACACGGTTTTTCTTTACTACGAATAAATACATAAAGGGTAGTCTTTTGAAGAAAGCGTATTATAATATTTAAATGACTATATTATTGATGAGAATGCATGGCCTCATGTTGCTCTGTCCTCAGTCAGTTAACTGACACATTTGAAATGTATAAACTCTCTTTTATTCATTTTTACGGTTCCGTACCTCGAAAGGAAAAACCGGAACCCTTATAGGATCACTTTGTGGTCCGTCCGTCCGTCCGTCTGTCTGTCAAGACCCTTTTTCTCAGGAACGCGTGGAGGTATCAAGCTGAAATTTATATCAAATACTCAGGTCTACTGTCCCTTTAAAGCTGTGAAAAAATCTTCTAAGCCAACGCAATCAAAACATACAGCCGTTTATGCCGCAAATTTTCGACACTTGCAAGGGAATCAAAACCTACAGGGTATTTCCCGTGAACTCAGAATCTTGAAATTTGGTACGAAGCAACGTCTTTTAGCACAGATAATGGAAAAATTGCGAAAACCGTAAACTTTTAGTTACATCATATAATAAAATTTTTTTAATAATTTTAAACTTACTACCTTACTACTTTCTTGAGATCTAGAAGATTATATTTTTACAATAAAAATACCATAACTATGACTAGATTGTCGTGATGGGTGAACTTTTACTTATATACCTACAGGTTTGTACGAAACCCTCGGTGCGCGAGTCCGACTCGCACTTGGCTGGTTTTTCGTAGTTAAGGTAGGTTTCTTGTCAGTTCTCGGGCTTGGGTTAGGAGGAGTTGGCACCTAAATTCCCCTAGTATGTAAGACGTTACAAAGTTATCCATGTGCCATCACAACTTTGATACCTCGGGATAAGATATATATATATATATATAAATTTTATATGATAAAAGTAAAGTTGGGATTTTCAATAGAAGATGTTTTTATGGAGTTATATAGTAGGTAGGTATATTTACTAGGTTCTATTAAGAGATAAAAAAAATCAGGCATTTCAATAATTGTGAGACCATGACGTAGCGAGCCTATTAACTCTGGCAACTGACTTATACAAAAGTAGTGATAGTAATGATATATTGTTTTCAACATTAGTGGTATTGCAAACTAATTTTAAATAATATGGTTTCTAGGAGACGGCCACTAGATTCCTCACATACGCCCCTTTGGAGTCATACAAACAAACGCAATCTCTGTTCCGTTCCCACTTCAATCTGTTTGTCTCGAAGAATCTGGTGAACAGACAGAACAACATCACAGATGAAGAGCTTCGGGCGACCCTCGTGGAAGCTAAGAATATGGAGGAAAGGTGAACTGTTGTTCTTATTGATTTGATGGTCCAGCCCTACGACAAAGGTTAAACATTCAAGATCCATCTTATAACGACAAAGTTATAAGATGGATCTTGAAAAAAGCGCTAGGACCAGGAGGAGTTTCTTGCCAGTTCTTCTCGGGCTTGGGTTAGGAGGAATTGGCGCCTAAATTCATATTTCGGAGTGATTCTTGTGATTGTATTGAATATTTTTTTTTTACTGTCTCTGACTCTGTGGCTCTGTGGATCAAGGCATGCCTGAGACGCAGAAGGATGCGGGTTCGATTCTCGTTGTGGGTCAAATGTTTGAATGCTCTGTAAGTGTTTGTCTCGGATCTGGGTGTTTTATTTTTGTATAATATGTATTTACAAAAGAAAAAAATATATATATGTTGCATATCTGTCATGTGGTACCCATAACACAAGCTCTGCTTATTTTAGGGCCAGATGATGCTGTGTGAAATGTCCGGTGTTATTTATTTATTCCACTCTGCGCTCCTAGGCCACAGTTCGCCAGTTTGGTTGAATGCATCCAGATCGTCATGCCATTTTCCTTGGTCTGCCGCGTCATCTCTGCCTATGGGCACACACTGACCTTTGCCCAGCAGTAGGTAGGTAACACGATAGGATAAATAAAAAAAAGATTATTAAGATTATCTGGTGATGAGAGATGGTTATCCTATCAACAGTTATTCTATATTTTCCCGTTAGTAAATTGTAATCAGTGTCACTGATCTGTACAAAAAAATATTGAGAGGGAATGTTTAGGGTTGAATAGTCCCTTTTTACTAGTTGCTACCCGTGGCTTTGCCCGCGTTGTACGCAGACGAAGCCTATCTATTGTAATCCAAATTCACATATATATCTATGCAAGGTTTAATATAAATTAGTTTTGCCACATTGAATTAAGTATAACGAATTTCAGTTTCAATTAAATTTTCAATCAATTTTATTATATATAAGGATCTTTTATACCAATTCCTTCATCTCAAGTCAGAGACAAATTGATAAAAAAATACTCTTGGTTCTAACGCTTTTTAGGGTTCTGTTCTGTAAGGTTAGAGAAATTTATTGACTCTTAAAATAATTCGTTCACTTATGAGCTTAAAAATAAAACTATTAAAATATTTTACTTGTTTAGTAAGTTTAGCTTTATATTATAGGTAGTGATTTAGAGGTTTTTATATCATCAGGTTCAGATTCAATTCAATTCATGCTTATATACTATTTTTTTATAAATACATACATATTATACATACATAAAAACACCCAGACCCGAGACAAATACTTGCAAATCATACAAACATTTGCCCCGCGGCGGGAACCCCGCGCCACAAAGGTCACACACAAAGGGAACAAAGGGAACACAGCGCCACAAAGGTCGTCTAAAATTATTAATGTCATCAGGTAAAATATTAAAACAGTTATGCACCCTTGTACATCTTATTTCTTTTTCCATAACTGGTTCTAGGTTTTCTAGGTGTGATTTCACTTTCAAAATTTTCGTGAGTTGTACTATACATTTTGATAAACACGGGCTTTACTAACGTATTATTTTGTCGATGGAGGCACCGACACTGTTTCGATTCATCTAGAGAATCTTCATCGCTCAGTGCGAACCGTAAACGCGTGCGGCAACTCACGGACCGCGGATCAAACTCACCCTGATGAAGATTCTCTAGCTAGATGAATCGAAACAATGTCGGTGCCTCCATCGACAAAATAATACGTCAGTAAAGCCCGTATAAAGGAACCCTTTTGGAACCCTGGTTTGGCCATATCTGTCTGTCTGTCCTAGCAGCTCTAACTAGCAGACTATTATACGTTATTAAAATTTGAATGGTAATTGGTATCTGTGGCACGTACAAAGTTAAGTTCAATTCTGCCAATAAACGGTTTTATTTTGTTGTATTTACGAACTCTGTGGCACAGTTGGCTACTACGCGGGACAAATGTTTATACGATCTGCAAGTATTTGTCTTGGGTCTGGGTGTTTCTATGTATAATAAGTATGTATTTACAAAAAAAAAGGTATATAAGTAGTATATCAGTCATGTGGTACCCATAACACAAGCTCTGCTTACTTTGGGGCCAGATGATGCTGTGTGAAATGTCCGGTATTATTATTATTATTATTTCAGGTTGACTGATGCTACCTTTGCCTACCTTGATTCTAAAGCGGAGCTGAGCGGCGAACAGGCTAAACTGGCGCTGGTGTCCAACTACATAAATGTACATCCAAGCCAAATAACGTGAGATACCTACTATTTTATAATAATTTTGACGACCTCTGTTGGGCAGTGAGCGAAGGCCTGCAGATTTCTGTGGCGAGGCAAATTTATGTATGATCTGTAAGTATTTGTCTCTGGTCTGGGTGTTTCTCTAAGTATAATATGTACGTATTTATAAAAAAAGAAATATACAAGTAGTATATCAGTCATGTGGTATCCATAACACAAGCTCTGCTAACTTTGGGGCTAGATGACGCTGTGTGTCCAGGTATATTATATTATAATAATATTTATTTCAGGTAACTAGTGTAATGTAAAAAAATACATAAACAAGGGCCCATTAAATAAATACCCTACATACATAGATATAAAACTATAAAAACAAGTTTTAAAAGCTCCCCTATACCGTGGGTAGACCATTCCTTTTGACCAGAAGTCGGGTGCGTGGAATACGTCCTTGTACTTGGCAGCTACCCAACGCACATTGCGATTACGATTAGCCCATTGTGTCCCACTGCTGGGCAAAGGCCTCCCCTTGATCTCTCCAGTCATCTTGGCTTTGAGCTGTTTGGACCCATGCTCCATCAAAGGTGTCGAGATCATCTCGCCATCACTTTTTGAGTCTACCACGACGCCATCTCGCTGTCTTAGGGCTCCACGGAGTGGTAATTTTGGCCCACACCTCATCTGGCATGTGACAGACATGACCAGCCCAGCTCCACTTAGCTTCGCAACGTTTCGAGCTACATCAGCAATTTGGGTTCTGGAGCGCAGAATTGTGTTGCGTAATGCGTATGCGGTCAGCACATTCGACTTGAATTTGGTCTCTATTCGATTCCAATCCCTTTAAGCTATGCACAAGTACGATGTACAAGTACATGCTCCCTTATCCTGCATCAGCCTCATTCGTCCACGTACCAGATGATACTCTCTCCTTAGTGGTCTGCTCCAACCCAAACACGTAAATCGACACGGTAGGATCCACAGTCTGTAGAGCGAGCCCATTAAATAGATTTTTCTTAAGAGAAAATATTATTTCCGCAATGCCTGTGTTCTCAAACAGTGAAGGAACATCGTGAGGCAACCGGTTCATCCAAAAACCTAAAATAATAATGCACACAACACCGTCTAGCACCAAACTAAGCATAGCTTGTATTACCCGATGACTGATAGAATACTTCAATATTTTTAAATACATACATATAATACTTTTAAACACTCAGACAGAACAAACACCTGAGGTCAGTAAAAAAAATCAAAGGTGTGTCTTCAGTTAGTGCTATAAGCAGTGATGGACTTAAAATCTGTCACATACCGAATACTTACTACTGTGCATGTGGGCGTAACAAATAATGTTATAACGTGCCTCTGACAACCTAACAAGAGATCTGAGGAGGTGTAGGAGGTACCGAGCTCAGGAATTTGTTTAGAGATAGCGTATAGCGTATTAATAGCGTCTTTAGTCTTTTTAGGGTTCCGTAGTCAAATGGCAAAAAACGGAACTCTTATGGATTCGTCATGTCTGTCTGTCTGTCCGTCCGTATGTCACAGCCACTTTTTTCCGAAACTATAAGAACTATACTGTTGAAACTTATCAAGTAGATGTATTCTGTGAACCGCATTAAGATTTTCATACAAAAATAGAAAAAATACAATACATTTTTGGGGTTCCCCATACTTAGAACTGAAAAAAATATCGAGGTTTCTAATATTATTTTTTTCTAAACTGAATAGATTGTACGAGAGACACTTCCAAAGTGGTAAAATGTGTTTCGCCCCTCTCTCCCCCCCCTCCCCCCCCCTCCCCCCTCCCCCCCCGTAACTTCTAAAATAAGAAAATGATAAAACTAAAAAAAATATATGATGTACATTACCATGCAAACTTCCACCGAAAATTGGTTTGAACGAGATCTAGTAAGTAGTTGTTTTTTAATACGTCATAAATCGTAAACCGCAATTTACCTTTCATTCAATCAACTCAAATATAAAAATAAAATAAAACATTTAATTTCATGAACATAAACATTATGCATAAACCGTGAACCGTTATTTTCTAATAATAGATCTGTAATAGGTGCCTAAGTACATAATAATTATAATTCGCGCGGGGCGTGGCTTGATCGGTATCGGCCAGATGTACAAACAAAACTTTCATAGAGTTCATAAACAAAAATGTTTTTTGCAACAACAATATTCCAACATTACTTTTTGGAGACTTCAACGAAGATTTTTTTAAAGACAATCGAATACTGTCATTCATGCAGAACGCTGGATACAGAACGTTATTACCACCTTGTCCAACTACGCGAGGAGGCACACAAATTGATTATATTTTTGGAAATATTTATTGTGAAACTGGAATATATATTAGCTTGTTTAGCTATCACTAGCCTATATGGGCTCGCATATAGTTAGATCTGAATCCCATCATTTAGGTACCTAATTATAATGTTTTAATGTTTACTTATCAATAACTTAATTTAAAAAATATACACTATTATTAAAACATCGATCAAAGTTACAACGAACTACAAGAACTTTTATATTATGTTACTTGCTGCTACGGAACCCTTCCTGGGTGAGTCCGACTCGCACTTGGCCGCTTTATTTAACTTGCTCTTGGCAAGAGTTTGAAGACGTGTAACTGATTTTGCAGATAATATTATAAATGTTATTTTTTTGTTTACAAATCACTCAGTATAATGATAATCAATAAATATTGGTGGACAATGCACACAACAACATCTAGCCCCAAATTAAGCATTGCTTGTATTATGGTAACCAGGTGACTGATACAATACTTATATATTTAAATACATTCTTATGATACTGTATAACACCCAGACACAGAACAAACACATATGTTCATCAGACAAATTATTATCCTGGAAGGAATCGAACCCTCAACCTACAGCGCAGAAGGCAGAGCTACTACCAACTAAGCTGACAGGCCAGACATTACATTTGATGTCACATTTGCAGACAGCTGATAGAATAATTGAATGATTTTGTTTCATGATCCAGTTCAGTTCTGCTAGAAACCCAAAGCGCTTTGGAACTGCTGGAACAAGAAGAACACATCCTGGAGCAGGAAATGCAGAATGCTGTTCAAAAGCTGGTGGACAGTCGCACCAGCCTCGCTGTCAATACGGCTGCAGCGGCCGCCGTCTCTGTCAGACAGTGAGTATAACTATCGCAGTCAGTACAGTGGCTAGTACTTATATAATTCACCACATGTACACAAGCTTACATCGACTGCGTCCCCATGTAATTATACTATAGTGTACTTGTGGTGTGAGATGTCCTAATCAAAGTCCCTGAGCCGTGTCTGTCTGTTTTAAAGCGATACCTATTTGAATAACTTTGTTTTATTTGCCTCATGACTAGAACGGTTTTACAATCAAATCAATTTTAGATGATCGCACGAAGTTCACCGGGTTATCTAGTAAATAATTAATAAATAAATAAATATTGGTGGACAATGTACACAACACAATCTAGCCCCAAACAAAGCATTGCTTGTAATATTATGAACAGATGACTGATGGAATACTTATATTTTTAAATACTTATGATATAACTTCTAAAACAATCATATATTTGAACATCATTTTCACTCAAAACGGGATATTTACCTTTATATCATATATGGGTTTTTCTGTTTCCTGATATTTTGGATATGATTTCGCAGATTGTGGGACAGTTGAAACTACATTCTGAGAATCATATCGGATAGGTATACCTCTCTTATAGGACAAAAGTTTTTTCTGAATTTAATTTACTTCTAAGATACCTACTATGGATTTTGAATTACACAAAATAAGTATTTTAAAATGTAATTTAAAACCATAAAGTGTTCGACGCTTTAGTACACATCCATATTTTTTTTAACATTACGTGTTTTGTCCGACGACCTTAGTTAAAGCTGGAAGCCTAGGGCGCACTGCGGTTTTTTGCGGCTAGTGGTACCTGTTATCGAAGAGCCACGAAAATGTCAGCAGTGCGTTAAGAGGCTTATTACATTACGATCGTGATTTTTTAATAAAACGCCGATTTTTGGCGTTCTTGTTCAGAGAAACCGAAAGTCTTCGACAAATTTTACTTAATGTATGGTGGAGAATAGTTATTACTATAGTTCATAGCGGCCTCGCTTTTTGCATATTTTTGTTATTTATTTATGTAAAGCCAAAATTCCAAAGCAAGTTTGCAAATAAAATGCGCAAAGGCACTTTTTCAAGCTCGTGAATTGAACGTCTGTACTATGAAAATGAAATAAAAACTATACCACAACATCTCTCATATAGTAGTTGAGTTTCTAGCGGCCTCGGAATTCAGAAATATTTACAAGGTATCTACAAAAAAAATCCAATTAAAAACTATAATACTACTAAAAATGTTCAGAATTAGCTGTAAATTTCTCCTTAGTACTTAATACTATCGAGTAAAATTTATACCAGAACAAACGTTAGTTCATAAGCAATGAAGTTGTGTACTTTTTATTTTATTTAATATTATATAAAACTATAAATAAACGTAATTACAACTGCGCGAAATGCACAAAATAAACTATATAATGCGATGCGTGGGCCGCTCGAACTCAGTATTGCGCGAGCGCTCCTAGACGTTGCACCTGTGTCGATTTTTTTACGCGCCAAACGAGCGTAGTTTACGCTCATTCCCATCATTTGGCGCGTATAGTGCGACTACGTCATTTTGATCAATTTTTAAATTGAACATTAATCAAAATAGAAAAACTAATGTTGGCTCGTTACATTTTTTTACGAGTCTTTACTTACTGATTGTTATGTTTATTTTTAGCATTGGTCAAAAAGGATCCGTGTATAAATCTGTCAAAGTCAAAGTCAAAGTCAAAGTTAAACTCAAAAGTCAAAAGTCAAAAGTCAAAAGTCAAAAGTCAAAAGTCAAAAGTCAAAAGTCAATAGTCAAAAGTCAAAAGTCAAAAGTTAAAAGTTAAAAGTCAAAAGTCAAAAGTCAAAAGTCAAAAGTCAAAAGTCAACAGTCAACAGTCAACAGTCAACAGTCACCAGTCACCAGTCACCAGTCACCAGTCACCAGTCACCAGTCACCAGTCACCGTCTCCGTCTCCGTCTCCGTCTCCGTCAAAAGTCAAAAGTCAAAAGTAAAAGTCAAAAGTCAAAAGTCAAAAGTCAACAGTCAACAGTCAACAGTCACCAGTCACCACTCACCAGTCACCAGTCACCAGTCACCAATCACCAGTCACCGTCTCCGTCTCCGTCTCCGTCACCGTCACCGCTAGCTCGTACATCGTATATATTTTATGTGAATGACATAAACTGTTCATTAAAAAGTTTCTAAGGAGCAAGCAGCTCTTACGCGAATCGCGGGCAGTGTCGCGCCGAAAAAAATCACTCTCGTGTGAACGTGCGCTAAGGGTTGTCGACTTGTCGCGTTCTGCAGCTTATTTATATACTAATAAAAAATATCTATCTGTGGTGTAATGTAGGTAGGTAGGTAAGTTATTTTTTTGAACAATTGCATTTCAAGAGTAGGTACTAGGTACCAAACCTAGCAGTCATCATTTATTATGCATGGGTTCTATCTAGGCATCTAGCTCTGTCTTCTGCGCTGTAGGTTGAGGGTTCGATTCCCTCCCTCTTCATTAATATTATCTAAATTGATACGTAATGTTACCTAAATTGATACGTTTTTATCATGAGTGTATGCTTCCAGAAATAGTAGACTCTCGAAAAGCCAGATCGATGCCACTGAGGCACATAGTTTTCTAATTTATTTTATTTTTTCATTTTATGGATATAATGGAATAAAAATGCCCACTGGACATATCCATAATACATTTTGTGTAATATCCAAACCAAGTTTCTAAGAAATCAATAATATTGTATTGTAGAAAGAAATAATATTGTGAGTACATACCTGTTTTATTAATTATTTTTTTTATGAAAACACCTGCCTACAAAACGTCAACAGACAAAAACCACAATACTAACTAATATACAGTCTACACGAGCGAAGCCGCGGGCTGTAGCTGGTAAACAGCAACATAAATAGTTATAACACAAAAAAAAATACATGGCTGTATTACAGTTCTAATTCTTACACTGAATATTGAGTTATTTATCATTATTAACAATATCTCAATATGTATGCAACATATAAATAAATAACTCAATAATAGAAAAAGTATCAAAATCGTTTACACGTTGTCTACAGCTGTGTCGTGAACTCGTGACCTCGAGGGAGTTGTCGCCGTGCTTCAATATACCTAATCTTTCAGAAAGAATGTTTGTGATAGGCCTCTTAAGCCTAAACCACACGTTGTTTTACAGACAGATGCTGAGCTCCCTGACGCATTTAACAGAGATCTGGCAACAAGCGTTGTCTCTGGACGAGCTGCTGTTCCTGTGTCTGCGGCACGAACTCAGAACTACGGAGGAGTTCGTGCAATTCGCGACGCAACTCAGCCAATACGTCATTATCGAGAACAACGCTATCAGCGACAGAATCGTATGTATTATTTAATTTAAAATCTTATAAAACCTTGCTTGTAAACCCACCACAAGGTCTTGCAAGTGGAAACCCGTCGTCTCTGTTTATTCCGTTGAGAAACAGGTGTTTATTCATTTCATCAGGCCTCCATGAATGAAATCTGCGCTGAACAAGCATCGTCTGAAGTTAAACTACAATCTTCAAATCAACTACTAAACGCTTTACTCGCGTTGTTGGGCGCGTCCGCTGGTGATGCATCGTTTTTGGTGAAACTCTACAACGATCTGCGGGTGGATTCGAAGGAGCTGAAAGGAAGCGCTGATGAAGGTTTTCAGAGAAAAGAGAATGCTTTGGCAGAGATGTGAGTTTCAATATTTTGTATAATCTTGTAGTTTTAGTACCATTATGTTGGCTAACGTTTCTGATGTTGCTAGGTTTGATATTTGATAAGCGATTTTTCGATCTTAAAGTTTTGGGTTCAAATTGTTACAAGTTACGAGAGTCTCAGGAAGTTTTTCTTGCTAAATCTGTTAATTTACTACTCAAACCGTGCAGGAAAACATAATGAGGAAACTATGCTATAGATTCATAACGCACCAATGTTATTGAGGTCTTCAGGATCAATTATTGATATTGGACCACAGGGTTCGATACTAGGCCTTTTTTTTTCCCTAGTTTACTATAATCTTTTACCTTATTTTGTTTAAAAATATTTGTGATATAGTTTTATTTCCTAACTGTACATCTTTAATTTTTAAAGTTAATAAATCTAAAACCAGTTTTTAAGATAACGGAAATGAATCCCGATCATCAGTTCTTGTTCACTGTAAATAATATTTTACTTAATGCTATTAAAACGAAATGTATCAAATATTTAATTAAAATATTTAAATTTGAATATATTTATTTTAATTAATATTTCACTTTTCAGGAAACTATCATCACTGCCATTGACAAACCACATTTGGGACGGGTGTACGAAGCAGCCCAACTGCTGGGATAGGACGATCGCGTCTCTATCCCACACTTTGCATCACGAAATGGCGGACATAGAGAAACGGGTGCTCGAAGCCAGTTCACTCTTCACTTCTGTCAAGGTATGTGGAATCTTAAGGACTGATGAACTAATCGTAAAAATAAATTGGTAAATTGGTATCGCGCATTCTACTGGTACTTTTCAACTAGCTTCTACCTGCGGTTTTACACGCGTGGTACATACATTAAAAGTAGCCTTTATGCTAATCAGGTTACCGACTACATATAAACCTAGTTTCATCCAGATCTGTCCAGCCGTTTCGGCGTAATTGAGCCAGAAACAAATATCAAAAAAATACCGTCAAAAACGAACACATTTAATTGTACGAATTGAATTAAGCTGGATGCCGTTCTTTCACTAAGTATTTTTATAATATTTCATCCATACTGGCATATCAGCTCAGTTGGTAGTAGCTCTGCCTTCTTCGCTGTAGGTTGAGGGATCGATTCCCTCTGTAGGCAAATGTTTGTGTGGTGAACATAGGTGTTAGTTCTGTGTTAGAGTGTTAGTATCATCAGTATTTAGTTTAGGGCTTGATAGTGTTGTGTGCATTGTATTTTTTTTTATTTTATACACATTAACTCCGCCACAAGTGTTTGCCACTAATTTGTACAAAGTAATTAATTAATAATGGTGGACAATGCAGATAAAACCATCTAGCCCCAAACTAAGCATATCTTGTAATATGGTGACTAGATGGCTGATAGAATACTTATATATTTTTAAATACATAAGATACTTTATAACACCCAGACACAGAACAAACATCTATGTTCGTCACACAAATGTGTGTCCTGGGTTCAAGTCATCAATCTACAACGCAGAATGCAGAGGAACTACCAACTGAACTGACAAGCTATTCAAATTCTTCCGGTATAATAACTAGGCCAGTCAAAATAGCATTTAACTTTGCACTAAATTTCCGATACAACTTTTTTTTTATAAAGTTTAAGATCAGAGCATAAAATCACAAAATGCTGACAGATTCATATGACGCTTCAAGCGTCATCTTGAAAAAACGTTTTTGGCCAATATCTCGGAAACTATGCACTTTAGGGCAAAAGTTATAGAGAATATTATTGTAGAGAATAAAATTTCGCATCGTTTGATTCTAAAAAACTTCTTGCAAAATAATGGTCTCCGTAACTTTTGCCCTAAAGTGCATAGTTTCCGAGATATCGGCTAAAAACTTTCAAAACTTCAAGATGGCGCATAAGCGTCACCTGGATCTGTCAGCATTTTGTGATTTTATGCTCAGTAAGTGATCCTTAACCTTATAAAAAAAACAATTTTGGATCGGAAATTTAGTGCAAAGTTGACCAAAAAAAACGTCTATTTTGACTGGTCTAAACTGAATAGCGTCTTTTACAAGGCATGTTCAAAATTTAAAATTTTGAACGAGAGAAGGGTGAGTCTACTCGCCCTGCTTCGTCATGAAACTTCATCCTCTGAAGTCGTGACGTTACTGCACGGGGTTAGCATAGTAGGTAGGTTTACACTACCTGATTGACATTATGCTGAGCTGACCCTTTTTGGCGCGACATGATGATTTTTACAACAGTTGTAAGGTGCGTATGGCATCTTTGTTTGAGGCGACCTACCCTACCTTTTTATATTGATTCTGATTGAAAGTAGATACCTAATACTAGTCACCTACCGAGTTTTGTGGAACTATTTATTTAGGTTTTTTTAAAATTATATTTGTATCATTTACCACCTTAACCTTTTTAACCTAAGTCTATTTCGTCTTGTGTCGTGTCAAATAAATATTTTTCATTTCATATCAGGCATCATTATATCTAAAGTCAAAGTCAAAAGATACTTTATTGGTGAATTTAGATGCCAATTAATCCTAATCCAAGCCCGAGAAGAACTGGCAAGAAACTCGTCTTGGCTCTAGCGCTTATATAGATGATCCATCTTATAACTACCTTAACTACGAAATACTAATACAAGATAGTTTATAAATTTCAAGTGTGTCGGTTATCTGTCTGAGGGCAGAGCGACATGAGGCCATGCATTCTTATCAATAATATAGTCATTTATATTATAATAAGCTTCAAAAGACTTCAAAAGACCACCTTTTATGTATGCTTTGAATTTCTTAATAGGTAGTTTAGTAGCATTTTCAGGAAGCTTATTATAGAAGCGCACCCGTGACAGAGGCTCCTGGAGGCCTATAAGATTGGTATTTTATAGGCCTTCAGAAGCACCAGCTACCACCAGAGTACCAGCTTAAAGAAACCTGTCTTTACAGAATGGTGACAAGCAGAACCTGAGGAAGTTGTGGCAGTGGTTCCTCACTGACCCGCCGAGATTGGTCGCAGCCATTAAAAACGCACGGAGTTACTAAACCTACTCACTTCGATGGTTATTCTATTCTATTTTCCTCATCTGTGTTTAATTTGTTGTAATATTAGTATTATTATTATTATTAGCAGTGGGCTAGGCGTCTCAGGTCCGGCTGAGATGCAGAAGGTCGCGGGTTCGATTCCCGCCGCGGGACAAATGTTTGTATGATCTGCAAGTATTTGTCTCGGGTCTAAGTGTTTCTATGTATAATATGTATGTGTTTACAAAAAAAAAGTATAAAAGTAGTCATGTGGTACCCGTGACACAAGCTCTGCTTACTTTGATGCGGTGTGAAATGTCCGGGATTATTTATTTAAAGTCTCGTACAGGGCAAGATGACCAATTAACATAAACTCTATCTTTTGTTATGAGGGCTTTCCTTATATCTGCAGGTGTTACAATGGCGTCTCCACGTCTCAACAAAATAGTCAATGAATTTTGTTATGTTATCGTTTTTTGGGCTACGTCATATTATATAGAGGATACCCTCGTCTACTGCATTTTGAGGTAGATGAGCTAACGCTGAACATTTCCGTATGTGTGTTTTCAGAAGCTTTAATATGTTTATGCCAAAATTTTTGGCCTTTCTCCACAAACATCTTGTAAAATGAAAATAGCAACCAGTTATTGGAGTGTTTGGAAAAACAGATTTGATTGCCTGCATTGCAGCCTTTTCATAAACCAATATAAATGGTTTTGGAGACTAATAAGGAATTTGACTGTTAATCAATCTTAGCATAATTTCATGTCATTTTTGTTTTGTTTGGTAGTAGTGCATATATTACGGGCATAATATTATTGAAAGTTTTGGAACTTCCTTTGGAAGTCTATATGCAATGTATATAATTGGAAGAACGGCTTAGCACAAAATTTAAATGTTCTATCACATAAGCATACTGATCCATTTTTATATAATTAATGTAATATTTTTCCTAAAGTTTCAAGTAATGCACGTTCGTAGAGATAAGTATTTTATGACTCTATTTGCAGAACAACTTCCATTGTAATATAAAACAAAGGTTGCCACTGTCTTTTGTCAAATCATGAGCCGCCCAAATGTTGTGGCTTCAAAAGTAACCGCCGCCACCGTAGCCATTGTTTACTTTCGGCAAATTACCAAAGATTTACGAGGGATCTTTCATTTTTAACGAAAAGAAGAAAGTTCTTTTCGTATATACACGCGTTGGTATATATACGCGTTGACTTGAGAACTTCCTTCTTTTCGTTAAAAATGAAAAATCCCTCGTATATATAAAGTATAAAGTAAAGTATAAAGCTGGGTGTTATAAAGTATCATGAGTAAGTATTTAAAAATATATAAAGTATTCTATCAGTCATCTAGTCACCATAATACAAGCTATGCTTAGTTTGGGAGTAGATGGTGTTGTGTGCATTGTCCACCAATATTTATTTATTTATTTATATTATGAAATTTTAATTTGCCCGAAGAAACAAAAGAATCAGGGTCTTAATGTATGTTTTAAAATGAACTCCAGTAGATACAGCTGTATTTTTTGAGTACTGTATATAGCAGCGTTTGATATAAGTTAAACAAATGCATCAATTAATGTTAATTCTTAGGAATAATTATTAATAAGTTGTGACACGAGTGCCTTGAGAGTGTGATGATTGATATAATAAATAAAGTGACACTGTATAAAAATAAATTTATTTCAATTTACAAACTTACCTAATTAAATAACAGTATAAAAAATCACTAAATAAATACTAAATCACAACATTGCAGCATGCAATTTCAATAATCTAATGCAATTATGGATTAATAGTGATAAAGTAGGTATATTTATTTACAAAACATTAGTTCAATGTCATGGAAAAATTCTTAAAACAGCTTATTTAGGGGCCGTCCGTAAATAACGTCACACGTTAAGAGCAAAGAATACCACCAGAAAAACAAAAACCCTATAAAATGGACATAATAATGCTCGAGAGAGAGATATAGAGGGTGGAAGGAAGGGGGGATGAGAACAAGAGAGGAAAAGGGAGGCGAGAAAGAGAGGGTGGCAGGGAGGAGAGTGAGAGAGGAAAGAGTCCAAAGTGTCCAAAGAGTACAAAGTGTAACAAAAAGAGAGGTTCGAGTCATACGCATCATGATGTCACATGTACGTCGTATATAATGTAGATATACGGTATATAAAGTATTAAAACTCTATTTATACTATAAAAAATATATTTAATTTAATAATATTTGGGGCCGCATAAATGTGAACATCTAGAACCCCTCCGGCTTTAAAAAACATTAAATGCATGTGACGTTATATGGATGGTCCCTACAAACGATTTGCTCGTCCAATTTTCTGCCTAGACTAACGAAATCTGAAAAAATCTCATCTCGGTACGTACCGTAATGAGATTGATAACATGTGTATTGTTTAAAACAGTCAGTCAACATTTGAATAGATAAAGATTAACAACGAGTATGTTTTTCATAAAACACGCGAACCAATCGCGAAAAAAAGAGATTCTAAGCATGATAAGCAGATTTTATATTTATAAAAAAAAAATGGTTGTCTGTAAAGTCGGTTTACGGACCATAATTTTACGTGATAACGTCATAAGAAAACATTGTTGAAAAATTGCATACTTTGAACCTATTGAGAAGAGTCACAATCACAAGCACGCTCGTGAGAATTTTTCGTGCGTGCAGCCGGCGTTCATCGATTTATAAGACGTTATCACGTCAAAAACAATTTAATTATAAATTTATTTTGTTGCTTTTTAATTTGTACGACGGGGAAACCAAGAAAATTCTAGACGGTCATTCCGCGATGACGTTTAGAATAGACAAATGATGATCGACTGTGACATTTTGATGATAGTATACAATATAATCACTTGACAAAACAGACAGACGCCTTTATAGGAAAAAAAGGGTCACAACACCATTATAAATGGGGTTCTGATGATGACTCAATCCCAAGTAGGCCGGGTTGGTTTTCTCATGAAGGTGTCCTCTGGAGCGATATGGATAGGGTTGGTGAAATCCACATCAATGTTCTCTGGTATCGTGTCGAGGTGAATGTGATCATGCACGTTATCTGGAAGAGGTGAATGGTATTGTGTATATCACGTTCAATATGAGCTGTCAATTCACGAATTTCCTTCTGTACCTTATCAAACCATAGCAGCGAAACCGCAATAGTTCTGCCATGATCCGTTGTACGACAAGCGAAACTGAAGCGAATATTTCGCTAGTCGGTGGGACAGACAGTTTTGCGAAACTCCCTGTTTAAAGTCATAGATTTGACTATGATATCCTACTGGTATGTCAGTAATAGATACGCAAAAGGTTGCGGGTTCGATTCCCGCCGCGGGATAAATGCTTGTATGATCTGCTAGTATTTGTCTCGGGTCTGAGTGTTTCTATGTATAATAGGTATGTATTTACAAAAATAAGTAAATAAGTAGTATATCAGTCGTGTGGTACCCATATCACAAACTCTGCTTAATTTAGGGCCTGGCGATGTGTCGAAATTCGGCGTTATTTATTTTATTTATAAATAAATAAATTATCCTGGACATTTCACACAGCATCATCTGGTCCCAAAGTAAGCAGAGCTTGTGTTATGGGTACCACACGACTGATACCACTTATATACTTCTATTTTTTTGTAAATACATACGTTATAATACATAGGAACACCTGCGCCACAGAGGTCGTCAATTTATACTTACGAGTAAGGTTTAGTTCAGCGATGATCTCATCAAGTGTCAATGGGTGTAGCGTGGCTTTGATGGGCATGGCGTCACGGCGTAAACTACGTTGATGTCGTGGACTAGTCTTAGTTGTAGGGCTACGTCTTAAATTGGTCGGGTTACGTCGTAAGCTGCGACGATGTCGCGACGATCGGGAGTATCGTCCTAGCAGCGGTAGAGTGAATACTGATTCTGAAAGCGGTGTGTTGTCCGGTCCGAATTCCTGAAAGAATTTTTCCATTACTATTATTAGAATCAATAATTGGTTGATACATCTATATACAATCTACATAATACCATCTACTCCCAAAGTATGCATAGTTTGTACTATGAGAACCAGATGACTGGAAGCCATTTATAACGCGAGAACGGCTGCACCCATTGTCATGAGTTTTGATTTCTTGGGTTTGTCTCCGCCCCGAATAACAGAATAATGAACAAAAAAATTAAAGATTTATTTTAATACCTACTTCCTCACACTTGTCTCATGGTAAAGCTAAATAAGTATTTTCTAACAGAGTCAATATTCAAAATTCAATATTTATATATTCAATAAAATCACAAGGACCACTTTGAATCGTCTTCTTACATGCTAGTGAATCTAGGTGCCGGTTCCTCCTAACCCCAGTTCAAAAAGAATCCGGCAAGAAACTTGTCTAGTCAGTACCTGGATGGTTGACTGCAATGGCATTTTCATCTAGCTGTCATGAGTCATGAAGCTGTCATGAATATATCAGCTCAAGCTGTCATGAATATATCAGGCCATGAAGAATGCTTGTGGTGAGTTCAGTTTGATTCAACCTTTGATGATGTTCGGTTTGTTAGGTTATAGATCAAGAGCCCGTGTACCCCAGACCTTCGTTATTTTATAAAAGATGAAAGTTTGTCAGCGCATGCAACACAGGTAAGAACGATGGACCGTTATGAAGTTGGGGTTACCGTGGCTTTGGCAGGTAACCGGTACCTACTTTACCTGGTAGTTGGTATTACCTTCAGAATATTTTAAAGTACTCACCAAGCACTTCCCACTGACACAGTAGGAGGAGTTTTTCTTCCCACAGGATGTCCCGAGCGGGAACCAGCCCTCCTGTCCGTTGACGAGATAGAACCGATGCGGCACGCGCTCGTCTTGACACGCGATACGGCACGGCCGGTCTGGATCCTCTGGGGAATGAGAAATTGAGAATGACAGTGTATTTAATTCTATGACATGTGTCGTAATAATGTCATTTTTGCCAGTGTGAAGTGTTTATATTGTTTATAGTGTGTCACAAATTCGTATCTTGTCGTTCGTCTTTTGTTATTTTATATAAAATGGTGCCTTTTATATAAAAATCGGATTAATTTTGCTCGAATCTCAAAGATTTTATTTTAATTATTCACACCGAGTCGATAACTCTAGCTCTATTTTAATAAAAACACCAAAATCATTCATATAATAGCATTTATGATGTGCATTTGAACATTATACAATGTTCAAATGCATTTTGATGCTGCTCGGTCTTCACACTAGACAAACCTGTATCTTGAAGATAATAAAATGCTATCTTCAAAGCGACTTCAAATCGGCTCGCGTATAAATAATAAATAAATAAATATTGGTGGACAATACACACAACACCATCTAGCTAGCCCCAAACTAAGCATAGCTAGTATTATGATGACATGACTGTTGTAATACTTATATATATTTATATACGTTCTTTTTATATTTTATAACACCCAGACACAGAAGCAACATCTATGTTCATCACGCAAATGTTTGACCTGGGAGAAAATCAAACCTTTATAATAATAATAATAAATGAACTTTATTGAGAAAAAAACATTTTAGGTAAATACAAAATTAATGCTACGGCTACAGTGTAATATGTCCTGCAAACGGCGGTCTTTTCACATAGGGCGATATCTTCCAGACAACCTTTAACACCTAATCTAGAAGGAACTTGAGGTGTCGATAAACAGACTATAAGGTTCAGTGTGTTGGGTATTCGCCAGCCCCCGAACTATTTGGAAACTGTATCTCTGGGGTATGGTTATGCTTAGGTCCGGCTGAAACGCAAAAGGTTGCGGGTTCGATTCCCGCCACGGGACTAATGTTTGTATGATCTGCAAGTATTTGTCTCGGGTCTGGGTATTTCTATGTATAATATGTATGTATTTACAAAAAAAAAAGTATTTATGCGAGTACCTAGTATATCAGTCATGTGGTACCCATAACACAAGCTCTGCTTACTTTGGGGCCTATATTACCTACATGCGCAGATTCGGATCTCGGTATTATAATAATTTATACGGCTTCCTTAATTTACCTTCAATATACAGCGCAGAAGGCAGAGCTACTACCGACTGAGCTGACAGGCCGGGCTATAACACGTATGAGGAGGCCTGTGCGATGGTGGCTTTCAAATACGGTTTGTAGGTATATGCGTGACAATATAGATCGACAGTATATATTGAATTATTAACAAATTGTGGTATCTCGTTAAGTCGATGAAGACATAACATAACTAGACGTGAATTGCGAAATCCCTACTGTCAGCAGGTATCGTATTTTCGACTGTAGGCAGCGACAGGCGATACAGGCTAACTTCCGTAATAGGAGTTTTATGTTATTCGTCTGATTTCGAAAATGTTGCTGTCGCTTTTACGTTATAACCCTGTGGAAAGACAATATCGCTCGCTAGAAATGCTCGTATGAGTAAGGAGTTCTTACCAAGAACTGGCGATATCTGCATCCCCAACCCCGACAGTCTCCGAACCCGCTCCTTGTATTTGCTGCAGACCATGGTAGCATATTGATAAGGAGACTTTCGTTGTGTACAGCCCTGAAAATAAAAACAAATAAATAATGCCGGACATTTAAGGGTCCATAGGAGGTAACTTTGCTATGAAGTACTGAAGTATCTACTTGAGTTATGACGTTAACGTTTTAAAATAAATAAAATTTATCATTTTTGCTACGGTTCCAAAAGAGTGAAAACACGATTTGAAAGAAATATCTCGATAAAAAAAATATGAAAAATAGTCGATTTGTTAAAAAAATGGTATAGATCTCAAGAACCCTTAGGTATTTCAGGATGATTTTTGCATTGTTATGTAGGTAATAACTATTTTTTTGGTTCCTAAACACAGTTTTTTAATTGATGGTGTATTTATACTAGAAATAACAAATATTTGATTTGACGTTGTCGGCATTGTCAAATACTTTTGTCTTTCGCGGAGTCGAAACTCTCTGTCCCGCTCACTCGCCCCCGATATCCATTGGAAGCTATCTCTGTCACAGCGTCTTCTAGCCCCAAATTAAGCAGAGCTCGTGTTATAGGTACCTACCTACCACATGACTGATATACTACTTAAATTCTTATTTTTTGTTTATACATACATGATAAACATAGAAACACCCAGACCCGAGTCAAATACTTGCAGATTCCCGCGGCGGGAATTGAACCCGCAACCAAGAATATATAATATAAAAAATCTGTAAAACGACTGTTAAAAGACTTAATTATTCGCATAAATATAAATATAGCACTTATATACATAATGTAGTGGCATATATACGTAACTTAAGAGTGAACAAGTCGATTATCTTTCCATACAAACGTCGAAGGGTGATTACACCACCGTCTGATGATGAACAACCAAAACTAAAAGTGATATAAATTTGTCTTGTCATAATCTATGCTTGTATCAATACAGAATTGTGACAATAATATGGGTTTGAAAGATACAAGACTCAAAAAAAATCGTTTTTCATAACTGATTTTAGCGCAACTTTAGGTGTAAATAAATAACAAACGGAGTATGCAAACTAAAAAAATATTCCAATACAAGCATAGATTATTTATTCATGAGCTCAAATAACTTTTTTTTTTATAAATACATTCAGTAGTTTTTTCATGAGAACCCTTGAGTCAAAGGTCTATTTATTATTTTTACGCAATTGTTTTATTCAGAAATCATTGATTAATCTGATCATATGACTCGAAATTATAATCACGCTATCTCCTTACTGCTCATCTCTATCCTTGGTGCACGTCTATCCTTTTCTCACACTAAGCTAGGTGAAATAGCATGCATTTTAGCTGTGCCCACTAACGAGTTTGTGGCGCTGACTTGTGTATTCTTAAATACATATAATGTATATATTTTTGTAAACTCCTTTTTATTTCCTTTATTTTGATACCCTACTCGATAGGTTTGGTTATATTAATTTTTTAACTTATCACTATTTCGCGCCAAAAAAAATTTCAAACATCTAAGGACACTTGGATTTTTAAGACGAATATAACGATACCTTAACTGTCGAAATCCATTCAGCCGTTTGGAAGATACGAGGTAATAAAGAAATTCACAAATATACGCAAGAAAAACATAACCCTTCCAGTTCCCTTGGCAGTTAGGTAAAAAGTAGCATAATACTAGCTTACTTGGTCCGTCACCAAGATCTATCCTATTGTTGTCAGTCTCAGTCCAACGATCGGCGAAGCAACAAGTCTGCAGAACTGAGTGCTTTTTCGTCAAAGTGCGAAGCGAGTCAGGTGTTCCTGAAAATGCCTCGTGGAGAGACAAAACACGTGTCGTATTTCTTTTTGAGAAAAGAATATAATTGGCGAAATTGTACTAAATATTTGTCGTTCTATTTGTCTTACACAGTGTATAATTTTCTCTCATACACACACACACTCATACACATTACATACACATAATTACCTATAATGTAAATCCGTTGCTGGCAATTCTGTTATTTCGCAGCACTACCTAAAATTTTCTAAAATATGGAAGACCTTAGTTTGCTACTAATAAAGTTCAAACTAGAGTACCCATTTTAAATCACAGTTCTAAAATAAAATTATTTTTTGGATTATTGCTATATTTTTTATTCCAATTAATTATTTTATTGAAAATAATGTATAGTGTTGATAAAAACTGCGGAAAATAACCGCAGTTTTAATCAACACCTTACATGATGACTAAATTGGGCTAAAACCCCCTCCCTCGCCTCGAGGATGTAGGCGACTGTGGCGTTACAAGTCAACAGACTGGGATGAGATGCGTCACTTTTTTGCATCTTATCTTTGGCGGCAGACCTGCTTTTCTTCTTGTGACCCGTTAACATGCGCTGATGCCATTATAGAGGTGGTCTATAGAGCAATGGAATATTTTATTCCATTCTCGGATGTCTCAACCACCAAAGCTCGCCCGTGGTTTGGTCCTGCATGTGCCGCTGCAGAAGCGAAAAAACGTGCAGCTTACCTTGCCTGGGCTGACGCTCGCAACAGCAAAACCCCGGATACACAAACTAAGAAGAAAGCCTTTAATCAAGCCGCCAAGTCCTGCAAGAAGGTGCTACGGAAGGCTCGCTTTAATCGAATTGGCCGAATGGGTGCCAAGCTTGCGACACATCCAGCTGGCAGCAAAGCATTCTGGTCCTTGGCCAAGTTGGTAGAAGCGAACTTCAGCCGCCCTTCTCTCCCTCCATTACTAAAACCAGATGGATCTCTAGCCCACACTGCAATCGAGAAAGCAAATCTCTTTGCTGCTCAATTTGCAGAAGCTTCACGTTTAGACACCTCTAACGAAACCCTTCTTCGATGCGAAGCTACAATGCAGGAAATTCGCATCCATCAAAAAGAAGTGCTCAAAACGTTACGAAGTCTTGACGTAAACAAAACTAGTGGTCCGGACGGCATTTCGGCTGTAGTGTTGAAAACTTGTGCCTCCATATTCACAAGACTTTTTCGCCTATCTCTGAAAACTGGAATAGTCCCAAAATCCTGGAAGCTTGCTAATGTGCAACCAGTGCCCAAAAAAGGTAGTCGCGCTGCCCCATAGTCGCCCAATTTCGGTCACCTCCCTACTTTGCAAATGTATGGAACGTGTCCTGAATACGAAACTCCTTACATACCTTGAAGACAACGACCTCCTCAGTGATCGACAATATGGTTTTCGCCGAAAGCGATCTACTGGGGATCTTTTTGCGTATGTTAGGCCATAGAGAAGCATGGTGAAGCATTAGCTGTTTCACTTGATATCTCTAAGGCCTTTGACAAGGTCTGGCATGCTAGCCTTATTGGCTAGCTTCCAGCTTACGGATTGCCAGTTCAGTTCTGCTCATGGCTTGCTGAATTCTTGAGGGAAAGATCCATTCGAGTGGTTGTTGACGGATGCTCGTCTGATCGATTGTCAATTAATGCCGGGGTACCTCGAGGGTCAGCACTCTCTGCCACACTGTTTTTACTGCACATTAACGATCTGCTTATGCCCGGGATCATTGAGTATGCAGACCACAGTACAGTTGTGTAGAGATACTTTGCAAACGCACGAGCCAGGTAAACTGAAATTCAGAAACTCAGACACGAGATGCTTATGCGTCTGAATTTGACTCTCCAGATCGTGTCCGATTGGGGCGATTCCAATCTGGTTAAATTCAACACTTCCAAAACGCAAGCTTGTCTCTTTTCAGCGAAAAAAATTGAGTATCTCCAAGTCCCCGTTTTTCGAAATGTACCGGTAACTGTAGAAGATCATCTCGAACTCTTAGGAGTTTCACTTACACGGACTCTAAATTTTGGCTCCTATATCGAGTCCAAGGCCAAAACTGCTGCCTTGAAGATTGGCATCCTTAACTAGGTGAGGCGATACTTCACACCTGGACAGCTTTCCACTTTATACAAAGCTCAAGTCCGGTCGGGTATGGAGTATTGCTGTCATCTATGGGATGGTTCAGCCAAACACCAGCTGGCTGCCTTGGACTCGATCGAGCGTAGAGCATTGAGGATGATGGGTGAACAGCTTAACGCTGAGACTAAGTTTCAGAGTCTCGAGCACCGTCGTAAAGTTGCTTGCCTTTCGATCTTTTATAGGATACATTTCGGAGAATCTAATAATACTTTAATACAAACAGATCGTTTTTGTTTTAGGAAATTTTAGTTACTCTAGCGAAACAACTGAATTGAGATTGGCTCTCGGTTGTAAATTTAAGTTTTGTGTAAGTATACTATTTTAAAAGTTGTGGATTTTGTACAACGAATAAATCAAATTAAATAAATCAAATTTTCACTCAAAACGGGATATTTACCATGATATTTATGATTTTTCTGCTTCCCGATATTTCAGCACAGTTGCGCCACGATTACGAGATAAACTGAATAAAACTGAGATAATATCGGTAAACAGAAAAACTCACACATCACGGTAAATATCCCGTTTTGAGTGAAAATTATGTTCAAAACCAGGATAGTTTCAGAAGGTAAATAAATCTTGTATTAATGAAGAGGTTCATACCAGATCGTGCCTTGAGGAGTCCGGATGGCAGAGTTGGATGGAGGCGCGGGATTTGGAGGCCGAGCGCACGAGCCGGACTCCGAGTCCCGGCGCGATGCAGTGGTAGTGGCAGCCGCTCGTGGCGCGCCACTCGCGCGTGGACCCGACCGCTCGTCTCCAGGAGGACTTCGTACTGAAATATTGTTGAAGTGAAAACTTCTTTTAGCGCGGTACGCATATTTTTAGATGAGGTAAAACCTCTGGATTCGCGACACCGTTACCGTCTGGGGCGAGACGCAGCCGGCTGCCGCGCTCGCTCCATTTGATAATAAACCTTATTTCACATGTTTACAGTCTACTTTTGTATGGAGAAGTTTACTGAGTTAGGTTCTTTGATATATTATCTACATTCTGAACAAAAAATATTGCATCATCTGTGTTCGTTCAGTATTTGATTGGCAGTCGCCATAATTACTGATTTTGAAGTGATTTATTACTAAACTCTAACGCGCCAAAATAAGTATTCACTTTTGTCGGCACTCCCGGAGTGCAACCCGATTTTTTTTATTTACTAGCTTCCGTCGGCGGCTTCGGCTTCGCAGTAATACTAAATTTAGCTTTGAAGGCGCATGCTGTGCACGGGCACGCGCATTTTTGCTGCGTGTATCAAATTAGTTTGACAACGTGGGTCTACGTTTCCACTGGAGTACACGAAGACCCACGACTATGTATAGCGTGGCACGGCGCCGATAAATACGAGAAACATGAAACGCATCCATTTCACAAGGTGTATGAAAACTGCGCTGCGATAAGCGAGCTGTACATATTCGTGGGTCATATTGTACTCCAGTAGAAACGTGGACCCACGTCGACAGCGTTGAGGTATGTAACCGCCTATTCGAGCAAGCCACGCATCTATCAATGACGTCAATTCAGTCAATTTATTGCGTCGTTTCAAGAGGGTCCATTTATATAAATGCGTTTATATTTATATAAATAATAGGATAGACGATAGGTGTTCTTACGAAGTAGCGTGCGGTGTCGCGGTTTGTATTTGTAGAGCCTCCCACTCGCAGTCGGCTGGCTTCAGTGAGAACTCTGCATCGGGGTTGGAAGAGCAGGTGAATTTCTGGAATATAACATAAAAGAGAAAACTATAGCAAAATCAAGAAATTAAATATCAAATTTGCGGTCAAAACTTGTATATAAAGGAGGTGCACAATTCGGCAGTATCTACCTATATAGACCATAGACCTATAGACGACCTCTGTGGCGCAGTGGACTTAAGGTTCGGCTGAGAAGCAGAAGGTCACGGGTTCGATTGCCGCCGCGAAACAAATGATTGTATGATCTGCAAATATTTGTCTTGGGTCTGGGTGTTTCTATGTATAATAGGTATGTATGTATTAACAAAAAAAAGTATGTAAGTAGTATATCAGTCATGTACCCAAAACACAAGCTCTGCTTACTTTGGGGCTAGATGATGCTGTGTGAAATGTCCGGCATATTTATTTATTTAATTATTTATATATATTTTTCGTCTTTTTAGAAATTTTGGACAACCGATTTGAAAAAGATAATTTAAATTATTTTTTCATGTGAAATGATCCCATAGAAATTTCATCAACATCGGTTTGTAAATCAAAATAGCTGGAAAAAATATGGCATCCAAGTAAACGAAATTTCGTATTGTGCTTTTCTGTAACATGTTATAAAATATTATAATAAATATAAATATTCACCATAATACAAGCTATGTTTGGTATAAGTAGGTGCTGTGTGCGTTGTCCACCAAACTTTTTTGGTTATCTTTCTCTGTCATTTCCTACTTCACTCTTCTTCATTTTTTACCTCTTTTATTCTTCTTCATTCCACTCCATTCATTCGATTTCTTTGTCAAATTGCTTATTCCTATCATTCTGTCTCCCACTTACTCATGAAATTTATATCATACTCACTCTTTGCTAATACTTTCTGATTGTAGATGAGAGCATTGTCTTCTTTTTGATTTATTTGATGTGGACTCTCCATCAGTCACACATTTTTTTAGTTCACCATCTATCACTATCCCAGGCAGAGTGACGTCAGTGGAGAGGAAACTTCACCCACCTCAGCTTGCTGGAGTGGATCCATGAACGAATGTTTTCAATTACAAATAACTGCTCTGTTACTTGACTGACGCCACCTAAATCATCTTCAACAGTTCATCTGTCTAAGGCCAATGATGCTCTAATAAGAGTCCCACACCATTTCTCTTGCTTCGATCTCTTTCACTTTGTATCTTGCAAACAAGTCACATTTGTTCATCTCTTTTCTAATACATTTGCTAACTCTCTTCCTCTTCTAATTATTATCCCAACTTTCCAGAATTGAGAATTGAGAAGCTCTATATAATGGGAGGGAATTAAAAAGAGGGCTAGTATTTCGTAGTTAAGGTAGTTATAAGATGGATCATATAAAAAAGCGCTAGGACCAAGACGTTTCTTGAAAATTCTTCTCGAGCTTGGGTTAGGATGAATTGGCACCTAAATTCACCTAGTATGTAAGACGTTTCAAAGTGATCCTTGTGATAGTATTGAATAAATCATCTTTTGACTTTGACTTTGACTTTGAAATTACCTGACATATTCCAGAGATACAGAACATGGGAGACATGGTGGAGCAAGCCGTCCCGTCCGGTAACGTCCAGCCGCGGGACTTGTAGCCGCCGCCGCGAGTGTCGCACCACACGGCGCACGCGCTGCTCACGTCTGAAATACCTATATATCACATTTTGATTTTGCACACATAAAATAAAAAATAAAAATAACTTCCAGATGGAAGAAGGCAAGAAAAAAACATAAAAAATGTTAGTATTTTTTTTCTAAATTAATTCTAGGCTAGTATATAATATTTATATTTATATGTATAAATGTAGAGGAGGAAGTGGTAATGGTAATGGTGATATATGCATTTTATATGCATATAAAGAATCTTCATCAGGGTGAGTTTGATCCGCGGTCCGCTCGCTCGCTAGCGTTCGCGATTCGCATGTTTTTGGAAGTGAAAAAAGATATCGCCTTCATTAATACGTCCTACTTTTGTTTGAATCAGTGGCTAATTCTGGCGACCTCTGAAAGGCATCTGTCATGGCCAACTTCGGAACAACAGTAAATTCTGACTAACGCCGCGGTGGTCACCCATCTAGATACAGATCTCGCAAAAGGTTCCATATTAAAATATATCGAATAAACTCAAGGTTCAAGGCACGCCTAACGGCAGACCTTCCGGCATAAGACTAAAGCCGAAATTCCATAGTACACACATCCGTTATTAACATGTCAGTGAATTTTTATAGGAAAAATAAATTGGTCCGTTCCGAGTTTCACAGAAAAACCAACCGACAGAGGCTGTTAACGGATGGTTTTATTAAAACGTAGTTACCATCAGAATCAATTCTCTGCAACCCTGTGCCGATCAGGTCAGGGTCTACATCACGTGCCCTGGAGCAGATCTCATCCGCGAACTCGCGAACCCTCATCCGTGGAACATTGTTGCACTGAAATCACATTAATAACTTTACTGCAACACAGACTCCAAGTGAGGCTTATAATGTTATATCCGATTATTCCCTCCTGTACCATTTCCAGTACATTTGATGCGTACCATCTTTCGTCTCGCTTTCCTGCAATTTGTGGGAGTGATTTCGTGAAAAAGAACGGCAGTGTGTAACAGGAGGCCGAGGAAGTGCACGCTATTTGATTTGAACAATAAGCGCGTGCTGTGGTAGAGTTGGTCGTCAGATGGTACCAACCCCATTTCCGAGAGCTTGGTACTGTCAACCAACAGAGTGTGCGTGTGTGTGATGAGATAGAGAAAAGGGAATAGAGAAGGAGAACGCATCAGCTGTGCGCTTAACCTATACAGTATAAAGTACAGTATGTGTATAAAGTGTACACAAAGTAATTCAGGGTACCTATAATGTTAATGTTGCTTATTACCAAGGTGAGATGTTAGATGTTAAACATCATAATGCGACTAAGGCTCGCTTTTTTTATTATTTTACCGTACCGAACTGATGTTTGGAGACACAGAGTGACGAAAGGGTTCAATGCATCTCGCAGAGGCTTTTATGGCGTCACATATTTTTTTTATATTATTTGAGAGATCCTCACCTGTTGAGCATGGCATGATTGGTATTTCTTATCGTGGCCAGTGCAGTAGTTCCCATTGCTGTTCCTGCAAAGATAAATAAATATCCTGGACATTTCACACAGCATCATCTAGCCCTAAAGTAAGAAGAGTTTGTGTCAACTGATACACTACTTATATTATTTTTTGTTAATACATACATATTATACAAGGAACCCAGACCCGAGACAAATGCTTGCAGATCATACAAATATTTGTCCCGCGGCGGGAAACGAACCCGCAACCTTCTGCGTCTCAGCCGGACCTTAACAGTACCACAGAGGTCTATCAAGCCATTGATAAAAGTACAATTTTTTCGAAAATAATTATTATAAGATACGTTGTTGGATACCTTGTACGTGTACGTATTCTCATTGAGTATTTATTATATTAAGCTGGTTTGAATAGAAGGGAGTGAAAACTATATATTTACGTAGGTATACCTACTTTGCCAATAGTGAGTTAAGATATAGCATAGAAATAAGAAAACTCGGCCGGGAAGCGGGGCGGGTCCCTAGTAAACTAAGTCAAGTTTATGTATAATTTAATTCAATTTGGTAGTGGCCTCGCCTTCTTCGATCTGAAGGTCGTGGGTACGTCGAAACCAGTCGTGCACCAATGGATTTTCTGTTCCAAAAATATATGTGCACTATACCACATATATGTATTCTCAAACGGTGAGGAAATCATCATGAGGAAACTGGCATGTCGCAGAACTTTAAAAAATCGAAGACATATGCTAAGTGCACGAAAGGAGCCTCTGAGTCGCACTTACTTTCACCATACTACATCAAAATAAAAAAAAGAAGATCACCATAGAGGTTTGTAATAGAGGCTTACCTAGCACGAGTGCACCGTCTCGTAGCCACAGCGACGCCGGCCGCTGCTGGTGCTAGGGTGTCGTCCAGTAAGCAGGCCGAGGCACACTCCGACCAGAAGCCCCACCTGGCCCAGGCGCCGCGACCTCCCCGACTTGTTGCCGACACCCCACTACCAACGCGTTCCACGCACTCGCCACCCCGACAATACTAAACGATGTAGAAACATGAAGCATGTACACTTTTGGTGGGTAGGTGGGTAGGTACAATCTATGGGCGTTAATATTTCCACATCATTACATAGTATAAAACAAAGTCGCCTCCCGATGTCTGTCTGTCCCGTTGTATGCTTAGATCTTTAAAACTATGCAACGGATTTTGATGCTGTTTTTTTAATAGATAGAGTAATTCAAGAGGAAGGTTTATTTGTATAAAAACATGCATAATATAGAAGAGAAACACTGAAAATTTTAGAGGTTTCTTATGTGGTGTCGTAAATAAACACATTTTTTTGCGCTTACATTGCAAACGCTGGCTGAACCCTACGAGATAGATCAAAATAATGTACTACAGTATTGTACACCCTCGATGGTATATCCGCGATGGTATATGGCTATCTTTTAGGGATAACCATTCTGTAGTATAATTAGTATCAGCATTGCATCCGTGCGAAGCCGGGGCGGGTCGCTAGTTTATATAATAATTTAAAAAAAGATAGAGTAAAAAGTATGGTAATAATAAAATAAAAAGGAAATCAACTGGCTTAGATAATGGGCGCATAGAGAATATGCTCAAAGAATTTCATTCCTAGGAATATAATAAAAGTAATTAAAAAGTTTTTCCTAGTTTGATATAGGTAATTATAGGATTATTTAAATCTAATACAATACCGTAAAAATATATATACACATAATACATTTTAAATCAAAGACCATTATTACATTATTATACATAACATACATAATTTTTACTTTACTTTACTTTACTTTACTTTACACTACGTATACTTATCATGGCGCGGAGAGCATTTCATTTTGTTTTACACCTTTATTTTTGCATTTTATTAATTACGTTAAACACAGGTTTTACTAGTTCGGGAGCCTGAGATTTATAGATCCGTAACTTTGTATTATGTCAATAAATTTATTTTTGTTATTTTTGTTTTGTTGTCTAATGCCTAATGTCATTTTGATCTTGTAAAATTAATTTGAAAAAGTTATTTTTAGTTTGTTTTCTGATTGTTTTCTTTTAGTAAAAATATTAAGAGGTTTCTGATTTCAGAGGTGGGATTCCTATTCGTTCCTATTCTGATTTACTTTCTGTTTGATCTCCTAGATTTTTAAATTATTAGATTTTTTGTGTTTTGCAATGTTGTTTGGGACTTTTGCCTGATGTAAAATCATGGGGGACGGAGGACTAGGCGGAGGACTAGGAGTGGTCATCCCAGGCTTTGGAGTTAACTACTCAACTACTAAACATTGCATGAAGTTATTTGCAACGTCTATTTTAAAAGTGACTAAATCCAGGACTTACCATGTCTTCTCCACACTTGGTTCCCTCCAAAGCCGGATGCGAGGTCCACGTGTACCGTTCCCTCTGACAATGCAGGTCTCGGCAGATGTCTTCCAGACTCTGACCCGCTGAGTGGCGACTGCCGCGCCCGTATTTCAGCATACCTGACACATTTCCACGTTTCAATTACTTAAACTATGCTTTATAAAGACCAAACATAACTTTTGGATATGCCTCTGACTAACCGGCTTAAATATCCTTAAAACTAGAGGTTTCAGGAGGAGTCTACGAATCCTGGGTCTGGGTGTGTGTGTTTTTTGGACGCGATTAGAAAACCCTGTTCTTTCCTGCCAGTTTCTTTCAGGTGGGACTGCAATGCTTGCTACATCGTTTGCCTATCGCGCTGTTACGTCGCGTGAAACGTCGGCCACGTTTCCGTATCCAGTTCACGGACGCATCGAAGCACTAAGAACCAGTTTTTTGCCATATTCTTCTGAGTTGGCACATTAGTGCCTACAAAAATCAAAAATCACTAACATTAAATTAACAATTATTTTTATTATAACAATTACAAGTTTCCACTTATAGAATTTAAACAAGTAATAATAAAAATCTAAACAGTATAGTAGACGACTGTTGTAAAAAAGTTAAGTATAAAAGGTATAACAATTAAAAATAGCAACGAACGAGATTAATTATTGAAAGATATTAAACATTATTGAAAAAATTTACACATAATAATCGCTTCAGCTTAGGTATTGAGGTATTGAACACATCAATATCCAGATCTGACTCCGCCAAAGTGTTAAACGAGCTGCTCGCTCTAATCATAAAGGCGTTTTGCCTGTAGTTTGTCCTAACTAAAGGAACATGAAGTGGTTTCGGTTTTCCTAAAGTAGTTGTGTGATAGCGTAGTCCTACTTGTGCTAACAGCTCCGGACAGTTCACCGTGCCATTCGCAATGCTCATAAGATAGACCAAATCGGCCATTGCCCTTCGCTCAGATAATGGGAGAAAATGAAATTTACGACATCTCGCTGTATAGTCGGGTAAATACACCTTTGCACGAAATTGAAAATATTGAAGAATTTTTTTTCTGTATGTTTTCTAATCTTAATGAGTAAACATCATAACGGGGGTTCCATACTTGCGAGGCGTATTCCAGGTTACTACGTACGTACCCACAATATAATATTTTGAATGTTATGACTATGCACTCTTTGCAATTTTAGAGAATGAAGATAGGAACTTACATTGCTGATCAGCATCAAATCTTTCTCCTGGTAAGATTCCTTCTGCGCTGTGGTCCAACTGCCCTGCTGAATTCCCGTGGTCGAGAAGACATCTTGATTGTACTGTACTGTTGATTTGAAAACAAATCGTTCATAGTGTAATTGAATTTTGTAAAGGTAATCATAAACAGTCATTTTACTATTTATGAGTATAAAAAATTAAATTAGCTTTTCAACCTGTCAGGAGTGTAACAAACCCCTGTTTATTGGAAGTTTGTATTAAAATAACTTCTGAGGAACTTACTCTAGAAACTTCTGCAGATAGCTCTTACTGCACTGCGACCAGGTGATCTTCCCACTGCCAAGAGTCGGGCTCATGATGTAAGCACTTGGATCGCACCCGTTGTCGGCTAACGGGCCGTCATGTCGCATGCCCAAGCTGGAATAATGTACGGCCAGGCTGTTATCATATTCCACTTAGACGTTTTTGGCTACGTTGACTAGTTTTGTTTGGAGTTTGATGTTAAGTCACATCAAAAGTCTATCCTGATAATTTGATAACATTTTAAAATCGTATCGTATCGTATCGTAATCATAAAAACTATTTGGAGGCGGCTTATGTCCGGGAATGGACATAAGCTTACCCTAAGTAGAGCTTTCAGTTTTCTCTATAGCTCCTCCTTGTGGTTTGTCGGTCGATAAAGTATGTCGTGACGACCTCTGTGGCACAGTGGACTAAGGCCCGGCTGACACGCAGAAGGTTGCGGGTTCACGCCGCGGGACAAATGTTTGTATAATCTACAAGTATTTGTCTTGGGTCTGGGTGTTTCTATGTTTAATATGTATGTAGGTATTTACAAAAAAAAGTATATCAGTCATGTGGTACCTAAAACACAAGCTCTGCTTACTTTAGGATCAGATGATGCTGTGTGAAATGTCCGGTATTATTTATTTATTTATTTATGTTGACGGAGAGGATGGAGTGGGTTTTGCCGTAGAATTATTTAAAGGAAGAATAGGTCCAGTAGTAGGGCTTTTAGGGTTATGTACATTATGTGGTATTCTAGATGCCATGCTTACTTGTGTCCAATTTCATGAGCCACTACATAGACGCTTTCGAAGTGCCTTCCTTCATTGACTGTACAACTGCTGGTGACTGTGCACATACCAGCTACGGGAGCTAATCCTGAAATTGATGTTACAATATTGTACTGGCCTTACAGCAATGTTGGTAACTCTGTCTTCTTCTGTAGGTTGTCGATTCCTGCCAGGACATACATCTAGCCTTCGAGCCATCATCCTCGTCTGTAAATTTAGCTACTGACTGACTCATCCTAAGTAGTAGTGTACATTGTGTGTCGAAACAGCAACGCGAATACCGTGGCCTGGGTCAAATGATTTCATTCACCGAACCAGGAACCAGACTAAAAATTAAATTTGCATGAACGAGTTACCGACATTTTAGATGATTTATCTCGTCTCGAGGTTAAACAGGTGAAACTATTGCAAACATTACTTAACGATTCGATAAGCATTGGTGCCAGTGATGCCACATTAACAACAATCTATCGAGAGCATTAAATAGTCATTATTCCATAATCTGAGGAAAGCGTTTAGTATTATAATGGCTTATGTAATAAACAGAAACTAGAATGATTATTATCAACGAAAAATGGAAGGCGGTGTCGAAATTAACTCTAAATATTTTTTTGACTGGTGCAATTAATATGAATGTTCTTGGGTTTCTTGAGTTAGCTGAGCCCTTAGAATCCTTGAAACAACGTGTTGCTAAACAAGATTTTATATCTGAGACCTTTTGAATGGAAAAGGTGGCTTTTAGCTGCAATCTAGCATTATTATCTTAGTAGGATCATATCAAATTATTTGGTTAGGTACTATTTGTACCTACTAGGTAAAACTGTAACAAACTACTTAATAGGTATTTAGACGTACTTTTTTCATACAATAGACCTTGTAAACAAGCAACAAACAAGTCCACCGGTTACCGGTAATTTATGGACGCTTGCAATATCAGAGATATCAAACGCGCGTGGACCCAATGTAATGTATGGCCCCTAAATTTTTACCAAAGCTATAGAAATTTTACTCACCAACAACTTGACTACTGACTTTCCCATTTTTATTCACAACGTAGAGGTCCAATCCCGTCAATATCAACGCATGGTCCCAATGCAAAGGATCTGTATCTCCTGGAGGGTTCTCCAACCGTTGCCAAGTGCAGAAGTTGCTTAAAAACCGATCTATATCATGCGGTCGTTTCAAGTTAGCTGGGTCTTCATGAAGTATCTCCAATCTTTTTAATATAAAGTTCACAGGTCTTCCCAAAGATGAGTCGTGGTATAAAAGCTGCACAGCATTGATCATAGCTAGTACGAATCTTACTAGTTCCCGTTCTGTGTCTTTAGGAAAGTTTGTTGTCATGTGTTTGTATAAATCCCTGTCTACAAATACTGCGGTTTCCACAAAAACCGCTGGTAGGACACCCCGTTTCTGTCTTGTATTACTTATTCCTAACTTTTCGATGAATGCGTCTATAGTTTTATTCCTATGTGCTATGCTTAGTTTAAAATCATCTAGAGATCTAGAGACTTCGGCGTGTCGTTTTCTTCTATGTTTTGACCAATGTTTGGCAGTAACTGGCTCTTCGTGAATATCATGTCTTTCTATACACGTTGTTTCTTCTGTAGGATTAGGATTACGTTTGACTATTACGTGAGGTTTTGAATCCTCGTTGTGAAACCTTTCTGGCAGAGGATGGATGTAATAGAAACTGTCGTTTGATTTGACAACTCCTCTCTGAAAACATAAACAATTAACTAAACGGGGGTCTTTGGGACTCCCTCTCGTGGGCTTGATGAATAAAAGAGAGTGCGAGAAGATACAACAACGATTCTATTTCATATATAACATAAGTTATATTCAATACAACTAAAAGGACCATTTTAAGTCGTCTTAAATACTAGGTGAATTTAAATGCTGATTATCTGTAACCCAAGAAGAATCAGCCATAAAATTCTTAACTCAGCTCTTTTTCTACGATCATTGCTTATCTACGTTATCTACGAATAAAAGTATCGTAACATTACAAGGGAGGGAATACAATGATGGGACGTTTAATTACACCCTACTCGATTTTGTCTTAGCGTTTTAAAATTATGTTTACTGCGCTATTACAAACCCATACCTCTATTAAACTTACCAAATCACCGCAAGCAAACAATGCCGCATGTTCGCTCCTATAGTAACACCTATCTACATCATCACTGTGTTCCACTCCTTCCGTCGCATTGGCTCGTCTTCGTAGCAATAGGAACTGTGGGTCCAGGAGACTCCTGGGGGTCTGCTTGACATGTAGATGCTTCTTCAGCCCAACTAGATCCTGGTCGTCGTAGAGTAGAGAGCGCTTGCGACGTTTGTTATGGTTCAAATGAGCTATCTCGAAGTTTGCTTCTGAAAACCCAAAAGGTTTTATTGAATATCTACTATATTCCTTGTAGTAAGACGAGTCGTGGATTAACTTCTGAAAAAAAGGGACTGAGAGCTTAATGTATGAAAGCGCTCAGATGAAAATGCCACTATGGTCACCCGGACTATTGTTAACCTCGGAAGAAAAATAGGGATGTTATAAGTTTGTGGTATGTATCTGTGTATTTGTGTATAACATTGTGGCATCGTAGCTCTTCGGATGAATTTTAAAAGTTGTCTCGTTTGACTTGTGATTCCATGATTTAAGAAAACCTACTCAGCCATATGAAGATCATCACCTCTTTTCTGATCGATTCAGAATTTGGTGTATTGTTACTATTACATCATAAATATTGCAAGAACATAGTAACCTTGACCTGATCCTGAAGCATCATCTAGAATCTGCAGAATACTCAACACCTCGCTAACTTACTGCAGAGGTATCGTGTTTGGGCTCATTGGAATCATTTCAATGAATAGGTTATCTAGACGTATTTTTTCTGAGTCGGTTTATTAAATTTTAATTTATACTTGTTAAGTCTAAACTCTATGTTTGAATGCGCGTCAGTCGGACGCATAAGTCAGCATAATATTACTTAACGTTCCATCTATTTAAATAATATTTGATTATTTGATTATTCGGATGACTAGGTGTCTCAAATTTTAAGGTCATGATTGAGTTTCGTGTTTATATCTGATTAAACGGTCATTCACCTACTTGTTTTGTCAGACATTCGCAAGCCTACCTGCATGTAGGTAGATAGGTATCTAATAGTTATTATTACTTGGAGATTACCTGTTTTGTTTTCTACGAGACAAATAAATCATTATTTTTACAGATCAGCTCAAATACTTGTCAAATTTTGTCAAATTATTTGAACTAAATGAGAATCTCGTCCAGATTGAAGTCAACGAAACTAGCGAATGGAAGCTCAAGTTTAAATGCTTTAGTTTTTAAGTTGTATCATAAAAGCTACACGTCCTAGAAAATAATATTATTATTTTAGAAAATGCTAACAAATCACTTTCACAATACATTTGATGTACCTATTTGTGAAACTTTATTTTCCTCCCTTCTGGAACCCCGTAATCATAGCAACCCCGTGTTCAATTTAGTTCATAAGTTAGTTAGGTACCAGGGACCGCGGCAATTTTAAACGTTTGAACCAACGCTAAACCAAAGTCAAAATGTTATTTTTGACATATTTTTTGTAATGCGCTAATCACTACAACGGAAACGATTTAGCTCTAATTTGGATTATACGTTGATCAAACGTTGCGGGATCGCGTTATTTTTGACAATGCTTTCAAACGAACGTTTTTGATTTAGTACATCCTAGTAGTCTGTGCATAGAGTAATACTAGATAGTTCTATGTATAAATTTATTCGATTGGTAAAATCAACGAATAAATCATTAAGGAAGAATAGCGCGGTTCCATTTTGACATTCAGATTGGCCATATCCAAACCTTTTCCAAAACCAATCCGTTCAATGGCAATTACGTTGACAAATAGCGCGATCGTCCTACAGTTTATTTCTCAATTCTAATCTGTCGATGCCAAATTTCATGCAGATCGGACGAATGATTTCAAAGTTATCGCGAAAAAACAAACTACCTACAAATCAATCACCCGAATTGCACATTAGATGTTGGCTCGCTTCGCTCGCTCGATCAATTATTATTATAGTCTACGTTGTGACAGTCTCTGTGCTATCACTTCTCAGATACTAGGCGTACAAATAGGTAACTAATCCTTTATATGAGTAAATAACCAACTCTATACGGCAAACAGCCCGCTCAAAGGCCTCCATCAAGACAATATTTTAATTTTTTTTTTAATTTTTAAAAAGTATTAATATAATAATAATATATCTTCATTTCAGACACGAGATCCATTTTTACAAACAATAATCAATAGGTACAGTACAATAAAATACAGTTAAATACAAATAAAAATTAAAAATTAAATTAAAGTAAGAATCAAGTAAATAAAATAATTTTGGTATATAAGTACCTCAGGATGCTAGTTGCACCCAGCGTCTATAGGTCCCTGTCAGGCATAACCTGTCCGCCATACCTTTTAAAGTTCACCGTTTCCTCGATGAAGGTGCTCGTATGAAATAACACTGCGGTCACCTCTCCAAGGACTGACCTTGCAAGAGGTCGTAACTTCATTGAACTGTTAGAACTACTTAGCTATGCCACGTGCGGTCGCTTGATATCAGATAAACTTAATATCTCTTACCGTGGGGATTCGCACCGAGTAGAAACAACTGTTCGGACTCCGTCAGGTGTTCTAGTAGTTGTCTCGAATGTTCCTGAAACAAAGATAAGCTTATTTAATTACCATAGAATTTACTTACAATTACATTACTTAATAAAACATCATGTAGATATGTATATCTACATAATGTTTAACATCTTAATAAAACATCATGTAGATATGTATATCTACATAATGTTTTATTAATGCAAAATACAAAGCTCTAGCTTTGTACGAGTACCTACACACTTTACACGTGTATTCGCAGTCTCGCAATTTTCTCACTGATTAAGTGGTAGTTTTTGCCTCAAATCAATAAACTATCTAAAATAATAATTAAATAAACAGATTGCTGTATCTGACTGTATGTTACCTTTTTATACAAACTGTTTGAGACACATTATAAATTAAAATAGATTTTTTTTATTTATGTATTTGTAATGGAATCGACAGATACCCCATTAAAAGTGAATAAACTAGCGATCAAAATATTCTTTGCGCTAGCGATCAAAATGTCAAAACGACAACGCACCCGCGCAATCAGCGCTCAAAACAAGAGACTTCCTGGACACCACACCGGTCCAAGTCTTGGGTCACCCCTAACAGTCCTGATTAAGGAATGTCCTGTTTTAAGGAATAAAAAGACTTCTTTTTATTCCTTAAAATAAAAAATCAACTGAAAGGGATAGAGTTTTCATCGCCGGAAGATTCGTTAACAGCGTTCGAGTAGGCCGTAGAAGAGGTGTTTGCGGCGGACTGGTCAAAGTCCATTTCGGAAATTGTTTCAGACGCATTAAACTTTGTATAGAGGCTGGCGGAGAGTTCTTTGAATATTTTCAAAACACTAAATCTTAATAAAAAGATGTTATCCTTAGAAGATAGTTTTTCAGTTTCTGAAAACTTTCTGAGTGTCCAACGTATTGGCTTCCTCACTAGGCAAAGCATCGATAAAACCTGTATCCCGTTTATACAGATCTTGCATTATAACACATGAAACAGACAACTAGGTAGGTATATATTTAAGATTTATGTATATATTAAATCCCGAGTTAGTTACCATTTTAAAATTGAACACTTGGTCAAACACATGCATCCCACATACTTACTACTTACTTATACTTATTTACTTAGTTTAAAAAACAGGTACAAGTAGCGGTAAGTATTCTGAAATTTCTAAAATAATATAAACTTTTTAGAACCACTTCCGGATAACCATCGTAAATCATAAAACTCATTTGTTTGAAGAATATAAAGCCGCCATGTGTGCATTTTTCATATTGCTCGTCTTAGTACTTACTGGACTTTCTCCAGAAAGTCTCCGGTTCGCTGTCATTAACCCCAATATTTTGCAGTTAGGTACTAAACAAAGCAGTTATTATTCTGCACTATTGTGTTTGAGTAAATGAAGTAACCTCGACACGTTAGGTCGACAATGGGTTTCGCACGACGCATGTTAAGTTTTCGGAAGCTTGTGTGCAGATAAAGGATTGGTTCATTATAGGCTCCAAGATTTCATAAAAGATTTCGCCGTTGAAGATATAAGAAGGGCGGTCCAAATGTCCGCGAAACGGAAGTTTGCATGCCACTTGAACACTTAAATGAACTCTTGTTTGGTAATGAATGAATGAAAATTCTTTATTGTACACCTTAATCTTTCATTCCGCAGACTTCTAGACCTCCCCTGAAACTATACATATGCTTAGCCTTTTTATATTCATCAAAAAATTTGGGGCTTGATTCTACATGGATCGACTACAATCTTCTGGTTGAGCTTCTTCAGACACGCGTCGATCAATTTACGTATTGAATGACGCGTGTCTGAAGAAGCGTAAAACAATAACTATTGAAAATTATATATCCAAGCGATCGACTGTGCACTCCGTTTATGTAAGCACAAGTTTTCTTAGCGTAGGTCAGTAATTATAGACTTAATAGTTATGGTTTTTTAACTGAATATAATGCAAACCTTAACTTTTTTATATGCGAAATTAGTCTAGAACTCGCTGCTTCTGTTCGCGATTTACGAAAAGAGTAGTTTTATTAATCTCATGGTCGATTTGTTTAGCGGGGCAGATTTCATTCGCAACACCAATAACAAACCAGTAGATATGCAAAGCAATCTGAATCTGTAGCAACATTTACGTAAGCCTCCACTAGCATGAAGTTTCATTGTATTCAGATCCAAACAACTAATTACACACTTTCACGCTCTGTACTGGAACGGAAATTTGGTTACTTAAAATTTTTATAATTGCCTAAAGAAAGTGCAAGAAATTGTGTTAAGTTGATCAAGACTAATGTTAATTCGTTGGTTAACATCTTAGAACGCTCGTGATTTTAAATGGTGTTATTTAATTACAAAACATACACTTTCATTTCATTACATATTTACAAACGGTGAAAGAATAGAACATTGTTTGGAAACCTTAAGTGTGTATCATCTGTTAGTATTTCTAAAAGCTGTCATCCCTTCAGATGATTTTTTTACAAAAATAAATTACCGTCCGCTGTACTCTATAACAATCAGCTGAGGATCATCAAAAATAGCTCAGCACCCGCATCTGACTGTAAAATCGGGTTGGTAATTTTCGCTGAATTATCTAACACTTCGAGTGAGGATTTCTACGTGGAACAGATCCCAGACGACTGCTGCTTGGAGACTGATGATGGAGACGACTGCGATAGTCTTCAAACTATTGGGGATTAGTCCCCCTGCTGACTTGCAGAAGAGCTAGCAATAGAGAAGGGAAAACTAGAAACAAGTCCAGCTCGGTGCCAGCCTATATGCACCTGTAACCGAACCGACACCGCATGTACTGATTCAAATGTAGATGCGCCTAATATAATATTTGGATGGCTTTTGACTCTTTAGACATCCTCAAAATTAACTAAGTTGCAGAGTATATATAGATATGTACAGAATAATATACAATAATATAAAATACATGTGAAACAATTGAGCTATCTATGGACCGTTTAAAACGATCTATAGATAGCTCAACTGATTCAGATCACTGCCAGAGGACAGCGGACAGTTCTCAAAACACTGGCGGCATTGGCACGTTGAATGGCAATGCTAATACGCTAAGCCAGATAGGAGCCAGCTCTTGGGATCAAAATGTAACAGAGATTTGAGATGTCTACCAAATCAAGCGTGTTTTTAAATTTCTTTATAAACTTCATACATTAATAGGGAAAAGCTTGTTAAAATAGTTACAGTAAGTAGTAAATCCAAACCGCAATAAATTCGCTTCACATCAACTGAATCAAATGGGTTCAACTCAAATACTACACGAGTTTAACAACAATGGAAATAGTTAAAATATTTGATAGTTGTAAATTAATTTTAACCTTGTGTTTGGAGATTTGAAAGTGGGTAGGTAATTATCATTGTTTTGCTTAGATTGTTTATGAATTATGAATATTCATAACATGATCTGTAACTTGAACAGCTGCAAGTCACTTCCTCAAACATCGTTCAGTTGTTAAATCTAAATTGTAAGACTTTCGTAAGTTGTACTATACATTTTAATAAACACGGGCTTTACTCTGGTATTATTTTGACGATGGCGACTTTCGATTCATGGTTCGCACAGTGCGAACCGTGAATTCGAGCGGTAATTCACAGACCGCGGATCAAATTCACCCTGATAAAGATTTTCTAGATGAATCGAAACAGTGTCGGTGTCTCCATCGACTAAATAATACGTAAGTAAAGCCCGTGTTTATCAAAATGTATAAGCCTTAGTATGTTTATATAATGTGTACGAGTAGAATGAGGGTTCTCCTTTTTAGCTGAGTATTCCAGTATTCCACTAATAAATTCTATTCAAAAAAAGTGATACGATATGAACAAAATTATTTTTGCGTTTCGTATGCATGTGGTCCGAAATTATCGAAATGAGTTGATGAACGCTAGTGTCATACGTACATACTTTCAAAGTCATTGCAAATCGATTAGTAAAGAAATCATAGGTCATGGCTGTTTGCTCTAGCTATTGTTCGCATCCTTGATTATTTCAGTAAGATAAGTTTAAAGTTTGACATTTGGTCTACGATTCGCCTTGACAGTAGTGACCACCCGAAGAGCCAGCATTCATGATTTGGTACGGTTTTTACGGATGTAACTTTTACCGCTGGTGCCAGTTAAAGCCTGTGAAACCTGTGAAATCCCTGTAGAATATAAAGATAGAATAAGTTATCCAAAAAGATATCGACCTTTCGGTTTCCATAGACTAAAACCCGTAAATTGCGTGGTTCGCGCGTAAATTTTGCGCTGGCTATCTGTTCTGACAAATCCAAGCATGCAAGTAACACAATAATTTTCTCGGCTCAGTAACTTTCATTACTAGAGACTGTTATTAAAATGTTCCTAGTAGGTATGCGCGCAATCTTAATTGTGCTTATCAAGTAATCTAGCTGAAAGCTGGAAAGTCAGTCTCTAGTAAGCTCGCACTGCAAATCAGAAATATCACACCATATTATCTTCGTATGCCTAACATTTTAGGGATCACTCGCGAGTAACCTCCTATAGAGTACATTTTGATAAACACGGGTTTTACCCACGAATTATTTTGTCGATGCAGGATACATCTAGATAATTTTCATTAGGGTGAGGTTGATCCGCGGTCCGCTCGTTGCCGTTCGCGTTCACGGTTCACACTGAAGGGTATGACTTTTCTGAGTGCCCGTACCGGCTATAAGAGCACTATGTTGTAGGAATGCTACTGGCGATCACCCTTCGTTTCATTTGCTTTACTGTTAAGACAATGTAATTGTAAATAAATTAAATATATTTCACAAGACTAATGGTATTCGGCTATACGACATTTAATACATTTATTCGATGTTGAGCATGTATAAAATAGCTAAAATCACTATGCGTGACTTTATTATCTTGTGCGTTTTCGCAATGCAAGCTTCCACCGAGATACAGATAATAGTGTGTTACCAGAACCTGTATTGAAATACGCACCGCACTGCGCGTTATTTCTTTCTATAATTAAATAGTTGCCTCAGCTGTAGTCATTTTCAATAAACTCTCAACTCAAAAATCCTAAAAATTCAACTACTTATGGCTACGTTTGAAAGTAATAAAATTACTTATGTCTAGGTCCTATAAATCTCAAAAGCGAGCAGTAAACCATCTCTACGTCTTTGTTTCAAGTAGTACATAATCGTAATTAAGTACTAGCTGAGGCGAGACGAAAAATGCAAAATCTTGATACTTGGTATTCAAACGACGTGGAAAACAAAGAGCAGTACAGGCACTAACACAATTTGCTTGAAGGATTTGACGAAAATTTCCGGGTGTTTATTCAAATTGCTTGATGGCAGCGATAAAGATAATCGCTGAAATTAGGTACTAAGGATGTCTTGTGGGTTTAATAATGTCGATTCTATTGTAGTATTATCCAAACTAAACTAAAATGGTAAGTATTTTTTGAAACTTCGGGATCAGAATACAAATTGTAGATAACGGGTATATATCGCCTTTTAATTTCATAATAATAAATAAAAATAAAATAATAATGTTGGACATTTCATACAACGTCATGTAGCCCCAGAGTAAGCAGAGCTCGTGTTATGGGTACCACATGACTGATATTCTACTTATATACTTAATTTTTTGTAAATACATACATATTATACATAGAAAAACACCCAGACCCGAGACAAATACTTGCAAATCATACAAATATAGATCGCAGCGGGAATCAAACCCGCAACGTTCTGTGTATCAATTTATTCCCGACGTTTCGGTTACGTTGCCATTACTGATGTTGTGGGCTGACTGCATGCTTAGGGATTTACCGCTGAGTAAGATGAGTAGTTTTTCGAACTACCCTCACTCTACTCTCTTCATCATGAAACCCATTGTTAGGTGTGCGCTTCGCATTTCAACATATCAATGCAAGGATACTGTTAGCGTGGTATGTAGTAACCATCGGAATCTGAAGACCAAATGATGGTAGTTTCGAAAAACTACCCTTACTACTCGGCGGTAACTCCCTAAGCATCCAGTCAGTTCGCAATCATCGTTATTTTAACATAACCAAAACATCTGTTTCTTATTGAGACCGCGATGCCCTTAACAGAATCGACAACAATATTGTTGATTTTTAGCTAACAAAGACGGGATTGAATCTCTATTATTACATTAGACCATGGCAGAGACCTGTGGGTGGCCTATACGTGGCCTATAAACTGACAAACATTTGGGTTATGAACATAGATTTTCTTTGTCTGGGTAATAAAGTATCGTGAATATGTTTTTTTTTCAGTCATCTGGTTACCATAATACAATGATGATGATGATGATCATCATCATCATCATAACACATAACACCATCAGCCCGTGTCAGTCTTCTGTTAGACATAGGCCTCTCCCATGACACGCCACTGAGCTTAATCAACAGCTCTCCTCCGTTAGTGTATTGTCCATATTTATTTTATTGAAGCGATAACTTCTTATGGGAAGGGAAACCGTTTCGTTACGTAACGCGTTACGGCGCCAGTCTGTCTGGCTTCCCTTTCTCTCACGCATGCGGCAGCGGTAGGCAGGCTACTCCTCTCTCACTCTAACCCACAGCGCTAGTTAGATTAGTTTAAGTGATCACTGCTGTCGGGCGTCCCGAGACGCACACATTTTTTTTTATTTATAGATATCTAAACGACTGACACCATTGCAATTCTGTGGAATTACCATGTTAAATCTTTACTTGGTAGAGGGTCAAAGCAATAAATTCGAATTATCATAAATGAATTACGCAGACATTAGACGTTATCTAGGCATTATGTGAATTTGCATTATCTGCAGTCATGGTGCACGCGATCACCTTAACGATGTATGATGGTAATAACTTAAACGTCATAATGTAGCTTATTTTATGTCTCTTCATAAAAGCATTAAGTAACTACTTATTGTAAATTTAAAAGCTATGTAGTATGTAGCGATTTAAGCGAATAAGTGATTTTTATGATTCCGTACCTCTAAAGAAAAAAAGCAAGTCTTATAAGATCACTTCGTTGTCCAACTGTCTGTCTGTCTGTCTGTCTGTCTGTAGGTATGTCAAGACGCTTTTTTCCACAAAAACGTTAGGTAGGTATCTAGCTAAAATTAATATTAAATACTAAGGTTTGCGGTCCCTTGATGCTGTAAAAAATCTATCTTCTAAGTCAACGCAAAATGATAAGAATAACTATATCAGAATAATAGAAAGCTTACAGTGTAGGTAACATCAAAACATCTTAACTCTGTCTGTATTATTCTGAAATCAAGACGTCTGTCGTATTTAAAACTTTAAAATACTTTCTTTTAGATTATAAAAATAATATAATGGCTGTCATCAAACAAGTAATGTCGGAACTCGTGCAAGAATGCTTAAGAATGTTTGATGCAATAAAAAAAATATGCCGCATTTTTCGAAGTCGCCAACAAATCAAAACCTAAGGGGTATTTCCCGTTGACATAGAATCCTGAAATTCGGCAAGAAACAAGGTCTAGCACAAGTACAAGAATAAATCGAAAACCCCGTTAGTTTTTATCTATGTATACTCGTATAAACAATATATTTTTGTAATTACAAACTTAAAAACAAATTTCTGTGCTCTCAAAGTTTATGACGGTTTAATTGGTTTAGTAATAGTAACCGATGGTAAAATAACCATGATGCTGAAAGGTAGTAGTAGTACCTACGGTAGATACGGTATCCTCTGAAATGCACTCGATTTATTACATTTTACTTAAATAACAAGAAAAAAATAATGATTGTCTGTAAAGTCGGTTTACGGACGATAATTTTACGTGATAACGTTATCACACGCCGAACGCTTAGCCTATCCATCGCTTCTTCCGCGCTCTCGCTTGCACGCTCGGCTCAGGCGGAACGTGATAATTTTTCGTGCGTGCAGCGTTCATCGATTTACAAGACGTTATCACGTCAAAAAAAACCCTGTTACAAAATAAATACATCTAGATAACCGTTCGTTGAGAAGATTCCAATGCTGTAAGTTGCTGAGGAGTTGAGTATCCTGCAGATTCCAGCTGCCAGCTCCAGATTTCAGGTGATGCAGCAGCTGCAGCACCTCAAGGTTACCATGTTCTTGCAATATTTTTGATGTAACAGGGAACCAATTTTCTAGTTTATCAGAACTGTAGAAGTTTCTCAGATCTCTTCATCAACTCAACATCAACAGAAAAGAGCTTCCGATCTTCAAATGGCTCACTGGCAATGTATCAAATGGCTTCAAATGGAACACTCTCGATAATGAGACCTTACAATCGAAAAAATCTTAATCGAAAGCGATTCATCCGTTCAGGAGCTAACACAGACAGACATAATATACACACTACAAATTTATAACACCTTTTTTTGATAAAAAACGATGTAGTTACAAATTGAAACCTAGAAGTATACATACGTTGCACCAAAGATGTTCGTGTTAACGCGTCTGTTCGCGTAATTAACAGACGAGTAGGACCATAAAATTGTTTAATAAGAAAAACATCGATTAAGTAGTACATTAACAGATGCTAACTAACACCATCACAGAACAACGAACAACTCTGTCACAGGATTTCCTCCGATTATCTTTACCTTCGAATATTTGAAAGTACATTCTGGTTACTAATATTTTGTTGTTCAAAACTAGTTGGAATTTAGGTCAACTAGGTCTTAAGTTCTTGACAGTGTATTAGACCCCAATTTAATGCGTTTTCGAGACCAATTTAGGTGATTAGCATTTAGTACTAGATTTATAGATATCTTGATATTTTGCTGTTGCTCGCGACTTCGTCCGCAATTTTTTTGAAAGGAATTGCTTAAATCCTTTCCCAGGATGCTTTTTATCTCCTTGCCAAATTTCAAACCAATCACAACCACAGCACAAAAGTTTCCATACAAATATTCACACCCCATTTTACTCCTTTATGAGGGTAATTTTGAAAAATCCTGATACACGTGTCCATTTATTTCGCATTTTATTTATTCATATCAAGTTTCAAGCAAATCGCACCACGCGTTAAAAAGTTTCGTACATCCGTTTTCACCCCTCTTAGGGGTTGAATTTCAAAAGATCCCACCTTAGTGGGTGGTTTTACTGTAATAGGAAGCTACCTTCCAAATTTCAGCTTTCTAGCTTCAGCGGTTTAGGCTCGGCGATGATGAATCAGTCAGTCAGTCAGGTTAATCTCTTTTATAGGTATTTTATAGATTAGGTAACTGCGGGACAAAGTAATGGGAATTCAATATTATCTATATTGTGCAACTGGTCTATGTTTCACAGAATTGTAATATTAATGGAGACACGCATACGCAAGTCCTACAAGAAAACCGCTATGTTCTTACTAATCTACTAATTAATTTCACACCAATTAAACACTTAACCGGGACAGCTTATGTCATATTGCATTGCACTCGTTTTGCACAATATGAACATTAGTGACACACGATTGTAGACCTTATGCGATAGATACAAGAGCTGGTGTAAAAGCGTGGAATTTTATACCACTGTGACTGTGATTAGACAGAATGTACCTATCTAGTACTATGGGAAAAATGTTAAACTGAATAATCATGACCCCTCTAAGATGTTCTCATGAAAACTAACCTGCCTCACTGACAGGCCAGTCAATTCTGTTGGTAGTAGCTCTGCCTTCTGAGCTGAAGGTTGGAGGTTTAATTCCCTTCCAGGACAAAACAAAATTGGACGTGTCGCGGGAAACGCGTTTGGAACGAAGTTCCTTTCTATTTTAAAAAAGAAGTAGGTACCAACTTATGTTTTTAAAAATATATAAGTATTATACTAGTCATCTGGTAACCATAATACAAAAGATGGTGATGTGCGAATTGTCCACCAAAATTAAAATGTTTTTTTTTTCATTTTGGTGGATGTTTTTTTATATATGATAGGAAAACCTATCATCTCTCAACCCCAGAATCTCAGAACCCATCTAAATCAATTTAGCCTTAATCTGAATCAAAGAGTATTAGGTCTTAATTTATAGTTCACTAGCTGTCCCGTTGGCGACTTCGTACGCGCGTTTTAAAACGAAAGCAAAATATATCTAATTCTAAAACTAAACCATTCTCGAACCCATTTGAACACACAAATAAAATCATCAAAATCGGTCCAGCCGTTTAGGAGCAGTTAAATTACAAACACACGCACAGAAGATTAATATATATAAAGATTTGTAAGTCAGACCGGTGTGCTCTGCCGGTGGAGCGCATACACACTACACCCATACTTTTTACACACAAACAATGTAGATGTATTTCATCTCATCATCATCAGATCATCATCATGATCAGATTCATCAGATGTAGGACATCTCTTACCTTAATTTACCATAAACATATATAATCTAGATTCAAATTCAAATTCAAATATTTATTTTTCCTTTTGATACATTTTGAACACACAAATAAAATCATCAAAATCGGTCCAGCCGTTTAGGAGCAGTTAAATTACAAACACACGCACAGAAGATTAATATATATAAAGATTTGTAAGTCAGACCGGTGTGCTCTGCCGGTGGAGCGCATACACACTACACCCATACTTTTTACACACAAACAATGTAGATGTATTTCATCTCATCATCATCAGATCATCATCATGATCAGATTCATCAGATGTAGGACATCTCTTACCTTAATTTACCATAAACATATATAATCTAGATTCAAATTCAAATTCAAATATTTATTTTTCCTTTTGATACATTTTGAACACTAGGAAAGGTCACATTAAACAATAAATATAAATAATTGAGATCCATTGATTGATAGATTGTAGCAAGTACATACAATAATAATACCTAGTCATTTTTGACTCTTATAATTACAGACAAAATTCATCAGCCAGAGCTTCGTCAATAACATAATAAGATTTATATAAGTAATAGAAATGTCCTTATTTTGCTAGTAAAGTCCTTAATATCTAAGTTTCTTATGTCCATTTGTAATTTATTATATAAGTTTTTATGCATTAAAAAGCTTTTATCTACTTTAGCAAGTCTATGTGTCGGAATAACTATGTATGTTGTTTTTAATCCGTGTATTGTAATTATGTATGTCACTATGTAAATTATAATTATCGAGATGTAATTTTGCATAAATTAGATTTTGAAAAATATATTCGCCTGTAAATGTCATTATATCTATTGCAAAAGCGGCTGATTTAAGTTTACCTACGAGGGAGTCAATATGGCTGATCCATGTCAGTTTACTGTCAATTTTTACTCCTAAGAATTTAACTTCATTTATTGCATTGATTGAATATTGAATAATTGTATTATGAACTGGGTCAGCACTTACAACACCGAGAACCTAACGATATTGGTTTTTTCGACATTCAAAAGAAGATTATTGGCCTTGAACCATTCATTAATGCTTGAGATTAGTTTATCTAGTTTCTTACATACGTTTGTTTTATTTTTGTCGCTTACTATGACAGTCGTGTCGTCGGCAAAGAGAACCATGTCTGACTCCTTTTCCACACATACTGCCAGATCATTTATATAAATTATAAATAATAAAGGCCCCAAGATAGACCCTTGAGGTATTTCTATTTTGTTATATTCTGATTTATGCCCGTTAACTTCCGTTATTTGTGTTCTAATTAACGTAACTAGCATTAATTTAATTAAACTTACCTCTATTTTATCATGTTTTACTTAAATTAAATTCTCTAATTTTAATCCAAACAACCTGTACTACGGAAGAGAGAGACTACTACAGTATTTCCCTACGAAAATGAAACTTACACACTCACACCCATGAAATGTACCTTATATTTAAATAAATAAATATTGGTGGACAATGTACACAACACCATCTAGCCCTAAACTAAGCATAGCTTGTATTATGGTGACCAGATGACTGATAGAATACTTATATATTTTTAAATACATACCCTTAAGACTTTATAACACCCAGACACAGAACAAATACCTGTGTCCATCGCACAAATGTTTATCCTGGGATGATATAGGACCCTCAACCTACAGCGCAGAAGGCAGAGCTACTACCAACTGAGCTGATAGGATATTGTTTAGAGAAATCAATATTTTGTATTTGTATTTTGTACATAGATGATAATGTGGACATTGTATCTAATGAACAGTTAGGTACGACCCGCCACGCATTGGTTCACGTGAGGTTTCCACTTTGATGGGATTTGTAACGTAACGAGCGTTTACTTTCATTCATTAGCCTACATTTCGACATCATACAATACTTGCAATATCACTCTAGTAAATTAACATTTTAGACGAGGAAAGTGGCAATTTTCCCGCATAAGTGTTTACGAGTACTTAAATACAAATACATATACAAAAAGTTTTATTGCTAAAAAATATGTTACAAGATCATTTACACAGCTTATACAGTTCTGGGAGTCATTTAGCAGTTGGAGTAGACTCAGCACTATATCTGCGCAAACATGGTTTACGCAGGGCTGGTTTTCAGTCTACCCCTTAGCGCGAACTTGGGTGACAGTCGTGCAATAAAAATGATAGTAACAGCGGAATAATGATACATCATACTCATTTAGCAACAAAAAAGAGAAAAAAATATATATGAAAAATTACATATGAAATAATACAGATATAAACTATTAAATAAAAATATATAGACTAATAAAAAAATAAAAATAAAAAAAAAAACAGTATGTTCGGAAATGAGTTTGAGAGTATTGTGTTTGCATTGTGTTTGTACGTATACGTATTACGTACTTATGTACGTATTTGTACGTACGTATACATAAGTACGTATTAACAATACTACATAAACTATGATACTTACTAGGTACATGCTTACAACTATGTATAAGAATGGTATTCATATTGGACAAAAACCTCTTGTATGCATACATTGGACTGTTATAAGAAACAAAGTTTAGCTACACGGTAGTACAATGGGCGGTCTTATCGCTAGATAGCGATCTCTCCCAGACAACCTTTGGATGGATAGGAATCAATATAGCTGAATTGAGTGATGAAAATAATATGAGTTACATACAATGATGAAAATAAAATAATTACATACATCTAATACCTTTACGAGCAATTCTTGTAAGTTATATATGTATATTTATATAAACATATAATCTGTATCTCGGAAACGGTTTTAGGGGCGAAAAATCAATCTAGCTAGTTTTAATTTTCAGAAAACGTCGTTTTATCCGTGTTTTATACCTAGCAAAGCTCGGTCATCCAGGTACTACATAATTAATTACAAACACATAAGCAACTCAATGTTTTGTCGGCGAAACAGGACATATTTTTTCTCATAAAAACGTGACGGAAACATCAACCTATATTCGGTAACCGACTAGTAAACTTGAATGACCGTGAGTAAAGTGAAGGTTAGCTTCCAAAAATGTTCAACAGATTGATGTGTTTAAAAACTATATCGACTTTTTACTCCTGAAGATATAACAATTGCATTATATCGTAAGGATATCGATATTAGAATTCCCCCGTGGAGGATTATGTATCGACAACAAGAAATAATAACACTGCTAAGTAAATTCAAATATGCCGTGCACGGGGAATTAAAAACTTGAAAACTGTAATATCCTGTAGAAGATTTTTTTTTGTTGTTGTAAGATTGGCACAACTCAATAACTCAAAAAATAACATCGGGGAACCACCTTACTCACCAGATATGGCTCCAGCCGACTTCATTCTTTTCCTAAAATCAAATGCACCACTTCGTAGTATCCATTTTCATTCTGTAAATGACGTAAAGGAGAATTCGCGGCGAGAACTGTACTTAATTCCGAAAAAAGCGTTTAAAAATGTTTTGATGATTGGATTATTCGTTGGCGTAAGTGTATCGTTTCTGAAGGAGCATACTTTGAAGACGAAACATTAATTTGAATGAATAACTAAAATTATGTGTATTATTGATCGTTTCTCGGTACCTTCCTGATACAGCAGTTTAGCTTATCTTCTTCTTATATAAAAATCAATTGCAAATATTCGAAAATAGCTTGCCGAGTTGTTTTTTTTCGGTAATGGTGTGGTTTACAATCAAATTAATTTTAGGTGGATATGACTAGGACAGTAGTCGCATATGATGTGTAATAAGCAACATTAACATTATATCGTGAATTGATGACCTCTCTGGCGCAGTGGGCTAAGACCCGGCTGAGACGCAGAAGGTTGCGGGTTCGATTCCCGCTGCGGGACAAATGTTTGTACGATCTGCAAGCATTTGTCTCGGGTCTGGGTGTTTCTATGTATAAAATGTATGTATTTACAAAAAAAAATGGATATAAGTAGTATATCAGTCATGTGGTACCCATAACACAAGCTCTGCTTACTTTGGGGCCAGATGATGCTGATGCGTTTTCCTTCTATATTTCCCTTTCTCTTATTCGTCACACACACGCACACACTGTTAGCTGACAGTACCAACCTCTCGCAAAATGGGTTAATACCATCTGACGGCCAACTCAACCACCGCGCGCGCTCATTAGTCAAATCAAATAGCGCGCGGTAGGTACCTCTATACTAATAGGAACATACAATATTACATTACAAGTTAGATAATAAGTAGGTATAGGTTACAAGCGATGTGACAGCTAACAAAACATTTTGACCTCAAAACAAGGCCTTCTTTTAGCCTCCTATTGGACGCATTTATTATAATTACGTACTTAGTTGCTTAATTAAAAACGTTATTAACACTGGTTTGGTAACTAGTTTTGTGTACGGGTTTGTTCGAATAAAAATAGGTGACTATGTGTTTTATTGAGAGAATAAATTTATTTTTAAAGTCTTTTGATATAAAGTAAAACTCTTTAAGTATATATTAGGCTTACAGAAAAATTTATAAATACATTCTGGTAGACAATGCACACAACACCATCTAGCCCCATACTAAGCATAACTTGTATTATGGTGAACAGATGACTGATCGAATACCTATTTATATATTTTTAAATACATACATAAGATACTTTAAAATACTCAGAAACAGAACAAACACCTATGTTCATCACACAAATGTTTATCCTGGCCGGGAATCGAACCCTCAACCTACAGTGCAGAAGGCAGAGCTACTACCAACTGAGCTGATAGGCCAGTCACAGAAACCCTTTATCATAACTAAGCCCTACAGTCCGGCTCATTAAGAAAATTGCATTCTTGTAGGGTCAAAATTCACTCCCATAAGATGAGAAATATCTATCAAAGTTATCATAAATCTGTGAACACCAGAAAGTAGGTAGGTGAAATATCTAGTTGGAATCAAGAATGTTTTGGATTTTTTGTCTCTAACATCCAATAATTTCGTCCATGAGACAAAACATATTTTGTATCGAGTCGATGATAAATAACCTGGGTTAATGAGTTAATCTCTATCCTATAATGAAAATTAGCTAACGTGGCGTTCTAAGTATGTTCTGTCCTTGTCGTTCTAATGACAATGAATAAAGTTATAATTTAAACAAGAATATATAATTTAAAAATGAAAACCCGACTGCAAATTCCTAGGTAATTAAATTTAAACATATCAATATAAATTAGGTAATCTTCTGTGCGTGTGTTTGTAATTAAATTCCTACTAAACGCCAGGAACGACTTTTATGATTTTTTTGTGTGTTGAACACACAGTGTGGATAGTGGATTCAAGAATGGTGTAGATTTACAATTAGATATAATTTTTTCATTTTGTCTTATTAAAAAAACGCGGGTGAAGTCGTGAACGGGACAGCTATTAGTATAAGTTACTATATATACTATAATTATATTTTTATAATCCCCTTTTAACTTTCTTTATTTTGATAATCTGCTCGATAGGTTTGGTTAATTTAAAACGTTATTTTACTATTTCGCGCCAAAAATCCGCCATTTTGTTTATATTTCACACCTATCTATAGACACTTGGGGTTTTTAGACTAATATAACGATAAATACTTACCCTACAGTTTTTTGTACATACATACATATTATACATGGAAACACCCAGACCCAAGACCAATAATTGCAGATCACACAAACATTTGATACGAGTTAATAAAGAAATTTACAAATATACAATACAATACGGAGTGGTGCCCTGATACGGTACGACGACGACGTCGCGGCAGACCGTGAACCAGGTGGAGGGACGAGCTCGCCAAATTCCGCGCCGACTAGACAGTCTTAGCGCAGGAGAGGGATGAATGGAGATAATGGGGAGAGGCATTTGCCCAGCAGTGGGACAGTGTGGGCTGATAATAATAATAATACAATACAAGATACGCGTAAAAAACATAACCTTTCCTTGGCAGTCGGGTTAAAACACATTAACTGATATTTTATTATAAGATAGACCCGTAAACTTTAAATTCTTTGTGACTTTTCTGTTAAAGAGTTACAAAGACATACCATTTTACATATGTATAGTGAATTACAACAAGGCATGTCTTAAATACTACCAGTAGATAAAATTTAATTGGAGATGGCTGCGATTATAACGGTTTGTTGGGTACAGAAACTACTATTGAATTGCTCAATGTAATTATTTCATTAAAATAGACGTGTTGACCTACTTCTTAGTGAATTTTATTATTAAAACAAGAATTTGAAGGATTTTCGCAAGTTCAAACACATTTTACGCAAAATATACGTCACTTGTTGTAACTCAAACTCTTGCCTGGCTAGTATTTTTACGGAGAAACATCAAAATAAATACCTACTTATATATATACGTGAAGCAAAAACTGTGTACCTGCCCCTTTTTACGAAAATTGCGCGGACGGAGGAGTATGAAATTTCGCACAGTTATAGTTTATATAGAGAAGGAGTGCAGAATGCTAATATTTTATTTTTAATAGATGACCTCTGTGGCGCAGTGCTAAGGTCCGGCTGAGATGCAGATGCAGAGATGCAAGGTTACAGGTTCGATTTCCGCAGCGGACTTATATTTGTATGATCTGCAAGTATTTTTCTCGGGTCTGGGTGTATCTATGTACATACATATGTATGTATTTACAAAAAAAAGTACATAAGTAGTATATCAGTCATGTGGTAAGTACCCATAACACAAGCTCTGCTTACTTCGGGGCCAGATGATGCTGTGTGAAATTTCCGGCATTATTTATAATAATATATTTTTTTTTAATTATGCATAAAAAATACATCAATTATTAATTAATTATGGTCGAATTTCGACCATTGGACGCCCACTAGTTATATCTAAAACTAAATCTCCCCACCGCGTCTGTTTGTCTCCCTGAACACGGTAAATGCCAAATCAACGTTTTTCTTACGGTTGTTACGGTTGTCACCAATGGACGGAGTGATTAATGAGGAAGGTTTAGGTGTGAAATTCACCCATGCGAAGCCAGGCGGGTTGTTAGTTGACATGAGCTAATGTCAGTTTCTCTAGGCAGCCGAGAAAATATTTGTCGCGGCTAACATGTTAGCCCAGCTAATGTTGGTTATTATTTGGTTGTGCTTCTGAACGGGTACTCATCAACCTGAGGGTACGATTCAGAGACGTAGGTACATCGCCTGAACCAACTAACCGATCCATGATTATAGGTAACTAAGCAATACAATATTCACACCAAGCACACAAAATGTCACACACACACAGATACACACCCACAAACACTCATAACACACAGATACACACACATATTACATGCCATGCAACAAGCACTTAACTTTAATATTTTTTAATGTATGCATACCTCAACACTTTATGTACCTTTTCTTAACTTTTAGTTTATTTTTGTATTTAATATCAATTTTATCTGTAATCTACAACCAATACCTTAATTAAAAGTTTGTTATATGAATGCACTATGGAAGAAGTATTGCAAAAAATAGCTTGTGATAAGATCATAATAGTTTGTGGTGATTTTAATATAAATATTCCGATTGATCCATTATCTGAAAGACTTTTAAACTTATTTAAGTGTTTCAATTTAAGTCCTCTTTTTGATGAACCTACAAGAGTGACACTAACAACAGCCACTTGTCTAGATAACATTTATTGCAGTTGCACACCGGTTCATAAGTGTGTACTAAAACATTTTAGTTCTGACCATTACGGCCACTGCGCCACCTTTTCTTGTGATCGTATAGTTGAAGCTCAGAACTTTACTCACCGACCTATTACAGAGAGCCGCATCAAAACATTTCAAAGTAGAATTGAACACAAAGTTTCCCTTGTACCATGCATCGATGATCCAAATGATCTTTTCACCACATTGTCTAATTTAATAATTAAAGAACATGCTGATATATTTACAGTAAAAACATGCAAAACAAAAAATTGTGCTAGATTTGTCGACTGGGCTACACCGGGTATTTATAGAAGTAGGAATACATTGTATGAATTATATGCTACCAGAGAGACAATGTTAGATGATCCAGTTTTTATCTTATATGTTAGGAATTACTCAAAAGTATTCAAAAAAGTTTGTCATGCGGCTAAGTCACTGTTTTTGAGAAAAATAATAGAAAATTCAACAAATAAAATAAAAGCAACTTGGAAATTAATTAATAATGAAACAGGTAAATCAAGGGCTCGCAATATACAGTTCAAATTAAATATAAATGATACAATTTTGACAAAGGAACAGGATGTTGCGAATGCATTTGATAGTTTTTTCTCAGATATACCAAAAATAGTGACCAAATCGTTAAACTCTTCAGCCTCCAGAGCTTCCGTTCTATTAGAATCTAGTGTTGCAAAATGTAAGAATGAGTTTAGTTTTAGCTACATTAACGAGGCTAGTATTGTAAAAGCATTCAAGTTAATTAATATAAAAAATACAGAAGATCTTTGGGGAATGTCTACAAAGGTGCTGGGTGTCATTATCTTAGATATTGCACCATGTTTAGCTTATATTTTTAATAGATGTATCGACGAGGGAGTTTTTCCCGATCTCATGAAACACAGTAAACTCATTCCTATGTTTAAGTCTGGAAGTGAAAGTGATCTCGCTAATTATAGACCGATATCGATATTACCTGCTTTAAGTAAAATCTTTGAAAAAATAATTCTTAATCAGTTATTATACCACTTTAACGTTAACGGCCTGCTACATAGTAATCAATACGGATTTACTAAAGGTCGATCAACAGCTGATGCAGGTATAGCGCTCTTAAAGCATATATTTGAGGCCTGGGAGAAGTCACAGGATGCAGTTGGGGTATTCTGCGATCTATCTAAGGCCTTTGACTGTGTGAGTCATGCAACCCTAATCACAAAGTTAAAATATTATGGCATTAAAAACCGGGCGATTGACCTCATACAGTCTTATCTATCCAATAGAGTCCAGAAAGTAGACGTGGGTGGTGAGAGGTCTTTGGGATCAATTATTGATATAGGGGTACCTCAGGGATCGATACTAGGCCCTTTTTTATTCCTAGTATACGTTAATGATTTGCCTTTTTTTGTAGAAAATATTTGTGATATAGTTTTATTTGCAGACGATACGTCTTTAATTTTTAAAGTTGATAGAGGTAAAACCAGTATATGCGATAACGTAAATGAATCCTTATCGTTAGTTCTTAACTGGTTCACTGTAAATAATCTTTTGCTTAATTCCAAAAAAACTAAATGTATCAAATTCACTTTGCCAAATGTTATTCATAGCCCGTCCAACATTGAAATAAATGGAGAGGCAATGAATCTTGTAAATTCCACGATCTTCCTAGGTCTTAATATTGATTCAAAACTACAGTGGGGACCACAAATTGAAACGCTTGCTGGTAGGCTTAGTTCCGCTGCATATGCAGTTCGTGCGATACGGTGGCTTACTGATGAAGCTACAGCTAGACTAGTTTATTTCAGTTACTTCCATAGTGTTATGTCATACGGCATCATTCTCTGGGGGAAAGCAGCTGATATTGGTAAAATATTTGTAATTCAAAAAAGGGCAATACGTGCCATTTATAAAATGAAACCACGAGAATCTTTGAGAGAAATATTCAAAGAAATTAATATTCTCACAATAGCTTCACAATATATATATGAAAATTTGTTATATACACATAAAAATAGAGATGGGATTCAGCAAAATAGTGACCTTCATAAAATGAACACTAGGAATAAACATAAATTATACATCCCTAGGTTTCGACTAGAAAAAGTTAATAAGTCATTTATGGGGAACACGGTGCGCTTCTATAATAAGCTTCCTGAAAATGCTACTAAACTACCTATTAAGAAATTTAAAGCATACATTAAAGGTAGTCTTTTGAAGAAAGCTTATTATAATATAGATGACTATATTATTGATAAGAATGCATGGCCTCATGTCGCTCTGCCGTCAGACAGTTAACCGACACACTTGCAATGTATAAACTCTCTTGTATTTGTATTTCGTAGTTAAGGTAGTTATAAGATGGATCATATAAAAAAGCGCTAGGACCAAGACGAGTTTCTTGCCAATTCTTCTCGAGCTTGGGTTAGGATGAATTGGCACCTAAATTCACCTAGTATGTAAGACGTTTCAAAGTGATCCTTGTGATTGTATTGAATAAATCATCTTTTGACTTTGACTTTGACTTTGACTTGTTCAAATCAAAGTAATAACTGCAGGGTGGGCACTATTCGCCAAAATACAAGTTATTAACTTAGTTTGGTAATTAGGGCTAGTATAAAAAGGTATTGTACCTATTCATCTTGAAGGAAATAAATTTCATTTTATTTCATTTCACACTAAGGACTAAACATGGTCGCCGGGCCAGGCGGCTAATGTACCAAAACCACAGTGGAATAAACTAAAGATTGTCATTCTGTCTTTGATCTTAGATCACCTCTGTATCGTTTGAAACATGCAATATTTTTAATTCTATTATTTTTGTTTTTTAAAAACCTTTCATGGCTTTTCCCGAACAAGTCTAGGTATACATGTGCTAATCTCTTTTTTTCGTATGTCAAAATGCAATTAATTTTCGCAAACTAAACATAAGATCTCAATAATTTCACTTTCAATGCTTTTGTAGGTTTGTTTTGTTGTGAGTTGAAGATACTGTAGATTTGGATAAAGTTTATCACCAGTTTATTATTTATAGATAAAGTTTATCTATAAATAATAAACTAGTGATAATAAACACGGGTTTTTATTCACGTATTATTTTGTCGATGAAGGCACCGACCGCGGGTCAAACTCACCCTGATGAAGATTCTCTAGCTATCTGAATCGAAACAGTGTCGGTGCCTTATACCCGTGTATCTAGAATGCATTAGAATATAATAACACATATACCTAATAGAACAGAGGAAGCAGAGGTTGCTTTTTAACCGACTTTAAAGCGGAGGTTCTCAATTGCTCTTTTTTTGTTTATGTTCACCGATTACTCAAAGACGTCTGAACAGATTTCAATTTTTTTTTCAAAGGGTATACTTTCCAGTTGGTCCCATTTAAATTTTATCGAAATCGGTCGAGCGGTTTTAAAAAATCAACAAAAATCTAAAAATTGTATGCATCGATGATATTTTCGTTACCTGCAATGCAGAGCACTGCGTTTAGTTGGTCTAACCATATTATAATATAAACCAAATACATCTACTTTCCACTAAAAATTTTAGAATAAAATAATTTTATGCTCTCAAATTGTATCCAATGAAGTCGGTTTTCTTTTTAGTTCTTAAAACGTAATTATCAAAAATGATTATTCACCAAAGAACAAAACTAAAGATTGTTGAATCTTTAGTTAAAGTATTCTCTTTTGGAGAAATGTATATAGATACATTTCTCCAAAAGAGAATACTTTAATCGTTTAATCGTTTGGTGAATAGTCACCAAACGATCTTTAAACCGTTATATGATTATTGATTTTCTTGATTGATCACACTGTAATGTTCTGATAATTTATTGTTAGGTCAGCTATTGATATTATAATATACTAGCGACCCGCCCCGGCTTCGCACGGGTGAAATGCTGATATTAAATATACTACAGAATGTCTAATGTGATTAGAAACCTCTAAAATTATCAGTGTTCCTCTACTTTATTATGCATGTATTATACATATAAACCTTCCTCTTGAATCACTCTATCTATTAAAAAAACCACATCAAAATCCGTTGCGTAGTTTTAAAGATCTAAGCATACAGGGACAGACAGACAGCGGGAAGCGACTTTGTTTTATACTATGTAATGACTAGCAGTCCCGTTCGCCACTTCGTCCGCGTGTTTTAATAATAAAAAAATAAACATCATATCGGTCCAGCCGTATTTTCGCATACATGTAATTTGTCAATGGAATAATTAACTATTCTCCAAATAATAGTAAACTCACTCTTAGTTTCGGCTCTGGATCTTTGCCTATGTATTTATAAATCTAAGATCTCCAAGTCTGGGGCTTACGACCTAGTTCATTAACTGACGCATCGATGCTGCATCAGTGAAGGTACCAAAGTCGGTAATAACCATGTTAATCAGTTTTCCACCATTCAATTACACCATTGAGACAGCATCCTAACATTTGCATGTCTATTTTGACACAGCCTTTGCACAACTTAAAGCACGAACAATGATCATGCTCAAATAACTTCACGCCTACATCGAGTAACAATAAATAAATGACATACATTGCAATATAAACTAGTTTCAAACTAAAATGTTGTAATTATATACGTCGTGACTAAACCCTATTCAATTCAAGGTGAGGCGTTGTTTTAAGATTTCTGTCAGATAATAATAAACTGGGAGAAGTTTTAGGGTTGAGCTACAATGTTGGAATGCTTCAGTAATACGTATCATCATCTCAGAGTAGTGCTCATGTCATATAACTAACATAGAAGTTCCTAACAGATCAACGAAAGCAACCATCTGCAAAGTCAGTCCTTGACGACCTCTGTGGCGCAGTGTATGATATGTAATGAAAAAAAAAAAAGTATATATATAAGTAGTATATCAATAATGCGGTACCCACAAGCTCTGCTTACTTTGGGGCCAGATGGTGCTGTGTGAAATGACCGGGATTATTTATTTTATTTTTATTTTTGGATGAAGGACGCAGTGGCATTTTCGTCTGAGTGCTTCGGTGGGCAACTTAAGCTGTCGATCTCGGGTTTTTCTTTTTTTAGACCACGATGGGGACTTTCAGACGGTCTATTACCTCCATTACCAGAGTTGGCTACCGACTAGTACCATAGAATAATGAATAGTACAAGTACCTACAGGAAGCGGACGAAAACATTCAAATAAATACCGACTCTTGCTACGATGGAACAAAGAGCAATTCACCTCACACAAGCGCATACCGCCTAACATTATATTTACCTTCATGGTGCCTCTCTTTCTATAGTGTAACTCTAAATCGTGTGCATCGCATCCCACATCTTCTCTACTAATTTGCCCACCAAGGTGGGCCCGCCGATGTATTTATAGCTTAGTACCTAAAATGCGGAACACACGTGACCTAATACGAAACTAGTAGGTAGGTATTACCTTCTTTTCTTTTCTTGTTTATCTAGCACCCTCTTAAGGTCTTCTGCGTTTCATATCAAGGATTTACCAACAACTTTTTTAGTATAATAAACAATATAAAAGCCGATGCCGATGACATTTTTAAGAAATCTTCAAATTGGCCTAGCGGGTGTTCCAGTGAAAGTTTGGTAGCGATCCGATCATCAGAACATTTTTTTGCATCAATATGGATATATATTGTATCTTAGGAACGTACATAGGCTACTTTTTATGTATGTACTATGCGAAGCCGCGGGCAGAAGCCAGTAACAAATAATAAATAAATAAATAATCCCGGACATTTTACACAGGATCATCAGGCCCCAAAGCAGAGCTTGCGTTATGGGTACCACTGTACCACATGATTGATATACTACGTATATACTTTTATTTTGTAAATATATACATATTATGCATAGAAACACCCAGGCCCGAGACAAATATTTACAGATTTACATGAGTGCTGAAACACGATGTTATATAGCCAAGCCCTAACTGTCCATCCAATCTGTCGCTATTACTCGTACCTGCAAAGTCAACGTCTCAACAATTGGTTTTTCTATAAAAACCACCGACCGGAGCGGAAGCGGTCATTAGATTATTACACCGTAACTAGTAAACCGTAAAGTTATTACACAATATAAATAACACCATTTATGCATTTAAGACAGTTGAAAGGTTTCTAGTTTTCCGATGAAATGATTTAAACGCGCTCTTAGCAAATTAAGTCAGCTTTCTTTAATACAAGTTAGTAGCATAAAGTTGAGTTTGGGACGTGGCACTAGAAAATTGATGGAAAATTTACACAACACCATGGCATGGTGACAAACTGAGAAAATCCCTACTAAAAATATTATAAATGCGAAAGTAACTACCGCTGAACCGATTCTGATGAATTTTGGTATAGAGATAGATGGGACCTTGGAGAAGGATATAGGCTACTTTTTATGTAGGTACCACGCGTGCGAAGCCGCGGGCATAAGCTAGCACTTATATATTTTTAAATACATACTTATGATACTTTATAACACCCAGACACAAAACAAACAAATAAACGCCTACGTTCATAACACAAACGTTTGTCCTGGGAGGGATTCGAACCTTCAACCTACAGTGCAGAAGGCCACCTACCAACTAAGCTAACAGAGCAGTCAGGTTAGCTATGTTAGCTACCTTCTATCTACGGTCATTAGATGCTCGTAGCACTCTTCCATGCATGTGTGACATTACGTGGCTCTAAACGTCTTGGGAATGTCACGTTCTGCTCTTCCGCTCACGACACGCAACGAGATCTTCACGCGATATCTTGCTCTAGGTGATGAACGCAATATTCGCAAAACACATGTTTTAAAACACAAAATAAAGAGAATTATTCTTAGATAAGTATATATAATAATATAAATAAATTAATAAAATAAATAAATAATCCCGGACTTTTCACACACCATCATCTGGCCCCAAAGTAAGCAGAGCTTGTATTATGGGTAAAAACATGACTGATATACTACTTATATACTTTTTTTTTGTAAACACATATATATGATACATAGAAACACCCAGACCCGAGACAATACTTGCAGTACAAATATTTGTCCCGCGGCGGGAATCGAACCCGCAACCTTCTGCGTCTCAGCCGGACCTTAGCCCACTGCGCCACAGAGGTCGTCTAATATAAAACGCTTGTCAACTAGTTGAACTGTCTAAGGACGGCCCAAACCTATCCATAGTTAGTTCAATTGATCCAGTTCACTGCCAAGGGCATCGTCCTCAAGACACTGGCGGTATTGCCACTTTGAATGCCAATGCTTAATACGTTGGAAGCCAGCTCTTGGGTCACGCAATGTTTCAACCAGACAGACGCCGTGATCATTTTTAAAACGCTATCGGCTCCTGTTCTCCATTTCCTCGACTAGGGTAGGTTCTTGTATGAATTCTTCGTGTACAGTAATCATATACAGTAGGTACTAACAACATAGGTGCTTCAGAAATGCATCTTTGCGTGTTCATGTACTTTCTACGAGAATAAGGAAACTAAATTATCTTTTAGACTCATCTAAACAAACGTTGCGTATCGGAAGGGGCGGCTAATGCAATTTCTAAATATTATCGTAAGAAATGGACTATACCTAGTTTGTTATCTTCTATCTATTTATATAAAAGGCGATGTGTGTATGTATGTTCCTAGTTTGTTATCTTCTATCTATTTATATAAAAGGCGATGTGTGTATGTATGTTCCTAGTTTGTTATCTTCTATCTATTTATATAAAAGGCGATGTGTGTAAGTATGTTCCCTATAGACTGAAACGGCTGGACCCGTTTTCGATGACATTTTTAGGAAATCTTCAGCCTAGCGGGTGATTCTGTGTAGTTTGGTAGCGATCGGATCAACAGAACTTTTTTTTTGTATCAATCAAGTTTGGTATGGATATTATATAGATTGTATCTTAGGAACGGCCATAGGCTACTTTTTATGTATGTACTATGCGTGCGAAGCTGCGGGCAAAAGCTAGTACATTATATTTTTGCTTACATATAGGGCTTATTACTTACGAAATAGTCATTCAGAAATGGATAGCTTAAACCCATCTGAGAATATCAACTCGACACGAAAGACACGGTGAAAAAACGCGACAGTAGAAAAAAAATATGGGGTTTTCAGGTGAGAAACATCTAGTAGATTTTTAATACTAAATTATACATCTTCTAAACTCACATTTGTTTTTCTAAATCCCATTTGTTGGCGGTGTTCATGGAAACCTGTTCAGCCATTAGCTGCGCTTAGAAGAAGATCATTAGCTCTTTCTTGTTTTTTACATGCCACAGGTTTGATCAATTCTATATTCAGAGGTTAAAAGATTGTTTGCACCAAACGAGGGAATTATCATTATACGCATTCTGTCAAATCGAAAACGAAACAAAAATAAACTCTGTTTACACTATACGATTGTCTTGGTGTAAACAGATATTGAAGTGATAACTTCTTATGGGAGGGTAAACCATTTCGTTGCGTAACGCGTTACGGCGCCAGTCTGTCTGGCTTCCCTTTCTCTCACGCATACGGCAACGGTAGGCAGGCTCCACCTTTCTCACTCTAACCCAAAGCGCTAGTAAGATTAGTTTAAGTCATCACTTTTGTCGGGCGTCCCGAGACGCACACGCTTTTTTTTCGTTGCTCTATATTTGTTCGAGGGATTCTACCGAATAATCTGCACTCTTATGTGTTTTTTTCAAAACTTTTTATGCCATTATGACTGAAGCCTTCGAACGGTCTGATAGCTCCGTCAACCGAATTGGCCTGACCTATCAAAAAAAAAACAAACAAATAAGAAAGTAGTACCTAGTAGTCGCTTTTTGCAATTCTCGCGGACCTAGACTTCGAACAATATGCAATGATACAATGTACTCGTATGTTAGTCTAAACTCAGTTCAAGTTACAAAAATAAATTACTTGCTCGTTGTAATATAGGCCTAAATGTTTTTGGCAGCCAAAACCACTGTGCGGGACTAATTACATTGACGCGCTCGCATTGTGACAAGTGGCAACGGTCGACGAGCTGGATGGCGAAACTAATGGCTTTGTGGAGAACATGGTAAACGGAGCTGAAGACAAACAATAAATAAGTATATAAAAATGAATACACTCATAAAATCATAGAATCAATACAAGGAAAACAAGAAATAAAAAAATAGTTAAAAAAAACTGAAAAACACGCTTTATATAGAAAACCAAACTAAAAAATAGAAAATAAATTTTAATGGGTAGCGGGCAGCGGGTAGCATTCATATTAAAAGCGTTTTTCACGATTTGCGACTGATTTTGCAGATATTGCTGTCGTTACTGCTAATTTTAGGCCTAGTGCGTACTACGAATTATTTCGAGCTATTCTAAGTCTATTCTGTAGTATGTATTTTCAACGCTGGTTTTTTCCGCTAGTGCGTGCATCTACGTCTGATTTCATACTGCACAGAATAGCGCGAAAAAATCACAGTGCGCGCTAGGGCCTTACGTAGTAGGCCTGCCGGCTCGTGCTACCTACCTATATGCTATTCGAAATCATAGAGTGTGGTATATAAAATGTACAAAAATAACTGTAGTGTACAAAAAAGTATATAAGTGGTATATCAGTCACGTGGTTCCCATAACACAAGCTCTGCTTACTTTCGGCTAGATGATGCTGTTAGAAATGTCCTGCATTGGTGGCAATTCGGTTGGCACCAACCTAACTAATTTTAGTTAAAATTAGGTTTAGACTGTCAAATTAAACATTATTATTCTGCTGTTACCAACTTATCCTAATTTAATTTTATCTAATTTAATTAAGTGTTCCTTATTTAGTTAGATGGTACCAACCGAATAGGTTTTACAAATGATATGACTAACTAAAATATATTTTAGACATTCCTAAATTTAGAAATGAACCAACCGAATTGCCACCATTATATGTTTATATCTATACCAAATTTAATGTAAATTCGTTCAGCCGTTGCAGCACGATCCAACCACAGACATAAATCACCTACGAATAAGCTTTCGTATTTAGAACTTTAGTAAACATTTGATTCGGTACTTAATTATACCTAATCGTTTTATCAAACCAGTTTAGTTGACAAAATGAAATTAATTAAAATTAAAATTAGTTGGTTACGTAAATAAAAATAAGACCATTTGGTCAATCCAGTTTTAGAATTTATTTATTTTAAATAGTAGGTAAAACTGGATTTACCAGATAAACATATATATTACTTTGGGATATACCTGTCGAAGGTTGTGCATCTTAAAGGACTCAAGTTCAAGGTCAAATAAAATTACCATACAAAAATAAGGGCATACCACATAATACATATTAGTATTAGAATACAATTTAAAATTAAAAAGAAACGAATTTTTCATAGTTAATGTTATTGCCCACTATATCTATACTAATATTATAAATGGGAAAGTAACTCTGTCTGTCTGTCACGTTTTCACGCCTAAACCGCTGAACCGATTTTGATGAATTTTGGTATAGAGATAGATGATACTTTGGAAAAGGACATAGGCTACTTTTTATGTAGGTACCACGCTTGCGAAGCCGTGGACAGCAGCTAGAAATCTATATATATAAAATAAAGTCGTGTTAGTTAGGTACAACACTTATAACTCGAGAACCACTGGACCGATTTGAATGAAACTTTAAATGAATATAGTTAGTAACTTGGATTAGGTTATAGGCTATTTTTTATACCGGAAAAACAACGGGAACTGAGCAGGCTAAGCCGCGGGTGGCCGCTAGCGCCATCTATCGATATTTATCCGTAACTTATTAATCTCTGTAATTATTACAATAATATGAATAGCTATCTTTTTTAATAGTTACTAGATAGTACCTTAATATTTTTTGTGAAGTTGTAACCGCCCAACGAAGTGGGCACAGGTCTGCTAGTTAACAATAAAAATGTATGCCTTGTGTCAGGATAGTTGGTGTTGTGTGCATTGTTCTCCAATATTTACTTATATTAATTTATTTATATAGGCAACAAAGAACATACAAATACTCATACGATTGTAAGTTCTTAGGTTAGGTTATCATAATTACGTTCTCTTTACCTAAGTATACGAGACTGACCCAAAAACGAGTGTGTTCCCGAAAGCAGTCGTAAAATAACAGTAAACTTATCAACTTATCACCAAATGGCATGGTGTGAATAAATACGCATTGTTCGCGATAATGCGACAATGCTTCGCTTGTCATGTGGACTGTGGTACGGGAGTTACGAGTTGCGTGACTGTGTGCTATGGGGTCATCTTCAGAGCCTGTGACTTTCTCGTTGCCTTTGTTTTGACGTTGAAGAAACTTTTGCTGTGTGAAAACAGAGACCGTAGACCGAGAGCTGCCTTATATCAAAGTGAAGCCCCTTAAAAAGCTCCTTTGTATTCATGTCCTGTAATATTCTCCTATCTTATTTTCTGTTTTATTGTTTTCTTTATATCTATACTTCACGTTCTATACAAACTATAAAAAGTTCTATACACACGTTTTCTCTCTTTAGAAGTTGAATTTTGCTAAACCCCGCGCCTTAGTGGATTGTTTTGCTATAAATGGAAGACTTCCAAATTTTGTTTTTTAGCTTTAGCGTTTTCGACTCGGTGACGATGGGTTTAGATTAAGCATTGTACTTCAATTGTTTTAACTTTTATAATTAGTTAAGTATTTCAAATTTGGATTTACGCTGTAGTATTATTTTTTTGCAAATGCTGTGCATGTCTATATGGCACATTCTATAAAATCATAAAGATTCGTAAACCCCAATAACAAATTGCGCGTCAAACAAAAACAAACAAAATGGCGGGTAAAAATTCTTTGTTTACAAAAAAATCGAAATTCGAATTGATTCACTGTGGCTATTCCACTCCAAAACAGCAAAATAACATTCATAATGCTTTTTTAGCAACACAGATATAACTTCCGATTAGTCTACCAACAAATCAAATCGATATTCAATCGTAAAGTATAACTAATAAATTTATAGGATTTGTTATAATATGCTGTCGGTGATGCCTAATAAATGAATAAAGATCTTATCGCTATCCTCTTCGTTGGTGGGATTGAACCCTAGTTCGTAGGGTTCGTCGAATAAAGGCTTTTATTCCAATCTAGCTAATCTAGCTTGCACTACGTAAACTTCTTTGCATAGGGTTCTACCACTTCTAAAGTTTTGTCCAACAACTACTTATAACCTCACATTGAAACGTTTTACATACTAGGTGAATTTATGTGCCAATTCCTCCTAACCCAAGTCCGAGAAGAAATGGCAAGAAACTCGTCCTGGTCCTAGCGCTTTTTTTATGATTCATTTCGTAACTAGCTGAGCAGAGCAACATGAGACCATGCATTCTTATCAATAATATAGTCATTTATATTATAATACCTATACGCTTTCTTCAAAACACTACCCTTTATTAAAGCTAGCTTTAAAGCTCTTAATAGGTAGTTTAGTAGCATTTTCAGGAAACTTATTATAGAAGCGTACCTACCGTGTTCCCCATAAAGGACTTAGTTACTTTTTCTAGTCGAAATGTTCCTAGTATTGACTCTATGAAGGTTACTATACTATTTTATCTCTATATTTATAAGTGTATAATACTTTTTCATATATACGAGTATATTGAGAAGATATTGTGAGAATATTAATTTGTTTGAATATTTATAATAAAAGTGGTGTAGGCCTTCATTAACTTGTCGTGTCAGTTGATCACTAATAGATGCATAGTTGTTTTGTGGCTTATACCAACAATAGACAAAGTACACACAAACACACATACACCACATAATATACTAACTCAACATACTCATGGCATCACGCATAATCATCGGCCTTTATTTTATTTTATTCTCTTGAATTTGTTTTTATTTGTTTATATCATCATATCTACTTTACCGCACAACCTATCTGTTAATTTTTCTAGCTTATTAGTTTAGGTATCAGTTGTATCACATTTTGGCCTCAATTCTATTGGCACCAACCAAACTAATTTTAGCTAAAATTAGGTTTAGACCTGTCAAACGAAACTTTGGTATTCTGCTGTTACTTATCCTAATTAAATTTTATCTAATTTAATTAAGCGTTCCTAATTTATTTAGATGGTACCAACCGAATAGGTTTTACAAATGACAAACTAAAATATATTTTAGACAATTCCTAATTTTAGAAATGAACCAACCGAATTGCTTATGAACCTTGTAACTTCCTTAGGTTAAGAAATTATGTATATCTGAAACGTGTATTTATTGTTAAACTAAGGTGCTCAATAAAACAATACAATATTAAGTAGGTTTTTTTAATGTACCTACGACTAATGTTACTCTCACAATAACGACTCGGTAAATTGAAAATCATTGCCATAATGTCTCCGCCATATTTAGGGCATTCCGTGCTGTAAGTAGATACAGTAAATCGCAATTTTGGACAATTTATTTGTCGTGAAGCTGTCGTGACTCGGTTCGTTGCATTTTCTCTGAGGGAATTAATTTGAAATTGTGTGATTGCGCACGATTTTTGAGAGCTGCGCCTGCGCCGTGATTCTTGGATGACTTATTCTCCAAATCAAGGGTTACCAGTAGCTTCAAGTGACAAAAGTTGAGATAAAAACATTTTTGATGCATGAATAACATGTCCCTTGACTTTGTATTACGTTGCTTCTTAAACACTTTCCTATTGTAGATTAATCTATATATACAAAAGGCGATGTGTGTGTATGTATGTATGTATGTCTGGACCGATTTCGATGAAATTGTTAGGAAATCTTCTGATGGTCCGCTAGACCATAGCGGGTGATCCTGTGAAGTTTGGTAGTGAGCGGATCAACAGAACTATTTTTATTATTTTTTGCTTCATTCAAATTTGGTATTTGGTATGGATATAGATTGTATCTTAGGAACGGACAAAGGATTTTATGTATGTACTATGTGTGCGAAGCCGCGGGCAGAAGCTAGTTAATAATAATAATAAATAATCCCGGACATTTCACAGAACATCATTTAGCTCCAAAATATGCAGAGCTTGTGTTATGTGTACCGCGTGACTGATATACTACTTATATAATTCATTAATAAGATATCATTAATCATTCATTTTTGTAGTTGAGCTCTACGATCAATGAATATAATGTCATATTCGCAAATTATATGTTTTGTCAAGTTTACCTTGTTTGATGTAAGTCAAAAGTGAGCTTAGCTTGTATGAAGTAAGTTCTTAGAATTTTAAATAAATTTTGCACAGAAGATCTTTCATAAAAAATATTCGTAGTTCGTCGTACCTAATTACAAAACATCCTGTGGAGTGGATAACGGAGTCATTGAAACACCTAATTGTAATAAAATACACATAAAACAGCGGAGCTGAAACCGTGAACGATTTACGTAAATCTAATGCATACATTCTATAAATTGTGCACATTTAATTTTCTAGTTATTATTTCACGTCTGGTAGAAAACATCGCGTGGCACAAAATCTGGCCCAGCGTATTAACATTGCCATGAAACGTGGCAATGCACTAGCGAGTGTCTTGGGGACGCTGCTTTGTGGCAATGATCTGGATCAGTTAAGCAAAGCTATAGACCATTTTAAACGGTCCTTAAATAGCTCAATTGCTTCCCGTCTATTTTATAGTATTGTGTATTATTTATTCTGTGCATTTTTGTAATTTATTTATGTATTTATGTATATAAATTTATTTTTCAATCAATAAACCAGAAACTCGAATTCAGAATAGTTTTATTATTCATTTGTATCAGAAGGACCACTTTGTGACCGCAATAGTTTTACATGCAAGGTGTATTTTGCTGGTTATTCCTAAAGCAAGACTGAAATTCAGACAAGAATCAGTAAAATCAGAAACATGATGGGTACCATCTACCAATTTCAAATAACTCTAAATTTCATCCGTGCGCGGAACGGGTCGCTAATTAAACTATATGACAATAAAAATATATTATTTATATATATTATTTATGTTCTACTTTTTAGTTCGGTGTTATCTACAAAAGCGTGTTTTTTAGTTTTAACAATCGGATTTGGAAAATCACTAATCTTAAAATTCCTGACCAGGATAATGGGACAAACTATTAACATTATTGCATTGTCATCCGTCCTTGATAAGTGTGCAAAGTTACAAATCAATCCAACGTTTTGAAGGGGGTGAAAATCACGTTCAAAGATTACGTTACTTAGATACATACCAAGCTAATAAAAGCGTCTAAAAAACATTGTTTTTGTATATTGTTTAGTTGTGCCGGGATAGGCCTTATCTCATGTTGGTAGACTGGATTTATAACAGGTTCTCTGAATAATTAAACTAACCACTAGTTTAGATTTATATGTGGCAAACTGCATACCGTAAGTAGCATTAGGTCCTTCAACTCTGACTTACAGTCTGCAACTTATATGTGGCTAATTGGTAGATAACTATATCTATAGGACTACACTTATTTGGCAAAGAGTACCCATGAGCCATCAGCTTAAAATCAGCTCCAACGGTTCGATGAATGCTGACCTCACCTCGAGATGATAAAAGCGTTTAAAACGGGAAAATTTAAAAATCTTTGCAATATTATTAGTGCCTTTGTGAGTCAATAACATAATAATTTCTTGTAGAAATTTAGGAATTGAAAGCTAAATTGGCACACATTGTTATAAACAGCAGCCAATTAGGTATTGTAATACTTGTGTATATACATTTTATATACTTATTTCATCCTTAAAAATACATATATTTGTGTGTTAGATGTGTCGATTGGCAAATTTAAAAATCCAATAAAACATAAACTGTCTATTAAAGCATATTATAAAATATCTGATTATTTAAATGACAAAAAAGCTTGGGAAGAATCTGCTGAATCGACTCGGCATCTGTAACAAAATTAGCAAGGATCATACAAAAAGAGTTAAGAGAAGACGAGTTTCTTGCTGGAAATAAGGTTTTGATTTGATTAGATTTGATAAATAACTTAACTAGAGATCTGCCGGGCGATTAGGGAATTCTGATACTATCAAAACATTGATATACAGAGCTTTCAGTTACTATTCAAAAACTGGTATTACGGAAAGTTGATTCATTGTCAGCCATGCTGTCATATGAATGAAAACCTCATACAAAAAAGCGCTAGGACCAGCGCTTTCTTGCCAGTTCTTCTCGGACTTGTGTTAAGAGAAATTGGCACCTAAATTGACCTAGTATGTAAGACGTTTCAAAATGATCCTTGTGATTATATTGAATAAACATATTTGAAATTGAATAATATCAGTGTAGAAAAACTAAATAAAGGTCAGTAACTTACATTTTGTTGACTAAATAAGTTAATTTATTGAAATAATAACAGATATGTACAGATACAATAATTAAAATACATTCCAAACAGTTGAGCTATCTAAGGACTGTTTATAACGATCTATAGCTCAACTGATCCAGATCACTGCCAGAGGGCAGCATTCTGAATAAGTACTTGTAAATAAATTATTATTATTATTGCAAACAGAATTCCCACAAGCTTTTTGTGCAGCGACATGTCATGTTTATGAAATGGTTCCATTTTAGGAACAACTGGTACTGTAACATTTTACCTACTAAATATTGTATTACTTAACATGCCCTATTAGGAGAATTATTGTAAATGAAGTAGGTACGTACGAGTAACTCTGACTGTCCCGGCAAATATTAAACTACTATTTGACATTTTAAAATACTGATGTGATTTATTTTCTCGTGCGTGCTAGACCTAAGAGGCAAGTTAAGGGAGGTATATATCAATCTGTGATCCGTGGTGGTTCCGGCATAGAATAGGACCCCTCCATCTCCTCCCGTGGATGTAGTAAAAGGCGACTAAGGGAACACACACCGGGGGATTGGGCAGCAGCACCTCCTAAGTACTTAATACTAAATCTGCGGTCACCAATCCGCCTGCCAAGCGTGGTGACTATGGCAAAACCTCTCAAAATGATGTACAATAATAGAAGACGGCCCCCAGTTCCCGACAGTTCCGCTATTTCTGGCATATGTGGTAAAGATCGCAGGAAGTCGGTGGATGGAGAGGGCTCAAAATCGTTTTTCCTGGAAATCTATTGGGGAGGCCTATGTTCAGCAGTGTACTTCCTAAAGGCTGATATGATGATGATGATATCAATCTTGGGTGATTCCAAGCTGATTTAATTATGATAAAAGTTTACATAAAGGGTAGTCTTGTGAAGAAATCGTATTATAATATAAATATGACTTTATTATTGATAAGAATACATGACCATGGCCACATGTTGATCTAACCATAGACCTGACAGATTTGAAATGTAATATTTATTAGTTTTTTTCGTAGTTAAGTTAATAAGGTAATAAGATGGATCATTATTATAAATACGGGTATTTATCGCGTTTATTTACCTATTTTTCCCGACGTTTCGACAGGTTTACACTCTGTCGTGGTCACGGGATGACTGGAGTACTGGAGCTACCGCCTCTGCGAAGCGGGGGCAGCATTTTTTGCAACTACCCTCACTTGTTCTTTCGAAATAGAAATGTCCATCTGCACACTCGGGCGACACACAACACTAACCGTGTCCATGACGCATTGAGAAACTGGTCTACGTTGAGTACACTTAGCTATAACTGGATTCCATGAGGCAGAGAGTCTGAAACCGTCTTCACGATTGAAATTAGGATATTTCTTAATTTCAATCGCTTCCCGAACCATTCTCTTGTAGTAATGCAGCAACCTTCCAGTTTTAGACTGGTGGTTTATGAGAATATTTTCAGTAAATTTAGTAATGTATTTTACAGAATCTACCAACTACAAAATTCACACGACCCGTCTTCCGTGTTATCATTGTACCCTTCCAATCGTGAGAAATTAAATGCTTTTAGCATATATAAATCCTCGATTATAAATTAAATGCATGCTTATCTGTAATGTATGTATTTTGATAGTTTGTAAAGTACTGGGTATGTTGCACCTGCCTTTGTATATCGATCATGCACAATACTTAATCGCTGTCACACTAAAAAAGGGCTTAAAACTTAAAACAAAATAAACGGCGGTAATCCATTGAAGTTATATAGCATTGTTCTAAAAACTATTTGGTGACTTAACTTTGGTAGTTCACTTTCTTAGTTGAGTGTCCCTTGACGAATAAACTCAATACAAAAAAAGTAGTACGAATTGAGCAACGAAAATAGTATTATTTTTGCAATTCGTCAACTGGTACCACGCGGTACGAGTTTTTCGGTACGAGTTGACGAACGACTCAATTTTTTCTTCTCAAATTATATTTATATAATTATAGATGGACGGAGGAGGTACATAGTGGATGGAGAGGGCTCAATATCGTTCTTCCAAAATAAATTGGGGAGGCTTATGTTCAGCAGTGGACTTTTAAGGGCTGATTGATGATGATGAATTAAAGATAACTGTTTTTATTTTAAATCTGTTTATCATAGAGTGCATTATGATGAATATTAATAATAATAATAATAATGCCGGACATTTTACACAGCATTATCTGGCCCCAAAGTAAGCAGAGCTTGTGTTATGGGTAACACATGATTGATATACTACTTAATTACGTTGTTTTTTTGTAAATACATTCATATTATACATAGAAACACCCAGACCAAAGACAAATACTTGCAGATCATACAAACATTTGTCCCGCGGCGGGAATCGAACCCGCAACCTTCTGCGTCCCAGCCGGACCTTAGCCCACTGCGCCACAGAGGTCGTCTCAGAATATTGTTCGAGGAATATTGACACAGCGTAATAAGAAGCGTCTTGTATATAAGAAGTGTATCATTTTGTAACTAATAATTTTAATGTTATAAATACATAAATAAATAATTAGGTTTTAAAAACTAAAAAGATAACCTTCATGTGCTTATATAAAATATATCATCGATGTATACAATTTTTAGATTTTTGTTGATTTTTTTAAAAACCGATCTACAGATTTTGTTAAAATTTAAATGAGAACCTTCTCCTTTTTTGAAGTCCCATTTCAATTTTATTTTATTGAATAAAATATGTCTTGATTTTGACTTTGACTTTGACTAGATCAGTCATCTGGTTACAATAATACATGTTATGCTTAGTAAATAGGTATGTAGTATTATTTTTAGGTGTTTTGAAAGATAAAGTTGACCTCACTGACTAGGTCCTTTATCCGTAGTTCAGGGACAAGTAATAGCCGTATCACGACAAATTCCACTCATTGTTTGATAGTCTGCCTTGAACTGACGAGTGGGCTACTAACCAGATACAGTGTAACAGGTACAGTCAACTCTAAAAAGGTCTTGCAAGATTTTTATATTAAGTTCAGTTCTTAGGTTCTCAGTAGGTAAAAAAGAGCGAACCTTACAGTAGTCGCATATTATGATGTGTAACATCTGACATGTCACCTTGGTAATAAACAACATTAACATTATATCCTGAATAAGTTTATATGTATAACACACTTTAAAGATAACACTGTAGGTTAAGCCCACAGCTAATGCGTTCTCCTTCTATATTTCCCTTTCTCTTTGTCGTCACACACACACACACTTTTAGCTAACAGTACCAACCTCTCGGAAAATGGGTTGGTACCATCTGTCGGTCAACTCTACCTTGGTCAAATGAAATAGCGCGCGCTTCACCGGTTTTCTGTTACACTTTCGTCCTTTTTCACGAAATCACTCCCACAGATTGCAGGAAAACGAAAGAAAAAATTAAAACAAATAAAAAAACACAGAACAAGGACAGCGTTAAGTGTAAATTACTATCGGCAGTTTGATCAATGTTTTATTTTGACTGGATTTGAATTTTTCTTTGGTTTTTGTTGGTTTCTTATTTTAGGGATACCGTCTGGTAATATATCAATTAAGGAATGTTTACTTTTGATAAGATCAATATAACATGACAGGGCAACTGGTACATCTTTTTAGATTAGACTGTACATTTTACTCGTGATTTGAATACGTAATTTCAGCCTACGTATAATTTGGTCATTTTATGGTCGTTAGCCGGTGTTGCTACCGGCTGGGTCTCTGCTCTTATTAGGCCCGAACCTAGGCCCAGGTACCATACCACATCAGTTCATAAACCTACACAAACTTCTTCATTTTGACCTGTACACGAAGGCAGCATATTATGGCTATGTGGTTTTGATTTTGTCCGGTACCAACATTTTTGATTATTGATTTTTTTCAAGACACCATTAATTCTGGGTATATTAAAATATCTATGTGTAATATTAGCTAAGATATGAGAAATTTTTAACCGACTACAAAAAAGGAGGTTCTCAATTCGTCGGAATCTGTTTTTATGTATGTTCACCGATTACTAAAAGACGCCTGAACCGATTTGGAAAATTATTTTATTATAACTTTCCAGTTGGTCCCATTTAAATTTCAACGAAATCGGTCAAGCGTGTTTTAAAATATCACCAAAAAATTTACTTTATATAATTATGATGTTGGTTTTCTTTTCATTTTTTAAAACGTAATTATTAGCGAGGCCCTTTAAAAACGGACCCTCTACATTCAATTATTTTTCTTCTTCATATAAGTAACGACATCTGTCTTGATGACAAATTTGCCAGTGTTAAATAGTTTTGTTTTGTTATAATATTGTTACAAAGTAACAGTCGATCGTCATTTGTCTATTCCAAAAGACATCGCGGAACGACTAGAATTTTCTAGGAATCCTCATCGTACAAATCTCAAAAAAAAAAAAAAAATTTGTATACAGTGCTTCTCTTTCTTCTTCTTCTCGTGTCACTATTTATTTTGACTAGTTTTGTGAAAAGGTTAAAGTGCGCATCTAAGGCTCCTTTCGTGCACTACAACTATACAGTGCTAAGCAAGTCTCAATTTATTGATTGAAATTCCGCTAAGATTCAATAAAAATTAAATAACATTGTGTAAAACTAATAATTATAGAAGAGCTATGTAACTTTGTGAAATGTCAAACCTATATTTCATAATCACATTTTTAGCTATAATGGCGTTTATGTATGGTCTGTTCATGTCATGCTAATGTCAGATGAAGTCAGATGATGTCAAAGATGGCAACTGTCGCTAGTAAATGATATTATTTACTAGCGACACCCCCCGGCTTCGCACGGGTGCAATGCTGATACTAAATATATTACAGAATGTATTTATATACAACGTTGTCTAAGAGAATAACATAACCTAAGAGATAGACATATACCATCGCGGACTTTTTTGTAGACTTTTTTAAGGTGTACAAAATACTGTAGTACATTATTTTGATCTATCTCGTAGGGTTCAGCCAGCGTTTGCAATGTAAGAGCAAAAAAATTTGTTTATTTACGACCTCACATTAGAAAACTTTAAAATTATCAGTGTTTCTCTATGAGGTATATTATGCATGTATTATACGTATAAACCTTCTTCTTGAATCTATTAAAAAAACCGCATCAAAATCTGTTACGTAGTTTTAAAGATCTAAGCATACATAGGGACAGACAGACAGCGGGAAGCGACTTTGTTTTATACTATGTAATGATTTTACTTTTTTGTTTCCGGTTTTATTAGTAATTTTGGTGTTTTTATTCAAATAGAGCTAGAGTTATTGCCTTTGGTGTGAATACTTGGAATAAAAGCTTTATTTCATTGTTATTCGAGCAAAAGTAATCCGTAGTTATTTTATATGAAAGGCACCACGATATAAAATAAAAAATAACGAACGACAAGCATATATACACGATATAAACACTTGACACTGAAAAAAAATACATTATTATGAAGAAGAAGAAGATACTATTATGTGACTAGCTGCTACCCGCGGCTTCACACGCGTGGTACCTAACTAAAAAGTAGCCTATGTCCTTCTCCAATGTCCCATGTATCTCTATACCAAAATTCATCAAAATCGGCACAGCGGTTTAGGCGTGAAAACGTGACAGACAGACAGAGTTACTTTCGCATTTATATTATAAGTTGAGATTATGATAGACTCTAAAACACTTTTGTCGATTAACGTTGGTGCCTTACCTTACCTACGTAAATAATATTAAAATAGTAGATACCTACTTGTTATCAGCAAAATATGTGAAACTAAACCACAAACCGGTGTTAAAAAAAACTTAATATTCGTAGAACCCGTCTTGTAGAATAAAAACAAAAGAAAAACTTACGTGATCCCCAAAAACCTCTTCGCTATTCACATCCAAAAGCGTCGACAGCAGAGCCACCAACATCAATTTCTTCCAATAAGAAGCCATTTTTGCAAAAATAATAATAATTCACGAAAATACTACGCATTTTTGACAAATAACTACTTATTTGTATTAATTTGTAGGTAACTAAATTAACCCGTCATTTTAAATTTCCCTCCAAAGTTTTATTTTTAATTCGTTGTCTTTTACGCATCACATGCTTTCTTTCATTCATGAAGGTTTTACTTATTTTTTGCCGGTGTTTTCCCGCTATTTAATAAAAAAAAAACTCGCAAGCAGCTATTCGCGCGGTTTGCAGCTTGCGACTGCGCGGTTAGTGCAGGCCACTCAGAACAAGTGTTAGAAATGAATAGAGCAGAAACTTTATCGATATTTTTTTCTCAAATAATTTGCTAAACTTCCAAAGCCATTATTAAATATATATTACACATGTAAATTTGTAATCATTACCCTAGCTTATGTCACTTATTTTATCTGGATGAGGGATCGATCACATTTGTGTGATGAACAATTATGTTTATTTTGTGCCTGGGTGTTAAAAAATATCATAAGTAAATAATTTAAAAATATATAAGTATTCTATCCGTCTTCTGGTTCACATAGCTATGCTAAGTTTGGGGATAAATAGTGTTGAGTGGATTGTCTACCAATATGTATTATTATTTATTATATAAAAATAGTTTTATTTTATAATAGAAGGCCATTTTATCTAATATTTCGAGTGATTTTACTCAATATTAAAAACCTTAAATTTATGTGGAGTAGTTGAATTTATACTGCAATTACTGTAGGTATTGACCAGATTAATACAATTCACGTTTTTTTATCTGTACATCGATATCAAAAAATAAAGGCACAGTAGAGTCACAACACTATCTAATGCAATTCGATCTTGCAAAAACTGTTTTCCAACAAAACTATGTCAGCTGTTTGTTATGAATAGGCGCGGGTTTTACTTTCGTTTGTTATTTAATTGTATTTTAATTTAGTCGTGGTTTATGTAGGTACATAGCTACCATCTGTCGTCATCATCTAATGCCGGGTTTCTATGATATGCAAACATCGATTAGTAGCGTTAATGTTTTGTATGAGGAAGGAAACGATCCGTTCTGATTTTCATAGAGAAATCAAGCTACTAACGGATGATGTTGTTTTATATGAATCGAGCATAGTAATTTTAGTTTTTACTATGTTAGATTAGACTATCATTACAATAGGTAGATTTGAGTTTTTGAACAATAATAATGACTTTTTAACAAAAAATATTTTTACGAATATTTGTCTTCCGTCTCCATCATCAGATCAACTTCTAGTCTCCGTCATGTTGTTGTGTCATTAGAACTACATGTGTCCATGTTTCAACAGAATCGATTCATAGTCGGTAATAACTAATCAAATGTTAGTTCAAATTTAAATAAGACCTACTTATAAGTATTATCTATCCAATACAAAAATAATTATCGAAATCAGACAACTCTGAAAAAAGATGTGTCATTAAAAAAAACAGCTTGACTTTAGAACCTCCTCCGTTTTTTCGGCGGTTAAAAATGATATGTTTGTCATATTTTACTTGCGAGTTTAGCTTTTGTTTTTTTTTAAATTTATTAAATGTACTTATGTACCTACCACTCTACACTACATCGGATATACATTGTGGAGTCATCTGAAAACCTGTTTTTTGACAGAAAACCTCGAGGGTTTCCGTTGCTGACTAGATAAGTAGGTAGGTAGATAATAAGTCCTAAAAACTACCAGTGTTCACCTATCTAAAGACCTAGGTACCTAGTTACAGTGTTGAATGTAGCTTCGCACATAAGTATTTCTTCAACTCCCCAGCCCAAAAAGGGCGCTTTTAGTGCAAAATCCTTTTTTGCGATGCGATGGTGTCTGCGAGCTGTCTGCGAATGTGAGTGTGATTCGAATTTTGAACACCACCTTTCGGAATTACTCGGTGGCAAATAAAAATAGGCGATGATTCGATCTAAAACTCAATTTCGTCCAACGATTTAACTCCTATGAGTTAAATGTGCACAAAATGTTGTACGAATATTGTACTATTGCATTTTTTTAAACAAAATATTTAAAATAAATATCAGTAAACATAAATATCGATTAATTTAAATAACTAGGTAAATATATTGTCCTTACCTGTAGGTATCCTATAACACTTTTCTCGCTGGTAGAGGCTCAAATTTGTATATTTTACACGAGAACAATTTTTTTGTCTCGTGCCTTAAAGTCTCTCACTGTGCTCTACTGAGTCTCTAATAGAATCACTCGCTACGCTCTCGATTGAATTCTAGACTACTTAGCTAGTTCGTCATTTAAAGTCAGCACTGCCAGCAAAATATAAATTTGCATATGTACTTGTTGATCAATTAGGAAACTATTAATATAGCTGCCAAAAATGTAAAAACAGATAGATAGGTGCCATACTTACCTCCTTGTATAAGAATCTGTAAAAAAATAACATCTTCACATACACTCGGGCAAGTGATGAGATGCCATTGTTTGTTAATCTGAAGCACGGAACGGAGTGAAATAGTGAAAATGTGTGTGGCAAGAGTTCCGCTTCGGTTATTGCCTCTCTCGCTTGCATTGGAACAAAAACTCTGTGGAGGTGCTCTGTGATGGTACCTATGTAAATAAATCCATATTTTTTTAAAGTCAATTCAGTTTTATTTAATACAATCACAAGGACCACATTAAATACATAAATAATATATTTAATGTGGTATAATAATTCACAATATGGCCAGAATACAATCACAAGATTGTATTCTGGCCATATTGTGAATTATTTCGACGGCCATTCCGCGTGACGTCTAGAATTGACAATTGACCATCGACTAAGACTTTAACAAACAAATTGACTATAAACAAAAATAAACACTTGACACTGGCAAAATTGACATTATTATGTCACATGCCATAAACAAAGAAGAAGAAGAAGAACTTTAATAGTCTTAAGATTCTTCATTTAACATTTTATAGAAAAACATAACTCTTATAAATTAATTCGTTTTGTGCTATTTCATACTTTATTAGGCAATCTTAGCGATGTTAAAAATCAAGTACCTGGATGACCGAGATTTGCTCGGTATAAAACACGGCTAAAACGACGTTTTCTAAAAATGAAACCGAGCTATATCTATTTATCGCCCCGGAAACCCCGTGCATATTAAATTTAATGAAAATCGTTGGGGCCGTTATCTAAGAAAATTCTAGACCATTATTCCGTGATGACGTTTATAATAGACAAACAATCGACTGAAACTTTGTTACGATATTATAACAAAACAATCACTTGACATTGGGAAAATTGTCTTCAAGACTGATGCCATTAGAAAGAAAAGAAGAGGAAGAAGGATCGTCTTACGTGCTAAGGGAATTTAGGTCCCGATTCCTCCTAAATCTATTTTTCGTCGAATGTTTTAAAAACTATCAAAACAATTATTTTCGACTATTAACCGAGGTATTAACTATTAACCGAATCTTCTGCGCGTATGTTTGTTATTAAACTCCTCCTAAACGGCTGGACCGATTTTGATGAAATTTTTTCTGTGTTCATGTGAGAATGGTTTAGATTCACAATTAAGTAGTTTTTTTTAACGCGTGGGCGAATTCGCGAACGGGACTGCTAGTATTTATATGTACCTATAAATATTCTGTGCGTGTTTTTGTAATCAAACTCCTCCGAAACGGCTGGACTGATTTTGATGAAATTTTTTGTGTTCAATATTCAACTGGATTCGAAAATGGTTTATATTTATATATATATTCGGTCTGAGGCAATATGTGAGTAAATTTGCAAGATAATCGTAATATTATTTATTATATATTACCCGCCTCTACTTTTTGTACTTCAGAGACAGAAAGAGAGACCGTAGCACCGTTGCTATCATCGTTAAAAGTTTTAGGTCCGATGGCAATTGGAAGTCTCCATATCTTCCTTTTCCATTGAATGTACAGATCGAGTTCGATATGTCACAGCACATGCCAGCATTGTTTAGGCCTTTCTCCCCGCGTCTGACTGTGGTCTGGGGAAAGTGGGGAAATTAATTAGAGCAATTTTTGGACTTGAAATATACACCTCTACGAATTGGTATGGTATGCAACAATGGCTATTACGGTAGTAGTACCTACTTAAGTATATAATGGCGAAGTAACATTAACTAATCTGTGGTAGGTATTGGACATGTAGATATCCAAAATTCTAACATTTATTCATATAAACAATATACATTGTATTTGTATAAACTTATTTTTAAATATGTGGTTTATTAATGATTTTCATTTCCACAGGTAGAGAGTTGTATAAACCGACCGCTTGAAAACGACACATATTTAAGAACTTCTAACCTTTTTTTTTTTTTTTGACGAGTATAAATCTGCAAAACAGATTTCCAATGCACTGAGGGGTGCAAATGGAATATGTGAGGTTGGCTGTCGTTGTTGACGACTCACTAAAACTTCCCGGTGACCAGCCTCGTTGCATGTCAAGGGGCGCCGGGATCTCCGGGTGCCCCTCTCGCAAAGTGCTGTGGCCGCAGCCCATCCCAGGAGTGGCAAGCCACCCCCGTACACCGCCTGGTGCTTACGGCAGAACACGTCACTCATGTTAACTGCCGCCTTCCCCGAGCCCGCGAACGGATAGCCGGGAGCCCTCACTCCGACTACCCACGGACCCAGTGCGCCGCTCAGTCCCACAAGAATCTAAAAGAAACTGCGAATACCTCGCGGCGAGACGTCGGCAGAGGAGATCCCATCTCGTAAACCTGCTGGGTGTATCGACGACACTTAATCGCAGAGTGCCGCCGCCCGGCTAGAAGATATGCAGATTACTCTGCCATCTTCCATCCAGGGTAAATACACCCCATGCTCGTCCCCGCCTCAACCACTGCACCCTCATTGAAGAGACGCGTGGAGGAAGCCCCCATTCCTTCCGCCACTCGGTCCCACAAAAGTCTGACGACCCAGCGAATACCGAGCGGCCGGACTACCTGAGTGCATGCGACGACACTCCCTCGCAAAGTGCCGCCGCCCCTCCAGAGGGCCAAATAACGAACGAACTAACGGCCATCCGCCCGTCAAATGGCCCCCCAGAATACTCCCCAGATTACTCGGTCCCACTGGTCTCCCCGACCTTAATGTGGATACCGAGCGGCCGCGAGTCAGAGAGGACACTACGAGTATCCTTCTCCAACAAGCGAATGCACCAAGTACGTCCCCGTTTCGTTGCTTTTGGACGTGGCCCGCACAACTCTGTCTTACAAGGCAGCGCGCCTTACAAGACAGAGCTCCGCGAGCCATGGCCACAAGCCCTTCCCTGGACCGCAGGTGCGGTCCTCTCCTCCTGCCTCGTCTCACTGTGCCCTCTGCTAATCAGAGGGACAAGTGGAGAGTACTTCCTTAGCGTGCTAAAGAAGTATCCCACGATGTTACCAGGGTGCACCAACGAGGAGGTTACCCGACCTTGCACCCCTAACAACTTCTAACCTAGCTTAGTCTAGCTCTGAGTGTGTGTGTGTATGTGTGTGTTTGTGTGCGTGTGTATTTGTTTTGTGTATATATATATGTGTGTGTGTGTGTGTGTGTGTGTATATAAATATATAAGTATTCCATCAGCCATCTGGTGACCATAATACAAGCTATGCTAAGCTATGCTATGCTTTGGGGCTATATGTTGTTGTGTGCAATGTCAACCAATATTTATTTATTTATTGTGCTCTTTGTGCTCTTTGTGCTCTTTGTTCTGGTGATTTATATTTAGAGGGATGCCTTACAAAATCCATGAGAGTTCCATAAAAGTATAATATTTAACATTTCTTACGAAATTTCGGGACATACCACAGGTTTCCACATAATAATGTTTACCTTAATTTGAAAAATATTGCGACAACTTTTTCTTTAATTTGTCACTAGCTGTCCTGTGTCCCGTCTGCTATTCGGGGCGGTGATAAATCCAACAAATCAAAAATCATGAAAATCGGTCTAGCCATTCTCGAGTTATAACTAGTGTAACTAACACGACTTTGTATATAGATTTCATCCGGTTTCATTTACTTTTTTGGATATTTTAATGAGTTTGAATTGAATCCTGGTTTGTGGTGCACGTCGGATGACCAGATGAACCCTGGTCGTGCACCAAATTAAACTTAGAGGTTAGAGTAACTTCACTAGTTACAACACTACACAAAAAAAATGTGGTAGGACAGCAAGAGTCTGTCTTGGTGGGTACCACCACAGTGCAACATATTCTGTCTCCCAGCAGTAGTCTGCAAGTAATACTATGCTTAGGTTTGAAAGGCACTGGAGCAGGTAAAATGACTGTGCAAACAGACAGAAGAACTTATGTCTAGGGCTGGCAACGAGCGTGTGATACTTCCTGTTTCTGCAAACGTCATAGGGTTACAGTAATCTTTTAACATCAGGTGGGCCGTTTGCTCGTTTTCTGGATCAGTTGTATAAAAATATTTTTAAAACGTCTTTTAGCGCGGTACGCATATTTTTAGATGAGGTAAAACCTCATGTGTTTACAGTCTACTTTTGTATGGAGAAGTTTACTGAGTTAGGTTCTTTGATATATTATCTACATTCTGAACAAAAACATAAAAGAATATTAAATGTATTTTAAAGTTCCTAATAACTAATCAAATACAATTCATAAATAAAATGCAATTCATAACCCAATAACCCTAGTACCCATCTAAAAAATGTCTAACGCGCCAAAATAAGTTTTCACTTCTGTTGGCACTCCCGGAGTGCAACCCGTAATTTTTTTATTACCAGAACTCTCAGCGCAGTTGGCACTAGTTCTGTCTTCGGGACTATAGGTTGAGGATTCGATTCCTTCCCAGAATAAACATTAATGTGTTACACATATATGTAGTTGTTTTTTCATTGTCTGGGAGTTAAAAAGTATTATAAATACGTAAGTATTAAAAAAATATTCTGATTCCCATAGTTCAATCTATATGCTTAGTTTAAGGCTAGATGGTGTGTGGATTTTCCATTATTATTTCTCTATATTTTATTTATTTATTGCTAATTTTGTCCGGTGTCTTTTAAATTCCTGGAGAGTTTGTTCAAAATCTGGTTAGTTGTTCATGACCAGGGTTCAAACCCTTTAATAGAAGACTAGCTTGATGCTCTTGTCGTAAAATAATGGTAATGAGTGGGGTTCCCTGACCCGTGGCAGTGTCCGTTACTTCTTTGTTTCTCTACCGTAATTAACGCAGCGTGTTTAATTTTGCATAAACTCGCTTTTGTTATTTATTTTGCGTCTGGGTCACTAGCACAGTCATTATTATTAATAAGACGTCTCTAATTAAGACCTGTCGAATGATTCGGTCATAGTTACGATGAACAGTCTTGAAGCACCTATGTTCATGGACTCACAACCTCAGATCCTAAAAGCCTTGATGATTAAAAGGGATTCCCAATTGGTCTCGCTCCTGCTCCTGCTCCTTGCACAAAACAGGTCAACCCATTTCAAGTGCAAGCATGATTCAATCTGTTTACAAGGATTATACTTGTATCAGCTTAATGGTACATGCGAAATAATTAATAGGCTTAGGTATATCTAATACTATCCCATCAATCTATTCTTATGATTTAGACCCAAAAGAACCCAAAAGTACCGCAGGTACAATTGACTCGTTCCGCATTGGAGCGAACAAGCACCAACACTGCAAGCTGCATCCCTCGTAACGAGCTCCTCTTGAAACTTGTTGCTTCAAGCGCCGGAATGAAACTTCATTCCGATTTCATTTCAATTTATCTTGAGAATAGATACTAGAATAATAGATTGACGGGAAAGTACTAGGTATTAGTCTGCCTATTTAATATTTTGTAATGGATTTCCGGAACGTCACTCCTGAATCAATTTATATAATCTTAGAGCTCATCCAGTTAATTTAGGTCCTAATTCTTTCTACACGTATGCCAAGTCCGAGAAATATAAGAAAATAAACTCGTCTTGGTCCTAACGATTTTGTATAATCGTAACTATGAAAATTAAACTATTGAAGTTGGTACTGGAACTGGGACATCCGTTTCAAGTGCACGTTGCCACTAAGTACTCGTTTCCTTTTTCTTCATCCAACTTTAGGTGCAGTGCAGTCCTTGTATAAATGGGCATCTGAACTTCTTATTTAGATGGTATTGAACACCAGTTTTTACCATAACTTGCGAACTCACACTGGTACTCCTAGTCTTAGATTCTGATAAAACTAAGCGTGGGCGTACGCTTTCAGTGTATTTTGACTTACGGAAACGTGAGCTATTGTAAGCATGCTTTTTGGAGCCATATATTTTATGGCTGAATACAAGCTTACCAGCTTGGAATCTAGGTCATTGCGCAAATGCTCAAAACAATTGGCCACACAGAAGCATCACTCGACGGCATTCAGGGTTAACTTCCGGTATGCTGCCACTTAATGCTGGAACTATATCCCACTCAATAATAGACCTCCAAGATTGCAAGCTTTTGTTTGAAACTGAAACAATATATCTGGCCTGTCAGCTCATTTGGTAGTAGCTCTGCCTTATGTGCTTTGAGTTCTAGTTGACGGTTCGATTCTCACCCAGGATAAACATTTGTGTGATGAACATAGCTGTTTGTTCTGTGTCTGGGTGTTATAAAGTATCTTATGTATGTATTTAAAAATGTGTAAGTATTCTATCAGTCATCTGGTCACTATAGTACAAGCTATGCTTAGTTTGGGGCTGGATGGTGTTGTGTGCACTGTCCACCAATATTTATATTGTATTTTATTTCACTGGGCTCCAAAAAGAGTAAGCGCACCTTAGAAATGAGACGTCCCTCCTGTAGTTACTTCGTTCTTCGTTCGTTCTACTTGCTACTTCGTTCCAACCGAGGGTTCCACGACACTCACGGAATATTCTTTATACTGTTGTTGGTGCATGTGCTAAGTACCTTTACAGAAGCCTAAGTATTATAAAGATCAGACGGACTTGCCATAGCTCGTAAATACTTTCTATCTCAGATATTAACTTTCGCTGCAAATGTTCACTTTCAGTTTTGGTCCCAAGAATACTAAAAGATGTTTTCCTCTGGTACACGATGCGTGATCTGAATTTTATATTTCAAAACATGAGTGTTGTGTAAGTAGGTTTTTAAATGATTCTTTTAGTGAAAGCTATGGTTTCTGTTTTTTGTGCAGCTTATTATTAACTCTTTACTCGGTTAAAACCTGGCCTTAAAGCCTTCTGTGATGTAGGTTGTGTGTTCCCATCCAGGTGTGATCCCATCCAGGACAAACATCTATACTAAAATTATAAAGCTGAAAAGTTTGTTTGTTTGTTTGTTCGAACGCGCTAATCTCAGGAACTACTGGTTTGAATTGAAAAATTATTTTTGTGTTGGATAGTTCATTTATCGAGGAAGGCTTTAGGCTTTATAACATCACGCTCCGACCAATAGGAGCGAAGCATCAACGGAAAATGTTGCAAAATCGGGAAAAAAAAAACCTTTTTGAGAGCTTCCGTTGCGTGCGTTGCGTAAACGGGTTAAGTTACGCAAAAATTATGTATGATGGAATTGTTTCTCTTTAAAAGATCTAAAAAAAGTCAGCGACAGCATATGTCTATTTTTTAAGATTACTACTATAACCTTTTTATGGTAATTAAATTTGTTCGAAATTAATGCATTATTTGCGAAGGAGTTTTATCAACATTATATTAATCCTTATCCAAATAAATATGTTATTAATCACAAGCATTTAATTGTGAACAAAACTGTCCTTGAAATCACATGATTTCACAATTTGCAACAAAATAGGTATGTTCGGGTTCACGCGCGCAGTAACTCTGCCTGTCTATCTATTTGCAACGACTTCACGGCTAAACTACTGAATCGACTTTGACGAAATACAGTATATAGAGTAAGCTTAAACCTAAAGGAAGGACTAATAGTAATAATATTTATCCAACCGCGATAACTGATATTCACTCGGACGAAGTCGCGCGCAACAGCTAGTTTCTAAATAAAATAATAATTAATAAATAATGCCGGACACTTAACACAGCGTCATCTGGCCCCAAAGTAAGTAGAGCTTGTGTTATGAGTACCACATGACTGATTTACTTCCCATCCAGGACAAAAATTTCTAAATAAAATAATAATAAATGCATAAATAATGCTGGACATTTAACACTGCGTCACTAGCCCTAGAGTAAGCAGAGCTTGTGTTATGAGTGCCAGCCACATGACACTTATTTTTTGTAAATACATATATTATACATAGAAAATTTCCCAGACTCAAGAGAAATACTTGCAGATCATACAAACATTTGTCCCGCGGCGGGAATCGAACCCGCAACCTTCTGCCTCTAAGGCAGGCCTTCACCCACTGCGCCACAGAGGTCGTCAAATGAACTGTTCTTTGTCTGTTTGGATGTTTGTAGAAATATCTAATCTATGTCATATATTAATCTACATATAGGTATTATAAAACATCAATATTATGTATTTGCATAATATCTATTTGTCTGGTAGATAGATTGCGTGACCCAAGAGCTATCTCCTATCAGGCTCAGGGTATCAGCATTGCCATTCAAAGTGGCAATGCCGCCAGAATCTTGAGAACGCTGTCCTCAGTGATCTGGATAAGTTGAGCTATCTTTAGATCGTTTTAAACGGTCCTTAGATAGCAGCTAGCAGTAGTCAACTGTTTCAAATGTATTTTATTTAATTTTTTACATTTCTTTAATTATTTATGTAAATAATGTATTTGCAAGTTATGATCTCAGTCTTCTGGTTCTGGTAGTTTTTCATCTGGTAGTTTGGGACTAGGTGCTGCGTGAGTGATCCACCAATATTTTTGATGTGTAACATATTTGCTCCCGCTTTCCTGCAATCTGTGGGTGTGATTTCGCGAAAAAGGACGGAAGTGTGTAACAATGAGCCGGGGAAGCGCGCGCTATTTGATTTCACCAATGAGCGCGCGCGCTTGCTTACCTATTACCAAGGTGAGATGTCGATTCTTCGTTTGTCATTTCATGAAGTAAAATAGCTCTGATAGCTCTAAATAATTTAATATTTTTTACTCGTTTTACTGCATGTTCTATTCAGTAATCTTATTAAAATTCTTTAATGAATAAATTGTGACTACGGGACGGGTATGGACAATTGTGATTTGAACGACGAGGAATCTCAAGAAAATTTTAGACGGCCATACCGCGTGACTTCTAGAATTGACAATTGACCATCGACTAAGACTTTAACAAACAAATTGACTTAGGTGCCTATAAACAAAAATAAACACTTGACACTGGTAAAATTGACATTATTATGTCACATGCCATATACAAAGAAGAAGAAGAAGAAGGTGAGATGTCAGATGTTACACATCATATGTTTAACATCTGACTACTGAAAGGCTCGATCTATTTTAATTAATAAAATATCTGGTCTTAAAGAGGTCGTTTTTATTAATCTGATCAGTCTGTTATTTCCTATGAAGTAATGAGTAGGTATTTAATCAATGTCTCGATCCAGGTCGAAGGCACCAAGCGAATCTGCTTCTGTAACAATAAATATATATTCAACATGGACGGTTCTTTTAAATTACAACTGTCAGCCAACACGAACATCCCTCATGCAGCAGACGCGTAACTTGAATGGTAACGAGTGTCTCCGTTTCAGCTTAGGCAAAAATGCTTTCGTATGTCTGTCTGTTCGGCCGGCGGCGTCTGTCCGGATGTTCTCTTTTACAGGTCGCATTTCTCAACTGATTCTCTTGAAATTTTGTGAGCAGGTTCTATAACTATATATAATTTTTTGTCGATACAATTTTTGGTAATTTTTCAAATGGCGGTTATATAGCGTAAAAAAGTTATATATCAGTAATTTCGGAAAATGTTCACGAGGTCTACAGCTCACAGAGCCACTAATATTTAATATGTTCTGTGACTGGATGTTATAAAGTATCATAAGTATGTATTTATCTAAACATATAAAAGAGCTTAACCTGACTGACTGACTGATTCATCATCGCCGAGCCGAAACTGCTGAAGCTAGAAAGCTGAAATTTGGAAGGTAGCTTCTTTTTACAACAAAGCCATCCACTAAGGTGGGGTTTTTTTTTAATTCAACCCCTATGCGGGTGAAAATGGATGAAAACTAATGTATGAAACTTTTTAACGCGTGGTACTATTTACTTGAAACTTACTTGAAAACTTAGGTACTTAAAAAACACGTAGGCTTGAATTAAATACAAAACAAGGTGTAGCGTAACGTGTTTTTGTTGTTTTTGAGTGTGTTTGTTTGTACGCGTGTGTGTGTGTGTGTGTGTGTGAGAGAGAGAGAGAGAGAGAGAGTGTGGTATGTGTGTGTGTGTGTGTGTGTGTGTGTGTGTGTGTGTGTGTGTGTGTGTGTGAGAGAGAGAGAGAGAGAGTGTGTGTTTATATGTGTGTGTGTGTCAGAAGAAGCATGAAGGTGTGAAGGTGGGTGTGCTTGCCTGTGGGTAGAGTGAAATGTGACCGTGGGTGAAAGTGTGAGTGTGGGTGTTGTGTTAGATGACAATATTAGATTATTAAAGTAGTCATATCACTACATAGTATAAAACAAAGTCGCTTCCCGCCTTCTGTCTGTCCCTACGTATGTTTAGATCTTTAAAACAACGCAACAGATTTTGATGCTGTTTTTTTCAATAGATAGAGTGATTCAAGAGGAAGGTTTATAATATATGTATAATACATGCATAATATAGTAGAGAATCACTGATGATTTTAGAGGTTTCTAATGTGATGACGTAAATTTTTTTTTTTTGCGTTTACAATGCAAACGCTGGCTGAACCCCACGACATAGATCAAAATAATGTACTACAGTATTGTACACCTTAAATAGGTTTACAAAAAAGTCCACGATGATAATATGTCTATCTATTAGGTCATGTTAATCTCTTAGATAACGTTGTATATAAAGACATTCTGTAGTATATTTAGTATCAGCATTGCACCCGTGCGAAGCCGGGGCGGGTCGCTAGTAATTTATATAATAGTTTCGAGAAGTGCTTCAGCATCATCGTAGCTTAGAGACATTATCCATTTGGTCAAATTGATTTTACAGATGTAATTATTCAGTGGGTAGGTATATATTCAAATGCTTGTTTATTTTATTGTATGGAAGATATTGCACACAACACCATCTAGCTCCAAACTAAGCATAGCTTGTATTATGGTGACCAGGTGACTGATAGAATATATACTAATATTATAAATGTGAAAGTAACTCTGTCTGTTTGTTACGTTTTCAAGCCTAAGCCGCTAGACCGATTTTGATGAATTTTGGTATAGAGATAGATGGGATCTTGGAGAAGGACATAGGCTACTTTTTATGTAGGTAACAAGCGTGCGAAGCTGCGGGCAGCAGGTAGTACTTATATATTTTTCAAAACATACATATGTTATTTTATAACACCCACACAAACAAACACCTATGTTCATCGCACAAATGTTTATCCTAGGAGGGAATCGAACCTTCAAACTACAACGCAGAAGGCAGAGCTACTACCAACTGAGCTTGTCAGCTCAGTCAGTTCGAGGCCAGTCGAATTAAAACATTGTAATGGTGGGATTTTATGACCCATTTACAACATTCTGTTCTTATTAATCCAAAGCTTATGCTTACGTTAAAAACTGCTGGAAATCTCGCTTGCTGCACGGAGACCAGGTCTTGGCGGGGTTGAAGCGGTTGTACTTCGCGGCCATTATGTACTGGTCGGCGCGGCATTGGTTATGAGGAGCACCATCATGAGAGATACCTAGACTGGAACCAAAGAACACAAGGTCAGTATGGCGATTAATGAACTTTTGATATTGGTCAGTGTGTAATGTTACTTTTATTAATGAATAGATTCCAATAGGGTATATTGAAATCTATTCATTCTATATATAATATGTACAGTCAGCGTCAAATTGATATGAGCGTCTAGAGTAAAACATTAAACAGATGGACAAATATTTAGTACAATTCCGCTAATCTATTCCTAAAGAGTTACCTCCAAAAGAAATTCGACACGTGTTTCGCCTCTCCACGAGGCATCCTCAGGAACACTTGACTCACTCCGCACCCCGACGAAAAAACACTCTGCTCTGCAGACTTGTTGCTTCGACCAACGTCAGAATAAGATCTTATTCTTTAGGAATAGATTAGCGGAATTGTACTAAATATTTGTCCATCTGTTTAATGTTTTGTAATGGATTTCCGCAAAGTCACGCCTGAATCAATTATCCGTCTAGAGTAGTCAAAATTATCTGAAAAATATAAAAGCAATTTGATATACGCAGTTCGAATCATCATATTGTTGTAAGCATCTAGGGTATTCAAAATACCTTACTACTCATTGTTTCATATTTATATGAGCAGTCAGGGTGTTCAAAATTATCTTAACAAACAATAAGGTCTCAAAGGTATTATGGCAAACTCTTTTGAGTGAATACTTGAATGGAAATAATATGAATTCTGTCATTTTTGAAGTGAAAACTTCTTTTAGCGCGGTACGCATATTTTTAGATGAGGTAAAACCTATGGACTCGCGACACCGTTACCGAGACGCAGAGCTGCCGCGCTCGCCCCATTTGATTATAAACCTTAATTCACATGTTTACAGTCTACTTTTGTTTGGAGAAGTTTACTGAGTTAGGTTCTTTGATATCTACATTCTGAACAAAAACATAAAAGAATATTAAATGTATTTTAAAGTTTCTAATAACTAATAAAATACAATTCATAAATAAATGCAATTCATAACCCAATAACCCTAGTACCCATCTAAAAAATTTCTAACGCGCCAAAATAAGTTTTCACTTCTGTCGGCATTCCCGGAGTGCAACCCGTAATTGTTTTTTTAGGTACATTATGCACAGATAATTAGAGAGCTTTGTTTGCTAAAGTTTAGCTAGATTTACTATGATTATCTAATTGTATTTGAACAATGTTTTTCATTCATTTTACTCGTAGTTTATTTCTGGGAACTGCTAATAAATATTTCTTGTATAGGTGCCTATTGAGTTATTCTGAGCAATGTCTCATTCATGTACGCGGACTATTTACCACGAGGCGCAATGGTTTCGTTACTGTTGGGGGAAATTTGAAAACTAATAAGAAAGTCGACTTTATTGGATAATTTGAGTCAATAACAAATGGCATCACCTGCTTTACCACTCTTAGGGATACTAATTCAAATATAATCATTTATATAAATCCTCAGAAGTAGGTACATTACTCTATTAAAAGTACAATATAAATTTCAAAATTTTGGTATTCTTTCTTCAAATTTAAATAGGACCAAACGGGAAATATGCCCTTCTAAACAAATAAATAGCTTTCCAAATCGGTTCATATAAGACAAAAAAAAACGAATTGAAAACCTTTTATTTTTAGTTGGTTAAAAGTAATATTTCTTATTGGAACATATTACGTTTTATCCTGATCCTGCGGTTGTGGGCTAGGTTGATTAGGAGATCGGGGATAGGCTATCCCCGAATCGTTGTATCGTAAGCTTTCGGTTTTACCTATGAGCCTACCTGTGTCCAATTTCATGTGTAAGTTTCAGGGCAATGTTAGTTCTCTGCCACTCCAGCAAAGAACAGCTATTTCTAAGACTGCAGACACCTTTTAAATATCCTCGGCCTGAAAAAATATATTTAATTAATACGTGGTTTGTAATATGACTGGCCGGTCAGCTTAGTTGGTAGTAGCTCTGCCTTCTGCACTGTAATTTGTGGCTTCGATTCCTTCCCAGGAAAAACGTTTTTGTTATGAATGATGCTGCGTGTCTGGGCGTTACAAAGTACTATATGTATTTATTTATAACTATGTATTATATCAGTCATTTGGTTCCCAAACTACATAGTTCCTATAGCTATACTTAAATAAATAAATAATGCCGGACATTTCAAACAGCATCATCCATCCTCAAAGTTAGCAGAGCTTGTGTTATGGGTACCACATGACTGATATACAACTTATATACATTTTCATTTCCTTTGTTAATAATAATAATAATAAATATTGCCGGACATTTCACACAGCCTCATCCAGCCCCAAAGTTAGCAGAGCTTGTGTTGTAGGTACCTACCACATGACTGATATATTACTTATATACTTTTTTGTAAATACATACATATTATACATAATGTATGTATTATACATATGCTTAGTTTGGCGCTAGATGGAATTGTGTGGATTATCAAACCAATTGAAATTTATTTTTAATTTATTTAGGGCATTTATACATTGAGCACTAGCTCTAGGTATGATGACTAGTGGACAGCTTATAGATCACCTAGGATGGTTTTGTGTAATGTCTGAACAATATGCGGTCATTCAGTTCTCTGGCCTTCTGGGCCTGATTAGTGATGTCACTAGCAAGAGTGGTAGTGAGTCATGCCAAAACCTTTTGTTATTTATCTGGCAAACGTATTACAATCTTACCTACTTATTAACCGACTGCAAAAAAAGAGGAGGTTCTCAATTCAGTTGCATTTTTTTTTGTTTGTTACCTCATAACTCCGTCATTTATGAACCGATTTGAAAAATTATTTATGTGAAAGGATATAACTTCCCAATTGGTCCCATAAAAATGTTATCAAAATCGGTTCAGTAGTTTGGTTTTTCTATCAAAATATCTGGAAAAAAATATGTAAACGAAATTTTAATATTTTGCTTTGCTTTCACTTTTCAGTGGTGTTAACCGACTTCAAAAAAAGAGGAGGTTCTCAATTAAGTTATATTTTTATAGGGTCAAATTTAATTCAATGAAGTCGGTTTACTTTTTAACCGAATTCAAAAAAGGAGGAGGTTCTCAAATCGTCGGAATATTTTTTTTAATGTATGTTCCATGTTTATGATTACTTACCTAAAGACGCTTGAACTGATTTGGTTTTTTTTTTATTTTCAAATGGTATCCCAGGTGGTCCCATTTACATTTTATAGAAATAATAGTTTTAAAAAAAACAATGAAAATGTTGTATAAGTACATTAAATTATATTTTTGTTTACTCCGAAACGTTTAGTTAGCCTATCCATATTATATATAAACAAAATACATCTTCTTTCTACTAAAAAATAAAAATAAAATCAATTTTTATGTTCTCAAATTTCATTCAATGAACTCGGTTTTCTTTCTAGCTTCGCGATATTGTTTTTTAAATTAGTTTCCCTAATTTATTTAAAATATTAAATTAAATTTATTAAATTTATTAAAAATGTATTATAACTTGAAATATGGCAAATAGCATTGCGCAAGCCCAAAAAAGAAAAAAAAATAAGTGTCGTTTCAAAAACTCCCCTGAGACCAGGGACAAAATATAGTTTAAAATTTTGACCAGCCCTAGCACTAGATTCTAAACTAGACTAGACTAGATTATAGTAGCGGAAAAAATACTGCATTGTTCTAAAAAATTAATAACTCTACAACCAAACCATATTTTATTATTCTGTAAAAAACAATGTAATAATAGATATATTACCTATCTATCAGGCATAAAAATAACGTGTTTAGTCAAATACTATATTTTAGAATAAATAGTTTAGAATAAATCACTTCAAAATCAGTAGCATGGCAACGAACTTTTTCCCGGCTTATCTAGAAGTTATTACTATGTATTTCTTACAATTGATTATCCAAAAATACTTATAATGAGCAGAATAAACAGTTTTTGTAATAATAAACACCACTTACCATCGATAAACCCAGTAAATCCACCATCAAATAAGTCAAATCACAATCAACGGTCACTGCACTCACACTCACTCACGCGCGAAACGCGAAAATTCATAAAATACTAAACGAACACTGATTATGCTATATTTGTTGTTCAGAATGTAGACAATATATCAAAGAACGTAATTCAGTAAACTTCTCCATACAAAAGTAGACTGTAAACATGTAAATTTATTTTTATAATCAAATGGGGCGAGCGCGGCCGCCATTGACCGCTCGGGAGTTTACGGAAATTTACGCGTCATATCTAAAAGTTATTATTATTAGTAGCTATGTATTTTATTATCCACAAACACTTATAAGAGCATAATAAACCGTTTTTGTAATAATAAACACCCCTCACTATCGATAAATCCAGTAAAACTCACTATTTCTCTCACACACGGTTCGCGGACCTGCCGCCGAGCGACGCGAAGTTCAACTGACGATGAAAAATTGAACGATCACAGACTGCGTAATATTTTTTGCTCAGAAGGTCGATAATATATCAAAGAACGTAACTCAGTAAACTTCTCCATACGAAAGTAGTCTGTAAACGTTTAGAATAAGGTCTTGTTTGAAATGCGGGAGCGCGCCCGCCTGCGTCCGCTTGGGGTTCAACGGAATTTCTTTTGGCGCCACGTGCGCGCCCGCATGCGTCCGCTAGGGATTTTAAGTGCATGGACTTTGGTGACAGCAAAATAAGATCGCTCGTATTTTAGGAAATGTTAGCTAGAGTCTGTCAAAACTACAGAATCCCAAGAACTCAATTTGCCTGAATGGTTAAATGAGTAAATGAATCAGTTCTCCGAATGACCAAATGCAAGTGACATTGATCTACTAATAAAATAACACTTATGAAGTGTTGTACTAAATATTTACCTACCAATTTATTCCCGGAACTCAATAAAACACTCGTATTTTTTATGTGAGCTAAATATATCATAGTGATGTGTACGATGTTCAAAAACAATAGTTTTATTTTGCATTTTGGTCAATACTTAAAAGCAAAACCATTGTTTTTAAACAACGTCAATAACGGCACTAACGCCAATGCGTTATTAGAGACGTTTTTGACTTCCTTGAATTATAATGTTTCAATTTATTTTTGTTTTTAATTTCTGGGATATTTCACACAGCAGCATCTAGCCCCAAAGTTAGCAGAGCTTGTGTTATCGGAACAACATGACTGATATAATGGATTGGTATTACTTATGTTCGGTTTTTATATGTCAGGATCGATTCCCGCCGGATAAATGTTTGTAATATCTGAAATATTAGTCTCGGGTGTGGATGTTTTTCTATGTATAATATTGTGTGTATTTAAAAAAAAAAGTATACAAGTAGTAGGTATATCAGTCATGCGGTATCCATAACACAAGCTCTGCTTACTTTGGGGCCTGGTGATGCTGTGCGAATGGTCCGGCATCATTACATACAAAAACAAAGTCGCCTCCCGCTGTCTGTCTGTCCTGATCTTTAAAACTATGCAACAGATTTTGATGCGGTTTTTTTTATAGATAGAGTAATTCAAGAGGAAGGTTTATATGTATTAACATGCATAATATAGTAGAGAAACACTGATAATTTTAGAGGTTTCAAATGTGCCGTCGTAAATAAACACATTTTTTTGCGCTTACATTGCAAACGCTGGCTGAACCCTACAAGATAGGTCAAAATAATATACTACAGTATTGTACACCTTAAAAAGGTCTACACAAAAGTCCACAATGGTATATCTCTTAGTCAATGTTATTCTCTTAGATAACGTTGTATATAAAGACATTCTGTAGTATATTTAGTATCAGCATTGCACACGTGCGAAGCCGGGGCGGGTCGCTTGTTATTTATAACATTTTTATAAACACGGGTTTTATACTACCACCAACTTATCTGTTCAGGTGGCCAAATAACGAACTAAAAAACACTCTTAGAAAATCCTATCTAAATGACATTGCCAATAGACAGAGGCGCCACGGAACAAATAGGTTCGTTGCACTATACTCACGTATTATTTTGTCGATGGAGGCATTGACATACGTAAGAGAGTAAAACCCGTGTTTATCAAAATTTACATTTCACGGATGTTTTGATAGTGAAATTAGTTATATAATTTATTTATTTTATGTTACGCTGTTACCTGTGCTACTCCTAACTTGTGTATTATTCCGCCCGTAATAAAACACGTCTAGCCCCGTGAACAGGACCGAGTAGTACCATTTCTTCTTCTCCATCTTCTTCTCCCCCTGCCATAGACAATAACTCTTCAAGTAGTTCGACACGTTCTCATCCATCACAAACTTTTTAGTGACGTTTTTCAGGAATTTCACGTCTAGGAGCACAAATTGTATAGTCTGGTTCAAACTGGGACGTCTGAATAAGATCTCTACATTTTTAAGAATGTTTCTGAACATGTTTCTGGCTTTTTCTCTGGTTCTGGTCTTGTATTCTTGGGATAGGTTACGGGTGAGGGCCTTGTCGAGATGTATCATGACTGGTATGGTAATGCTGTGGTTGTGTATCGTGAAATATTCGAATGTGCCGGCATCCTTTGTGCTGGTCCGTTTTCTTGAGTTGTTCTGGAATTCGATTTTTAACAATTAATTGATAAATAAATAGATAAATATTGGAGAACTTTGCACACGTCCCCATCTATTCCCAAACTAAGCGTACCTTGTATTTTGGAATTTTGTTTTTTATTAAAAAAAAAAAAAAACGTTGGGTTGAATGTAGTGCAATAATTAGCCTTGTCTAGGTATACCTTCCTCAAAAGTAGGTACATCGTTTGGGGAAACTTTGTACTTTCTACTTCCGCCTAGGAATTTCGTTTTTATATTTTAATTGGTTGAATGTAGTGCAATAGGTAATTAGCCTTGTATACCTAGTATACCTACCTTGATTGGCAAATTTAAAAACTTAATTAAACATAAACTGTCTATTAAAGCATATTATAAAATATCTGATTATTTAGAAGACAAAAAAGCTTGGGATGAATCTGCTCCAACTCGACTCGGCATCCGTAACAAAATTGTCAAGGATCATACAAAAAAGTGACAAGTTTCTTGCCGGATCCTTCTTGAACTGGGGGTAGGAGCACCTACATTCACTAGCATGTAAGAAGACGATTCAAAGTGGTCCTTGTGATTGTAATGAATAAAGTTATTTTGAATTTTGAAAAAGGTAGGTACATCGTTTGGGGAAACTTTGTAGGTAGTTTCTATTTCCATCTGGGTTTTTTTTTTTTTTTGTTTATCCCGATATTTCACCCAACATCATCTGGCTCCAAAGTATGGGTAGCTACCACATGACTGATATACTTTACTTATACTGAGACGCAGAAGGTTGCGGGTTCTATTCTCGCCACGGGACAAATGTTTGTATGATCTGAAAGTATTTGTCTGTATATATTTACATAAAAAAATTGTACATATATACAGACAAATACTTGCAGATCATACAAACATTTGTCCCGTGGCGAGAATAGAACCCCCAACCTTCAGCGTCTCATGCGGGCCTTCGCCCACTGCGTCACAGAGCGCAGATGTCGTCAAAATTGGTTCAATGTGGTGCAATATATAATATGGTATGGGTTTACCTACCTCAAAGGTAGGTTGTTTGGGGAAACTTTGTAGTTATCTATTTCCGTCTGGGAATTCACAAAACAATATGGCTTGTTCTATTCATGATTTATATGACGTCACCGGAATATTTAAGAACCGTTATTTTAATGTAAAACCAGGAAAATTAAACGCCAGAATATTGAAAACATGATCAAATTCGCAATCAATTTAACATACCTTATATATATTCCGTATTGTATTATGTTACTAGCTGCCGCCCATGGCTTCGCCGATGTACTAACATATAAAGTAGCCTATATCCTTAAGATACAGTTTATCACGTTACCAGATTTCATCAGAATCCATTCAGCCGTTTACATACCGTGAAAAAGGTAACAAACAGACAGACGATAGAATAAAATTGAAGTAGTTATGGATATGGATATTCTTCTGAAATATTACGAATTTATCACACGGTTTTTTTTTCATTTTTATTATCAGACCTACGTTTGACCAGGATCCGTAAGAATTACACGAAGTACTAATCTTGCGCAGACGAAGTCGCGGGCACCAGTTAGTTAAGTATAATTAATTATTATGTACGTTAGTAATTACCATATTTACTCCATCATAGCTTTTAAGTGGCTTCCCATGGGAACTGAATGAGAGTGAATATCATACAGAAAAGTCGAAAAATACAATCAGGTTCTATTTATATACTTACCTACTTAAGTTGCTACCTACCAATAACTTTTTATCTACAAAAATCTATAAATATACAAGCTGTCCCGTTCACGACTTTGTCCGCGCGTTTTAAAAAGAAATATATATCTAATTGTACCGACTGCAGCGCCATCTGCCGGGCTGATTTGTGAATCTAAACCATCCAGGGCGCCACCCAAACGCATACAAAAAAATTCATTCAAATCGGTCCAGCCGTTTAGGAGTTCAGTGACATACACACGTACAGTAGAATTGTATATATAAAGATTAGGTCGCGTGCAATAATATATACCTACATAGGTATAGTCACTCCTTATTTTTCAAGCATATCACTATTTAGGTACTTACTCGTAGGTATAAAGTTTTTTTTTAAATAATAAATCAGTATTGGAGGACGTTGCACACAACACCATCTAGCTCCAAACTAAGCATAGCTTGTATTATGGTGACAAGATGACTGATAGAATACTTATGATATTTTATAACACCTAGACACAGAACAAACTCCTATGCTATTAGATATTTCTAGTTTCATTGAGAGTGTTTGCCAGCGTTTAATATTTTACGAAATTTAGGACTTACCTAGGTACTGAACATAGGTAATTCTCAAAATGATGGATAGGTAGGTACATCTAATTGCAAGTACCTGATTAGATTATTCTGATAATGTGTTCTGCCTGAACATAACCTTGGGTCTCTTTTAGGACGAATTTGAATTTTATAGACAGGTTCTTTAAAAACATGCCGAAATTATGATACTGATCTATGTTTTATATATAAAAATTGTATTAGGTTATGAAGTATGTGAATAACTCTTAAAATTTTTGTATTTTTCTTGATCTACGAGTACGAGGAGTATAAGTCAAATTATAAACATTATAGTTCTAATTTAGTGTTTTTCAAATAGTTAATATATAAATAATAATTATTGGTAATTATACTATAAATATATTCGAATGAAGCGACTCATATAATAATGATCAAACGAACTTCAGTAAATTTTATATTTATATTAATAATTCACTGTCAAAAATTTCAAGGCCAAGCAAAAAGTACATAGTAAAGGTACTCACGTATCTACATAATCCAATGTGAACACATAACACTAAAAGTAGAACACTCATATTAAACTTCATTTTACAAAGTACCTACGTAGTCTCCTGTACAGAGCAAAGCCTAAATCATACTAAGCTTCCTTCATTGCAAAACCACAGAGTAATGAGTAGTTTCTATCGCATGTCGGTCATAATAACTGTAAGTACAGACATCGATAAAAGTGTTCGAAATTTTAGAAGCTTTTGAAAAATATTTAATGTTTTTTTTTGTACGTTGTTATGCATTTTTTTGGGATCGAAAAGTGACAGTATGTATGCGATAGGTACCTACTACCTACATAATGATATACCTAGGTACATACTGATTAATTATTGAATTAGCATTAAGTATATATGTACGTATACTTCTAGCAACGCAGAACAGAAAATATTATTAATTTATCTTTTCTATGTATAGCACTATAATACTACATCCGTATAGTTATTAAATCTAAGCAGATTCTTAATTAGTTCAAAAATACCACTAAATAAAAAAACGAATGAAAGGACACTAAAATAAAAGCCATTAAATATAAAATAAATACAGTTAAATGCAAAATATAATAGAAAAGATTAAATGAATAATAAAACGTGGGTATAAATTAAAAAAAAATATATTGAAATTATTATTAAATTATATATCTAATAATAAATAATAAAAACCTTACTAAGTTAAAAAAGATAAAAATGGTTGTCTGTAAAGTCGATTTACGGCCGATAATTTACGTAATCACGTCATAAGAAAACATTGATGAAAAATTGCATATTTTTAAGCTTACGCCGATCGTGCCTCCCTATCGCTTGTTCCGCGCTCTCGCTTGCACGCTCGGCTCATGCGGAACGTGAGAATTTTTTTCGTGCGTGCAGCCGGCGTTCATAGATTTAAGAGACGTTATCAAGTCAATAACGAAACAATTTAAATTTACATATTTAAACAAAAACAAATGATATACTTACACAAAACTACGGGTCATCGGAATTATAAATAAATAAATAAATAACGGCTAAACCAAATTAAATAAATTAATTAATAAAATAAATATTGGCGGACAATACACACAACACTACCTAGCCACAACATACTTACTTATGGTATTTTATAACGCCCGGACACAAAACACACACAAATGTTTACCCTGGGAAGGAATCGAACCCTCAACCTACCTAAATTGGATGAAACTGGTATGAATTATAGATCTGAGTACCTATGGATGAAGCCATTGGCAGCAATAGTATTACATAAATATTTGAATTTTAAGTAAAAAAAAATATATTTATAAAATTAAGAAAATTGTGTAAGCGTTATTTTTTAAGTTTATTTATAAGTAGAAGGTACTTTAGCTGAAATTGCATCCATAGTCTATTGATATTTCCAAAAAATACTGTAAAAGTATTTAGTACTCACCAGTACCTCTACATCTGTACACCAGCTTCTTATAATTAGTTACCTATCGGCAGAAGCTACCTAGTGTTTACTGGATCCAAGCTCTCCCACGGAGCAATTACTTTTTTATCGGCTAACGTTTTAAAAATATCTGTACCAGAGAGCGCTGACTAGAACTTGGTAACCATCAATCAATGCCGTTCAAAAATATCCGCAGAAAAAAACTCTATAATTTTCTTAAAATTGTTACATCTTGATGTACTGTTAATATTCTACTTTGTATTATTTGTATACTTTTTGTATTTCATTGTACATTGTACTTCAGATAATTTAGAAAAAATATTCACGTTAAATTATAAACTGTGGTGGTGGTGGTGGTGGTGTATACTTAAAAAGTAGCCAATGGCCTAATGTATGCACCAAAATTACCATTTGGATTTTTTTTTCTGACTATTTACTCGTGAAAAGATGAAAAGGAAAAGGTAAAGACAGAGAAACTCTCGATTTCATATCGAATAGTCCGCGTCGGACTTTTCGACCTCTACAGATTCATCACGCCCCAAAAAGGGGCAATTTTTTATTAAACCGAATAAAAATAATAAATAAATAATCCCGGACATTTCACACAACATCATCTGGCCCCAAAGTAAGCAGAGCTTGTGTTATGGGTACCACGTGACTGATATACTACTTATATACTTTTTTTTTAATACATACATATTATACATAGAAACACCCAGACCCAAGACAAATACTTGCAGATCATACAAACATTTTTCCCGCGGCGGGAATTGAACCCGCAACCTTCTGCGTCTCAGTAGGACCTAAGCCCACTGCGCTACAGAGGTCGTCATAAAAACCGAATTAAAGTTTGTATGCGAATGTTTATTATAATGCGATAATCTACTTCAAAATATGTTCTTAGAATGTATTATTAGAATATATTATAGGTGCACATATCTATTGTTTTACCTGATCTATCTTTACTAACTTATATCTTAACCTAACTGACTATTTCATCGCCGCCGAGCTGAAACCACTGAAACTAGAAAACTGAAATTCCGAAGGTACCAAAACAACCTTTTATAGCAAAACAACACAATACTACAGAGGTTTTTCGACCCCTAAAAGAGTGAAAAGAGGTGAAATCGTTTGCATGGAACTTTTTAATGCGTAGTACGATTTGCTGGAAACATTTATAAATATAAATATTGGAGGACAATGCACACAGCACCAACTAGCCCCAAACTAAGCATAGCTTGTATTATGACAAACACATGTCTGAAAGAATACGTATATATTTTTTAATACATACTTTTATAACAGCCAGACTCGAAACAAACACCTACGTTCATCACACAAATGTTTGTCCTAGGAGGGTATCAAATCTTCAACCTTTGTCTGAATATTTAATATACAAAATTATTGGACACACGTATTCAAGGGTTTTTTTCACTATAACCCTAAAAAAGGGGTACCTAATATGGGGAGTCAAAGTTTGACTGATTAATCATTAACAAATTTACCTACTGCACTACGAAGGTACCTATAAAAGTAATCTAACGCGCACGAAGAGGCGGGTAACGACTAGTTTCTAAATAAATTAGTTTAAATATAATTCTTAATACATACCTAATTTGATTCAAAGAAACTCACGCACCGCGCATCAATACTTATAAAAGCACGGACAAAGTCGCGAGCACGTCAGTTACTTTATAAAATTTTATTGAAGTTCAGAAAGCTACTTTTATTTCGACATATGGAAGTATGGATTCTATTCATCCTTTGGGGCCAGATGATGCTGTGTAAAATGTCCGGCATTATGTATTTATTGTAAAAACGATTACGTTCACGATCATGAAGGTATCTTTACATTCAGCAAATTGACTGGAACAGATTTGATAAGTATCAATTGAATCATGCATCGAACGATTCATGCTGGTGATGACTATTCGTAGAACGTAGGTTTAATACTATGTATTTAATATTGTATTTTACTATGAGCAGGTAATATATACCTAGATGCTTATAATACAAGTCTAATTAAGTATTTTTGATACCTACCTACCTATAACAGGGAATAAGTAGGTAACCATTCCAATAATATTTTGTTGGAATTGGAAAGTGGCTTTATTTCTCTCAAACGGTCCGAACAAAAGTTCATGAGGAAACCGGCATATCGTAGAATCACGAAAGGTGTACGAAAGGAGCGTCTGTCTCTTTGTTTCATGGCTTTTCACGGGTTAACGGTTTAACTAATCTTGATGAAATTTGGTACAGAGATAGATTGTATCTTGGGGACGGACATAAGCTTTTTACGTAGATACCACGCGTGCGAAGTCGCGGGTAGCAGCTAGTAATTTAATAAAGTGCGTGAAACCTCAAAGTCGAAACTCAAGCCTGAATAGGTACCTACTTTTGCTTCATCTACGAGGGAACTTCAGCTTAACACCGTTTTTGGACAACTCTGTATAAGTACCTACCTAGTACTAGGTACCTCCTACACGAAGACGCGCTCCAGTATCTAGGTATTTTTACTTTATTCTTTTTGACTTTCTTGTACTTACATATATGTTTCGGTTTTTTCTCGCCAGAACGGTGCTATTTAGTGCCATTTAGGAACTTAGTCACTAAAACAGCGATAAGTGACCCACCTACTTAGCTAAATTTGGAACAGGAAATGTTTGCTATCTGCTAAGCGCGGTTAAAATCCGAGAATTTGGCAGCGTCAGCGGCTGTAGGCAGGTTAGGTTGGTTAGTGCCTAATATATGAATGCATTGCGTTGCGATGTATAGAAGCTTCTAGCACTCCGTAGTTTTGTGGTGCGCGGTCTTACTATTGCGTTGCCCTACCATAGAGTTAAAAAGGAAGTAGGTACTCTGAGCAAAATAAGAGTTTTAGGGCACGCAATTCGCGATTAATTTAAAAATATCAGAAAACAAACGGAATTTTAAAAGGTCTAAACTTAAACGGACGTTTTAAAGTTTATTCTTTTAATATTTGTATAAGTTGCAAGCGATAACTACGTTGTCTTTTGTTATTGAGCTTTTTACACCTAATTTCATAACGAAAGTAGGTACAGAATGTTTATGATCATCGCCATTAGTTTAATTTAGTTTAGTTTATTTATTCAAAAATAATTTTTACATCGTGTGTGAATATATCGTAAGTATATAATATAATAAAATTAAATTAATAGCATGCAATTACATATATGTACTTAATCAAATTCATCTTTGTTACTTAAATCATAATTACTTTCTTGTGATAAACTCGTCAATTGTGTAAAAACACCCCTTCAGCAAAAGTTTTCTTAAATTATTCTTGAAAATATTTGGATTGTCAATTGCTTTCATTTCAGTAGGAAGAACATTAAACAATTTTACTGTTGATACCTACTGCCATGCTTTGCCACATTCAGCCTCGGATATACCTCGAGCTCTAGGTCTTTTCTTCGTGTCATGAGTCTTTTTGTTCTCTTCTCTGCTGTTTCGTATTTAAGTGGGTTTCGTACAATGTCCCTCAGGACAACTAATATGCATAAGCTGGGCAGGGTGAGAATTTCTTGCTTTCTAAAATATTATTTACATGATTCCCACGGAGGGATGCGCACAATAGTACGAATGGCTCGTTTTTGTATGACGAAAGCCCTATTTATGTTATACAAGTAGCTATTACTCCAAAAAAGTATACTGTATCTCAGTTTGGACTCTACTAAAGCATAGTAAACCGTTTTTAATTGCTGTAGGCTTATTTCATCCCTCAGACTTCGCAGCGCATAACACGCAGAGCTAATTGTGTTTTCGATGGCTTCCAGTTCGGTTTTCCAATTTAGGAAATGGTCAATGTGGACTCCGAGGAATTTGACATAACTCACAAGGTTAATCTTATCTCCGTAGTTCGTCAAGTCGTCGTCGTCGTCACGACGCGACGTCGTCATTGGCCTTAGTTCATCTGTTGAAGTTGATTTAGGTGGCATCAGTCAAGTTACAGAGCAGTTATTTGTACCTAATTGAAAACTTTTGTTTATCCACTCCAGCAAGCTGAGGTGGGTGAAGTTTTCTCTCCACTGATGCCACTCTGCCTGGGATTCTGTTTGATTGCGCAGGCCTTCCCCGGTACCCACACTAAGTTACCTTGCCGACTGGTCTACAGAATGTTTATAAGTTATTGTTGATAACTTTAAAACAATTTGAGACGAGAATGTTGGGGAGGAAAATATTTTTCTTATAATTAAGTATTATTCCTTCAATTAACGAGCAGATAGACACTGAAAGATTTTAGGCTGGATGCTTGTACAAAAACGGCAGGTACCAAGATGTGGGTTAGCCGCTCTGATTAAGCGAGCCTGTGGTTTATCGTGGTGCATGACAATTTTTTCCATAAAAAATAACATTTGCTGAGGGTAAGAAAAGGAAGGATAAAAATATGTTTAATTGACAACACATTACCTACAGGACGGAAATCAGTTAGAAAGGTAACATTATATCGTACCTGGTACCTACATACAAAAAAAAACTATATATATGGAAACCTACCGTAACTACCGTCTTCGCTTCTTAGTATAGATTTCTCTGCCAAATCTTTACTCAGCGCTTAAGTGGTTTAGACGCTTTGTGACCACTTCCTTAAACGTCCTCTTAATCTGACTTTTTTGGTTTTCAACTTTTTCTTGTTGGGACTAGGTAGGTAGTTTTGTGTTTGTCCATAACTGCTTAAATTGTCATCTTAAATTGTATAGGTAAATAAAAACTTTTTGATTGATTTATTTATTTTAGGATTAAGACATTTTTTGCTTGCAGCCTTTGCTGTGTAACGCAACTTTTTTTTATCATCGATAAACCTACGTTTGACCACGATCTCGCCTGATGTTAAGCGACGATGTGGCCGACGATGGGGCACGCAGGTCAAGAAGACCTATTTACTCGAGACTTTAAGAGACTTAAGATTGTAGTTTTCAGGAAAGGCAGACGACGGCAAAGCATTCCAATCCTTGGCTGTACCTACGCATTGTAAATGTGGAAACAAAGCGCTTTGTTCGTAAGCGTCCTGTTGTGAAAAGGAGATGCTGGAATTAGATCATGTAATTCCTGGGCACATTCTCCAAAATGTTGCTTGAGGCTCTGGAACTTAGTCTCCGCGTTTAACTGCTCAACTATCATCCTCAATGCTCTACGCTCGATCGAGTCCAAAGCAGCCAGCTGGTATTTGGCTGAACCATTCCATAAATGTCGACTCGTTAGGGCGGTTTTATGAACCAGGAGCACAGACATCTAAGAGTTGCAAGTCATAAAGTTCTAGTACTTTTGTAGGTAGGTACTTCTAGGTATTTAAAAAGAGCATAATATGAAATTACTAATTCAAAAGTATAGACCGTTCACCGTAAAATGTCCCCTGCCTTGGGAATTGGCTGATTGCCTACGGTGTTGTCAACAATATATGTAGTATTTACCCCACTTGGAGATTGGCGGTTGCCAGCAACATTATCTAAACTTGTAGTTGTACGTACCCACCACCACAGATTAAAATGTTTTACTTGCATATTTTTAAACAATATACAGCTATAAGACTAGTAAAGTTGTAAATGATGACACAGTATAAATTTTAAATAATTTATTGATTTAATTTTTTCTGACAGTAATTATGGTCGAAAGGGACTATTCCAGACATATTACTGTCACTTGCATAAAAGTCATCATCATCTGTCGTATCCGAAACTGTGCTGCTGTCATTTCCTAGTTCAATTATGAATTTATCAGTAATATTATCCATGCAGTCATCGCGTTTATATTTTAATTAGTTATGTCAGTAAATTCTAATTACCCATACTAAAGGCATTGTGTCAGCTTCCGACACATATCCCTATTTTACTAACCTGCCATGGCGGCGACGCGAGATCGCACTTGATTGGGTGGAATTAGACAACAACAGATTGACAATCAATAGTGCCCAACATCACGACAGGGGACAACATACGGTGAACTGTCTTAGGTACCTATTACTCAGCGCAGGAACCAGGAAGTACCTACTAGGCCACTCGGAAAGTCATGCGAAAACAAGGTTTTTATGAAGTTTTATGTAGGTATAAAGCCTTGGCTTGTTATAATTATTTGAACAAAATAGATTATTTATAAGTAAAAATACCATCGTTCGAATTTTGATTTTCCTTCCCCTTCTTTTTAACAGACTTAATTAAAAAGGAGGAGTTCTCAATTCGTCGGAATCTTTTTTTTTATGTATGTTCGCCGATTACTCGAAAGCGCCTGAACCGATTTGGAAAATTATTTTTTTGTTTGAAAGGGTATACTTCCCAGGTATACCCTTTCACTGAAAAATAAGAAATCAACTGAAAGGGATATACCTATACCTACTTTTTACCACCGGAAGATTCGTTAGCAGCGTTCGAGAAGGCCGTAGAAGAGGGTCACCTGGAGGCGGACTGGAAAAAGTGTTTCGAAAATTTCTTCATACGCATGAAACTTTGTATAGAGGCTGGTGATGAGTTCTTTTAAAAGATTTAGGTAATAAAAATATTTTATCCAAATAAGTTTTTTCAGTTTCTCAAAACTTTTTGAATTTCTCACGTAGGTAGGTCCTATATACCTATGGAAGTAGTCTCAATCACTTTGAACCAATTTGGCCTGGCCTCGAGTCTGTAGTAGATAGCTCTGCCTTCTGCGCTGTAGTTTGACATAGGATACATACTCTTTATGTAGGAAGCCCCGGGCAAAGCTAGAAATACCTATATACCATTATGCGTTTTTAAGTATGTAGGTACGCGGAATACTTACCCCGGTTTGATGGAGATGAGTAAGCTCGCGCGTACAGCAACACATAATTAGTTTAATATGAAGTTTTGCAACAAACAGATCATTAGTCTTTAAATAATCGTGTCGATCAAGCAACTTCATTGGAAAGAAAGTGCGGACGGCCGCCGGCGTCGCTGCAAAATTACAGCGCGTTTAATGTTACCGTTTTTGGAACTATACAGTGAAGACAAGAATGGCGAGCTGAATCGAACTGTTAAATACCTACTGGATACAAAATTGGGTTCGTCGTTAAGTCAAATTCAAGGCAAAAGATACTTTATACAATACAATCACAAGGATCGCTTTGAAACGTCTTAGATACTAGGTGAATTTAGGTGCCAATTCCTCCTAACCCAAGGTCGAGAAGAACCGTCAAGAAACTCGTCCAGGTCCTAGAGCTTTTTTGCATGATATATCTTATACTAGGTAACTACGAAAAACGAATAACAAGAGAGTTAATACATTTCAAATGTGTCGGTTAACTGTCTGAGGGCAGAGCGAGGCCATGCATTCTTATCAATAATAAATAGGTACCTAAGTAGTCATTTATATTAAAAAACTGAGTCCAAGCAAGACTCCAGGCAGTGGCATAAAAAAAGTGTACAACACCTTCCATAACATTAAAGGTCGGCACAGTCGACTGAAAAACATATAGCAACGATGTGTGAACTACCTTAGGAATCCCGTTAATCAACTATAAGGATAAAGGTCTAAGGTACCCCACCTATAAAGTATAATTCAAACTCACATAATGTTTTTATTCAATAGTATCACAAGGATTGCCGTGGAAATTAATTTCCAGCGATAGGGTAGTTAAGGATGCAGTTTATTGTTTTTTCCGATAAATACTGCTATTACTCGTACTTAATAGTGGTTTTAAACTATCGTGGTTATTTCAAACGGGATATATGCTAAGTTCTGTCAGCTTTGCTTCATTCGTGTTTTGGTATTTCTTTTATTTTATGTTTAATAACTTTTAGTTTTTCATGTCCGCTAAACAGAATCGGTCCTACCTAATGGAATACCAGCGCGGTTTGTTGACTCCGCAATCCGCCTAGGTATGCAGAGCAGAGTATATCCTCGGTCTGAGATGCAGAGCTAGCGTCCATTTCACAGCAACCATTTATTAAGATATTATGTACGTACAGATTCATTCGTCTATTATAATGTATTGTTGTAAATAAAAACATAATATTCTAGAACAGAATTTTATTTGCCATGATTTATGAGATTTTATTTGAGTATTGAGTTTATGAGTACCTACCTAAATAATAGGTATTCCCAATATTTTGGGATGTAGAAAAACTCATTAATTATGGTAAATTCCACAGTAAGACTTAACAAAATGAAACAGCATTTTCAACTTAATAATTTATTTGGTATTAGGTTATAATAATTAGTCAAAGTAATTGTTCAATTTAAATACATTCTTATGAAATATATTATTATACCTATAGATTAATTCGCACAGTGAGAACGGGATTTGCAAAAATCATTTACATTATTAGAGGCACAATTTCACTATAACTCTCTTTATTATTGCTGGTTATATCATCTAATAAGTACTGAAAATATTATTATAATGTATCTAAGTAGTACTTATGAGGACGCTGCCCTCTGGCAGTGATCTGGATCAGTTGAGCTGTACCTAGATTGTTTTAAACAGCCTTTATATAGCTCAACATTTCACATGTATATATTATAACCATTGTATATTATTTTGTACATTTCTGTAAAAAGTAATTACATGTGTTCCACACCAAGATAAATATACTTAGGTTAAATTGAATGGTTAAAAGGTCTCATCCAGTTTGTCGTCTTACTACTTATACCGATAGCTACCGATTTAATTATGTTAAAAGTTTTTCACAGATAATTCATCCTTTCATACTTTGGGTGCAATTGAAATACCTAATGCGTAGGTACCTACTGATAATTTCAAAACACATATGGACGTCACACACGTAAAGAAATAGGTACTTTACGTAACCATAGCGACGGCGGATTAAAAATATCTGAAGAAATTTATCTTTCAATCGAAACATGTATGACAAATCGCTGCAGTATTATACGATGTTTTTATTTATATCCGATTTAAATCCTATATTAAATTTAAAAATTTAATTAGACTCATCATATTCGGCTAATAGAAAGTCATTGTTTTCGACCGCCGTTTATTTCGCGTCTATCGCGTGCGAACAGCAAACAGAACTGAAGATCGCTACGACATCGATTTGCTAACTACCATTATACTACTAGGATTTTTACGACCGATTCGATTCCTTCACTACGGTAAGCCATACGTGAGCCGTCTGATCAGTGTGTCCGGCATCCATAATATGTTTATATGCAGGGTAATATATAAGTTTATACAGAAAATATCGTAGGTAAGTGTACCTATACATTACTTTGAAAACTACCATACCACTACATCCCTAGGGACTTGAACGGCGTAAGCGCTAAATATAGTAGCAAGTAACAACTCTCAAAGAAGCTAATAGAATACAAAAAGATCAACAGAGCATCTATCTACACTATAAAACAATACGATACATCCACGCCGACGCCCCGTCGCTTATCGCCGATGTTCGCGATAATATAGCTTCCCGTAACCGCGGAGAACCCGTCGACAGCAGCCGACGCCGCTTACGTCTTCTTCCTGCAACGCAACGACCCGGTTTAGGCCTCATTCGCACGAGAGCCTTGTCAAACAACTTGAAATTCCCGGCGCCAAGGTTATCTCGTGCGGATGAGGCCTAGGCAGGCCAGGACAGCGGGGCGCGTGGTCTGGACACTCACTGCTCATGCGTGTCCGCATCCGAATCCTCCATTTCGGGCTTGGTGCGGCGCTTCTCGTACACGAGGATGATGGCGCACAGGATGAACACTTCCAAGCAGATCCCGAGGAAAGGCCAGAGCGCGGCGTACACGTCCTTGACTCGCAGGGTGGAGTGCATCTTAGTGCCGCCGGGAGGCTCGCACTGGTAGAGACCAGCGTCAGCGCTGACCGCCTCCGTGCCTTCTAACACGCCACCGGGCACGCCAGCCGCGGAATCCCGCACCGTGAAGCGACCCTTTTCCACTAGCTTCACCTCGGTGAAGTTGACATTCTCGTAGGGAGCGTACGACCATATAACGCGCGGGTAAGGTTTGCCGTAAAGCTTGCATGTGATGCTGAACTTCTGTCCTTCGACAACGTTGGTGTCGGTGGGTACGCGTGCGATTGCCCTGGCGTGAACGCGCCACGTCGACACAACGCCACCGGCCACTTTGCACGAGTAGTTGCCCCAGTCGTCTTCCCGCATGCGATTTATCACGAGTCTGCTGCCGCCCTCTTCCAGCTTGTAGTTACCCTGGTTCTCACTCGTGAATACCAACTGTGTGTCGTTCGAGAACCTGAAACCGGAGAAGTGTCTAAGTCAATACTTGCACAGCCACACACCATCTAGCCCCAAACTAAGTATAGCTTGCACTATCGGAACCCGATGAACTGATAAGATGCATAATCCATACTAATATTATAAATTCTAAAGTATCTCCGTCTGTTTTTGTGTTTTCTTTTCATGGCTAATCGACTGAACGGTATTGATGTAATAACGAGACATAATGTATCTTGACAATCTACAGCGGAGAAGGAAGAGCAAATACAAACTGAGTTGTGAGGGAACCATCCATTTACAATAAATAATCTTAATGTCTAAAATTATTTTGTTAATAATGTATTATTTAGTTTAGACTGTATTATGTTAAAATTTACTTTAGTTTCTCAATGAGTAATAGCCCTACGCCGCCACGGAAGAGCAACGACTAATCTGCCGTGTAACAGTGCAAACTAGTACGGAGAGTAGTCACTTGACTTTAACTAAATGCTAGGAATATTACGAACTTACCACAACCGAATATGTTTAGAATAGAATAGAGTAAATAAATAAGATGTCGTAGTTGTAAGTTTGTAAACACGTAATTGCTGAATAAACGTTATTATTATAACTTGCCAGACAAGTTCTACTCACCAATCATATTGGCTGACGCTAGCGAGCAACGTACAATTCAGGATTAAGGGCTGATTCAAATCGAACATGTGGAGAGTCGGTAACAGGTCAGAGGAGGTTTCCGAGTCCTCGGCCTCAGGCATTGTCGTCGATTCCATAGCCGGAACACCTGTAGTATAAAGGATTCGTGAGTTGTTATAATGTATTTATTAAGTCCATTGCGTGACAGACTACTTCTACATCTTATCGTGTCACTAATTATTTCGAAAGAGTGTGGTGAAGGGTTAAAGTGCTCCTGAGAAGCTACTTTTGTACGAGTCATACAAGTTCACATTGACACTATCAAACACATGAGTCAGGTGGTGAAGTTAATGTGGGGCGGCCCCCACATTAACTTCACCACCTGACTCATGTGTGTGTGACCCAGCCCCTGTAATAGCCTAAGTACTTCTGAATATATTGAAGAACCGTATGTGGCACAGTGACGGTCTCAGGTTGAACATTAATAAATATTTTTTTGAGGTTAACAAATCTGACCGTTACGCCTAATCCAGTAAAATTTTACAAGCCATGATAATTATCTTCCTCATAAATAAACTTTTCTCCAAACAGCGATTTTCAGATACCGCTACAAATAGCGGTAGAAACTTCCCTACCGGTCAAATCGCTATTTGTAGGGGTATCTGAAAATTTTTCAAAGTCAAATCACGCCCGAATTCTTCCTATTAACAACAAATCAAGAGGAGTACTACAATGGAACTTTGATGCCACTGGACACAAACGTGGAGACCGGAGTAACGCGTTACGTAATAATTAGTGTTGACGTAAAACTATTATCAACAGTGCCGCATGACTTGAGCGGTATCGCCTTGAAGTTTCATTTGATTAAGGTATGTGTGATATCTAGTGTTCCGCAAATCATGATGCGGCAAAGGGATTACTGCAGATATTTAGAGAAGGCGCCTATCTGCTTTACCTACCGTAGTTCCTCAAACTATTTGTTTGCCAACAACGATCATTACAGAAGTTTGAATAAGTAACTACCAACATGAATAACAAACTACATAATGGATGAATAGCTTAAGCCGTTTATAATACAAAATACATGCTAAACACATTGAAATACCCAGGAAAAGACTATCTACAAGCATTAAACACAAAATTAAAAAAAAAGGTTGGAATACTACAAGTAAACACTTTTAAAGCATTCGTGGGTTGTAAACACACATTATACCACACAAGTTTATATATACAAGGTTATCTCACGCATAGAATACTTAAGTTTAGAATATTCTAGAATATTTAAGTCGTGTCAGCAAAATAAATAATATGAAAGTTGGTACAGACTTTAAATGATTACAGCCGTAGGTGAGTAGGTACAAAACTAAAAACGAATCTAAGTCAGTAATGTTAGGAAGCATTTTCTTGTTACTGGTCCTTCGAGCCGAACCGGGTTCACGTGTGACCATCCGTTTGAAATTAAACGCCTTCTATTTGTTGCCAAGATTTTTGTCCGATAGATAATAAGTTAAGTAAGAAAGCATCTACTGGAGTACTATTAAATATGTGCATGTAATTTACTTAGGTAAAACTCTAGCTTGTATAGACAGACAGCGAGCTAAGGATATAAGTACAGCGAGATAAATGCAAGACCATGGTTTACAATTATACCGTGTTCACTAAAGCCAGTTAGAAATTACCACAAAAAATTACTACTTATATAACCTTCTTGGCTAACTAAGTTTAGCTAGCTTCCTAAGTACCTACTTATACTCGTATATTCATGTTCTGTATCGAAAAAGGTAGGTCAGTCCAAATAGGATGTATTTGAAAATAATGTGAATAAAAATGTTAGAGAACTAAAAACACATAGAGCGCATGATAGTCTAGTTGTTGGAGAGGAGTTTTTGCTAGAACACAAGTCAATTGACAAATTAAGTTATACCGGCAAGCGAAGCGAGCCGCTAATGTTAACCGTTTTCTTATCCAGTGGTCACCACTTGCAGGTTACCAACCTACCTTTTTCAACACGAAGCATTTCCATCGGCTAACACGATCCGAAGATCACGCCACCTAAACTACAATCCGCCAAACTAGAACAACTTCGATCTAAGCCAATCGCAACAGAGATCTATGATACTTGGCAAAGTACATACGTTATCTCTAGTAACGCAACACAGGTAAGGTTTCGTAGCGGTAGGCGAGTGCGGGTGTGTACCGGGCAGCACGCGGACTCGCACGGCGGAGGCGCCGGCACCCTGCGCGCACGTGTAGAGGCCGGCGTGGTGCGCTCGAGCCGCGGGCGCGGACAGGCGCGCCTGCAGCCGGCCTCCACCCGCGCTGGGCCGCTCGCCCGCCTCGCGCAGATCTCCCGCCGGCGCCGCGCCGTCCACGCGCCACTCCGCACGCTGCTCCACGCGCAGAGAACACTCCACCATCAGCGGAGCCCCCTCTCGCACCACCACCTCGGTCGCCGCCGTCGCCGCGGTCGCGCTCTCCGACTCTGCGCACCGCAAATCTCAGTCGGGAATACTGAGCTGGAGATACGGACGCGCCGAATCTTTTAAAAACTATACCGTAAGGGCATAGATGCGGTCGCCCGTTGTGTTGCGCTTGCGATGCACCGACTGTACTGTTTGTAACTGCGATCGGGCATTTGCCTTGCAGCAAGGATGCTGACAGAACCCAAACTCGGTGATACACATGCCTGAAAACTGTTAAGTAGCTTTCGTGCCGAAACATAGTAAATTTTGGTAAACCAATAGAAGGAACTCAAAGAATAAGAAAATGGCAGCTCAGTCTAGTAAGAAGTACTCTTCAACAGCAGAGCATGTTTTAGGGTAAGATAAGAACAACAATGGAAAATGTGAAAACAGTTAGATTATCATGCTACTTGCATCACAATGCAAAATAAACACAGAAAGAAGAACAGAAAATGTTAGCCAGATGAGAAGACCTAGACAAGATCCACTTACTGTTATGTAAATAACAATAGCATTCACGCTACAATCATATCACTTATCAGAAGCTAATGTCATTTCCAAATAATTTGATCCATCCACATGGATGAACACCAACAAAAAGTGGATGTTCGCTATGCCCCCAGACTTTTGGTGCTATTGTTAATGCTACTTCCACTCCAGAAAACCTGCAGTTGCATGCCCAAACATCAAAATCTGTGATCAAACCTGTTTAATTGTCTATGACATGCTGTAAAGCACAATCCACTAGATACCAGCTACATGCTTCTTGAATGCCATTACGGAGCAAGCAGGCATGTGTATCCAGACATAAAATAGATTTAGATTTTTCATCAAACTTGAAAATCATCTTTTTTCCATCTGCTAAATAGTAAAAACCATGGTCCTACAAACACCTCGAAACCATCAAGGTCTACTGACAACATCAACAGACATTTCCAATAATTAATTCCATGTCCTAAGAAACATAGAATCTTATCTAGCTAATGTGACATTAAAGTATTGTCTGTCCTCATCTTTCTAATGCCAATTAATACAGATAGCAAGATATTTAATACCACATGAGCTAATATAAGTATACCTTCGGGTAATCTATTTTTACATATAAGCCTACAACTTTTACAACCAACTGCAGCTAGGCACATATATTATAAGTAAGTAGCTATTAGTTCATTCACAGGACCAGATAAGTAATTAACATGTAGGCCTTGATAGTCGTAGATGCTTTGCTTTGTTGAATCCAACAGCAAACAAGATAGCACAGTTGAATTTATACAAGATAAGTAATTGACTTTACCTGACACATTATCTAAATTACAGGGTTTAACTACCTATTTGTTCATATTTTACATAAAAATTTAAGAAAACCTTGTAAAGATTTTAGGAGTCTATCAAGCCTGCGAATAACCAACATTAACATATTTGGTTTGTTTTAGACAGTAGATACTTAAATCAAACCTGTAATCTCGAGACTCACACATCAGTCTCTCTCCCGTTACTTAGGTTTAGAGCATGTCCAAGGGCCTAGTAGTCACATTGTAGTAGAAGCCTAGTAGTACATTTATATGACATTTCAACCACTATCCATAACCAATCCTTGACTACTATATTATATATTACTCTACCACAATGTTGGATAAGATGACAGCAATAATTACAGTGAAGTTATTACACTGATCTGAAAAACCTTTGCTATAATCAATCAATTTGCAATCAGCTCCATTAATAATTATAGATAATTAACCCAATTTCTATGTTCTTTAGTTTAGATTAATAATCCACAATCGGTAGGTATGCCAACAATTAGCTGTTTATCAAAGATAACCCAGATTAGATGCACCAGCACCTTCCTATCTACCTTCTAGTGGACAGTAAATAAAGAGCCCGCGTTTCTAGAGAATGTTTTAAAACAGGAGACCCTCATTAGTAACATTAATTGTGTTAATAGGGACAAATAGGACTTATTCATGATTGACGTCATGCTTTGATAATAATCATTCTTTGTACGTAGTAGGTATGTACAACAATATTGATTGGCCCAAGTCTGTCGCAAACAATGTCTATCGAGATATACAAGCAGTATAGGTGTAGATCGATATAGAAGCTATCTTCATTATTCAACATAACATGACTTTTAGCTTTGTAGGAAAAATAATTAGATTACTTACTTTGTGCTATTGAGGGGACAGTGAAGGCTATAAATAGCAGCGCCAGAGGTAGTAAGGACCGCATGATGACCAGCCGTGCTGTTACACTACAGAATCCGAGATGCTCGACGAAGGTCGAGCCCTGCAGTGGCTTTTTTCTGGTAAATTTTATCGATCAAGCACAATTTCAAGTAAAAGAACGGGAGAGGGAGTGCGGACGTGCGAATAATACGTAACCTAATTTGACAATGAATGAATGAAACGAAACTACATCTTCCAAAATGAATGAAACTTCTTTGAATGAAACTAAACTCTGAGAAAGAACGGAATGAATGAAAAAACCTTTCAGTGTTGCCAATTAACACAGAGATTTCTCACAGAGTAAATAAGTAGTATTTTTTATAAATGCATTCCTATGTACTAAAATAAAACTCAATATTAATAATGTAATTGAAAAATGTTTGAACGCATCCGATTAGTCTTTGATCTTGTTGGCAGCACTGAATACCCATTTTCTATGTCCACCATTTCTTTCTCTCGACCTCGACGGCGGCCATTCTTTCGGGGTTTAACAAAAAGTAAAAAGAATACAGTCAGTAAAAGATACTACCATCGAGATACCCGCATAAATGTTTGAGGTAAGGGGGGTTTTATGTCATTAGGTATATAATTAGCTAAGGATATACGTTAATATTTCTCTATCAAGCCTTATTTTGTGGAATCCTAACCTCTTTTAAAATCACGTTCCTAGTATGCTCCATGTTTTGAGGTGTCTTTGCTCCAGGAGCAAGTCACCCTGTGGGGTGGCTGATGATGTTACGGACCGGAACATGTGTTTTTAAATCACTGTTACTGAATCTGTTTTTTTAGAAAAGATGCCGCGCGTTTACAAAAAAAAAGTAAGTTCAAGAAACTATAACAATTATTCGGAGGGTACTCGAACTCGATGTCTGGTGTCAATAGAAAACAGAGATTTGATTCAATGAAAACTGAGTAAAACATTTGGAATTCCATAAAGAACCATTATCAACCGATTAAATCTTCTTCGACGCAACACTCCATCAAAGCCACCACTCCTACCACTTGTACAGCTGCAGAAGAACTATTCGTAGAATGAATAATAATTTAGAGTTGTTGTTTTAGAAATGTTTTTTGTACCTTTTAGTTTTGTCTATTGTCACTTTGAAACGTTTAATAGTTGTAATTGAAGATGGTTCAGGCTGAATAATGTCTGATTTGTAATATACTGATTTGTGACTTTATACTTAAATAAAATTTTCTAATTTTTCCGACCCTAAAAACTAGCTGGAAACACCTGAATCTATTTCTTTAGGGTTTTCTCATTAGCATAGTAACAGTTTACGCTGCTATCTATTCACCAGCTTTAAATTATATACTTTTTTGTCTAGAGATAGTGCAGGACAGGAGCATTGTTCCCCGAAGAGGTGGGTAAGATTGCTCCTAATTCGGCGTTTTATAAATACCCCAAAACTCGAAAAAAAACTACTTTTATTTGTGGAAATCTATAGCCTTTAAGGTCTGTTTTCAATATACATTCAAAAATAAGCTTTAATGTAGAAGGTTTTAAAGTCATCACACTTTCTCTAAATTTGGAGCCAATTTTGGAGCAAAGTAGGCACGTTTTACGGTATGTCATCAAAAAAATATTGATAGTAGGTACTTACTCATTACCTGATTTATAAAATAATAATAATGATAATAATAGGTACCGGACATTTGACACAGCATCATCTGGCCCCAAAATTTCAGAAGTATGTACCTACCTAGAAGCTAAGTTATAATCTTCGCTAAAGTTAAATATATTTTTGAGAAGCTTAGGTTGTCCAAAATCATTAATAAAATAGACAAGAATGAACAGGATAACATCATTTACAGCCTTTATGCGGAAAAAAAATTTAACGAGGAACAACATATTAAAACTTCAATAGAAACATTAACAGCAAATAAGATAACACGAAATTACACTCAAACAGTTACACAGCCAAGCAAATCGCTCACTCAATCCTTGTTGACGCCGCCGCTGTGACCGCCAGAGAAAGAATGGGCTACCATATGGAATACCTACCATAGACCGGTCGGCTAGGATTGAGTGACGTTAGCTTGAAAGTTCAAGCTTAACTTCTAAGACGGCCTATCCTGAACCTGAACCTGCTTCTTAAAATGCTATCGAGGATAGCATTTTGAGAAGCTGATTGGCTGTCCTGACCCGCTTCGCTGACGTCCTGTGCGGCATGACCCTCTAGCATGCGCGATGACGGCCCCGCTCGGAAGTCGATATGATCAGTTCTGCTATCTGTAATTGATCACAACCTTAGCTGTATTCAAACGGTAAATAAGACTGAGGATTCACATAAATCATTCAAAGAAACTTTCATCCGTTTCTCAACAAGAGACGTCTCGACATTCATCGTCATGGGAGCTAGAGGCGAATGTAAAGCTGAATTTCAAGCCCAAAGCAACCAAATATCTACAGACAACATGTTAGTTTAAACACGTGTCCAGCTAGCATCAACGTACACATGAGACAATGTAAAGGGTGTCTTTGCAGCCATCACATGCCGATAAAGCCAGAACCAGTAGACTCATAAAGTCCCATTTCCGCTGCAGCTGAACATCTGGTAAATTTAACTGCGAAACATTTATTATACGCAAGCAGTACGACTTCTCTTGTGATAGAGACAGATTTTCTTTTGTCGGTTATATATTTGTCAAAATAAAAGGGCCAATGAGTAAAAGTAAGCTAGGACTAGTGTTTGCGCAAACTAAAATAAAAGGGAGGGATTTCTTATAATCAAAGTCGCAACAAATCTTTTGCATAACAAAGGAAAATGTAACATAGGTTACGTTTCTCGTTAGGTTACGAGTACGCGCATTTCTCTGGACACCGAAATAATAATTATGCAAGTAGCCATGCAAGTAGTCGCCGAATAATGATTCCGTGGCAAGGGTCCTTTGCCACGGAATCATTATTCGGCAGCTACTTGAATGGCTACTTGCGTGGCGTAGCTACCTGTAGACAGCTGTAACAGCTACGTCTCGTAACGGCCGCTAGGCAGTATTTTAACTTTATTGTGAACATTTGATGGCGACACACAAATTTGTTGACGTCATGTAATCAGATACTATCTACGAGTAGGTACCTATACTGTGAGACTGCTGGAAGAGGTAGGTAAGTCAGTTATAACTTTTAAGTAGAGTATGGCAGAAAATCATAAAAACTGACAATCACTGGGCAAAACTGATTCTGGCTGCTGCAGGTGGTTGAACTTGGTAGAAGAGATTGGAATCTTATTAAAGCGTAGTTGAGGATAATTTACCTCACCAAGTAGCTTTGGTCTCTGTGGGAGATCAGTCCATTCACCATCATAGCTTAGTTTGACCTTTAAAGTCAAGTCTGGGCTATAAAGAATTTCTCTTACGTCGACAACTTGCGGATCGCCAGCTCTCCTTCCAGGTCGGATGCTTTTGTAAACCCATGTCTCAGGGGTTGCATAGTTTTTGAAAAAACTGTAATCGGCTTGTATTGTTTCGTAAGGCTCCTTTCTCGCTTCTTTCGTTAAAGTAACATAGTCACTAGGCAGGTGAATTTCTCTATTTTTAAGTTTCCTTGCTATTACGCTATGAAGAGTCACATTCCATTTGTGTGTGTCCTAGTTCCAGAAACTTTTGGGTAATGGTAACATCATGTTTTATGTAATAAATTTGCAATGGATTTATGTTGAAAATTTTAACCGTGAGCTTATGTTATATCACAATTACCTACCTACATCGCAATCGATTATGCGTCGATTATAATGAAAAAGCAACAAATAGATGTCAAAAATTATTTATTGACAATAAAATTTAAACAACCTTCGTAACGATAAATCAACATAAAAATAGTTTTACTTAGAATGTAATTAAACATAAAAAATGAAATAAAACATGTTTTAAACAAAATTAAAACTAAACAACAAAAATCTTTTGTTCTTAATGAATATTTCCAAATTAAACTTTACTAATAAACAAAAATCCCTCTTTGTAACGTTCGTTTTTAATATCACCGAATAAGCGCGCCCATGCGTAAAACATACGAAGCAAACATACGTTTTCAATACACGCATAAACGGTACTTGTGCTTTCGTGAACTGAAACAGTGTAGGTACCCATACTACGAAAAATGCAAGTAACGAAATTCATTCGTGTGTAACGTTTCGTTACTCGGTACTACTCAGTACCGAATACATACGGTTTGTTACAGCTCTAGTCAAGACGCCAGATAGATAGACAACGCGCAAGGGTCAACACGTTATTGGAATAGATAGGAGGTTTTCGCAGCAATATCTTTTAGAAAATTTCAATACAATAACATAGTAGATATTTCTACTTAAAGTTAGAAGGTATTGCCAGCAAAATTAGCGTCTCATAATTTAGAAGTTATTTCTATTAGTGTTTAATCGGATTAATAGTTAAATATTGTTGTAGGGGGTTTTGCCAGTACACGCGAAATAGCATTTTACGTCGATTGGCATTAAAAACAGAAAATCGAAAAAGAGGTAGTTAGAAGGTATTGGTAGTTCGTCGTCGATAACATTTTAGGCTGTTTCTCCCTATTAATATTATAAATGTGAAAGTGCATATTGGAGGCAATTCGGTTGGTTCATTTCTAAAATTAGGAATTGTCTGAAATATATTTAGTTAGTCATATCATTTGTTAAACCTATTCGGTTGGTACCATCTTACTCAATTAGGGACGCTTAATTAAATCAGGATAAGTTGGTAGCAGCAGAATACCAAAGGTTAATTTGACAGTTCTAAACCTAATTTTAGCTAAAATTAGTTAGGTTGGTGCTAACAGAATTGAGGCCATTGACCAAAATCTATCGTTTAAACCTCATATTGAGTTTCTCACGGCTCGAATTAGAAAGCTCGTAAATGTTATGAGGAATCTGCGGTATGTTGCATGCATTGATACTTTAAAATCTGTATACTACGCTCTGTGTCAATCCCTTATAATTTATTGCATTTATTATAATTTATTATTTATTTAAAAAACAAGGTGGACAAACTGCACTTTCTGCAGCAGAGGAGGAATATTTATTGGAATACATTAATGTATGTTTAGAATGGGGATATCTCCTGGAACCCATAGATTTTCGGTTCATTGTGAAAGGATACCTAGACAAGATGGGAACCAAAGTTAAAAAATTTAAAAATAATATGCCAGGGCCTGATTTCATATCATGCTTTATAAAAGGACACAAGAACAAAATTAGCTCAAGACTCAGTCAAAACATAAAAAGATCGAGAGCAGCAGTCTCGCCAGAGACCATAAACGAATATTTTGGTGAGCTAGAAAAATCCTTGCAAGGAATACCACTATCTAACATAATAAACTACGATGAGACTAATCTTACCGATGACCCGGGGCGAAAAAGAGTTCTTGTTAAGAGAAACTGTTAAATACCCAGAGAGAGTCATGAATCACACCAAGGGTTCCACGTCCATTATGATGGCTGCTGCAGCCGACGGCACTCTCTTGCCCCCTTATGTTGTTTATATATCACAAAACATGTATGATACATGGAGGCAAAATGGGCCTAAAGGATCTAGATACAGTTGTAAACAATCCGGCTGGCTTGATGGAGTCACATTTCAAGACTGGGTGAAGATCATAGCAATGCCGTATTTCAATGACAAACCTGGCACAAAAATTTTGATCGGTGACAACCTCGCTTCCCATTTATCTATAGAGCTAATCAAAGATTGTGCAGAATGCGACATAAAATTCGTGTTTTTGCCTGCTAATTCAACGCATTCAACACAGCCATTGGACGTGGCATTTTTCAGGCCCTTAAAATGCGCATGGAGAGACATTATATTTAATTGAAAAAAGACTCATGGCAGAACTCAAGCCACAATACCAAAAAATGTATTCCCCTCATTGAAAAATCTTTAAAAAAAAAAAATAGAGTGTAATGTAAGTCGTAACATTATAGCTGGCTTCGAAAAATGTGGAATCAGACCAATGAACAAACAAAAAGTCTTGGACAGGTTGCCATCTTATACCCCAACAGAACTCACAGGGTACAAAGAAGTAATAGACGATACAGTACTGTCAATGTTAAAGGAAATGAGGTACGGCACAGCAAAAACCCAAAGATCTAACAAAAAAAGAAAATTGATGTTGTAGTAGGACGGAGTGTAGAAAATATGCAAGTCGATGAAAGCGATGAAGATGATGTGGTAGAAGCAAGTGATAATGACAATGTAACAGAAGAAAATATTGATAATGAACATGAAAATACTGACTCTAACCTAAACAGCAAACCTAGTTGTAGCAAGCAAAATATTGAAGGAGGAGCAAAAAAGACGATTAAAAATCTAGAAAAATGGGAGAAATCTGAATTAACAAAACAAAAGACTGATAAAGAAAAGAAAACCACTAACAAAGCCTTGATAAAGAAAACGAAGGCACGAGAAACTTATGAAAATATTGAGAACTGAGTGGCAGTTGATCAAGAAATAGGTGTAGACATGGTGAAGGATTATAGCACAAAACCAGAAATTGACAAGAAACGCAACCCATTAAAAAGTAAGATAAAGGCGGTAGAAAATGTTGAAAATTATTTGGAAATAGAAAATGATAATAACAATGAAACTAACACTTAAGACAATAAGACTGCCCATTACCTAGAAAGTAAACCTGGATTTAGGAAGCAAAATATTGATGAAGAAGCATCAACAACTAATATAAAAAAAGAGAAATTGGAAAGAGCTGCAACTAACAAAACAAAGACTGACCGAGGAGTGAAAACAACAAAAAAATCCCTTGTAAAGAAGACAAAGGCTCAACAACCATTCCAAAATAATTTAATGACGGCAAACCGAGGGTTATGCGAAAAAAATCAAACAAACATAATATTTGAGAAGCAAAAGTCACTAGAGGGCAACACTAATACAAAAAATTGAACGATATATTTGACAAAGATGTAGATTCGATGCCTGTAGTATTTAAAGATTTTTTCACTGTTGTTGATGAAGTTGAAGTTGTTTCTTCAAACAAATTAACTGCTATTGAAGAATTAAACATGAGTGACAATATTACTGACCTAAAAAAAACAAAATTCAAATAATATCAGATGAAATTACGAATTTACAAGAAAAAACCAAAATTAACAAATTAGAAAGAGTAACAGTTCTGATAAGATGGATATAAAAAGGCCAAAATATTACACAAATGAAAGTGAATTGATAAAAGATCTCATGGATGTTGATTTGGAGAAGGAATTTTGAATGTTTTTGATTTAGAAGAATAAGTGCCAATGGCTGTTTTAACTTTAAACTTTTTAAAGTTTTTGTTTAAAGCAAGCAAATTTAAGTACCTACTCTGTGATGTATCATGTAAGTAAAGTACTATAATAAGTAAAAAAGTAATATAGGTTGAATAATCTTCTGAAATATTGCCAAACAATACTGTTGCCTACTAGGAGTATGTCTAAGTGTTGATTAAAAAAGCTGTTTTGTTTTTTAAATGTTTGATAGAGATTCATATAAGTAAATATATTATATAATATATATAATAATAAAGACAGGTATATAATATTTTAATAAAACGTACTTACTAAATTTATATTTTTACTTGTTTACCTACCTATCTGATTGGGTAAGTGACAACCCTGACACTTTTTCCCTATTGCTATGTATAGGGTCTTTCATTAAGCGTTAAATTTAAATAAAACAAAGTGTGTGTGATATATTATCGAAATTATTTATTTATTTGAAAGATGTAGTGATGCCATGGAATATGACATCATTCAAATGTCCGCCACGGCTTCTCTGGGTGAAGCGCATGCGAGATATCCAATTTTCAATGATTGATGAAATGAATGATTGTCAATGATGACTTTTGCGCATAAATCAGGCTGAATTTGACTTATGGCATAGGTTATATTGGCTTTGAGGGCCGCTGTGATTTGTGGTTTATTCACATAGACCTGCGACTTAAGAAAACCCCACAAGAAAAAGTCTAGCGGGGTTAAGTTACAAGATCTCGGTGGCCAGTTCACATCAGCTCCACGTGAGATGACCATGCCCTCAAATCTCTCATGCAGAATATTCAATGTGGCATGAGCTGTGTGGCACGTAGCGCCGTCTTGTTGAAACCACATGTCGTTGGTGTTTAGATGATCCAGTTCATGCCAAAAAAAATTGGTAATCATCGACCTATAGCGCTCGCCGTTGACAGTGATGGCCTGTCCAATGTTGTTCTCAAAGAAATATGGCCCGATGACGCCGCCAGCCCAAAACCCACACCAAACTGTAACTTTTTCGGGATGCATTGGACGCTCTTGGATCTCATGTGGATTGGTATCGTCCCAAATTCGTCAATTTTGTTTATTTACGTACCCATTCATCCAGAAATGGGCCTCATCGCTGAAGATATTTTTTAACTGCTCCAGTGCCCATTCAGCGAACACACGTCGTTGTCTATGGTCGTTTACCTTCAATTCCTGGGTGAGTTGAATTTTATACGGGTGCAGGCCCAAGTCTCGACGCGGGTACGGGTGTTGGTCGATCATTTACCGAACCAGTGGACTCAAATTTATCCACCACACGACGAATAGTCCTCTCGGTAGGACGATTATGGCGACTGTAAAATGGGCGAAGCGCGCGGTGCGTTGCCCGAACAGAACACTCATTTTGATAAAACAATTTTATCATTTGCACGTGTTGTTGAATGCTATAGCTATCCATGATGATTTGGCAAAACAGAATTAATAAATTACAACCAATTTGACAGATGTAGCTTCAACAAGATGGCCGCTACCAACTGTCAAAGTTCGGACGTGCCTATTGGAAGACTCTATATGTGGGCCCTATTGACCCCTAGAAGCGTTTGAATAGGGATGGCCTATATTTTAAAGAATCATGAGGAGCTTATTCATGTTTTAGGTTCCTTCTTTATGTTCTCTTAAATTACTAGTTTTAACATCATAAAGAACTATACGAGTTTCAAGAAAAAAAAAAGTAAAAAATGTTATTAGTTCAATTTCGTCCCTATTTTATTTCGTTTTACAATATCTAACAATACCTTTACAACATATTTTTAATAAATCCTTACTGAATTTTTGTTATCCATATTTAACTGCCTTGCTATTTTTATCGCATGATGTGGTGTCACATAATTACGGGAACACTAGGTGTATTAGCCATTGACGACCTCTGTGACGCAGTGGGCTAAGATTCGGCTGAGACGCAGAAGGTTGCGGGTTCGATTCCCGCTGCGAGACAAATGCTTGTATGATCTGCAAGTACTTGTCTCGGGTCTGGGTATTTATAGTACATATATTTACAAAAAAAAAATTAAGTACCTACCTAGTGTATCAGTCATGTCGTACGTACCCATAACACAAGCTCTGCTTACTTTGGGGCCAGGTGATGCTGTGTGAAAGGTTCGGGTCTGGGATTGATGCTATGTATTTTGAATGTGCAGTGTGACCTTGTGATGGCTGTTCTATTTTAAATAAATACATATACAGATATTTGCGAAAAAATGGGCCCAAGAACTTGCAATGATACGCTTCCAATTTGATGTTTCCGTAAAGAAGTAAGTATATTGCATTGTTTTCCCAGATATTTTGTGGTAGGTATATCTCATCCATGTCTAGAGAGCCGATGGGTAAGAACAATAAAAATAAAACAATTGAGATCAACGTTATGATAAGTAGTAGATAAGGCTACTTCTTTATTATTGAAATGTAACGGAGCTAACGCACGAGCGTGCGTTGCGAGCGACCGACGCAAAGAGCTAAGCGGGGTCAGCGCTAAAAGCACATCTTTCCCACAGTTGGGACAACGGCAAACTCTTGAACGAGGGTAGGTACAGATTTAGGTGAATATCAACTAGAGCATTTTCACAAGCATTTCCATGTACTGTAACATTCTTACGAATGGTGTAGGTATTGTATACTAGCAAAATTTCAAATAAAAAAAAAAGAGCGAGCCTTACAGTATTCGCATATTATATGATGTGTAACATCTGACATCTCACCCTGGTAATAAGCAACATTAACATTATATCCTGAAAGTTTATATAACAGCACATACACAACACTAGGTTAAGCGCATAATTATGCTTTCTCCTTATCTGTCTCTTTCTCGTCGCACACACACCACACACACTGTTGGCTGACAGTATCAACCTCATGAAAAATGGGTTGATACCATTTGACGGCCAACTCTACCACAGCACGCGCTCATTTGTCAAATCAAAAAGCGCGCGCTTTCTGTTACACACTTCCGTCTTTTTCTACGAAATCACTACCACAGATTGCAGGAAAGCGAGAATAAAGATGTTACACACCAAAAGTGGAAATGCTTTTGTAATGTAACGTTCTTGCGAATGCTAGACACTGTGTTGACGTAATGTTGAGCATTTACCTGTAACTCGTTCATAATATTTTACTTCACGCACCTTCGCATGTTTGGTTCGTGAGAGGGTGAAACATTAGAGCGGCTTGGTCCATGTTCTGTAATAAGTAAATGCTCAAGACTGTCCCGACCTTTAGTTAAACCATTTCTACTTATTTACACAGGACTTATTTTATGTAATTATGTAGGTTGACATGGCTCCTATAATTCAATTTATTATTATAGCCATAATTATCATAGCGATCGGATACCACCCCGCTTTGTTACCTCCGCGTGTCGTCTAACAGTTAACATTGGTATAACCTGTATCAATAAAGAATAGTAATGGCGTTTGTAGGCATGTCCTTACATGCCTACAACCGCCATTACGTTTCTTTATTGAAACAGGTTATATTATATTAGAGATTCATTATTGAAACAGTTTTAGTAGTTCTAGCGTTGCATATTCTAAATGAAAGCTTATAAATGTACAGCCGTTCTGTGCTATCTTTACAAAAAAGGAGCGCGGCACTATAATTTAGCTTTAAAGAATCCAACGCTGAATCACGGGCACTAAAAATTCACAAACATTTGAAAGCAAGTACATATCTACTTGCATAAATACCTAGCACCTAATTAAAATAATTTATCTATTCCTACCTACTTTGGTATTGCTCTATCCCTTGTAACATTTTTATGTGTGCCATCACCTGTTCATACACCAAAGTAGCATGGACAGTAGATAATACACTTTTCTTCTTTTATCTGTTTTATTCTTATTAGATATTAGAGTCTGGCTAACTACAATAGAATAAATGGGTAACCCCAAAAATATTTCTATAAATACATCCATTGACACAAGTCATTTTCGTTCAAATCAATTGTATAAAATTGGTTCACCAATGGTTTTGGTTTTCCATGTATAGATTTTTAAATATCAATATTTTTTGACTTCTGCGGAGGTAAGAATAGCCAGGCTTTTTTTAATAATCTCTTTTGGGAAACATTTATCGATAATTTTCTTTGGACATATTAATTGAAACAGAAGTTCTAAGTGCTTATAAGTATAAAGTTATTATATTGCTTACCTATACAAAAAAACAAACAGTTTAGCAAATCATTTAGTTAGGTACTGTAAAATTATTGGAATTTAAAAGCGTTATGTACTAAGTACATGGGTTTTTGGAATCTCATTTGGTACTGTAATTATTACTAGAACAGTCAGCTGATAACATATATTTACAACTTTTGAAATTATTGAGTTTTACTGCTGCTATAATTACATACGCCAGTATAGTTACATATAAAGTATCCCGTTGTGAGTGAAATAAAAACAAATATATAGTCAGAACCTTTGCTTGTGCTTAAGTTTGTCATGACTTAACTTCATCACGAAAGTTGGCAATTGACTCTTACGAAGTAGTAAGACGTTTGTGCTTTATGTAGGTACCAGCTGACAGTAACTAGCTAATAAATAACACCTCTTTACTCACACTTTAAAGGTGGGATAAGTAACATTCTGATTAAAGCCTAATTACTATGAAATGAAATCATCCATCACCATCATTCATCTGCAAAACAATATTTTCTCATAGAAGAGTTTACTGACATATCCTACTAAGAAATGTTCATAATTACAGGAACACAGCACAAGTTAATTCTATTATTAACAATAACATTACATAAGTACATCTAATAACACTAAAAAACCTTTACAGAACGTTGCAATCTACACTCAATTTCATTAGTGTTCGATCACTCTATTTTGTTTCATACACTCTTCACTCATTACGTTTTAACAGACTACATCATTTTTCTAGATAAAGATACTCTTTGGAATTGATATTATCAAACTTTTAAAAATAAATAAAAAGTAAAGCTAATGGAAAGGAAACAACCAATGAAAGGGCTCAGAAAGAGAGATGAACATCTTCCGAAAACGGTACATTTCGGGTGATGGTGATAAGATGGCGTAATCTGCGTGAGATATCCACCTCGCTTTCTGAGCATCAGCTTCCGTAACGGGCCCTAGGCGTAGATCCGCACCAGAGTGTCCCAGGAGGAGGCTCCGAGTGCGGTGCCGTCAGGCGAGCGTTGGACGCGTGACACGCGGTGCTCGGCGCCGCACAGCACGAAGGCACGCTGCCCGCGGAGAGCGTCCCACCCGCACAGTGTGTAGTCCCCGTAACCCGCGAACAGTAACCTCCCACTCACCGACCAGTCCACCGACGTGACAGCGAACAGGACGCTCTCCTTCGCATAGCGCGCGACCTCGCGATCCGCGCGGAGATCGAACAGCCGACAGGCGGAATCGTCCGAACCGGTCGCGACCGAGTCTCCGGATGGGTGGAAGCGGACGCTGTTGACATCAGATTCGTGAGCGTCGAAGGCTTGGACGGCGCGTCCGGTGCGCATGTCCCAGACGAGAGCCGCGCGGTCGCAGGCCCCGGACACGAACGTGTCTCCCGTGTCGGACGGCGCGAGGTCCAACGCTAGCACATCAGCTGCGTGAGCCTGGAAGCTCTGCAACAGCTGTCCGGACTCCACATCCCAAAGCGCGCACGTTCCATCGCCGGACCCGGTCAGCAACTGGCGGTCTGTATTGGGGAACAGGCAGCAGGAGATGTATGAGGTGTGGGTTGCTACGGTGCGTTTGCGTACCGAGGGCTCTTCTCCCTCGCCCGCCGCCCCCGCAGCTCCCAATGGGAAGACGGTGACCTTGTTGTCCAGCCCGCCGGCCGCTACCATGGTGCCCGAAGGTGCGTAGGCGCACGCCATCACCCAGGTGCTGGGCATGGAGAAGGTGGTTTCCTTTGTGCCTGCGTAAGCATCCCACACTGTTACTTTGCCATCCTGCAACAAATATGTTAAATTTTAGTTTTTAGACTGTCCCAGAACTAGTATTTTAAGCCTGAACATGGTGATTCTAACTATGAAAATGAACAATTATAGGGTTGTAGGATATTACATTAACCTCATTCAGAAATATAAACATGGTGTTAGCAGAGTCTTTTGAGTCCCTATTATTTTGTCACAAATGAGATAAAGACTAAATAGATACAGAAAAAACAAAACAAACCCTGACTACTGTAATCCCCAGGTTTGGTAGACAGACACCTCAAAGCACTAGTTTGATTTTCGAGGATGTTCAAGTAATTTTTACTTTAATAAATGTAATTAATATTAGTCAAGTTATCAAACATTACCAACCTGTGTGGAAGTGACTATGTGGCGCTTGTCCAATGACCAATCAAAGCAGAGTACTTTAGCGGTGTGGCCCTTCAATATCTTGCGAACCTTGAGGTTGGGGAGAACTATTGGTTCAAACCTGTCAGCGCTGCTAGTGACTGTGGAAGAATAAGCAAAATTAAAAAATATTTAACTTAACTTTAGAGTGCTTACAAGGTCATCATTGCCCACAGTTATGATGTGTTACATCTTTCCTGCTTCCTGCAATCTGTGAGAGTGATTTTGTGAAATGGGATGGAAGTGTGTAACAAGAAGGAAGCCGTGAAAGCTTGTACCAATCCATTTTCCGAGAGGTTGGTCCTGTCAACCAAAAGTGTGTGTGAGATGAGAAAGAGAAAGGGAAATAGAGAAGGAGAATGCATCAGCTGTGCACTTATTAACCTACAGTGTTGTGTATAAAGTGTGCTGTTATATAAACTAATTCAGGATATTGTTGCTTATCTCCAAGAGATTTTTAGATATAACATAATCATATATGTTACTGTCTATCTGTCATACTGTCTGACTTGCTCGTTTTTTATTTATACTACATTTACATGAATACTATGACAAAATACCAACCTTGCAAACATATTTTAAATGTTTGCAAGGTTGGTATTGGTTGGTATTTTGTCATAGTATCTTAAGTATTTTAATTTTATTAAGTATTTTTTAATGCAGATAAACATTCTTAAACCTGAATCTAGAATCAGAGTAAACAGGGATTGGAATGGATTGATCTCTCATTATTTATTTTTCTATTTGTTTATGGACAACAGCTTATTATGCTGATAAGATATTGCAATGTCAAAACTTCTAATGATTCATTTAATACAAATTTTAATACACTTTAGTTCCTAAAGCTATTTTGACAGTGGCCTCAATTCTGTTGGCACCAACCTAACAAATTTTAGCTAAAATTAGGTTTTGTCTGTCAAATTAACCTTTGGTATTCTGCTGCTACCAACTTATCCTAATTTAATTTATCTAGATAATTAAAGCGTTCCTAATTTAGTTAGCTGGTACCAACCAAATAGGTTTTACAAATGCTATGACTAACTAAATATATTTTAGACAATTCCTAATTTTAGAAATGTACCAACCGAATTGCCACCAATATCTATTTTGCTAGTATTTGATGTGGGTGCAGAAACAACTTCTGGCATTTGATTCCAGTTATGGACTTTGTTACTGAGGTAACAAAGTGGTAAATAATAATTTATCACTAAGGGATGAAACATTTCCAATCACTCTTATAAACATGAAAGCTTGAGTTTGATCACTGAATTCTATGTATGTAATAGGTCCTCCTCTATTTGAAACTCACGGGAGACGTCGTTCAACTTTTGGCGCTCTTCCTCAAGTTTCTGCTTGAGCGCCTCCACTTCTCTCTGGAGGGACTCCAGCGTCTCCTCGGGCGTCGCCGCGACCGCCGTGTCGGCCGCCATGTTCGCCAGCCCGGCCCTGCCTCGCAGAGGCCCGAGCCCTAGGGCGTGTACTTAAGCGATTACGATGCGCGTTCGGCGTTACATCGATTTGAGATGTAAGAGTGCCTCAATAGGTTCCTTCTAAACGCCTCAAGTAGATTGATGTATTTTACTGACTCCGTGTCCCAGGACTTGCAAGGGCAAGGATAAAGGTACTTGGTACACCACAGGCACACACACAATCCGCCTATCCGCTAGCGCAGCGCCAGCATATTTATGGCGCCAGCGATCGATCGATTTGCCAAATTATTTTAAGGCAAAAATTAAAATATTCGAACGGACGACGAAAGAAGAAAGAGAACAAACAAAACTGACGGATGACTGACGGACTATTGACTTGACTGCAGGTGACAGTGAGTGAAAAAGCCTGATTTGATTGATTGATTAAGAATCCCAGACGGATCGGCACCTCTACTCTATGGGCGGGCCGTTGGGTTCAAATCGAATGTTTTATTTTTGTTTACAAATTACAATTCTTTTCGTTTTCTGAACTGAATGAGTAAATTAAAATTTGTGTTGTACGTTTCAATTCAATGCAATTTTAAATGATAAAATATCTGACCGTCCTAATCTAATAATAGTGTTCTATCCATGTAAGTAAGTTCGATCGTCCGAGGGAACGATCAAAAGTGAAATAAAAATCGATGCTAATTTCCTACTCTCCTTATTTACAGTTCTCGGTAACTTTGTTTCGTTCGCCATGAATCTGCCTCTGCACGTAGAAGTCGTACAAAAACGACAAAGTCGCGCAAGCAAAGATCACATAAAAAGTCTCGTGCATGCATTTTTGGCAAACTTCACGTCGCTGACACCCGGCGCGAGCCTCCGAGAGAGCGAGCTGGACGGTCCCGAGCTGCGGGAGGAGGTGGAGGCGATCACGTTCTGCGACGTGGATCACGCGGCTGGGGCCGAGGTGCGGCTCACCGACACCGAGCTCACGTTCCACGTGTTCAAGTTGGACGCGTACGGCGCCGAAACCGACACGATGACCGACTCGAGCTCCGGCGAGGAGTTCGCGGCCGCCGAGGTGTGGGCGCTGCCCGCGCAGGCGCTGCACGGGCTGTGGGAGAGCCTCGTGTTCGACTCGCGGCTCAAGGAGGACACGGTGCGGTTCGTGGAGACCGCATTCGAGTTCGCGGAGCGCGGCGTCGACCCCAACGTGGTCGGGTGGAACCGCGTCGTGCTGCTGCACGGCCCGCCCGGCACCGGCAAGACGTCGCTGTGTCGCGCGCTCGCGCACAAGCTCAGCGTGCGGCTCGGCGAGCGCTTCCCGCGCGCGCGACTCGTCGAGATCAACGCGCACGGCCTCTTCTCCAAGTGGTTCGCGGAGAGCGGCAAGCTGGTCGCGCGCCTGTTCGAGCGCGTGCACGAGATCGCGGCCGACCCGCGCCTGCTGGCCTGCGTGCTGCTGGACGAGGTGGAGTCGCTGGCGCACGCGCGTCGCGCCGCGCTCGCCGGCCTCGAGCCGAGCGACTCGATCCGCGCCGTGAACGCGCTGCTCACGCAGCTGGACCGGCTGCGGCGCTGTCCGAACGCGCTCGTGCTGACCACGTCGAACGTGTGCGGCGCGATCGACGTCGCGTTCGCGGACCGCGCGGATATCAAGCGGCGCGTGGGCCCACCGAGCGCGCGCGCCGCGTACGAGATCCTGCGCGGGTGTTGCGCGGAGCTGATGGCGCGCGGGGTGGTGGGAGCGCGCGAGCGAGTGTTCGCTCTGCGCGCGCTGGAGGGGTCGCAGTGGGCGCCGAGCGCGGCGGCGGAGGCCTCGCTGCGGCTGTGGGAGGTGGCGGGCGAGGCGGCGCGCGCGCGACTGTCGGGGCGGGCACTGCGCCGGCTGCCTTTCCTAGCGCGCGCGCTGCACTCGGGCTCCACGGGGACGGGCCCGGCCCCGGACCTGCGCACGTTCGTGGCGGCACTGAAGGCAGCGCTGAGGGCACACTTGCAGGATGCGGAGGAGTTCCTCGCCGATGATGACGTCAATCCCGCCCCGCTCACCAACGGCACTCACTGATTTAAAAACGGTCTACGCTGTGAACTAGTGTTACGTGTGATTTTCTCTAGTGTAGTAAGATTTTTGTTTTAATTGATTTAATTTAATTCAATGGTAACTATTTGGGTAACGTTAAGATTTGATATTAGATTTTTGTATAGTTACTATTGTTAATGCATTGTATGTATAGCTTTGGTGAGAAAAGTACTAGTAAGTTTAAACTTACACTAGGTAAACCGGGCTAAACATAGTTAGCTATGTCTGCAGGTCTGACATTGTATTGTTAAGTACTTAAAATGTATTTATAAAAATATTACTTTATTATACTCGACTGTTTAACTTAAGTTAGAATCATCCTTGAGAATCCCTGTAAAAATGTTCAGTCCAGAAGATGGAGCTTTTCAAAATGGTTAGGATAGAAAATAAAACATGGTATTTAAGTACAGTAAACATTTATTAGGTTTATTTTACACTGTAAGCATAGGTTGGTCTCCATCCAGACACCACTCCAGATCTCTGGCCAAAGGACTGCAGACAATATAACTCAATTCAAATGTTTTTTTATTCAATAGATTCAACAGCGAATTGATCTTACATACTCCGTAATTTTAGTTTAACATTCTTTAAAGCTATGGTAACGTCATACCAGACTGCTACCGGCCTTGCATGCATTGATAACATTGCGATTATCAAACTTGCTTCTGACAAAAGAACATCTTTAGAAAAGAATATTATTTTTATGTACACTCATGTTGTAGAAATCATTGTTTCTATACAGAAATAGAGCTATTCTCATTTGAGAAACGGTTTGTCTTGAAATCAAAATGTATTTTACAATAAAATCACAAGTACTTTGTTAATTATCTTATATACTAGGTGGATGTAGGAATTTATTTTATCCTTAGTCAAAGAAAAAAATATTCAATATTGGTCTTCATTGGTAAAATGGCACTAAGTCCCAACAGTCACATAATGCTAATTAATACTGTGCGAGTGAGAGGTCATAATTAAATCCGCCAGTTTGTTAAAGTCATGTTCTCCTACTTGCACCATATTGCTATTAGCATTGTGCGAATGAGAAGGCATGACTAAAACTGCTATTTACAATTCGTTTTTATAAACTGGTTATAGCATGTGTCATCATCCCAGGATCCTCAGATTAAAGGATGATTCACGCTACACCGTGTCGCGCGTGACCTTGCCCCGGCCGGGGCAAGGTCACACATGGTATACTTTTTGTATGAAGTGATTCATGCCTGACCGTGCCCCGGGTGCGCTACCGGGACTCTGCCGGGGCACGGCGTTGAAATGTCGGTGGGTATTGTTTCCCGGCTCCGGCACGGTCCGGCCCCGACACGTTGTAACATGAACATGGGCATATGCAGTCAGGGCAGAGCAGTCAACGTCAAATCTTAGTGAGGTGAGCAGCTCAAGAGCAAAATGGATGATGAAAAATTATTAGACTGCTAATCGTTCGATTGGAGATATAGATAGGCTTTTGAAATCTTGTAATTTTTTTGGTTATGTCTAGTTTTACTTTTTCAAGTAAAGAAGTAAAGCATTCTTTAGACATTCTGAAATAACCATAAAACTTGCTCTCGTCATCTAATTATTCTTTGTAAAGTAAAGCAAATTCTCCTTCTGCTTCTCGCTTTCTCCAGGATGGATGTACACCCCATCTTCTTTAAGTAGTTTCGCTTCGTTTTTCCAATACTTCGTCATCGATGGCAATTGCAATAGCTGCTAATTCGAATTGTGAAAATTGCATATTTACTTAAGCGTCAAGTCTATCGACAGATGAAATCACTAGCTGACAAAAACCACATAACACAGATATAGTCGTGCAAATAATACACCCAAATAGCCCGCTGTAACATGAATGAATGCGCCCGGCCGGCGCACGGTGGACGTGTCCCGGCCGAGGCCCGGACCGGTCGCGACACAGTGTAGAGTGAATCATCCTTAAGTCCCAATTGACGACAAAAAACACGGTTTCGTTGATAGAATGTCGCTAAGTCTATAGCCACAAGATTGGTATAACTCGTTTAATGTCCTGTCACTCACAAAATACTATAAGCAATATTGTGCAAATGACTAAAATCGCCATTTTGTTTTAAATGTTGTCCTCTCACTCGCACAATATTGCTATTAGTGATGTGCGAGTGAGAGGGCATGACCAAAACGGCATTAGATTTATGAACAGGTAATGGCATGTGTCATCGTCCCAGGATCCACAGCATGTTGAGTCCCGCGGGCCCGAGGTGCAGCCGACAGAGCGCGGGCGGCGAGCGGCGCGCGGCGGCCGCTATGAACAGCAACAACGAGTGTAGTAGGTTATTTCGGCCCGCGCCCACTTCTAGGGTCTCCTCGCCTAGAAATAACATATAATTTTTAACAGACTTCAAAATAGGAGGATGTTGTTACCTCAGAACCTGGTCATTGACTGGTGAACCGATTTGGAAAATCGGCCCTCCTAAACAAAAAACAGGAGGTCAAGAGATTTTTATGGCCTAAAATTTTATTTAATTAAGTCTCTTTTCTTTTTAGTTTTTAAAACATTATCATATGATATAAGACTGGGAGTGACATCTTAGGCTGTTCAATGTGCAGGCCAAAGCCAGAAGATGAGTTAAAATGGTTATAGACTGTTTTAATAGATACTGATTTGTCGGATCCCGCATCTCTGCTGATCATCAGCTGCAGGCACGTTAGAGTACTGTACTGTATAAAATATTCACTCAAAATCGGATATTTACCCTTATATGTGAGTTTTACTTGTTCACGACATTTCGGCACGAGATAAACTAATTGCGAGTGGATCTTATTGCAGACAAAACGGTCTCCCCTCTTCCTCAGACTTTTACTTAAAAGAACGAAGTAGAGGGTAAACAGTTTTGATCATGGCGCATGCAGCTGTGCCGAAATATCTGGTAGAAATAAAACTTATCATGATAAAGATCCAGTTTTAGATGAAAATGATGTTCAAAACCATGATATGTTCAGAAGTTAGTAGATACCTAGCAGTAGCACGTAGTGAGGCGGGGAGCGCGTCACGCGGCGTAGCACGAGTGCGTTGAGCGCGCGCGGCGGCGGGGAGGGCGCAGCGGACACGTGCTGAGCGCTGAAGGCCGCGCCGCCCGGAGTGGGAGCCAGCAGGTCGAGGTAGGCCGCGAACAGATGCGCCAGCAGCTCTGCGTCTGAGGGCCGCGTGGGATGCCAGGTGCTTCCGCCGCCGTCCCACCGATACGCTCTCAGGCAGCCGCCGCGACTCAGCTCTGTGGACGACGCACACATCGCTATAGTTACTTCTTTCATCATGGCAAAGGACGCGTCACGCTTCATGTACTCTGAATAAAGCCTGTCGCGAAAGCTAGCGGAGATATTATTAAGGGACGGTTTTTTTTGCAAACCATATAGAAGCGTCTACATATTTTGCAAGGGATGACGAAGCTCCTTCCTACTCCGTCTCCAGGGTTGGTCATTCGTCTAGTTTTCTTATGAATGTCTGAAAAAATCCGATGTTGTGCTTTGGAGGGTTGATGCCAAACTTTGTTACGGCATTAGTGTTGAACAAATGTTTATGTTGCAACCACGGGCAGCAGCTAGGGTTGAAACAATTGTGGTCGCGGAATGACTGAATGCTTTGGAAGTTGCCACCAAATAGCCACGGCAGTTTTTCAAAACGAGCCTCACTTGGTCTTAAAATTCCTAAATATCCGCGTTCACATTACGACACGCCACATTAACAGTATCCACGCACTGATATAATGAAACGCGCACACTGACTAACAATGGGATTCCACGACGAAGAGAGTCTAAAACAGTCTTCTCGATTGGAATTCGCGTTACTCTTAATTTTTATTGTCTCACGGATTGAAAATAACCGAAAGTCGGGAATCAGTTAAAAGATAATACGTTAACTACTAAAACATTACGAATTCTGATCGCGATAGTTAAAAAAGACTTGATGAAAGGAAATAAATTGTATAATGACAGTAGCTAGTGGTCTTAAATATGGGGGATTATATATTGAACAGAAATATTGCTATTTCCCTGCACATAACGATGATAAAATTATGCTATGATGGGACCGGGATGATACATAAAACGACCGCTCGTTGCAGTTGTGTAATTGCAACTGATCATTACATAGTATAAAATAAACTCGCTTTCCGCTGTCTGTCTGTCCCTATGTATGCTTAGATCTTTAAAACTACGCAACTGATTTTAATGCGCTTTTTTAATGGATAGAGTGATTCAAATGGAAGGTTTATATGTATAATACATGCATAATATAGTAGATTAACACTGATAATTTTAGAGGTTTCCAATGTGGTGTCGTAAATAAACTCATTTGCGCTTACATTGCAAACGCTGTCTGAACCCTACGAGATAGATCAAAATAATGTACTACAGTATTGTTCACCCTCAAAAGGTCTACAAAAAAGTCCCTGATGGTACATATGGCTATCTCTTAGGGATAACCATTCTGTAGCATAATTATTATCAGCAATGCACCCGTGCGAAGCCGGGGCGGGTCGCTAGTTGATTACAAACTATAAGTGTGTAGGTATGCTACAATGCTAAATGTGCGGCCCGGCCCGTACATGATAGAAGAAATAATGATGAGTAAAAGTTACCTTTGATCCTGTCAACGACGTACTGTCTATCGGCGAAGGGGCGTAGGAAGGGCAGCAATGGGCCTTCGCCCCCCGTCCCCCCACCCCCCGCTTTCTCCAGCGCCGTCAACTCGCGAGCTACCCTCCCAACTATTGTCACGTGCAGCCACTGGAAAAAGAAAAGTCTGTGTTACATCCTACAAAACGAAAATTATTGTCGATGTTTTTTTGGGTTAATAGCGCTGTAAAAAGTGAACCGATTTAGATTAAACTTAGTATAGTTTCAATCTGTGACCTGGAATAGGACATAGGCGAGGCTAGTAATGTTATATAAAGTTCTGCGTGAATGTTTGGATGAATGCAAGAGCTGTCGCCCTTGTCGCCCTAATAGACAGTCTATCTATCTGTTTACTCTTATCAAGACCCTCTTTCTCCCTAATGCGTGAAATGAGAATTGAACTTTTATGTGGGTCTACGGTCTCTTGGAGCTGTTAAAACTGTTGCGACCGCTACAAAGCTCTATTTGTTGGCAGTCAGAAGCATTAAATAATCATCACAATGCCATCTAGTATCGAGTAGATACACTACAAAGTAGGCGTATTTAATGTGTAAGAGCAAACGAGATGGCTATATCTCTCTCTTACAAGCTCACTCTCTTACTCTATATTAGCGCGCTACGGTTTTGTTCTCGAACGTTCGAGTAGCTTTTAGGTTTTACGCGACGTACTCGACGCTCATATAAAAGCGACGGTAATGTGCGAATGCAGTCTATTCTCGGCTTAATAAGTGATAAAAGTGCGATAATATCGAAGCGTTATCAGTTGTGTTGTAGTGATGTGACATTTATTGTATTCTATTAGGAAGTATACTAGTAGAATCAGTGGATTAAGTTTTGTGTGTGGTCACTTTGAAATAAAAGTTACAATATGGTAAAATCGATCGGTTTCATTAATTTATCAGTACCTGGCTCGTAACAAAACATAAAGCTCAACGCAATAAAAAATACGGCCATTTATGACGTATATTTTAACACTAAAAATCCAAGCCTGGCTACTTCAGTATTTCCCGTTGACCTAGTATCATGAAATTTGCCAATAAGGTCTCGTAACACGAGTAAAGAAAAATCTGAAGATCATTAATTTGTAGTTCGCTATTACAAACATGTATTTGCTGTTGGAGAATTTAATATATAATAATAATAAGTAAACAAGTATTGTTGAACAATGCACACAACACCTTTTAGCTCCATACTAAGTAAGCATAGCTTGTACTATGGGAACAAGATGACTGATAGAATACTTATCGACCTCTGTGGCGCAGTGGGCGAGGGTCGGCCTGCGGGTTTGTATGATGTGCAAATATTTGTCTCGAGTCTGGGTATTATTTTATCTATAATAATCTGGGAGGGAATCTAACCCACAACTTACTGCGTAGCTGGCAGCTGAGAGACCAGTACAATCGGACCCTAGGACATTCCCCTGCTACATTTTTTTTATTATTACCATTTAGAAGCGATTGATTTAGCAAAATGAAGACCAGAGTTGTTATATACAAGAACGAAAATAAATAAATAACGCCGGACACTTCACACAACATCATCTGTAGGGCGATTATGGAACTCTTGATACAATCAATGTCTATCAGTTTCGATTAGCAATCGGCATCAATGTCTATCAATTTCGATTCTATTATTTCAATCAATCATATAGGTACGATGTATTTAAATGCTTAGTACGCTAAACACGGTTCCTACCACAATCGTTCTTTGTAAATTGGTCGAGCTATAGTTTGACACCAACTTCAAATTGTAACTAGGGATAGAAGCTGATACAAATCGCAGCGATCAGTAATACCAATTCATCTATAGTAACTGAAAGCTATTAGTATCAATGTTTTGATAGTATCATAGTTCCATAATCGCCCCACTGATCTTAAAGTAAGCAGAGCTTGTGTTATGGGTACCACAAGACTGATATACTACTTATATACTTATTTTTTTAAATGCATTCATATTATACATGGAAACATCCGCAACCTATTGCGTCTAAAGGACCAAAGAGGTCCTACTTAAAAACAGATACTTACAAGTCTCAGGTTGAGGTTGTACTCGGTGAGTCGTTGTGGGTCGACGTGCAATCGGCGCCAAACCGGTGCTCCTCCACCCTCGGCTTCCTCTTGACTCTCCTTAGCACTACGCTCTGGAACAAACATTAAATAAGAACAACTAGGCTTACAGAGTTAATAAATAATAGGAAAAAAAAACTAAAGAGTAGAAAATAATTTTAAATTAAATCTAAAAACATAATACTAATATAAAATAGTTATATGTCAAATAATTACAAACAATCTCATTTTTCTTAATTTAAATTCATCAACTGTTATAGAAGCACCCAGCAATAGCTTTATCAATATAGACCTAAATGTAGTGGGACTTTCTATGATTTTTAAAGCTTTGAAAATCCATTACAAAACATTTAAGAGATGGACAAATATTTAGTACTATTACGCAAATCTATTCCTAATAAGGACGACACTATGCAGACGCATTCATTAATTTTATCGCATCATTAATTCATTAACAACGCCATTGTCCATCTGTTTAATGTTTTTAGTTGCATAGAAGGTCAGACAGCCGTTACAACATGTCTCTCCAACTGAGGCGAAACATCGGAAAAAAACTGGTAAATATATGTAAATAAGTGTAATGCATGTTTACGTCAAGTAGGATGGGTTTCAAAGTTCTATGAGACACATCGGCCTCTTCTTTCTCCTAAGGAACTCTGTAATCAATAACGTTAATAGTGTATGTACCGGGTCATTAAACAGATGGACAAATATTTAGTACTATTCCGCCAATCTATTCCTAAAAAGCATAGAATATTACTAAATTACTAAATATTTGTCAATCTGTTTAACGTTTTGTAATGGATTTCTGCAAAGTCACGTTTGAATCAAATATCTATGTACCGGGTAACACGGCGAGTTGGTGCTGGCGAGCTGGCGTAGACAAGACGCGGGCTCCCTCCGGCCCCGCGCCCCGCGCCGTCGCCGCCCGCGTCTCCGCCTCTCTGCAACACACAGCTTCACTTAGCCAGAGAGATACCAACGCTATACTTCTGGCTTTATAGCTCAGTTTGTAATAGCTTTCCCTGCACTGTAAGTTGGGATGAACATTAAGTCGATGTTTCATTATAAGATTCGAAAGTTCCCTTATTCTATTTGACGAACTCTATGAGCAGTGGGCCAATGTCTGGTTGAGATGCAGAAGGTTGCGGGTTTGATTCTCGCCACGGGACAAATGTTTGCATGATCTGCAAGTATTCGTCTCGGGTCTGGGCGTTTCTATTATTAATATGAATATCAGTCATGTGGTACCCATAACACAAGCTCTAATTACTTTGGGGTCAGATGATGCTGTGTGAAATGTTCGGCATTATTTATTTATATATTTATTCATCTGTCTGTCCGCCTCTAATCAAAACTCTTGCTCGCAGACTATAATTTTGTCTTGATTACATTTACCACGATAGTATATATTCGTAGCCCCAACAAAGTGATGCGAATAAAAACTTCGAAAAAAAACAGTTTTGGAATATATTTCTCCTACATGTACGGTGGGGTTGTTTTTTTTATTTTGATACCCATTACATTGTATGTTGTTGGACAGGTATTTTATGATATTAGGAGGTTTCTTTAACAGTTTTTCTATGCAGATATTCGTTTGATTAAGTATTAAGCTTCAAAGTGGTTACTTTTGATAGGGATCAGTGTCGTCTGTTAAACCGTTGTTCGGGGAATTGTTTTTACAACTGAGATACCTAACATGCATTCTGCCAACTTATTTTAATTGTAAGTGGTACCTAACATTTCTGCAGGTTGTGGGTTAGATACGCAGACTGACAAACATTTCAAAAATTAACGTAGATGGGTGCATTTGTGGGCGTTAGGCAGTTTGGCTTTCACTTATTTAGTGTCAGGCCGGGGATCTCCTATATCTCCTATATCTGGTTTTTACGCCAAATACAGAGTCGTATTGGGTGGTGTCAACACTTACCTTATATAAGCCGCGAGTGCGCGTCCATCAGATATAAACTCGTCGGGGGTGGCGCGACTTTCTGCGGGAGAGGGGGGTGCGGGGGGCGAGGGAGGGGAATCCGTAGCACGCCAGCTACGCTGCGGGGACAATGACCCCGGCTCGTCGGACAGAGCTGATGATGTCCGAACTGGGCTGCAGTCCGATCTCAGCACGAATGATGAGTCTGTACAGGTTTTTATTTAATAGATACAGTTTCACAATTTCAATTGAACGCTTCGGTAACCTTCGTGTTTCTGGTGACTGGCGAGTTGTAACGAGCCGCGGGAGGGTCATTGGTTGTATAATCGTACTAATTCAGAAACACGAACGTAGCCGAGGCGTTATTTGTTTCTCAACTTAGTGTTATAACAATCAAGAATCCAATAATAAATGGATGTTTTTGTAATGTCCTCTCACTCGCCCAAACTATTAGCAATATTGTGCAAGTGAGATGAGAGGCATGACTAAATTCACAATTTAGAAAGTTTCCTTATTGAAACAGGTTATCCATACTAGTATTGTAATTTGAAAGTGTTTCAGTCTGTCTGTTTGTTGGTTACCTTTTCACGGCTAAACGGTTGAACGGATCTTGACGAAATTTGGTAAGAAGATAAATTGTATTTTAGGGACGGACATGTACTGAAGAAAAACTCAGTGACTAGAGACAATCTCAGTGATCTGAGGAGAAGCCAAAGTTTAGGTTAGGTGAGAACCCAAAGTTTACTCGACAATCCGATTTCAATCATGATAACACCGTTTAATTAAATTTTCTAATGGCCTTCGTGGAATGGACCAAGAATCGTCGAATTCAGCTGAATTGATAAGTAGTTATTTCGTTGTCAAATTCCAAATGTACTTACCCAAATGGTATCATTTGTTGTTGAGCAATATGACATTGATTATTTTTGGTCATTTTGCGAAGAAAATATCGCGCTCTTATAATATTAATTTTTCCCGAGTTATTTCGGGTTTTATGTGTAACTTTTGTGATTTTATTCAAATTAAGCTAGAGTTATTGACTCGGATGTGAAAATTGGATTAAAAGTTTTGTGTTTCGAAATAATCAAATTAAAAAATAATACGTAAGGTTATTTTAAAAAAGACACATTTTTTTTATAAAATAACATATATGACGAATGACAACATACGACTATGGCACTATAAACAATCTAAACACTTGACATAGACAAAACTGACATCATTATGACACATAACATGACATTAAAGAAGAACATTACGATTTAACTTTTAAAACTATCATGGTTTTGCACATAATTTTCACTCAAAACGGGATATTTACCATGATATATGAGTTTTTCTGCTTCTCGATATTTCGGCACAGTTGCATGCGCCATGATCACGAGATAAACTGAAGTCTTTGCGGGTGGATGTTATTGGCAGACAAAACGGTCTACCCTCTTTCTCAGTCTTTTACTGCGAACATTACCCCTACCATCACCCTCGGCAGCTTAACTCGGTTGTAATGTCTCTCACGAACCGTGCTTTCGACCTATGTGATGAGTACTCCATAAAGAGTGAGCTAGCTCATGTTCAGCATGTCCTACGTAAAAATGGATATAAGCTTCGATCTTTTCCAGTTAGACAAAGGCCTAAACCCCACAGATGTATAGTAGAACGAAAACCTGCTTTTCTACCGTACATCAAAGGAGTGACTGACAAAATTGCGAAAACCCTGCAAAAATTGTCCATAAAAACAATTTTTACTCCTTTAAAGAAGATCTCACACTACCTGCGCTCACCTAAAGATAAGATTCCTCTTCAAACACCAGGAGTGTACAAGATTGACTGCAGCTGTGGGAGCTCTTACATCGGCCAAACAAAACGTACCATAGCCTGTCGAGTGACAGAACACATCCGGGCGGTCAAAAATATGGACACACAAAAGTCGGCCATAGCTACACATCTACTAGAATCTGGCTCAAACCACTGGATCGAGTTACACAATCCACAGGTAATCTCAACTGAAAAACATTACATCCCAAGATTGGTACAAGAGGCAATAGAGATTACCAAACACAGGAATTTCAATCGAGAAGACGGTTTTCAATTGTCTGGAGCCTGGAACCCTGTGGTGAGGATGTGTGGAAATCGTAAAAGTGAGGTACCAGTTATGCGTCCAGATACCGTGAGTGTTGTGTGTCGTAATCGTGATCGAGTTGTTAGTGACAGTGAAACCGGTAGTAGGGGTAATGTTCGCAGTAAAAGACTGAGAAAGAGGGTAGACCGTTTTGTCTGCCAATAACATCCACCCGCAAAGACTTCAGTTTATCTCGTGATCATGGCGCATGCAACTGTGCCGAAATATCGAGAAGCAGAAAAACTCATATATCATGGTAAATATCCCGTTTTGAGTGAAAATTAACATTACGATTGTCAAAGTTGTTGGTCATTCCAAAGATCAAGAGTGAAATAAGAGAGAATAAGACGATATATCGCTTTGCACTTTTGCCGAGTAGACTTAGATCAGAGCGGTCTGGTTTCCGCAACTAGGTAATCCTGTGTTTTAGGTGATAAGAGCTTAAATGAAATATTATAATATTGAAAACAATTAAATGCATAGTTATATAATGTAAACAAAGTAGACCTAAGTCATAGTGAAAAATCAGAAAACTTAAACAACTCTTAAAACTAAATTAATTACAATTAAAATTTATTTACACACAATTAACAACTTCTTCTTCAAGAAAAGTGGAGCCAAATCACAACGAACTGGTATCCAAGAGATGGCAAGAGATGCCGAGCACGACAACAAATGCGCTGGGAAGATGAGCTGAAACTTTCTACTAAATGGAGGAGAGTTGCTCAAGACAGGAAGCAATGGAAACTACTACTGGAGGAGACATTTGCCAAAAGGCACACTAAGTTGAGCGACATCCTATAGCCAATCAAATCAAACAATACAGTCATAAAGATCAATCTCACCCAGTTTAACTGGCTAAACAAATAAATAAATAACAACTTCTCTGTATCATCATAAGACATACTTTGAAGGGAATATTTAAGGATTGTCTTACAATTACTGTAATTAAGAGCATAGATATTGACCAACGCATTCACTATATTTTAGAGAAGCAGACCGAGGAACATATAAAATTTAGATGTTAAAGCATGTTTAGAGCCTGTTTGTTGAGGGCAAACTATATCCTTCCGTCTTTTGTTAGTAAGTGCAGTGCTATATGGAAGGGCTGTGCTGCTTTAGTACTATGCTCATTATAAATAACTGCCGAACTGTTAGTACGCTACCAGATTGATAGAGGAGGCTAGTGGGAAAAATGAAAGGGCGAAAAGTGGCCACCTTAATTATGGCTCTTAGAGCTCTCTCAGTAGTTAGTAACAATGTTTTACCTGCTCCACCCCATGTGGTTATACAGTAAGTTAGAGTTGATTGACATAGAGCAAAGTAGCATGATCACCCTGTCACTATTTGTCAGATGATGACAAATAGTGACAGGGCGAATCTTAATCAGTTTTTAGGCAGTGTTCAAGTTGGGACGCGTTTTTAAGAAAGGCCATTTATTATTATCAATATTCATATAGATAAGTTTTTTTAATAAGCACTATATGGGTTTGTGTGAAGTACCTAATGTATTTTGACTTTCAATTCAAATACAGCTAGTTTTTTGACTTTTTTTTAGATGAATCGTTTGGTTTATGGATTCCCAATGAAAATTGCATTCAATAGAGTCATGGGTTTATAGTAGTAGCAACAGAGGGGATTGTGTCTGGTGAGGATGTCAATCCTTACTAAGCCGAGAACGAGAGTCAATAATAATAACGGAAACCTAGTGCCCTACCAGTTACTTGTTACATTGTATAAGAGATTGTAATTTTATAAAAGTACTAGCTGCTGCCCGCGGCTTCGCACGCTTGGTAACAACATGAAAAGTAGCCTATGTCCTTCTACAAAGTCCCATATATCTCTATACCAAAATTCGTCAAAATCGGTTCAGTACCGAAATAATAAGAGAACAAACTACTTAATTCAAACAATTAGTCAGTTCAATTTATTTTGAATTCAAGATTTTTCCTGTTAATAATTTATATTTAAACTTCATCAAAACGTGTTAGGCGTGAAAACGTAACAAACAGACAGACAGAGTTACTTTCGGATTAATAATATTAGTTAGATTGTGAAGCAAGAATAAGTGAAAAAAAATTCTTAAACTATCATGGTTTTGAACATAATTTTCACTTAAAACGGGATATTTACCATAATATATGAGTTCACGAGAGATCACGAGATAAACTGAAGCTTATCTCGTGATCATGGCGCATGCAACTGTGCCGAAATATCGGGAAGCAGAAAAACTCATATAGGTATCATGGTAAATATCCCGTTTTAAGTGAAAATCAAGAATAAATGATTCGTGAAATGAATAAGGAGTTATTGCTTTAATTACCTAGATCAGAGTCCTTTAGTCCGAGTAGCAGTTGTTGTCGCGGCGAGAGCGCGTGTGCGGGCCCGGTGGCGGCGGGCCGGCGCGCGAGCCGCAGTGCGTGCTGCGCGCAGTTGGCGGCCAGCACGCACGCGCCCACAGCCTCCGCTATTGCCGCACCTGACATGCAACTGCCGCACCACCATCTGACATCAAACACATTCAATTCCTATAGAACAGAGCTAGCAAACAAGCATATGGCACACCTGTAAGTGGTAAAGAAATATGGTAAGTAACAGATATTGAGTCATAGTTCATAGTTGTTTATTCCATTGACAAATTACAATGTATGCCGAAATATAAATTACTAGCTGTCCGCGCGCAAAAGTAGCCTATGTCACCCAGGGATAGTGTAGCTTTCCAACGGTAAAATAATTTTTCAAATCGGTCCAGTAGTTTCCGAGCCTATTCAATACAAACTAACAAACAATCAAATCTTTCCTCTTTATAAAAGTATGGATAGAACGTAAAATAATTATAGATATTAATGAATTATGGTAAACATGCAATATATTATAATGTCAATACCTAACCTAACAATAAATAGTCAGAACATTTTAATGTGATCAATCAAGAAAATCAATAATTATAAAATGGTTCAAAGTTCATCCAGCGAATAAAGACATTTCTCCAGAAGAAAAGACTTCAACTCAACCTTTAGTTTTGTTCTTTAGTGAATAATAGATTTCAGTCATCCAGTATGTTCACATATTTCACTAAAATCTTAGCATTAATCAAGTTTATTTATTAGTTTTCAAGAAATTCGTTAACAGTGTAAAAAGTTCTGTCAAAAAGCATAATTTTTTTTTTTTTTCATAATGCCTTTTTGGCATGTCTAGCTGCTGCACGCGTGGTACCTACTTAAAAATTGGCCTATGTCCTTCTTCAAGGTCCTATCTATCTCTATACCAAAATTCATCAAAATCTGTTCAGTGGTTTAGGTGTGAAAACGTAACACACAGACAGACAGATAGACAGAGCTACTTTAGCATTTATAATATTAGTAGAGATTTGGCCACATACTGCAAAAGTTATATTTTTATATAAGGCAGTTCTAGGCACTCTTGAAAGAACAATAGAGTGCTAAGTAGTTGAATCTGAGATAATAACGGCCTTTGTTATGGTTTTTATAGAACAGAGCTGGCAAACAAACATGAGTGTAAATGGTTACAGTGACTTATGATGCTTGTATTATATATAACACTAGGGAGTATACCACACATGTTGTCAGCCCTAGATATAAATTCTAGATAATTACATTTACTCTTTTAAAAATAAACACAGCAATGCTTACACGCTACTGCTTTGAGACGGAATATCTGGCACTCTGGTAGAACCCACCAAAACAAGACTCTTTCTATAGAGTCCTAGCACTAGGTAAAGAAAAAGATCAAACAAAGCTGGGACTGATAACATGCCTTACGAAACATAGAAGTATTCAAATAAAAATTTCATTGTGGTCACCTATCCAGGTAGGTACCTTGCAGAGTGTTGGTTAACTTTGTTGCTGTTAGGAGTATCTATGCATTAGTTAAGCTACAAGTGCATAATGTATAATAATCATAAGTAACGTAAAGATCTCTACACATAGGTAACTTATGCAAGGAAGGTTCCTATAATATGCAAATAGTAGCAGCTGGCGGTTAAATCCTTACTCCATTGGAAACTGTTTTGTTGTATAAGTTTCATACCAATGACTCCCACCACCACCCATTAAAATGTTCCCATAAAAACATTCACACCCCATTTTACCCCTTTGTAAGGGTTATTTTGAATAATACTGAAACACGTGTTCATTTATTTTGCATTTTAATTATCTAAATCAAGTTTCAAGCAAATCGCACTACGTGTTAAAAAGTTTCATACATTCCTTTTTACCCCTTTTCAGCCTTTTCAGCCATACAGAAAAAAGCTAGTGAATGTGACTAACGGATGATATTTTAAAGGACTGGGTCTTATCAAACAGATCATGTTGTGATAGGTTAGTATGTAAACTCAATGGGTGGCCGTAGTGACCTGCCTCAGAGAAGAGGCCTGTTGGCCTGGCTGTCTCATGATTAACAACGTATTATAGAAAATAAGTGCAGCGTTTGATACAGAATAGACCGGTCTTCATCGCTCAGGATTCGTTATATCTTTGAGGTTAGAATGTTGTGTATTACTTACAGATCGTAGGTGAGCACAGCTAACAGAGTACCATTTATGATCAGCCATTTCAGGGACTCTGCACGCTGTTTATTCGCGTAGTTTAGGTCAATTGTGCGCCTCACTAAGCTGGTATTTGGGCTTTGGCACCTGAAAAGTTGTTTGTTATTGTTTTTAAATAACCCGAGTAGGTACTTACCAACAACTTTTTTGTAGATCTATTTATATTACTTACATTTTAGATGTATTTCGAACTGTAGCGGTAATGTAGGCAGGTATCTACTTATCACATCTTATTTTAAAACTCGTAAATAAATTTACAAACGAATTTATCAAAACAAAATAAATAAAAACAACCACAAACTATAGGATGCGAAACAAACTAACCTCATAACTTATGCTCCTGATCCTAACAGTCCTACATAACTAACTAACCGTAACCATGGCCGACATTCGACAATCACTGAACTTTCAATTCAATCCTGGCCGATTTATAGTCTATAGAGAGCGAGAGCACTAACATAGTTAACAGTTCCTCTCCCCCTTCTTTCATATTTCTTTCCTATCCGATCAACTCATGTTTGAGCTTGACTTTAGTTCCGGTAGCACGAATTGGAGGGTGAAAAGGCTTAAATCTGGTAGGGTTTTGCTTCCTGATTACATATTATCACTTTTAACTTTAGGAAATCCTTAGTTTTCGAGAAAATACGAAAACATTTCTACCCTCTAATCAGATAAAAAAGTGAAATAAAACGTAAATATCTACAGATAATAACCAAATTTGTCGTATTTGTTGTCTGTGGTTCAACATGTTGTGCAAAATTGATGTGTACGAAACGTAAAAAACTTGTCATGTGTCAGTGATTTTGTTATGGCTTCTTTCGACGACTTTGGCTTATCTTCACTTCACTTGGTTAGGTTAAGTTGGAGTACAGAAAACAACGCGCAAGGCGAGCGAGCGAAGCGAGCGTGCCGCGGCAGAGGCCGCCGCAGCGCCAGAAGAATAATACAAGGTCAAGGTAGGAGCATTTGAGGTTAGAAATGTTTTATTATTTTCTCGAAAACAAAGGATTTCCTAAAATTAAAAATGGTAAATATGTAATCAGGAAGCAAAACCCTACCAGATTTGAGCCTTTTCACCCTCCAATTCGTGCTACCGGAAACCAAAGTTTAATTTGCCTTTCTTGATAAGGCCTACATTATGTGAGCTTTTTGAGTCGATACCTTAGGCTCGTCGGAAACAGGAGCCCATCGCGTTTATTATTTTACTTAATAATTCAAAGCAGCCCCCGTGAAATAATCAATGTTCTGGACCAATTTGGCTATCTATAGATTGTTTTACGCAGTTTAGATAGCTCAACTGTTTGACTTGTATTTTGTATTATTGTTTATTATTCTGTATATTTCTGTAAATAAATGTCTAATTGTATAATCAATGTGTTTATTATGATTATCAGGGTCTTTGATTTGTGGATCGATAAAGTATTTTAAAATAGTAAGCAATTGTATCCAAGCCAGCAGTATATATATACTCGGTAGAATGAATACCCCGCTGACGCTAAAAGGTTCATTCAAAATAAAAAAGTTAACTGTCATATGGGATAAGAGTGAACGAGTATTGGACAGGATTACGTCTATGGGAGTGCCCCGTCTCATGCGTTAGTCCTATAGTTTGTGATTTGTGTAACTAACCAAAGAAGAGTATATAATGCAATATATTATATTTAATAACCTTACGCAAAACCACAGACTAACTAATGTATAGAGTATAATACATTACTCTTCCAATATTTCGTTAAAATTTTTCCATGGAGAATACCGAAGGTTATACAAGTACTACTGCGCGCATACAAAAATATATTGATTGACTTATATTGTTACCATGTTGTTGCATAGCATTGGCTGAGTGAAAAGATCTAGTCTAGTCTAGCTAGATGGTAAATTAACAGTCAACCTGACTTTTTATTATATAGACTAGACCGACCGCCGTTTACCGTAAGTCAGATCTCCCCTGCCAGTGTTGCCAACGACGCCGGGACTGATATCGCCATTTTTTACAGCTTAGGTAGCCTAAAGTAGCCGAATTTCAGGTTCTGTAGCCTAAAAAGGAGCCGAAATATAATATAAAAAAAGTAGTTAGTTTAAATTCAATTTTAACTTTATTTATACTTAGTTATAAAAAAACCAAGCCCTGATCAGGCTCCAAACGAGTGTAGGAGTTTTAAAAAGATTCTGGTTCGTCTGCCAGCAACATTAAGGCACCAACAAGACTTTCGCCCTCACCGTCATTTGTGGTAGCTGATGTGCTAGTACTGGCACAAGCTTCGCTAAGACTGCTGGTGTTGGAGGCGGCGTACATTTTTCTGCCAGCATGTAAACTGATCATGTGATCACTTGGTTGGAAACTGTTACAGCAGATACCTGTGACTTTCAGATGTGTTCAAATTCTTAGGATAACGATCAGCATGGGTAGTTGCATTCTGTTTCTTAATTTTGTCTTCACCGTACCCATCACGCTAAAAAATATTTCTACGACTGCATTACTCAAGGGTAATGAAAGACAGCGTAAGGAAAACTCTGCTAAGTTTTTGAACATGAAATTCCCACCTGCATTCCTAATTTTCAACACCTGAACCCAAAAATTTACAATATCATTGGGTGAAGCTGTACCGATTATTTCCTCGATGCGCATCGTACTTAATACACGTAATTGATTTATAATAACTTCCCGGTCAATATTAGGATCACCAAGCTGCCAGGGTAAATCTTCAACTTTGGGTCTGCTAGTTGAGAGGCACACGCGGTTTGGTGAGAAAACTTCAATTATTTCGACCACTTACACATTAAGTGGTAGTCTGTCAACTAATTATTTTACTACGCGCACGAGGAAAGCAGTGCATCGCTGTTTCACTTCCTTGGCTTTGTCGGCAGAAATAGTCTCTTTCGCAAGTAAATCATTGAACTTATCACCAAAATCGATTGAGTCCGGTGGAAGCAACGAATTTTCAAATGATGCTTCAGCTTTGTCTAAGGCTCGCTAACCAACCAAACACGAATAGTGTGGCCATCATTCATTAATATTACATACGAACCGTAGGTTACTAGGTTGACTATGATTTTTATTAAAAGCAGTTCATTTGCGATTCGACTAATTTAAATGGCATGTCCCTGAAATAGCCTAAAAGGACACCAGTCGCCTTTCTGATATTTTCATCGCCGATTCTAGTCCTGAGTAGCCTAAATGGCGATAAATCGCCTACGTTGGCCACACTGTCCCCTGCCTTGGGAATTGGCGGCAGTGTTGCCAGACGCTCGGTCCAAATCGCCAAAAAAATTACAAAAAGTAGCCTAATATCGCCCAATTTTTTTTATACCAAAATGTAGGTTTTTTCATCAATAAGCCTACATTGCTTAATTCAAAGATACGTAATATACGCCTAATACATTAAACCATGTTACAACTTTAGAGATTGCATTGTTTACATCGTCAAGATTAGTAAGTCGTCGCTTTAATTTAAATAAAAGTGACGTGTCATCAGCAAACAGTACAATCTCGTGATCATCCTTTACAAGTTTAGGTAGATCATTTATATAAATTAAAAACAAGAATGGCCCGAGTATTGATCCTTGTGGTACACCCATTTTTACCATTGACCCCGGAGAACGCTTTCCATTTACATCTACTCGTTGTGTTCGGTCAGTTAAGTAGGATGTGAGAAGCTTAAGTGAAACTCCCTTAACACCATAGTGGTGTAGTTTGCTGATTAGAGTTTCATGGTGAACGCAATCAAAAGCTTTCGACAGATCACAAAAAATACCTAAGGCATCGCGTGATTCCTCCCAGATATCAAAAATATGTGATATTAACTCAACACCGGCATCAGTCGTTGAGCGTCCCTTTGTAAATCCGAATTGTTTACTGTCTAGTAAATTGTTGGTATTAAAATGTCGTTGTAATTGGTTTAGTATAAGTTTTTCAAATATATTACTAAATGTAGGAAGTACTGATATGGGCCTAAAGTTACTAGGATCGGAATGACTACCTGATTTGAATAGAGGTATGATCTTGCTATGTTTCATCAAATCAGGAAATACTCCACTGTCAATACATTGATTAAATATGAAAGCTAGATCTGGTGCAATAATGTTAATTAGAGGTTTTATAACACTGACAGAAATGCCCCAGAGATCAGTGGTCTTTTTTACATTAATCATTTTGAATGCCTTGATAATATCGTTTTTGTCCACATGTTCAAAGTAAAATTGTGTGACACATTCAGGTAAACTATCTTTTAACAATGATACTGCTATTACATGAGAAGAGTTTAAAGACTTTGTAGTGGAGACTGGAATATCAAAGTAAAAAAAGTTTCAAATGCCTTTGCTACATCTATATCTTGCTTAATTATATTATTGTTAATATTTACATTTATTACACTATTATGAGTTTTGGATTTTCCGGTCTCACTATTAATTATTTTCCAAGCTGCTTTTATTTTATCTTGACTGTTTCTAATTTTTGAACTTAAATACTGAGATTTAGCACAGCGACAAACATTCTTAAAGATTCTTGAGTAATTTTTTACTTTTTCTTTAAACTCTTCACTAAAGTTATACCGTTTTTCACTGTACAATTCATACAAGGTACGCCTACTCTTATGAATACCTGCTGTTGCCCACTCACAAAATGTTGAACTGCCAGAGACCACAATAGTTTTGGATGTGAAAATGGAACTGAATACATTATTAAATTCAGTGAAAAATGTATTGTATAAATCATTTGGATTATCATCATTATACAATAAAAAAGGCAAGTTGGTATCCAGGTTCAATCTTACTTTCTCTAAACGATCAGTGGTAACTGGTATATAAGTAATTTTTTTTTGTACATCTTTATTGTTGATTTTAGTTTCTATTTGAACTAGTTGACCGAGATGGTCAGAGTGAATATTACTAATTATAATTTTGCTTATTATGTTTATATTGGTAAAGATATTATCTATGCATTTGGCCGAAGTGGCAGTTATTCTAGTTGGCTCCATAAATATAGGTTCAAGACCAAATGAATTAAATAAACTAGTTATTCTGATACTCAATGAATATTTCTCAAGCAAATTTATATTAAAATCACCGCATACAACAATTTCTTTATTTGATTTTGTAATAGACTTATGCAAAATGTCCTCCATAATTTTCTCAAAAATATCAAATGAGGCGGTTGGTGGGCTATAAGTGCTTATAACAAGGAACTGCTCCAACTCTATGCAGGCTATCTCAATGTGTCTTTCTACAGAGTGGGCGACAATGTCTTTACGTTCTTTGAATTATATTTGTTTATTTATTAATATTAATGACCCGCCTCTTATAGAATGTACTCTGCAGAAAGAACTACCAACTTGGTGATTCTTGAAGTTGAACATGAGCTCATGACTTTTCAGCCAATGTTCTGTTAAGCAGATTATGTCAATATTGTTTGAGTTCATGTACAAGTCTAGTTCTAATTCTTTGTTACAAATTCTTTGAATATTTTGATGCACCAAGTTAGTAAACTTAAACTTATTTACAGTATTTATTATACAGTTATTAGTGTTTTTGTTTGATTGATTATTTTTATAAAATATATTATTTGAATTGTCAGTGCTAGAGACATCCTCTATTGTCTTTTATATTCACTTTTCTTTTAAATATTATCTTTTATATATTATATTCACTTCTCACTCTATTAAAAAATAAATGACTTTCTCATCAACTGACATTGACTGAATGAAATGAAACAAACATTCCGGTTTATACATTTTGTACCCACTTATTACTGTAATTGTAAAAAAAAATATGATGGACGTAGCCAAATATCACAATTTTTAATTTCTTAAATAGCCTAAACGGCGACCAGTCGCCGATCGCATTTTTTGGTCGCCTCGCCACCCGTCGAGATAGTTTAAAGGGCGATAAGTCGCCTAATCTGGCATCACTGATTGGCGGCATTGCCTACGGTGTTGTCAACAATATATGTAATATTTACCCCACTTTGTGATTGGTGGTTGCCGGCAACATTATCTAAACTTGTATGTTGTACCCACCACAGATTAAGATGTTTTACTTGCATATTTTGAAATAATATACAGTTATAATATAAGACCAGTAAGGTTGTAAATAATGGCACAATTTAAAATTTAAATTATTTATTGATTTATTTTTTTCTGACAGTAATTTAATTATGGTCGAAAGACACGATTCCAGACATATCACTATCACTTAACGTCATCATCATCTGTCGTATCTGATCTGTGCTGCTGTCATTTCCTAGTTCAATTATGAATTTATCAGTAATAATAATATTATCCATGGAGTCTTGCGTTTATATATTAATTAGTTGTCAGTAAATTCTAATTACCCATACTAAAGGCATTGTGTCGGAAGCTGGTATCCCTATTTTACTAATCTGTCATGGCGGCGACGCGAGATCGCACTTGTTGATTAGATTAGACAACAGATTGACAATCAATAGTGCCAACATCACGGCAGGGTACAACTTACGGTAAACGGTCTACACTCCATCTAGATTGACTGGCCTGGCCTGTCAGTGTCAGCTCAGTTGGTAGTAGCTTTGCTCTCTGCGCTGTAGGTCGAGGGTTCGATTCCTTACCAGGATAAACATTTGTGTGATGAAGATAGGTGTTTGTTCTGTGTCTGGGTGTTATAAAGTATGAGAGGTATGTATTTAAATATATATAAGTATTCTATCAGTCGTTTGGGGCTAGATGATATTAAAAAGCTAAATGTTGAAAAATAATTTGAAATAAGCTGTATTGAAACGAATAAGCTTATAATTGTAGTGGTTAACAGATCACCGTGTGCCTATCTTAATTTAGTATTATTTTTAGATAAATTGGCATTATGCTTAGAAACGCTGACAAACAAAACTAAATTACCTAAAGACATAATAGTGTGTGGAGATTTCAACGCCCACTTCGCAACTTTGGATGATAGTGGTAGCGGCCAAAGTTCTTCAATAGTCGACTTATTAGAATGCTATGGCATTGAAAGAAAGATTTTTGATATCACGAGATTAACTAGCAATACACATTCATGTATTGATAATATTTTTACAAACATAGACGTATTAAAATCATGGGTTATGCCTGGTGTAAAGTCTGACCACTTCGCACAGTTCATAAAAATAAATTATTTATATGACCAGACAAATAGTAATTGTGACTTCTACTTTGTTAAAAAAAGGATAATTAATGATAACTCAATTGAACTTTTGAAATTAGGTATTTATAATGAATTTTGTAACAACAAGCTGATTAGTTTCAAGGATTTTTTTGTGTCATTTATAAGGGTTTTAAATGGGATTATGCCTATAAAAACCATACGTAAAAAGGTTAGTAAATAATTCAATGATTGGGCGACATTAGGTCTAAGAGTATCACAAAATAATATGAAGAGTCTTTACTACGACTTATTGTCACTTACAAACGATGAGAGTCTAACAAATTGTTTCGAGTCACTACAGATTTTTTTTTAAGAAATGCTGCTTGATGGCTAACCGTATTAACATACGAGAGAAAGTTCTTAACTATAAAAATGTAATTAAATCTACTTGGACCATCATAAAAAAAGAAACCAGAAAGAGTTTCACGAATAATAAAACAATTGATAATATAATTGGTTTTAAAAATGAAACTCTCATAGAAATAGCCAACCATTTTAATGAATTTTTCGTTCACTATGCTCCTACCTTGACCCAAGATCTTCTAAAATCTGAAAGTGAATCCATTAAATTTATTAACAAGTTTACACCATCGAGTGCGAAATTATTTATACTTAAAGATATCAACACCAAATTGGTGTTATAAAAATTATTAATCAATTAAAATGCAAAAGTTCAAATGATATTTGTGACGTATCTACATTAATAATCAAGACAATTAAAATGAAATATTACCATTGGCAACAGTAATTAATAATTGTATACTCAGTGGTAGTTTTCCCGATGACCTTAAACTAGCAAAAGTGATTCCACTGTATAAGAAGGGCTTTCATCGCGATGCGAATAACTACAGGCGTATTTTCACTTTTGCTTGTATTTAGTAAGATTTTTGAAAAATATATTGCAAATGAGCAATACTATAACTTCTCTAGTAGAGAGAATTTTGTGGAATTTGGACAGAAGTAAGAGCACATACGGCCTGTTTTGTGATCTATCAAAGGCTTTAATGTGTCTGCCATAAGATTCTCTTTTTATACATGAGCATTATGGTATTAGGAACAATGAATTGTCTATTTTCGCGTCTTATTTGAAAAATAGAAAACAAATTCTAGAGTGTAACGGTCAAAAGTCTAAATCAAATAATATTACAATGGGAGTACCACAAGGGTCTATTTTAGGGCCACTTCTATTCATTCTGTATATGAATGACATTGTGGTCTGTGTTGAAAATGAAATGGATATAGTCTTATTTGCTGACGACAACTTTAGTAGTTAGTGAGAAGAACAAAGAAAAGTTATGTGTAAAGATAGAAACGCTGATATTCAATTTACAAAAATGGTTTAATGCCAATAATTTACTATTAAATGTAGATAAAACGAATATTGTAAACTTTTTTTTAGGTCATAAACATAATAATGACAAATTAGTTAGGCATACAATTGATAAACACTTGACTACTCTTGACAACATCAAATTTCTAGGCATAGACATTGACAGTAAATTCATTTGGAATAAACATATTGACACTCTCGTTGGGAGATTAAAGTCAGCAGTTTACGCAATAAAAACAATAAGACAACTTAGTGACATAAGAGCTGCAAAAATGGTATATCATGCGTATTTTCATTCCATTATGGTGTATGGAATTTTAGTTTGGGGAAATGCCTCTCAGTCGAATAGAATATTGATACTCCAAAAAAGAGCCATCCGTTCTATTTTCCTTATGAAATACTTAGAATCGTGTAGGCTAATGTTTAAGAAATTAGAAATTATGACAATGGTAGGAGAATATATTTTTCACAATCTGATGTTTGTAAAGCTAAACCCTGATAAATTTAACCTAAACTGTGACATCCATAATTATAATACAAGAAATAAATATAACATTTGTCTTCCTAAGCATAGACTAGCCAAAGTTGGTAATGTATAAGCATAAAATTGTACAATAAACTGGACGCCTGAATTACTAAACTCTGATCTTGAATGTTATCGTATAAAGATAAGAAATATATTACTAGAGTCTATTCTCTATCGTACTATTCTCTAGACGAAGCACTTGCTGATAACCTTTTTACATAATTAATTTATTAAGAATTTAAAGTTGCTATTCTATTTGTAATGAATTGGTTACAACATTATTCCTTAATGTTGTAACCAAACAGTTAGCCCGTAATATTATATTGTAATATGTATATTATTATGTACCTATTTTTGTACCTGACTTTTCCAAGTGTATTGTACGTATCTTAGTGAAACAAATAACTATTGTATTGTATTGATGGTGTTGTGTGCATTGTCCAACAATATTATTATTAGGTATTATATTTACATATTATTATAGTATTTCATTATTATGTAGGAACATACCTATACCACGCGTGCGGTGCCGCGGGCGGGAGCTTATAAAATGAATGCGGAGTAGAAAAATAAAAAATAGGTAATATTAATTATATATTATATTTATTGCGTCATTTGTTGCACCGAACAGTCGAACCTAATTGACCAAACCAAACATTGCTCATTGCTCATTTATATTTTAGTCGTACAACTACCAACTCACATTTTCAGGTGATATTTCTTCCTCACAAAGTATAAAATAAAACTACCAGCATGGCGATTTAGGAATTCTTGATACAATCAATGTCAATCAGTTTCGATTAGTAAAAGACACTATTTCATGGATTGGTATTACGTACAATGTCTTACAATCAACATCAACCTTCCGTAATACCAATTCATCAATGGTAACTGTTTGTATCAATGTTTTGATAGTATCAGAATTCCATAATCGCCCGGCAGAGCACTATTACACTTCCATTTACCAACATACTAAGTTTAACCTAATGGACAATAAACTTAACGCTCTACATATTAAATTGTTCATATTGTCATGATACATAAGGATAGGTCTCATTTTGCCTTACTTTTACTTAGAAGTCATAAAAATAAAACGGTTGGTTTGGTTTATATAAAAAAATACGTAAACTGTACCTACATAGGTATGTAATCACATACATATCAATTACATCTGCCTATATAATTAACAAAATAATTAAAAACAAAAAATTTACTAACCGGACTCGGCAGACACAAATCTCTAACTACTACGATCTTTGAGAATGTCTAAAGGGAATAAAAGAAACGTTAAAAACAAAATAAAATAGACTTATGTGAGTGGAGCTCAATGTAAATAACTAAACTACATTTTATAGTAAATACTCTGCAGATTTGTACTTTGTAAAAATGTTAAACTAAATGTGATACAAACTTTAACCCGTAAGGATATTTTATCGACTAAGCAAGCACCTAGCGACACCATCCGGGATTCTTCCTCTGAAACATATTAGTCTAACTGGTTTGTCCAAAAGAAATTATTTTCTTTGTGGTCAGTTCGGCTTCAGTTCTCTAACATAACCTAACAAACCAGTTAGATAACCCTTGACCACGAGGAAGAACCTCACCAGCCACGTCTATTCAAAAGCACGTTCATACTGAGTGTATAATTATTCTACACGCACGGTAATTCCACGTGCACGTACATTCTACGTGCACGGACGGCAAATCACCCCTACACTAGGATCACAGGCGATATGCAACAGTTATAATTGACTACGTGTCTAATCTGGATTCGAAATGATAATTATAATAATGATATTTATCAATATAATAACAACACGACATTTTATTACAATGCCTATAAATAACACAGCACAGTTTAAACTAGACTTCATTATTACATAAAATACATTGTTATTATGCGTTTAATGACTGATTTAGAACAAACTAAAAGGCACTTTTAAGGCTTGTATATTAAGGACCAGATTATTGTAAATGTCATACATAAAAGCGCTATCATCAAGACGAGTTTCTTGTCTGATACAGGGCTTCGTAATAACCTAGTTACGACGATTAAAAATATCCCTTGTACTTTTATCGAATAAAACATACTTTTGAGTAAATAGCCAAGTCTGGCGATGTTTATATACCGCCCAAATCCATCGTAACCTAACAGTGAATATTGTTTTATTGAATACTAGCTCGTCTTTGACATTGACCGAACATGGTGCGCGATATCGAGGACTTATGACGTATCACGACGCGCCTCCGTAATGTGGCTCTTATAACACAAGCATGACTATTCTAACTATCAACAGAAGTTTTGAACTTTTGATCTAGCAGCCAAATTCTAAGGTATATTCAGAGATGAAAAAAAAGGTTGAACCTTAAGACAGAAGGTTCACCCTTTTACGCGATAAACTAAAGTCATACGGTTTTCACCTGGACGGAGTGATTCACGAGGAAGGTTTAGGTGTGTAATTCACTCGTGCAAAGCCGGGGTGTGGGGTTCTAGTATAGTATAAAGTTGACTATATTTAGTTACACTTCTGCAGAGTATAGGGTAGACCTTGATGTAACCCCAAAGGCTGTAGTGTATAGTGGTCACAATGACATTAACGGCGCCATTAATTAAGCAATTAATGGCGCCGTTAATGTCATTAACGACGTTAATCCTTACTAATATTATAAATGCCAAAGTAACTCTGTCTGTCTGTCTGTCACGTTTTCACGCCTAAACCACTGAACCGATTTTGATGAATTTTGGTATAGAGATAGATGGGGCCTTGGAAAAGGACATAGGCTACTTTTTATTTAGGTACCACGCGTGCGAAGCCCCGGCAGCAGCTAGTTACTATATAAAACAGAAATGAGTTTAGGCGGTAAGTCCTGGAGCTGTTTCGCTTCTACGCGGTACACATCTCAGAGCAAAAGTATAAATATTTCGGCTCCCTGTTAGCTGCAGTCATTAACTCAAGTCGCTGGGCGAAGCGCACGCATTTCTCATCAGCAGTATGCTCCGGATTTCGACGTGGGAGGTAGCTACGACAGCTACATGAGGTAGCTTAAATAGTTCTGCTTCAATACTAGACCTGTTTATGCGAGGTCATAGAAACGGTTACTGCGCTCTTCCTCAGTTGTTAGTTAGTAGGTAGTTATTATTATTAATTATTATGAGCTCATGTCCCACAGCTGCTTCCTTATCACTGTCGCGGGGTCATTTTCCGTGGTCCGTCTATTTTGTGGTGGCTTTAATCCATAAAGCATCTGATATGCGGCAGACGGTAGTTAAGTATGTCAAAATTAAGCGCTTAGTTTTCATCTCTGAATCATACTCTTGCTTATCTAATATAAATAGGATAGATATGGCTACAGTCGATATAGATGTAAGTCGACTCCCCAGCCAGTAGGTGCGACCCAGTTGGGTAAAGCCCGCAGCAGACGAGCGTGCGGCTCGCTGAGCTTGCGTGCGCCGAACATGGCGTGACCGGCCAGCGACACCTGTGTACCGGAAACTGCGCTGGCGCCATCTGTAACGACAACATCCACTGATCAAAATGGCTTCAAGATAATATTGTCTAAACAATAGCATCATTTCATAAGTGGATTCTATCACACAATCATTTCATTGGCCTCCCACTTCTCCATTTTGACGACCTCTGTGGCGCTGTGGGCTTAGGTCCGGCTGAGACGCAAAAGGTTGCGGGTTCGATTCCCGTCGCGGGACAAATGTTTGTAAGATCTGCAAGTATTTGTCTCGGGTCTGGGTGTTTTTTGTATGTATAATATGTATGTATTTATAAAAAAAAGTATATAAGTAGTATAAACCCATAACACAAGCTCGGCTTACTTTGGGGCCAGATGATGCTGTGTGAAATGTCCGGTATTATTATTATTATTACTTCTCTGTTCATCCATATTCATATCTAATACTTTTCTCGTCAATGTAAATTACATGTTAATATAATAATTAGCGAGAGTTTTTGGCTCTATAAAACTGATAAGCATCCTGCGGGCCTAGCACGGCACGAGGAGAAATAGTCTTTCCCCAGTTTTTATCCACATATGGTGGACAGGTGGTGGTGTATTTCCACTGACAGGTGGATAAAAAGGTGGAAAGACTATTTTTCCTCGTGCCGTGCTAGGCCCGCTGGTGTTGTAAGCTATGTGTAAGAAGCTATGTACATATATCTAAAATTACATGTAAATGCCCTTATCTTGGTAATAAGCATTAACATTATACACCCTGAATTAGTTTATATACATTCTGCCAAAAAATATCGGGAATGGATGATTTGTTTATGGTTACAAAAAAATAGATTTTTTTATTGAATTGAATTTGTTGTGTTGTACGATAATGCGCCTTCGCACAAGGCCATCAATGTAAACGAATTTTTAATAAAGACTCAACAAATAAATTGAGCAACCACCTTATTCACCAGATATGGCACTCGTTTTTATTCGGAAGAAGACAGAGGAGAATTTGCGGCGAGAACTGAACTCAAGTTCTGAATAATCTTTTTGATGATTGGATTATTCGCTGGTGTAAGTCTATCGCTCCTGAAGGAGCATACTTTGAAAGCGATAAAATAAATTTGGATGAATAACTAACAATTTGTGTATAATTGATCGGTACTTTCTTGAAAGAGTAGTAACAGCACATTTAATACACAACACTGTAAACGCTCAGCGGATGCGTTCTCCTTCTTTATTTCCCTTTCTGTTTCTCGTCACACACACGCGCACTTGCTGTTGGCTGACAGTACCAACCTCTCGGAAAATTGGTTGGTACCATTTAACGGCCAACTCTACCACCGCGTTCATCGGTCAAATAACGTAGCGCGCGCTTCCCCAGCTTCATGTGTAACTTCATGTTACACATTTCCGTCCCTTTTCACAAAATCACACCCACAGATTCCAGGAAAGCGAGAGGAAAGGTGTAACACTATTGGTGTTAAATTAGTGGTAAACTCTTACACATAAATAAAATAAAAGTGTTACCAGAGGTAGGTTCCCGCTGTAGCGTGAGCGTTATCGGGGCATGCGGTGTCCTTGCACTATGCAACGCGAAGAAGTATGCGTCCCGTGAGAGGTTCCCCTCCCTCGGCCCTCCCCCGCCCCCTAGCGGCGAGGACAACGCACTGCTCCATACGACGCGCGCGCCGGCAGCGGGGGACACGATCAGTACTACGTGAGCTGGACCTGAAACCACATCAACAGACCCACCTTCGTATCAAAAGGAAAAGACAAGCACAAGTTATTAAACACCATTTTATTACTAGTGGCTCTGTGAGCTGTAGACCTCGCGAGTCTGTCTTTGTATAGCTTGTAAATATAGGTGCTATCGCTGTTAGGTCAAAAGCTTTTTAATCCATTAATGTTTTTATTAATGTCCAGTGAAATTAATGCCGCTGTTCATTTATTAACTGTAAATAAATTTGTTTTTTTTTTCATTATTTTACAGTCTCTAACACCAAACAACTATTTCATCCGATAAACTTCAAGGGTTTATCGGATGAAATAGTTGTTTGAACAAAATAGTTGCATCTTAAATAGGGTAACTAAAAAGTTTTGTGACATTTTTGAAGATTTTTCGATACGACTGATATATAACTTCATTTATGTTTTCAAACTCCATATCTCCGCCATCTTGAAAAATTTCCATTAACTTAATCGACAAAATTCTCACAAAATTTCACGAGAATCGGTTGAGAAATGCGCCCTGTAGAGGAGAAAATCCGGACAGACGCGAACAGACAGACATACGAAAGCATTTTTGCCTAAGCTGAAATGGAGACGCTAGCTCGCGCTTTGCGCTCGCTCGGTCAATTACCAATCAATCATACTTAAAATTATGCACTATTTCACTTTATTATATCTAAGAGGAAAACGACGAAACGTTATCGATGTTCATCGGTTATGCCGAGCAACCGTTTTACTCGTTTCAGCAAAACAAAACAATACGAATAATTTTCAAACTTATTCTAATCTATAAAGGGATGTTGTATCCACGTTCTCTCACCTTACCTATATAGTTAGTTCAACAGAAGCACTGACCTTGTACAATATCAATGTGTAGATCCGCATGTGTTTGGTTCAGGTGTGTTGTGGTCAGGCGCGCTAGCAGGGAGACGGCGGGGGGCGCGGGGGGTGCGGGGGCGGGGGCGCGGTGCGACCGGCGCACGAGGCTCAGTACGGGCAGGTAGTACGGCATGCCACAGTACACCCAACGGGAACACTCCTCATCTGATACTAAACTGGCGGCCGCTAATTCTGGAACTGAAAAAGAATAAATAACAATTCAAAAAACATCCATCTTGATCTATAAGTTCATAATAATAATAAAATGATTTCACGGCGTCTGGTAGAAACATCGCGTAAGCCGAGAGCTGGATAATAGTATATAGATACCCAGCGTATTAGCATTGCCGTTCAACGTGGCGATGCCTCCGGTGTCTTAGGGACGCTGCCGTCTGGCAGTGATCTGGGTCAGTAGAGCTGCATTGATAAATCGTTTTAAACGGTCCATTGATAGCTGCATTGATCGCATGCATTTTATATTATTGTATATTATTCTGTACATTTTTATGTATAATAATAACTTATTTCAATCATGTAGCTCATAGTAGAGATAGATACATTAAAAAACAAAAGAATAAAATAAATAATAAATAAATATTACCGGAAATTTCACACAGCATCATCTGACCCCAAAGTAAGCAGAACTTGTGTTATAACCGCATAACTGAACTACTTATATACTTTTTAATAAACACATACGCCACAAATAAACACCCAGACCCGAGACAATCTTTGTCCAGATCATGTCCTTGTCCTCGGAAGGTGGCTGCCTACTTGCAGCCATTTTCCTTCCGAGGTCCGAGGAGCAGAACCCATTTTTGGGTCAAATTGGAGGCAAGCGCAGAATGGCAAGTGCAGAGCGGGCTAGATATTTACACAGAGGAGCACGGTTTTTGTGGCTTCACTTTGGTAGTCGCGCTCCGTCTTTATAGATCATTATATGGTCTGAGGTTTCTATTTATGACAACATCAACCTTCCTGTAACTGAAAGCTGTTAATACTTTTTGACTAGTATCAGAATTCCATAATCACCCGGCAGATGACTGATAGAATACTTATATTTTAAATACATACTTATGATACTTTATACATTATTTAGTAGAAGTAAGTATTAGTACAACAAAGACGGTATACCATACATATCGACGGAATGAGGTGTGTTCACATCCAGTTCCGGCACCCAGTAGAAGTGTTCCACCTCCCCCTCTAACTCCCCGAGGGGATGGAGAGTGCGTCGCGTGTGGAACACCATGAGTCGTTGTGGAGTGGAGGGGGAATAGGGGAAGCTGGAGTCGCCGTGCAGGGCGAACGCGAATGCGCACGCGCATGCTACACACATCCCCCATATCTGCAAGAGAGTAATGTGTGAAGCACGCAGGAAAGAAAAAGGTATTTGATGATTTGTATAAGGATATAACTTGTTGTGCAACCCGGTGAACATTTGCTAAACTACATGTGTCAAGTGAAAAATTGCATGTGACAAGTGATATATGATTGAACAAGTTACAAGTGACAAGTTAGAGGTGTCAAGTGACAAGTGACAAGGAATAAGGGTCAAGTTATTGAAGATACATGTGAGATTCTTCGTTTGTCATTTCATGGGTAACATAGAACTTTTAAATTAATATTATTTACTAGTTTTATTGCATGTTTTATTCAGTAATCTTAGCGGAATTTTTATAAATAAGTTGTGATTACATAGTTGTCCTTTGCATGGACAATTGAATTATAAGTGTATTATGGTGTAATGTGATTTGAACGACGAGGAATCCCGAGAAAGTTCTAGACGGCCATTTCTCGATGACGTTTAGAATTGACAATTGACCATCGACTAAGACTTTATTAATAATCAATTACTTGACACTGGCAATATTGTTGGCATCTGTCCTGATGCCATGATAGGAAGACAAGAAGAAGTTACATGGGACAAGTTTCGAGTGTCAGGTGACAAGTTATATAGCGACAATAGCCATTGTTAATTATAATGTTATAAATGAAACAAGTGGAAACAAGTGTCAAGTAAAGTAATTAAAGTTATATGATTACAAATGAAAAGTTACAATAGTCAAGTTATTGAAGTAATACAATACATTACATGTGATTACGATTACGAACGAACGATTACATGTGATAAGTTTCAAGTGCCACGTAAATTTACACAGAATAATTATACTTCAGCACAAAGTATTAACGTGCGCCCACGCAGACATCGTAGTGACAAGTTACAAGTGCCTAGTGACATGTAGCACCTGCCAAGTAACAAGATACAAGTGCCTAGTGACATGTAGCACCTGCCAAATAACAAGTTACAAGTGCACAGTGACATGTAGCACCTGCCAAGTAACAAGTATCAAGTGCCTAGTGAAATGTAGCACCTGCCAATTAACAAGTGCCTAATTACATGTAGCACCTGCCAAATAACAAGTTACAAGTAGCTAGTGACATGTAGCACTTGCCAAGTAACAAGTTACAAGTGCCTAGTTATATGTAGCACCTGCCAAATAACAAGTTACAAGTGCCTAGTGACATGTAGCACCTGCCAAGTAACAATTTACAAGTGCCTAGTGACATGTAGCACCTGCCAAGTAAAAAGTGCCTAGTTACATGTAGCACCTGCTAAATAACAAGTTACAAGTGCCTAGTGACATGTAGCACCTATCAAGTAACAAAATACAAGAAATGGAGTAGTGTAGTAATAAAGTATAGGTACCAGTTTCTGAGGCGATCGCGCAGCTATCACCAGCGGTAGAAGCCAGGAGCAGGCGACTAGTACTAATGCGGCCGTTGTCAGCGCTATCAACACCTGAGATATACCATCAGCTTTAAGGCAAGTATAAACCAAAGCGGAACGATGTGTTTTATTTGACTGGCCTGTAAGCTCAGTTGGTAGTAGCTTTCTGCGCTGTGGGTTGAGGTTGAGGGTTTGATTCTCTCCCAGGCTAAACATTTGTGTGATAAACATAGCTGTTTGTTCTGTGTCTGAGTGTGATAAAGAGTCATAAGTAGGTATTTAAAAATATATAAATATTCTATCATTTGGTCACCATAATACAAGCTATGCTTAGTTTGGGGCTAGATGGTGTTGTGTGAATTGTCAATCAATATTTATATTTATTTATTTATCAATAATGAACTGAATTTAAAAGCGCATGTGACCACACACAGTGAAAGCTTCCGAAATCAATAAGGGTGAGAATCACTAGTGGTTAGGTCCCAAACCGATCTATCTACCGATCTATCTACCGATCTATCTACCGATCTATCTACCGATCTATCTAATGCTATCTAGTTTTGCAAAGTAAATAATACATACCTAGTAAAGTTTTACTGGCCGTGATCATTTTAATTCCTTATAATATTATGCTACAATTTGAAAACATTGTATAGGTACAACGCGGTTTAGACTCAATAAGGCGATGTAATGAAATGTAGTAATGACGACTTCAATGCTGAGTCTAATACCTTTAAACGAGCAATCCTTGTTTATACATGTGTATAAAATATAATCTGAATCTCGGAAACGGCTCCATCGATTTTCATGAAATTTAGTATGCAGGGGATTTCGGACGCTATAAATCGATCTAGCTAGGTTTCATTTTTAGAAAACGTCGTTTTATCCGTGTTTTATACCGAACAAAGCTCGGTCATCCGGGTACTATATATTAAACAAGTATCAAAAAGCTCTTTAAGAAACGTCGTAATATCTTTCAAAGATCTATCCAACTATATGGTTCACGATGGGGTAGTCAAATAAATAACAAATTGAATCCAACTTTACATAAGTAAAAGAAATCTTTTATAATTATAACTTTTTAGAAGGCACTAAATACATATGTACAGACAGATGCACATGGCGAAATTATATATATATATATATATATATATATATATATATAATGCTAGACAATGCACACAACATTTAGTAAACTAAGCATAGCTTGTATTATGGTGAATGGATGACTGATAGAATACTTATATATTTTTAAATAAATACTTATGATACTTTATAACACCCAGACACAGAACAAACACCTATGTTCTTCACAAAAATCTTTATCCTGGGAGGGAATCGAACCCTCAACCCACAGCGCCGAAGGCAGAGGTACTACCAACTGAGCTGGCCGGCTATTATTTTAGACTTCAGAACCCTAAAAATACGAGAGGTGTCGTGGGACACAATGTAAAAACGAAGTTGAAAATCATGAAAATGATTGACGTCAATACTCAGGTAATTGCGATTACGATTAGCTTATTGCGTTCCACTACTGTGTCCCACTACTATAGAGATCAAGGGGAGGCTCCCTTGATCTCTCCAGTCATCTCCAGTCTTTATTTGGGAATAAGGTTTGGAAGCAAAGTCTGCAGCTATGCAAGTGAGGTTAAATGTTGGCATAGTGGAAATTAGCAATAAAATGAAGGGATGGGAGATACTGACGTCAGGTGGCACGACCGGCGAGCCCGCGCGGCCGGTGACCGGCACGAACATGCGCAGTGAGCCCAGCGCCAGGTACCACGTCTGCAGCACGGGCAGCGCCGCGCCGCCCGCCCACCACCACGCCGGTCCACTCACCGACTTTGTTAATAGGTGTATGCACCCTGCAACATCACAACGGCGAGCTGTTAGCGACATGGATGATGGACTAAAACATTATTTAAGTTAAAACGAATCTCAAATGTTGGGCCACTCGAACGATCCTGTTAGATATCATGTGCAATTATGAGAACAAGCTTCAGTTCGACTAGCAAGCGGTAGCACGGGCGGTTTCAGAATTTGGATGTGTATGGAGCTATTAACACCCCTGGTTACATTTCATAGCAGTGGGTATTTTTTTGACTTTACCATCTCATTTTGTGTGATCGTGATCGAGGTTGTTTTTAGAATCTATGTAATTGTAAGAGGAAATTTATTAAAAACGTACTTTATTATATCTTTATTTTTAAATGGGATAAAAATAAGCGTTTTAGACTGACACTTGATAGTTTTGATAACAGTATAATAAGAATCGTTGTTTATAATTTTAATTTGATGTGCAATAAAATTTCTACGATAAAGATATTAATAAATAAAGTAGTTAACGCGATTGGGTTTTAAGGATGTGCAGTTTATATTTTATCTTCTATTTACTAATTTTACGATAACAATAAAAATTATACATGAACTGTTGTAACAGATAAATATCATTATAGGGCGTTCGTATTTCAAAATTTTATTGTAGTACTGTAAGTACCTATTAACGTTTTTTAAACATATCTTAACTTCGTTGAACTGCATACGCATACCTAAGCATTTTTATCATAATCATAGATAGACCTATATTCGACCACGATCTCGCCTGACGGTAAACGACGGTGAGACACGCAAGTCTAGAAAAAACCCATTTACTCCTTACTTGAAAAGGCCCAGATTGTTTCAGGAAAGACTGCATAATTTTATTGCGTCAACGGACCTATTCACCGGGCTGCCCGAGATTCGTTCCGTTTCCCTCCCTTCCCGAAAGTTACATGAATATATAAAATAGAACTGGCAAATAAATTTGTGCCAACATAGAATAAACCAAATATGATTTGATGTACCAGGAACAGAAAAAAGCATAGGTAGGTTCGCATACCTGCGGCGGCGGGTAGCGCGGTCCACAGCCACGGGAGGAAGCATAGGTAGGTTCGCATACCTGCGGCGGCGGGTAGCGCGGTCCACAGCCACGGGAGGAAGCATAGGTAGGTTCGCATACCTGCGGCGGCGGGTAGCGCGGTCCACAGCCACGGGAGGAAGCCGGAGCGCAGGCCGGCGGCCGCGCAGCACGCGAGCCCCGCCGCCGCGCACAGCGCCCCGCCCGCCTGCAGCGCGCGCGCCGCCCACCAGCCGCGCGCAAACACCGCGCGATCAACCCAGCGCCGCGATCCTACCACTGCTGCTAGCCATGAAGCCGCTAATGCTGAACAATAAACATGGCCGGTCAGAAGAATGATCGAAACGATCGAGTGTCGGATTTTTTATGTGTAACAATCCTGCAATCTGTGGGAGTGATTTCATAAAAGAGGGACGGAAGTGTGTATTAGGAAGCCGAGGAAGCGCGCGTTACTTAATTTGAGAAATAAGCGACGGTGGTTGAGTTGGCCGTCAGATCCTACCGACCCATTTTCCTGAGTTGTCAGACGTTACACATTATTTGCGACTACTGTAAGGCTCGCTCGTTTTTTATTTGGTTCTCTAAACTGAACATTACCTACACTAATGATTTATACTTATACATATTATATTGAATAGGTAGACTAATATGGTGAGGCAAAACACGCGTCGAATTTGTTATAGGTGAGGTATTGGCCTCAATTCTGTTGGCAACAACCTAACTAATTTTAGCTAAAATTAGGTTTTTTTAGGTTTTATAAAAAGTGTTCAATCAAACTTGATATTCTGCTGTTACCAACTTATCCTAATTTAATTTTATCTAATTTAATTAAGCGTTCCTAATTTAGTTAGATGGTACCAATCGAATAGGTTTTACAAATGCTATGACTAACTAAAATATATTTTAGACAATTCCTAATTTTAGAAATGAACCAACCGAATTGCCACCATTGCCTCCCCTAGCCAGAATTACAGTTTCCATTCGATGTTTCATCGAAGAAATCAATTTCGTTTCGTTTCGATTGTCGTGTATCATTGAAAAATGGATATGCGTCAAGAACATTTTCGTGCGATGATTTTTACGATTTCAAGTGTCTCTTAAAACCGGATGAGTCGTTTGATCGTTTTCAAATGGCATTTATGGATGAAGGCCCTTTTAAAACCACCTACCGTTGGCATAACGAATTTCAGCGCGGTCGTATATATTTGGGGGATGAAGAAAGAAGTGGTCGTCCTTTGACGGCTGTTACCGAGGAAAACGTGGTAGCAGTGAAAAGTTAGAATCAAAAAAACAGGCGAATTACGTACGAACATATTCAGCATATATTGCAGATTCGATCGGGGAGCGTTCACAAGATTTTACGCGAGCACCTTCGCGTGAGAAAGATAGTTTCACGCTGGCACCCAGCATAACCTTAACCAGCTGGTACAACCTCACCGAAGCTCAGAAAGCGGGCCTATGTGAAATGGTGCCGTGTCATAATTAATAAATTTGAAAGCCTGCTTCAAATTTATTAATTATGTCTCGCCGCGTTTTCGACATTGTGATAGGTGACGAATCCTGGATTTATCAATACGATCCGGAAACAACGCGTCAGTCGATAGTTTGGCTGTTTCAAAGCGAACCAACGCCTACCAAAGTGAAGCGATCGAGAAGCACAGATAAAATTTTGATCGTCAGTTTCTTCACTTTGACGATTCAATTACAAAACCAAAGCAGCATCAACGCCGAATGGTATACTACGAAATGCCTGCTCTTTCTGCTGCGGAAGATTCTCTAGATGAATCGAAACAGCGTCGGTGCCTCCATCGACAAAATAATACGTGAGTAAAAACTGTGTTTATCAAAACGTATATTACAACTCACGAAAGTTTTGAAAGTGAAAAGTGTTAATCTATCTAATATTTTAGTGATTTTGTTTCATTGTTCTGTCCGTTTTTCCAAATAATTATAAATTATTATAATTAAATAATTATAATGACTAGTGGTCGCCCATTGGTCGAAATTCAACCTAAATGCATATTTTATGCATAATTAATAAAAATATTAGCATTCTGCACTCCTTCTCTGTATAAACTATATGTGTGCGAAATTTCATACTCCTCCGTCCGCGCAATTTTCGTAAAAAGGGGCGCATAGTTTTTGCTTCACGTATTAATATATAGATAAATATATGGATAGATACAAATATCTTAGAAAAACTACCTGGGAATGCGTAGAGCGGTGTTAGAAGCCAGACTTGCGTGTAGAAGGTGAGCCTAGCGCGTAGGGCGTGCAACAGCACCGCCACGGCCGCCGCCGCCGCCAGCCCGCATGCGCATGCGCACACCCACACGCAGCCACCCGACAGCGCAATGCGCCACCACGACGCACGACGGATAAATACTGCAACAGTTACAACCGTTTCCTCTGTGGCGCAGTGGGCTTAGGTCCAGCTGAGACGCTAAAGGTTTCGATTCCCGCCGCGGGACAATTGTTTGGATGATCTGCAAGTATTTGTCTCAGGTCTGGGTGTTTCTATGTATAATATGTATGTATTTACAAAAAAAAACGTATATAGGTAGTATATCAGTCATGTGGTACCCATAACACAAGCTCTGCTTACTTTGGGCCAGATGATGCTGTATGAAATGTCTAGTATATTATTATTATTTACGATTTTTATTTAAAACTGCTATCACAGCTACATTGGTAGTTGGATAAACATTTTAATCTATTAGGTATGTCTTTTCTTCTCAGAAGGGCACACTTGGCAGAGCGGTTGTGGTTATGAGTAGGTTCTGTTCTGATGAATGGTGGAATTTGCTATACGTATCCATTCGGCTCTATTGGAGGCATTGTAGGAGCAGTCGGTCATCGAGGATTTGGTGAGAGATTTTATCAAATCTCCCCATCTGGTCGGAGAGCGGCCTCGGTATCTCTTGCCCTGCATTATGCCTTGGACTACAAGACGCTCCATTGAGTCTTCATTTCGGGTTTGGGGATTACGTAAGTATGCATAAATAAATGAATAATGCCAGACATTTCACACAGCGTTATCTAGCTCCAAGGTAAGTAGAGCTTGTGTTATGATCACATGACAGATTTACTACGTATATACCTTTTTTGTAAATACATACATATTATACACAGAAACAGCCAGACCAGAGACAAATACTTGCAAATAGTATTGACTGGCCTGTCAGCTAGTTAGTAGTATCTCTGCCTTCTGCGCTGTAGATTGAGGGTCCCGATCGTCGATCATCACGAATCTCAAAGACTGAGAAAGATGGTAGACCCGCAAAAACTTCAGTTTATCTCGTGATCATGGCGCATGCATCTGTGCCAAAATATCGGGATGCAGAAAACTTAAATATAATGGTAAATATCCCGCTGTAAAAACCGGAAACATCTATGAACATGCAGTGAATTCCACTGATAGAATATGCAGATGTTTTGGATTTAATTGGCTGAACATCGACAGATGAGAAACTGCCGCGTGGATGATGTGGTTTTGTGGTACACTCCTGATCTCCTACTAAAACCTGAAATACTCACGTTCCTTAGCAGCCTGTGTAGCAGTGAGATGTATCTGCAGCCCGGTCAGTAGCAGTGCGAGCAGGGCGGCGGCGACAGCGGCCGGAGCTCGGGCGCTCACCACCACCACTCCCACCACGTCGAAGAACACAGGCTGACGACCTGATACCTCCACTTCGGATGATAAGCTCGAGCTGCTTAGCATACCTGGGAGTCAGAACACACAATATTTATCAGTACAAGTACTATACACTGGATCTTTATCCCTCTGAAGTTAAGCGCAAAGCAATCTTGCGCATGTATAGTGTTGTGCAGATAAATGTTGGCTACAGGTGTTTGAAGCCCGATGCAGATCACAAAGGATGGTTTCTTTAATGTGTAGAGTCTGGGCTAGGTCCAAGTCAAAGTCAATGTCAAAAGATACTTTATTCAATACAATCACTAGGATCTGTGTGAAATGTCCGGCATTATTTATTTATTTATTTAATCACTAGGATCACTTTGAATCTACCATGATATTGATAGATACCTACCATGTCCATGATACATACCTACTTGTTATATAAACTACTCAAAAATTACTAATTATATTCTCCTTTTTTACATGCTTATTTTATGATGTAAGTCAATAAACGTGAAACTCAATAATAACAGTAAACAGAAACCAACTACAAAAATTATAAAATATACTCAACAAAAACGCTTAAAATGAATAACAACAAAATCTTTAACAAGGCTTAAAATTATAATTTGCGAGTTGTTAAAGAGTGTACTGCGAGTAAAAGTAAGCGAGATAAGACAATACGACACACATAAGTGAAAGAGCGACGCAGTTATACAACGTTGTTGCCCCCCTCCGCACCCCTCGCTTGTCGCCAATTTGACCCAAAAAATGATTTCTGCGCTATTTGCAGCCAACTTCCGAGGTATAAAGATACGGTAAGAAATTAATGTTATGACAGTGCCTTGTTAGTATATATACAATACACAGTATGAGCACAAAAATGTTCATTTATTTAAAAAATGCGGTAATCATAGTATTAACACTAGAAATAAAAATAAACTTGCTGTTGCCACTGTTAGGCTCGCTAAAGTTAATAAGTCTTATAGAGCCATGTGCCTCTATAACAAGGTCCCAAGCGACGTGTTAGATTAGTCGATCGATTGGCAAATTTAAAAACGTAATTAAACAGAAATTGTCTATTGAAGCATATTATAAAATATCTGATTATTTAGATGACAAAAAAGATTGGAATGAATCTGCTCCAACTCGACTCGGCATCCGTAACAACCTCTAAATTTTAACACAGCCTAAACACTGCTTAAAATGTATCCTTTCACAACCTTATAAATAATTACGTTTTAAAAACGAAAAAGACAACTGACTTCATGTATAAAGAAAAGCAAAATTTCGTTTCATGCAAGTGGATGACATAATTTTTTCAGTTTTTTGAAGTGAAAACTTCTTTAGCATCGTTGTGATTTGAAAGTCGATGAAACGAAAAAGCGACAGTAAAAAAAGACAGACACATAAAGATTCATAAAATTTAACGTGGGAGAAAATGAGATAGGTAGCATTATACAGTGTTTCTTATATTCGTGGTTCTCTTTGTGCTCAAAATTTTTAAGGTTTCACTTCTACCACGTGTAAATTGCACACGACATGTTTTTTTTATTTAAAAACTTAACTACTGAACCGATTTTTATATCGGGAAGTATATCCTTTTACATGAAATCAGATTTTTTTCAGATAGGTTCATAAATGACGGAGTTATGAGGTAACAAACATAAAAAAAAGTCGAATTGAGAACCTCCTCCATTTTCGAAGTCGGTTAAAAAGAATGACACCATTTGAAATAGTGATTAACTTTTGTCAAAAGTTTAGAGACGTTTCTAAGTAGAGTGGTTAATGAGAGAGAGGGAGCTAGGGAGCTAGTGTTCGCACCGTGCGTGAGAGCGAGTACGTTGTCCCCGGTGCGTTGCAGCACGGGCAGAGACACGCGATCGGCCGTGTCTAATGCCGTGTGGTACACGTAGCCGTTGGCACTCCACGCTAAATCCACCCCTGGAACAAACACAACGAATAACTACAGGACTATTACTAATAATCAGCCCACATTCCCCCACTGCTGGGTAGATTCATCTCCCACATTCATCGAGTGGGCTCTACCTGGGCTACCTGGTTGCCTTTAACCTTCTCTTTGAGAGTCTAGACTAATCAACATAAGATTCTTAGTCCTGGGGCTTCAGTCTTCAAAAAGCGAGAAAACATAATTAAGAGATGTCGTAAAACTTGTGTCAAATCTCGATAAAAATTGGTGTTGACTGACGTTCAATGTCAGATTTAACGTATTCTGTAAATAAAGGAAGTTACCCCTAATGGGTGCAGCTTTGGGTGTGATTTGACAGACTAGTTGATGATGGAAAATAATTATTGTTTTAATAACGACGAAGAACTTTAGCGGTGGAGTTGTCGATTGTCTCTCGGACATTTCAGACCATCGTAATCTAGCCCAAGGTTTAAATCTTTATATATAAAAATCTCGCGTCACGATTTTTGTCCGCGATAAATTCCGTAACTACTCAACCAAATTTGATGAAATTTGGGAGTCTGTGAGTAATTAAGGAGAGAGAATAGTTTTTATCTCGATTTTAAGTTAAATTACAATAAGTTCCATAAATTTCCAACAGATGGCAGTGTAAGTTAGTTAACTTCAACATAACTACTGAGCCACAGCAACGCGTGGCTAGTTTAGCTGGTAGATTTATAGGGAGTGTTGCCACTCACCGGACAGTTTCCCGAAATCCCGGAAGATGCGGAAATCTGTATCTGCTGGGATGAGTCCGCTTTGGAACAACTCCTGCGCAAGGGACGACGCAAACGGATGTGGAACAGCGCCTGCGTATACCTATAACAAACAATCCATAACACACCTGTTATAAACGATCCCGGTACGGTTTACCAAAAAACAGATAATAATTCTATAGAATAGAATACAGGTACATCTATTCTATTAGGTACAGCGTTATATACCCACATAGCCTACCGATGTATATAACGCTGTACTAACTAGGTACTACGTACTAAGTATATTGAGGACCTAGGTGGCGCAGAGGGCCATGGCCCGGTTGAGATGCAGAAGGTTGGTGGTTCGTTTCGTGCCGTGGGATAAATGTTTGTATGATCTGTAAGTATTTGTATAATATGTATGTATTTACAAAAAAAGTAAAGTCAAGTCAAAAGATACTTTATTCAATACAATCACAAGGATCACTTTGAAACGTCTTACATACTAGGTGAATTTAGGTGCCAATTCCTCCTAACCTAAGCTCGAGAAGAATCGGCAAGAAACTAGTCCTGCTGGTCCTACCGCTTTTTTGAATGATCCAACTTATAACTACCTTAACTACGAAAAACTTATATAAGAGAGTTTGTACATTTCAAATGTGTCGATTAACTGCCTGAGGGCAGAGCGACATGAAGTCATGCATTGCTATCAATAATATACTTAGTAATTGATTGATTGATTTATTTATTTATCAAATTCACAAAACAGATTACAATCAACACAGCGTTTTAACTAAAATTAATTATAATCTATTGCTTGCTCTAGATTCGTAATCAAATATGTGAATATGACAAAATTACAGTGTTACATGCATAAATATTATATTATATTATAATACGCTTTCTTCGAAAGACTACCCTTTATGTATGCATTAAATTTCTTAATAGGTAGTTTAATTGCATTTTTAGGAAGCTTATTATAGAAGGGCACCATATTCCCCATAAAGGACTTATTTACTTTTTCTAGTCGAAACCTAGGTACTTATGTATATTTTTTTTCTATTCCTAGTATTGATTCTATGAAGATAACTATTTAGCTGAAACCCATTTCCACTTTTATGAGTGTATAACACTTTTTATATATATATACCTAGTCGGTTCATAAGTTCTGTCACAACCCTATTATTTTTAAATATCGTATACTGGCCAGAAATCTTTTATTGATTTAGAAAAAAAAACATTTGAGCTTTCTAAAAATAAAAAATAAATTCACTTTAGTTCATTTTTCTAAATGGAATGGACGCTAAAGGATGATCGACTCGCGGTTATGGCGTTGCACCGCTGTGGTTACGCGCCAACAAAGATTTTCAACATTCTGCAAAATTTGAAAATACCATTAAGGTTTGTTCATCGAACCATCAAACGATTCAGTAAAGATTCGAGCCTCGAAGATTGTAAAAGGACCGGCCGACTTCGCACGGTTAGGACACCAGCCGTCGTCAAAGCAGTGAGAGCGCGAATTCAACGAAATCCCGTGCGTAAACAAAAAATCCTAGCTCTTCAGATGGGACTAAGCAGAACAACTGTTAAAAGGGTGTTAAATCAAGACCTAGGACTACGGGCTTATCGAAAAAAGAACGGAAATTTTACGGAAAAAACGGATGCGCGCCTAAAAAAAATTTTGGTTGGAAAGATCTCGCGCTTTTATACGGCAGTACGCGGGAAAATACCGCCCAATTTTGTTTTCGGATAAAAAAATGTTTAACAACGAAGAAAGTTACAACAAACAAAATGATAAAGTGTACGCCCACAACAGTGAAGAAGCAAGCGCCCGTAATTCGAGGGTCCCGCTAGGGCACTCTCCTTCTTCATGGTTTGGCTGGGAATGTCATATTCAGGCCTAACAGATGTGCATTTCTATCAGAAAGGTGAGAAAACTAGTGCTGTTGTGTACCATAATACCGTCCTTACAAACATAGTGAAACCTCTTTCCCAAACAATGTTCGAAAACAGACCCTGGACTTTTCAGCAAGATTCTGCACCAGCTCATAGGGCACGAAGCACTCAAAACTGGCTGACCACCCGTGAAATCGACTTTATCAGGCACGAAGACTGGCCTTCGTCTAGCCCAGACATAAATCCTCTGGACTACAAAATATGGCAGCATTTAGAGGAGAAAGTCTGCGCTAAGCCTCATCAAAGTTTGGAATCTCTCCGTGCATCTCTGGTTAAAGCAGCGGCAGATATAGACATGAATGTGGTGCGTGCTACAATCGACGACTGGCCGCGTCGGCTAAGAGCCTGTATTCAAAATCGGGGTGGTCATTTTGAATGATATTAATAAAGTTGTATTCTACATTTAATTATCTTTCTTTTCATGTACAACTTTAAAACAATAAACACAATTTATATTATTTATTCAATTAAATGATTGTGACAGAATTTATGACCTGACTAGGTATATTGTGAAGCTATTATGAGAATATTAATTTCTTTGAATATTTCTTTTTGAATTGAATTACAAATATATTTTCGATATCAGCTGCTTTCCCCCAGAGAATGATGCCATATGACATAACACTATGGAAGCAGCTGAAATAAACTAGTCTAGCTGTAGCTTCATCAGTAAGCCACCGTATCGCACGAACTGTATTTGCAGCGTGACTAAGCTTACCAGCAAGTGTTTCAATTTGTGGTCCCCACTGTAGTTTTGCATTAATATTAAGACCTAGGAAGATCGTGAAATCTACAACATTCTTTGCCTCTCCATTAATTTCAATGTTGGTCGGGCTATGAATAAAACTAGGCAAAAAGAATTTGATACATTTCGTTTTATTAGAATTAAGTAAAAGATTATTTACAGTGAACCAGATAAGAACTAACGATAAGGAAGCATTTACGTTATCGCAAATACTAGTTTTACCTCTATCAACTTCAAAAATTAGAGACGAAAAAATTATCGTCTGCAAATAAAACTATATCACCAATATTTTTTACATAAAAAGGTAAATCATTAACGTATACTGATATACCTATAATGTAGTATATCAGTCATGTGGTACCCCATCCCACAAACTCTGCTTTCTTCAGGGCCAGATACTGTGTGAAATGTCCGGCATTATTTATTTATTATTATGTTCGGTTATGTAGGTACTAAATCTTGGTATGTAAGAGATAGGTACCTCCACGATCCATGGGTCATACGGCCCGGCCTGGAACAGAACCTCACGTCCTCCCGCCCCACACGCCTCTATATTGATAAAAGCACGCACAGACTTCGCCCATCTGAAACAGGATATTTCATCTATATTAAATATCATTTTTTGTAGGTTTGTCCCAAAAGTTTTATAACGTATTTTGATACATTTAATTTAGAATTAAACACTGGAACACTGGAATTTCTGAAAGTTTTTTTTAGATTTTTCGATAAAGGCACCAACACTGTTTCGATTCATTTAGCTAGGGAATCTTCACTCAATCGAGTGGGAATCGCAAACGCGGGCCAAGCGCTCACATCTTTAAATGACAGTTTTAAAATAAGTTAATATTAACATTTTATTCCAATTAAATATATGTTCCTACGATTTTAAATACTTCTTTACAGGCGTATAATTTATCTATTACACAATGTGCTTCAAGCAATAAATGAACTTTGAACTTTGGCATCTAAAATGACCTAAGACTCATATAAAAGCATTAAAAATTGTTCGTTCAAAAATATCGTTTGTTTTAATCAATTTCAGTTAGTTCGACGAAACTACAGAATCAGGGTCTTTAACTGAATAAACAAGTTCATACCGATGCAGAACTCTTGGCTCCTTACTTATGGTGCATGATAAATCCGTGCGAAGCTTGAAGCACGTTCTCCTCGGCCCCGTTGAAGAGAAACACTGCGTCGTGCCGCGGTGGACTGCGGCTAGCCGCGAGCGCACGCAGCGTCTCTAGCAACACAGCGCACCCAGCTCCGTCGTCACTCGCACCTATTGCAAACATAAGAGCACTCATTTACTTTCTTGGGCCGAAAGTTGTAGGTTGCATCCCCCAAAGACAAGCATTTAAGTTATTAATAAGTATATAGTTATTTAGGTATAATTACGTTTTAAAAACTAAAATGAAAACCGACTTCATTGCATGAAATTTGAGCCTATAATACATTTTTAGTGGAAAGTAGATGTATTTTGTATGTATATAATATGGGTAGGCCAAATAAACGCACCGCTCCAATGAGACAGCGAGGTATCGAAGTACATGAAAACATCATCGATGTATACAATTTTTGGATTTTTGTTGATCTAAAAATTTTAACAAATAAAAATGTAACAAATAAAAAAAAAAAAGATTCCGACGAATTGAGAACCTCCTCCTCGGTTTTTAACCGACTTTATCAAAAGTCGGTTAAAAACCGACTTCATTGAATGAATTTGACTTTGAGCCCAAAAAATACAACTGAGTTGAGAACTTCCTCCTTTTTTTGAAGTCGGTCAAAGAGTTTATATATAGATATTAGTACTTCATAATTTTTCGAAATTCGTAAACGTCACAGGAAAGCAAAATATCAAAATTACTTCAATGAAAAAATATTTATACCGCGTCGGGAATCGACCCCTCAACCTTCTGTGTCCAAAAATTACCAGTGGTCAGGTTCCATAAAAGAATAAAATAATTAGGCAAGAAGCATTCATGATTTTTCTCCTAGTTGGACTTCTAAATCTAAAGATAAATACAATTTGAAACAGTTGATTCTTTTAATATCGCTGTAGACAGAAATGGTCACGGTCAAACAGGTTTACCATGAGCAAATAAAATCTTGGTACTTGTACCTACATAACTACTTTGTATAAAAACCGAGCCGGTGATTCAAGCAACGGTCGTCTTCATTTTTCTAAACACATATTTTTTTATAATAGCAGTTAAAAAATAAATGCAAAATAAATTTTTTTTTATACAGTGCTGATGCATATTAACGTGGCCTCGCGGAAAACCTGCGTGTAAGAACTCTAATGAGGTAATGAGTAAAAAAATCGGTCGTAGATCACTCATTATTTTAATAAACAATTTAGCTTTCCTATCCTACGATACACTAGTTCGTACTTTTGTACTATGCGAACAATATAATAATTTCTTTCTTAAAAGAATAAAAGAAATATTTTATTATTCAATAGTGACCACTAGCGACCTGCCCCGGCTTCGCACGGGTGCAATGCTGATACTAAATATACTACAGAATGTCTTTATATACAACGTTATCTAAGAAAATAACATAGACTAATAGATAGACACCATGATTAGATTAGATATTAGATAGATACCATTGCGGACTTTTGTGTAGATTTTTTTAAGGTGTACAATACTGTAGTACATTATTTTAATCTAACTTTTAAAACTATCATGGTTTTGCACATAATTTTCACTCAAAACGGGATATTTACCATGATATATGAGTTTTTCTGCTTCTCGATATTTCGGCACAGTTGCATGCGCCATGATCACGAGATAAACTGAATTCTTTGCGGGTGGATGTTATTGGCAGACAAAACGGTCTACCCTCTTTCTGTCTTTTACTGCGAACATTACCCCTACTACCGGTTTCACTGTCACTAACAACTCGATCACGATTACGACACACAACACACGGTATCTGGACGCATTACTGGTACCTCACTTTTGTAATCTCTATTGCCTCTTGTACCAATCTTAGGATGTAATGTTTTTCAGTTGAGATTACCCGTGGATTGTGTAACTCGATCCAGTGGTTTGAGCCAGATTCTAGTAGATGTGTAGCTATGGCCGACTTTTGTGTGTCCATATTTTTGATGCATGCAGCATGTCCTACGTAAAAATGGATATAAGCTTCTATCTTTTCCAGTTAGACAAAGGCCTAAACCCCACAGATGTATAGTAGAACGAAAACCTGCTTTTCTACCGTACATCAAAGGAGTGACGGACAAAATTGCGAAAGCCCTGCAAAAATTGTCCATAAAAACAATTTTTACTCCTTTAAAGAAGATCTCACACTACCTGCGCTCACCTAAAGATAAGATTCCTCTTCAAACACCAGGAGTGTACAAGATTGACTGCAGCTGTGGGAGCTCTTACATCGGCCAAACAAAACGTACCATAGCTTGTCGAGTGACAGAACACATCCAGGCGGTCAAAAATATGGACACACAAAAGTCGGCCATAGCTACACATCTACTAGAATCTGGCTCAAACCAAACACAGGAATTTCAATCGAGAAGACGGTTTTCAATTGTCTGGAGCCTGGAACCCTGTGGTGAGGATGTGTGGAAATCGTAAAAGTGAGGTACCAGTTATGCGTCCAGATACCGTGAGTGTTGTGTGTCGTAATCGTGATCGAGTTGTTAGTGACAGTGAAACCGGTAGTAGGGGTAATGTTCGCAGTAAAAGACTGAGAAAGAGGGTAGACCGTTTTGTCTGCCAATAACTTCCACCCGCAAAGACTTCGGTTTAACTCGTGATCATGGCGCATGCAACTGCGCCGAAATATCGAGAAGCAGAAAAACTCATATATCATGGTAAATATCCCGTTTTGAGTGAAAATTATTATTTTAATCTATCTCGTAGGGTTCAGCCAGCCACCGTTTGCAATGTAAGCGCAAAAAAATGAGTATATTTACGACACCACATTAGAAACCTCTAAAATTATCAGTGTTTCTCTACTATATTATGCATGTTTTATACATATAAACCTTCCTCTTGAATTACTCTATCTATTAAAAAAACCGCATCAAAATCCGTTGCATAGTTTTAAAGATCTAAGCATACATCGGGACAGACAGACAGCGGGAGGCGACTTTGAATACTATGTAATGAAGTGAATCTAGGTGCTGGTTCCTCCTACACAAGTTTAAAGTCATAACGCTTTTTTGTATGATCCTTGTTAATTAAGTTAATGTTTTATGGATTTAGGCCTACGTAAACACAATGCTAACCGAAAACTCTTAAAGAGACAGAAAACACGCACATCCGCACGGAAGAGGGAGACAGACTACGGTCGAGACTAACTTCACGTAAACCTATACCTCAGTACTATAAGTACATAACAAGCAATTTCGCGCACAGTTGGCCGGGTCGCGGCGACCTTTTCTATCCTCTATTTGATCTTAACATAGGTTTATTATTATCCTTGTATCACCTCTGGATATGACATCACTGTGCGGTCGCCAACGGCATATGCACTGCCTAACTCTTGTATCACTACATAATATAAAACGTCGCTTCCCGCTGTCTGTCTGTCCCTATGTATGCTTAGATCTTTAAAACTATATACGCAACGGATTTTGATGTGGTTTTCTTTAATAGATATAGTAATTCAAGAGGATGGTTTATATGTATAATACATGCATAATATAGTGGAGAAACACTGATAATTTTAGAGGTAACAAATCACATTAGACATTCTGTAGTATATTTAGTATCAGCATTGCACCCGTGCGAAGCCGGGGCGATTCGCTAGTTAGGTGTATACAGGGGTCTAAGCTAGATCTTATTTCTGTTAGCGTTTAAGTCTGCGGAAAAAATTATTTGTATCAATATGACATTAGGTTGTCATAAGTCACGTGACCGAAGCACGACTGCTGCTGACATTATCATACAACGAAGACATATTAAAGTCATGAGCAGTCAAAACTAGCGACATACGGCATTCTAATTATCAATTTGGTCTTTTAAAAGTTCGGTAAAAAAACACTTGTTAATATCACAAAAACAATTTTGCATACGTAGTAGTTCTAGACTTCAGTTTCATTTGAGTGCCTAGTCCCTAAACTTATGTAGGTAAGTATAAGTAAGTATTTTCTATTGTTATCCATAAATTACGATTACGATTAGCCCATTGCGTCCCACTGCAGGGCAAAGGCCTTCCCTTGATCTCTCTATTCATCTCGGTTTTGAGCTGTTTGGACCCTAGCTCTGCCGAAGGTGTCGAGATCTTCTCGCCATCTCTTTTTGGGTCTACCACGGTACCGTTTCGCTGTCTCAGGGCTCCACTGAGTGGTGATTTTGGCCCACACTTCATCCGGCAGCTCCACTTAAGCTTCACAACATTCCGAGCTACATCAGCAATTTGGGTTTTGGAGCGCAAAGTTGTGTTGCGTATGTCTGTACCATTAATTCACCGAGAATGCTGCGCTCCATCGCCCGCTGTCAAATCTCGAGTTCGGACGTTTGGATGTTCGTAAGGGACCATCTTTGTGCTCCATAAGTTAATACGGGAGGATACACATCCATCAGCTTCCGTTTTAATGATAACGGAAGAGTGCCCTTCATAGACCAGAAGCTCCTCCATGCATTTTCATTATCCTTAAATATTTTTGTTTTATTTTCTGTTGTACATATTTCCGTTTGATTTGAACTTTATTATTCAACGTCAACTTAACATAATTATATTTATTTTAGTTTTTACTGCACTTATTGTAAGTACGCATTAATTGCAATTATGATGGTACACGACGACAGTGCGTCACCACCCCGTGCCAATGTGCATTCTGACGCAGTATCACGGAAGAACAGCGTTATAAGAGCGTTCTAACGCTACCTATGCTGAGTAGACGACAGATTTTGCTGTCAATTTGCTCATCTACTTGTTTGTATACATAAGATCTTAGTTCCAGGTGTAGTATGAACGAAACCTGCCACGACTGAACAGTTGGTATGGTATCTCAATATCTGAGCATAAGGAGTTGATAGACGTCTCTTCGTCATGGAATAACTACTTTTGAAAAGCTGAGACCTACAGCTTAAATTGCCAACCGATGAAAATGTCACTGCGGGTCACCCCTCCAGATTCATCATTTTGTAGCTCAGTAAGCACAGTTTATACTGCCGACACCATTATAATTCTTGGTTCCACATTTGGAAACTTCAATCGATAATTATCAACATTTATCCAAGTTGTTGTCGACGAGTCCAAATGGGGCGTTCAACTACAGGTTTTGTTGCCGGGCGAGTTGCGTGTGATTATGATACCACGTACTATAGTATGAACAATTAGTATGTATAATGAAGACCCTCGTGAGTTTGAGAGTCACGTGGACAAAGGTAAGCCAAGGAAACACCCAAGGACGACCGACGGCTGGATTACAATTAGGCATAGGTACGTAAAGTCAAATAACCAAGTATTTGACATGAAATATTTATCTACTTCGTAACTTGTATTCAATTATCAATAGAACCCCTTTGCTTTACCTCTATATTTCTTTAATGTGTTTGGTCTGCATTTTTAAGGTTCCGAAGTCCACAAGGAACCCTTATCGTTTCACTATATCGGTCTGTCTGTCTGTATGTGCGATCCTAATCAGTGCGCTTAATTGCTGACTATTAGTTTTATCGTGATAAAATTTGCACAGTAACACGTATAAAGTGACCTTTACAAAGTCATAAAATAAAAACATTATATAAATGGTTTTTAGGGTTATAATATTACCCTACATGTAAGTAAGGTTTCGTTACTTGTCTTTCCTGCGGGTCTTGTCACCAGGGTCGAGAGGTTAGTGTGGGTACCTGGGAAGGCCTGCTCTACCAAACAATCGATACCAAACGAATCCCAGGCAGAGTGGCGTCAGTGGAGAGAAAACTTCACTCTCCTCAGCTTGCTGGAGTGGATCCATAACGAAAGTTTTCAATTACAAAATAACTGCTTTGTAACTTGACTGACGCCACCAAAATCATTTTCAACAGATGAACTAAGGCCAATGATAATGATGATGAAAGTATGGTTGATTTTTTTCTATACTTCCCCATCGTGTCGCATATCGTTGTATAAGTCGTTTAAAGATACTAGGAGATTTCTGGAACAGTTTTTCGACACATATTTGATAAATATTAAGCTTTGAATTGTTGACGACCTCTGTGGCGCCGTGGACAGGTCCGGCTGAGACACAGAAGGTTACGAGTTCGATAATGTTTGTATGATCAGGCAAGTATTTGTCTCGGGTCTGGGTGTGTCTATGTAGGTATAATAATATATGTATTTACAGTTAAGTTATATATGGATTTAATGAATATTATATTTAGACGGAGGGAAGTAGGGGTACTTACAGACAAAACCACTGTTTGGGAACACCTGCATTGTTTTCAAAATAGTTGGATATATAAATAATAAATAAATAATGCTGGACATTTCACACAGCATCATCTAGCCCCAAAGTAAGCTGAGCTTGTGTTATATAGTGACTAGAGTGATAAAATCATATTTTTAAATACATACTTATGATACTTTATAACACCCACATAAATGATTATCTTGGGAGGAAATCGAACCCTCGATCTACAGCACAGAAGGCAGAGCTACTACCAAATGAACACGCCAGTCAAACAGTATGCAAGAAAACATCATGTTTAGTTTCCAGGCAAAGCATTGTCAAACGTACAAACGATTATCTATTTAGAGGCATCCTTTGACAAACAACGCGAGCGATACAAATAGTGCTAAATTGTACTCCACTCGTTAAGCTATATTCTAGCAAAGATAATGAAACATGTATATATAACATGCATAATTACCTTATTATACTAGAGAGGTACGTAGATAAAATGAAGCCTATTATTTATAACTAGCTGCAAGGCCTGCGACGTCGTCTGCGTGATCATGCTTAATTGATTATTACTTGTTAAACATTTTTTAATTTGTTATTTAACGTATATCGTCCCACTGCTGGGCAAAGGTCTCCTCCAAATCCTTCCAACTAGCTCTACCCTTCGATATCGCATACCATCCTCTCTCAAAGTTCTCAAGATCGTCCCACCCAACGTTTTTTTCGGCCGACCGCGACGCTGCTGTCCGTCAGAGTGCCAGTATGTTACCATGTTGGCTCATCTATCGGAATGCATGCAACTTACGTGACCTGTCTAGTCTCACTTAAGCCTGGCCGTTTTCTTACCCGCATCAACAATTCCAGTAGAGCGCATGATACTGTTTCGTACTCGGTCGGTGCGTTTGAATCAGAGAATGTTGCGCTCCATTACTCTTTGGCAAATCTTAAGTTTGGATTTCTGCAATTTGGTCAGTGACCATTTTTATCAAAATGCAGCCATTATCATTTGACAGAAGTTGAAAGAAATTTATAAGTAAATCGCTTATGTACAATATAAATGAAACACAAATTTTGAACTTTGAACTTCCGAGTAGGTACTTCGAGAGTCAGATATCCTACTTGATAAGGACGTAATGTCGTTAGTTGTTGATTTCCCAAATAAATATGTAAGTAACCAAGGAGTACCAATTCTACTCACGAACTACAAAGAATCTTTACATACGTTTTATGAACAGACGGTTCGTTGGTCTAGGAGTAGTTGATGCACTCGCACGGGACATCCGGTAATAAGCGAGGTGGAATGTCATTACTGCAACTGCACTGTATTATTATGTTATCATCGGATCTCGGTGTTTTTAACAGAGGTCAAAAGAAGGAGGTTCTCTTCGGTTTTTTTCTGTATTTTTTTTCTATTTGAACTGATTGAGTGTGCTTAAGTAACAAATAAATGCGTGTATGTATCTATATGTCGGTAGCGAGAGCAATATTGACGAAATCGGTTTCAAGTCTTAAAAAAACAATTATTACGGAAGCTACCTATTACACGTCTGTCGCTGACCCACATGCGAGAACACTTCTATCAGATATATTGGCCCTGATCATGTAACTCCTCATGTCCTCATGATCATGTCCTACCCAGTTTCAGCAAGATCTTTGAAAAATATATTGCAGAGGAGTTGACTGATTATATGGTCGACCACCAACTACTCAACGAAAGGCAATTTGGGTTTCAAAAGGCGAAATCAACCAAACATGCAATAAGAAGACTTATCGAAGATGTATTTTTAGGCTTGGAGAGTAAACAGAAGACGTATGGAGTTTTCTGTGACCTTTCTAAAGCATTTGACTGTGTCTCTCACGAGATACTATTAGGAAAGTTACTGCATTACGGGGTCAATGGAAAAGAACTTAATATTTTTCAATCATATCTTAAAGATAGATACCAAGTGACAGAGTTAAATGGGGTTAGATCTAATAGGAATAAAATAAATGTAGGGGTTCCACAAGGATCCATATTAGGGCCTCTTCTATTCATAATTTACACAAATGGCATATCTGTAGTTTTTAAAGACGTTGACATAACAATGTTTGCTGATGACACTAGCCTAATTATTAAAAACAGGAGTAAGCAAATTGTAAGTAGTAGTATAAGGGAATCCATACTTAGCATCAAAAAATGGTTCTCAGTCAATAACATGCTACTTAATGTGGATAAAACAAATGTAATAGAGTTCGCACTTGGTTCTAGAATAGATAAAAGCACTCCGGATTATATTCAAGAAATCCGAAATCCTAGCTAACTTTAATATCTCACCGACTAACAATGTCAAATTCCTGGGTGTAACTTTAGATAGTAAGCTGACATGGTCTAATCACTTAGATGAAGTTGCAAAAAAATTGTGTTCTGCAACGTATGCTGTTAAAAAAATTAAGGAACTAGGAGGTGAAAAAGCCGCTAGAGACGTGTACTTTGCATATTTCCACTCTATTATGTCATATGGAATCTTATTTTGGGGTACAGCGGCTGATGCTGCTAGAGTATTTATTCTGCAAAAGCGAGCTGTGCGATATATATTAGGTTTAAAACAAATGGACTCATGTAGACAGCGATTTAAAGAATTAGGCATAATGACAATGACTGGTGAATACATCTATCAAAATTTATTACATGTTAGAGAAAACCTAGGCAATATGAGGTCTAAGAAGGACGTACACAATATTAATACTAGGTATAGGGATCAACTGGTTGTACCTATGACACGACTTGCAAAAGTTTCGAAAAGTTATTATTGTACCGCAATCAAATTGTACAATAACATACCAGTACAAATAACGAATATGACAGACGCCCACTTCAAAAAGTATGTAAAAATCAATTAATACATAAGAGTTATTGTAAAATGGATGAAATTTTGCGGATAAAAAAATGTTTACTTTTAATAAATGATTCTTGTCTTTTGTTGTGTGTACCTAGGTTAAGGTTAGGTTAGAATATCTAGTTTTATCAGTGTTTCAATGTGATACTTGTTAGGTAGGTATTTATAAGTGAACCTTAATATATACATGACGATGCTTTTGCTGATAAATAATTATGTATGGAAAATTATACTCATATAATTACTTAATTAGATACACTTATATATTATAACTATTGTAAGACATGTCTAAGAACATTGTATTATGTCTAAAGATGAATAAATGAATTGATTTGAATTGAATTGAACTCCAAGACTCCAACTGACTAACTAAAATTTCCAAAATAGCTGATTTTGTTTACATCAAAGATTTAAACATTTTAAAATGACACTTTTAAAATTAAAGTGTGATTGACGTGTTTTAGCGCAATTTAATTATCATGTATAAAGATTTGATTAAAAAGGCGGAAAATCCTAGGAAAATAAACTTATTTTAGAACTGTCATTTAAAAATGTTACAATGCATAAATTAGATTTAGATTTTGGTAAACGAAAGACCTCATATTGCTTATATGAGGTCTTTCGTATTTTAGAAATATTTTGTTAGTCTGGCTAAACTCAGGACCAGGGCCAGAATCAAAGCCATTAGAATACAAAATGTGTGTTTGACTGGTAGTGATCGCGCAATTCACATCTATTGATAGTTGACACGAAATACGTAATCAGGGAGCAGGAGCAGGTGGCCTATTAACTCTGACACTAGAGTTCGCTACTGACTGACGAAAGTCGTAATAGTTTTAGTTAAGATATATGCGACAACAGAATCACTAACGCCTGTTTGCAAAGAGATCGGCAGGGTTAATAAGTAAAAAAAAAAGCGACAGCAGTAGAAATGTCAGTAGACATCAGCGGAATCAGTAGGCATAATAACAAACAGAAACAAAGGAAGCTACCCGCTGGCACACATCCACAGGCGATAATCTTATAGAAGAGATATTAGCGTACAAAAAAGTATATTTTACAGAAGTTATCGCGCAATTTATTCGAATTACTAGAAGTAGCGGTTTACGTTGACTGGCCTGTCAGTGTCAGCTGAATTGTCAGCTCTGCCTACTGCGCTGTAGGTTGAAGGTTCGATTCCCTCTCAGGACAAACATTTGTGTAATGAATATCGGTGTTCTGTGTCTGGGTTTTGTAAAGTATACTATCAGTCATCTGGTCACCATATTACAAGCTGTGCTTAGTTTGGGGCTAGATGGTGTTGTGCACATTGTACATATGTATTTATTTATTATCTCAGATTAGGCAACTCGCGACAATCATGAACTCGTTAATGCTTCTAGACGATCGACTAATTGGTACAATTGCATTGTGAAGCCGCTAATACATATAATTGTGTGAATGTTCCGGCTGTGTGAAGTTTCCTAGTAATGTTGCTGTGTTAGCGAGCGGCCCTTATAATAGCGTACTAATTTATAGCCCCCACATACACCATGCACGGACACGACTACCAACGAGTATTTTAAACAGACTTAAAAAAAAAAGGAAGTGGTTCTCAATACTTTTACTTAAAAACGCCCAAACCGATTTGGAAAATTCTTTTTTTGTTTCAAAGGGTTATACTTCCCAGGTGGTTCCATTTAAATTTTATCGAAATCGGTCAAGCAGTTTTTAAAATATCCACAAAAACCTAAAAATTTTATACATCGATGATATTTTCGCTTACTCAGAAACCTCGTTGTCTCATTGGAGCGGTGCGTTTAGTTGGCCTACACAAAAATTATATATATACAAAATACATCTACTTACTTTCCACAATTTTTTTTTATATTCAATGAAGTCGGTTTTCTTTTAAGTTTTTAAGACGTAATTATAAAAGTACATGAAGCTACGTTTAACTCAAAACGGGATATTTACCATGTTATGTGAGTTTGTACTGTTTCAGTGTATCTCGTGATCATGGCGCATGTAACTGTGCCGAAATATCGGAAAGTAACCCGCTTAAGACGGTGCCCTCAGTAAATTAACTTTTGTTTGGAAAAAGGAGCCGTTTTTTTTTGTCACTATTTAGTGGCAATCTGTTCGTTAATTGAAGGATAGATTGAAGAATAGTTATAAAAGATATATGGTATGTATTTTCAATATTTAACTTCTACTTCCTTGTTTCAAATTCAAGAGTAAAGTAATTGTTAGTTTTATGAATTAACTAGCTGTTGCGCGCGACTTCGTCAGCATTTTTTTTTGAAAGAAATTGTAGCTTAAATCCTTCCCTAGGATGAATAGAATTTTTATCTCCTTGCCACATTTTATTGATAAGTTTCAAACCAATCACACCCACCACTTATTAAAAAGTTTTCATACAAATATTCACACCCCATTTTTGACATTCACACTCCTTGATTAGGGTTATTTTGAAAAATCCTGAAACACGTGTCCATTTATTTTGCATTTTGAGTATCCAGACCCAGTTTCTAAGAAATCACACCACCCGTTAAAAAGTTCCCATACAAAATTTTACCCCATTTTACCATTTGTATGGGTTATTTTGAAAAATCCTGAAATACGTGTCCATTTATTTTGTATTTAAAATATTCAAATCAAGTTTCAAGCAAATCGCACCACGCGTTAAAAAGTTACAATAGTTTTCACTTTTAGGGATTGAATTTCAAAAGATCTTGCCTTAGTGGGTGGTTTTGCTATAAGGAAGCTACCTTCCAAATTTCAGCGTTCTAGCTTCAGCGGTTTCGGCCCGGCGATAATGAATCAGTCAGTCAGGTTAAGCTCTTTTATAGGTCTAGATAATGAAATAATGTCTAAAGTATGCATAATAATAACAAACATTATCTTCTCCTAAACGTCGTTTTAACTTGCAGCTTACACTAATAAAGTAAGATTGATAATTAAAAATTGTTTTTTGATAAAAAAAATCGATTTAAGTGTCGTGAATACGCGTCCAAATCATTTGATCGGGGGGTCGCCTTATAACATGATAAATATTCCGTTTTAAGTGAAAGTTATGTTCTTTTGAACCATGATAGTTTTAAAAATTATACATAAAGCTTATGACATCGATAAAACGGTATAATCGTTGATTGTCATTGTTATTAATAACATCACACTATTATTATAAATAGTAACGAAAATTTTGTGTTTTTTACTCAATGATCGTAACTGCTGAACCAATTTTGATGAAACATTGACATTGGACATGTCAATGTCAATTGACATTGGATTTTATATCCAAAAAACAATGAAAGCACCGAACATAGCTTTAACGAAATGAAAGTTGGATTGAAGGACCAACCTAACATTGAAGCTGATTTTTTTTTACTATATATCGATATACTACACGGTCATGTAAGTAGGTAAGTCTGAAATAGCAAAAAGAAAATTTTCGAATCGGTTTACATATTATAATTTACGGTTTACAGTTTATAATTTATTTCATGATTCTAGCTCAATGTGAAATGTTGGGCAACAAAAGGGACGGATGAACAAAAGGTGCACGTGGCTGAGATGCGAATGCTGAGATGGATGTGTGGAGTGACGCGAATGGACAGAGTAAGGAATGAGTACATAAGAGGAAGTGTGAAAGTGGCGCCAGTGAATGAAAAGATGAGCAGCAACCGGCTAGCATGGTATGGGCATGTAATGAGAAGGGAAGAATGGCATCTAACTAGGAGAGTGCTTGGTATGAATGTTGATGGATTTATGAGTAGAGGTAGGCCAACGAAAAGATGAATGGATTGTGTGAAGGATGACATGAGTAAGAAAGGAGTGAGTGTTGAGATGACGGCTGATTGAGGAGAATGGAAGAAAAACACATGTTCTGCAGACCCCACAAAATGTGGGAAAAGGGCAGGAAGATGAAGAAAAGATTTTTTTTTTTCAAATCAGTTTATAAATGACGGAGTAATGAGGTTCCAAAACTAAAAAAAATACAACCGAATTAAGAATTTCCTCCTTTTTTTTATGTCGGTTAAAAATGGCTGATGACTGCTGCTATATTATTAGGCAGTTGCTCTGTGCAAATCTATACCCCTGCAAGTACTTACCCGGGCTGTCAGGCACGGTGTCAATGTGACAGTTGAGCAGCAACGCACTGCGGTGAGGCCGCGGACCGCGGGAGCCTCCAGCACTAGACACACGAGCCACCACGTTGGACACGCCTTGGTACACGTGATTCATACCTGCGTACACAAAAAATTGCGTCTTGGTATTTTTTTTATGTTGGCAACACCGCAACATCTCTGTGAAGAAACAAGGAGCTAGCTTGTGCCGCATATAAAAAAATATTAGTGGACAATGCACACAACACCGTCAAGCCACAAACTTAGCATAGCTTGTATTATGGTGAATAGATGATTGATGGAATACTTATATAATATAATAATAATGCCGGACATTTCACACAGCACCATCTGGCCCCAAAGTAAGCAGAGCTTGTGTTATGAGTACAACATGACTGATATACTACTTATATACTTTATTTTTTTGTAACTGCTTAGACATTGTATTATATGATAGAAACACCTGAGACAAATACTTGCAGATCATAAAAACATTTGTCCCGCGTCGGGAACCGAACCCGCGACCTTTTGTTTCTCAGCCAAGCCTTGGCTCACTGCGTCACAGACGTCGTCAATATATTTATATATATTTTTAAATCAATATCTACTTATGATACTTTATAACACCTAGACATAAAACAGACACCTATATTCATCACACAAACGTTTCAAGGTTCAAAGGTTTCTGGGTTTGAAACCCACGATGGGTTAACCCAGAACCTGTAAAGCAGTGGAGGAAAACATTGTTAAGAACCATCATATCATATTAAAAATTCGCAACCAACTCGGTTCAAGATCCTCAAGATCCAATCACTTTCGCCAGTGTCCCAGTTTTAAAAATGTAAGGCTAGTCAATCAGGTAATTTGTTATTTATATTACCTATTAAAATGTACGATACTTTATAAACAGTCAAACAAACAGCGCAGAAGGCAGAGCTACTACCAACTCCGTTATGAGGCCAGACAAAATTGTGATTAGCCTTTGATGATGATATTTATTGCACTTAAATTCATCGTTCATCACACTGGTTAAAATAACTAGCGACACGATAAAAAGACCTTAAGCTTCCCGCTTTATTTGAGGGATAAGTTTTGAGTAATATCTAATTAATGAGTTCAGAGTTAGTGGTTCTAGACTGACCGTCGAGGAATGTGAGCGGGAAGGATCCAGAGGCAGTTTGCACGTCGAGTTCGACTCGTACATGCGGTGAGGCGTGGAGTGCGATATGCTTCACTGCTTCCACCACCACGCTTACTCCCAAAACCTCGTTCTCATAGCTGCCGGCCACCTAAGGACCAGTACAGTACCCCTATACAGCTCAGCGCTACGTTACGAAGATTGCGTTTATCTAAATAAAAATATGTGATCATATTTTTGCAAAATTATTGGCCCGATAAATATTTATCCAGAGTAAGGGGGCAGAATAGGTTTTAGTTAGGGTATTATAACCGCAAGCGATCCAGAAACGTTGATGAATGAACGATAAATAGTTAATAGTGTGATTATGATAAGTACAGTGGTGTGATAGTAAATAATACGAGTACCTACTAAGCGATTTCACTTAGATAGCGTTTATCTAAATAAAAGCTATTCTGTTATCTCTATGGCCAAACGTAACAAAACTTTCGATCGATTGTTGGCGACTTCGTAAGGGTGGCGTGTCGATCCATTGCTCAAAAGCAAATACCCAGCTGTATAGCAAATGTTCAGCTGCAGTTTGATTCCAATAGTAAAATTACAAACATACTCTGTATTTTATAATGAATAACATAATTCGCTAGCGAGGCGCTTAAGTAGTGGCGTCCTTGTCATTCTCATGTCAAAGAATAGATATATGATATCATAAGGACCACTTTGAGTTGTCTTCTTACATGCTAGTGAATCTAAGTGCAGGTTCTTCCTAAACCCAGCTCAAGAAGAATCCAGCAAAAAACTAGTCTGGTATTAAAACTTTTTAGTATGATCCTTGCCAATTTTGTTACAGTTTTGAGCAGATTCATCCCAAGCTTTTTCATTTTATAATATGCTTTATAGATAGTTTCTGTTTAATTAAGTTGTTAAATTTGCCAATGCCAAATTTAACATGCTTCTATAACAAGGTCTGTGAGAACAGAGAGTGATATTTATTTCTAGTGTTATTATTATGATTATCACTATATTTTTTAAACAATTGAACATTTTTGTCACATACATTAGTTTCTCATATTTATACTGGAACTGTCATGATATTTATTTTCTTAAATGTATTTCTGTAATATTACAAATGACCTGCAGTAGGTACCACCATACTCATCAATCTTAGACAACACACAATAGTCATCATTTCTGTCACCATGAATGGCTTCTTCATATCTTTCAGTTAGTGGCCAGTGGTGATGAGGCCACCCAAAACACTTCTATCATGGCCTCCAATGTTGTTGATTTTTGGGTGGCTTCTTCATCAGAGATGGCTGTGAAAACTAATTGGTTCTACAGCAATTTCTCCACATTGATATCTTTCACCATTTGAGAGTACCAAGACACGGAGCTAGTATCTCCCTGTTTTGGATTAAACAGATAGGAGGTTCATTAATAGCTTGGTTACTGTTTGCTTATCAATACCTATTATTACCACACTAAAAGATTACTGATAAGAAAATAGATATTGGCATTTGACCTACTTTTAGTAAGTATTCACAGGATGTTTGTGCCATTAAACAATAACCATCATTTAAAGTTTATTACTTACTTAGTATTGGCCTTAATTCAGTTGTTTCACTAGAGTAACTAATGTTTCCTAAAACAAAAACAATCTTATATTGTTTGTATTAAAGTCTGAATTAGAATAACATTTTTTAGTGACACTTCCTAAATTAACGTATAAAACACATCAGGTTTTAGCTCAATTTAGTCATCATGTAAGAGGTGTTGATTACCATGGTTTTTATCAACACCTCTACATTATTTATCATACATTATTTTCAATAAAGGAATTAATTGGAATAAAAGTTATAGCAATAAAACAAAAAATAATTTTAACTTATTTTAGAACTGTGATTTAAAATGGGTACTCTAATTTGAACTTTATTGGTGGCAAAATAAGATCGTTAATATTTTAGATAATTTAAGCAAGTCCGGCGAAACAACAGAATTGCCAGCATTGTCTGGTTAAGTAACAGATAAAGTATGTCAGCTAGAACTGAATTGCTATGTAGCAGTTCTGAAAATGGCTTGCTAAAAAGTATTAATAGTAGGTTGTACACAAGATTGAGCCATTACTGGAATAGGTACTAGCTGCTGCAAAGCATGGCTATGCTGTTCTTGTACAATGTTTGGATGCCTCTGACTTTCTTTCCTAAGATTCTCATAGATTTGGGTGACTAGAGATGTATTTATGTGCCTACTAGGGCTAAGAAATACTGTACCTGCCTAGGTCCTTAGATTTAAATTTTAAGAGAGACAGTTTTTATGAGTTCTGGTTGGATTGAATTGCTAAAAAATCATACCCTAGGTCCAATAGAGGTAAGATTAACAAGATGTTGATGCGCTATTTCTGCTATGAAGCGGTGCGGCGGCGCCGATTCTCGAGTTAGCGGCTCAGGCAGCGCCAGGTCGACGAGCGCCGCCGCGCCCAGAGCCGCCGCCGTCAGCGCCGCCGCCGCCACCAGCCAGCCCAGCGACACGGGCGGCCGAGGGACCACATTTTCTTTTATGAATAGCTTGTCTGACTCCTGAACGAAGGATTCATGGCATTAGAAATATGTAAAAAAATATTTAGCTATGTACCTACATATTTCGGTGAATCTATGGTCTATAGTATTCCCGTCGGGAAACACTATAGCTATATATAATTTGTATACAATAACTGGAACTGCTGGGAGTTTTAAAATTTTTTTGAAACACAAATACCTCATCCAGTTTTTTTCATAAGAGATTTTTGCTTGTAGGTTCGAATTTTTATGTGTAAGACTTACCATACAAAATTCAATTGTGTTCCAATTGATTATTAAGATATACAATGCAGTGATTTTGTTTTGGTAGCTTTTAAGTTTAAGTGATTTTAGAATTTTAGTGAGAGAAAAGAACACGGCTACCGCCTGGAAACAAATTTGACAACTGTTTTTTGTTTTTTTTTACAATTCGGTCCTTATGATAATGACATGACATGCATAACACTGTTGTTTATGTCAATTTTCAATAAACAAAGCTGTCGTGTCATGTAAATGTCAAACTGACAAAAATTGGTGGATGTCAAGTCATTGTCAAGTGAGTATCCGCATCCAGGGAACTAAGAAAGAAAAGAAATAAGAGAGAGAATCGTATTCTCCGAAGAGATTGTGTGTTGTATCTGTATTTATTTTGTTTTGAACAAAATACTTACTTATTTATATGTACGACGAGCGTAGCAAATATTCCTAAAATGTCTAAATGGATAGGTTACGCCGTATCAGTGAATTGCGGAGAAACGCTCGGAAGCTACCAAGGAACCATCTTGGAGGCCGATGGCATGACAATAACACTGACCAAAGCTTTTAGAAATGGCTTTCCCTATCCTAAATCACAGGTTACGCTCAAGTAAGCAAGCCCATAATGATAATCTATCTAATTATCAGTTTGTGTCCGGACGTGTGTGTACATGGTTGTGTATTGTGATTTGCAGTGCATCTGATATCAAGGATCTACGCATTATTGAGCCTAAGTCAGAGCGTGCGAAGACGCACAGCACTGTGGCCGTGTCAGCCGGCCGCAAGAGCCGCGCCACTGTGTGTGAGACTCTGCAGGCCAATCCTACCAACACTGGTCAGTAATTTACCTCATTTTATTTTGATGTTTTTGGGGATCAATTGACACTGCCAGGGTTGTTTCAATATAACTAACCTTATTATAGTGGTCGTTTTTATTTTATTGTTTACATTGCCAGTACCTATGAGGTACAGGATAACTGTAACTAATTTGATTTACCAATAAAACATGGATTTTGAAAGAACCAACCATTATATGTAATAATAATTATTCACTAACTTGTCAAACTGTCATTACAAAACATTAAACAGATGGACCAATATTTAGTACTATTCCCCCATTTCTAATGAGTTAGACATGATGCAGATGCATGCACCTCCCATCGCCTGCATTGAAAAGCTATGCAAAGCGTTGCGGGTGGGAGGAAGTTGCGGAAAAGTATTAAATATTTGTCCATCTGTTTAATGTTTTGTATTCGATTTCTGCAAAGTCACTCCTGAATCCGTTATCTAACTGTGATTACAACATATGACACATAATCTTTCAGGTAACCAGATATTCACTAACAGTGGAAACAACAATGGCAAAAATGCAAACAACCGCAACACTAACCAAGCACAGCCAGTAATGCGCACCAAACCTGTGGAGATACTCTCCTCACGCAATAAGAATAACAATAATCATTCAGGTTTGTGCTATGATCTGTCTAAACTTTTTTGAAACAAGTATTTTGGATAGCAAGCAAATTCAGGGGGTGATAAATTGTTCTAGCTAGCTTTAATTTTTAGAAATTGTTTTATCTTCAATTCAATACTTAAATCTTTAATCAATAAAATCACAAGGACCACTTTGAATCGTCTTCTTACATGCTAGTGAATCTAGGTGCCGGTTCCTCCTAACCCCAGTTTAAGAAGAATCCGGCATGAAACTTGTCTGGTCTTTACACTTTTTTGTATGATCCTTGACAATTTTGCTGCGGATGCCGAGTCGAGTTGGAGCAAATTCATCGCAAGCTTTTTTGTCATCTAAATAATCAGATATTTTATAATATGCTTTAATAGACAGTTTCTGTTTAATTACGTTTTTAAATTTTCCGATCGACAAATCTAACACGTCACTTGGGACCTTGTTATAGAAGCAACACATTGCCCTATAAAAGACTTATTAACTTTAGCAAGCCAAACAGTAGGAACAGCAAGGTTATCTTTATTTCTAGTGTTAATACTATGAACATCGCAATTTTTTTTAAATAAATGAACATTTTTGTGCACATACATTAAATTTTCGTATATATACTGACAAGGCACTTAGAAATAAGTTTAAGGAAATTAATATTATGAATTAATTTCTTTAAACTTATTTCTAAGTGATTCTCTGGGACCCATGTTATAAATTGCTAGAACAGCCCCATTCTGCACCACAAATATGGTGTTAATATCAGTAGCACTCCCCCACAACAGAATGCCATAAGACATAATGCTATGAAAGTTGCTGAAGTAAACAAGTCTAGCTGTGTATCTGTGTTTTATACCAAGCAGAGGCCAGAAGACCGATCATCTGGATCATACTATTAATATAAAAGCTTTACCATATTTTGATTCATCTCTCAAAGCTTTCTATTTTATACTGCTATAATCTGTTTAAAAATAAAAAAATAAAAATAACTTCTTATTATCTTTGAGAGTTTAGGGTGTTTGGGCTGCTTTTAGATTCAGAAACTAAACTAAGAGAATTTGAGTTCCCATATGGTCAAAAAACAATGATGATGATGATGATGTAGTCCTAGCCGATTTCGGCTACGGCGACTATATAATGGACAGGCATATTTAACTCTATATGATGTGCTCTAATGTGGCTCGTGTACCCAATTTTATTTATAAAAGTACGAGCACATTTGGGGCACGTTAGTACCCCGCCAATGTAGTTGTAAGAGATAACCGCTGGTGATCTGGTCTCTAAATTATCTCGTTTTTTATCGAGATCGAGTCGACGTTCTTCTTCGAAATCGTTCACCTGTAGGTTGATTCGCCGTCTCCACTCCGTACGCTGGGCTGCGTTCTCCTCCCACTTAAAGGGCTCAATTATACATCGCTTCATGTGTCTTTACAGAATATCCTTAGGTATATCTTAGGTACTGGCCACCGCTTTTTCGCTTACCGTACTGGAGTTCTGAATAGAAGATGTGTTTTGCCACTCTACTGTCCGGCATATGAGACACGTGCCCACCCCAGCGAAGTTGTCGCCTCATTAGATACACCTCTATTCCCCCAATGTTTGCGCATCTTAGTACATTAGTGTTCCTAACACGGTCTGACCATCTGATATTCATGATGTCACGGAGGCATTTGAGGTGAAATCGATCGAGTGTGCGAATGTGTTTGCGGTACAGGACCCAGGTCTCAGAAGAGTATAGGAGGTTAGGCAGTACTACAGACATGTAAACACTTACTTTGGTGGCAAGTTTCAAATCATGCGAGCGGAATACCTTGGCCCGTAATTTACCATAAGCTGCAGCAGCAGCTGCTATTCTAGTATTTATTTCGGTATCTAGGTTACACTTTGATGATATTGTGTGCTACCAAGGTATTTGAATTTCGCAACACGCTTTAAAACCTCCGCGCCAATGGATAAATTTGAGAGCAAGTTGTTAGGAGCATCTATGGCCATAACTTCAGTCTTTTTGACACTAATTTTAAGACCAAATTTAGTGCATGCATCGTCAAGTCTAGTCATTAGGGTTTGTAAACCCACCATTGAGTCTGTAACGAAACATAAATCCTCAGCGTACATAATCTCTGTTATGATAGTATGAGAGACTTTGGCGGTTGATTTAAGTCTGGATAGGTTAAACAGACCACCATTCATTCGAAAACAAATATGAATTCCCTCAGACAAGCCTTCAAGGGCCAACTACAACAGCGAAATATAATGCAAACAGAGTTGGTGCTAGAACGCAACCTTGCTTAACACCACAAGTGACAGAGAAAACCTCCGACTGCTCGCCGTTTGCTGTAACACAACATGTCATGTCGTCATGTAGTAGTCGCAATAGCCTTACAAACTTATTCGGGCATCCCAACTTAGATAGTACGATCCACAGCGATTCACGAGGTACACTATCAAACGCCTTTTCAAGGTCAACAAAACACAGGAACATTGGTTGACCTTGTTCCCTACTCTTCTCCACAAGTTGACGTACTGAGAAAATGGCCTCGCATGTTCCTCTCCGTGGCCGGAACCCAAACTGAGTTTCGGGAAGAATCGACTCTGATATAGGTAATAGGCGATTCAAGAGTATTCTTGCAAACACTTTACCTGGAGTTGATAGAAGTGATATGCCCCTATAAGAATTGCAGTCGGAGCGATCTCCCTTGTTCTTATACAAAGAGCATATGTGAGATACTTTAAAGCAATCTGGAACTTGTTCTTCATCCCACATGCGTGCAACAGTTTCCACAGAACAACGTGCAGATTCTCTCCTCCGTATTTGAGAACTTCTCCACAGATGTTATCAACACCTTTACCTGTTACCGTTACCTTTACCTGTCGCATATCTCGCCTCCGCATAATGGCGTAATCAATGAGATGCCAATGCTTCGATCGTGGATGCATCCAAGTGGCTTTGTGCTTAGCCGGGAGTCGGAAATAAGTGTTTGTAATTGTAAAATCAAACTGAGCACAAAGATTGAGCAAAAGTTGCCCGTTGCTATTCATATTTCCTATCCCGTGCCTACCGAGAACATTCGGCCAAGCCTCAAAATCACGTCCCACTCTCGCATTAAAATCACCTAGTAAAAGGATCTGCTCATGGGGTCGGATTTTAGTAAATTTCAAATAACAATGACCGCGCTCAGTGTGAGATTTCATGTTTCTAACTTATAATCGCACATTAACTGATGTGTTGTTTAAATGACAAAGACAGACCATAATTTAACACCACGCCAACTAATTATTAGGGGGTATGAAATTGCTGTACTAAAGAATTCATACACTGGCCTTTCTAATTTTCAATTCAATTTAATTTTGTAGCTTTCATAAATATATGTACAAATTAGCTCCATATTTATCATAATAATAATTTAAAACATACAGAACATAAATAAAACAAAGAAATTAAAATATAGACTGCATGCACCACATCATTACATCACTGGTGCGAATGGTGCACCTCTGTGCAGTGCTTCATGAAGATGCAGTCAGTGTCCAGCCTTCATGCTATAAGTTGCTGCAGGTATCTGTTGGTGCTGTCCCTCACGTGACGCATCAGGGACGACGTTCTCTGGACTCGAAGGGCATTCCAGCAGCACTTAGTAAAGTTAACCCATAGACTGCATGTGTAAGAAGGCAGTATGCCTTAAACAAACTTGTTTTTACAGCCGTACTGCACAGTGAAAATCTATGGGCCAACATGTTGGCTTTGACTGATAATGCCATTCGCTTCCTATCAATATCGATGTTATCTGAGAAAGTCTCGGTGACCCAGTGGCCCAGATATTTGAACTCGAAGCTCACTGCTCACCAGCAAGATTGATGGGACTTTGGAATAAGTTTTCGACCGGGCTTTAAAAACCATCACCTCACTCTTGCCAGCGTTATATCTGAGACCATGAGCCTCCGCATAACGCTCACAGATTCCAACAAGTCTTCGTAGGGTACTGATCAATGGGCTCAGCAACACCATATCGTCAGCGTAGCTTATGTTATTAACAGTTACTCCGTCAACAGAGCATCCAATATTGGCGCCACTGAGCCCATGAATCAAACGATCCATGTACAGGTTGAAGAGTCGCGGCGAAGTAATTCCACCCTGCCGCACCCCACACTCCAGCCTGTACGTGTCCGATAGCAACCCTGACCACCTTACATTGTTACATTGATTGCCATACCAATATTTACAGAGCTCCACCAATACAGACGGCAGATTTAGTATATGTATTTATTAAAAGTATTTACTAATTACCTATACATTAGTTCCATCTCTTAGGAAGAGCATTAAAATCTCGTTGAAAGAACTCTAGGGACCTGCACTCAACAAACTGTGTAAAGGCATTCTTCCTGGGTAGTTTTTTTTTACTTAAAATGGCAATTGGTCCAGCCGGTATTTCGCTGGGGCCAAGTCCTGCGAGTAGAGAGGATGACGGATGGTTTTCTAACTGCAGGTCCTGTAGTGTTCAAACGGTTTCTTGAGCAGTAGGAGCAGAGGTCTTGAACATCGGTTGACGAGTCGGGGCTCTTTCTCTGCGAACTTCGCTATCATTGTTTGTATTTCTGCACAGTAGATGTCTGCCGTTATTATTTGACCGGATCTGAGGAAGTCATTAATGAATTACGCCATGAAGTGACCACTAAACAGTACCATAACTTTTTTATGCGTAAGCTTCGCTTTATTAGGGCATTGTTGCGGCGTTTGATCTGGAGTCTGCCGTTGCGTTGTTCGCGTACGATTATCGTAAAGCATCCACATTTCGTTGCACGTCATAATCTGGTTAAATATCTCTTTAATTCTGCGCCGGTTCAACAAGGTGAGGTTGAAACTTCTTCTCTGCAGGTCAGTCAAATCATAAGCCACCCATTTTTCAAGTTATTTTATTTTACCGATTTAGTGCAAATGTGTCAATATTGTAGATAAGCTAGCGTCAAACTATGCCGCTAATTCCTTGGTTGGGTATTGATTGGCTTTAACAATCACTTTCAATTCATCGTTATTTTACGTTATTTACTTATTTAGTGACTGGCTTTTCTCCTTGTTCATTTTTCAGTCGAAGTTTCCACTACGAAATCGATTAAACTAAAAACGCACGGTGGATTATTACCCGTGTCTTGAGCGAGCGTGAGCGAGAGAGGTTATTTTTGCGAGCTGAATCTGCCGTGTTAGTTCCACATCGGAACTCGTATTTAAAAATTACTCTAATCAATCCACCTTCACCTTTAAAGCTGAATGTAAAAACAATTGAAAGCCATGTTATTTAAATCTTAAAAATCTTGAAATGTTATTTAAATCTTAAAATTTAGAATATTATAGTTAATTTCATATTTTGAAATTCGACACTATTCAAGCTTAATGTTAATTCAGTGTCAGTACAATAAAACGGCAATTTCATATTTAAAGTAATTTATACCTTTATTATGAGTTCTGAGATACTCGTATATGATAGAGAGTCTGAATCTTAGTCTTAGTTACTCTATTGACCAAATAATAAACAGACATATTTATAACACTAAAATTTTCCAACACTAGCGATTTCCGGACTGTGACAGACTCGTAAAGAGATGGCGAGATCATCTAGAAATTTCCGAGATGACTGGAGATATCAAGGCAAGCCTTTACCCAGCTGTGGGTCACAATATTAGTAATCTATTTCTGCTGCACTGAATTTAACAATCATAATGTCCTTAGGAAGCTATGGTTCCGGTTCAACGCCAAAGAGCCGTAACGGGTTCGGGGGGCGCGGCGAATCGACCGGCATACCCGGTATACCTGGCAGTGGGGCCTTGCCAATCAGTGGCGGGCATGTGAAGGCCCTTCGTCGGAACGAAGCGTGCTTCGGTGATGCCGCTGACCCAGCGCTGGACGACGATTTCGACTTTGAAGGGAATCTTGCGCTGTTTGATAAACGAGCTGTCTGGGCTAGCATGCGCAGTTCTAAGGTAAACAATGTGAAAGTTTATCATGGATGTGAAGATTTGAGCTGAATCGCGGCGGATGATATAAACTTTGGTAGGCCTGTACTCAGCAGTGGGCAAAGTGCTTGTGGTCTGGTGGTAGGACTTAACAACAAGAGTCTGTCTGGTGTGTACCACCACAGTGCCAGATATTTTCCCTCCTAGCAGTTGTTCTAGCATTACTGTGTTAACTTATGTCTAGGGCTGGCAATATGCAAGGTTACGCAAGGTAACAGGAACCACTTACCATTAGATGATGATTAGGTCAAGCTGTGGATGATTATGATAATTATGAAAATATGTGTCAATGTTTGTATGTTTGTTTTTGGTATGGAATCACATCGTAAAAGCTGAATGGATGTGTATGAAACATAGTATAAAGGTAGTCTGTAGTATGAAATAGCATATAGGCTACTTTTGATACCATGCATGCGAAGTCGAGAACAGAACAGTTATTCCCGAACTAAGCAAAACTTGCACTGTGGATTTGGATTATGGGTAGGATACTTATATACTTGTAAGTAATTACTATATTATATATTGGACGCTTTGGACTGTTCTGTATTTAGGTAAGTTTTTTCGGACTTGGATTAGAGAAATTGGCACCTTAATTCACTTGGTATTTAAATGATTCATGGTGATGTGATAGTATTGAATACAATTTAAATTTAATGTACCATGGCACTTTCGTTGTTGCTTTTCTAAACTAAAACTTAAGGTGTTGCTCTTCTTCTCACTACACTGAAATACGGGACGATAGATTAATTTAATTAGCTCTAGAAAATGCAACATCAATAAGAATGTTTTCCCTCCTTCCAGCCGGATCTTGTCCGAACAACAGATGAAAAATACCGCCACGACGAGAACGTACTAGGCGGATCAAACACAGGTAGTGCGTCCTCAATGCGCGTACCAGACGAGGTCCGAGGTCCAATCGACTACGTGACTGATGAAGGAGTAGTTGTTCCTGCAGTGACGCCGGCGCTGCGTCAGCAGTTATGGGAAGGGTTGCAGCGACATGGACTTGTGGACTTTGCGTTGGCTATGGTGGCGAGAGCGACATGTGATGTCGCATTGCGTCTGGTTGGAGGAGGGAGAAGGCTGGAGGTAAGTTAGGGTGAATGCTTTGGGATTCACGGGACAAATGTTTGTATGATCTACAATCATTTGTCTCGGGTCTGCCTGTTTTTCTATGTATATTTAAAGATACGAGTATTTAATAAAACACTTATTTTTGAGCGAGTTGTGATATTTTTATTCCATTGTAAAGTTGAATTAAGTATGGAATAAAATATCCGGCAAATGATCCATGTGGCTCTGATGACAGGCCATTACCCTTTCATAATATCTTCGATGACTTTTTGATAAAGATGTGGCTGTAACTCACAGATGACGCGTTGGATCTCGGCCTTGAGCTCGGGAATTGTTTTTGGTTTCCATATTAGATAACACTGACAAATTTTTTTTCATACCGATTTGTTCCAAGAAGATATCTGGGAAAACACCAGCTGTTTTGAGGTATCTGTCAAGGTTTCTGGCAAACGAAATGAAAAATATATAATAGTATATCTTTAATGTGTGGCCTCGCATTATGAATTATGAATGAATTTCATGAATTTAAAATTATGAAACTATAAATAAACGTAATTACAACTGCACAAAGTGGTATGTGGTAGTGGTATGTGGCACTAAGTGGTATAAATTACATAATTCCGCACCGACACTATTTCGATTCATCTAGAGAATCTTCATCAGGATGATTATGATACGCGGTCCGTGAGTTGAGTAGGTTTTTCACGGTTCGACGGAGTGTTGGTGGCTCCATCAGCAAAATACATGAGTAAAACCAAAATATGTTGATAATTATGTCGACCAAGTGTCGGCTGAGACGCAGAAGTTTGCGGGTTCGATTCCCGCCACAGGACAAATGTTTGTATGATCAACAAGTATTTGTCTAAATAAACAATATTTTAATTAAAAAGATCTATATCTTTTTAATTAAAATATTGTTTAGTAATTTGTTAAACGCATTCGTACAGGAGTTCCAACATATTTACTTGTTTGATGACAGCCTATGTATTTAAATCTAATATGAGTATTTTAAAGTTTTAATTAAGACACTAGATGTCGTTTTCGTGTATAATGAAGTTTTCTGTTGTTCTGTAATAAATAAATAAAAATAATTACTAAAATTGCATTTACAAATCTTTTTCATCTTATTCTTTCGTGTCGTTGTTACATCCTATTTGATCAATAGGTAGCCACAACTACGGCATTATCCGAGCAGGACATCAGATCACCTAAATTATTTACAAATAAAAAACAAATATATATGAAGTATAATCAGTCATGCGGTACCCATAACACAATCTCTGCTCACTTCACCATAACACTTTCACATTCAGATGATGCTGTGTGAAATGTCCGGCATTATTTTTAACAATTTGTTTATGGGTCTTTTTGAATGAATTAGGAAAAGTACCGTAAATAATAGGTGTAATTACTTAATATAGGTGTGATTCGGTTGCAGGCTCGCAACGCGCATCAAGCGCCTAGTGTAGTAGCGATATGCGGGTCGCATCGCGGCGGCGCATGCGGCCTGGCGGCGGCGCGGCTGCTGGCGTCGCGCGGCGTCCGGGCGCATGCGCTGGTGGCGGGGGGGCGCGGGGCCGCGGGGGGACAGTGCGCGCAGCTGCAGAGGGAGCTGGCGGCGCTGGCGCTCGACAACGTGCCAGTGCTGGAGCCGAGCGCTATGCACGCGTTACCGCACGCGCCAGACCTCGTGCTGCTCGCTTTGTATGACCCGCTTCGGGATAACAACATGGATCAGTACGAGTGAGTATTGTGAAACAATAACTGCTTTAGGTGCCGGTGCTGGAGCAGAGCGCTATGCACGTCCGCAGGACCTCGTGCTGCTATGACAGAGCCTGGAGCGGTTCGACCCAGGCGCAATCCGAGATCTCTGAAGGCTATAAGAGACACTTAAAGTCGCATCAGCTGACATATTTATTTATTTTATAGCAGAACAATGAAACTTAAAAAACAAAATCACTAAAATAAAAGTATAGTTTCCACTTAAGCAAAACTTAAAACATACGAAAATAAAGTAAACATTCTGAAAAGATTTTTTAAAGGTTTAAGATCGGCACATGATGTTTAGTTCTTTCATTTCCCTCTATCAGCCGACATCTCTAGTACTAACGCCTTTCTTTCACACAATCCATCTATCTTTTCTTAGTTTTACTTCTACTTTAGTGTCCTTCAACGTTCATATCTGGCACTTCTCGTTACATGACGTTCAACCCTTACAATATGCTCTTACCATGCTAACATATTACTACTTAACATATAAAAAAAAAACCCGAACATTTCACGCCGCATCTTACATCTGGCCCCAAAGTAAGCAGAGCTTGTGTTATGGGTACCACATGACTGATATACTGCATATATACTTTTTTTTAAATACATACATATTATACATAGAAACACCCAGACCCGGGACAAATACTTGCAGATCGTACAAACATTTGTCCCGCGGCGGGAATAGAACCCGCAACCTTTTTAGCCAAGCCTTCGCCCACTGCGCCACCCGCAACCCATCACTGGTGCCACTTTCAGACTCTTACATACTCAATCTTCATTTTGTCCATTCTCGTCACTTCTCCAATGCATCCATTCTTCGTCTTATCGCGTCTCTACTTATTTCGAACCAGTGCGCCTCAAAAGCTCTATAAGTGCACTTGATTTTCGAAAGTTTGAGATTCTACGACATGCCTGGGTGTATTTACACAAAGGAGCACGCTTTTTGGGGCTTGACTATGATTGTTGCACTCCTTCTTTATCGATCGATCGAGCGAAGATCTCAGTGGAAACTTGGGCGATTTGGCTTTGTATAATTAAATAATGAAATTGCAATAGTTATAGTTTTACAAGATCTACCCTCCACTATGTTTTGAGCTCTATTACTAGAACTGTATATTTTGCAAGTTTATAAGGTGTGTTTTTGCATGATTATTATTATGAATCACTAGAATTTGAATATGTCTGAGGTTAATATAATGTATGTTACAGTGCGGTAGTGGAGTGGGCCGTGGGATGTCGCGCCGGCGTGGTATGCGTGGAGCCAGCGGGCGGCGGGTGGGGGTTGAAAGTGTCCGCTCGCGCAAGCGTGCTGGGCGTGGCCGCCGTGGCGCTCTCTCCTACCCTCGGCCGCGTCTACCTCGCCGACGTGGCGCCACCCGCCTGCCTCTTCACCGAACGGAGACTAATCTACCGTCCGCCATTCGGAGCCAAACCTGTGCTAGCGTTGCATCCGAATCAAGACTGATCTACCCTACTTCCAATCTGTGACAATCATCAGAACCACCTGCCATCGATCGAAATTGTGAAATTGATAAATTAACTACAATTTCAATAATGCTAGTAATTCTGATGTTGCATTTATTTTACTAACTAAATTTGACTATCCCGGTGTCTTTGTACATAGTTTTTACAACTTCTTCTCGTGTCACTAGTTCTCGAACCGGTGTGGTGAAAGGATTGAAGTGCGCAGCACAGGTTCCTTCGTGTACAAGTTTTGAGCCCTGGCTCCCCTACGCAACCCTACAGCTTACCTAGGACAGCTCGGCATGCCTAAGGACGCTTCGGTATGCTTAAGGACGTCGCGGCATACTTAAGGATCCCACGGCATAATTACCACCTGTGTGCGCTTACATGTAGGGATGCCGAAGGATCCCTGCCGTGCCGTGCCGCCAATGTGCGCCGGGCCTAAGTGTTCATCGTAATCCATACGCTTGTAATACCAGGAAATATCACACGCACGTTGCCAGCCCTAGATATAAATGGTATGTCTGTTTGTCCAGTTATTAAGCTTGCCCTTCAAATTTGAACACTAACCCAAACAAATGACATTGATTTGACATTGGTTGAGAGATGTTTCTAAAGAAGGCAGATCACTGCTTGCAAATATTACTCGGTGGCAATATAGAACCGTTTTTCCCCTAAAGGGTAAAAAACGGATATTTAGGTTTCTGCCGAAGCTTGAACCACAATTGAGATTACTACCCTTGTAACTCAGTCATTTCTCTGTATTAATCTATCGAATGCGCTATTTTCCCTCACGTCATTATAACTGAAGGACGCCACTTGGACAGCGCTCGGTTGCTATTTATTCAGTACCTAGAGCCGGCAAGGCCCTAAGGCGTGGTTCAAGCTTCGGCAGAAACCTAAATATCCGTTTTTTACCCTTTAGGGGAAAAACGGACTTCGCTTGAACCACAATTGAGACGTGTTTAACCTCTGCCGGCGCTGTTCAGGCGTACTGTGAATGCGTACTATGTACTCCTATGTGTTCGTAGGTATGTAATAGGAAAACGAGCATAAACTCATCATTATTATTAAATAAACCTTTTAATAATTAAAACGTTTTACAAAACCTTTCCCATTATTACGTTAATCATTAATCTAATGGTACAAAACAGTCACTGAGATTATTCCTGGACGAAGTTAAAGACATTGATTGACCTTCTTTGAAGTAATGGTTAAAAAAGTGTTTTTGAACTTCCAGTTACTTCTTCTTAATACTTCGTCAATATCCATATTTTTGTGGGTCCAGTTGTCTGTTGCAACGCCCGCCCTTATACTTCCAGCAGAAGATGTTATTTGGGCTTCTTTAAAAAGAGTTTTTATGCATCCGGCTATAACAGCTCGGGATGCTTCTAAGATGTTCCCCCTTGTCGTAATGAACAAGCTTTCTAATTGCTTTTTAGAAAGCAATACCAATTGTTTCACCCAGTGAATCAGGTTGAACCGGTGTGTAGGGTGATATCTAAGACACCATCCCGATTGCCTATACTTGGCACTATCTGTTTTAGACCCATATTTTGGGAAAAATACTAACTCGTTATCGTTTTCTTGAAAGAGATCAGGTTGTAGGCTCAGCAATGTAGGAAAGAGTAGGACACTCGTGTGACGAGATACTGCAAATAAGCTTCCCTCATTGAAGCTGTAAGTTTCCAAAAATCCCAATAGATCCTCTACCTTCCAAGGGAGTGATCTTTTAACCGTTGGTTTTTTAGAAAGGATTCCTTGATCTTTTAACCGTTGGTTTTTTAGAAAGGATTCCTTTGAGCATGTGAGTTACTATTGGATGTGAACTCAATAATGAGCTTTTGTGCGGATTTGTAAACGTTGCCACTACGGGTTTATGTACTAAAATAGTTCTAGGAGATAATTTCACCACTTCGTATAAATAACAGAGATTCTCGCCAAATCCGATGCTTTCGGATCCTAGGAATATTTTTTTTCTTTTGATGTCCATCTTAACCATCTTTGCCATGCTGGACGGTAAGTTTTTAGTATAGATGTTCTCCAAGAAGCTTGCAACAATTATACCTCCTCGTATTTCCAGCCTACAATGTCTCTGGCCCAGCCCGTACCTTCCAAACTTGCAAACTGTTTCGGTGGGGGTGAAGCCTCTCTGTCTTCACTTCGTCGTTTTGCTTGTTTGAGGAAGCCTGTTTACCATGATTTGATGAGGTCTTGTATAAGCAAGGGTCACTGGGTTTTGATGCCGTCGAGTGTGGAATGTTACTTATAGATAGTAGATGGTCGCTCTCTTTTCTCATGATTTTGGATGTTTTATCACGATTAGTGAGTTTCCTGTGAGATTTCAATCCACGAATGGTGGTCATAAATTCATGATAGGAAGGATCATGGATTTTCGAAGAATATATCAACGCTCTTCCTAACGGCCAATTTATCAAGATCACCCTAACGTGACGATATGCACGTTCCGAAAGTTCTGTAGCGTTTGGTTAGAAGGCACGTACTAGATCCGTAGTTGGAATCCCAAACCATAACTTGCTGTCCATAGTGGACGAAATCTCTTTGCCGAATAAATCTTCGCAGGATTGGACGGTAACTTTTCAACTTTCCCACTCAACAGGGTAGTTGTTTTGTAAAGATCGGACGATGGCTCCAAAAGCTTCTGCTTCGTCTTCGCCTTTTGGTACCATCGAAGCCAAGCTTCCCATGGTAAGGACTGAAGTCGCCATTATCTGTAAATCGCAATTCTCACTGTTATACACGAAATTATTGTAATGTCGTATTGCGTGAGGTGAGAAGACGTCGTCTTTGACAATTACGTGAAGTATTTTAAAAAAAGAAAAGAAAAGTATTTTAGAACGGTATGTGGCGCGTTCGTAACATGACAGTGTCCTTTGAGACGACATGCGCTAAGCACATTTCATTGTGACGGCTTACGTCGCCAATATGGGTGCCGCGTCTCGTCGCTGGGCCAAGGGCGCCGAGCGGAATTTTTATGTCGTCGAACGAGTAAACAATGTACACTTACCAATTTTTGTTATTTGTGCACGTGTTTCTCGACTGAGTTACAAAAGCGTACTGAATAAATAGCAGCCGAGCGCTGTCCAAGTGGCGTCCTTCAGTTATAATGACATGAGGGAAAATAGCGCATTCGATAGATTAATACCGAGAAATGACTGAGTTACAAGGGTAGTAATCTCAATTGTGGTTCAAGCGAAGGCACGAACACCTAAATATCAGTATATCTGGCACTGTACCAAGGCGGATTCGTACTGTAATCCTGCTTCCAAGTAAAAATAGTACCTACTTACATTCTATTATAGTAGTAAAGAAGGCAGCAACAATTTTAGTTAGATTTAGTTTAGAAATGCAACAGCAGAATCACTACAAATGGCATGTTTTATCATTAAGTCAGTTTGACACTTTCGTCCAAAATTAAGCTGATCTGCGGTGGCTCATAGATGTGAGCTGTAATCTGTACGAATGGGTGGTCTATGAGCCAAAATTATTACGGGTGTTGACATGACATTTGTGAACTGTCAAATCCGGAATCTAAATAAAAGAATTCGGTGAAGTTAGCCTCGAGCGAAGTCTGTCATTCTTTCAGTTTACTCCAACCTGTTCTGTTGGCAGAACTATTGGGATTTATTTTACCATTAGTTCTGTTCACAGAACAAATGGGAAAAGAATTCCCAGTAGTTCTGTTCACGAATCTTGTGACATGAAATTCGGATCGAAACCAGTTGGTTAGGTTATTTTAGAGTATAGAAAACAACGCGCAAGGCGAGCGTGCCGCGGCAGCGGACGCCGAAGCCCCAGAAGAATATAGTTCGTCTGTCGATGAGATTGAAGCCAGATGTAAAGCATAGTCTTATAAGTCACAGAAATAATGGTAAAAAATCCCAATAGTTCTGCCAACAGAACAGGTGGGAGTAGACGATTTTTTCGTTTGTTTTGTTTGCCGACTCTTCGAACTTTCGCAGAGCCTGTGCCTAAGTCTAGATTAATTGTCAGTATAATCTGTTTTGTAAAGAATCAAATCTTAAATAGCGTTTTTAGTTCTATCGCAAAACATAAATAATAATATAATAAATAAATAATAGTCATTTTATGCCACGCAATATAAAAAATAAAATATTTTATGCAATATATTTTATGTCACGTAATGACATGTCTAAAACAGCAATGTCACCTTCGAGTCTTTATTGAAATAGGTTAAAACACTCTACCTTGTAAAAATAAATACATAGTTATGGATGCAACGAGATAATTCACTAAAGCGGTCCGCGCTGATTTAATTATGAACCAAAACGGTCGGCGCGTTTTAATTCGACGCATTACATCCATCGACCTCTTTTCTACTGAACCCTGCGATGTTGTATCAACATTGACATACTGGTTTAGTTGCTTCTGTTGCTTAGGAGTTTTGTACTGAAGGTACAGGAGCGCTAATTGTCGCTATAACTTTTACTTGTCTAAAGGTACGTTTACACGGACAATTTTTATAAAATAATGACTGGTCAATTAGTATGGATCTATCTGGAGCAACTAGTTTTCCTAAACTATCTCTATCTCTTTATTACTTTTTTGTTTGATTGTTGATATTTATTTATTAGACCATCTTGTTACTTTGCATACCATTCACAAAAAAAACCATTTAAAAAACAATATCCTCATCTAAAATCTACGCTCAGAGCTTTTTGGTGCCGTGCCGTCACAATTGGCAAGTATTGCCCAGGTTTGAGCGATTTCAATTGCCCGTGTAAGCTAGCATAAACGGCCACACAAACTTTTTTTATTTTGGTTTAGTATAGATTAGTATAGATTTGTCAAAGAAAACTATAAGTCGTCTCTTCCCTTCTTTAAACATATAATGTTCTATTGCAATCCGTTTACGTTTCGGCTCCGATTGCGTTTCGATTATTACCCAAACATCTATACTGTTATCTATCAAACGAAAAAAACATTCGATCAAACGTTTGCGACTTAGTAAATTAGCGTAAGCGTTCTTCAAACAGAATAAAAACACGTCAAAAGCTATCGTTCAAATGTGATTGATTCCAATAGAAAAATATCCTTCAAGTACCTACTATGAAGCGCCTTAATTTTTAGTATCTCAGTGTGGCAGTTAATAATATATATATATATATATATATATATATATATATTATATAAATGTAAATAGTCAATGATTGTGATATATTAGGACGCAGTGTTGGTGTAAAATGTCGCTAAGTGATGCTTAATCTAATGATAGATAATTATTTCTTTAAATACAGAAACAAATATAATAACTATTTTCGAAGAAATTGGCAATTTATATTTATTATGATGCGAGTTATATATAGGTATTGTTAGGCACATTCAATGTTAATGTATTCTGTCTAATTACGTATGCATTGGCTATTTGTACATAAGCTTTTTGAATGTAAAAAATTAAGTAGGAAAATTTATATTTTTAATTATGAATAATAATTGTTGACGAATTACAAATTAGTAGTTTAAATTAAATTTGTAGCGAGCACGATTTCATATTTTCTGCGAATAACGCGTCATAATTATTTAGTAATTCTAATCCTAATACACTGCGTTGTGTTGCGATTAAAATTACTAAATGATATTTTATAGATAGTGATAATAGTTGCACCTTACATTTTGGAAACATAAAATTTTATCATACAAATATAAGACTCACAGCGGCATATAAATAATAATTCAATGTCAATAAAATATTGTATACAATTTGCATGTTTTCATTAACTATGTGCGTCAGTAATTAATCGAGGTTCCCAATTAGGGTCTAAGATACTTTATAACAAATATACTTAATAATATATGTATTTTATCAGTCATCTCATAAAATACATACACTGAGAAAAAAAACGGCCAACAAAGTCACAATAAACGCTTTGTCGATTTTTTATTTTCACCATAACAGTAAAAATTGTAATTCTATTAATTTAAACTTTTTGTTTAAGGCAATGTTTTTATTGCGAAATGTTTATAGTTTCACGCACAATCTAAGATTGCTGCCCTAACTAAATTATTTTGTCAAAACACCTTCACAATTTTCTATTGTCGAATTTACTATAGAAATTTGTTGAACCGACAGTGGAACTTTGTCGACCAATTATGTGACAAATTTACTTTGATAAGCTGGCAGTGGAAGTTTGTTGACCTAAACCTACCAAAATAACCATTGCTACTGTATTTAAGTTTAGGCTGTTAATTTGACAACGTAGGTACATTGTCGACCTATTTATTCTAAGAATTGTTAAAAATAGAAAACATTTAACAATACCATTTTATTTCAAATAGGTTTATCTGTTATGTTGGCAACGTTTACTTTGTTGCGTTCACAACATGTCGGGTGCAGCGGGGTAGGGGGGCGTCATTCCTCAAGCATTTTGACAATATTCTCGTTCATTTGCAATAAAATCGGTCGCGGGTGCAGACGGTGTTTTTGTTTAGTGAAGTGCACGGTAGGTGATCTAATGACTGAAGAGGACTCTCTAAGGAATTTTCTTCTAAATGCAGGACTCTCCCTTTTAATTGAAAACATGCTTGGTAAGTACCTACACAAAATATCTACAGATGTCTCATTTTATGATAGGTATAGTTGTTCGTTCGTTATTGCCACAGGTTAGGTTGTTGAAAGTTAAGTTCTAAGTTTAATACCTAACCTTCCTATACTATTGTCACCTCAGGATGTTTTTCTTCACGCTTTTGAAAGTAGGATAGGAACCTACCTAGGATTGCGTGCGTTATATGCACAACAAAGCACGTGTGGCCCGCCATCGCGCCATGCGGCAGCTTAAAGTAGGTAGGTACTTACCGGGAATAGTGTATCTTTTTATCGTGTTCAATTATATAGCTTGTATAAGTATATATTCACATAAGTAGTAACTACCAACCTATATATATACATAATATATATATAACACCTATATCCGGTGGCTGCGGACCTTGCTGCGGATCATGCTGTGGCCCGAGCTGTTGCTGTTGCTGCCCAAACATGATTTGCTAAGCACAATTGCTGGCAAACTACTATAATGGAACGCGAAATGCTGCATAAGTTACAACAGTGTTGTTTTAGTGCTGGTTAATAAATGATTTAAGGATAAGGATATACATTGTATGTTATACCTTGCATGTGTAATGTCTAAAGATTAATTTACTTTTACAGTTGGCGAGTGACTTTAATGCTGTTTATCTATTGGCAAGCGACACTTATACGAAAAAGATCCCTATTATTAAGTTAAAGCTTCTAAAGATTCTTGCCGCGAAAGGAGAACTGGTCAATGTTTGCAAACCAATACCTACTAGATTTGCCGGAGTTGGCTTCTGGTAAGTTCAAACCTTGTGTAACTTGTAATATAGGTAGGTACACCATTAAATTGAATATACCAAAACAAATTCATAATGATATTGATTTTGATTTTAAAGGTTTTTTTAGGCGCTACTCCGACCGAAATAGCGCCGCCACCTATTTCATCTCATTATTACGTTGAACAAGGGAAATTAAAAAAAAATTTCGGCAATTTGTGATACCTATTTCATGCTTTTTTTTGTTCAACGTAATAATAAGATACAATAGGTGGCGGCGCTATTTCGGTCGGGGTAACGCGTTGATAACATTCTTACTGGTATATAAAATTTAAGGGTGTATAAGTAATATTTCCTTCCCTTGGCTGAGTATCACACTAATATTATAAATGCGAATGTTTGGATGTAGGTATGGATGGATGTTTTTTACGTCTTCACGCCAAAACTACTGAACGGATCGGGCTAAAATTCTGCGTACAGGTAATCTTAATCCTGGAATCAAACATAGACATACTTGTTATCCCATAAATCAGTTCCCGTGGGATAGAAATCACCTTTAAACGTTTCCATAGATAGAACGCGTGCGAAGCCGTGGACAGAAACTAGTTATAAATAAATAACACCCAACAGAACAAATATTTGAATAATAATATGATTTTTTGTTTCAGTGGGCGAGGAACAGGCAAATTTGGCTTCGTTTCTTCCTTCGATCCTTCCACAGCATCTTCTAACCTAAAAATGGCGATATAATACTTTGCTATTGCAGCAAACTTACGTTGCAACCTTCTCAAAAGGCGTTTACTCTTCAGAGTTATAGTCAGTGAACGTTAGTCATCACATCAGAAAAACATGTTTTTCACATGTTATCAATCAAAATGATATCATTGTTATTTCAACCATTTCCATACATACCTACTGTTAGAATGACAAAATTGACAATAAAAAGGTTGTTCTTGCAACAATCAACTATTGACGGTTGTGTAGCGTTAAAGTATTGTTGTTACTGTAACAATATTTTTTTCTGAGTGTAGTCACCATAATAGGTACAAGCTATGCTTAAGTTGGGACTACATGGTGCTGTGTGCATTGTCCAGCAATATTTATTTATTTTATGTTAAATGAATAACTAAAAAATGACATTGGCGTCAAATCTACACCACTGTCATTATTAATGTGTAACATCTTTCCTACAATCTGTGCTAGAGATTTCGTGAAAAGGGACGGAAGTGTGTACCAGGAAGCCGAGGAAGCGCGCGCTATTTGATTTGACCAATGAGCGCGCAGGTGGTAGAGTAGGTAGATGGTACCAATTTTCCTGAGATGTCAGGTGTTACACATTATGCGACTATTAGCGCACCTCTGTAGCGCAGTGGGCTTAGGTCCGGCTGAGACGCAGAAGGTTGCGGGTTCGATTCTCGCCGCGGGACAAATGTTTGTATGATCTGCAAATATTTGTCTCGGGTCTGGGTGTTTCTATGTATAATATGTATATATTTACAAAAAAAAAAGTATATAAGTAGTATATCAGTCATGTGGTACCCATAACACAAGCTCTGCTTTGATGCTGTGTGAAATGTCCGGGATTATTTATTTATTTATTATTATTTATTGTAAGGTTTGCACGATTTTTTGTTTTACAGATTTACAGAGTTCGTGACGTTAAAAAAACGAAACTGTCACTTGACATTGGCAATATAAATAATAATCTATATATATAAAAGGCGATTTGTGTATGTATGTATGTATGTTCACTATGGACTCCGAAACGGCTGGAGCGATTTCGATTAAATTTTTAGGAAATCTTCAGATTGGCCTATCGGGTGATCCTGTGAAGTTTGGTAGCGATCGGATCAACAGAACTTAGGAACGGCGTGCGAAGCCGCTGACATTAGCTAGTAATAAATAATGCTAAACTTTTAATAAAATAAGTATTCTATAAGACATCTATTTCACATAGTACCACCTAGCCCTAAAGAAAGCACTTGTGTTATGGGATACCACATGACCATAGATAGATTATACCACATGGCTTATGACTTTAAGCAGCAGTTATCAGAATAAATGAAACAAATACGTAAATAGTCCATCAATTTATTTCAAAAAAGTTGATTCTCAAAAAGCACATACCACATAAGTAGTTTGGACAACAGAACATGATTATGTTAAGACTTACACAACAACATAACTAATATAGTCAATTATATACAAGCCGGCGTATGTCGGATAATCCACAGTAACTACATTACAGGGAGAACACATCTATTCTCTTTGAAGATGTTTAAGTTAGAGAAGAGATATTAAACATGCATGTTCTCTGTTCTACTCGCTCTGCCATTAGAAAACAAAATATCAATTATATACATTGAAAATAAATTGGAGGCTAATAACATTAACCAATAGCGTAAAACACAGTGAAATCGTTTCAAAAAATTACGACATACTGTTAAATTTTAATGAGTCAAATTGTGCGACGATTCGTAGTTTTGTAACTGTTGGTTTATAGAAATCGAACCTAGTTACAATGAGAACAAGACTCATATCAGTAAATATTTAAAAAACCTTAACATGTGCGTGTGACAGAGCAGTAGAACAAGTATGTACAAAACGACACGAAAATCGGAAGACTTAGGAGATGCCTCAAATAGCGGGACACAACAATAATAAATACTTAACTAACAGCCGCCTGGGCCACTGGGCTGGCATGGTAAACCTGACCACTTGGGAATGGTATAGTTACTAAAAAGCTAAAATATTGCTGACTTATTGCTTACAACATCGATTAAAAATCAAAAATCTTCTACACCATCTACCACCGCTCGGCAAGTAACGAAAATGAAGCAGCATTATTTAAACAATGTAAGTAAATATCTATATTTTAGAAACGTTATTTTGTCTTAGGTAATAAAAATATGTTTTATATAAAATTTCGCGTTTGCTCAGCGCGCAACAGTCTTTGGTTGCAGAAATTATGGCCGTACCGACTTCCAAATTTACGTTACATATCAATGCACAGCACTAGCTGTTGATCCCTGATATATGAATACTCATTATTAAGCCATTTAAATAGGTCGGTACACTCCACGGTTTCAGTTCGGGCCGAAATAATAGAAGGGATAAACTCTAGACTAATCTACGGTTATCCTACGTGTGTAAACGAACTAGGTAAAATTGTGTAAAAAAATATTTAAAAAATTGTTACATAAAAAAGTTATTTTCAGAAATGGACTACAAAATAGAAGCTCCCAGTGTCAACGTCACTACCATTTTAAAGTAACGGATAGTAGATGTGTAAACCGTATCGAGTACATATTAAAGTACATAAAGCACACACACCCATACAAATACCTGAACCACATAAACCACGATATATTTTACTAATACCCCACATAACACCATCACTACGGGCTACATGTGATACACCAAAGGAGCGATAGTTCGCGGTGTGAACGCGACATAATAAATAATTTAACTAGAAAGCAAACAGTAACACACCGCAATATTAATATATTCATCTAAAACACAGAACTTACTTCTATAAAGTGTGACCTAAAGTGGTTTCATGTGACAGGACATTATGTAAACATAACTGTATAAAAAATCTTCTAACTACGTATTTTTCGCAATTTTTCAGACTAGTGTTTATATTAACCTGCCTAATCCACCATATTTGGAATAACTAACAAGCAGGCACAACTATTTTAAACCCCCGACGCACACGGAGAGGGTGTTATATTATTTGACGTGTGTAACAATAAAGTTTTTTAAACTTACGCAATCAGAACACATTATTATAAATATTTACGGGTATTTATCGCGTTCATTTACCTATTTTTCCCGACGTTTCGACAGGTTCAAGAGTCATCCCGTGACCACGACAGAGTGTAAACCTGTCGAAACGTCGGGAAAAATAGGTAAATAAACGCGATAAATACCCGTAAATATTTATAATAGTGTGTAACAATGGTGGCAATTCGGTTGATTCATTTCTAAAATTAGGAATTATCTAAAATATATTTTGTTAGTCATAGCATTTGTAAAACCTATTCAGTTGGTACCATCCAATTAAATTAGGAACGCTTAATTAAGTTAGATAAAATTCAATTAGGATAAGTTGGTAGCAGCAGAATACCAAAGGTTAATTTGACAGTTCAAAACCTAATTTTAGCTAAAATTGGTTAGGTTGGTGCCAACAGAACTGAGACCGTAGCTCCAAAACAGATAAACCGATTTCGATTTTGTTTTTAAGTTGTTGTTTTAATGGTCACATGATTGGCCATGGTCACATGTAAGCTATAATTAAAGAAAAACTGTGGATCTATAGAAATATCATGAGCTCTTTTTGATAAAGGAATCTTGCTAACCTGTTACATCAATGATAGCAAGAAGATGGTAACCTTGAACCGATGCTGCGGCATCACCTGAAATTTGCAGGATATCCAACTCCTCACCAATTTACTGCGTTCATTATCGTCTCAATGAATAGATTGTGTCGGGGGTTTTTACATTTTAAATTTATACTTGTTTCTGCTTTATTACGCAGTTGACATTTAATCGAATACCATATTGCCATTATTATACAACACATCCACAAAGTGCTAAAACGACACGACACGACGTGCTCAAAATATTTAATACAACGCCACATGTATCAACATTTAAGAACTCCCCACTTCTCTCTACTCCACCTTTGATATGGCGAATTTACTCTTCAGAATATGCAATTACACCGATACAATATTTTGTGCTAACTAGATTAAAATATTAAAAAAAAACAACAACATTAATAGTGTGCACGCGGAACTAAAAATGGTAGCATCTGCTGACTGTTCTGTCTATTACGCGAAGTTAATCTCGACTGAAGTGTCTCTCTTCGTTCCTAATGCGTGTTTGCTGTCTCTTACTCACTTTTTAAGAATCTGTGTTCATGTAATACTTCAACCATCAGCTTACTTAAATTTATATAGAGTTAGTCACCGATCGGGGCGTGCTCGATTCGGTTGATATGGTGAACTGAGACGTAAAAAAGACATTAATTTATCCCTATAAGAGCGCATTTAGAGGTGCTATCTCGTTATGTACGATATATTTTCTTGGAACTGAAAAATGTAAAAGTGACGAAGTTGTCACCGGTATTTAGAGACACGCTGAGCCGTCAGTGCAAATGGCGCTAATGACAACTGGCTGTTCAACACTAACGGCAGCGCGACTAGTATTATCCTTATAAAGATAGGTCTGGTGATCAAACATTACACAGCAAGTTAGTCACAGTGCCCGATACAATAAAAATTGCTACTTATAAACTAAACATCGATCACTGACGTTATTAGCTCATTAAAATGTTCTAATTCATAACAAATACTCTATTATGCCGCTACCAGACTTCGGCTGACATTGACCGCCTTAAATTTTCGACTGACTGATTATTAACTGACGTCAATCGGGTGCGAACGGCTATATATCGATAAGTTACGGAGTGTTTTAGACATAGATTGATTGATAGCAAAACAATCCGCGACCGACGACGACGTCTTACGGACGTGGAGACCACTATATCAATGAGTTACTTTACGAAGCGTTTTAGCCATAGACGGACCATCCACGTAGAAATAACAAAAAAATCCGCGACTAACGTCCAGAACTGACGTCTGACGGACGTCGGGTGTCGACGTCTATGGAAGAATTTTATGGAGTGCTTTATACGTCAGGCGAAGACTGTTAGCGGCCTTAGAGCAGCAAATGAATCACTGAATAGCTTCCACTGTTAAATAACTAAACTAAGCGCATCAAACTTAAGGCCAGTTTTCTTAGCAAGATCTTGTGACTCTTGGTTGATTTTGCTATTAATCTGATCCGCGAACTGCCGACCCTTAAGTCTGTTGACTCGGTGACGTGTAACAGAACTTTAAGTATCTTTTTCTTTGCCTTTTTCATTAACACCGTTACTGTGCGTATACGTTTTATCAGTGCGTGTGTGTGTATTCGCATTGTTGTCTATAAGATGTGTGCCGTCTCCGTCCCCCCTTTCGGTAGTGGGAGATCGGCTTAGTAGGCAGTCTGCTTGTGCGCCGATAGCTCGCCGGATCAGTGCATGCGCGGTATCGCGCAGCCGCAATAACTCTTCCTGAACACGGTCCGTGATCGCTTTGCGAGTCTCTTCCTCAGTTGCGTTTGACTCTTTTAACCTGAAATTTTTAAAGGTTTTGTTTATTTAATAGTTGCTTTTTCATATCGTGTAATTATGTTCGATTCACGCGGGACAAATGTTTGTATGATCTGCAAGTATTTGTCTCGGGTCTGGATGTTGCTATGTATAATATGTATGTATTTACAAAAAAAAGTATTCAAGTCATGTGGTACCCATATCACAAGCTCTGCTTACTTTGGGGCCAGATGATACTGTGTGAAATGTCCGGCATTATTTATTTATTATCATTAATCGAACCAGTGCGGTGAATGGATTCAATTTGAATCAGAGAATCCGTGAACTTGGCACATGTATTCTAACCTTTTTGGGTTTTACGACATGCTTCCTTTGTTGTACGTAGAAAAGTTTTCTATATGTTATTATAGGTCTATGGGTCTCATACTCACGGATTTGCATAAGAAAAGTACGCATCACGCATTAGCTAAAGTCTTGTTTTAATCTATTGCTATCTCTATTTATTGACATTCGAATGACAAGGATAAAACACAATTAAATGCAATGAATCCGGCGAATTATGTGATTATAAAATAAATATAAATTAATCTATACTAAGTTGCATTATAATCCGTTCTGTCATGATTGCGTGATCGAGTAACAACTAACAAGTGTATAAAATCTCAATATCTACCGCTGTGGCTTCGCAACCGCAGTACCTATGTATACACCCTTTTTTGTATGATCCATCTTATACCTAACGTAGTTTTTTTTAATTTAAATTCTGTTAATTTAGCTCACATGAGCTAGGTACCTAATTAATTATTTTTTGTATAGAGTTAAATGTCCACATTCTTTTTCTTTATATGTATAAAGTAACTGTGGAAACTGTACGCTATTTATTGTAATTTGACGGATGTCAGCATCATCGCGTATTATAAAACGTGTGTTTAGTTAAATTTAAACAGAACGTTTTTAATTAAATTGTGTTTCTTTTCAAAAATAGTCATAACTAAATAATGCGTTACATGGCTTTCAAAGGTCGTCATCTTATTGTGTCACTAGTTCTTTCGAACCAGTGTGCTGAAAAGGCTTGTGGTGAAAAGGTTTGAAGTACAAGTACTACTTATTCACAGTATAATTACAGAAATGTACAGAGTCTAAAATAATATAAAATACTATGTGAAACAGTTAATAATTACGTTTTAAAAACTAAAAAACAACCGACTTCATTTAATATAAAAAACAGTCGAATTGAGAACGGTTAAAGTCGGTTTTAAAATTAAAGTCGGTTAAAAAAGAATCTTCGAAATCGGTTGGCGTGTTATTCGTCCATTTGTCGCGCACATACTTAATGAAATGAATGAAATGATATGAAATGAAATGATATGAAATGAAATGATATGATATGATATGAAATGAAACGAATGAAATGATATGATATGAAATGAAATGAAATAGGATCACGCGGGAAGCACCAGCTTTCAAATAAAAAAAAGATTCATTAAAATCGGTTCACCCACTCGAAAGTTCTGAGGTAACAAACATAAAAAAATACAGTCGAATTGAGAATCTCCTCCTTTTTTGAAGTCGGTTAAAAACGTAATGGGCTAAACGGGCCCAGGGTCTCGACTCCAGAAGGCTCAAATATGTAAACCCTATCAATACCGACATATTTGCGGTCCTCGCCACAATCAGCCTCCGCACCAACTCTCGGAAGTCCCCGACAGATGGGATGCGGCCAGGGTGTGTACGCAAGTAGCATCCCACACTAATGGCTTACCCATCTCCCAAGGGACAAGAGTCATACCATCAGGCCTCTTACCATCATCACGTATCAGACCGTTCGGTTCGAGAACAGCTGGTACGTTGACGCTGGTAAATGCCCGACGAAAAACATCGTTAAGGCGTGACGTACAATCCTACCGGCGGTTCTAGTATTACTACTGTTTTGTATGATTCAATGGCCAACTCTTGTCACAGAGTTAACTTGCCATTCCAAAACCTTTGTCATAGCCTAAACATTTTTGAAAAACCGGGAAAGACAGTTTACCTTTCCCTCCGAAACACGGAAGCACTTAGTTGATGCGTTGCTCACGAGCACTTCGTATCGTTCTAAAGTATAGATAACTTATGGTTATGAAGTATTTTTAAAAGATGACCAGACAGCATAGACAAGATACACTTTCTGTTGGGAGTTCATAGCTGCGAAAAGATTCAATTGTATGGATATGACACAAGCCGGTGATAAGTGACATGACTGAAGCGTGACTTCTACTGTCATATCCATATGGTTTGATTTATCCGCTAGTTCTCTAGACCCTCAGAAAGAAACCTTTCTGTCCAGATTTTCGAATTGAGTTGAGAGAACAGAAGATGGCCTCACCTGTCCAGCATAGGGTGTATCTGAATAGGTTCTCCAACGCAGAGGAACACCTGCTTCCTGAACTTGAGGAGATAGGGCTCTGTGTTGGGAAGCACGCAGTCCATACCCTCATGCCACACTGGCAGCACCAGCGGCGGCGCCGGACTGTCGGCTACCAACCGGCCTACGCCCCACTGAAAAAATTACATAAATACTATGTCTTATTAAATGTATTTACAGAAATTTACTGAATAATATTAACTAATATAAAATACATGGGAAACAGTTGAGCTACTAAGAACCTTTTAAAAAGCTCAACTAGTCACTGCCAGATGGCAGCGTTCGTGAGAAACTGGCGACATTGCCATGTTGAATAGCAATGCGAAAACGATAGCACAGCGTTTTATAGGAGCCAACTATTAGAGTACGCGGTGATTCTACCACATGACACGAAATAATGTCGAAAGCACGATCGGCTCTTGTTAAAAAAACTATTAATTATGCCCTGCTCTAACCACTTTATGTGGGTTCGGTACGACATGTTCGTTTCTTCCACTCTCCTTTATCAGCCATAATTTTGGTCATCTTTCACAAAATCCATTCTTTTTTCGGCCTCACTTTTACCTTAGGTATATTTCTCTATACTCATACACTACATTATTTTCATCACATGGCATTCATCCGTCCTCATGACATGCCTCTGAACTTTTTCATCACTACTGCTACTTTCAGACTTCTCTCATTTCCAGTACAGTTGATGGGACAAATGAGACTTAAGTATTATTTGTCTTATTTGCCGCCATTTCTCCTAGTATAAACATTTGTGTGATGAACATAGGTGTTTGTTCTGTGTCTGGGTGTTATAAAATATTATAAGTATGTATTTAGAAACGTATATGTATTCTATCAGTCATCTGGTCACCATATTCCAAGTGAAAATCATTTATTCAATACAATCACGAAACGTCTTACATAGGTACTAGGTGAATGTACTTGCCAATTCCTCCTAACCCAAGTCCTCCCTAATCAGAACAGGACAGGACTATCTGGTCATCATAATACAAGCTCTGCTTAGTTTGGGGCTGGATGGTGTTGTGTGCAAAATCCTCCAATATTTATTATTTATTTATTAATTTTTCCAACTACATACTTCTATTTATGAATTAACTTAAATGAACTAGCACATAAAGGCGAGTATTGCACGGATCCATTGATTATGGTCGGGTACCACTTATCACACCGGTTTATTTACATCTGTACAGCAGTTAAAAGGCTCTTTAAAGAACTACCAGACCATGACCAAGTTACCTAAACAAATATGCTAGTGATTGGTATATAAATAAATAAATAATGGCATTTTAAGTGAAGTCCTCTCACTCTCAATACAAACAGCAATACGAGTATAGTGCAAGTGAGAGAACACCATTAAAACCTTTAAGATGACTTTCTAAATCGAAACAAGTTATAAACACGCGAAACCAGCCATAACGCTCACCTTGAACCTGATAAGCTCCTTATCAACATTCACCCTTCCCTCTGGGAAGATATGCACCCAGTCCCCTTGCGCGAGCCGCTCCACGCAGAAATCCATTGCGGGCTGGTGCACTCCCGCTCCCCGCACCACCGGCACGCACTTGCCGAGGGCGAAGAACGCGGCGTGAAGTGCATTCGTGAAGCAGATGTCGTGAGCTGCGAGTGACCATCGCATGCGTCCACCACGGACCAATGCCACGCAGTCCAACACGCCTGCGCAGAACAACACCTTCACATTAAAACTGGCTTTGCAGCTCAGTTTGTAGTAGCTGTAGGTTGTGGGTCTTAGAGACCACAAAATAACATAAAATAAGGCTTTACAACTCAATTGGTAGTAGCTCTGATTTTTACACTGTTGTGGGTTAGATCCCCAGGACACATGGGTGATGGACATAGCTGAACCTGAAAGAATGTATTTTCAAGCATATAAGTTGTGGGTCCGATCCCAAGGATGAACATTTGTGTTGTGAAAATATGTTTGTATTGTGTCTTGGTGTTATAAAATAATATATTTAGTATAGAGGAGTGGTTTTATAGCTCACTTGATAGTAGCTCTGACTTCTGCGCTGTGGGTTATGGGTTGAATCCCCAGGACAAACAGTTGTGTAATGAACATAGATGTTTGTGATTTGGGTGTTACTATCAGAAGTGAATTTACTTGTATATAATTACTCTACTAATCATCTGGTACCTTTATTACAAGATTTTTAGTCTGGGGCTAAATTCCATCAATAATTCCGTCAACCTTGTACCTACCTTAATCAAGTTAACAGGAGTTAAAGTTCAGTCATTTTATCTACCAGTATGCTATGTACAGGGTGGGCCAGAATAAAGTTCACTTTCCCTTGTCAAAAAAAACCGTTGCTCGCGGCAGGTAGCGGGGTGCGCGGGGTATGATCGGTTGCCGCGCCTCTCGCATTTTTAGTCGCCATGAGTCCGTTCACGGGTGAGCATCGCGCGTTCGCTATTCAAGCGTTTTACGAAAATGGTCGTTCTTATATTGTTGCGCGGCGTAAGTTCAGAGTTAAATTTAATTTACGAAGTATCCGCCAGTGTCCTAGCACTCAGTTACTTAAGCAATGGCTAAAGAGGTTCCAAGAAACTGGTTCGACGCTTCCTAAGAAACGTCGAGGTCGTTCCCGCACAGTACGCACAGTGCAAGCGATTGAAGAGGTTAATCAATCTGTTGAGCAAAATGCGGAACTCTCTACACGGCGACGTTCGGCAGCTATGGGAATTTCAAGAAGCAGTTTACGACGAATTTTACACGATTTAAAGCTTCATCCGTATAAAATCCAATTAGTCCAGCAACTCAACCCTGATGACCATACAAAAAGAGAGATTTTCTTCCATCATGTTAGAGCGGTTTTCCAACTTCGGGAACATCCTTTTCTCAGACGAAGCCCATTTTCACCTGAGCGGATTTGTAAATAAACAAAATTGCCGTTATTGGAGCGCTGAACAGCCTTCACGCAAACATCAAAAGCCTCTTCATTGCCAGAAAGTGACGGTTTGGGCAGCGGTTTCAGCTAGAGGGCTCATTGGGCCTTATTTCTTCGAAAATTCTAGCGGCCAAGCATTGACGGTAAATACGGAGCGATATGTCAAAATGCTAAAAGATTTTTTAAGACCAACTCTTGCTGGGCTGCAGGAGTACAACTCCCTGACTTGGTTCCAGCAGGATGGCGCCACCTGCCACACGTCTAATGCCAGTATGGAGGTCGTAAAGGAGATGTTCCCCGGTAAAGTGATCTCTAAGAGGGGTGATATCGAGTGGCCACCACGAAGCCCCGACTTGTCTCCACCGGATTTTTTTTTGTGGGGATACCTCAAAAATAACGTTTACTCCAATAAACCAGAGACAATTACCGCCTTGAAAGAAAACATTCGAACGGAAATGGCGGCTATATCAACAGCAACGTGCCAGCGCGTTTTTGAAAATTTTAAACACCGCTTGGAAGAGTGCTCCCGACGAGAGGGAGCACATCTAGATGATGTTGTTTTCAAAAAATAAATTATAATAATGTTACATTAAGTTACTTTTTAAATAAATTGTTTTAGTACTATCAGTCTTTTTTTATAAAGGTTTCAAAAGTGAACTTTACTCTGGCCCACCCTGTATAACTTTATCAAAAAGGATCATAAAAAGCGTTAAGACTAGACGAGTTTCTTTTCGGATTCATCTTGGTTAGGACGAACAGGCAAATTCAACTAGCATGTAAGAAGACGATTTGACATAGTCCGTGTAATTCATTGAATAAAAAAAACATTAAGGTTATGAATAAGAATATTGCATTGTGGATATATCATTTAAATAAGAAAGTTAGGTTGGAAAAATCGCCATAATGTTTGAAACATTCCTTCATGACTCCACGATGTCCAGAAGTCCGTTATTAAATCTGAGTACATCCATTCCATAATAATATTATACATTCGAAAGTGTGACGAATTAATCCGCTAAATGAACAAACGAAATTAAATTTAGCAAGTAAATATACTGTATCTTAAGAGACAGACACCGGATTCTTTTTATGTAGGTACAGTACCACGCGTGCGAAACCGCGATCAACTGGTAAATATATTATTACGACATCTTCTATCAATAAAAAACACAATAGAGTTATTGAAACGTGAAAACAATAGCGTTATTTAAGTGTCTGCTAATTGAGGAACAGATAAATACGAGTACTTACCTACAACATTTTGAGTTTATTCAACGCATCAAGAGGTACCTTACCTACGCTTAAAGCATGCGCAACACTGTTTGAAACCGAAGTTTTTACCAAGGTGACCTTGGTAGAACGTTTTCTACATGGTTTTAAACAAACCCCAAACTTCAATGTGTTTAAAACGCTCGTGCTGAATTGACGTTTGCAAAATACTTGTAATGCACTATATCAATTTACAAAGAGGCCATGGCTCCTTATTTATCAAAATTTCTATAGTTTGGAGTTTGTATGGCACTTTTGTGTGCATTTAAAGAAAAAAAAACATTTTTTTGGGTGGAGTCTTTGTACTCCTTAGACATTAAGTCTCTGGGACGACAGGGTAGTTCTCTAAATAACTCGATGAATTCAGTGATAACCTCACGTTCTTTCTCCATAATACCGTGCGTGCGCGCAATATCTCCGCGCGATGCGTGCAGCGGCGCGACTGTGTACGCGTGGTTTTAAACAAGCCGCTAGACGGTTTGCAACCACCGCTTCTGCCAGTGGTTTGCTGGGCAAGCCTTTCTACCAAAGGCGTTTAAAGGTCATGCGAAATTTGGTTTGCAACCACTATCTACACGGTTTGAAACCGCAGTTTCTACCAAGGTCACCTTAAGCACATGCTTAAATAATTAAATTTTGAGCAAAAATTGCTCGGCAACTAGCGTGGATCAAACTGAAGCAAATAAATAAAGATTTTATTATAAATACTTACGGGTATTTATCACGTTTATTTACCTATTTTTCCCGACGTTTCGACAGGTTTACACTCTGTCGTGGTCACGGGATGATAATAATGTGTTCTGATCGCGTAAGTTTAAAAAACTTTAAATAAAGATTGGTGAATAATGCACATAACACCATCTAGTCCCAAACTAAGCTTAGCTCATATTATGGTGACTGATAGAATACAATTGTTTGTCCTGGGAGAAAATCGATCCCACAACCTACAGTGCAGAAGGCAGAGCTACTACTAACATACCTGACAGACCAGAAGTTTTCCTAATTAAATAAAACTGCTCCATACCACATGGTATGGTATGATTGTAGCAAAAGATTGGGACTACCTTATTTGAAATATAACATTTTTGAAATTTAAAAAAAATATATAACATAAGATTGTTTAATTTCGTCGAATGAGTGTTCAATTTGGACAGTTAAAATCAGGTAAATATAGCAAATTCCAATCGCGCGTATTTTTTCCTGTGGCGCCATCTAGTAAAATTATAATATTCCCAACACTATATTCCGTTATTATAAATACTTACGGGTATTTATCGCGTTTATTTACCTATTTTTCCCGACGTTTCGACAGGTTTACAGTCATCCCGTGACCACGACAGAGTGTAAACCTGTCGAAACGTCGGGAAAAATAGGTAAATAAACGCGATAAATACCCGTAAGTATTTATAATAATGTGTTCTGATCGCGTAAGTTTAAAAAACTTTACTATATTCCGTCACCAAAAGTAGGTTCTAGCAGATCATTCCAGCAAGTACAAGGTTAGTAAGAGTATTCAAATATACGCAACAATTATTTTTGCAATAGCGTATAAAAAAACTTATATTAGTGAACGCTATAATGCGAATATAACATCACTAGTATCAAACATTATGACGTCAATATAACGACATGGTCTCCATATAACTAGTGGTCGCCCACTGGTCGAAATGAGACCATAAATAATTAATAATTAATGTATTTTAGGCATAATAAAAAAAAAACATTCTGCACAAGGAGTGCAGAATTTTTTTTTCTATATAAACTATAAGTGTGCGAAATTTCATACTACCCCGTCCGCGCAATTTTCAAGCTGAAGACTGTGCAACAAGCGCTTGCTCAATGTGGACTACACTTAACCCATTGCGAAAGACCGGCTCAGTATTACCAGCTAGTCCAGTCCTGTACTGCGTCTTATTGGAGTATGCGTTAAGCCTTTTTGCTTCACGTTATATAGATTTCTGTATGTTGCCATAAATTGTTTTATGTCGTGGATACGTCATAATATTGGCTAGTATTGCTCAGGTTTCAATTGTCCATATAAGCGTACCTCTAGTTAGAACATTTAGAACCTATTAAAAAAAGATACGAAAGATGTCCTGACTTCCTTCGGAAGCTGAAGACTGTGCAACAAGCGCTTGCTCAATGTGGACTACACTTAACCCATTGCGAAAGACCGGCTCAGTATTACCAGCTAGTCCAGTCCTGTACTGCGTCTTATTGGAGTATGCGTTAAGCCTTACATAATATAAAATTAGCCAACAGCTTAGCGAAGCGACCAAATACATCTATATCTATAAAAGGCGATGTGTGTGTATGTATGTTCCCTATAGACTCCAAAACAGCTAGACCGATTTGATGAAATTTTTAGGAAATCTTCAGATTGGCCTAGCGGGTCATCCTGTGGTAGCGATCGGATCAACTGAACTTTTTTTTGCATGAATCAAATTTGGTATGGATATAGGTTGCATCTTAGGAACGAACAAAGGCTACTTTTTATGTATATACTATGGCATGCGAAGCCGCGGATAAAAGCTAGCTATTATTATACATTCTTAAGCCTCATTCTGTCTGTTTGATAGATATATAGATTAAGACGAAAGGGTACCGGCTCTTTCTCCATACAAACGTAGTCGACTGTTTCCTCCCTGGATAGTGACACTAGAGCAAATACTTTTGTACCGTAAAACCTTTTACTAACATGACTATGCCCCTATGTGTTGGTTTTTTTTTTTATATTCTAATTATCATAGGAAGTAGAAGTCTTCAAAAACTAGAAATATTGCCAAATTTTTTACACATTTTCAGACACTCATCCAAAAAAAATAACGCATATTTACAAAAAAATTAGAAAATAGGGGCATAGCTGAAGGTTATGTTTAATTATATAAAATAAAATACATAACAATTGGGTATGGTTTGGGGCAGTAAATAGTCGACTACGAAATGCTGTTTTGGTCAATTATTATGTACTTACCTAAAACGGTCTGAGCTGCAGTTGTCCCTTTCTTGCTGTTTTTGGAGAGGTCTGGGAGGGAAGGGTCGGAACAATACGTATTACTAGCGAAGCGAAGTGATGCCTCATAGTCGATAATTATATCGATACACTAGTGATGTGATTGTCAGTCGATATTTACTATAATTCTTCGGATTATTAATATTGTATAACATTTATATTATTTACGCTTTATTGTACACAGAGAGAAAATACAATAGATTTGTACAATCGGCAGACTTATCGCTAAAAGCGATCTCTTCCAGGCAACCTTGGGATGGACAGGATAGACAAAAAACTAAACTACGGCGGTGTAAGAAAAGTTACATAACATATCTAATGATCTAATAAAAATATTAAATATGATAATAATTAAACAAAACAAAATAACACAAAGAAAGAAAATTGTTTGTATGTGGCCTTTTAACTGCATAATTATTAATCCTAATTAAATCAGGTCACAGGCGCCAGTTATGAATACAACTCCCGTAATTTTATGATAATTGATACGGTTATAATAGATTGCATTACATAAAATGTCAGTTTAGTTCAATAGTCAATTAACGAGTCACTTAAAAACAAGTAATTATTAAAATATAATACGTATGTTGGTAAGTATGTAGGTACTCAGGTATTATTGTTGTATGTATGATAATAATAATAATAATAATATAAAGTTTATTTTCTGTACAAAAAAAGGTGTACAACAGTTAATGCTACAATAATTGTAAGAACATGTCCTATCACCTGTTTTACGAAAGGCTGGTGCTTGAGATAGGTTTTGTAATAAAACCTGTAGTAGGTACAGGTCACCAGAGCCCCAGAAAATGTTACACAACTTCCACACATAATATCTTGAAATATTGAGAGTTCACACTGCACTATCGAGCCCCAAGCTATGCAACCAGATGATTGATTAAATACTTATATACTTTACTAGCGACCCGCCCCGGCTTCGCATGGGTGCAATGCTGTGCTGATACTAAATATACTACAGAATGTCTTTATATACAACATTATCTAAAAGAATAACATAGACTAAGAGATAGACATATACCATTGCGGACTTTTGTGTAGACCTTTTTAAGGTGTACAATACTGTAGTACATTATTTTGATCTAACTCGTAGGGTTCAGCCAGCGTTTGCAATGTAAACGCAAAAAAACTGTGTATTTACGACACCACATTAGAAACCTCTTAAATTATCAGTGTTTCTCTACTATATTATGCATCTATTAACACATTCACTGCCACTGACACGCCTCGCGTGTTCAGGCTAATCTAAGTCTCTACGCCAGGAACACGCCAGGCGTGTTTTGAATGTTTCGGTTATATTTCCAAAACTAGGCCAGATTTTCTGTTCAAATTTTTAGTGCATCATTTTTAAAGGATAGGCTATGGCATATTGAAGCGGTTCCCTAAAAAAACTAGTTAGATTTTTTTTACGAAAAATAGGTATTTTGTAGTGCCGAGAACACGCTAGGTGTGTTCACTTACTGAAGCTACCCTTAGGTTCCCAAACTTTTTTATTCTATTAAACTAAATTAAATTTTCGCTAATTTCAGAGTTATAAGTTTGCGATATGAGATTTTTAACCAGTATTTGATGATAAAACGGAATGTAATAATTTATCGGACCGTTGTTTTTACCGTATACAGTACTGTCATGTATGAATAAATAATAAATAAATAAATAATGCTGAATAAATAATGCTGACTGATATACTACATAAATGAAGTCGCTTATACAACTCTATGCGCCATCAATGAAAAAAAACGTACCTATCCGATGTATATCTTTATATAATTATACATACACACACAGTGACATACACACGTACAGTAAAATTATCTCTATTATATAAAAATAAATTGCTGTTCGTTTGTCTCGCTAAAAATTTTGTCATCATTAATATCTTCTGTTTCCGGTACAAATTTAACTTTTCCTGAAAAAAAGATAAGAAATCAATGTATGTATTTCATTTGAATATTTTGAATTTAATTCATACTTATGTAATTAGGTTAGGCCAATCAACCAACATTACGATAATACGAGATAAATAACGTAAACAAACTTTCTGCAGTTCAAAGTTTTTTATCGGTTTAATAATTTAGATGAATTCACTCATATAAGACTGAAAATATGTTTAAATATGATTGTCACTCAATATATTATCAAAACAAATGTACTTGCACTGTTAACAATGCCAATGTTACAGTTCACAATAAAACTTTATTCATTTATGCATGGGCATTTTAGTAAAAAAAGTTTGAGAACCTTATATTATGTTATAATAAATTTACTTACTAAAATCTATTTTTCCAAGCAATGCCGCGAGCACGCCTAGCGTGTCCGCGGTTTTATACGGCGGCATCTCGATAAACTTCAAGAAAATCGTGGTGGCAGTGAATGAGTTAAAAAAACCGCATCAAAATCCGTTGCATAGTTTTAAAGATCTAAGCATACATCGGGACAGACGGACAGCGGTAGGCGACTTTGTTTTATACTATTCAATGATAACACCCAGACATTATAACAAACATAATGCATCACACAAATGTTAGAAGAGATTGGGGATCGTACCATTATTGTTTTTTGACTGACCTATCAGCTCAGTTTGTAGTAGCTCTGCCGTCTTCGCTGTAGATTGACCCGATTCCCTCCCAGAACAATTTTCGTAATGAACATAATGTTTCTTATGTGTCCGGGTGTTTGTTTCCACCAATATTTCTATGGACTCTTAAAAACTTATCGCGATTTATTTTGCGTAAATATATGCAATACCAAACGTAGGGTAGGGCGCTCTGTAGCTAGGTGGGGCCATGATTTTCGTAAGGCAGCGGGCAAGGATTGGAAGAGAGCTGAAGATCGAGCTAAGTATCGTGCCATGGGAGAGGCCTATGTCCTGCAGTGGACTGACACGGGCTGATGATGAAATATGCAATTGACAAAATTAATCATAGACCTCCAGACTATGTACAGGTTGGGCGTTAATTGCCAGTCAGTAAGTCAGTCAGTCACGCTACAGTTTTACGTGTAGATATTTATGAAGACCTACTTGTACGTTGCGTGTCATGCCAGCAATGGTATGGCAAGCATGTCAACTTGCAGATAATTCATAGCATTCGCTCGTTTCATTTGAATTGTTTCTAATACTATATAATCAGTGAAATACGCATAAATAGGACTTTATCTGCGATACTTTGAATAACTTTTGAATAACACACAACAACGTGGATTCATTACATTCATCAGAAAAACGATATATTAAAATAATAAGTTAACATAGATCGTACTATTTTAGTATTTAAAAATGTTAGTGAGTCAATGATGGAGCTGTTAGTAAGGGTGTATCCCACTATTTCCATGGAAATACAAAATAGAAAAAGTGGGACTAGCGTTTTTTTTTTCAAATTATATCCCATTATTTCTATTGCGGCAAATAAAACGCAGTTGTGTTATTTGAGAATCTGTAAAATATTGAAAAAGTAAAATCAGGTCGGAGCCAGTTGGTTAGGTTATGTTATAGTATAGAAAACAACGCGGCAGTGGCCGCTGTAACGCCAGAAGAATATAGTTACTATTTTCCATGGTTCGGTTAACCAGACAGCTGATTTTTTTTTTCTTGGATCGGTCAACTATAATACGGAAATGTGCACGCTGTCATAAGAGGTGATGCAGTGTTTTGGCACAGCAATGGAAAAAGGTAGGTTATTTGTTGGCATAATGTCTTATGTATACTACCACATTTCACATCACAGTAATTATTACAAACGCGTCGTATCAGATGAAACGATTGATAAGCCACAACTCCTGAAACACAGTTTTTACCTGTGTTTCCTTTATGGATCCTTTATAGATCTCTAACATTGTATTATGTCCATCATTTTATTTTTGTTGATTACGATGAAATTGAGATGTAGATAAAACTTTTGGATCGTCAATGATTAAGTATGAAGTGGGAGCAACTGGACACAAAAAATATTTACTTATGCGCAGGGAGTGGATGATTTCATACTGGTTATATTGAAATCATGTATTTGTCGGTAGCTTTTATCTGCACACAAGACACAAAAGTGGCCACGTTTGCGCCCTGCCTTAATAGGATTACTAGGAATACACACCATTTTTATTTAGGTCAAGGTTTTCCGTTTCCTCAGTTCTCCTTCGCCGTTTGAGAGCACAGGCGTTACGCACATGGATTTTTCGAAAAGAAAAATCCATTGGTGCACGACCAGGATCGAGCTTAAGATCTTATGATCGAAAGGCGCTCAAAGAACAATATGAGCAGTACAAAATAATATGACACACACCCTAAACAACGACAAGCATCCTATCATCCTATCTATCAAAACATTTACGTTTATCGATGTAGCCCGCTGCAACAACCAACGACTGATAAGTGATAACGGATACAGCCGCTAGATTGGGTAACAATATGTACGCAATACCGGCTCTCAAACGAAGACACATAAAACATTGAATTGTAAGAAAACAGGCACATCTGAAAAACAGATTCTACCAATGGATTTAATACCTAGCACGTACTATGTAATACTAAAAAATATATACTACGTGCTTTAAATAAAAATGCCACGTGCGAAAGTTACCCTTCTTATTGTCACTATTTGGAGCCAGTGAAAGGATTAAAGTGCCTCAGAGGCTCCTATCGTGCACTTGGCACATGTCGGTCGCCCCTGAGAGGATAATATGTATTCACCATTGGTTACAATTATTACAAGTCTGATGCAGGGTAACCACACCGTCTTGACGAGACTGTTAAGACAATCTCTGTGGCGCAATGGGCTGAGACGCAGAAGGTTTCGGTTACGATTCCCGCCGCGGGACATATGTGTGTATGATTTGCAAGTATTTGTCTCGGGTATGAGTGTTTCTATCTAATATTGACCGAGCGAGTGTCTCCGTTTCAGCTTAGGCAAAAATGCTTTTGTATGTCTGTCCGAACGGAGTCTGTCCGGATGTCCTCCTCTATAGGTCGCATTTCTTTTTCAATTCTAGTGAAATTTTGTGAGCAGGTTCAATAACTATATAGAATTTATTGTCGATTCAGTTTTTGGAAAATTTTCAAAATGGCGCAGATATGGGGGTTGAAAACGTAAAAAAAGATATATTTCAGTGATTTCGAAAAAAAATTGTGAGGTCTACAGCTCACAGAGCTACTAGTATACTATATATGTATTTACAAAAATAAGTATTTATGTAATCAGTCATGCGGTACCCATAACACAAGCTATGATTACTTTGGGGCTAAATGATGATGGTATGTGAAATGTCCGGGATTATTTATTTATTTGGCAATAGCTCTGCTTTCAGCCCCCTGTAGATTTTTGGTTCGATTCCCTCCCAGCACGAACATTTGTGTGATGAACATAGGTGTTTGTTATAAAGTATCATATGTATGTACCATCACGTTCCTTTCTGCCTTTCCAGTTTGAAACTATTTTGCCTTGCGTTGGTTTTGGGTTACAGGCCACACCTTCTTTTCTTTGTTGTCTTTCTTTTCTTTTGTTGTCTTTCTTTTCTTTGTTGTTTGACCAATAGAGTCCGGGCAGTCAACATCTGCTCAACATATTTTTTTGTAATGGTTCTTTTTAATGACTTTTTCCATTGCAAAGTAATCAATAAAATATTGTTAAAATTAGTCATAAAAATACTATCAAATTACAAATACAAATTATCTGTTGAACACTGACTACTACAACTAATTAATCATTTGCCTACCTTTTTTATTTAAATCACAAATGTATTTATTGAACACTTAGAGCTCATTAACTTTAATGTATACCTACTTACCTAAAATACCTTTTTAGTTAACAAATATACAAAGAATCAGAATCTAAACGTTATTATTTAATCATTGATAAAAATGCCAAAACTAAACAGATGTTAACCTATTGATGATGATGTCAGATGTCTTCGATCAGTCAAAATAAGAAAACAAATGAAAGAGGTTTTAGTACTTGACCAGACCCACGAAATACGTAGCTCCTATTGGTCTTTAAAAACAAAAGAAATCGAGCAAGCCACCCCCGGCAACCCAAGTGAAGTGTGAATAGTGTGAAGTGACACAGAAAAATCATCCTAGTGGTGTAAAGGCAGAAAGGAACGCGATAGTACCTATTTCAAAGTAATAGAGTGTTGTGTGCATGCCAATCAATTGTTATTTTATTTTATAATAAATAACTAAAGCACCAAACGTTTTAGGAAAGAATCAGACTTGGATTAAAGGACAAACTTTGTAGATAAAAATATGTTTCCATACTCGTATAAGTACGTCAGGACCATATGTTTGTAAATGTTTTAAATATGGGGCATAAATAATAAAGCCGACATTTCACACGGCATTGTATTAGGGTCATATATTTTTATAGTGTTGGCTTACATACTTGTTTATAATGTCCACTCAATACTTCCACGTACCTCCCATTCGTAACATCCTACCTCCCTTGCCTCCCATTGGCAAGGTTCATACAAAACAGTTTTGAGTCTCTTGCCGGAGGAACCGGCATCTCGATTCACTAGTATGTAAGAAGACGATTCAATGTGGTCCTTGTGATTATATTGAATAAAGAATGTTTTGATTTGATTGACAGACATGAAGACAGATGGACAAAGAAATGATCCACAGACATGAAGTCTCAGTACACATAGCATAGATGACAAATGTTCGTATGATCTACAAGTATTTGTCTTGGGTCTGGGTGTTTTCTATGCATCTATGTATTTACAATAAAAAAGAATATCAGTTTTGTGGATCCCATAACACAAGCTATGCTTTCTTTGGGCTGGGTGACACTGGTGGCAATTCGGTTGGTTCATTTCTAAAATTAGGAATATCTAAAATATATTTAGTTAGTCATAGCATTTGTAAAACCTATTCGGTTGGTACCATCTAACGAAATTAGGAACGCTAAATTAAGTTAGATAACATTAAATTAGGATAAATTGGTAGCAGCAGAATACCAAAGGTTAATTTGACAGTTCAAAACCTAATTTTAGTTAAATTTAGTTAGGTTGGTGCCAACAGAATTGAGGCCAATGTGTGAATGCCCAGCATTATTATCACTACATAGTATATAACAAAGTCGCTTCCCGCTGTCTGTCTGTCCCTATGTATGCTTAAATCTTTAAAACTACGCAACGGATTTAGATGCGGTTTATTTAATAGATAAGAGTGATTCAAGAGGAAGGTTTATATGTATAATATAATAGAGAAACACTGCAATATTAGAGGTTTCTAATGTGGAGTAGGAAATAAAAAAAAAATTTGCGCTTTTATTGCAAACGCTGGCTGAACCCTACGAGATAGATCAAAATAATGTACTACAGTACTGTACACCTTAAAAAGGTCTACATGTCTGCGATGGTATATGTATATCTTACGGGGCGGGTCGCTAGTTATTATATAGGTCGAAGTTTTTGACAAGCAAATGATAAAATTTTATTACGTCGAAACACGTAAACCACACCCTCTTCTGAACAACGTCTGACTCATGATGACCCAGATCACATCACAGTCACCACAACCTCTGACACCTCAAACCACAAGTATTAAAACCAGGGTATTCTAATAAAGTGACCTTGACATGAATATGCTGCGTCTAAAAACACCAATTTCGGCTGATTGTTTCAATCAGTTCCCTCGTCAGTTCCAGACTGGGTAGGGAAAGCTTTTATTGAAATAGGGGTCACTGTGTAATATCGACGGGAAGTCAAATCAATTTTACTATTATTATAAATGTTTGGGTTCGGGTGCTTTTTTGGAAAAATACGGTAGTATCTTATTACGGTACGGTATCTTTTTACCCGACTTGAAAAAAGGAGGACGTTCTCAATTCGAGTGTATTTTTGAAGTTTTTATTTTTATTTTTGTTGCCTGTCATTTATGAACCGATTTGATTTCATTTCAATCTCTTTTAAATTCATGTGAAAGGATATACTTTCCGATTGGTCCCATATAAATTTCATAAAAATCGGTTCAGTAGTTAGGTTTTTATATGAGTATCAAAAAAACTGATAAAAATATGTAATTTTGATATTTTGCTTTTTTAACCGACTTTATCAAAAAGGAGGAGGTGCAACGAATATACATTTTATGTTTATCTAAACTAAAAGAAGTATTCCAATAAGCTAAGAAAAATCAACTAAATTAGGAAAATCAAAGCTTTAGGCGACCTCTTCGCGATTCTGCGTACCTAGTACATGTTGCTATACTATCAAGAGCACTTATGTTAGTATCTTGGTATTGGGTAAAAATATTTTTTTGTAGTCTCATTTGTCCCATCAATGTTACTGGAAATAGGAATGACCGATTCTATGAATATTTTAAATATTCATGTGGATGTTTGTTGCTCTACAATGGCTACATCAACTAGCATGAAACTTGGTTTAATTATAGACTTGAACTATTTATGAACCGATTTGAAAAATTCTTTCGAATCGGTAGTTTAGTTTTTAAATCAAAATAGCTGGAAAAAAATATGTTATTCTTCCATGTAAACGAAATTTCGGTTTATTGCTTTTCCATAGAAAAGTAAAAAAAAAAAGTTAAAGAAGTCACAACTTCTTAACGAACTTCGAAAAATGATATACATGCTACTAAAAAGCGTAAAATAAAAACATTATAACCGACTTCAAAATAAGGTTCTCAATTCTTAGGTTATAATTTTTATGGGTTCAAATTTAATTCAATGAAGTCGATTTTCTTTTTGGTTTCTAATACGTAACTATTTATACTAGTGGTCGCCCACTGGTCTAAATTCGACCATAATTAATTAATAATTTATGTATTTTTTAAGCATAATAAAAAAAATATCAGCATTCTGCATTCCTTTTCTAAATAAACTATAAGTGTGTGAAATTTCATACTCCTGCGTCCGCGCAATTTTCGTAAAAAGGGGTACTTACAAAGATTTGCTTCACGTATTAATATATAATAATAATATAATATAAATAATAATAATATCATGCTGGCAAAGCCGCAGGGTGCAGCTTGTGGTATAATAAATACTTACTTTAAAGGTCAGAGAGCTAGGAATAAACGGACAGTTGAAGGAGTCGGAATTCTAGTTGATTTTTATGACTGAAGATTGAGCAAACGAGTGGCCTATTAGACGCTATCAGTGATGTTTTGAGGCCAATGTCATTCCACAAATTGTTGTAGGCTAGTATGATAAAGTCGTAGGCGCGAGTGGCTATTCATTTCTTTGCAAATGGCTCTTTTAAATCTCTCTCTGGCTAGATCATCCACATTATGGCCTCGTAAATGCAAACAGACTTATCTTGAAGACTTTTATGTGTTTGACTAGCTATCCGTCAACTTCGACTTAATTTACTAGACAGATTCCACTTCTAGTATAATTACGTTTTAAAAATTAAAAAACCGAGGAATGAAAGAAATTTGAGAGCATAAGAATACAACCAAATTGAGATCCTCCTCCTTATTTTGAAGTCGGTTAAAATGTTTTTACTTTAAGCTTTTTAATACGCAAAATACGAATTTCTTTTTCAGGCACGTCAGGCACGGTAAGACGCACGAGTTGACTACCTAGGATAGAATACTTATATATTCTTAAATACATACATATGATACTTTATAGCACCCAGACACAGATCAAACACCTGTGTTCAGCGAACAAATGTTTATACTAGGAGGGAATCGACAATCTACAGCGCATAAGACTGAGTAATTACCTGACCTGTGGGGCCATATTATACGCATATGCATCGTCGCTTTCGAAGGGTCAGCCGCACAGGTCTAGTTTATTTTAGCTAGCCTTGAACGTTGTTAGGGATTGCGCGGTTGGTTTCACGTGAGTAGGTATTATTCGCGGTCAATACAACCACATCCAGAATACCAATACCGATAATACATATGTAGGTATAAAGTCTATACTAATATTATGAAGAGAAAAGATTTTTTGTATGTTTATTTTAAATGTTTTTGTGTTTAACTCAACAATTAATAAGCTACATTATAGAAAGCTACATATCAGCGAGTAATAGAGGCTGTATATTATTGTCACAAAAATTTTAGATCCCTACGAAAATTGCAATAATCAAAAAAATTGTATATAAAAGTAATTTGGCGCGCTGGGTGTTATAAAGTATCATAAGTATGTATTTAAAAATATATACTTACCTAAATCAGTCATCTGGTATGCTTAGTTTGGGGCTAGATGGTATTGTGTACATTGTCCACCAATATTTATTTATTTATTACCCACAAAAAAGTCCGAGGCCACGTCTAACTATTAATGTTAACAATAACAGCTTTTTGTTCTAATTAGACAATCAAAACAATAGTAGCATCGAAAGATGTTGACATTTAAAATTCAAATTTAAATGTTTTTATACGATAGCTACAGTCTTTGAATTTATCATTTGACATGATACCTAATAACCATTATCTAAGTAAATGGTTTGATAATCAAGGTTGATACAACAAAGGATTGCACCCGTGCGAAGCCAGGGCACAAGCAATCGTAATTGCTCGATCCTACGCAATACATACTTGCAAATTATGACGCCACGACCACATCAAGCGATTCCTCGCCTGTTAGTCTTACACAAAATGGCGTAAATGTCGCTATACTGCCGGGGTACTTCCGGGTTGCGGCGGCGCGTCTTAAAAATATCATATAATGTTTAAAAGCAAGGCTATCTATAATTATATATTGTAAGAATCATTATTAACAAAGCTAACAGTTTTTATTAAAATTAATATGTGCAGACTTTTTTATTTATTACTAATTATAAGAAAACAATGCGAGCGTTTTTTTCTGCTTTTTGTTTGAAAAATTGTGATTATATATATAGATTATAAATAATGGTTTTATATATATATAGTATAAAACCATTATTTTTACGTTTTTGTTTTCATTATCTCTGATACTATTTACATTAATCAATTAAAAAAACTACCGTGTGGTGGGGGGATGGGGATACTTAGTTTTTTTTTCACGGCACCATACCATGCCTTCACCCGTAGCGAGCGTGTTTCAAATTCGAATCCATTCGACAATTTAATCGATGTTACAAATTTAATACTTTTATTTATTATTTTTATCTGAGTGTGTGTCCAAATAAACTTATTTCATTTCAAATACTTGATACGTATTTACTAACTAAGTTACTAAATAATGTTAATAACGACATTTTATTGTCCTTAGTTGATTTAATATTTTAAAATAGTTTTACAAAATTGTATTGGTTGGCCCAAATGACGCGCGCGCGGCCTGCAGGAGGTAGATTGATTTTAATTTATCTGTTTCGCCAATTCTAATCGATGTAAAATAATGGATTAAATGGCTGATACGTATTTATTTACATGTTTAATTAATATTAATACCGACATGTTACGGTACATTAGTGTATTTTTTTAATAACAAAAAGAAATGCGCGTAAATGTTCCGTTTTTCCCACTGTGCTGATAGTCCAGTCAAATTACGAAATAAATAAACATGAGCGAACACAGTTTGGGGATTTTGAGGATCGATAGGGGGGTGTATTCTGAGCATAAATTCCAATTTGAGGGGTTGTACTGAGGTCAGCTCAAGGTCATTTCGATGGAAACGCGTTTAATTCGATATCTCGAGAATGGTTAGTGTTAGGCGAAAAATTGTTGAGACCTTTTCTCTTCCAAACAAAATTTACTAACTTTTTTATCTGAAACTTTTTTTATAACATTAATATTTTTCAACTTATTACTCCCGCAAGGCAAAAATTTTACTTATTTTTCTATTTTTCGTCGTTTTCTCCCCAAACATTCAATTTTATTAAATTTTACCGATCATCAAAGTATAGATCTTTATATTATGAACAATTTTGTTCTTAAACTTTTTTCTGTAATGCCAATACCTTCGGAGTTATAGATTACTTTACCGAGCGAAGCGTTTTTATTTCCCATCCTTGTTCTTTCCATAACCCATTGACAAAAGTTAGAGTAGAATAGATATAGTTCTGTGAAGTAATAAAATAATAACACCATGCACACGTGGGAAAAAAACGCCTTTTAAAAGCGTCGTGACAGTCCTGCAGTTTCAGAAAACGCCTTATAATGGCGTCTCGACAGTCACATGTAGCACTTGTATAGAGAAATCGCCGCCTCGTGATATGGAGTAATTTAGGAAAACTATTTTCTCCAGGTTGATCTATAGTAACAGAGCAGTTATTGCTCTAAAAATGACCCAGGGAAATAAGCTTAAGTACCTTTATATTTCTATACCTAACTATTTTTCAATCTATAGTTTAGAAAGCGGAATACATCCCTTATCTAGTTACATTTTGCACTAAATTCAGCAGTACTTATGGACTAAGGAGAATGAACTCACCCCAGAGTCCTGGGTCGTCGAAGCAGGAGTGGTGGTTGGATACCGTGAGCAGCGGCACCCCAGGAGGCCGCTGTTTCACCGCCCGCGTTAGTGCCTCCCGGTTATAAACAGTCGTCTTGTTCAGGAAGTCTGCACACAATATACATACATTAACACTTTCGTATGAGTCAGGTCAAATCTGGGAGTTAATAGTAAGTGAACTGACAGCTTTTGAAATTACTGGACCGGCCACTTAAGCTTCCGAAGCACAGTAGCTCTGAAATTAAAATGCTATTGTCACCCATCCGGTTACGCCCACAAGTATTTGACTCCATTTTTTGAAGTGAAAACTTCTTTTAGCGCGGTACGCATATTTTTAGATGAGGTATGAGATACCTCTGGATTCGCAACACCGTTACCAAGACGCAGCCGGCTGCCGCGCTCGCCCATTTGAGTATTAACCTTAATTCACATGTTTACAGTCTACTTTTGTATGGAGAAGTTTACTGAGTTAGGTTCTTTGATATAGACGCAGCCGGCTGCCGCGCTCGCCCCATTTGATTATAAACCTTAATTCACATGTTTACAGTCTACTTTTGTATGGAGAAGTTTACTGAGTTAGGTTCTTTGATATATTATCTACATTCTGAACAAAAAATATAGCATCATCTGTGTTCGTTCAGTATTTGATTGGCAGTCGCCATAATTACTGATTTTGAAGTGATTTTTTACTAATCTCTAACGCGCCAAAATAAGTTTTTAATTCTGTCGGCACTCCCGGAGTGCAACCCGTATTTCTTTTTTAACCCTCTTTAAAAACGCGGGGTGTTATAAGTTTGTTCTCTGTATCTGCGTGTCTGGTTGTGGCATTGTAGCTCCTAAACGGATGAAACGATTTAATTATTTTGAAGTGATAACTTCTTATGGGAGGGTAAACCGCTTCGTTACGTAACGCGTTACGGCGCCAGTATGTCTGGCTTCCCGTTCTCTCACGCATACGGCAGCGGTAGGCAGACTCACTTTAACCCACAGCGCTAGTTAGATTAGTTTAAGTTGTCATTTCTGTCGGGCGTCCCGAAACGCACACGTTTTTTTTTTTTTCATAAAGGTGATTTGTTCAAGAGAGTGTTCTATGATTTAAGAAAAATTGTTTAGGTATTCGAAGATCTTCAGCTCTTTTGTAGATGATGAAGATATGCGAGCAAATTCAACAGGTCTGATTGATTCAAAATTTGATCTCCTGTTGCACCAATAATATTGCAAGAACCTGGTAACCTTGACCTGATGCTGGACCATTATCTGGAATCTGCAGGATACCCAACTCCTCAACATACAGCAGAAGTATTGCGTTTGGGCTCATTTGAATCTTCTCAATGGTTTTAATAAAAGTTATTAATTGTAAATGCTTAATAGCACTCCTATCAAAAGGAATCATGTACTCACAATTTTTTAGTAGGATAGGTACAAAGATTGAATAAAATCCATGCATAACATAGTGCAAATAAAACACTTTAATGTTGATAGAGCTATTATTTTTATCAAAGTTAAGACCACAGTATTTTATATTAAAAAATGAGTTTCAATTCTAAAACTATAGGAAGGCCATTGACTTTTTATCATCATCATAAATAAACAAATAATTCTGGACATTTCACACATTGTGATCTAGCCCCAAAGTAAGCAAAGCTTGTGTTATGTGTACTACACGACTTATACCTATACTTTTTTGTAATTACATACTTATTATACATAGAAAAACAACACAATATGCGAAAAATACTTGCGCTCACCATACAAACATTTATCCAGAGGCAGGAATTAACCGCAACCTTTTCCGCCTGAGGCAGGCCTGAGCCCACTGCGCCACAGAGGTTGTTGTGATTCATAATTGTGCCAGACTCACCCAGTACTTAAAAGCATTGTTATAATCATTTCTTATTTTACGAATAAACAATTATTTTCTTATCTAAACACCTGAAGATTCATTCATAAACACCTAGGATACAATTGATAAGCAGCCATTCATTTACATCTGAATGGCTTTTTCGTTATATCAATTGAAGTGGCCGTCGAGCAGTTTATAAACACATACATAAAAAGTTATTCTATGGGTGAACTTTGGACATCACAAAACCCATTAACATAGATAGCAAGCCGCTATGGTGACATGGGAGCTGGGAGCTGGGAGCTGGGAGGTTGGAGCTGGGAGGTGGGAGGTAGAAGGTGGGAGGTGGGAGTCAATCTTATTAGCATTATGATAACAACATTAATGCAGATAAGTTGTATTTAGTAATAAAATGTCTAGTCTTTTATCTTTGGAATTGATGAACCTTAAGGTTGACTTAACAAATTGGTGCAAAGGCCCCGCTGAGAATCAGAAGGTTGCGGGTTTGTATGACCTGCAAGTATTTGTCTTGGGCCTGGGTGTTTCTATGTATAATATGTATTTGTATGTATTTGTAATGTGGTACCCATAACACAAGCTCTGCTTACTTTGGTGCTAGGTGACGCTGTGTTAAATGTACAGCATTATTTATTATATAGAATAAAAAGTAAGTATATCAGTCATGTGGTACCCCTAACACAAGCTTTGCTTACTTCGGGGCCAGATGATGCTGCGTGAAAATGTCTGGCAATATTATTATTATTATTTAAATAATATTAATATTAAACTACTTAATATTATAAATCCGAAAGTCACAATGTCTGTCTGTTACGTTTCCACCCCTATACCACTGAACCGATTTTGATGAATTTTGGTACCTATAGAGATAGATAGGACCTTAGAGAAGGACATAGGCTATTATGTGGGTACCACGCGTGCGAAGCCGCAGGCAGCAGCTAGTTCAATATCAATATCAATAACAAGGACCACTTTGACAACTTGCTATAAAATAAAGGCATAATATAATATAATAGGTTTAATATACCTTTGTTATCATAGATTTAAACACATATTAAACAAATCAAGTTGTAGGTAGGTATGTTTAGCAGTCAGCTTCTTCAAACTGTTTTAATTGGTTTAATGCTAGGTTTTCAGACAAAATAATAAATCTATTATCTCTTCAACATCTACGCTGCAATTACTTACTAGTTAAATCTAAGTATAAGAATCAATAAGCATAATTAGATATCAAAGCAAGCAAAATTGGGTATTTCTATGAGAGAAATACGTAGGTATATTAATTTCTAGTCAAAACAGGTGTTTGTTTTGTATCTGGGTGTTATAAGTATCAGAAGTATGCATTTAATTTACAGAATATTAAACAATATAAAAAACATGTGAACCAGTTGAGCTATCTAAGGATCGTTTAAAACTATCTATAGATAGCTCAACTGATCCAGATCATTGCCAAAGGACATTCCCAAGACACAGTCTGCATTGCCAATAGTATAATATTGAACATGTGTTTATTTAGAATTTTTATGTCAAAAGTCATTCTCATTTAAACATAATACTGTATACAGATTAATCAGATGTTTGTTGTCCTCCAAAGAATGCCAGGAAGGAAGCAATAACGGATAATTTAAGTCAGTCATCAACATCAATATTCAGTTGCTTACAACTATATGGAAATATATTATTCATTTTGGTGAAGCTGACATTAAATTATAATAGCAAAGGGCCTTTAAGCTAGCAAGGCTGCATTCTAGATTATTTACTGAGCTAAGCGCCATTCTTTATTATGTAAGTAATCAAATGGTTAATGTTATGTAAATGAGTTAGTGATATTGCAAATTATCTGATTGAGGTAACTAGTAAAAGCTTGTGTGATAGGTAGTAGGAAATTAGGTTTAGTGGTTTATGTGGTAGGTACTCAAACAATCATTGGTCAAGACTGGCAATAATAAATATCCTCTATTTTGGCAGCTTAAAACCTTTCATTAAGAACAGAGCAGGATGTATGACTTGACAAGTGATGTCAATGACCTGGTTTGTTGTGATCAGTCAGGTCCTGTCCACAGGTAAAGAAAGGGGCTAACAATATCTACATCACTGAACATAACTTTCGATACAAGCACACGCCACCACGACATGCCTAATAAGTGGCTCACGTAGCGCTGAAGCAAGGGAGCCAGTTTTAAATCAAAACCTGTAAAATTTCATACGATTGTTTGTTGCTTGCTACGGGTTATCGTTTCACTCAACAAACAGCTGAGTTTTCGACGGGCGATTAAGGCTCAAGATACGCACCGAGAATTATTTTGCTGAATAGGCCTACAACCGCGACAGTGATGGAACTAGCGCAAGACCACAGCCTCCCGGGGTTCCGCATGCGAGGGATGATCCAGCCGATGTCGTAGCCCATGGTCGCGGCTGGCGCTCACACAACACAAAGATACACTACAACGACATCCTCACAGTGATAACTTTAAAGTTTAAAAAATCTATTTGTATATCCCACTTTGCAATACGTACGATAATCGTGCGTGCAACCTTCTTTGTGCGTAATTCGTAAATAAAATGAAATGTAAATGACGTGACGTCTGAGTCTGACTGACGTGCATGACGTGAGCGTGACGGACGAAGCAACTCGTGACAGTGACGCCAAAGTTCGAATGACAGACTGACACTGGCAGTAAATAAACACTTACAAAAGAAATTCTTTTGGCCCGTCCCGTCCCGCGAGTTCCGTCTCACGAAACAAACATTGCGATTGCGCTCCTAAATCATTTATTTTCCAAGTAATGTACTTAGGGTATTAAGTATTCGTAATTTTAGTGTATTTGTTTTTTTTTTTCAATTAAAGCGTTAACTCGGCGTGAATACAATAATGTGAATAATAAAAGTTTCGTTTTTTTAGACATAAATATAAACTAGTGGTCGCCCACTGATCAAGATTTGACCATAATTAATTAATAATTATGCACAATTAAAAAACATATATATAATTAGCATTCTGCACTTCTTTATATAAACTTAATGTGTGTGAAATTTCAAACTCCTCTGTCCGCGGAATTTTTGAAAAAAGGGGTCCAAAGTTTTGACTTCACGTATAATAATTCCAGTAACAATAATCAATACTTACTATTATTTTTATACTAGCTGTATCTGAAACGCCCGGTCCGCAACTTCGTACGCCCGGACATTTCTCAATTTCGCAGACTTCTTTGTGGGTAGTAATGATTAGGTACTAGTAATAAACATGTGGATAATACACTATTTTATGTAGGTATAAACAATAGTTTTCCCAGCGCAAATAATTTTACACATTTTTTTATACTTATGGGTAGGTAGAGGTACCTACCTACCCATAAGTATTCAAAAATGTACCTAATGTAAAAAACATATACTTACCTAATAAAAAAAAATCGGGTTGCACTCCGGGAGTGCCGACAGAAGTGAAAACTTATTTTGGCGCGTTAGAGTTTAGTAATAAATCACTTCAAAATCAGTAATTATGGCGACTGCCAATCAAATACTGAACGAATACAGATGATGCAATATTTTTTGTTCAGAATGTAGATACTTAATATATCAAAGAACCTAACTCAGTAAACTTCTCCATACAAAAGTAGACTGTAAACATGTGAATTAGGTTTCTAATCAAATGAGGCGAGAGCGGCAGCCGGCTGCGTCTCGTCCCAGACGGTAACGGTGGCGCGAATCCAGAGGTTTTACCTCATCTAAAAATATGCGTATCGCGCTAAAAGAAGTTTTCACTTAAAAAAAAATAATGTTTTCACTGTTTAATATTAATTTTAAAGTTCAGCATGGCGATTATGAAACTCTTATTTAGGTATTTTTAGTTTTAAGAAGCCTTTATTACTTCTTCTCTAGCATCTGTCTTAATGAAAATGTTGCCAGTTCCTCCCATCTGTTTATATAAGTATGCCCTTTGCGTATTTTTTATGTGTATCATTAGGTACTTATACAGTGTTACAATGTCTACAAACGAATAATTGTCCTTGTATTTTATTGATTTGGTATTATAAGTAATATAATATAGGTATCGTAAATTTTAATGCTAACATAAGCGACCGGGATAACTTCGGGGCTTATCTTCGGAGTAGGTAACTAAGTCTAGCCCACTCACGTAACAAAGTAGGTACTTATGTGAAATACTGAATGATTAGGTACCTAATTAGATAGTACTTAGACCTTTTTATTATGGACCTACCTACATACCTACTTTATTACCTACCTAGGTACTTCTTAACATATTTGTTTATTTGCTAATGTACCTACAGAAGTGAGTAGGTAGATACATTTATAATAAATAATAACATATTAATTACTTACAGCTAAGGACACGTAATTTTAACACACAGCACAACACTCAACAACTTTGCTTAAAAAGTCAGCATTTACAAAGTTTTTGAAAGGCTTAAAATCAAAACCTCGCTCCTCGATATCCAGGTTCTAAGTTCAGCAGGTCGAACTCGTACTCATGAATGCCGAAGCACGGCCCTTCAATATCCTTCGTGCATGGTCGCTTAACGACGAACAGGTGTCTGTCCAAGCCTTGATCGTTAGTTGGATCGTCTAAGCCGCGTTGTGTGGGCACGGGCAGGCCCAAAGCTCTTGTGAGGAGGAACAAGCACACGAAGCGTATCATTGCGATCTAAGCTGAGACTGCGAATGTGCACTACCTAGCCCGCATTTAAATACAAATACATCTGCCATACAGGTTAGTTCGTGAATAATGGGTTTTAGAGTTCCGTAGTGAAAGAACAAGAGATCCTAAATCACTTTGTTCTTGGTGTGTCTTTCAAAAGCGGGTTTCTGCGGAAATAGAGAGAAGCAAAAAGAATAGGTATTGCTATTCGTTTTTTCTAGGCACATTTTATTTTTCAATTTGAAGTCTTAATTTTAGGAATTGCACGCCTCCCTACTGATAGGACAGGACCGCGATACTATTTTGAGAGAGTGCGTGCAACGCAAAACCATCAACCTTCAAAGATTTTCCCTGTATTTTACAGTGCTCGGCCGATAGCACAGCACAATTTATTTATTTAGCCTTGTATGTAGGTACATACAGTACCTACTTACTATTGCCAGTTGTGAAATGAAAGGATATTTGCACCGGTGTGACGTCCACGGCAAAGCGTGTTTCCCACAAACCTTGGGTTTCCTTGGAATGTCACACTCGGAATAGTTTATAATCTTGGCAGCAGCGACCGCACTGGTGAAGCATAACAAAATTTTGTGGATTTACGGAGCACTGTCAGAATTTTGTAAGGTCCTAGAAGGTCAAAGTCTATTGTTTTCTAAAGTCTAAGTAATGAAGGGAAAAAATATCGGAGTAGTATATAGAAAAAAAAATACTACTGAAGAGCAATAAGGCTTAAACTAAGAGACGAAAGTTAAGAAATGGTGTTAATACGAGTAGATATGTTAATGGTCGAAAAACCTTAGTTGAGCAACTTTGCAAAATACAATCACTTATCATTTTGTCAGTGAGTGTACTGTAACCAATGGTATAAGGCAAAATTATCTGACAGGTGGGAAACCCCAAACTAGTGGAGCAATAAGCATGATGCGGGCGATGCACTCATTTCGACGAAGACCACGTAGGACTTAACAAGTTGGTCGGCATGCCATAACGAACAGTACTTGTAGTGTTATACAAGTTCGGCGGATTGAACAGAATCATCTGAACAGAACTCGAACAAATTGAATCATCGTAAACTTTAGTCAGTCGAGGAACGTCGATGGGGTCAAGCAAGAAAGAGAGATAGAAAGATTTTGATTATATTCGATTATAATTGACTAACGACCCGCCCCGGCTTCGCACGGGTGCAATTCTGATACTTAATATACTACAGAATGTATATATATACAACGTTATCTAAGAGAGTAACATATACGAAGAGATAGACATATACCATTGCGGACTTTTGTGTAGACCTTTTTAAGGTGTACAATACTGTAGTACATTATTTTGATCTATCTCGTAGGGTTCAGCCAGCAGCATTTGCAATGTAAGCGCAAAATATGTGTTTATTTACGACACCACATTAGAAACCTTTAAAATTATCAGTGTTTCTCTACTATATTAAGCATGTTTTATACATATAAACCTTTCTGTTGAATCACGTTATCTATTTAAAAAAAACCGCTTCAAAATCCGTTGCATACTTTTAAAGATCTAAGCATACATCGGGACAGACAGACAGCGGGAGGCGACTTTGTTTTATACTATGTAATGATTATAATCAATTATATTTTTATTATAATTCAATAACATTACAAGGGCTATTTTATATAGTCTTCTTACAATATACAAGGTGAATCTAGGTTCCGGTTCATCGTATCCCCAGTTCAAGAAGAAACCGGCGTGAAACTCGTCTGGTCTTTAACGTTTTTTCTACGATCCTTTCTAATTTTGTTACGGATGCCGAGTCGAGTTGAATTTGATTCTTCCCAAGCTTTTTGTCATCTAAATAATCTAGTATTTTATGTGTTATATGAGACGGTTTTTGTTAAATTTCGACAAATCTAGCAGGCGTTCTAGAAGCGTACACGTTGCCCGTTATAAAAAAATACTAACTTTAGCAAGCCTAACCGTGGGCTCAGCGAGTTCTCTGTTTATAGTGTTAATATTATGATTATCGTATTTTTTTAAATTAAATTAATATACCTAACATTCGTGAAGACACATTTATTTACAGATATGTACAGAATAATATACAATAATATAAAATACATGTGCAACAGTTATGCTATCTAAGAACTGTTTAAAACGATCTATAGATAGTTTGAACTGATTCAGATCACTGCCAGAGGACAGCGTTCCCAAGACACTAGCAACATTGCCAGTTGAATAGCAATGCTTGTATGCTGGGCCAGATAGGAGCCAGCTCTTGGGTCACGCAATGTCACCAGACGCAGTGAAATAATTTTGAAAACGCGGTGGGCTGCTGTTCCCAACGGGTCCAGGGTCGGACTCCAAATATGTAGGCCTTATTAAGACCTCATTCAGCTCTGACGGAAGTACCCAACAGATGGGATGCACCCAGAGTGTCTACGTAAGTAGTATCCCATACCAATGGCCTATCCATCTCCCTCTCCGTCAGGCCTCTTTCCATCATACATAAGATTTTCACATACATTTATGCTGACAAGGCAATGTTATTATATTTATATTCTGATTCTCTAGATTCGTTTTAATTATTCATGATTTTATTATGTCTCCTAGTTTTATTGTAAACGGGGATTCAATTCATCTATGATGTACTACTCAATGGTACCTACACGTTAGAGCACAGTCTAGTTTAGTTATGCAACGTTACGTACCTCCGCTTCCTTATGCCCGTTTTTACTCTCTAGAAGAAACCTAAATCGGATTCCTAAATAATAAGAAGCTCATAGCAAAACAAAAGGGTCAAGTGCGAAAGTCGCACGTACACACGTACGTATTTACCATAATTTTTCACGATGCGGGTTCGATTCCCGCCGTGGAACAAATGTTTGTCTCGAGCCTGGGTGTTCTATGTATATTATGTAGGTATGTATTTACATAAAAAAATATATAAGTTAGTAGTACATACATCAGTCATGTGCACCCAAAACACAAGCTCTGCTTGCTTTGGGGCCAGATGATGCTGCGTGAAATGTCCGACATTATTTATTTATTTTATTTTATCATCGGTTATAATTACCTACTAGTGCATTTCAGGGCCGTCATAATCAATGAGAGCACTGAACATTGCTAAATAAAAGAAACATCAGATCGAAGCAACAAACCGCTTATTTGTTTTCATCAAAGGATCGAAGGACAAATTTAACTTTATAGTTGGTTTTTTTCTCTTACACAGATATAAATACGTCAGGGTCATGTAAGTTTGTGAACGTACCTAATAGATAATAATTATGTAAATGAATGAAATCAAATTGTAAAGACTTGTGCTGTGATTCCTTGGTTTTTTTTAAATTTACCTACTAGAGAGTATCCAAATATGCAGCATAAATTAATAATAAATAAATAATGATGGACAATTCATACAACACCATCTAGCCCTAAACTAAGCATAAGTTCTACTATGGGAATCAGATGACTGATACTTATATATTTTTAAATACAATTATATTTTATAACACCCCGACACAGAACAAACACCTATGTTTATCACACAATGTTTATCCTGGAAGGGTATCGAACCCTTAACCTACAGCTAAGAAGGCAGAGCTACTGCCAACAGAGCTGACAGGTCAGTCAAATAGTTTTAGGCGGTATATTTTGTCTAGAAACTTAATTGTTTTATAGCTTTAAGAGACCATAGTATTTGATATTAATTTCAACCTAAACGCATTCCAGAAAAAAAAGTCTAGGTTTTGAAAGGTAGACAAACACACGTAGTGATCCTATGAGTTTCTTCTTTCTTTTTGTGGTCCGGAATCCTAAAAAAACGTTTGACTTACCGCTAGGCGCTATCTAAACTTCGGAAGTTCTTAAGTTCTAAAGACACCTTGGGCACTTCGTATGATTCGCTGATTTTGATTCTCGCATGAAGGTAATACCAATATAAGTTATGGAGCCTGTTATAAAGTGGCTTTAGGACACTTTAACTTAAAAAAACGTTTTAGCAGTAAAAGCAATTGATTTTATGTTACGTTAGAGCTACTACTTACTGCTTTAACTATGTGATAAAAGTGATCCTGATGCTAAAATTGAAGAGCCACTTATATAACCTTAAAACTGATATATAAACTCAAGACGGAGCATACAAAACTATTTGAAAACAGTACTAAATCAGAGCACTGTCTGTGGTAAACAATCTTATTTTAAATTTATAAAACAGACCCGAGAAAAAAGGCGTCCCTTCTTTTACGAAATCGTCGGATCTTGTACCAAGCAATCGCAGAGTAATTTTGTTATTGGTAGTATATAATTAAAAATTAACTGTTATCGTCTAGTTAATTATTTATTTCAGGCAAAAAATCTGAGCTCAATAGAAACATAATTTTCCAAAAATATTTATAACGCATTTGGTGTAATTTTTATTACACAAATTAAGCGTTATATGCTTTAAATTTTTTTTTATAGCATAATGATTGAGCGCCATTTATGCTTTGCAGATTTTTTAAAAGTTGTCGTATAACCTGTCTGCTACCTTTACTTTACAAAGAATGATGAGAGAACGAAACGGTTTTGCGAGAGAACGTTTTGCGTGACTTTAAGCGTATTCTTCTTTTTCTTCTTTGTTTGGCCTGTGACATACTAATGTAAATTTTGCCAGTGTCAAGTGTTTATAGTCAGTTTGTTTGTTATTAGAGTCTTAGTCGATGGTCAATAGTCAATTCTAGACGTCACGCGGAAAGGCGTCTAGAATTTTCTTGGGATTCCTTGTCGTTCAAAATCACATTGCACCACAATACACATATAATTCAATTATCTATAACCGTCCTGTAGTCACAATTTATTCATTAAAATTCCGCTAAGGTTACTGAATAAAACATGCAATAAAATATTATTAAATTAGCTATGTTACTCCATGAAATGACAGACGAAGAATCCCTAGAGCTATGTTACTCCATGAAATGACAGACGAGGAATGCCAAAAGCGTTTCTAAAATATCCAAACTTATGACATTAGGGTCGAGATGTATGCGCAATAAATCAAACAATGACAATTGCTCGCAGATACTAGGATTTCCCAACTCGTTAGGCCGTTTTCCTCATCGGTGACCGACGTCACGTCCTACGTCAGCAGTTTGCCGAAAGCTGGCTTTTTAAGCTTTTTTTGAAGGATCTTCCAATGTGGTTCAATGGTGTTGACGTCAAACGTGGCGCGTGTTTTTGTATATCACTTTTGAACTACTAAACCGAATGAACCTGAATGAACGGACGTCAGCATTAGCAGGAAAACCCATATGGTCCATAAAGACTAACATATCTCAGACTCCCAGAGCGCGTTCATTCGGCGAAGTTAAATGAGCAGAACGAGTTCTAAGTTTAAAAACTACAGACTGGTCCAGCCATGTTGTTCAGAAGTTTTCTTCTCCTCTGCGCGGTGTCTTACGTTTGTAGCCAAGTAGAACAAGCTATATTCGCGCAACTTTACTATCCATCAGTCCAGCAAGCAAAACCCACTACGAGTATCTCTACCACAAGCCCTGGATATCTTAAAGTCCTGCCACTGGAAACGGGAAAGAGCGCATCAGTCTACCATCTTTTAGAACGTTCCAGAAGGAGCACATTCGACGAGGACCATGAAAGCAATGATGCGATGTTTCGGCGGCTGCGTGAGCTGATGAAAGATCCCAACTGGGTGCCGGAGATCAAGCGTAGGAAGAACTCGATCGACTGAGGAACTGATAACTACCTATTTTTATCAAAACCAGTGAGGTGTATTTTACTTCACTAATAATAAATTAGCCAGTGAATAGTGAGTGAGTTTAGTGAATTTTAGTTCACTATAATTTTAGTCTGATTTCAGTGAATAAATAGTTATCTAGTATTCCATAGGTGCTATAATCAATTTTACCGTTCTAGCCTTAATTAAAGATTACTTATTCGATTTTTGAATGAACTATGGCTCTCTCTTATCCTTTAGCTAATGAGTCGTTTCAATCTATTGCCATATTTATTCATTGACATTAGAAAGACAAGACATAGTATATAAAAGACACGCTAACTAAATATATACTAAAATAAAATCTTCTGTGCCTGTGTTCTTTTCATAACTCCTACTCCTCCTGTTTAGGAGGAGTAGGATTGGCTGGACCAATTTTGAAGAATTTTTTTGTGTGTTTAAGTGGATTCGATAATGGTTTTAGATTTTCTTACATTTTTTTTTTCTTTTTGAAACGCGCGGACGACGTCGAACGGGACAGCTATGAAATTTATTCATAATCTTAATTAACTAAATTAAATTGTTTTGTTTGATTTGAAAGCCACAGTGTGTGATTATGAGATAGACGCTAAATTGACTAAAAATATTTATACCTTAAACCAAAAAGTACTTGGAGATGCCGGGGATCGAACCCGGGGCCTTTCACATGCAAAGCGAACGCTCTACCACTGAGCTACATCCCCAGTGATTGCTATGTCGAAAGTATCGTATTAATAATAACAACACGGTTTTTGCATCATGATCGTACAAGGGTTAACGAAATTACTTACATGCCTTTATATCTGCTGAAATATTTTATTGTATCACAAACCCAGTTCCAGTTTACATAGCCATGTCTCGTATTTAGGTACAGTATTATTAAAATTATGTATATAAAACTTACGTATTACTAATAAACTTATTTTAACATGTTACAGATTAATTAAAGTTCTCAAAATCAAAATCCTAAGTTTTCACAACTTTATTCAATAAAATTTTTACCTTAAGAATTCTTAAGAAGTTAATAATTAAATAAATAAATATTGCCGGACACTTCACAAGGCATCATCTGGCCCCAAAGAAAGCAGAGCTTGTGTTATGGGTACCACATGACTGATATACTACTTATATACCTTTTTTTAAATACATACATAATATTATACATAGATACACCCAGACCCGAGACAAATAGTTGCAGATCATACAAACATTTGTCCCGCGGCGGGAATCGAACCCGCAACCTTCTGTGTCTCAGGCAGGCCTTTACCCACTGCGCCACAGAGGTCGTCAAAAGGTAGTACTTAAGTATTAGCTTTTTTTACACACGATAAGGTTTTACAAGTTTTTTTTTCATCATAGAGCCCTTCCTCCATGATAAACTCAGCTACCATCAGCTCCATGTCGGGTGCTACGCCCTCTTCCTTGCAGCGATCCCTGACGCACTCCGCTAGGTGGAGGATACGCCAGCAGTGGTCCTCCTCGTGGTCAAACTTGTGCTCACAAGTGTGGATTATCGTGGTCAACATCTCCGCCAATTCCTCACCTGGGAACAGATAAAGCCATCGTGATTCTAAATGAATACAAAAAAAACTAACATACATCTCACAACTGGCCCTAGCCTTGGTAGACATACATACATATTATACATAGAAACACCAAGACAAGAGACAAATACTTGCAGATCATACAAACATTTGTCCCGCGGCAGGAATCGAACCCGCAACCTACTGCGTCTTAGCCGGATCATAGCCACTGCGCCCAATATTCATCTCACGACTGTCCCCAGCCTTGGTAGACATCTCCTCAGATCTCTATATTAAGAACCTCTTGTGACTTCCGGAATTCACAATCACGTCCAAACATTAAATATTGCACATGCCGACATTTTGCATGGAATTTAGTAGCTATATTGTATTTGCATAGAAAAATACTAATAGATAATAATGATAATAATGCCGGACATTTCACACAACATCATCTGGCCCCAAAGTAAGCAGAGCTTGTGTTATGGATACCACATGACTGATATACTACTTACATACTTCTTTTTTTTGTAAATACATACATATTATACATAGAAACACCCAGACCCGAGGCAAATACTTGCAGATCGTACAAACATTTGTCCCGCGGCGGGAATCGAACCCGCAACCTTCAGCGTCTCAGCCGGGCTATGGCCCACTGAGTTACAGAGGTCGTCGATGATTGATGACACAACATCGAAATTTACGTCATATGAGACATTGTCTTATTCTGGTGACCAAGGTTATAAGGTGGTCTAAAGGCTTAAGAACTTAGCCGGGACCCAACTAATACCGCCACTGGAGTTGACTACGTCGACTCCAAATAATTATGTTTTAAAAACTAAAAAGACAACCGACTTCATGTACTTATATTAAAAGCAAAATATCAAAATTTCGTTTCATCCAGGTGGATGACATATTTTTTTCAGTTTTTTTTATTTAAAAACATAACTACTGAACCTGAATCTGAATTTTTATGAAATTTCTATGGGACCAATTGGGAAGTATATCTTTTCACATGAATTCAGATTTTTTCAAATCGGTTCATAAATAACGGAGTTATGGGGTAACAAACCTAAAAAAATACAGTCGAATTGAGAACCTCCACCTTTTTTAACGTCGGTTGAATTGAAAAGTAGTAGTTGACTGCTTACCATTTGCGAAGGAGCTGATGAACTTGTCGGTGTTCTCACGGTGCACCCTGGATTCAGGAGTGAGTAGGTTATAGTGGTGGCTCATGCACTGTATTGCGCAGCCGAGCTCGCGGTCAACGAAATTGAAGTCATCTGCCCAGACATGGAAAAACTCTTCTATTTGATCTTCTGAAAGGTTGCTCTGTGATTGGGATAGAAAAGTATAATTTTACAGAGAACCCTTAGTTATGTTGGGGCGAATTTAACCGTCTGGAATGCATCCATTTAGCGTCTTGTCATGAGACACGATTTTTAAGGTTTCGAAGGCGAAGGAACCTTTAAACTATTGCCACTTCTGTCTGTCTCTGTCCCTCCACCCCCAATCAGTAGGGCGATTATGGAACTCTTGATACAATCAATGACTATCAGTTTCGATTAGCAATCGCCATCAATGTCTATTAATTTCCATTAGCAATAGGCGTTATTTCAATCAATCATATACGATGTATTTAAATGCTTAGTACGCTAAACACGGTTTCTACCATAATCGTACTTTGTAAATTGGTCGAGCTATAGTTTGACACCAACTTCACATTGTAACTAGCGACAGAAGCCGATAGAAATCGCAGCGATCCGTAATACCAATTCATCAATAGTAACTGAAAGCTATTAGTATCAATGTTTTGATAGTATCAAAGTTCCATTATCGCCCCACAGAGTTCATGCTTGCAGGCTATTGTTTTTTCGTGATCAAAATGTGCATGATAATAAAACGTATTAGTGGCCCCTAACACTTAATCATTTTGATAATTGCCTGTGCATAAAAATATTGCAAATTACAAATATTTCTAAAATACTATCTAAGTTACTTACCATATTCACATGATTAGCAATAAATCAATATTTCTGGACAATGCACACAATATCATCTAGCCCAAACTAAGTATAATAATATCTAACAATAATAAATAATGCCGGACATTTCACACAGCATCATCTAGCCCCAAAGTAAGCAGAGCTTTTGTTATGGGTACCACATGACGGATACACTACTTATATTTTTTTTACCCAGACCCGAGACAAAAACTTGCAGATCATACAAACATTTGTCCCGCAGTGGGAATCGAACCCGCAACCTTCTGCATCTCAGCCGGACCTTAACCCGCATAGCTTGTAATATGGTAAGCAGATGACTGATATAATACTTACCTATACATCTATATATTAATACGTGAAGCAAAAACTTTGTACTCCTTTTTACGAAAATTGCGCGGACGGAGGAGTATGAAATTTCGCACACTTATAGTTTATATAGAGAAGGGGTGCATAATGCTAATATATATATTAAATTATGCATTAAAAAATACACGAATTATGAATTAATTATGAGCGAATTTCAACCAGTGGGCTACCACTAGTATTCTTATATACATTATCAATTTGCGAAGCGTAATACCTACCTCCTCTCTACAAATCTCCAAGGCTTGCCCAAAGCCGAGTGTGACGTCTTTCATCACGTGAACGTCTGCCCAGAGCCCGTGCACTAACACCAACACCAGTAGGACTCTCGCTTCCATGTTAGGTAGGTAACTGTAACTCAGGCAGACCAGCGTAGATTTATATTAGAGTCTGAAAAGCATCATATCGTATACTGAAACTAATATACGAATGTTTGAATGTTTGTAACTTGAACTTAATAGTCGTCGATCAGGCCTGGAAAAAAGATTTTTAAAGGGTAAGTACATAAAGGGTAGTCTTTTCAAGAAAGCGTATTATAATATAAATGACTATATTTTTGATAGGAATGCATGGCCTCATGTCGCTCTGCTCTCCGACAGTTAACTGACACATTTGAAATATATAAACTCTCTTGTATATTGTTTTTTTGCCTACCTTAATTACGTTAAGGTAGTTATAAGATAGATCATGCAAAAAAGCGCTAGGACCAGGACGAGTTTTTTTCCGGTTCTTCTCGAGCTTGGGTTAGGAGGAATTGGCACCTAAATTCACCTAGCATGTAAGACGTTTCAAAGTGATCCTTGTGATTGTATTGAATAAAGTATCTTTTGACTTTGACTTTAATAGCATCTAGATGATCTAGAATTACATCTAAATGTCTGATACTTTACTTATTGTGACCGTTTTTGTTGGAACCACTGTGATCAGGTTACCTAATTCTTGTCGTTCTGCCAATGAAATATGGCAACTGATTTTTAAGCCACATTTACTGAGTACCCATGTATATAGATTTTAAAGACAGTCAATTTTTATTCACGCTTGTTAACATAGCGTAGACCAGACATAATTTACCTGCCTTGTACAACTCGAGTGAGGCCGCGGACAAAAGCGAGTCGTGTGTTAAGTACTAGAAACCTAATGACATGTTTAGGGCCTTGTTAAATGGGCGTTGTGGTGATCTTGAAGGTTGATGGTTGATTAATAGTTGTTTGTTTAACAAGCCCGAAGTTTACAGATGCACTACCTACCTACCTACCTACCATATGTTAATAAGACGCCCAAGAACCTCCGTCATGGCGATGAAAACCGATCATAAATACAAAGGGTTCTCGCTCTTGAATCTAATCTAGGGTTTTTTCTGTTTGGCCTCTAATGCTTTGTCTTGTCTTACGTCGTATCGTTACCTTCTAATCAATACCAACATTGAGTAGAATAGAAAACTCTTTATTGTACACCACAAATACATTGGTCTGTTATAAGAAACATTGTTTAGCTACACGGTAGTACAATGGTCTTATCGCTAGATAGCGATCTCTGCCAGACAACTTGGGATGGATAGAAATCAATACAGAATATGGGCTGATGAAAATAATATGAGTGGTTTATGATAGAAATAATATGTACATACATATTAACAGGATAACAAAAAGGTAATTACTAATAATATTACAAAAATAAATAAATAATATTATTTACAATATGAAAAACTAAATAAACGAATACAATACGAGTACATAGCCACATCCATAGCCGTGTGGCCCTAGCCATAGTGGCCGTAGTTACATTCAGCCACCGCATCGAATGTAAGCACAACATTAGATAATAATTTTCTAAATAATAAATAATCCCGGACATTTCACACAGCATCATCTGGCCCCAATGTAAGCAGAGCTTGTGTTATTGATACCACATGACTGATACACTACTTATATACTTTTTTTTGTAAATAAATACATATTATACATAGAAACAAGGTACATAGATGAATAATGAAGGTACATAGATGCAAGGTACCTTCATTAAAAAAGCGCCTAACGAAATTGACATGCAATAATTGCATTTCAATTTCGTCAGGCGCTTTATTGTTGGGTGGTTGGTCAACCATTTTGAATACTGGTCAAAAAATGTACAGAATAAAGTCTTTTAATCGCTTAATTAGCTTATTTGATGGGCTGTTTTTTGTTCAAAATACAATGAACATCAATGAATACAAATGGCTACATATTTTATCATCATATTCGTTAATATGTGATGACGAGTTTAGTGTTATACATTTGAGGAGAGATCACGAAACTTTTGCCAGCTTCTTTTAGGCTCTGCCCTAATCATTAATCTTTAGTAGATTGTGGGCCTAATCTTATATTGACATACACCACATGAGCAATCAGTATTACGGGATAATGATTCATCATTATAGGTAAGTACCTCAATAATGAGCAGTTAAGGTAACTGCTAATCATTTTTCTGTAGGTTCAGTGAAGTAGCGTTTTATCTAAATAAGCGTTTACATCTCTGGGTGTGCATTTGGAAAGACGAAATGTTCCCGTTTCACCAAAATAATAATTTTGATAATCTCTATGTACTTACCACAGTTTTTCCCGAAAAAAGCCGATGTACCCTATAAACTCCGAAACGGCTGGACCGATTTCGATATTTTTTAGGAAATCTTCAGATTGGCCTAGCGGGTGATCCTGTTAAGTTTGGTTGCGATTAGATCAACAGAACTTTTATTTTTGCATCAATCTTTGTTATGGATTGTGTCTTAGGAACGGACATAGGCTACTTTTCGGTATGCTAGTTTCGGTAATATTTATTCTTGTTTATATATGTAGTTCCGCTTGGTTATAAATTATACGTGTAAGTAACATTTCTTTATTTGATTAGCGACAGCAGTAAAATAATCAGAAAATAAAATAATAAAAGGAAAAGTAAAAAAAAAGTAATCTTACGGAACCCAGCCGCCCCGGCCGCCCATTTGTTGTTCGCCTGTCTTCCTACAGGCGAAAATACGCCCTGAGCCGAGATAATAGCGCACTTATTTGTCAACAACTCAATGTCACAGGACACAGGCTTTCAGCTGCAGTTTTCGATATGCCATTCTAAGTGTTGGAATAACCTGCATAAGAAATGTTAAAAGTCCCAACGGTTTCAAACTCAAACATAAGGCATTTATTTTAGAAGCTTAAATACGGCATAAAAATATAAATATTAACGTCTCGTTTAAATAAAGCAAATTCCATAGTTGAACGGTTTTTTTAAAAGTACCTTAGTTAATAGTTATGTAATTAACAAACTAACTTATATTTTTTCACCTAACTTTTTTTAACACCAGACGACCTCCTGTAACATTGTGGGCCAAAGCGCGGCTGAGACGCAGAAAGCCAACTCGGGACAAATGTTTGTATAATCTGCAAGTATTTGTCTCGGGTCTGCGTGTCTATGTATAATATGTATGTATTTACAAAAAAAGTATACATTTCAAACAGCATCATCTAACCTCAAAGTAAGCAGATCTTGTGTTATGGGTACCACATGACTGATATACTACTTATAAACTTTTTTTGTAAATACATACATGTTTAGAAACACCCAGACATGACAAATACTTGCAGATCGTACAAACGTTTGTCCCACGGCGGGAATCGAACCCGCAACCTCCTGCGTCTCAGCTAGACCTTAGCCCAGTGCGCCTCAGAGGTTGTCAAATGTTTTGTAACGGATTTCCGGAAAGTTATGCCTGAATCAATTATCTAACAATGATCGTACCTCTGTTTATAGAAACGATAATATCTTGCCGATGTCAGCACTATCCTCTATTCTAAACAACCGTCTATGCCTCCTTTTTTTCAGTCTTGACTTTTACTTCTTCGCGAGCGGTAGTCTCTGGGTCATAACTTTTTGTGTTCATATCCAAATTAGTAGGTTTTATTAAAAAAGTCCTTTTTTAAAAATATCCTAAGAGCCTATCCGGATGAAGCGTTTTACACGCGAGTGCCCTCGCCCGCTTAAATTTGTATTGCGTCTAGAGATGGGCGGGTGGGTAAAAATTCGGGAGGGTTAAATAGGAAGGAAAGGGTAAAATAGGTAAAAATTAAAAAATACCCATTTATAACGGGTATTTTTTATTAATACCGGGTAAAAATTCGACATAAATATTTTACAATTAAAATAAAAAACCTAATTACTTTTAAAAATGCGTAATAAGTAGGGCAGCCTTAATACTACGTAAGGAAAACCTACGCCATGAGTTAAAAATATGTTTTTTCAACTGCATACAAGATCGATTGTTTGTGTTCATCATTTAATATGTTAATATTGGGCAAAATGAATGCCATCTTTGATTTGATATATTTGAATGTGGTGAATATGTTATGGATATTACATTCATTTGATTTGACTATTTCTTTCCAGTTATTCCGCCATAAGACTCTATATTAGAATAATCCAAATATTCCATATCCCATGTGGCTACTCTTTTTCAACTTTGTCAATAAAAAGTTTCGTAGGTATCAAAATTATCAAGCTCCATTTTGCACTAAAGCAATTCGCATATAACAGTACGATTGATGCCTATTGCCATATTTCGCGAATTACGTAATCACTGGGCCGATGTCTCTGATGTCCAAGGGGCCTTCTCTTGAAATCGATGAAATGGTGGTCGTCCTTTTAACGTCCGTTATATTGCATCGGAGAATATAATGAATTAAGCAATAAATTCGTTCAAGTTGAACAATGATGTCTGCACATCTGTCGATAATCTCGACATAATCACAGCAATCCAAGGTTACCTAATTGCGAGTGCCGAGGGCTGCAATGAACCTAGAGAGTAGTTGATGGGGGAAGGACTTACATGAAATCAATAATTACAAGAACACTATTGGGCGCAGGCGCTTTAATTGCATTTAGGTCTAAAATAAAAATATACAAATAAAAATACCAACTACGGTATCTATTTTCTTAATTACATAATGTATATATTATTTCGGGATCAGCCCCATATCATGACTACTCCGTGCATAGTAAGTTTTTTTCATTTCTTTTCTCCTTAAATTTACTTACGTAAATAACAAAACAATTATTATTATTATTATTATTAAGAGCCCGCGACGTCCCACTGTAGGGCAAAGGCCTCCCTTCCTTATCTCCAATCGTCCCTGTTTAAGGCCACTATGGGCCAATCCTTAAGATGGGCGTCTAACTCGTCCCTCCATCTTTGTTCGATCGTTTTTCGTTCAGGGGTGTCCAATCTCTCGTGGCTTTAGCCCATAACGCATCCGACATGCGGCAGACGCCTGCCCAGTCCCACTTCAAATTCCCTACTTGCTGTCCGACATTCGCGATTTGAATTTTGGAGCGCAGTGTACTATTTCAGACGTGGACAAAACAATAAAAGAGAAAAACTAACACGGGTCTATGGTAATAAGTCGCAGCTTGGAATACTTCTGTGCTGGTGTGTGGTTATCACGGTAATCGGCTCGTCGGTAATTGAGGATTACTACAACGTTCCTTACTTGTCTGTGAGTGCAAATATTATTTCTGGTGGGCTAGTGCTGGTGGGATTAACAGTATCTGACTCGACATGAAGCATACCGGACTCTCCTTACCTGATTAGCCCGTCTTTTCCGAAACTATAGCCCGAGCCTCTCATCAAAAGTTAATATTCTAGGTATAATATAGTCTAAAAGATCTTCCATCTTGCATCATGATCTTGGTGATCCATAGTCGTTAGCAGCGTTTAGGATCCTCTTTACCGTCCGGTGTGATTGTAATCAAGCGAAGGTCTATCATGTTACTAAAGTGTTGGATGAGAATATGTAGAATCTTATAGCTGGCTGCTTAATTAATGCTTAATTAATTAATTGCTGTTGTTACTGCAGTGTGTTATTTGCATAAATATTATTCATAATTCTGAATCAATTAAAAATCACATTAAAACTCGTAGGTAAATTTTTATTAGTTTGTTCTTCCAGCCCACCACACGGGTGTTTTCTCACAGAAAAATGGCGCGAGTATGTCAGAGCTGATGTCGTCTAAGGTACCATCGCGAAACACGGCTCCATAACTGCCTGATAAGTCAGGTTGCCCGCTGCCCCATTGGGAGTAACCAGCTTCCTGCAATGTCTTCCCTGAAAAACAAATAAAGAAGCGACATGGCTGTTATGATCTTCTGATCTAAAAATAAATTTGCCAAGAGCTGAGACCACGCATACTAAAGTCATGCGAAGACAGTAAGGTTAAGTTGACACCTCTATCACAAATGGCCACTTTGAGCCTTAATGTTTATCAACGAATATCTGTATCAAAAAACTGCTTAAGACATGACACACGATAACCCTATCGTGTGTCATGTCTTAAGCAGTTTTTTAGTAGTTAGTAAAATAATGAGTGTTTTTTCATAACTTTGTAGGGGTCACTAATTCGGATTACCGTGCAAAATTCCATCACTATAAAACTGTCTACCAGATTAAGGGCGGACAGACAGACAAACGGACATGGCGAAACTATAAAGGTTCCTTGTGAATTTCGGAACCCTAAAAAAGAAACCGTCTTAAATCCTTCTATACTCATCTGTATTTCATATACAATATTTATGTCTTTAATGTACCTAGGTGGTCATTTAATGGGAGCTCTGTGTATCATCTTAATAACGGAGTTCCTATTTAGGCCACCTAGAAGCTGTCGACGTTGTGGCTTTCCTACACTCTCATAACATATTTGGGATCGTGTCCTATCACGTAAATTATCTTACCACACCAGCCTAAAGGAGATGTTTCCATTTAACTGGGCTTTCCATTTTAAGATCGTTCTTTGACTACCGGTTCAGTTGCTATGGTAGTCATAGAAAAACTTACCGTGAATAGTCCACCAGGCACCTGACTGCTTCCAACTGCAGAAGCCTATAGACGCCACGGAGTGGAACGCGGTGCCACTAATCGCCTCGGGCGGGTACTGTGCGAAGAGTTCTTTGATCACTGCAGCCTCTACGTCACTGTTGATGATCGCCAGATGAGCACTTTCTTTCTGGCACACGTTGTACGCGTTGAGCCACGAGTTTGCTTGTGGGTGGAATTTGTAACTACTGCCAGTGCGGACGTCCAACTTGTAGTCCGCAAGAACTACTCCGGTTGGTAGACTTTTTTTTCCTAAAAGATTATATATCATTCTATTAAGTAGGCATTTATTGTAATTTATATGCAGCCCGTGTTACGGCAATAAGGCAACGATACAAAAAGTCTCCTGTTTTCCTGATTTGCTAAAAACTTACTAATGCCATAACATAAGAACGGTTTTTTTCAGTTTCTCAATATTTTATGAGGTTTCTGTAAGATACGTACTACATAAAGTTTACAAACGGATTACATAAAGGCGGTAGTACATAGCAATGACTAGGTCCAGTAAAAATATAAAAGATGAAATATATTAAAAAGAGACTTACGACCACCAGATTCGCAAACAGATAGCTCGGCGAAACAGAAGTAAGGTAGAGCTGCATCGCACGACTGGTCTGCCATGGATCCATCCGTGTAGTAAACGAGGCAGGCCTCCAGCTCTTCCAAGTGGTCTTCGTCAACCCTTGAGGCCCAGGGTATCCGCATTTCCTTTATAGGAACTCCTGAAATAAATAGTAAATTTCTAGTTTTATACTTTGGCCTAGGGGTAACGGGGTATGGCTTTTGCCGAGTAGACCCTTAGTCCTCAAGACTTGCATTGTGTAACATATAAGTAGGTATAGGTATTTGCACCGTGATTCGTATACAGACCTATTTGTAGTTTCTAACAAATATAAAAAAATAAATCAATATTGGTTGACAATGCACACAACACCATCTAGTTCCAAACTAAGCATAGCTTGTATTATTTTGACCTGATGACTGAAGATGGCTGATGGAATACTTAAATATTTTTAAATACATAAGATACCTTATAACACCCAGACACAGAACAAGCATCGATGTTCGTCACACAGATATGTCTTGGAACACAAAACTATTAACCTACAGTGTAGAAGGCAGAGCACCTACCAACTGAGCTGACAGGCTAGTCATAAATATGTATCTTAGTTACTAATCTTATCCTATTAATATTATATTAATAATATTATCTTACTACTAAGAAAGTCCTCTGTCAGTCCCGTGAGTTATAATAATTATATATGCTGAAGGGAGATGATTCAGATGTTATATAATTATTACCATCTACAGAGTTGAACAGATCGTCATCGGCAAAGATCGCGTGGACTCCAGAGAATAAGATAGGCAGCGCATGTGCCTCAGAGGCTTGCAGCTCTTGGATGGTAGACAGGAGGCCAGCGTGCAACGGAGATGCCAATACTGCACCTGGGAACAGAAACTCTCATTTTGTCTAGCAGTGTAAATAATAGTCTTGGGGACGCTGCCCTCTGGCAGTGATCTGGATCACGTGTTTTTTATATTACTGTAAATTATCCTGTATTTTTCTGTAAATATATATTATACTATTAAAATTTAGAAGTAGGCACTTACCTTCATCGTGGCAGCGAATGCGGGCGTAATCCCAGCTCAACGGCTCACGATGCAGTTTGAGGTAACCATGCGCCTTGGCGTAGTATGTGTAGCCATCTTTAATAACTGATATACCTTTGAATAATAGATAAAGAGGTAATTGTACTAAGTGCCATCCATACCTTGTTACTACCACTCTTACGAACAAAGCGCTTTGCTTCCACATTCAAAGTTGGAAGATAGGAATACTTTACCGTCGCTTCTCTTTCCTGTAAACTACAATCTGGGTCTCTTCAAGCTAAGAGTGAGCAGGTGTCTTCTAGACCTTCGTGCACCATCGTCGGCCGCATCGTCGCTTGGCACCAGGCGGACCATGTCTAACAATGATAAAAAAGTGCTCTCGTATGTGTCAGTGTCAACTCTGACGAAATTAAAAGGCTACCAAAAACCTTTAGGTACGTTAGAATTTTTCGTTTGTCATTTCATGAAGTAACATAGCACTTTTTATTACATGTTTTATTCAATAATCTTTGCGGAATTATAATGAATAAATTGAGACAGCATAGGACAAGTATGGACAATTGAATTATAAGTGTATTATGGTGCAATGTGATTTGAACGACGAGGAATCCCGAGGAATTTCTAGACGGCCATTCAGCGATAACGTCTAGAATTGACAATTGACCATCGACTAAGACTCTATTATCAAACAATCACTTGACACTGGCAAAATTGTCGACAAGACAGATGCCATTGTAGAAAGAAAAGAAGAAGAAGAAGACCTTTCCATCATGACTTAAAGACAATTGAATAGATAATTGATTCAGGCGTGACTTTGCGGAAATCCATTACAAGACATTAAAAAGATGGACAAATATTTAGTACTATACTATTCCGCCAATCTATTCCTAAAGAGTTACTTCCAAAAGAAATTCGACACGTGTTTTAATAACGTGCTTAATAAAGTGACCTCTGATGCATGGAAGCGCTCAGATGGAAATGCAACTGCATCCGTGTAGCCACTGACTGTGCACAATGTTGCTTAAACTTAGTTGATTTGATATAAACATCTATGTAAGCTAGCCATAAATATGTAATTGATATACAAAAAACCATTAACATGACTCACCATTTACAGAAGTATGTGATAAAATGTAGATATTTAATAATAATATAACCATTAAGCTTGTCATAGTGTGAATTATTTATTTAAATAGGAATTAGTTATTTCAGAGGCACTAAATTAAACTACAAGAACCACTTATTGTAGGCCACTTTGTAATGGTTACATTAAGTGCAGATACGCATTATTTATTGCTGGTTGTCGCGGGTAAGGTAATAGGGCCGAACGATATCAGTGCGGTTAGTAGGTACATTTTTTTTCCTGTACCTGCCTACAGTATGCCTAGTAATTTATTGAATTATTAGCCGCTGCTTATATTGTCCAATGTAGAGGTAATCCCAGGAAAAACAAATGTATGTGTTGATAAACTTATTTCATCAGTAAAACCAGCTAAAAATACGCATAATTTAGTTTATTACGTACTTAGGCAATGGTAAATAAACCATTTTAAACTATATTGTTTCTTAACTTCTATTTATATAAATCTACAGTACCTTCAGCACTAGTTTAGTTTAGTGGTTACTCTTTGCCTGTCAGTGAAACTATATTCTTCCACCGCTACCTATGCATCAGAGATCAAACATCACTCGCTAATCCTCTAGTTTCTAAATAGTGGCGACCGTTATCTGACGCCGAACCGTTGCTGTGGTATTTTTGCAAAGGATATGTACTATGCATATCTTCTTTTGTTGATGAGTTACGGAGATATATTCTGGGGAACTGCTTGAGAAGAGAATAATATATTTATACTAATATAACGCTGTATTAGATATATTTGAAGGCTTAAATATAAAGACTCTTGTAGGTTCAGAGAGTTAAACATTATAATCATGATTGGTGAATTTATTTATCAAAATATTATTTACTTATATCAGAGAAAATATTACGTACCAATTATAATTATCTATTCAATCAGTCATCTGGTTTCCTTACATGCTTAGTTTGGTACTGGATGGTTTTGTGTGCATTGTCCACCAATATTTATATTTATTTATTTATAACCCTGAATATAAGAACCTGTGATATCAAACAATTAATACAATATATATATACTCTGATTGCGATACAATTACTTTTTTGTCATCGATGTGTTACGTAGGCTACAGTCAAAACCCATGGTCTGGTCAACTTACAAGCTCCCTTATATACCTAGCCTGATATTGTCAATGCAATGCCTTAAGTGCAATACACGAGCTGCTTGTAGTTGAAGAGTTCCACATCGGAGTGTCTGAAAGCCCATGGTCTGATCAACTTATAAGTACTTATGCATAAAGTTATTGTCTGCGATCCCCAATACAATGCTTTAATTGCGACACAAGAGTTGTTTGTCGTTGAAGAGTTCTGTAGAGTGTCTTCAAAGTCCATTGCCAAGACAGTTGACAACTGACAGCTACCCAAATAGGTATTCCCTGACTATATTTTTCAAACGATTAATGGCTGGTTTACACGGGCTTCGTAGCTAAGTGCTTAGTACTTGTCACTAATACTAAGTCCCAATGTGTAAACTGTGAGATTAGTGCTCAGTATTAGTATTTGTGATTAAAGCAAGTGAATAGAAATCGATCCTATTTACTAACGACAAGCCGATACCTGACCGCCTGTTGTCGCTTGATGACCTTTTGTAAACAGCTCGACAAGTTAGTCAGTGAAACGTGTTCATTTGTTGACGTATTTTTCTAATAAAATATCAAATTGTGCCCTTGAAATCCTCATAGTTACTCTATATTCTCCTGGATCTTCGGTTGCTAGCTCTTTTAATAGAAGAGTAGAATGGCCCCGTTCATCTCTGCGCAGTAACCATTGTTTTGTCCACAAACGTTTTTTTTAATGCTCGTCTTTTAAGCTCTTCGATCATGTTTGCGATAATTATGTTTGTATAATGTTTAAACAGACTGCGCAAAATCAGGCGGCGTCGTTCCATTTCGAATGTCTGGTCTCTAATACCTTCTACTAGCTCCAACGTGTAATCGATTACTTCTCACTTGTCATATAGGGGCTTAGTGTTGGGACAAGTACTAAACACTTAGCTACGAAGCCCGTGTAAACCAGTCATAATTTGCGATGCGTAGATGGAATAGAAGCATAGATTAAGATGAGTCAAATTGTTATCACTCCTAGTTTTGTTTGTCCAACATCAGACGGTGGAGTGATCATCCTTTGACGATTGTATGGAAACATAATCGGCTAGTTTACTCTGAAGTGCAGATTTCAGAAAATTAAGCTTGTTTGATCAAGCAATTATTTGATCACAATCACAAAAATGACTTCTTCTTCTTCTTCGTATAGATGACATCTGTCGACAAAGACAATAGTCAAGTTAATATTTTGATAAAAGTAACGATACAAAGTCCTGTGTAGACATTCGTAATATTTGTTATACTATACAAAATGTATGATTTTTTATATAAAATTTGTAATTTTTGGTCAAATAAATAAATAAATAAGCAACAATTAACTATTATTCTAATGATTTACACCCGAATGCAGATTTATTCCAAAAATATCAACAAAATTACTAATAAAACCCGAAATACTTAAGAAAAATAAATAATAATATATATTTCAAATACCACTAACTCATTCATCACGAAATCTCAGCAACCACCGAACGGATTGGAATGAAATTTGGTATGCAGCTTCCTCTAGGGTTGTAAGTGCTCGCTAAGAAAGGTTTTCAAAAAATCTTCCGGCATCATGGTCATACCGCGAAAACCGCGATTATGCTTTGTAATTTTTCCGAAACATTCATTCGTTTCAATTATTATCTTGCTACTTTTTATGTACTACGCGGACAAAGCCGCGGGAAACAGCTAGTAATAATATAAAAGAGCAATGTTTGCTTCCGCAAGACGGCCAAAACTTCTCCACCAATATGACTGTGGCAGCTTGCTGGACTCCACAGCTTGACAGTTGACAGTTGACATGTTCTTGCTGGGTGGTCTCCATTTAAAACTGACGAGCTAATATCGTAATACTCCCATAGGTGAGGGTCTCGATAATATGCCATTCGGAGTAATGCAGATCACGTGATCCATTGATGGCACATGCCGCCCATTAAGAATTTCCTTAATTAACCTAAATAAAATAAATAAATTTTAAACAAAAAATATTTGTTATGAATAACAAAAATTACGAATGAATGTTACCTTATATCTCCGCAAACTATTAGTCGATTTTAATGACTGTTTTTTGCTATATGTTGCACTTCCAATGTGGTACCTTATAAGTTTGTTAAAGATCTGATGATGGAACACATAATAAAAAAATCTAAACTCTTTAACTCTTCATGAAACCAAATGCATCGCCAACTAGTCGTATGCAAAATATAATCAGGGAATACCTATTTTCCTATTGTTTAAAACCTATTGTATAAACAGTCCATTGTCAGGACATTGAATCCTACAGTACTATTTAACGACAAACAACTCTTGTGTCGCAATTAAAGCACTGTATTTGGAATCTCAGACAATAACTTTATGCATATGTACTTGTCAGTTTATTGTCAGTTTATCGGAGTAACTGAACGCCCATGCGTTCAGATACTCCGGTGTGAAACTCTTCAACGACACGCAGCTCGTGTATTATAATTAACACTTTAACGGACACATAAAAACTCATGTTCACATGTTCTTGCCAGAATTTGGAATGCACAGAGACAATTAAATATCTAGGTGTCCATTTGGACAGCTCTCTTTCCTGGTCTCCACATATACAATCTACTGTGTCCAGAGTTCGAAAATTGATCTTTGTTTTCAGCAATTTGAGAAGAGTTGCTGATTTTAAATGCCTTAAAACTGTTTACTTCGCATTAGCACAATCCATACTGTCATACTGCATAACAGCATGGGGATCCTCTAAAGGCCAAATGCTGATAATAAAGCAAGCTCAGAGAGCCATTCTTAAAGTAATTACTTCCAAACCAAGGCGTTTTCCCACTAGTTTACTGTAATCTCTTTGTGAGGTCCTGACAGTAAGACAATTGTTTGTCTTGACAACTGTTCTTCGTAAACACGTCCAACTCAATTTAGATTTACCTAAATCCCGTAAGAATGAAACGTCGCTCGGACTTAGTACGTAAAATAGAACCAAGTAGAACAGCTGTGGCAGGCCGTAACTTTTACTATCTAAGCCCTACGCTTTATAATAAAGTTAACAAAATTTTAAATATATACCCAAATTATCAGTGTGAAGTAAAATGTCTAAAGTGGCTACTTACTCTCTCATATGAGGAAACAGAAAGCCTATTGAATACTCTAGTATAACCAAAGTAACATTGTCTAATATTACATTATATAACAAAAATACATACATATCTACTAAATATGGTTTTCTTCTGAGATACTCAGACTCCTAAGAGACTGGTAGTATCAGAGGAAACCAGAAAACACACAAATGCATCTACTCGCACACACAGCCTTACATATATATACACAACCCTTCTACACACACACAAACACACACACACACACACACACACACAAAACACACGAACACACACTCACACACTCTTGCAAACATCCCTCAAACGACGCGCAGTACTGTCCTTACAATAGTTATAATATTTGCTTTGTTTAAAATATTTTAAGCTTAGTTTAAGTTTAGAGTAAGTTTACTGATGTTTTAGTTTAAGTTTATTGTTTGATACTTAGTACCTAAGTTTTCCTCACAGAACTATGTAACGCTAAGGAGGTGGCGTTGAGACAGCTCCACAGTTTTTTAAACTTATGCAGTTCTCATCGTTCTTTTTGTAACTTGTCCTGTGTATTTTGTTCTGAATAAATAATTTTAATTTTAATTTTAAATTTTAGCTTACAGACGCCTGTCCACTAACACCGAGCAAAGTGATAAAGGCTTTGAGCGGACAACTCATTTTTTGTTAGTTGAGACTGAGTGGTATCTTATGCCTTTGCACAAAAAACAGACTTTTATTTATTTCTGTGTTTTGGCTCGTGGGAAATGTTACACATAAGCAATGAATGCGTTATATTTTGTTCAGGCGGTTGGCGGTTGATTGATGTCGGCCAAGAGGACGAGATCCGTACCGTTTATTTGATATACAATACTATACAGTACAATATATATTTTTGCCGCAATTTTGTTTGGTGCCCTAGGAACTCATAGTTGGGTTTTTTAAGGTTGGGCTTAGCCACTTAAAGGGTTAATCTGTCCACAGGCTAGCTAGTCAATCCATATTCAGACCGTTATATAGATGCGCTTACAGTGGACTTAATCACTAGTTTGTTTGAAGTAACTAGTGACGGGATAAGAAGATAATAGATCGCTGTGTCTCCCCATCCCATGGATTCACTAAATCAATGCACCGGATGACATAGAAATAAAAACCTGCCGGCCGACGTCCGCATTTGTGTAGCTACTTGCTGACCATAGTTAAAAGAAGTACAGAAATAAGCCTTCTAGACCTATCTTCTGCTGCTCGCGTCTTCGCACGTTTGGTACCTACATACAAAGTAGACTATGTCGCAATTTTTTAAATTATTTTTCGTTAGAACCTTCTAAGTATTAAAAAACATTAAAAAGTCGTTCTCAAGTTATGACGTGGACCTGGTGAAATAGAGATTCATTTTTATATATATAACTAGCTGTACCCGGCATGCGTTGCAATGCCACAAATTTTCTCACCGTTTAAACCTTCCCTGGACTACGACAAACATTTCAACACCAAAATTAGCTAAATCAGTCCAGCCGTTCTCGAGTTTTAGCGAGACTAACGAACAGCAATGGATTTTTATTATATAGATTTGTATAGATATAGGACAAAAATATATAAATAAAAATAATAATATTAACATGTAAAAACCAAGAAAAGTTTATAATGTGTCTTTCTCCTATTGTCTCTACTATGTATAAGAAAATTACTCTATTTAAGTACATACCTAATACCTATATCAAAAAAATTTATGGCAGAAATCGCGTGTATTTAGGGGGAATCATAATTTTTGGTAATTCCGTTTCGCTTGGTTTATTTGTTAATTCCCGAATGGTTCGGAACATGAAACAAGTAATGCTCTAGATAATCTAAAATGTTCTCTTCAGAAGGAAAATATGCTAAAATTAATTAAATAATAATTGTAATAAGCTTGACATAATAGGTTGGGGAAAAAGTTTCTTTGCATTTTTTAAGAAAATTCAAAATATTTTTTAAACTAGTTTATTTACATTTAACTAAAGTATGTAGGTACCATTTTGTTTGATAACTTTTTGCCATCTTGAAAGTAGGGACATGATCCCATTGCTATAGAAATTTTGGGACTTCTGATCAAAATACCGCGACAAGTGGTTTTGGCAGTCCTCTCGTGATGTTAACCTGACACTGCCTAAAGAATTCTGAAGAGACCGAAACAGGTGGAAATCTGAAGTTGCAAGGTCAGGACTATACGGCGGATGCATTAACACCTCCCAGCCAAACTCTCTTAATTTTTGCTGAGTGGCTAGAGATGTGTGAGGTCTAGCGTTATCACGATGAAAAACTACACCCCTTCTGTTGATTAATTACGGCCGCTTTCTCTCAACTTCTTGCTTTAGCCTCATCAGTTTTTCGCAGTACAGTTCAGAATCGATGGACCTGCCTGGTGGCAACAGCTCATAATAAATAATGCCCTTCTAATCCCACCACACACACAGCATCACCTTGTTGCGAGTTAACCCGGGTTTCGCCATAGTCTGTGAAGCCTAACCGGCCTTTGACCACGACCTTTTTCGCACGTTCTTGTCGTACGTGATCCACTTTTCATCACCAGTTATCAGCTTCTTCAAAAATGGTTCGGTTTCATTACGTCGTAATAAAGAATCACAAATGGGTACACGGTTCATTAGGTTTCTTTCAATGAGCTCGTGAGGTACCCAAATATCGAGCTTTTTTTGTGTACCCAGTTTTTTTCAAATGCGCCAAAACTGTTTTGTGGTCAATTCCCAGTTCTTCAGCTACGTCGTAACTACTGATATGCCGATCTTGCTCCACTTTTTCAAAAATGGCATCCATTTTATCCGTAATAGAGCGACCAGAAACCAGCGAAATTTCCGGATTGAAAACGCTTAAACCAAATTTGTGCTACTCTCACAGACACTGCACTAGGTCCATAAACATCGCAAATTTTTTTTGAGGCGTGCGTTCCATTTTTACCTTTTTTGTAGTAAAATTTTAAAATGTATCGAATTTCTTCATTAGATTCACTCTACTTGACAGTACGAAAAACAAATAAAAATCACACATTTTCCTAATTTGAATTTGGAATTATGTTCTTTAAAATTTAAACTTTTAATGATACAGCCAGATACAAATAGTATAGCCAAAGAAATTTTATAACAAGTTCATACATACTTTAATGCGAAAAGACTTTTTCCCCAACCTAATATATATGCATTAGTATAGTAAGTTTATGCATAGGCAGCTATAGCTTTGAGGTGAGATCGCGTGCGTCGATTGTGCGCGCGTGAGTCCCGGGTTCGGTTCTAGGATCGGCAACGCTTAAAATTAACTCCCGAGCTCTTCTCGTGGTAATGCGCTTGCGCATCGGTCACGCAGACAGTACAGGTGGCTATAAAAGAGGTTTTAGCTTCAGCTTAACACACAGGCAACGGTATCTGCTTACATTATTATTTTAATTTGACTGTCTTGTCAGCTCATTTGGTAGTAGCTTTGCCTTCTGCTCTATAGTTTGAGGGATCAACTCCCTCCCAGGATAAACATTTGTGTTGTGATCATAGGTGATTGTTCTGTGTCTGGGTGTTATAAAGTATTTTATGTATGTATTTTAAAATATATAAGTATTCTATCACTCATCTAGTCACCATAATATAAACTATGCTTACTTTGGGGCTAGATGGTGTTTGTGCATAGTTCACCAATATTTATCTCATACCTTTAAACGAGCAATTCTTGTATATATGTATGTATATTAGCATACATACATATGTACAAACGTGGCATACATATATACGTATGAATTTATAGCACAGGATTTCCTAGTTTAAATGACAATGCTTTTATCATTGTAAACCTAATTATCTGAGATCAATAAATATCTTATCTTATATATTCTGAATCTCGGAAACGGCTACAACGATTTTCATGAAACGATTTTCAACGATTTGCCCTTCAATAGTATGCAAGGGGTTTGGGGGGCGATAATTCAATCTAGCTAGGTTTCATTTTAAGAAAACGTCGTTTTATTCGTGTTTTATTCCAAGCAAAGCTCGGTTATCCAGGTACTATTTATTTATTGGTTTTTGATTCAGGATTAGCTCTTTATCACGAGACTAATTACTTAAGGTAAATAAATAATTCATTATTTTCTCCTTAAAAATACTTACGTAAAAACCAAGATAAAAAGAGCAAAAATAACATAGTACTTTGGTAATAACTCGCAGCTTGGAACACTTCTGTGCTGCAGTGTACAGCCGTCTGGCACGGTAATCAGCGCTTCGGTAATTGTGGATAACTACAGCACTCGTTCCTTACCTGTCTAATGGGAGTGCAAATATATCTAGTGGGCCCATACTGGTGGGGTTAACAGTATCTGACACCAAATCAGGCATACTAGGCGAACGCCTCATGGAATAATCCGTTTTGCCGAAATCTCTTTAAAAAGTTTCTGCTCATGAAACTAGCATCTATTTATTAATATGTCAAATAAAAACTTTGTACTCCTTTTTACGAAAATTGCGCGGACGGAGGAGTATGAAATTTCGCACACTTATAGTTTCTCCTGAAACTATAAGTGTGCGAAAGTTCAGAATGCTATTTTTTTTTAAATTATGCATAAAAAATACATTAATTATCAATTCATTATGTCGAATTTCGACCAGTGGGCGACCACAAGTAACTATAGCAACTAGCCTGTTAAAAAGTATATTTTATCACTACCTCTATGGGTCAATTGGTTCTCGTCTGTCTGCTTTTCTGTAAATACATTTTATAACCGACTTTATCAAAAAGGAGAAGGTTCTTAATTAGTCGGAATCTTTTTTTTTTTTAATTTTTTTTTACGTATGTTCACTGATTACTCGAAAACGGCTGAACCGATTTGGAAAATTCTTTTTTGTTTGAAATACTTCAAAGGTGGTCTCATATAAATTTTATCAAAATCGGTCGAGCTGAAAAATAAACGAAAATCTAAAAATTCTAATACAAATACTAATGTTTTATTTCTGTAACTTAAGTAACATAGTTTATCAGTCTTGGATACCTCCTTTTAAGTATAAAATATCTGTATTAGGAGAATATCGCTCTTCTTAATTGTGGTTTATAGCTATTATATTGCTGTAACATACATTAAAACATTTACTTATACTAAATAACATTCATGTGAATTTTTGAGGGTAGATTTGAGACAGTTATCAAAGTCAGTTGTGAATGTTGAAGTTCAGCGCGAGTGCTGTGGTGAGGTGTAGGTAATTTTTGTGGGTAGAAAAATATTGTTGTGCAGTGTCACGAAGTGTCGATGTGAATGAGTGTTTGAGTAGGTGTAAGTTTTTGTAAGTAAGTATTGATGTATGGTCCAAGTGTAAAAGTTTCGTCTGATAACACCAGGCTAATGTGAGTCGGTGTATCAGTCGTAACCACTGGGTGTGGTGTGTCTGTTTGTATGAGTGTGTAGTGTGATGTGTGTGTGTGTGTGTGTGTGTGTGTGTGTGTGTATGTGTTTTGGTGTGTGTGTACAATGAATTATCTCGTATTTTATGATTTATCCAAAAGTTTTTCAGTTTCATCGTAATTGTAATTTATTGGCAATAGCCATTTAGTTACCGTCATTTTACATTTGTGATTATTTAACGGGTATATGTTAATGATTGTATTGATCCGATTATATAAATGAGCGGATTGGCTTGAGAATTGGCGTGATGCAAAAGTTGAATGTATAGTTTGTCTGTCCGTTATAGTAAAGTGTCTTCTTTTATTTAGTAATTGTTGGTTATAGCTGAGAGATTTGTGCAGTTTTAGTACCGAATGCAATATATAAAGTTTTCGAACCGTGAGTATATTTGAATTAAAGTATAGCAGTTCAGTTGGGTATCTGTAAGGTTTGTTTAACATTACTTTAAGTAATGATCTTTGCGCTCGTTCAAGGTTCAGAAAATTAGATCTTGTAGCTCCACCCCAGATCGGTATACAGTATGCTAGGATTGACTGCGCTAGAGAAATGTATATACGTTTAAAAAGGTCGGGTTTTGCCACATGTCTTAAATTCCTAAATATATAAGTAAGCTTTTTCGTCCTATTCATAAGTACCTCAATATGTGCGTGCCACGATAGACGTTGATCTATGGTAGCACCCAAGTATTTGATAGTCTCAGCTTTATTTATAATAGGGCAGAGACACGCCTCTGAGTTCATATCACAATCATGTATCTTGATCGTATAATCAAATTCTGGTTGGGTTCGGTTGTACATGGTGAAGCACATGAAGTGTGTTTTATCAACGTTCAGAGTGAACAGGTTTAATTTTAACCAACTGATTTTAGCCCTTTTTCAGTTTTATTTTTCACGTCTTTCCATGAGGTACCCGTGAAAGTGATCGCTGTGTCGTCAGCATAGGAAAGTATTTTACCATCTTCAATGGTGAGGTTACAGAGGTCATTGATGTAAGTTAAGAATAAAGTTGGCCCCAGAACGCTACCTTGTGGGACCCCGTAGTTAATATAGACATCCTCACTCTCAATGTCACCCACCTTTACCCTCTGTTTTCTATCATGAAGATAGTCAGTATAAAAAATAGTATAAATAAAAAATAGATAGTTAGTATATAAAATTGTATACATCGATGATGTTTTCATGTATTTTCATACCTCGCTGTCTCATTGAAGCGTTGCGTTTATTTGGCCTACCCTTATTATAATATACAAAATACATCTACTTTCCACTAAAAATGTATTATAGGCTCAAATTTCATTCAATGAAGTCGGTTTCTTTTTAGTTTTTAAAACCTAATTATTGTCAGGAACGCGTGAAGGTATCGAGTTGATATTACTAATAGTTTTCTTAGAGCTGTAAAAAATGGATTCTAAGTGAAATGGGAGCAATGGAAAGATACGTAAACCATTTGATTTATCAAACTACTAAATAATATAACTAAATAATACTACAATCTAGCCAAATACACTTATTATTTTGCTAGATTGTAACATTATTTAGCGCATGATCAATATTGTGCACTAAAATAACAAAAAAAAAAAAAAAAACGACATTAAATATAAATATATCTCTGATCTATGGTCAGAACGTATGAGGTTCGTGCCGTTGAGCTAGAATCATGAAATTTGTCATGCAAGGTCTCACAGCACAATTAAAGGACAAAGTATATTTTTTCTATTGCAAACATTTTTTCAACGACGAGTGTCCTACAACTGTTTCGTACTTTTATAGTTTATGACGGTATAGCGGCCCTGAATTGGACTAGCTAATTGTTAATACGATGTACAATGCTAAAATAAAAAAAAAACAAATAAACAAAAACCTTTTATTAATTAAACCAAGTAGTCCATCATCTGTGTTGGGATCTCTTCTGTTAAGTTAAAAATAACCTGTGTAAAAACACCATCAGATATCAAACAATAAAAGATCCTCTGTCTGTTGATAGGTTAGTGACTTTAACCAGGTTGTGACATTTTTATTACATTTTGGATACGACTTGTTGTAAATGTCTGTCTCGTTGTTTACTTTATTGTAAATTGTATATTGTTACTAAATTGTATATCCTTCCGGATTGGGCTCCGATTTGTTTAAATGCAAATGCTGTTCTAGCAGGAGGTTTCTTAATTACCGATCGTTTCTTTCGTCTACTAGCTGCTATACTTGAGTCTAAAACTATGTTTTCGTGCGTTTTAAGTATACATTGGAGAATAAAGAGCTGTCTGACTGACTAAAACATTTGCTTCGCTGTAATATAATGTGTTGGTACTAAACATATTTTTTTTGTGTAGCATTATTTTGAGAATGTGCCTTTGAGCTCTTTCAATACTTATAAATTTAGTTTTAAATGTGCCACCCCAGATTGCAATACAATATATAATAATGGACTGAGTAAGGGTTGTGTAAATGTAGTTTAGAAGGTTTTTATCTAGTACGATTTGAGATTAATTCAATTTAAGAGTTCCACGATAAATTTTTATCTATCATTATACCTAAATATTTAGTAGAATTTACTCTTGCCAAAACTTGACAATCACATATGTTTAAATCTATTTCGTTACAAAAGTGAGCAGTTAACTGTAGGTTTCAATTAGGTTATAAAGTATTTAATATTGAAAAGGTAATATAATTTGTTTTTTGTGTTTAATGTTAATAAATTAATGTTTAGCCAGTTGATTACCCTCTGAAGCCCCTTCTCAGCTAACTCGTAGACTTCCGTCCAGGAATCTCGTGGAAGAGTAAAGCCGTGTAATACGCGTATGAAAACACTTGACCGTTAGTTAGTTTTATATTTGTGAGATCGTTAATGTAGGTAAAAAACAAGGTAGGTCCTAGGACACTACCTTGTGGGACGCCATAGTTTAAAGTATGTTCGTCAGTACTAAAGATGTCATCATCCAGTTTGACCCGCCGCTTTGTACGGTCTTTTAGGTAGCTTGTAACGAGAGTCAGAAAGGCGCCTCGAATTCCTAGCTTTTCAATTTTGCGAATATGAGTTGGCACATAGGCACATAAAATATTAAAAGATTGGCACATAATGGAACCATTATGGTAAAAATATGTTTTATTTTTAACATTGATAGACCTCCGTATGAATACAATATCACTTGTTGTTAGCGATGATGCAGCAAGCAGATAGAGTAAACATTTATTTACTGTTGTTTTAAGTATTTGGAGAAGGATCATATTATTATAAATAAATTGTCCAAACACATGCGACTACGCACAGTGAAACCTTTTGAAATAAGGATCTTATCTTCTTCTTGAAAAATATAATGTAATGGGTCTTTTTGACTTTTTAAAGATTTATAAATCAAGCTGTTACTCAAATTCTCGTAAAGCCTTACTATCGTGATAATTTTCCTTATGATTTCATTATAAATCCAATATATTTTGGAAAGACCTACGAGTATACACCGATATGTCACACGATGGAGTGGTAAAATATAAAAAAAAACAATTCTACTTTACGTGTATCATATTAGGTATCATTAACAACATATTTTTTTAGTTTTTATTTCATTAATTTGTAGGGGTTACATTAGTAACCCATATACTCGTATAGACATATTAATTCATTACAGTGCAAAATATAATCACGATAAAATGAATAGTCTGCAAACACGAGCAAGATTTGGGGCAGAGAGACGGACATACTGAGACCATATGTTTTATTTATAAATCTTCTGCCGTTTAGGAAGAGTTTAATTAGAAACACGCATCTAATTAAACTCCTCCTAAACGGCTGGACTGATTTTGACTAAATTGTTTGTGTGTGTTCAAGTGGATTCGAGAATGGTTTAGATTTACAATTATGTATATATTTTTTTGGTTTTGATTTTTCTTTTTAAAACGCGGACGAAGTCGCGAACGAGACAGCTAGTAAACTAAATATGTATAACTATATAACTTTTTCTCGGACATAAGAATAGGATAAGAAGAATCGGCACCTTGATTTACCTAGCATGATAAAGACGATTAAAAGAGATGTATTAAATTTAAAATTTTAGTAAATAACTATCTTACCGCAAGGATAAAAACATTTATTTACAGAAATGTACAGAATAATATAAAATACATGTGAAACAGTTGAGCTATCTAAGAGCCGTTTAACGATCTATAGATAGCTCAACTGATCACGATTACTGCCTGAGGGCAGCGTTCCCAAGACAACTGCCACGTTGAATGGCAATGCTGCCAGTGTACGCTGTACGCTCTAATACGCTGAGCCAGCTCTAGGTCACGCAATTTATCTACCAGATGCCGAGAGAAAACGCAGTGGGCTTCTGTGAACCTGGGCCCCACGGGTCCAGGGTCTCAACTCCAAAAGGCTTAAATATGTAATATGTAAATTTTTCCGCATCAATAATAAACGAACATTGTCAAAGCTGGTAGAGGTGTTTTTATATTCTACCAGCCCACCAGATGGGTGATTTCTCACAAATGAAGTGTGTACGATAGTCAGGGTGGATGTCGTCCAAGAGGCCACTGCGGAACATGGCTCCTCAAGGGCCAGTGTTGTCAGGCTGCCCGTTGCCCCATGTGGAGTACCCAGCCTCTTTCAATGTCTTCCCTGAAATACAAATGATTTGATAAACGATATCAATTTTCTGATCTGACCTAAAAAGAAGCATAAAAAGAACCTATGAACTTTGTATCATTTTGGGGACGGAGTTTCTGTTTAGGTCTAGTGTTAGTGAACCCTCTATCCGATCCTATGGTCGTGGGTTTAAATTAGTGGCAGTGCAACAACAAATTTTTCGGTTTTAAAATTTATAACCGCCAATCTAATAATAATCAATTTATAACCAATTATGTAGTAGAACCCTAAAAGTTCGAAGACATGTGCCCAAGTGCAAGAGAGGAGACCCTAAGGCGCATTTTGAATCATTCTTTTTTTTCATCATTTTTATTGTAATAGGTATCAAAATATCACTACTTAGTAACTAGTAACGCCATCTGTAATCTGTTGTGTAAAAACTTTTCTTATGTAAAATATAGTCTGTTGCGAACTGCTAACGTGTCTTTATAGGTTATGGGCAAATTTACCGGTTTATCAGTTTTTTTATAGTATAAAATAGATAAATTGTTACGTTGTTTCGCGGAAACATGACTACGAACTATATTGCGAGTGTGCCAAAGCTAAAAGGCAGAGAGAATTACGATGAGTGGTGTTTCGCGGCCGAAAACTTGTTGGTACTAGAAGGGATGGAAAAGTACATCAAACCTAGTGCAGACTTCGAAGTTAAGCCAGTGGACGACTCCAAAACGAAGGCAAAGCTAATTTTGACCATCGATCCAGCATTGTACGTGCATATAAGGAATACCAGGAGCTCGGCAGAATTATGGACAAAATTGAAAGCCATGTTCGATGACTCCGGTTTCTCAAGAAAAATAACCTTACTTCGACATTTGATTTCGATAAGACTTGAAAACTGTGATTCGATGACTACCTATGTCACACAAATGATCGAAACGGCTCAAAGGTTAAATGGCACTGGATTTACAATAACAGATGAATGGGTCGGATCATTATTATTAGCAGGTTTGACCGATCGCTATTCTCCAATGATAATGGCAATAGAACATTCTGGCATTTCGATAAGTGCGGATACTATAAAGTCGAAGTTACTCGACATGGAAGTAACCAGTGATTTTGAAGGTGCAGCTGGCGGTACGGCGGCATTTGCAGCGAGAAATAAATATAATTCTGGCAGCAGCGGTAAACCAAAGAAATATGGCGGCAACCCAATGTCGAACAAAAAGACCGCGGCAGATACACCAGCAAAAACAATCACTTGTTTCAAATGTAAAGAGGATGGACATTATCGAAATCAGTGCCCAATGTTGAAGAAAAACACAAATAAATGCGTGTTTAACGTTGTTTTCCTAAACGGAAAGTATAACAAAAACGAATGGTACGTTGACTCCGGCGCAAGTGCACACATAACAGCAAATAAAGATTGGGTAAAGAACATGAACACAACTCCATGTATACCAGAAATTGTTGTAGCAAATGAATCAAAAGTGCCAGTTGTTTGTTCCGGAGAAGTTGACATTATTTCTGAACTTGGATGCAATATAACAGTGAAAGATGTGTTGTGTGTGCCTAGCCTGACAACCAACCTATTGTCGGTTAGTGAGCTCATTCAGAATGGCAATCATGTGATATTTACAAAGAAAAACTGTTATATTAGAGACAAGAACAATGTTTTGGTGGCGACAGCTGATTTATCTGATGGTGTTTATAAGTTGAGATTACAATCACAAAGTTGTATGTTGGCTACTACAGCTAGTGCAAAGTTATGGCACAGAAGACTGGCACATATAAACAGCCAAGACATGCACAGAATGAGAAATGGTATTGTTGATGGTTTGTCTTATGATAACTCACTTGACATAACCAAATCACAATGTACTACTTGTTGTGAGGGAAAACAAATGAGATTACCATTTTCTCATGTGGGTGAGCGGAGTACAGAAACTTTACACAGAATCCACACAGATATTTGCGGCCCAATGGAAACAAGTTCTTTGAGTGGTGCTCGCTATTTCCTGTTATTTGTTGATGATTATAGTCGCATGACTTTTATTTATTTTCTGAAGCAAAAGAATGAAGCTTTGAACAGATTTAAAGAGTTCAAATCATTGGTTGAGAATCAACAGAGTAAGAAAATAAAGGTGATCAGGTCAGACAATGGACTAGAATTTTGTAACAAGGAATTTGAAGGCTATTTGAAGCAAGCTGGAATTATACACCAGAAAACAAATTGTTATACACCTGAGCAAAATGGACTTTGTGAAAGGAGTAATCGTACAGTTGTTGAGAAAGCCAAATGTTTACTATATGATGCAAATTTAGATAAGAAATTTTGGGCGGAAGCAGCCAATACTGCTGTGTACTTGAAAAATAGATCGATTGCATCAGGATTGGATAAAACACCTTATGAGTTATGGTATGGATCAAAACCAGACTTAAGTCACCTACGTTTGTTTGGAAGCAAAATTATGGTGCATGTACCCAAACAGAAACGTTTGAAATGGGACAAGAAAGCTACACAACATATTCTAGTTGGATATGGTGATGGTGTTAAAGGTTATCGTGTGTACAATCCTTCTAAGAACACTGTAATGATCAGTAGAGATATAATAGTGATGGAAGATGTAACACCTATCAAGGAAGTCAGTGAAGAGTCAGCTATTTGGATATCCAATGAAGAAAATCCTACCGACAATTTAGTGGAGGAAAGTAAAGATAAAGTGGGGGAGAGCAGAGATTCAGTGGGGGATCTGTCTAATAATGTTTCAGAAACAGATTTTTTAGATTGCTCTTCAGGTTCCTCATTACATACTGATGACAATGAAACACTGACTGAAATAAACACTGAAGATGTTCCAGAACAAGCAGTATCAATACCTGAGCAAGTGCCAGATGTGCCAAGTAAGCGTCAGAGAAAGAAGACTGAGCGCTATGGTATTAGCAACATATGTGTTTCCAGTACTGTTCCAGCATCGGAGGAGATTGTATTCTCAGAGGCTCTTGAAGGGCCTGATCGGGAGCAGTGGAAGCAGGCAATGGATGATGAATTACAGTCATTTGAGGACAGTGATGCGTGGCAGCTTGTGGACCATCCAGGTGATGTGACAATAGTGAAGTGTAGGTGGGTGCTAAATAAAAAGTATGATTTTGAAAACAATGTAAGGTATAGGGCTCGATTAGTGGCAAAAGGTTTCTCGCAGAAACCAGGTGTTGATTATACAGATACTTTTTCACCGGTAGTGCGGCATTCTACTCTAAGATTGTTGTTTGCACTTAGTGTTCAAATGAAAATGAGTATAACACATCTAGATGTAACCACTGCTTTCCTTAATGGTTTTTTGAAAGAAAATATTTATATGTCATTACCTGAAGGTTTTGTAAACAAAAGTGGGGGAAAGGTCTTAAAATTAAATAAAGCCATTTATGGGTTAAAACAGTCTTCCCTGGCATGGTATGAAAGAGTTAAAGAAGTTTTGAATAGATTAGATTTCAAAAATAGTCAATATGAACCATGTTTGTTTACAAAAATAACTGGTAAAATTAAAGTGATAGTGGCCCTGTATGTGGATGATTTTTTGATTTTTTCAAACAATGATTTTGAAACAAATAAATTAAAAAGTGTATTAGGTTCAGAATTTAAGTTAAAAGACTTGGGACCTGTAAGACAATATTTAGGCATGAGAATAAATTTAGATAAAAATAAAAATGTTATTACTGTAGATCAACAACAATATATTGAACAGTTAGTTTCTAAATTTCAAATGTCTGATTGTAAGACACAAAGTACTCCGATTGAGCCTAAATTGAATTTAGATAAGTCATCTGATAAATGTTTACCTGATGTTCCTTATCAAAAACTTATTGGAAGTCTGATGTATCTGGCAGTATTAACAAGACCAGATATTGCTTACTGTGTTAGCTATCTCAGTCAATTTAATAGTTGTTATAGTCACATACATTGGAATTATTGTAAACGTGTATTAAGATATTTACTGCATACTAAAAGTTATTGTTTAAAATATACCAATAATAACAATAGTAATTTACAAGGTTTTGTAGACAGTGATTGGGCAAGTGATGCTCTAGATAGAAAATCCTATACTGGATTTTGCTTTATGTTGTCAGGGTCTGCCATTTCCTGGCAAAGTAGGAAGCAGAAAACGGTTTCATTATCCAGTACTGAGGCGGAATACACTGCTCTTTCTGAAGCTTCAAGAGAAGCTATTTATCTAAGAAATTTAATGCATGAAATTACTGATGTATTTAATGTAATTGATTTGTATTGTGATAACCAAAGTGCATTGAAGTTAGCCTCGAGTAGTCAGAGTCATAATAGATCCAAGCATATAGATGTGCGTTGTCATTTTATTAGAGATGTTGTAAAGAACAACTTTGTAAAAGTTAAGTACATTCCTACTGAAGAAATGCCTGCAGATATTTTAACAAAAGGTCTTTGTCATCTGAAACATTATAAGTTTATGAATTTACTTGGCATTGTTTCTGTGTAATCATGTGTACTTAGATTATTTTGATAAGTGGGGGTATTGTAATAGGTATCAAAATATCACTACTTAGTAACTAGTAACGCCATCTGTAATCTGTTGTGTAAAAACTTTTCTTATGTAAAATATAGTCTGTTGCGAACTGCTAACGTGTCTTTATAATTTTGAATTCATCACACTTGTTCAACTGGTCGGCAGCGTTTGGGAAATTACGGCACATCTTCTCGTCACAAATACCGCAGACCCTCCAGCCGAAAGTCTTTAGTCAGTGCGTGTTGCCAGTGATGACATATGGAACTGAGACTTGGTCCCTAACTATTGGCTTCATACACAAGCTTAGAGTCGCGCAACATGCTATGGAGAGAGCTATGTTGGGTGTTTCACTACGTGATAAAATCCGCAACGAGGAAATCCGTAGAAGAACCAAAGTCACCGACATAGCACTCAAAATTTGCAAGTTGAAGTGGCAATGGGCAGGCAATATAGCTCGCAGAACTTATAACCGTTGCGGAATAAAAGTTCTTGAATGGCGACCAAGGACAGGAAAACGAAGCGTAGGACGACCCCACACCCGATGGACTGACGACATTGTAAAGATCGCAGGAAGTCGGTGGATGGAGAGGGCTCAAAATCGTTCTTCCAGGAAATCTATTGGGGAGGCCTATGTTCAGCAGTGGACTTCTAGGGGCTGATATGATGATGATGATGATAACAACGTATTTAATTTTAAATACGTTTCAGTTGCTATGAAGGTCATAAAGACAACTTACCATGAATCGTCCACCAGGTTTTTGGTGTTTCCTGTTTCCACCTGCTGAAGCCTAAAGCAACCACGTAGTGAAAACTGGTGCAATTTATCATAGTGTAAGGGTACATTTTGAAGAGTTCTTTCAGCACTGCGGCCTCTACGTCACTGTTAATGATCGCTAGGTGGGCACCTTCTTGTTGGCACACGCGGTACGCATTGTGCCATGTCTTTGGCTGTGTGTGAAATTTGTAGGCACTGCCTGTTCGTGTATTCAGCTTGTAGTCATCAAGAGTTACTCCGGTCAGTAGCCTTTTTTCACCTAAAAGATAAGTTAGGGTTATTGTTATTGTAATATTCCATGTGGTAGTCAGTATAGAGTTATTTATCTACCTTTCTCTATCCATGTCGAATAGACAACATGACCAACCAAACGGTTGTTAAAGAATATGTTTTTATTTTTCTTTATTAAACTACATAGATTAAAATAATTGATAAGTAAGTAAGTAAAACAGTTTGCTAAGATAAGTAAAAAATTTGAAATGTACTGTAAATTAGTCATCGAATAAATGCTTTTATTGTATTATTATTGTATATTAATGAACGATCAAAGGGCTGGTGCTTACGTCAGACAAAGAATTAATATGGCTATTCAACGACGTACCGTTGCCAGCCTTTTGAGCACTTCACCTGCCGTCAGTGAACTCAATTCTATTTAAATGAAGGTTACTCAATACGATTCGTATACATTTTTTTCATGTGTGTTCGCGGATAACTTCGTCGTTTATGAACCGATTTTGATGATTCTTTTTTGTTAGAAAGAAGTTATCCCAAGGGTGGTACCATGATATGAAAACCAGGATCTAGTGCGTTTGTTTATTTTTTATTAAAGTATTTTAAAGCACTACTATTTAATGAAAGTCTGGAGTCGATCTGATGATGGAGTCGAAAGACAGTTGAGGGAACTCCTCAACGACTTACAGCAACTACCAGGTGTTTGGGCTTGATTCATTTGTATTGATGAGAACAGTACACCTAGATGGGTTGTGACTGTCATTAGGGGTCTGATGATGAAGACGAAGGACAGTCAAGGGAACTCCTCAACGTTTTACAGTAGCTACCTTGTGTATATACATGAATTCGGTTGTCTTTTTAGTTTTTAAAACGTACTGTTTGAGTACTAATAAAGCGCATGTCAATTATTCGATTAGAAGAAATCCAATGATTTCCGAATCCAATGAAATCATTGGACGGCCAAGGCCTCAAACCCACCATTCAAATTCAAACATTCATTCAAACCCACGGCCTTAGGATCGGAAGGCTACAAGACCACCAGTGCTCTTAGCCCAACAACTAAGTATATTTGACTCGGGTGTTTTTGTAAGTACTTACGTAACAGTAATTTCTGTAAGTGACATGGCCACAGGGAATCTTCAGTTCTGCCTTCTGGGTCAGGATTATTTATGCCGTTGTGAGAAACTAAGCTAAAATTGATTTTATATAGTTATTACCATCTACAGAATTGAACAGCCCATCATCGGCGAACATCGCGTGGACTCCAGAGAATAGGATAGGCAGCGCATGTGCCTCTGAGGCTTGCAGCTCTTGGATGGTAGGAGGCCAGCGTGTAATGGAGATGCCAGTAATAAAATTATTTTTCAATAATAACTTTTAAGAACACAATATTGCAATATTGCCAGCCAATATTAAGTATAGCAAGCTTAACCATAGAAATAATTATCTTTCAAATAACCTTGGGATAAGTCGAATAATGGGAATGAAGCGTACAAAAGAGGAAAAACGAGAAGGAGTACATTTAAAAATACCTTATACAAATATAAACTAAATATAACTATCTATACATTCTTATACTATACTAGCTGACCCGGCAAACTTCGTATCGCCTCAATAAATCATTGGCTTTTTTTTTTGGCTTTGACTTTAACAGAATAATATAAAATACATGTGAAACAGTTGAGCTATATAAGGACTGTTTAAATTGATTTATAGATAGCTCAACTGATCCAGATCACTGCCAGTGGGCAGCGTTCTCAAATGAATACACTTTAACACCTACAAGGAGAGATAGTGCTCTTTGACTTTTCACTTGAATATGCCAAGCCAGGGACTAGCGCGGATGACGTGAGGGAGAGAATTCCTTAACTTCACAGAGGACCATGAATGAGCCACCATAGCGACTAGAGGAGTGGGAAGGTAACAAGGGGAACAGGGAAATCAAAACGCTCATAAATATTAGAAGGCGAGAGAGGATTGTTGAGAATACTAAAAAGACGAAAATTTACGTAAAATATAGTCAGTTCAATAACAGTCGGGTCGTGATTCATTGCCTATTTTATCAATGTCATTCACATAAATGTTACCCCAGCACTCTTAAAAAGCAGTATCAACACAGTATCAGTATTCAACGGAAGACCAGCGCTTGGGAGCTAATGCTACCCAGCTAATGCTGAGTTAGATCCTTTTTGTGACGGCCTTATTTATGTATTGTTTGTAATTTTTTTGTATATTATAATCATACCGTCACAAACAAATATATTTCTTTCTTTCTTCTTCTTTATATCTGTCATAGGACATGCAAGTCTTACCAAGTGTGCTTCGTTACGTGCATTGGCTAGAAACATTGCCTATTATGATCTAATAATTAAGACAGTGCCCTCAGCAAATTAACATTTGTATGAAAACAATAGTCTATGCTAATCATCACTATTCCTCACTAATATTATAAAAGTAGCTCTGTCTGTCTGTCTGCCTCGCTTTCACGCCAAAACGACTAAACCGATTTAAATGAAATTTGGTACACAGATAGTCTAAAGCCTGAGAAAGGACATAGGCTTTTTAATTGAAAAAAAGTGTTGTAAAGGGTTGAAAAGGGGGATGAAAGCTTGTATGAAAGTATTGTCATTTTCAGAAGTAGAAGCATACAATTTTAGGCTGTTGATCCCTAGTAACATTATAAATGTGAAAGTAACTCTGTCTCTCTGTCTGTCTGTCTGCTTATTTTCACGTCTAAACCGCTGAACCGATTTTGATGAATTTGGTATAGAGATAGATGGTACCTTGGAGAATGACATAGGCTACTTTTATGTAGGTACCTACCATGCGTGCGAAGCCGCGGGCAGCAGCTAGTAATAATATAAAAAAAAGCAACGCTGGGCCAAATAGTATGGCTCCTATGTAGTCAAGCGTATTTCATTGCCATTCATCGTGTTTCTACCAAACGCCTTGAAATCATTTTGACAACGGGTTCCTGTTCCCTACGGGCCCAGGGTATCGACTTCAAAATGCTCTTTGTTTATTAAATACAAGCGGTCCGCACGTAACTTCGCTCGCGTTGAAGATTTTTCCCGAGACAAACCAATTTTCCCGGGATAAAAAGTAGCCTATGTCGCCCGGGGATAGTGTGGCTTTCTAACGGTAAAATAATTTTTCAAATCGGTCCATTGGTTTCGGAGCCTATTCTATACCAATAAACATACAATCCAATCATTCCTCTTTATAATATTAGTATAGATTTGGGACCTAGCATTTTTTTATTTTTTTAAATGGTTTCAAACGAGGTACGAGTACTAAAATAATATATTGAAAAAAAATCCCATAATTTTTTATAATTATCATTCCTATAATTAACGACAAAGCAGCGACAAAAATGGTCATTTTTTTGCACACAAAAGGCCATTTGCTGCTGGTATCGTTTTAAGAAGTAGGCACATACCTTCATCGTGGCAACGAATGCGGGCGGAATCCCAGCTCATCGGCTCACTAAAAGTGCATTCGTAAGAGTCAGGCAGTAGTCAATTCTAGTGACGGAGATATTAGAGCGCCCAATGCACGTCCCGACTTCAAAAATTTGAAAAGCCGAGACTGCTCAACATACCCTCCCAAACAGGATGGGCACGTAAGATGAAATAACAACGCAGTCACCCATCCAGGCACTGAACGCACACAGCGCTGCTTATCTTTGCTGATCTGAGTGGAGCAACATAGTAAACATCAGTTCCTTCCTTCCTTCCTTTAGGTAATTGTAGGAGTGGCGTACTTGTTTTTCACTCTTAACTTACCATTTACAGAAGTATGTGATACGTAGATAAATAACAACATAGCTGTTAATCTTATCATAGTAGGCATTATTTATTTATTTAAGTATGTATGTTATTTTGGAAGCACAAAACTAGGGAACGGATATTAACCACTTCTTGTAACCCACAGTGCAATTTGCATCCAGTGCAGTGATCACACAGTTATATCCTTTACGTACAGTGCTGCTAATCAATTATTGAATTATAATCACTAATAAAGTAGGGAAAATCCAGACTAAAATTATTTTACATTAAAAAACTTATTTCACGGTCAAATTGTTTAATCATTATAATATATATTATTACTGAATTAATTTACCATTTTCCCCGTTTATCTTTGTTTTGTCGGTAAGTACATAAAATCTTATGATATTCTCAAATCAACGTATCAATCGTATAATGAAGCCTAACAAAGAAACCCAATATACTATTTTTTTTTTCAAAAGTTAATCACAATGCTGGTTTGGATATTTGAGCCTTTTGGAGTCGAAAACAGGAATCCCTGGGATCCCATTTTCCCTGGGATCGTGGAAAACAGGTGCCCACCGCGTTTTCAAAATTATTTCACGGCGTCTGGTAGATACATTGCGTGACCCAAGAACTGGCTCCTATCTGGCTCAGCGTATTGGCATTGGCATTCAACGTGGCAATGCCGCCAGTATCTTGGGAACGCTGCACTCCGGCAGTGATCTGGATCAGTTGAGCTATCTATAGATCGTTTTAAACGTTCCTTAGAGAGCTCAACTGTTTCACGTGTATTTTATATTATTGTATATTATTCTGTACATTTCTGTTAATAAAAGTATGTATCACAGTTAAAGAATGTATCACAGTTAAAAATAGTGCCTTTATTTTTTTAAAGATAGCGATAAATAGTGATATGGCGAATCTTGAGCAGAGTTTAGGGAGTGTTGAAATTGAGAGGCGCTCTTAAAGTTAGGCCACTAAACATTAGTACCTACTGAAACCTTCAGCAATTCAAAATTCATTGCCTGTCATTGAAATTCTCTTCTTCGTATCATAATATATATTGTCACCAGTCATCACTTGTTAAACTTCTACGGCCTTACTTAGAAACTTCTTTTCTTCTTCTTCGTTAATGGCACGTGACATAATAATGTCAAGTGTTTATATTCTTTACAGTCAAAACCGAAAATAACTCGAGAAACAAACAATACAAGATCGCAATGTTTGCTTCGCAAAAATGCCAAAAAAAATCCCATGTCAAAGATTAATCATTGTTTAAAGTAGATGGCCTTTTTGTAAGATAGCGAGAAATCAAAGTCAAAAGATACTTTATTCAATACAATTACAAGGATCACTTTGAAACGTTTTACAGACTAGATGAATTTAGGTGCCAATTCATCCTAACCCAAGCCCGAGAAGAACTGGCAAGATACTCGTCTTGGTCCTAGTGCTTTTTTTACATGATCCATCTTATAACTACCTTAACTACGAAATACAATAGAGTTTGTAAACATCAAATGTGTCGGTTAACTGTCTGATGGCAGAGCGACATGAGGCTATGCATTATTATCAATAATATAGTAATTTATATTATAATAAGCTTAAATAGAGACGAATCGTAAGCATTGTGTTTGTTAAACAGTGTTCTAGTTGAGAGGCGTTTTTGCCATAATCAAAGCCGATACTGTACGATTAACATAAGTACAGAGAATCCAACTTTAAATCTAGATCAATAAATTTAGGTATCATAACTGTAATTACCTACCACAGTCTACAATCACCACAAAGACTGTGGCGGCTTGTTAGACGCCACAGCCACACAGTTGACAGTTGTCATGGATGTGTCGCATAGCTGGGTGGTCTCCATTTAATAACCGACGAGCTAATATCGTAAATATTCCGATAAGCGAGGGTCTCGATAACATGCGGTTCGGAGTAATGCAGATTACGTGATCCATTGATGGCACATACCGCCCATCTAGAAATTCCCTATAAAAAAATGAAGCATTATGCTTTGTTATTTATATCTATATTTATCTGTTATTTATTTATATACAGAGCATTATATCAAGTACACAATCAATAGATTAGGGAGTATGTGTACCCTTTTGACGTGACAACGTCTAATAAATCGATGAACGCCGGCTACACGCACGAAAAAGGATGACTCATTGTCCCGTTACGCTCATGTAACGTTACGATCGGAGCGAGAGCGCAAAACAAAATAGATAGTGACTTGCGCCGCATCTATCAGTATGTATTGTTATGACTTTGTTACGTAACTATCGTCCATAAACCGACTTTACAGACAACCAGTTTTTTTTGACCCAGAAAAATCCTTTATTGATACCATCCTGGCCCGGGGGGGGGGGGGGGGGGGGGGGGGGCGAGGTGGTTATGTGGGAGTCTCCACCTGGAACAAGACATACCCACTAAAAACCTGGACTGAGTTTGTCATCCTCCTGGGTGGGATAAGTAGGATCACGCTAGCATTCACCATCTTGCCCCGATGGGTGGCCCTGGGTACTACTACGGAAGAGTGATTTTGATCATACTAAGGTCACTCCTCGTGCCCTCATGCAGGGGGTCGTGCAGACCGTTGGATAGTCCCTCGACTCTCCATCAGTAACCCCCGATTACATCTTTGTGCCCGAAGAGCGGAGAATTCCACTCATTCGCCCCCTCGGTGGGCGCCAAACCTTGGGATTTTCTCTCATTTGCTTGATTTGCGTGTACCCTGCACTAGCCCAATCTGGGTTTGCCAAAAAGGACCAGTCTCAGCTTTATGCTACTACACATAGTGCAATATAGCGCTGGTTTTCAAACTTACCTAATCGTAGAATTAAAGGAACCAATAAATGATTAGTAGGTCGTAATGGATAATTATTAGAAAGTAGGTAGGTATCAATTTCCTTCCTCCGTAAAAACCACGGTTTATTTTTGAGTGCAATCGTTATAGAAATTCCCAAGTTTAAAAACATTTGCGTGTAGATAGGTAGTATAACAGGATAATTTTATTATTAATAAGTAGGTATAGCCTGTTTCAATAAAAAACGACACGAAAGGGGTTTAATTATGTCTATGACCCTCTAACACAGGTATATATATATACTTAAAAGAGGATCCCACGCCCATGAAATGTATCATATATTAAGTTTCAAGAAATAAATATTTTGTATTTGTATTAGTATTGTATTATCAAAGCCATTTTAGATTCGGTTTTCTATTGCAAAAAGTCAAAAAAGTCAAGAGATATTTTATTTAATAAAATCATAAGGATCACTTTGAAACGTCTAACATATTAAGTGAATTTAGGTGCCAATTCTTCCTAACCCAAGTCCGAGAAGAACTGGCATGAAACTCGTCCTCTACGAAAAACTAATACAAGAGAGTTTATACATTTCATGTCGGTTAACTGTCTGAGGGCAGAGCAACATGAGGCCATGTATTCTTATCAGTAATCAGCAACAGGTTATACCTATTTATTTCTTATGTACAATGGTTTTGTTTGTGTGGAGTCCTATAGGTGAAACTCCCTATGGCATGACACACACGCTCGCGAATTAATCCTCAAATATGAATGTAATTTCTAACGCGTTTTTTATCAGCACGCCTATCATCTGATTTCATATAACACATTGCATTGCATTAAATCGCTACGAATTACTCCGCAGTGCACGCTGGCCAGAAAGGCCAGTTAGGTAACTGGGAATTATTAAAAAGAAAATACGTACGCCCTACAGTTTTCTTCATATTGTGTTACTAGTTATTTTCTTTCTCGACCGGATTCAAACCCACGAATCTTAGGAGCGGAAGGCGGGGCTAATACCACTAGACAACCACTCTTACAGTTAAGTCCATACTTCCTAAAGTCTAGAAATAAATCATCACGTTTGCTAAGAATGTAAAAACAACAATAATTTCACATATGCAATGTTTTTGCTTCGCTATAAATGTCTTTCTTAATCAGTGGTTGGAATACCTGCAGAAAGAACGAGAGGAGGCATTTTAATTGCCCAATAATTGTGCGAGAACACTGTTTGATGTCACCGCCGAGGAGACGTTGGCTCACACACGAGCGGAGCGACTAGCGGGAATAAATCCAGCAGAACTGCATCAAAGTCAAAGCATCAAATAATGGTATTTTTATAGCATTACGATAGTTTTTTAGTTGAAACTATGTATCCAAATAAATATGTAAGGTTTTTTTTATGTTAGCATGGCCTTCTTTATGAAATGCCGTTACGTATCTTGGTCCTCCAGAACTGTCCACAATACACGATAACATTTAAGAACTTGTCAGCTCCACATGTCGCTACGGGCTAGCATTGGAGTAGCCTTATTTCTACGTGTGTGTTCCGATGTAGAGCACGTACCTATAGATTGGCAAAGTACCATTATATACATCAAGCGTTGAAAGGTTACTGCCCCACTCAGAATTATTAAAGGTTTCTTAAGTTGATTCTTAGTACAGATTTTTGTTGCGATTCAACATCAAGAAGACTACTTCAAAAAACGACTTAAGTAACCTTTAATGATTGTGAATCTGGCAGTGAGTGGCATGTACCTACTTAGTGTTGATTTGTTAGTTTCTTATCTGGAAGATTAATTCCATTAACGGCACCATACCCAACAAATGAATTAAAATAAATAATTTTGAAAATCAAGCAATTTGTTACTTGTTTTTTTGTTATTTTTGTTTGTTTGACGATTTATGTACCTTGAAACCCTTTGAAGTTTAAAAGAATTGTGCAAATAAAGCTGGCTAGGTCGATATGATTGAACCCCACTGATACAGTTATGTACTCGCTTGTAAAATCTATGAATTGGGCAAGCGCAAGCCAAGGATTAGAATTACTAGTGGTCAGATCCCAAACCAATCCAACACCCTCAAAATTAGCAAAATAAAAGAATTCAGTGAAGAGCCTTTTTTTTTGACGTGAATACGTCTTTATGTTTTTTAATTCAATTCGTCAATTTTTCATTCAAAAAAACGAATGACGACAAAATCGGGGGATACAGTTTGGTGTTGCAGCTTCAAATCTATCAGCAGATCACTATCCAAAATTCAATTGCACCACTGAATAGCTAAAGAATCAAAGAATTTATTTCGCTATGTAAGGGCTGTGTTACATCGCGCGGGGTGTTTTATTTAAGCTTTACAAATTAGGCTTTACGCATAATCTGTAGAGCTTTACTTTTAATTTCAGCATCTATGCTACAACTTTGATATTATTATTAGGTTATCCGAGCCTACTGCTTGTAGGGGAGGCGGACACAGGACTCAATCAAAAATGACAATTTCAAAGCTTAATATTTATCAAACTATCAAAAAACTATTAAATTAATCTTTTAATACTTTTTAATAATATGAATTATTCATGCACATAACACCATCTAGCCCCATGATACTTTATAAAATTCAAACACAGAATAAGCACCTATGTTCATCACACAAACTTTTGTTCTGGGATGGAATCGAACCCTCAACCTACAGCGCAGAAGACAGAGCTATAACCAACTGAGCTGAGACGCCTGTCAAAAACTTTACATGTAGACTCTATAAACATTTTTTTGAACGCTTTTATTTCATAACATTATTAGGGGCCACTAATACTTATTAAGGTACAAATTACCGTTCATTATAATCACAGTTTTCATTTCGATAAGACTAATAGTTACGCACAAGTCAAGAGCTATGAAAAGAGGCGTACAGACAGTCAGCCATGGCAAAACTGTAAGTGCTCCTTGTTGGACTTCAGAACCCCAAAAACGGGAGACCCGGGTATTCCAATATAGTTGCATACCTAAACAGAGACAGTTAGTTAGTTAGCCCTTGTAGAAAACTGCTTAGTAACGCCTACCTTAAAACTATCAGTTCAATTCAATTTAATTATGTTTATTTAAATATACCTTATTTTAAAATTACAGGTACTATCTAATGCGTTAAAAATAGGAACTCAAAACAACTGGAGAAAAAAATTAAAAGTACAGAGAAAAAGTATATTAGGTAAATCTTACTTTTAAAAAATAAAAACGAGCTAATGATAATAGTAACTTATACCTACACTAAATATTATTATGAGTATAGCTATATTTACACAAAGCGCCTGTCCACTTAAACCTAGCAAAGTGATAAGAGCCGTGAGCGGACTCTTTGTTTTCAATCAAAATGTCCGCCTTCATCACCCGGGTACAAATGGTTCATGAGGAGCCAGGAATACTAACTAAAACTGCAATTTATTTTGAGAATGAGTCTCATGCCTTTTTGTAAAAATAACAGTACTTCAGTCTCTTCTTCTTTGTTGATGGCATGTGTCATAATAATGTAAATGTTGCTAGTGTAAAATGTTTATATGATTGATATTATGATGTAAAGTCGTATATTGTCATTCGTCATTTGTTATTTTATATAAAATTGTGTCTTTCATATGAAATAACTAGCTGTGCCCCACGGTGTTACCCGTGGTAACATACAAAAAAAAAGATATTTTCCCGCAGTAAAACGTAGCCTATGTGTTAATCCAGGGTGTCAGCTAACTCCATACCAAATGTTATTAAAATCGCTCCAGCCGTGAAGAAGAAACAAACATACACACTCACACACTCACAAACTTTCGCCTTTATAATATTAGTGTGATTATTCGGATTATTTTTGCTCGCATGACAAAGAATCACAAAGCTTTTATTCCAATTATTCACACCCGAGTCAATAACTCTAGCTCTATTTAAATAAAAACACCAACATTACTAATAAAACCGGAAATAACTCGAAAAAATAAATATAATTTGTAATATAAGAGCGTAATGTTTCCTTCGCATGATGACCAAAAATAATCCGCCGGAACTTCTTTTCTTTATATAATGGCATGGCTTGTTGGCAACACAAGGAATTCTTCGTTTGACATTTCTTGTAACATAGCACTTCTAAATAAATTATTTTATCTCGTGCTTTTGTATGTTTTATTCATTAATCATAGCGGAGTTTTGATCAATAAATTGTGACTTCATAGCACAAGTATGGACGATTGAATTATAAGTGTATTATGGTGCAAGGTGATTTGAACGACGAGGAATCCCTGGAAAGTTCTAGACGGCCATTCCGTGATGACGTTTAGAATAGACAAATGACGATCGATATTCGACTAAGACTTATAATTGTACAATCAGTTGACACTGGCAAAATTGTCATCATTATGACACATGCCATTAACGAAGAAGAATTAGATTTTAATAATACATTAGCTGGTGTTTGATTATTGAATAGACACATAATCTTTACTACGTGCTCTAGTTCTCACATCAATTTACAACCACAAGTTTATAATGTCGAAAAAAATAAATGATCGTAGGTACCCAGGTAAGTTTATGTTGTAAGATGCTATATCACGACCATAAAACTATCGACAGTAGAGTGACAAACGAGCAAGGCCGGGAGCGGTACTTGTCTATGGGAACAAAAACTATGCTGACTCAGGAAGCAGCAAGTTTAACGTGAGTCGCACAAACTGGGACACGTAGATTGCCTGTGACTGAAGGTGATTGGAATGGAATTTATTATAGTGGCATTCTATCCGCTGATAAGCTTTCGATCGTTGGATCTTTTAAGCCTACACTTGTTTTTAGGCGTGGTTTTATTCGCGTCGTATCTATATAACGACCATTAACACGCAGTGAACGCTTCCGAGATTCTGAAGACAGGCATTATACTAGTGATCAGGTCTCAAACTAATTCAACACTAACTGAAATTAACTAATTCAACACTATAATTTTCACTCAAAACGGGATATTTACCATGATATATGAGTTTTTCTGCTTCTCGATATTTCGGCACAGTTGCATGCGCCATGATCACGAGATAAACATGCAACTGTGCCGAAATATCGAGAAGCAGAAAAACTCATATATCATGGTAAATATCCCGTTTTGAGTGAAAATTATGTGCAAAACCATGATAGTTTTAAAAGTTATAATTCAAGACTAGTTTGAAAAACTACAAGAATTCAGTATCGAACTTATAATCATTTTTGAAGGCGGACATCTTTACAATAAACTACTAACTATGACTATTATTGAAACGAAGTTCCTTATCGCATGGTACGGACTTGGCAGATGCGGGCAAGACGAAAAAAAGTGTAATATTTTTCCGTCACGAACTTGCGTCACGAAGGGTCTTTATTGTAGACGGTCAATATGGTGATACGAATGATATAATAAGATAAACGAATGAACGTATGAGTTAAATGATGTGGGTACAATAAAATGTTTATTTTCACAGCTCGAAAAAATATATTAATTATGAAATTTCCTACCATTCCTTCAATTCATAAGTTAATTCTGAATTATTTTATTGCTCTCAGACGCTAGTAATTCATTCATTTGTATTTATATTGACTTTTTTTATGGTACGAATCCAGATTTTACTCAAATTTTCCAAATTTTTCAAATTTTTTCAGATTATCTATGAAAACATTAGGTACTAGCTTAGATAATATTCTTTCTTATAACATTATGCAACTATTTGAGGACAACTTTATAGAGGACACTAGACTCTATTATAAAATGACACTGACTTCTACCAAAATAGCCACTTTAAAGCAAACGAATCTAACGAATATCTGTATAGATTATTTTTGGCCGTCTTGAAGCAAACTTTTATTAATTATTTTTCTGAAGTTCTTTCCTGTTTTATTAGTAATTTTGGTATATTCTTTTGAAAAAGAGCTTGAGTTATTGACTCGGGTGTGAATAATTGGAATATAAAAGCTTTTTGTTTCTTTGTGATTTGCGCTAAAATAATCCGTATAATTATTTTGTATGAATGACACCATTTATATTAAATTAATTAAAATTTTATATAAAGTGACAAATCACAAACGACAAGATACGACTTTGTGTCATCATACTGTATAGTCAATATAATATAAACACTTGACATTGGCAAAGTTGACATTAGTATGACACATGCCATTAACGATGAAGAAGTAGAAAAATATCTGTTTTGAAAAAAAAACTCGTAGCCTCTTTCAAAGGGCTATCCAAAGGTGAAGGTAGGTGTTATTATTTTATAATTTTGTAGGGGCCAGTTAATACTGACCCCCTGCATGGTAATCCATGCAGTAAAATTCAACACGATAAAACTATTCTGAGAGCAAAAACTCTGATTAGGGGCGGATAGACAGAGAGACAGATAGACGACATAGCGAAACTACAAGAGTTTCTTGAGCACTACGGAACACCTAAATTCACCTAGTATGTAAAACGTTTCAAAGTGATCCTTGTGATTGTATGGAATAAAATATATTTCACTTTGAATTTGACTTGACACTTAAAAAGTAACTTAGGCAATGTGAGTAAATTCCAAGCAAGAGACCATTTCTTGAGCAGGTGCAGGCGTATTCACGTCAAACTCAGTAGATTCCATCCTCATAGCATTGACGTTAGTTACTGATGAGGATCCACAGATAATTTACGAGACGACCACCGGCAGTTTATGAAGCCATGCCAGTTACTTGTTCAGCGGATGAGTCTGTGTTATGGCAGTAAAAACTCAAAGCATGACAGTGCTTTAATAAAAGCTAGATATAGTCGTTTTTGGTTTTTACTAGGCCTGGTAGAAATATCGCGTTACCAAAGAGCTGGCTCATTCCCATTTACCAGCACTATTGATAAAAAAATGAGACTATAAAAAGTCTCATTTGCCCCATTACCAACTTAAGTGTTTATTGTATAGCAACATGCGTCTAGGTAGGCAGAACAGCCAAGAGGTCCTAAAGGTTGGATTTACATAATTTACTTGATTCGCATGAATCAAATAAACCGTGAAGCTTTACAAGACTTATCAATAAAAATGTCGTTTAAAATAGAAAATGCAAAAATTGCCAACTCTTTTTAACCGACTTCAAAAAGGAGGTCAAAGTCAAGTCAAGGTTCTCAATTCTTGGGAATATTTTTTTTTAATCTACATGTATCTAAAAATTGTATAGATCGATGTTTTTTTTTTTATATTTAATGAATTCTTTTTAGATTTTAAAACCTAATTATTATATTGGACAGACGAACAGATAACATACAATTTGACATTCAAGGTTAGAGTAATTTACCTTCTGGCACAGAATATAAATACCTCCTAGGTATTTAAATTCCAATTTATTTGCTAGGTAAAGCTAATGGCTTGTTTAGACGGTTCCAGAGTTGCGTACGAGATCGCCCATTTCCTTATGACAATCCTTAACCCATTTCTTCATATGCACTAGGCGATATCCAATGCAACGGAGTTCAGACCTTGGACTGCTACAAAAACGATGCTTTTGATCAGCTAACGACCAGCTAGTTGATACCTGGATACCTACAGTAGTAATAAATACTGTGAACAATTGAATTGATGAGATGGTTTCGTTATGGAGATGACGTCGCTTCCTGTAGTAATAGGTTAGGTAACTTATTTATGCCGGGCTCTTGCGAACATCTGTCAGTTTGTTTTTTGAGAAACGCTCCGTTTCTGTTTCCTTAGATAAATCAACGGACGGAACTGACGGATGCTACTGACAGATGATCCAGACACCTTTAAAAATATATATCAAAATTGATTTATTCGTGATTATTTTCGGGTTGTATTTGTGATTTTGGTGATTTTATTCAAATAAAGCTAGAGTTATTGACTCCTTGTGATTCGAGCAAAAATAATCCAAATAATCCCTACTAATATTATAAATGCGAAAGTAACTCTGTCTGTATGTCACGTTTTCACGCCTAAACCGCTGAGCCGATTTGTATGAATTTTTGTATAGAGATACATGGGACCTTGGAGAAAGACATAGGCTTCTTTTTAGGTAGGTACCACGCGTACGAAGCCGCGGGCAGCAGCTAGTTATTTTATAAAGAGACACCTATTTTTATAAAATAACATACGACGAACGACAACATATGACTTTGTTTCGTCGAACGATAAACAATCTAAACACTTGAAATTGTCAAAATTTACATCATAATGACACATGCCTTTAACGAAGACGAAGAAGAAGATGATTCATTCGTTTATGAGGTACGATGCAACTGAAAGACACACATAGACAGTACACACGGTTTTGCGTGCAATCTAATTGATTTCTACATCTTGTAGTTAAAATTTTCATTTGTCGAGTCGAGGACGACGAGTGTCTGGGGTGTTAAATAGAGTAGATAGGCTTGCCCAGCACTATCCTATACTCAAAGACATGTACTCATTTTATTTATTTATTTAGGCATACAATACACGTTACAAACAAATAAAAAAAACATAGTTAATATACAAAGTTATGTTCTAAACCAGATCAAAACTGAATTCAAGTTTTGATCTGGTTTAGAACATAACTTTTGAGCGCACAGCAAAACAATATGAGCGAACTAAATGCATTTACAAAATATGGTTGAAGACCAAATTACACAAAAACAAAGAGTAAGAAATATCTAATTAAATCGACAACATCTAACTTAAAGATATTTGGACTATGTACCTAGTTAATTTGTTACTAATTCATCAAAAACAGTACAAACACAAGAATGTCGCCACCAGGAGGTCCTTGTAGCTAGGTTCAGCTTGGCTCGTATTGTTCAAGTAAGTATTACTTCAAGACAACAAATTATTTTTATAGATATTTGATTCAGGCGTGACCTTGCGGAAATCCATTACAGAACATTAAATAGATGGACAAAAATATTTAGTACTATTCAGCCTCATTCCAACGATTGTCATAGAAAAAAGTCTGTAGAGCAGAGTGGTTTTTCGTCAAAGTGCATAGCGAGTCAAGTGTTCCTGAAGATGCCTCGTGGAGAGGCGAAACACGTGTCGAATTTCTTTTTGAGGTTACATGTGTGGATGGTGTGCGTTTACCTTTTACTAACGCTTTTCATGGTTTTTCAATTGACGACCGCTGTAGCGCAGTGGGCTAAGCTGGACGCAGAAGTTTGCGGGTTTGATTCCCGCCGCGGGACAAATGTTTGTATTATCTGCAGGTATTTGTCTTGGGTCTGGGTGTTTCTATATATAATATGTATGTTTTTACAAAAAAAAAATGTGTAGGTAGTATATCAGTCATGAGGTTATGGGTACCATACTACTACTACACAAGCTCTGCTTACTTTGGGGCCCGATGATGCTGTGTGACATGTCCAGGATTATTTATTATTTATTTGATTATTATGGTTTTCAATTGCAGGGAGGGAGGTGCATGAGTCTGCATCGTGTTTAATAATTAGGAATAGATTGGCGAAATAGTACTAAATATTTGTCCAACTATTTAATGTTTAAAATTATTTTTAATTTTACGTTGCAGTTTCAAATTAATACAACCTTGATTACTCGAGCCTCGCTGGTCCTATTTTAGTCTCTGCTAGTTTTATTATTATCGCCGTGAAATAAATCGACTTGCGATAACGAATGGCAGTGATCAATACACTGTCAAAGCGTAATATCTTATTTAGCTGGACCATGTAGGGCTGCCCATGTCCACTTGTGTTCTTAGTTCTCTCCCATAGCTTGAGCACTAATTCATAGTACTATCTCATGGACATTTTCTTAGAAAGCAAAGTTGTCCTTACTAAAGACAATTATTGAAAAAGTGCGTAATTGATAATTCAACGCTTTAGAATATAGTCTTAATACGAGAGTATAGAGACATTGCTATTTTATTTCATTTTCTATATCTGAAATTTAAAGCTTATCTACCTATATAAAGGGTGGTCTTTTGAAGAAAGCGTAGTATAGTATAAATGACTATATTATTGATAAGAATGCATGGCCTCATGTCACTCTGGCCTCAGGCAGTTAACCGACACATTTGAAATATAACTCTCTTGTATTAGTTTTCGTAGTTAAGGTAGTTTTAAGATGGATCATGCAAAAATAGCCCTAGGACCAGGACGAGTTTCTTGACGGTTCTTTTCGGGCTTGGGTTTGGAGGAATTGGCACCTAAACTTCACCTAGTATGTAAGACTTTTCAAAGTGATCCTTGTGATTGTATTAAAAGATATATCTGTTGAATTTGTCGTGGTCGTCACTTGGGGGGCTGTTGCTTGCTTCGATGTTCAATATGTGAAAGTTGAAGATGAAACTCCATCTGTTAGATACTTGTAAATTTGGATCTTGAATTATTTTTTAAGCTATGTTTAATTCAACACAAGTGCAAAAGCTACTCTATGTATGAGACTTCAATGCCAATCTGTGATATTGAAAATCTGAAGAGAGAGAATTCATGCTGAAGTCGATACTTGTGCCAATCCTTATTCAGAAGTTTACATATGCGCTTGCGAAGCATACATACTTCTACTGTAATGTATTACAACTTTGTATGAACTAATGGGCATAGTGCAGATAATTTAAACAGATCGCTGTGTCCTCCCAGCTCATGGCTTCGCTAAATCGATGCACCAGATTACATAGAAGCCTGTTGACGTCCCCATTTGTGTAGCTTCAAGATGACCATAGTTAAAGGCGGTACAGAAAGACGCCTTCTTCCAGACCTTTCGTTTTTAATGAAAAAGTAATAATAACGCCGGACATTTAAAACAGCATCATCTAGCCTCGAAGTAAGCAGAACTTGTGTTATGCTTATGACTGATAAATTACTTATTATGATACTTACTTTTATGTTTTCTTTTTTTGTAAATACTTAAATATTATACATAGAAACACCCAGACTCGAAACAAATACTTGCAGATCATACAAACATTAATCCCACGGCAAGAATAGAACCCGCATCCTTCCGCGTCTCAGCCGGACCATGGCCCACTGCGACACAGAGGTTATCGATAATCAAGAGTTACAAATTGAGGACTGACAACATCCTTCTTTACTGCTTTTTATAGTGTTGCCAGTTATTTCGAGCCAGTGTTGTGAAAAGATTAAAGTTCTATACGTAAGTATATATTTTTTATGTTTCTCAGTTTCTCTACCTCTCATTGCTTGCACACTTGCGCAGATCAGTCAAATCAAAGACAAATCTTTTCAATTAAGATTTCCAGCGCCATGCGTGCGTTGGCCCATTCGCGGTTTCCGAGAACGATTAATTAACCCTTATTTAGTATGTTTAACGTTGTTTATGTTGTAATTGCGGTAGTTTGTTCCCTAGTAGAGTGTTGGGGTGACATTTATCTCAATAACATAGGATACAAAATGCTATGATCCACGACGCTACTCATATAGAACAGACTCTATCAGAGCGGTGGACACCGTCGGAGAATGTTCGGCAACCTTTTGAGATATGAGACGAGCCGGGATCATTGAATTTTGTTAAGTAAAAACGGTATGTTAACCACATAACAAGGGAACATGACCGATAGAGAGAAATAACTACTCAGCTTATTTTATATAATAGTAGGTGTTGCCCGCGGCTTCGCATGCGTGGTACCTACATAAACAGTAGCCTATGTCCTTCTCCAAAGTCCCATATATCTCTATACTAAAATTGAGGCGTGAAAATGTAACAAACAGACAGACAGACTCAACAACTCAACTGTTTTACATATATTTTATCTAACTAATATTATAAATCCGAAAGTAACTCTACTTTCGCATTTATGATATAAGTTAGATAAAATACATGTAAACCAGTTGAGCTATCAAAAGAACGTCTAAAACGATGTATAGATAGCTCAACTGATCCAGATCACTGCCAGACGGCAGTGTCCTCAAGCCACTTTGACATAAGGCGGCATTGCCACGTTGAATGGCTTAAGCTGTGTTCTTAAGAAGTACAGGTTTTTAGGGTTCCAAAGTCAAAGTCAAAGTCAAAAGGTAATAATAATAATAATAATAAATCTTTATTTGGAACCACAAACAATATTAATCTAAAACATAATGAAAAACGGTGATGCCCGTGGTAGTATAAATTATACTGTGTTACGCACATCAACGCCCTCCTCCGTGGTACACTCGAAATTCCAGAATACAAACAAAAAGTGACATAAGCTCGATATTTAAATGAATAAGAGAAGTTGTAGAGTATGAGTATGAGTATGAGAAATGGTATGGTATATAGTATATGTGAGTTATTAGGGTATGTGGGATGTGTTGTGACTTAATGACACAAGGCTGTTAAGAGCTTGATGTCATTAGGAACATTTGGCTACAGGAGATTGTAGGGTGATTCAAAGTGTAGGTGAGTGTGTGTGTATGTGTGTGTGTCAGTGTGTGTGTGTGTGTGTGTGTGTTTGTGTGTGTGTGTGTGGATGAATTATATTACTGCAGTTATATATTTATTATACTATGTAGTTAATGAGGTCTTTAGAATCGTCATACGATTTACATAAAAGCCATTTAAGACATTTTACTTTGCATTATATAGAGAAAGGGGATAAATATTTAGTTCTTTGTTCAGTCTGTTGTACAATGTAGAGCTTATAAACTTGTAATGTCGGCTCGCCACTGCTGTACGGCGTTTTTCAATTTGGCAAACTCTGTTCTTCTCCTAGAGACAACAAGAGATGAGTCATATGCCAGTTCGGAATGTTTACGGAGTGTTGTATTTAAAATAAAGAGTAGACGAACATTGGAAACTTGAGAGAGTGAATATAATTCGTTTGTAGGAAATCTAAATAGTTTATTTTGCATTACTTTTAGCACGGCCCTTTGGGCTCTTTCAATTTTAAGCATATGGGTTTTGGTAGATCCACCCCAAGCAGTAATGCAGTAGGATAGATTTGATTGACCAAGAGCGTAGTAGACAGATTTTAACGAATGGAGATCGAGAATATTACGTAGAGATGTAAACACAAAAGTAAGTTTTCTAATCCTAGATGTAGTGGATTTAATTTGTGGTTTCCAAATTAAAGCTTTATCTATCGCAACCCCAAGATACTTCACAAATGCCGAACCTTCTAAAACCGGGCAAGTACAAAAGCTGGTATTTGGTTGACTTGGTACAAAAGTAGAGCATCCAACCACTGCATTACGCATTTTAAAGCATACTCTGAGTTGACTTTGGCCTCTTGCCAGTTTAGGGCATGAATTAAAAGAACTGTATCGTCTGCGTATGCTATGATTTTGCACTTGGAAAGAGGCATGTTACACAAATCATTGATGTAAATAAGAAACAGGTATTATTCAATACATTAATAATCACTTTGTACCGTCCTAGGTTCACATGTTTACATGCTAGGTGAATTTAGGTGCCAATTGCTCCTAACCCAAGCCCGAGAAGAACTGGCAAAAAACTCGTCCTCGTCCTAGCGCTTTTTTGCATGGTCCATCTTATAACTACCTTAACTAAGAAAAACTAATACAAGAGAGTCTATACGTTTCAAATGTGTCGGTTAACTGTCTGAAGGCAGAGCAACATAAGGCCATGCATTTTTATCAGTATCAGTATAGACTTTGTCCAGCCCACAAAGTCCACAAGTAACCCTTATAGTAAACCCGTCACTTCACAGAAAAATCATCCTAGTGGTGTAAAGGCAGAAAGGAACGCGATAGTACATACTAACAAGTCTTTACGACGATCTCCCGGGAGTCCCCAAATATTATCAAATACCTTCTGTCTTTTTTCAAATTCAATATTTTCAGGTATTTCTATTTTTTTTCCAATGCTTAGAATAGGTTTGGTTGAATAGATTTAGGTTTAATAATTTTACCACCACTTCGCTCATATTCCTGTCCAGCAATTCTTTTTTGTTACCGTTCTCTTCTAATATCTATTTTTTTTGTTTTCAAGCCTTTTTCTACAACACTTCGTTAATGCCATCCATACTTGTATATAGCTTTTTAGATTTTGTCTTTATATTTCGTTTTTTCTTCGTGTTTGCTGTTTTTTAAACTACTTCCTCTCAGAAGAAGATTTAGATTCTAACCATTTAGCTGAAATTGTAACTTCTTCACAATTGATAAAAGTTGAGTAATTATTTTTATCTGATATGTAATCAATGTACTTACATTAGTGGTACATTAATGTTTACGACATCTCTGTGGATTTATAGTTTTTGATCCGCCAGATTCAGAGCATCCCACAATGGTAGAACTTGAAGAATTGGCACTTACTTCGATGTTGCTAGCAGTATATATTTCTGGTGTAGTCTATCCATCTTCAGTGTTTTTAGCTGTTTGTTTTTGGGCGTTACATGCAGTAATCGTTTCCGGTATAGTCAAATTAACCTCCATGTTTGTAAGTTCTTTATTTGGTCAATTTTCTATAGACATCTATTTGGACTACAGAATAATCATCTGCATTTGGATCTATCTGGAGAACTGTATTCCAGATAGATCTGCAGGTACAATTTCCAAGGTAGGACCCAATGAGCCACAACCAATTTTATCTATTAGTTGATCATCATTTGTTGGGCCAGTTTTCTCAGAGTTATTGCCAGCAGCATGAGTCTCAGAAGTACATGCAACGGATGTCATTAAATTGCCTTCCTATGAAAGTGTATCACCCTGAAAAGTTATAATAAAAATAATAATATTTATGTACCTATTACACATTGACATATTTGTTTACTAAGTATAAAAACATACCGGTTCATTAAAATCAAATTATTACGGACTTTGTCCAATTGTTGTAGATTTTCATCTTTATTATTGTAAGTATGAGTATATCCTCGATATCTTGGCCCCTAAAAATTACGATTTTATTAGAAGTTGTTTCTATTAATTACGACTGAAAGAATAAATACTTTAATTATTAAATGAAACAGTTACATTACCAAGGTCAAATCCCTGCTATCTACACCGGCGTTTGACAAAGCTCGCTTAATGATGTTATCTACCAGCTCTTTTCGATGAATTATGAATCTAAAACAATAAATTTAAATCAATACAAAATGCGCATAATAAATAATCTAACACATAAAACCTTTACATAGCACTTACCAAGTAAACTTCAAGCTACGCGATGAAGCACTATGTCCGATGCGCGTGAGTGTGCAGGTAGCGAGCGACAGTTCGATGAAGACTAAATAATTATTTTGTTACCAACAGCCACTCAAAATCTGCTTTAGAGTGCAGATAAGCGACAAAACAAAATCCGTACATCATGGATAAGCTCAGTTTTATACAAATTTCATTTCAGATATAGTTATCTAAGTAACATAAACAGTAAAAAAAACAGTAGGTAAAAAAATACCAAACGACAAAATATATCCTTTTTAGGTAGGTAAATATTACTACATTACGTTTTTGAGTCCATTGTATTTAGGTAAAAAGAACTAAATAAAAATGAATACATCATTAAGGTGTGTTAAAAAGTCTTAAATAACGAGAAAAAAATCATTCAATCAGGTAAAATTTCTTAAGCAATGTTTATACCCAAGGTACCGCAAGGCAAAAAATACCTTATGTTTAAAATCATTGTTTCGAGTACAGGCAAAAATTACTAAGTGTAAAAAGTTAAAATCTGATACATACTAAGTAAAAGATATATATATATATATATATATATATAAATAAATCGGTGAAATTATAGTCGTTTGGACGTTGAAAACTAAAAAAATGAGTGTTTTTTTAGAGTTACCAAGCGACAACAAACTTCGTCCTAGCGGCATTAGAGTAGGACCAATCGACGCAGATTTTTTTCTGATTTCAATGATATATATATAACTCAATATCGCCAAAATGTCGCTTGGTAATTATTGCCTTTCAAGCGTCGATATGTAAAATTGAGGTTATTTTTTTATTTTATTTTTCTACCCTATAGGTATATCATTATAGGTATTTTAAAAATATTAGATGGTCTATAATAATAATAATAATTAAAAAATATTGGTGGACAATACACACAACACCATCAAGCCCCAAACTAAGCATAGCTTGTATTATGGTGACCAGATGACTGATAAAATACTTATAAGTATATTTGTAAATACATACTTATGATATTTTAAAACCCAGACACGGTGCAAACACCTTTGTTCATCACACAAATGTTTATCCTGGGAAGGAATCGACCCTCGACCTACAGCGCAGAAGGCAAAGCTACTACCAACTGACCTGACGGGCCTGTCTTACTTATAATACCTTTTTTGATACAGAAATTTGTTTGAAAATTTGAAGTGACCATATTTGATGGCAATCAGTGCCGTCTTTCCCCGTCCCCTACCCCTACACATTTGTATATTTTTATTTTGCAGGTTAAGTAACCAACCCAAAGCTTTGAAACGTTAAGCTACCCCGGAATTGAAATAACAATAGCTGGTCGTAATTAGGTTATGGGCCCAGGCGGGTCCGAACGGCTCCGCCTCTAATGTTCCATCCACCAATCTCAAGACTCCATAGCCTGTATCCATACCCACACAAGTGTTTTGCTATTTTTTGCTTGGTTTTTTCATAGCGAAATTTGTTTAGATATCAACAATGTACTCAGACACACCAGTCATTGTTAACGTAGATTTTTTTAATGGCCAACTTATGTAGGTTTAAATTGCTTTCAAAAAGTATTTATTGAATCTGCAGAAAACTGGGTTGTCTGGTACCCACACATATGATGCGCCCTTCGATCGTTGATGGGCCTGTGTATTGTTCGGTAAACAAAAAATACCATTAAAAAATTACATATTGATCCATTTAAAAAAACAATTCGATAAAGAATTTTGACGACTTCTAGTGGGCCAAGATTCAGCTGAGGAGCAGAGGTTGCGTGTTCGATTCCCGCCGCAGGACAAACGTTTGTATGATCTGCAAGTATTTATCTTGGGTCTGGGTGTTTCCATGTATAATATGCATGTATTTACAAAAGAAATATATATAAGTAGTATATCAGTCATGTGGTATTCATAACACAAGCTCTGCTTACCTTGGGGTCAGATGATGCTGTTTTAAAGTCCAGCATTATTTATTATTATTATTATTATTTACAAAAATAATAACAGAAATGTACAGAATAATATACAATAACATAAAATACATGTGCAACAGTTAAGATATCTATGGACCGTTTAACGTTACGAATGTTAATAAAAGAATTTATTTTCAGGGAATAGAACCGCCCTCCGCGTTTTCAAAATTATTTCATGGCATCTGGTAGATACATTGCGTGACCCAAGAGCTGGCTCCTCCTGCGTATTAGCATTGCCATTCAACGTTCCAATGCCGCCAGTATCCTGCCCTCTGTGATCTGGATCAGTTGAGCTATCAATAGATCGTTTTAAACGGTCCTTAGATAGCTCAACTGTTTCACATGTATTTTATATCCCTATATATAAAAATCTTGTGTCACAGTTTTCGTGTTTATACTCCTCCGAAACAGCTTGACCGGTTTTGATGAAATTTTATATAAATTTTATTTTTATATTTTCAGTAGGTCTGAGAATAGGCTTATAACTAATTTTTATACCCCTAAGTGTTAAGGGTGGCTCACCCCAAAAATTTTTTTTATGTTCAATAAGGCAAAACAACGTTTGCCGGGTCAGCTAGTTATTGTATATTATTCTGTACATTTCTGTAATTATTTTTGTAAATAAATAGTAATTTACAAAAATAATTGCATTATGTAGATGTCTGTCTTTGCCAATGACTGACCATCACTGACCTCTAATCATCTGGTTCTTTGTATCAATGTGTACATAAAGGACGATTATGATTATTTTTAGCCGTTTTGCGAAGTAAACATTGAGCTTTTATATTAATTATTTTTAGCCGATTTGCGAAGTAAACATTGAGCTTTTATTTTAATTATTTTAAGCCGTTTTGCGAAGTAAACATTGAGCTTTTATATTAATTATTTTTCCCGAGTTATTTCTGGTTTTATTTGTAATGTTGGTGATTTTATTAAAATAAAGCTAGAGTTATTGACTCGGGTGTGAATAATTGGATTGAAAGTTTTGTGTTTCGTGTCATTCGAGTAAAAATAATCCGTGAACATTTTATAAAGAGACACCAATTTTTATAAAACGACGAACGACAACATACGACTTTGTGACGTCTTACCATAAACAATCTAAACACTTGACATTTGCGAAATTGACATTATAAGACACATGGCATTATAAAGAAGAAGAAGAAAGACGTTTTAACCGACTGGTTATGGTAACCACTTGTGGAAGTTTCTTGGGTACGATTAGATCATTGATTGCAGTGGCTTTTCATCGATCATTTGTGTTCGGATGATGAAGTGAATTTGCAGTAGCTATCTGTGGATGATAGAGCTATTGAGATTTATTATTGAGGTACTAGTATGTATATTTGATTGAATACTACACTATTATTGATATTTAGACCATCGGCATAAAACTGTGCTTTTTGAAGTGATAACTTCTTATGCGAGGGTAAACCGCTTCGTTACGTAACGCGTAAAACTATTTATTTACACAATCAATTACATTAATGAGTTAAGCTATCTAAATATCGTTTTAAACGGTTAGATTGCTCAACTATTGTATTTTATATTATTGTATATTATTCTGTACATTATTGTAATTATTTCTGTAAATAAACTAATACTTAGGTTTATTAAAAATTACAGATATGTACCATAATATAAAATACATGTGAATCAGTTGAGCTATCTATGGATCGTTGAAAACGTTCTATAGATAGCACAACTGATCCAGGTCACTGCCAGAGTTTAGCGGTCGAAAGGCACTTAGGCGGCATTGCCAATTACTTAAATTGATCAAATAAAATGGTAGTAGAAATTTAACGCAGCGCCATCTAGTCTCAATTTAAGCAACTCTCTTACTATGGGAATGGGATCGGATATTGTTTTGGATGTTAACGGGTATTTATCACTTGCTATCTTTTAATTTATTCCCGACAATATATTAATATCGCGAAAGGTTAAAAGTATACTATGGGAAAAAGAATAAAAAAGAACCTACTGAATTATTAACATCAAAGGATTGTATGGACACACAACAATCTATAGACTCAGCTAACAATCACTTTGCTACGATTGGTTAACGGTTTGCAGACCAAATTCTCTCAAGGACAAACACTTGTGAAGATGACCTAACAAATGCCGTTCGTGTCCATAATTCCCCCGTTAATTCCTTTTTTATAAGTCCTACAGATTATGAAGAAATTGATAAACTTATTATCAATTTGAAAAATGATAAAGCTCCAGGAGTGGATGGCTTTGGCAACGCCCACATCAAATTTATAAAGAATGAAATCATCCCGCCGCTTACGCACGTACTAAACCTGTCTTTCTTGTGGCATTTTCCCTCATGACTGGAAAATCGCATTAGTAACACCTATATATAAAAGTGGATCAAAAGTTTTAGTTGACAATTACAGACCGATCTCCCTTTTCAAAACTACTCGAAAGCTTGGTTACTAAACGTTTGATTAATTTCCTAGAATCCAATAATCTACTTTCTCCCAAACAATATGGTTTTCGTAAAGGTAAAAACACGGAAGATGCGGTTACGTTCTTGATTAATGGAGTGTCATCACACCTGGATTGCGGGAGGTCCGGTCTTGGTATTTTTTTGGACCTGGCCAAGGCCTTTGACACTGTCTCCGTTCCTATACTTGTTCGAAAATTGAAAGGCCTAGGAGTTCGGGGTGTTGCCTTAAACTGGTTTCGAAGTTACTTGCCGGATCGCAGACAGTGCGTAAGGATTGGCTGGATGACAAGTAAATTGCAGTCAATTCATTTCGGCGTACCACAGGGCAGTATTCTAGGCCCCACATTATTTTTGCTAAACATACATGACATTCACGACGTTCCAATTCCTAATGCATACATAGTGTGCTACGCAGATGATACTGCAGTGATTTTCATGGACCCTCATGGCCGAAAGTGAATTCACTTGCCGAACGTGGAATGACACTCATTAGTACATGGCTCCAGCAGAATCTTCTTACACTCAACACTCAAAAAACCATGTACTTGAGCTTTCATAAGACCGCGGCTTCAGCCCCAGATACTAATGCAAACATTAAGGTTCACAACAATGCTAGCCCATGCCTAAACAGTTGCATGTGTGAGTCACTTACGCGATCTCATATTGACCAAAATCTATCGTTTAAACCTCATATAGAGTTTCTCACGGCTCGAATTAGAAAGCTCGTTAATGTTATGAGGAATCTGCGGTATGTTGCATGCATTGATACTTTAAAATCTGTATACTACGCTCTGTGTGAATCCCTTATAATTTATTGCATTACTTGTTGGGGCAGTGCAGCAAAATCTTTTATTATTCAGGAAGCCGGAAGCCTTATAGATACCCTACCACAAGTCATCATAAAGAAGCTGGAGTCCTATCTATCCGCCAACTTTTTATATTAAAAACCACAATTTCAGTGCATAAGTCGGTATCCTTGCCAGGAGCAAGGAGGAGCAAAGGAGCAAGTTTGAATACTTGTGCGATCGTAGAGTCTACAGACTAAATACTCCTGCTGTTAAGACAAAATTTGCACAACGCGTAGGTAACTTCATAAAAATACATGTGTATAATCAGGTTGTGAAATATTGCGACATCAAAAACCTAAACCTAGTGAAGGCCAAGCTTAGTATTCGTAAATGGCTTTCTACATTATCTTACGATGCTACAGAAGACATACTACACACCATTATAAAATGATTCATTATCACATCACTATTATACGTACCTATAAATTTATTCATTTTTTTTTATTTCATTTTATTTTAAATTAAATTAAATAAATAGCTTATTTTTTTTAGTTTGAAAAACTAAAAAGAAAACGACTTCATTGAATGAAATTTGAGTCTATAGTACATTTTTAGTGGAAAGTAGATGTATTTTATTTATGCATATATAAAATGGGTAGGCCAACTAAACGCACTGCTCTGAGACAGCGAGGTTTCGGAGTAAACGAAAATATCATCGATGTACACAATTTTTAGATTTTTGTTGATTTCTTATAAAACCGATCTACCGATTTCGAAAAAAATTAAATGGGAACACTAGTATACCCTTTGAAACAAAAAAATAGGGTTCAGTAGGGCGATTATGGAACTCTAATTACAATCAATGTCCATCAATAATGATTGAAATTACCCCGAAAAATGATAAACATTGATTGTAATTAGAGTTCCATAATCGCCCTACAGGCGTATTTGAGTAATCGGTGAACATACATAAAAAAAAAGATTTTGACGAATTGAAAGCCCCCTCCTTTTTTTGAAGTCAATGAATAGAGTTTTAGAGAAGAAGTAATGTTAATTGAAAGGTATAGGTATAGTATAGGTTTTGAATATGAATGGATATAAAAGTAGTAAAAAATCGAGAAAAATATGAATCGACTGTGTAAATGAATGCAAAAGGGTTAGAAAGAAGTCTATACGAAGTGTCAGATGAGAAGGGAGAATAGAGAAAAATAACCTGCTATGCTGACCATACCTGGTGGGATAAGGACAGAGATATAATGAAATTGAGTGATAAGCTTCTGAGTCATGTCTAGCCTATTATTGGCAGCGCGGTTAGTCGCTCAGTTTTTTAAGGATTACGTAATCACCGGTAACATGTTATCGTGAGATGGAACTGAGCATGGCGAATCTATAAATTACATTTGACGACCTCTGTGGCGCAGTGGGCTAAGGTCCAGCTGCGGTTGCGGGTTCGATTCCCACCGCGGGCCAAATATTTGTATGATCTGCAAGTATTTGTTTCGGTTCTGGGTGTTTCTATGTATAATATGTATGTATTTACAAAAAAAAACAAGAAGTATATAAGTAATATATCAGTCATATGGTACCCATAACACAAGCTCTGCTTACTTTGGGGCCAGATGATGCTGTTGGAGATGTCCGGGATTATTTATTTATGTATTAAAAATACCGTATGATTTTAATTTAAACTAAGTATCCACCCGCCATTTTTCGTACGAACGTATAAAATCATCTCCAATTTATTAGTATCATAATGATTTCCTTTTAAGTCAGTTTCCTGTGAGTCTAATCCGACATTTAACTAGTAGCAATACAAAACAATAAATTAATAAAAATATATTTCGCTCGTGGGAATCAATTTATGCATAAACGTTAGCAAATTAATTTAACCAATATTAATAAATTTCGAATCACTTTGTGCGTGTTGGCATGCGCTTGCGCACGCTGGTTGATCATATCGCCTTCCGGCCATCATTTGTCACCTGCTCGGCCAGTAGGATTATCGTTATTTAGCCAATCAATTATAAAGTCAATCTATATTTTATATACCTATCATAAAAATAATAATAGACTGACTGATTGGCTGACAGTCAACACACAGCCTGAGACTATCGTCCGTGGTATTTGCTTCCGCTATATCTTTCATATCCTGCCAAGATTTGCACACAGACTTCAATGGCTTCATGAACCCCAGTTTTCCCAGGAGAAGCCATTTTGAGTTCCTATTCAAAATACCATAGTACCTATCTTTACTCTTTTTCTTTTTTCGCGTCACTAGTACCTTCGAACCTGTGTTGAATAATAAAATAATAAATAATAATAAATATTAGTGGACAAATCACACAACACCATCCAGTCCCAAACTAAGCATAGTTTATATTGTGGTGACCAGTATGGCGATTATGGAACTCTTGATACAATCAATGTCTATCAGTTTCGATTATAAATAGGCATTATTTCATGGATTGGTATTACGTACGTTCAGTTTCTATTCATATGACAGCAAGTCTTACAATCAACATCAAATTTCCGTAATACCCAATTCACCTATAGTAAATGCAAGCTGTTAGTATCAATGTTATGATAGTATCAGAGTTTTATAATTGCCCGGCAGATGAATTATAGAATACTTATTTATTTATAAATACATACTTATGATATTTAAATTTTTCAGTAGTAGAGCTAAGTAGAGCTACTTTCATCTGAGCTGACAGGCCAGTCAGAATGCTTTAAAGTGCGCCTCTGAGACTCCTTTCGTGCACTTGGTAGATGTTTTAAGCTTTTTAGGTTCCATGCTGGTCGCTTCATGGTGTTTTCCTTCACCGTTTGAGGGGCGCAAATAATTTATTTAAACCGTAAAATCCATTAGTGTTCGACCGGGTTTGAGCTTACGACGACTAGACCACATCTCTCTACTACCTATAAGTTAGTGGAACTCATCGGGAATTTATTCACATCATCTAATAATGTCCTCTTTCATGTTAGAACTATTTTAAATTTTCTTACAAGTTGTTCTGTTACAGACCTGGTAATTTTGAACGTCTGAACAAATCTAAACCAAAGTCAATACGTTATTTTCGACATATTTCGTACCGTGATTAGCGCACTATAACGGAAACGATTTAGCTCTAATTTGGATTATACGTGTATCAAACGTTGCGGGATCGCATTGTTTTTGTCAGTGCTTTCTTACGAACGTTTTTCAAGAATAGCGTAGTACCATTTTGACATGCAGAATAGCGATATCCAAACCTTTGCCAAAACCAATCCGTTCAATGGAAATTACGTTGTAAATAGAGCGATCGCCCTACTGCTTCTGATAACATCTTATATTATTTTTATTTATGTAACGCATGAAATTTAAGTAACAATGCAAATTAGTATGCAAAAATAAAAACAAAACAGATAGATTTTTATGTTTTTTATATAGATACCAACAAACTAATGCTAATGTTACCTAAAGCACAGAAATACCGAAGAATCTCTCGATCCCATTCAGGGACATAATTATCTACAGCTTAGGCTGTATTGTCAGAGATTATTTAAATTAAACTGCAGTTGACCGTCATCAGGACCCGAATGTATTTCCACTCCAGGCTAAGCACATCTTCACGCTCATCAAACCCATCATTCAACACCTGTCCGAAATTCAATACTTTTTATGGTGGCAACCCAACCCGCGCTGTCACGGTGCGTTACAACACAATACACCTTTTGATCCGCAGTCGGCTGAGGCGGTTACAATGCGTCACCTGGGATAGGCGTATGTCACTTTTTATCATTATCATCATCAACAGCCAGAATCCTTTAGGCACTATAAGAATGTGTAATGCTCATCTACACTCGAAAAAATACACGATTTAAATCATTATCATCAGCGAAACCCTCTCTATAAAGCTTCTGTAGCCCGCGGCTTCACATTTGTAGTAACTATTATACATAAAAGGTCACCTAACTATGTCCGTCTTCAAGATTTAATCTAACACTTTACCTATTGTTTTTAACTGACTTCAAAGAAGGAGGTAATTTTCAATTCTGTGGTATTTTTTTTACCATAGAAATTTAATCAAAATCGGTTCAGTAGTTTGGTTTTTAAATCAAAAGCTGGAAAAAATATTTCATCCAAGTTTTGTATATTTTATAAAAATAAAGTCAGTTTTCATTTTAGTTTTTAAAACGTTATTATTGTTTTTATGTAGGTATGGATGTCTAAGAGGCAACATACGAAAAAAAACACGATTCATTCTTTAATTTCTTTCTATAACTTTCTCGCACTCTTTGGTCCAAGGACCTACCAACGCTGCGCCACAGACTTGGAAACCGCTGAAGGAAAAGGGTTCTTGAATTGCAACCACGAGCAGTAGGGCGATTATGGAACTCTTGATACAATCAATGTCCATCAGTTTCGATTAGCAATCAGCATCAATGTCTATCAATTTCGATTAGCAATAGGCAATATTTCAATCAATCATATGCGATGTATTTAAATGCTTAGTACGCTAAACAAGGTTCCTACCACAATCGTACTTTGTAAATTGGTCGAGTTATAGTTTGACACCAACTTCACATTGTAACTAGCGATAGAAGCCGATAGAAATCGCAGCGATCCGTAATACCAATTCATCCAATAGTAACTGAGAGCTATTAGTAAAAATGTTTTGATAGTATGAAAGTTCCATAATCGCCCCTCAGGAAGATATAAACTGGCAATTGTTAAGTGGATTTTTGATATTATATTCACCAAATTGAGTCACGATCCATGTAAAAGTTGTTTTACATGGATGATATCATCAATATAGTACAGGGTGCTAGAGCGTATAATGCATAATTAGCAGTTGCCAGAAGCTACAATGTTTGAGTGCCACAGACACTTACTAGTGTGTATTCGTATCTGTAGAGTGGAGCTTCTGTTACTAAAGCACCATTAATATATCTGTGTCCGAGGCATTGGGTCAGGTTACATATGCGTGCCGCAGATTTTTATGAGATTTTATGGAGTTTATGTTGTGGCGGTGCTATTAAAGAGTCCAGATCTTACTAAGCAACATATTTATGAGCATTGCTGAGACCTTTAGGAAGGATCGGGGACTGAGAATGAGTCAGGAATTAGAGCAACAAACATGGTTTAACGTTTGCCCATTTAGATGGGTTTTTGTAACTTTTGCCCTTTGTCTTTAATAATATGAATGAAACAGGACCTTGACTGGAAGGCAGTATTTCTGAATAAAATTCAGAAGCAGATCAGAGCTAAGCATAATGCATATTTGACAGCATTTATTTCAGATGTATTCAGAAAATCTATGCTTACTCGTAGTTCTCGATCTGAGTTTGAATTTTGTTTTGAAATACGGGTCTTAGAGAAGTATTGTCAGGACTAAATGTTAATCTGAGGAAGTCATTTTCGTGTTTCGCTACATGTAAAGATATGATGAATGCCTTCTAGCGGCCAAAGGCCACTTTCATCCAAATTATCAATTTCTTATTTCAAGGTAAATGTGACCCTTCAAGTTGTTATCGGAATATAATACACGAATGATAATTTGTCAAACTCTGTGACGCTGTGGGAAGGCTCATCTGTGACACAGAAGGCTGACGGGCTGTGACGGGTTTGAATCCCGCTGTGAGACAAATGTTTAAATTATCTGCAAATAATTGTCTCGGGCTTGGATGATTTTCTATGTATAATATGTATGAATTTACAAAAAAAAATGTATATCAGTGATGTGGTTCCCATAACACAAGCTCTGCTAGATGAACCTATGTGAAATGTCCAGCATTGTTAATGTTATATTAAAATAGTAACTCGACGAACCACAGCAAACGATTCAGCACGAGCCGCACATTCCCAACTTCTGAGCCTACATTACTCAGGCTACCGTCCTAACGGCATCAAATGGTAATAGGGCATTAAAATACCAAATCGTAACATTCTGGCTTTTGTGCTATAATAATGCATTTAAGCAGCAAGAAATACGGAGGTTCCTGGGCAGCCTTACGTTTGGCCACGAGTTTAGCTCAGCGTGTGCTGATAGATTAAACCGTTCAGACGTGCAGACGTCAGGATAGTGCAGCAGCACGAAATAGTTTCTCAAGGGATTTAACAAGAGCCATTTTCTTTTGGCCTACGGAGAGATCAAATTGTATAGAAATGACTCTAGCTGGTGATATATCACGTGACTGCAGCGTGACTGCTACTGTCATTTCCATTAAAAGAGTGCAATAGAGTTAGCTTGAAGGAAAATTAAGCGTGAGGTCATGTCTCGATCCCCTGTTCTGTATGGTATGAACAACATACTGCATCCTTTATCTCTATTATTGGACTGTTTCATAGAGTTTTGGAAGTCTAGTGATAGTAGCCTTTAACCCATAGGTCGTAGGTTCAGGTCCGATCGTGCACCAATTGTTTTTTACCAGTGCTCTCCAGCGGCGAAGGAAAACTTCGTGAGGAATCCAGCAATTGCATGTAAAAAGTAACCAAAAAAGTTTGAAGACATACCAAGTGCACGAAAGGGCTCCATGAGTTCATATCGCCATTTACACTTTAATCCTTTCACCACACTGGTTAAAAATAGCATGTGACACGATAAAAAGAATCGTGTCGGATAGTGTAAAGCACCTTCCATCAAAAATCTTCACTTTATCAGGCCATAATCTGTGCTGTAATTATTACTCCTTCTTAATGGACCACTCAATGTCCCCAATAAGTAACATCAAGCCCAATCTTGACCACATTCCACGTTTATTACCCCTAATGAAAATGTCTGTCCATTACAATTAGACAGGTCATCTTCTGGAAGGGCACGATGAAACGAATAATGTGATAGTTTATCGAGATTTATAGTGAAATCCCAACCATCGCTCAAACTCAATAGGTAGTTTATAAAGAGTAAGGGCATAAATCAAGCTTATATCACCATTAAAATACGTTTAACTCCTCAATAGCAGTTCTGTGCAATACCTCGCGTTAGGAAGCTGGTACTACAACAATTATTGAGTCTGAGGATCGAGTCGTGGGAGCGAAGTAATTTTACTTTTATCTCGAGCTTTTTGCGGTAAAAAGCTCGACAGGTTGCGCGGGCGCGGGCGGCAGTCTGCGCAGGCCGCTCGTAGCCGCACCACGCATGCGCGCTCACACGCCACGCCACTGGCCCGTTTGAACCAAACCGCCGAATTCGCGCGCGAGTGCAATTACGTGTTCATGTGTGTGTGCTGTACCGATTTGTGATTCTGTGCATGTCAGTGAAATGGATGTATTGAGCTCATGCCTGCAGCTCCTGCATGAGATAAATCTTGGTGCGTTGACCGGGAGCCGTGCAGTTCTACGCCCGGATTGTATTTAAACGGTAACTATTCGATGCACAATTATTTACTAGTAAGTACAATGGGAGGACCTTATCTATGTGCCGTGAGATTCGTTCTGATGATTTCTAAAAGAACAACAGCCACACCTTCTGCCGTCCAACGGCATGTTGATGAAATGGAAAGATACGGGGTGCCGGGAAAACGGCTTTGTAAACCATTCGCTTCATAAAAACCTTGATTCATATGCGCAGCGGTTCAAGGTTGAGTGATCTGCGATACGACAAAGGTCACCTATCGAAACTATCGAAATAAAATCAAGCCGACATGCGACATATCACCGCATGAGTGTTCCGTCAAGGAAAGGCATCCAGCCCGTCAAACCAGCCTGCGGAATTTCATACTGCCTCTGCCACCAGGCATTCCAAGAATAAGAAATGGCTCAGATGTATTTTTTTTAAATATGATAATTGTTTTGACTGCAACCAGCAATAAGCTATTCTTCAAATCATTGATTGATTGTTTGGGAACTACGATGATAACCACCCAGATGATACGATGACAGACTCGCATATATTATACGCACGTTAAACTTATAGTAATAATAATACTGGACATTTCACACAGCATCATCTAGCCCCAAAGTAAGCAGAGCTTGTTTTATATGAATCACATGACTGATATATTACTTAAATACTTCTTTTTTGTAAACGCAACAGAAAAATACCCAGACCCGAGACAAATGTTTGCAGATCATTCAATCATTTCCCGCGGCGAGAATTCGTATGGATAGGTATCGAAAGCATTTGTTTAATGGTCAGTCTGCTGAAAACTATACTATTGTTTTATTAGGTAATGGGCCCAGAAAGTACACATCAAGTTCTTCTTATCGTGTCGTGTAGTTATTTCTAACCGGTGTGGTGAAAGGATTAAAGTGCGCCGTAGAGGCTCCTTTCGTGCACTTAGGTAAGCATTAATGTAAGCTCTCTCGCTTGCCGACAGGACCCGCAGGAAAGACGAATCAGTACATGCAGTATCGGTTCGGTTGCAGGTGCATAACGGCTGGCACCGAGCTGGGCTTGTTTCAAGTTTTCCTTCTCCTTCCTTTCTATTGCTAGCTCTTCTGTTAGTCAGCAGGGGGACTAACCCCCAATAATTTGAAGACTATCGCAGTCGTCTCCATCATTAGTCTCCAAGCAGCACTCATCTGAGATCAGTTCCACGTAGAAATCCTTATTTGAAGTGTTATATAATTCAGCGAAAATTACTCGTACCAACCCAATTTTTTAGTCAGATGCGGGTGCTGAGTCATTTTTGATGATCCTCAACTGAACGTTATAGAGTATAGCGGATGCTAAAAGTAAAAAACTTATAAAATAAAATGTATTTTTGTAAAAAATCACCTGAAGGGATGACAGGTGTCCTGTCATACTTTGCTCACCTAGTATGTGTAGTATATCCGTGATGATGTTAGAAGATGAACAATTTCAGCGTCAAATTTTAAGAAGAATTAAATTTAAAATTAAAGCATAGTTTTAGTTAAGAGTTCTCAGACTCGCAAAAAACTTTGATTGGATTATTTTATTGCGCACTCAGCATTTTACGAGAATAATTTTTGTTTTGTTGAATACCATCTACAATAAACAAAGATTATAGCAAGACCCGCAACAATTTATTTGAATTACATGGTGTAGCTCAGCTGGTAATGATACTAAGCAATTCTCCACGCAAATGCAGTACTAACGTAAGGTGCTTCGCATACTAATACCTAGGGTATTTCTACGAAACCTTACGTTGTTTGCTCCAATCCAAAAGATGCTCCATGATGTTCCACTTGATTGCCCTTTGTGCCCTAACACTTGCATAACCTACTAAACAGCACATAAAATAACGTGGACGTGGCAATGTTTTTTTTGAAAATTTATCAAACGGTGAATGAAAATATTTTGAGAAAGTCGGCAGGGTTATTACGTTAAAATAGCGACAGCAATAGCAATGCGGCAATAATGTTGAGTGAAATCAATCTCAAATCGTTAACTCTTATTCGGAAGCTAATACCCATTGCTTTTAACTTGCCTGTCACCTAGCCGCATGCGAAAATACAGACAGTTGAGGTATTAGATTGCAATAATTACGATTTAAAAACTAAAAAGAAAACCAACTTCATTTAAATAACAATTCGAAATTTCGTTTACTTGGATGACATATTCTTTACAACTATTTTGATTTAAAAACCAAACTACTGAACCGATTTTGATGAAATCTCTTTGGGACAAATCGGAAAGTATATCCTTTTACATAAAACAAATCAACCAAACTGAGAACTTCCTCCTATTTTGAAGTCGGTTCAAAGTGTGTTTGACAGCCGTGATTTCGCAATTCACTCCTATTGTTAGTACTTGCAAGTTACGTAATCTGGAAGCGGCACATTCTAGAACCTAAAAAAATAAAGTGTGTCATCGGTTAGCATATCTTAAGCGATGGGCTAGATATCTGTCACGCACAATACTAAATTCTGTGCAATGTATTGGAATGTGCCAAATTAATGTTTGAACGTTCCTCCGACGTCTCTTAGGCACTGTCCAAAAGATCATAGTAACTGGAAAACTGGAAATCTGGAGTGTGTGCCTGGGTATTACAGTCATGAGCATATATATATACACACACATATATACACATATACATATATACATATATATATTTATTTATTTCATAAATAATACAGTATTTCACACGGCATCATCTGGCCCCAAAGTAAGCAGTGCTTGTGTTATGGGTACCACATGACTGATATACTACTTATATAGAAACTATTTTTTGTAAATACTAACTTAAGAAACACCCAGACCCGTGACCAATACTTGCAGACCATACAAACATTTGTCCAGCGATGGGAATTAAACCCGCAACCTTCTGCGTCTTAGCCAGGACTTGGCTCACAGCAACACAGAGTTTCTTCATCAGTTGTTGTTTACTGAGACGCAAGAAGAAGTAGGAAGACGCCTTTGCTATGTACTCTACCCAAAATAGCTTAGATTAAAACATTTGCTAACCCTGGTAAAAGAGAGAGCTGTAAACCATTGGCACGGTCTCGCAGGTGTCATGCCTCTTCCGTTACTCAGTACTGTCCGGTTGTATGATTAATAGCTCCGAATAACTGCACCGAGGCACTGGTTTCACACTGAAGTGTGAAAATAGCAAGTGCTCCTCAACTAATTTGAATATAGTTGTGAAGTAAGGTTGCTGGACTTATAGCTTTCAAAATTTTTCGCTATTATTGTAGGTAACTTAGTAACCATGTATTTTGGGAAACACGAGGTTTTGAGTGCGAATTATGAACGTGAATGGTAGCGAGTATTCTATCGGTTATGTGGTCACCACAATATCTAGTCATCATTTAGTTTCGGACTAGATGATGATGTTGTGTGATTTGTCTGCCAATATTTATTGACCGAGTGAGCGCTAAGCGCGAGCGAGTGTCTCCGTTTCAGATTAGGCAAAAATGCTTTCCTATGTCTATCCGAACGGTGTTCTCCTCTACAGGTCGCATTTCTCAATCGATTCTCGTGAAGTTTTGTGAGCAGGTTCTATAACTAGGTATATAGAATTTTTTTGTCAATTCAGTTTTTGATTTTTAAAAATGGCGGAGATTATGGGGGTTGAAAACGTAAAAAATGTTATATTGTTTTTTTAAATGTTTTTAATTTTGTTATTGTCAGAAGGTTCTTATGACAGAAAAAAATAAGAAAGTTGGATAAAAAACTTGAAAATTTAAGAAAACTTAACGACGATTTTAACTTATTTTATGTAACCCTAGCGCTTTTGACTATAAACTTTTCTAATGTAACTTTATGGAGTTTGACACTACTGTCAGTTATAAATAATTATACCAATTCGAATACAATATTTATAGTTAAGACAGGACAACGTCTGTCGGTTCAGCTAGTAGCATATATATTAGGTTGGGGAAAAACTCTTTTCGCATTATAGTATGTATGAACTTGTAATAAAATCTCTTTGGCTATACTATTTGTATCTGGCTGGTTTTGGTATCATTATGATACCAAATTATGATATCATTAAAAGTTTAAATTTTAAAGAACATAATTCCAAATTCAAATAAGGAAAATGTGTGATTTTTATTTGTTTTTCGTACTGTCAAGATGAGTGAATCTAATGAAGAAATTCGATACATTTTAAAATTTTACTACAAAAAAGGTAAAAATGCAACGCAAGCCTCGAAAAAAATTTGCGATGTTTATGGACCTAGTGCAGTTTCTGTGAGAGTAGCACAAATTTGGTTTAAGCGTTTTCAATCCGGAAATTTTGATGCCAAAGATGCACATCGCTCTGGTCGCCCCCTATTACGGATAAAATGGATGCCATTTTTGAAAAAGTGGAGCAAGATCGGCATATCAGTAGTTACGACGTAGCTGAAGAACTGGGAATTGACCACAAAACAGTTTTGGCGCATTTGAAAAAAACTGGGTACACAACACAAGCTCGATATTTGGGTACCTCTCGAGCTCACTGAAAGAAACCTAATGAACCGTGTACTCATTTGTGATTCTTTATTACGAGGTAATGAAACCAAACCATTTTTGAAGAAGCTGGGGATGAAAAGTGGATCACGTACGACAAGAACGTGCGAAAAAGGTCGTGGTCAAAGGCCGGTCAGGCTTCATAGACTGTGGCGAAACCCGGGTTAACTCGCAACAAGGTGATGCTGTGTGTGTGGTGGGATTGGAAGGGCATTATTCATTATGAGCTGTTACCACCAGGCAGGACCATCGATTCTGAACTCTACTGCGAACTGATGAGATTAAGGCAAGAAGTTGAAAGAAAGCGGCCGGAATTAATCAACAGAAGGGGTGTGGTTTTTCATCACGATAACGCTAGACCTCACACATCTTTAGCCACTCAGCAAAAATTAAGAGAGTTTGGCTGGTAGGTGTTAATGCATCCGCCGTATAGTACCTACATACTTTAGTTAAATGTAAATAATGTATATTAAAAAATGTTTTGAATTTTCTTAAAAAATGCGAAGAAACTTTTTCCCCAACCTATTATATATATATTTTATTATAAGCTTACAACTTTGCTTGTTTTGGGGCTATTAATGTGTTAAAATATATATAAATGGGTCCTAACATATTTACATTAAAAAATATGTAATAATTAATTACAAATACATTTTATTCAGAATTATATACCTAACTCATTTCACTGAGTTATTAATATATTTATGTGATTTTTTTACTCAGATCCAAGGGTTAAATGCATGTATTTATTTAACTTATAACTTAATGTTGTAAAAATAAGCTCTTGGCTCATGCGATGTTCCGATCAGACGCATAATGTTTAATATTATTGTACATCATTCTGTACATATCTCTTATTATTTTGAAGTAAAAGTACTGTTTTAAATTTAATGGCATCAATATTATGTAATCAAGATTCAAAGTGAAATAACTTCCTACAAATATGGCCCTTCTCAGCATGCCCATTACGCCATAAAGCGGCACTTTGAACAAGTTGCCTATAGGATAACTAGTATTATAGTATTGTCATTACAGCGGTACCGTCATATACCGTCTTAATAATATAATTATATAATAACTTTAAGAACATAACATTTTAGATATGGTTACAAATACAAATGCTACGGCTACTGTAAAATATGTCTTACAAACAGCAGTCTTACCGGCATATGGCGATATCTTCCAGACGACCTTTAACAATACTAAATTTATTCTAGAAGGTATCGCAGTTGTCGATAAACCAACTACGAAACTTGTAGTTGGTTTATCGATATTTCGATAAATTACAAGTTTCGTATTCGCCGCCAGCGTGTTGGGTATTCGCCAGCCCCCGAACTAATTGGAGACTGTATCTCGGGGCTTAGATTATACCCTCAGTCAGTGGGTATAGTGGGTCAGTGGAGATAAATAAATAATCCCAGATATTTCCCACAGCATCATCAGGCCTCAAAGTAAGCAGAGCTTGTGTTATGGGTACCACGTGACTGATATACTACTTATATACGTTTTTGTAAATACATACATATTATACATAGAAACACCCAGACCCGAAACAAATTCTTGCAGGTCATACAAACATTTGTACCGCGGCGGGAATCGAATCCGTAACCTCCTGCGTCTCAGCCGGACCTTAGCCCATTGATGAGCTCCATGTAAACTTCTTTAACGTTAGCATGAAGACGGCACCGCTATCATCAAACCCTAGCTATAGAGACGGTGTTGTAATAAAGGAGCGCTGTTATGGCATCTATTACTGCAATGAGCAGTGATCCCATGTCTTTACTCACAGCGCAATGATCAATCAGGACGTCCACAGGCTACAAAGATCAGTGGTCATCAGGGAATATGATAGGGACGAGTGGGAAGTGCAAATCCACTTATCCACTTACAAATGCAAAACTTCAGAAAACGAAAATCGGTTGTAGACAGAATTAACTAATGTCTTCTTTGTTTTTATTTATTCTGCAATTTACTTTTCTGTTTGTACTGATTGTGTGCTTGAGTAACAAATAAATGAGTATCTCTGTCTATGTCTACACGTAGAGTTGTCTTGTCTTACCAGTAAAATGATAATCGGTTCGTGGGTCGTCTTGCCACTTTAACCAAGAAAAAAAACTGTTTCTAGAGATAATCAGTCTGTATAGTTTGTTTGTATATGTCTCATCACTCTAACAAAAAAAATATAACAGTGATTTGTGTAGAGTTGTCTTGTCATGTCACTCGAACCAGCAAAATGATATTCGTTTTGTAGAGTTCTCCGTCACTCTAACCAGGAAAATGATTATTAGTTCGTGGGTTGTCTCGTCACTCTAAGGAAATTATAATCATTTTCAGAATCAGTTAATCAGTCTAACCAGGAAAATTATATTCAGTTCAAAAGTTGTCTTGTCACTCTAACCAGCAAACTGATAACGAGTTCGTGGGTTGTCTCCTCACTCTAACCCAGAAAATTATAATCAGGTTGTAGAGATGTCATCACACTAACAAAAAAAAATTAACATCGGTTTGTGTCGAGTTGTCTTGTTATGTAACTCGTACCACCAAAATGATATTCGTTTTGTAGAGTTGTCTGTCACTCTAACCAGGAAAATGATTATCAGTTCGTGGGTTGTCTTGTCACTCTAAGGAAATTATAATCAGTTTTTATAGTTATCTCACCAGTCTAACCAGGAAAATTTTAATCAATTTGTAGAGATGTCTCATGACTATAACAAAAAAAAATTACATTGGTTTGTGTAAAGTTGTCTTGTCACTCGAGCCAGCAAAATGATATTCGTTTTGTAGAGTTGTTGACTTGAGTTTGTAGAGTGACGGACTCTAACCAGGAAAATGATAAGCAGTCAGTGGGTTGTCTTATCACTCTAACCAGAAAAATGATAATCGGTTTGTAGAGATGTCTCGTCCCTAACTAGAAAAAAATATAATATTTTTTGGCAGCTTTATTATTGATTTCCTTCTTCAGAATTTTTCCTTTCACTTTTTGTATTTTTGATTTTTTTTAAACCTTTTACAATGAAAGTTTTATTTAATAGCCTGTGAGATTGTTTAATACTTTAGTGGTTTTGTTAACCGACTTCGTCAAAAAGGAGGAGGTTCTCAATTTGTCGGAAACTTTTTTATTTAATTTTTTTCACCAATTACTCAAAGACGCCTGAACCGATTTGGAAAATTATTTTTTTGTTTTAAAGGGTACTTTCTACTTTATACTTTCCAGGTGGTCTCATTTAAATTTTATCGAAATCGGTAGAACGGTTCATTATCATAAAAATTGTATACATCGATGATATTTTCGTTACGTGCAGTGCGTTTAGTTGGTATACCCATATTATATTTATAGACAAAATAATTTTGAAATGAAATTTTTAGTAGAAAGTACATGACTTGCCACTAAAAATTTCAAAACAAAATAATTTTATGCTTTCAAATTGTATCCTATGAAGTCAGTTTCCTTTTTAGTTTTAAAAAAGTAATTATTTATAAATTTGATTGTTCTGTTTGTTTTTCTAAACAAATAATTCTATAGGTATATCAATTCGCACTCAATTCATACGAGAATCTACTAATTGATGGAATTTACTAACGAAAAGCGTAAGCTCCCGCTTAATTAAGTCTCTCAATTTCTTTCGCATTCGCTCTGATCGCTTTTGTAAGATTGTTACTAATAAATAGTAACAGCGAATCTTGTGTTTAAACAATGTTCAAGTTGATAAGGCCGATTTTTTATGTTCCGTTTTGAAGTTGGTCATATCGATCGATTGAAGTTACACATTCTCGAATTCGAATTCCTCAATCCAACTGTGTAGAGTGACTGTGATTTTCTTTCACCTCCCTTGTTCCATGTTAAGTACAAGCTGATGAGAAGGAAGTCATGCTCTCTGATTATAGGGCTTGCTGCACTTCGTCTAGTTAATGTACTTTTTGTTCAGCTGCGCCATACGCTTAATGCTCGATACGAAATAAAAGAGTTGGTAATGAGCTATATTGATAAGTCCTTACAGTAGCTAGGGTTTGTTAAATAATAGACAAGTATTGTGGCATTTGTGTCTTCAAATTCTTTCTATAATGGCATTAGTTATGATGATAAATTTACCAAAGGTGTTTTGTTTATTGTAATGTTACAAAGAGGGGAGTAAACAAGTAGATCTAGAAATGAACCTATTAAAAACCATGCCTATGTCAATCAGCTAATGGACGAACATACAGGTAGACAACAAGACACTTTAATAGGTCTAGAAATGAATCTATCAAAACCATGCCTATGTCAATCAGCCAAATGACAAACATACAGGTAGACAACGAGACACTTCAATAGGTCTAGAAATGAATCTATCAAAACCATGCCTATGTCAATCAGCTAATGGACAAACATACAGGTAGACAACGAGACACTTCAATAGGTCTAGAAATGAACCTATCAAAACCATGCCTATGTCAATCAGCCAAATGACAAACATACAGGTAGACAACGAGACACTTCAATAGGTCTAGAAATGAACCTATCCAAACCATGCCTATGTCAATCAGCCAAATGAAAAACATACAGGTAGACAACGAGACACTTCAGTAGGTCTAGAAATGAATCTATCAAAACCATGCCTATGTCAATCAGCCATATGACAAACATACAGGTAGACAACGAGACACTTCAATAGGTCTAGAAATAAACCTATCAAAACCATGCCTATGTCAATCAGCCAAATGAAAAACATACAGGTAGACAACGAGACACTTCAGTAGGTCTAGAAATGAATCTATCAAAACCATGCCTATGTCAATCAGCCAAATGACAAACATACAGGTAGACAACGAGACACTTCAATAGGTCTAGAAATGAACCTATCAAAACCATGCCTATGTCAATCAGCCAAATGAAAACATACAGGTAGACAACGAGACACTTCAGTAGGTCTAGAAATGAATCTATCAAAACCATGCCTATGTCAATCAGCCAAATGACAAATATACAGGTTGTAACGGAGCAGAAGGTAATGCCGTTACGGTTTACAATTATTATAGTATGCTTGGGTACAAACCTTATTAATATCACGAAGGCATACATGGGTCATTCTTATCAGAACAGATTTACCAGCAATTCTATCTCAGATCTTTAATTATTGAATAAAATAGTGCGTAATTCATTACAATGTAAATAAACAAAGCATCTGTCATAACAGACTATACCATAGACGGAATATGGAAGATGTATGCAATTATCAAGGTCCGTGAGAGAAAGCTAGCAAAAAGTAATTAATACTAAGATTATACGCTATTGTATAGAAATATCTTACGACTCATAGAGTATAATAATAAATAATACTGGATTTGAATTAGTAAGATTAAATAGAATATGATTCTATAAGATAGAATAATCTATCCTTCTATTAATATATTATTGACAGAATGATTTGGGACGGGAAGATCTCTAAGGAGGTTGAATTCGAAAGGGTAAACAATTAAATAGCTATATAAAAACAATATTAAAACTAGAATAGATAAATTAAAATCTATTTATGTTAACGATATAATATATAAATCATGAAATAACTACATAAAGTTGGGAATAAATTAAAATTTTAATGAATTTAGGCCTTGATTTAGCAAAGGGGTTATTTAGCTATACCACGGAGGTTGAGACGTAAATTGAAATGGAATCGAAATTTTGAATGTGTTTGAAAATGGAAGGAAAAGAGAAAAAAGGATGAAAAAGAACATGGCGGATTTTGTCATTCGGAATAGGAGGGGCGTTAGGCAGGTCGAGCTGAACGTTTTCGGTAGAATTTTCTCTGATGGTTTCCTACAATTACATGGTGTTTTGTCGTGCGTTGTTTCTGTGATAATTTTATTGTGTGAGATACGTAACAGTTTATCCGGCCGGTAAGTCGGAAAGAAGACAAGATTCACCAAAGTAATTGTATGAGGCTCTTACACGGCATGGTCTGTGGGTCAGATGGAAACCTAGCGGTGTTATACCAAGTCTGGCTTTCCCACCCTGTTAGGAGTTCCCCCAGGACCTCTCGGAACGAGCCTGGAGCCAGATTTTACCTCTCCTGAAGATCGGCTTAATGGTTCCCTATGATTGGTTGCATTCTGTGTAAGGAAGGCAGAACCGGACTTAACAGAAGCAATCGGCATAGTCTATCTTTATCTATTTATATACTTGCACATTATATTGCCTTTAATCTACGGAAGACATCCCAGGACTTCAGTCTGTCGGAAGTAGATTGTAGCGACGTACTAGGGGTTAGGTACAAAGTCGAGGTTTACAACTCGCTGTCCCCCAATTAGCAGCTAGGTAGCTCATCATTGCACCCTGATGAGTGACATACACATTTAAATGTACGAAGCTTGCTTCCAGTATTGCTGATTCACACACCAGATTAGGTTAGGTAGGACATCAGGTACACAACACAATTCGACCAGTTTGCCTAGGTTGTCGAACTACTATTATCCATACCTATACAGTAGTATAAATCTACTTATGGTTCTCGTAGGATTACGTAGTTTACCTGTAACTAAATCGGTGCGCGAACCAGTGGGGAAAATTATTATTGACTAAAAGTTATTAAACTTATAAACTCAATTATCCAATGAGATAGTAATACCAATTATTTACTAAAGATTTAGCTGAAACATTGCACTAGATAATAAATGTCTAGTTGAAAGCAATTATAAATTCTTATGAAATGGAATAATGATTTCCTACACCCTAAATTCAAATGTTCATTATTTGTACATTGTGGTATATATTTAATGGAGACCTTATGGATGAGTCTTACTATTGATTTATTAATAATCATATTACATAAGTTCTATCAAACTCTTAAGGCGAAAGTCCTTCTAGCTTGCTTGAATCTATGGAAAGACTAAAGCTGCTATCGACGAAGAGTCAGTATGAATATTACTGTTGATATAATTTTATCTAATTCAGACTTTTACCTAGTAATAATATAGAGAAATATCTCTCAAGGCTCAGAATTAAGCTATCCAAATTTGATATTATTGATGAAATTAAAGTTAAACTATTCATATAATTGGTATATCTACCACACATTATCAATCTTCTTTACTCTACGGACCTAACAAATAAAATCACAACATATTGTATTAGATAATAATCTGTATTAGGGTCGAGTAGGGTAAGATTCTTGTGTTGTAGGATTAGGGAACTTTGCCAAGTAGGATAGGAGTTACGCAGGGCTCTTCTATGTATCCAGTTGCATTCTAAGATGCGATACTAGAAGGTTAACCAGTGGATGGATGGTATGTGAGTTGCTTGCAGACAAAAGTAAAGTAAATGCCCTTGAATGTGTTGGACCAACCTACTACATTGGACGATTTGATAAAAGATTAAGCCCTCTGATACCCCTTTGCTGAACCATGACAGACATACTAATTACTGAAGTAAATGTTTTGTTTGTTGTCAAAATTAAATTAGAGTCCGAAGAGATCGGACATGAAATTGTCCATTGCGGAGGAAGGCTGTCCAGGTCACTTGGAAAGAAACCTACTATCGCTAGCGAGGAGGGGCTAGTGATCTAAGCCGCAATAAAATATATCAATGTGGGACAAAATCGACATAAGCTGCTATTAGGAAGTAGTAATATAGAACAAAAATGATTACCTTACTTAACTACTGAAACTACCGAAGTTATTATCTATATTATATTATCGAGAAAGTGACTATGTCTGTCTGTGTGTTACGTTTCGCGGCTGAACTGATTTTGATGGATGTTGATAAAAAGATAGATCGACTTTGGGGCTGCTGTTTGTGTAGATATCACGAGTGCGGAGCTTGATATTATACAAAGTAAGAATTCATGACAAGAACTAATATCGTATTAAAATATTGAAATAACATAAATAACTCAAACCGTTAATAAGATTTCACAGTAATACTAGATTGGATATAATACTTATTTACTTTATGCAGTTTATAATATCACTAAAGGACAATGATTAATATAATTATAAAATTAAATATCGAACCATAGCGTAGGCAAATCAAAGATATTCTTCATTATAAAGGATGATTACTTCTAATAGTTTATAAAGTTTATATAAAGTTTATAATATTTTAAATACATATCTCAACATAATTCTCTTAAAGAATCAGAGTTACTATATTCGAAACACAACGTAGGATTTTAATCACAATCACTTGACGAATCATTGGCCAAATTAATAATAAATCAAAGTATGTTTAGGGATTTAAATTATATTATATAACAACATGTAGTTATTTGGGATTAATTTAGGTACTTTTAATTAGTAGAGAAGGCGAAAAAAAGGTTAGGTGCATCGAGAAGTAGTACTAGGTGGAGGGGGCGTTACAATTTAGACAACGAAACACTGTGGTTCAATACACCAACCACTACATATCCCTAGGTAAACAAATTGGCTTCGACAAAAATAGTAATGAGCTAGAAATAGAGCACAGAGCACAACACACATGAAACAAATATTGGAGTTTAAAGGAGATATTTAAAACTATATATATGCCACTAAATTTAAAAACTATGTTGTTTAATTCAACTCTCCTACCATGCTTAACCTACGCTTGCCAGACATGAAAATATACAACACAAAAATATTAAAAAAATAAACTAACTACTTGCCAAGGTATAGAACGCAGTATGTTTTACATAAGGAAAATCCATATAATACGACATAAAAATATATGAAATTTAACAAAGGCTACAAACGTCTCACATTACTCTCAAAAATTAAAATGGAAATAGGCAGGCCACATAGCAAGGCTACAAATAGGAGATGGACAGTAAAAGTGACGTCATGGAAAAGACCCAAAGGCAAACGATCCAGAGTTAGCCCCAAACAAGATAGGAGGACGAAATAGCTAAAGTTGCCGGCCCACACTGGATGAAAGAGGCTTAAGACTGAAATAATTGGGTTTCATTGGAGGAGGCCTTCACCCGCGGTGAGGTTCTAGCAAACAAATAATCTATGATTATATACATTCGTAAATTTAGAATTTTTATTTTATTTTATTATAAGGTTACAAAGAGGTAGTCTAACGTAAATTTACTATTTTAAACTTCGCATCATCCCAAAAAAAATATGAAACACTTAAAATTTTATGATATTAAATAAATTTATTGATTAAAATTCCGCTAAGCTTATTCAATTAAATAACGCGAAAAAACTAATTTAATTATATATAATAATATAATTTAATTATATAATTTCATTTACAGTTATAATGTCACAAAGTCGTATTTATTCGCTATTTGATATTTTAGTACCTGGATGACCGAGCTTTGATTGGTATAACACACGGTAAAAACGACGTTTTCTAAAAATGAAACGTAGCTAGATCGATTTATCGCCCGTAAAACCCCCTGCATACTAAATTTCTTGAAAATCGTTGGAGCCGTTTCCGAGATTCAGATTATTATATATACATACATGTATTATATACTAGAATTGCTCGTTTAAAGGTATTAGATAGATTAAATATAATGTCGTCTTTCATGTAAAATTATTAACGGAACATTTTTGTTCGAATCACAAAGAAACACAAAGCTTTTATTCCAATTATTCAAACCCGAGTCAATAACTCTAGCTCTATTTAAATATAAACACTAAAATGTCTTATAAAACTGGAAATAACCAGATGAAAATGTCACTGCAGAAAACCAGAAGGCCTAAACATTCCGTTGGTGTTCACAACACTGATAGCAACCACTGCACATGGATAGAAAAAGTTGCTCGTTGATAGCAACAGTTGCTCTTGGATAAAACTAGTTACTCATTGATTGAAAAAGTTGCTCGCTTATAGCAACTGTTGCTCACTGATAGTATCTGTTGCTAGGTGATAGCATCTGTTGCTCACCTGCCGTTGCTCACTGTTTGCAACTTAGACACTCTTGTCATAAGTCACATGACTGAAGCGTGACTTTTGCTGTTATTTCCATGCTATTTGATCATTTGACGATCTCTCTGACGCAGTGGGCCATGGTCCGGCTGAGACGCAGAAGGTTGCGGGTTGGATTCCCGCCACGGGACAAATGTTCGTATGGTCTATGCGTTGATCTATGTGTTGATATGATCGATCTATATGATTAATAAGTGTAATATGTATGTATTTACAAAAAAAACTATATAAGTAGTATATCAGGCATGATGTACCCATAACACAAGCTCTGCTTACTTTGGGGCCAGATGATGATGTGTGAAATGTCCTGCATTATCACTACATAGTATAAAACAAAGTCGCTTCCCGCTGTTTGTCTGTCTGTATGTATGCTTAGATCTTTAAAACTACGCAACGGATGCGGTTTTTTTTATAATAGATAGTGATTTAAGAGGAAGGTTTATATGTATAATACATGTATAATATAATAATAACAATAATATATTCAGCACAATTTAAACATAAGTTATTATAACTATTTAAGAACTGGTTTTAAATGTAATAACAACAACATAACTATTATCTAATGGCCTCAGACGCCTAAACTAGGCTAAAAGCCTGTCCGATAGACATCTGCGCTCCCCCATTATGCATTACAGAAAATTACATTAATTATTGTTGCAAATAGGTAATTCTATAGTAACATATAATAACAATTTAGATAACATGCCAAAATGGTAACTAAAGATATAAGTGAAATTAGATTGTGTGTGTATGTGCGCGTATGTATGTGTATGTGTGTGTGTGTGTGTGTGTGTGTGTGTGTGTGTGTGTGTGTGTGTGTGTGAGAGAGTGTGTAGGTATGTTTGTGCGTATGTGTATGTGTGTAAGAGGGTGTGCTAGAGTAAATGAGGATGTATGTGTACGTGATTATTACATGCATGCACCGTTATTTTAAGATAGTTAGCAAATTCTCAGTTTTCTCATAGTAGAGAAACACAAAATTTTAGAGGTTTCTAATCACATTAGACATTCTGTAGTATATTAGGTATCAGCATAGTGTCGCTAGTTATTATTAAACAATACTACGGAATAATTTCCGCAACACGCGGCGTTAGTGTGGAGAAAAAAAAGTGTGAAGTATTTGTCTAGATCACTAAGTACTAAAATCGCAGATGGTTAACTTCGTTGATCTATTAATTCTCCTTCTTATAGTAGTAGTAGTACACTAGTAATTTCAAACAAGTGTGGTGAAAAGATTAAAGTGCGCCTCAGAGGCGCCTTTCGTGCACTTGGCACGTCTACGAACTTTTAGGTTCCACATTCCTGTTTCCTCACGGTGTTTTCCTACACCGTTTGAGAGTACTGGTATAGCACAGAAAAATCGGTGTACGACTGGATTTTAACCCACAGCTTTAGGATTGAAAGGCTACGTAGTGAAGCGACCATTACACTACTAGTTTTTTGAAGTGATAACTTCTTATGGAAGGGTCAACCGCTTCGTTACGTAATGCGTTACGGCGCCAGTCTGTCTGGCTTCCTATTCTCTCACGCATACGGCAGCGGTAGGCAGGCTTCTCCTCTCTCACTCTAACCCACAGCGCTAGTTAGATTAGTTTATGTTATCACTTCTGTCGGGCATCCCGAGACGCACACGTTTTTTTTTTATTAAGTATCAGCGACGAAGTTAGCTTTGCCATAAACACTTTAAAGATAGATAGTAACGGTTCTACATCGTTTGAGTCAGATCTAGTCTATCATTTAGTCATAGCCTCTTATCTGAATATTTTAACAAATTAATGGGCGATTCCTTCCACTGTTTCAAACTGTGAATCGTTTTCATCTCCAATCACGAGACGAGTTACGTTTACGATAATTGCCATCTTAGGCTACGGTTCCTCGAGAAACTGGCCGTTATATGATGGTCGTAGCCATGAGGCATTATACAACTGGGAGTATGTTTATCTGGACGACCTCTGTGGCGCAGTAGGCTCAGGTCCGGCTGAGACGCAGAAGATTGCGGGTTCGATTAGCGCCGCGGGTGAAATGTGTGTGTTATCTGCAAGTATTTGTCTCGGGTCTGGGTAATTCTATGTATAATATGTATATTTATATGTATGTAGTATATTTATATTTGTATGTATTTTAAAATAAGTGGTATAGTCATGTGGCACCCATAACACAAGCTCTGCTTACTTCGGGGCCAGATGATGCTGTCTGAAATGTCCGGGTTTATTTATCTTTCTTAAGGTTTTAGGTCGAGAACAAACTAACAAACAAACTTGTTGTTTAAAAAAAATATGGATTTAAAAATGTTGTTATTTTATTAAAATATATTTCAGGAACCGCCAAGGGTCTAAGAGTCTCCAGACCGGTGGTTTATTAAGTATGCCACTTATCCTATGATAAAAATCAAACCAACATCTCTCGTGTCAGTGGTATTGCTACATCACTGCCGATATAACGGCGGTCGCGACTTGGAAACCCTGCATCATACCTTTTTCGATATCGTCTGGAACGGATGGTAACGTTCACAAATTGAGGTTGTTCAGTCTTCACTGGTCAGTGGCCAGTCATTAAAGCCCGCACACACGGACAGACCCGTCAGGTCAGGTCACGACTTGAAGATACCACTGATTAAATTGCTATGGTAATTGGCGACCGAAGCTTTTGGCTGGTAGGGCAAGTTAATTTTAGATTTGGAAGAAAGTGCGGTGCATTGTGGCAGATCAAAATATATAAAGCGGTACTGAATGACTGACATTTGTGGAAAGGAAGTCTCAAAATGTAACCCCTACGGATGGTTTTTTTCTCCGTAAACAATGGTCAAAATATAGTCGTATGGATTAATTTAGAGTTTTAATTCCTGAATTGATTTATATCGCGAGGTATGTATATACAATTGCTGCATGTTGCCATGATCGTAGGTATATTATTTTGACTATTGCTTGAAGTTGACGTGACGTTATTTTTGACAAGTATTGCCCAGGTTTGAGCAATTATAATTGCCCGGGTTAGAGTACCTTAAGGGCATGTATTTTAGAACATAAGACAAATACAGATCGAGAAGATAAACGAAAATTATGTTTAACTTTTAATGGGTAGTATTGGAAATTGTATGCTTGGTTATTAATTTGAGTTTGGGCATTATTCTGATATATATCTTTAATGCCCAAACACTTAAATGCCGCGTACATACGCGAACGAAGTCAGGGGAAGTTTAACTATCTAGTGTAATGACTAATCGTTATAGCAGCCAGTTTATTGTAAATAATTATCAGTATGTGAGGATCACCGGTTTAAAAGCTTCTACGCCATCTGTGGAGTGATTTCGCAGCAGTTAAAAATTTCAATTTGTTATTTTATGGTTCTGTTATAGGCGAATTGCTTAGGGTCTTTTTAAAAAAAGGACTTTATTACTAAAACCTATTTATTCGGATATAGACATAGGTTTGACAAAAATATGACCCAGAGACAACCGCTCGCGAAGAAGTAAAAGTCAAGACTGAGGAAAGGAGGGATAGACGGTTATTTAGAATAGAGGATAGCGCTGACATCGGCAAGATGTCATCGTTTTTATAAACAGAGTATAGGTATAACACCTCCCCGTTAAGAGGATACTTAGGGGTAGTTTTGTTACCTAAGTTCCAAGATTAAGTTTGGGTTCTAATTGTAGCAATAGGGCTCAATTCAAAATCGGGATGTTGTGTGTCCGTACAGTCAGTATTTCTAGGGGTTGACTGAAGGGGTGAATTGGATTTAAAGTTAAATTTAAGGATTCGGTTGTCATTGGGTTTACAAAACCGTTTTAACATTACATAAAACAAATACAATAAGATTACACATAAAATGACGATAATTAGAGTAGAATAATGTGTTCCATATCTTACAATGTGAGGGCTGTCATTAATTTCTTTTACATTATTTAGTAATGAGTTTAGTGCAATTTTACTTGTTTTAAGTTCATCCAAATCAATATTTTGTAAGTGAATAGGAGACACATTATCTTCGATAAGGTCATTAAATTTTACAATGTTGCAGCAAGAGTCATTAATTAGATTGAAGTTTGGTACATGGTTGACAGGTGACGTAATATTAAGAGTATATTTAGGTATGAGTGTAGTACTTCTACAACGTCCAATACAATCATTAGGTATGGTTATAATTCCAGTAGCTAAAATACTAGTTTCATATAATTTAGATTTAGTACAATGTATAGAAATTTTATTAGGTTCCGACTGAACATAAATCCATTTATTATTAATCAAAGGTTTCCAGATATCTAATTTTCCATAAATAAATTTAGTGTCGCACTGTGTAGGTATGTTTCTGATCACTTTAGACAGGAGTTCACTCTCACAGGTAGGTAACGCGTCTGTTGTATAAACATTCGTGACGTCACAGATAAGAGTTCCTGGGCTTACACTCCTACAATCACTCAAGTCGTCGAAATTACAATATTTTGATTTGTCTTTGGTCATTGCGATGTACTTACTGTTAGGTATAATTAAACTGAATTTATTTGGTTCTAAAGAACTGTAGGGTGTAGGTAGAGCGATAGTATGAAACAATGTATATTCCTCAACACTAACTAATGGAACTTGTAAGACAAACACAATCTTATAATCTACATAATAACAAACTAATTTAGAGGTATTTAAAATGTAATGAATATTATTTAAATCTAAAACAGTAGGTAATTGTAAATCCCTAGATAAGTGTCTGTAGTTATTGGCCAGTTCTCGATATAGTTGCGATGTTGTCATAATTGCTGGATGCAGGATGTTTAGACTACTGAACAGTATCGCGTTAGTTATATCTTCTGGTTGAAAAGATAGGGTAAGGATTGATGTTTCTAAGTTGTTAAAGATTTGATTTACTTTAAAAAGTATATGCAATCCGTTTGTTTGTTGAGATATATTCTTTAAGTTAAACGAGAGATGGTCAATAGCTTCGTTTAGATTGATTTCGTTATCCTTGACTTTGCTCAATGTTTTGTTATAAAAAGTTATAATTGAAGTGGTTACTAAAATATTTTCCTGCATTAATGCGGTTAGACGTTTTTCGTTATTTTGTAAGGACTCTATTGCGTCGTTATATTTTAGGGCGTCGTTTTCATCTAAAGTACCAAAAACTTGTTTTAATACAGATCCTATACCCCCGATCCAGGCACGTTTGGTACGGCTATCTATCAAGTGTGAAATAGAATTGAATTCATTACTTAAATCGTGGTATCGTGCTATCAAAGGTTGTAACCTATTATGGCATAATGAATCTATTTCGATTATATGAGTTTGGTTGCACAAGTACCTGGTGGTTTCGAGTGCTGTTTCGATATTTTGTATATGAGGATCAAAATGTGATATATCTAATGGTATCAAAATTTTGAGATAGCCGTTACTAGCTTTTAGGGTACCTAAGTAGTCAAAATACAGGCCTGGGCTTGATGTTATGGGTTGAAGGTATTCCGTACTGAATTGCCCTCGTGCTAAACCCCTGGAAATTAACAATAAAAATGTGTTTAACTAAAATGGATTTGAATAAAAAGCATAGAAATAAAATGTAAGTACCTATAACTAGTATTTAATAATATGTGTAAAAGTAAAAGTATACCTAGATCTATAACTACTTACTAACTATTTTCCTTTTACAGGTTCCTGACGTCGGCAGGTTTTACCTGGTCATAGTGGTGAGTTACATGTCGTCGGTTAATCAACAAGGTAAGTGTGTTGTTACCGTTTGTCTTTACTACTTTATAGGGACCTTTCCAGATGGGAGAGAGGGCCTTGCGTAGTCTGAGATGATTTTTGAGGTAGACGTAATCACCAACCTTGTACGACATAGGTCGAGTGTGGGAATCATAGTACGTTTTAGATGATTCTTTGGATTTCCTAATGAGTTCCATAGCTTTCTCTCGCGAATATTTCAGTCGGTTTTGAAGCATCTGAACGTAGTCCGGGTACGTAGTTCCTAAAGAATCATCGTAAATGGAATTTGGTATAAATGGTTTATTACCAAACATTAATTCGTAAGGCGCATAGTGCGTTGTTGTATGAACGGAAGTATTATACGCTAGCATGGCTGTATATACATAACGCGGCCAGTTAGTTTGTTCCGCATTTATGTAGGATTTGAGATACTCTTTCAGGGTGGAGTGGCTTCTCTCCAGAGCTCCTTGAGTTTGTGGATGGTAAGGAGAAGACCAGAGGTTTTTAATTTTGAGGAAAGAGCATGTCTTTTTAAACAGATCTGATGTAAAGTTGGTTCCTTGATCGGTGAGGATTATTTTAGGTATTCCAAATATGGATATATAATGGAGGAGGCATTCACAAGTTTCTTCCGCCGTTGTACTACGAATGGGGTATGCTGATGAGAATTTAGTGAGGTCATCTTGAAAAGTTAAAATGAATTTTAATTTTGCAGGGCCTGCTTCTGGAAGTGGACCAACGACATCGATAGAGATACGCTGACCTGGTTCAGAAGATGTGCTGGTGATCTGCATGGGTGCTCGGTTGGTTTTCCTAAGCGCTTTATTTTCTTGACAGGCTTTACATTGCTTAACATACGATTCTATGTCACTGTGCATTCCCTTCCAATAATACGTTTGCTTGAGTCTATTAAACATGCGGGCAGATCCTAGGTGGCCCGCTATAGGGATATCATGATTATCATGTAATATCTTTTTGATTTCAGATGGAACAGGGAATATGATATTATTATGATAAATATTAATTTTAATTCGGGTGTCGTGGAAGAGATAAGTTATTATGTTATATATCTTTATGAAGGAATGTTTTTCGAAAGGGTTCTTTAAGTCGGGTATACCGATTTCAGTTATGTCTCCGATGGATACTAATTCATTTCTTATAATTTTTAGGGTTTCGAAGATTTCGGGATACCTTGTTTGATCGAAATGATGGACTCTAAAGTATAGTAGGTAATATATTTTATTACCTGTAATAAGTTTTTCAAATAAGAAGAGTTCTTTTTCAGTGTCGCGTATTTTTGCGTAAATTTCAGGATCACTCAGGATTTCCTGGAGGTATGGATTGGATTCATCTAAATCAATAGATGTAGGAACTAGTAAAACCTTTGCAGGACACTTCATAAGACTCTCATTATGTTCTATAATTTCGGTGTTAAATGTTTTTTCTGACATTGTTTTCAGAAAGGTATGATAATCGTCGACTGGTGTATCTGGATTTGCACTTGTTGATGGTGTCGGATCAAACTGAGATTGAGGAGTAGGTAAGGATGGTATTTCCTGAACCGGATCAGGTAAAGATGGCATTTCCTGGATAGGGCCAGGGAAATTTACCTCATTCTCAATTTGTTGCCTAAGAGGATCAGGGATGTTATCAGGCAAGTCGATATCTGGTAAGGGAAGGATATCTTCGTAAGGATCGACGAACTCAGGATTTTGGACGATAGTTTCGTCGGGATTAAACGAAGGTGGGGATCTAAAGAGATCCATTAAATCAGCATCTAATTCTCGATGAGATTCGGCTTCGTTATTGGGATTAGACGGTACGGGTTCCCCAGGTTGGACAGGATTAACTGGGAACCGGGAGAGAGCATCAGCGTTAGTATTGATTTTTCCCTTTTTATGTTGGATGTTATACTCGAATTCTTCGAGTTTTAGGCGCCACCTAATAAGTCTCGAACCTGGATCTTTGCAATTGAATAGCCATTGCAATGGTCTGTGATCTGATAGTATCACAATTTTGTGACCATAGAGATAAGGTCTGAACATTTTAGTTCCGAAGACAATGGCGAGGCATTCTTTCTCAGTTACGCTATAGTTGCACTCAGCCTTATTTAGCGTGCGAGACGCGTAAGCAATTGGACGATCCTGGCCTACTGGTCCTTGCGATAGTATCGCGGAAATGGCATAGTTTGACGCGTCACACGTCATATTAAATGGTTGTGAAAAATCAGGATAGGCGAGAACTGGAGCGGATACTAGTTTTCCTTTCAGAGTTTCGAAAGCGAGTTGTTGTTCGTTCTGCCATATGAAAGGAACATCTTTCTTCAAAAGACTCGTAAGAGGTTTTGCTAATTTTGCAAAATCAGGTATGAAACGTCTGTAATACGATATTAAACCTAGAAATGACTTTATGTCTTTTGGAGATTTAGGAACGGGATATTCAGCTACGGCTTTTGTCTTGTCAGGGTTTGTTCTAACACCTTCTTCACTGATGATGTGGCCTAAATAGGCAACTTCTTTTCGAAGAAACTCACACTTCTCAGGTTGTAGTTTGAGATGGAAGTTGCGAAGTCTGTTAAAGACGGCCTTTAAGTTGGACATGTGCGAATTGAGGTCGAACGAATAGATTACTATGTCGTCGAGATAGACAAAACACCTGGTTCCTTGAAGACCTGTAAGACAGGTGTTCATAAGTCTTTGGAAGGTGGAAGGGGCGTTCTTTAAGCCGAAAGGCATCCTTGTAAATTGGAAATGTCCTTGAGGAACGGAAAATGCTGTCTTGGGTGCGTCATCGGGTGAAATGAGGATCTGATGGAAACCAGACGCAAGATCTAGAGTTGTAAAGTACTTGCTTTTGCCCAATTGGTCTAGGATTTCGGATATTTGTGGGATAGGATATACTTCCCCAATAGTGATATCATTCAATTTTCGGTAGTCAATGACAATCCGCCATTTTCGTTGACCCTGTGAGTCGAGTTTTTTAGGGACTATCCATATGGGGGAACTCCATGGAGAGGATGAGGGTTTGATGATCTCATCATCTATCATTTTGTTAATTTGAGTTTCAACCTCTTTTTTGTGGAATTCTGGGAATCGATACGATTTGGTATGGATGGGGACATCATTGGATGTTTTGATTTCGTGTTTTAGGACATCGGTGAAGGATAATTGGTCGTTGGATAAATGGAAGATATCAGAATATAGAGAACAAAGTTCTAAGAGGGCGTCAGACTCCTCTCGGTTGAGATGATCGACTCTTAATGATTTAATAACCTCAGCAGTACGTTCAGATGTATTGCTTACTTTGGTGCTTAATGGGATGGCACAAGAAACTAAAGGTTCGAGCTTAAGATTTAGATTCGAATTGATGTTCACGGGCGATTCGGATGTGTTGACAATCGTCAGATTTACCCGTTTATTTTCTTTCACTTTAACGATACAGTTGGATATCAACAGGCTACTAGAAAGGTGTTGGTTCAGAATGATGCCTTCATTAATCTCAGGATTTTGAACTGAACATTCAACAACAGTTTCCATGCGAGGTGGAATTTCGTAAAAAGGATTGAAGAAGTGTAGCTTGATACTGAGTTTATTGATTTTCAGGACGTCAGTCGTGTAGTCGATATTGCAACCGAAGGCTGTAAGGAAGTCCGACCCTATAATACCGTCGTAAGGTAAACTAATGTCTTTGAGGACATGGAATTTATAGGATACAACTTTGTTCTCCGGTATTTTAAGTTTGAGTTGGAAGTAACCCTCTGTTGGGGTCGGTTCATCACCGGGATCTATGCCCTTGATCTTGATGGATTCTCTAATCAGTTTTTGATTGGTCTGGATACAGGATTGTTTGATTATGCATATAGCGGATCCAGAATCTACTAAAAGTGTCAGAGGAATCTCGGATATTTGAGAGTCCAGGAGTACATGTGGTAACAACCTTTTGGTTGTATCTAAATTCACTTCGTAGACCTTGGTTAAGGATTCGTTAGGATTGGAACTGTCGGTTTGGGGCTGGCTACCCTGTTGGTTAGTTCTTTGGACACGTCGACTGTCAGTTTGGGGCTGGTTAACCTGTCGGTAAGTCGATGTTTTATTGGATAGACCGTCAGTTTGGGGCTGGTTACCCTGTTGGTTGGTCTGGATACGTCGACTGTCAGTTTGGGGCTGGTTACCCTGTTGGTAAGTCGATGTTTTATTGGATAGACCGTCAGTTTGGGGCTGGTTACCCTGTTGGTTGGTCTGGATACGTTTTGAAATATTTATTTGGGGCTTCTTTTCCAAGGAGCCTTTAGTAACATGGGCATGGGCGCTTATTTGGGGCTGGTTACCCGTGTGGTCCCATTTAGGATTTGGATGATGGGTGTCGACTTTTGTGGGTGGTCTCGAGCGACACTGTGGCGAGACTCTTATTCGTTTAAAGTACAGTCATCGTCATTGGGGGAAGCTTCGTCGTCATAGGCAAAGGAATCAACGACATCGGTTCCTTCTTGTTCGGATACGAAGTTGACTCGAGGTTTATACGACTCTTGATTGGTTGTCACATTCTGTGGGGACTTGAAGCGATTATTATTATATTCCCTCTTTTTGCAAGCCGAAATATCATGCCCAGGGACTTTGCAATAGCGGCAAAACGCCGAAGATGACCCCGAAGTTGGTTGAGGTTGATTAGAATTGAATGTTGGTTTTTGTGGTGCCCTAAACGAACTGAATTGGTTTGACTTCTGTGGGTTAAGATTTTGTGGTTTAGGTCTCGAATTGTTTTCAGCCCTCCTATAGATGCTTTGTTGTATTCTCTCTTCTGATATTGCCATATTAATGGCTTCATTTAACGATTTGGGAGACCTACATCTCACGATGTTCGACACCCTAGGATGAAGACCCATGAGAAAATGGTGGAGGGCGAGATCTTCCATCGCCGCACACCGACCGGGCAATTCTTTGATTTTTGAATTTGATAAGGTGATTTCCGTGAGTAATTGTGAGAGGTGGGTTTCGACACGGAGTGAAAATTGGCTCACGTTATCTTGCGGGCCTTGCCTGCTCTCTTGTAAGTCGGTCAAGAGGTGAGCGTAATGTTTACGCTCACTAAATTGAGTTTTAAGGAACTCTTTGAGTTGAACCCAGGATGTGAACTCTTTAATAGAGCAAGCAAGTTCCGCCTTGCCAGTCAATTGGCTAAGGATGTATTTGAACAGAATAGGTTTCTGCGTTTCCGAGGCCAATTCGCAAGCATTGTTGCAATTTATTATAAAAGAATTGACAGTTTCCCGACTGCCGTCGTAGGATTTTACAAACTTAAAGAGTGTACTTAGGGGAAGCTCGACTTCCGCCATTGCTGCAGCCGCGACTGCGGACCTTGTGAGTCGCGGAGAGCCAAGGGGTGATTTAACTTCGGGGGTATCTTGGACTTCCACAGCGAGTTTACCGTCGTCTGCCTTTTTTGGCATTACAGATTTTAGCAAGGAAAATTAAATTAGTTAACGGATACGAATTAGCTAATACGATTTACACTTATTAATAAAGAATAGATTTTATATTTCTACCCACTGAACCCTAATAATATTAAACACAATGACCAAAGACTCACAGTATAAACAACGCGTATGCGGCGGCGACCAATTCGACGAACTGGAGCATTCCGGGTGATAAGGCGATGCAGTCCGACGAGAGGACGGCTAATTCACACTCGATGATCGCGATCAATAAATTAAATTATTGGTCGTTGTAGGATGTCGCGTCTTAACACAGGATACAGGGTGCACGGCGTAGATGATATCTTCTGGGGTCGTTCCCTGCCGTCGCAGCAGCTTGATTCACCGTCAGCCGGGTATGGATGTCTTCGGTCCCGGATGAGGTTGGTTCTTACTTCAGGATTCGGGGGTCAGAATTGATTTCTGGACGATAGTGATGATGAGTCTTGACTTGGATAATTATACCGCGTTCCGCAGGATATCCAGGATGCGGTAGCGAGTATACGTATACACTATCACTAGAGGAGCACCGTCACAGGATATTTAGATAAGGCCCTTTTACTAGGACACACACTTTTGCTAGTTCACTAGACACTGGGGATTTTCGTATCCCACCGCTGCCACCAAATGTTATAGGCGAATTGCTTAGGGTCTTTTTAAAAAAAGGACTTTATTACTAAAACCTATTTATTCGGATATAGACATAGGTTTGACAAAAATATGACCCAGAGACAACCGCTCGCGAAGAAGTAAAAGTCAAGACTGAGGAAAGGAGGGATAGACGGTTATTTAGAATAGAGGATAGCGCTGACATCGGCAAGATGTCATCGTTTTTATAAACAGAGTATAGGTATAACAGTTCGAAAGTTATGAAGAACTTTTATTAGTACACGTTTTATTACTGTAGCTTTCAACACATACTCTTTCGTTAAATTTTCATAATCTGCGTAAACACATTTATGTTTTCTGGCCTCACAGTTTAGTTGGTAGTAGCTCTGTCTTCTGTGCTATAGGTTCAATTCAGGATAAACAATTTGTTGTGATTAATATAGATATTTGATCTGTGTCTAAGTCAAAACATTTAACAGATGGACAAATATTTAGTACCCGCCAATCTATTCTAATGAGTTAGAGAAGATGCAGATGCATGCACCTCCCTCCCCCCCGCAATTGAAAAGCCATGCAAAGCTAGAGCTTTGCATTTACTAGAGTAAATGGTTAGCGCACACTATCCACACATGCAACCTCAAAAAGAAATTCGACTCTCCAAGAGGCATCCTCAAGACTCGTGCGGATATGTGGATGGTTTGCGCTTACATTTTACTAACACTTTGCATGGATTTTCAAATGCGGGCGGGACTCATAAACAATTTAATGTTTTGTAATGAATTTCCGCAAAATCACGCCTGAATTAATTATCTATCTGTGTCATGGTGTTATCTTATGTACGAGTATATAACTTAAGTAGTTAACTGGCATTTAGCGCGTATTATCTATAAGTTTATTTCCGACGTTTTTATTATGTTGCAATAACTGTGGCGGGCAGTCTGGATGCATAGGGAGTTGCTGCCGGGTAGCAAGAAAAGTTTTTCGAAACTACGCTCACAGACGTGGTCTATAGATTCTGAAACGTTCATATACGACACAACACATTAACTGTATCCACGCGATTATTTCCCGTTAACTATACTAAAACAATATAATTCTAAGTTATATTAGTCTGATATGCATAATACAGGCTTTGTGTAATTTAATGGTTTTAAGATTAAAAAGAGTTTTAAGAGTTAAGTTATAAGAATAATCATGTGATCTGCTTACTTTGGGGCCAGGTGATGCTGTGTAAAATGTCCGGTATTATTATTATTATATGTAAAAAAGCGCTAGGACCAAGACGAGTTTCTTGCCGGTTCTTCTCGGGCTTGGGTTAGGATGAATTAGCACCTAAATTCACCTAGTATGTAAGACGTTTCAAAGTGATCCTTGTGTTTGTATTGATAAAGTATCTTTTGACTTTGACTTTACTTGATATCTGTGTCCGCAATGTGACATTTCTTACTTATTTATTTATTAATTTACACTGGATCCTAATACTATCAAGTGTCTTAAATTGACGCTTAACGTGAACCATCTTGCTTGACGTTAGCAGAACTGACTTTCGTGACTGATCACGTGTTACCGGCCTAAGCATGGAATTGGACATCTTGTTTCGTTATTTCGTTATTCATGGATTATGTAATTTTTATGATTGTAATAAAATAATCTAATCATCAATCATCAAAAATCATCACGAATCAAATCATTAAACTTCGTAGATTTGAATTCAATTTCTCCATAGAAAAGACGCGCTATGCCTAATGTGACAAAAGTATAATGTAGACATACCGTCATCGGCCAACGAGCTTTTTGCGAGCGGGGTAGAGCGCAGTACAGGTTGTACCAGGCATGAAAGTTGAACGGTGACACCACGTGATCTTCAGGCCAGCGTACCAGCGCAAAATCAATATGAATAAGAAATTAAATAAAATAAAATATTTGTGGAACCACACAACACCTTTTAGCACCAAACTAAGCATAGCTTGTATTATGATATCCTGATGACTGATTGATTGTGTCGGTAATTGGGGGGTTTTGCCTTAGTCACCACGCTTGGCAGGCGAATTGGTGATCGCAGATTTAGTGTTAAGTACTCGGGGGGTGCTGCTGCCCAATCCCCCGGTGTGTGTTGCCTTAGTCGCATTTTACGACATCCACGGGAGGAAATGGATCCTATTCTAATCCGGAACCACCACGGGCATCTTCTAGTCACAGATACCGCAGAGCCTCAAGACGAAAGTCTACAATCAGTGCGTGTTGCCAGTGACATATGGTACTGAGACTTGGTCGCTAACTATTGGCCTCATACACAAGCTCAGATCGCGCAACGTGCTATGGAGAGAGCTATGTTGGGTGTTTCACTACGTGATAAAATCCGCAACGAGGAAATCCGTAGAAGAACCAAAGTCACCGACATAGCACTCAAAATATGTAAGTTGAAGTGGCAATGAGCAGGCCATATTGCTCGCAGAACTGATTGATTGAACTGAACCGTTGAGGAATAAAAGTTCTCGAATAGCGACCAAGAACAGGAAAACGAAGCGTAGGACGACCCCCCACCCGATGGACTGATGACATTATAAAAATCGCGGGAAATCGGTGGATGGAGAGGGCTCAAAATCGTTCTTCCTGGAAATCTATTGGGGAGGCCTATGTTCAGCAGTGGACTGAGATGATGATGATGATGATGGATGACTGATAGAATTATTATATATTTTTATATACATACTTAATTTAACACCCAGACACAGAACAAATTTCCCAGACATAGAACTTCTTTTCTTCCTATAATGGCAATCTGTAATAGGAAAAAAAGAAAGTACCCATCTGAAACCCGCTCGCAAACAGTTAGTGTGGGTCTATCAAGACTAGTCATGACATTTGACTTGCGGTGCCCATTGTGTGAGGTTTGACGGGCTGAAGTGAAGGTCATACCAATTAAACGTACTTCAATCGATGGTGAGTGGTGAAGCTCAAAGGCGAACGGTAATTGGACGGAGCTATTGAGTACGACTGATAATTTGGATTTTATATATAGAAACTAGTTTTTTTTGTGTATATAACTGTACGAGTTGTGTAACTGTGCAACTTTTATTCATTGCTATTATAAAGACATTAAATGTCCGCCGACTTTTTTTCGCGTACTAATATTGTTATATGATTTTACTATTATAGAAGTCGTTTTTCTAAATTTACGCGCGAGGTATTTGTCTAGACTGACAGATTATAACTTTCCTTATTGACTGGCCTGTCAGTCCAGTTGATAGTAGCTCTGCTTTCTGCGCTGTAGGTTGCGGGTTCGATTCCATCCCCGGATAAACATTTGTGTGATGAACAAAGGTCTTTGTTCTGTGTTTGAGTGTTATATAGTTTTATAAGTATGTATTTCAATATATATAAGAATTCAATGAGTCATCTGATCATCTGGTATACTTAATTTGGGGCTAGATATTGTGGGCATTATCCACCAATATTATATCTGTATACCAAATTTCATCAAAATCAGTTCTGTAACGACGTGATTGAGTAAGAAACATCCAAACAACTTTCTCATTTATAATATTAGTTTGACGTGATGTGACGTGGTAGTGAAATTAATAGCTTACCCCAGGACCTTACTCAATTTCTAATTGATTGACGGTGTTCTATATAAGGTGCCCGACACAGTCTCTTAAGTCTGGCAACTCATACCAGTTGCCAGACTTGACGGGTTCAGGATCATATTAACTTCAGGAGTCAAAAATGACCTCTGTTCCCGCTATATATGTACTGTAGTTCTGTACATAGAACTACAGATACTTTTAGATCTATTAGTTCTGTACACAAAACTAGGAGGGACGTTTTGTCTCACTAGTTCTGTGTACAGGTCCAATGTCACGGAAAGTCTCGCTAGAACTTTTTTTTTTCGTTTGGCCCCAAAATAAGTAGAGCTTGTGTTATGGGTACCACGTGATTGATATACTACTTATATATACATATATTTTTTTACATACATATTATACATAGAAACACCCAGACTCTAAACAAATACTTGCAGATCATATAAAATTTTGTCCCGCGGCGGGAATCGAACCCGCAGCCTTCTGCGGTCCGGTATTATTATTATTATTTACGAAAAAAGTACTTAACTAGTATCAGTCATATATAATTTTCACTCAAAACGGGACATTTACCATGATATATGAGTTTTTCTGCTTCCCGATATTTCAGCACAAAACGGGTAATGTTTGCAGTAAAATACTGAGAAAGATGGTAGACCGTTTTGTCTGCCAATAACCCGCAAATACTTCAGTTTATCCCGTGATCATGGCGCATGCAACTGTGCCGAAATATCGGGAAGCACGGCAGAGCAAAACTCATATTATATCATGGTAAATATTCCGTTTTGAGTGAAAATTATGTTCAAAACCTCACAGTTTTGAACATAGCTTAACAATCATAACATAGATTAACAATAATTTTAGTTTTAGAAGTAATATCAGTCATGTAGTTCCCATCACACAAGCTCTGCTTACTTTGGGGCTGGATCATACTGTGTGAAAGGTCCAGCATTATTCATTTTATAATTCTGGGATACCCGGTATACTAAAATGTTTTAAGAGTATTACTCTATAGTACAGTCACACGGTCAAATTATAGTTTGTAGTGAAACTGGTCGTTTCATTAACAAAAGGCCGGCGTTATGTCAGCGAAGCGGGAAAGGTGACAGGTCGACGCACGCGCAGGTGTCCTACACGTACTGTGAAACGACAAGGCAAGAAACTTACAGTAAAATGGGGTCTTTGACCACATTCATGTCAAATGCAAATCTCTGAAGTAACATATAAATAAATAAATATTGGTGGACAATGCACATAACACCATTTAGCACCAAACTAAGCATAGCTTGTAATAAGGTGACCAAATTAATAATAGAATATTTAAACTTTTATATTTTTAAAAACATACTTATGATACTTTATAACACCCAGACACAAAACAAACAACTATATTAACCATACAAATGTTTATTCAGAGAGGGAATCGAACTCACAACCTACAGCGCAGAAGCAGAGCTATTACAAACTAAGCTGACAGGCCAGTCAAAATAGCAAAGGTCCTTAAGTGGCATTGCTTGCACAGTATTGTCATCTGGGCGCGTCTTTGCTTCGGATTAATGAAATCTGACCATACACAATGATGATTAAATTCGTTTATCTGATAGGAACCACTAAAGCATTATTATTATAGCAGTATTATTATAATTGATACTAATAGCTTTCAGTTCATCATAATCATCATTACAGCCTTTATGAAGACCACTGCTGAACATAGGCCTCCCCAATAGATTTCCAGGAAGAACGATTTTGAGCCCTCTCTATCCACCGACTTCCTGCGATCTTTACAATGTCGTCAGTCCATCGGGTGGGGGATCGTCCTACGCTTAGTTTTCCTGTCCTTGGTCGCCATTCGAGAACTTTTATTCCCCAATGGTTATCATTTCTGCGAGCTATATGGCCTGCCCATTGCCACTTCAACTTGCAAATTTTTAGTGCTATGTCGGTGACTTTGGTTCTTCTACGGATTTCCTCGTTGCGGATTTTATCACGTAGTGAAACACCCAACATAGCTCTCTCTTTTTGTAAATACATACATATTGTATGTTATATGTATGTATTATATACATAGAAACACCCAGACCCGAGACAAAAACTTGCAGATCATACAAACATTTGTCTCGCGGCGGGAATCAAACCCGCAACCTTTTGCGTCTCAGTCGGGCTTTGGCCCACTGCGTCACAGAGGTCGTCAACAAATGTCTGTTCTATTCCATATATCTATACTAATATTATAAATGCAAAAGTGTCTCTGTCTGTCTGATTGTTACATTTTCACGGCTAAACGGCTGAACGGATCTTGATTAAATTTGATAAGAAGATGTATTGCATTCGGGGGAAGAGTATTGGCTACTTTTTGTCCCAAAAAACTACCTTGAAGGTGTTGAAAGGTGTTGAAGGGGATGAAAGTTTATTTGGGCAACTCATATTTCATTAAGTTTATGAATCTGAAAATTAATATTTAGGCTTTTGGTAAGAAATAAAGAAATATGTGTTTCAATTTCGATTTTGCTAAATAATTCCCGAAGGGGGTAAAATAAAGGATTAAACTTAGGAGATGTTCTTTAGATGCACAGCATGCATTGCTTGCAAAAATAAAAAACAAGGTTCTAAGCATACGCAACGACTTCGCGACTTCGTACGCGTATGCGTACGAAGTTGCGTGTAACAGCTAGTTATTTATATTTCTTTTATCTATACTAAGAGCACTTTAAGTCCTGACAGATACCATTTAGAAGTAGTGGTAGTAGTCGTATAGGCTCTTATGGATCTCAGACCTTAAGCAGAGCAGTAGAGCTGACAGCAACAAATTGCTCCACTGCAAAAAGGTTCGAATTCTTCAAGACATGTTGTAGAGCACGACAGAGTCAAAAGCATGTGAGGATAGTTAGATCACTTTGTATAATCGCACAGAAAACACCCGACTGGAAAAAACTACATGAGACCATTGTGTCGCTAGGATGTACTAAATCGTAGAACCCGATTCACAAAACTAGGTTCAAAAGAAATATTAAGCAATACATTTCAGTTTAATAGGCCAACAGATGAGCGCAGAAAGCGATCGTTTTGGCAAACACTGTTATAGATAATACATTTTAGTGGACAATGCAACAACACTATCTCAAACTAATCATATCATTATGGTGACCAGATGACTGATAGAATACTTAAATATTTTTAATTTACTTTGTATCACCCAGGTATAACAAAGGACACAAATGTTCGTCCTGGGAAGGAATAAAACCCCCAACCTACAGGCAGGCAGGCAGATAATAATAATAATCCCGGACTTTTCACACAGCATCATCTGGCCCCAAAGTAAGCAGAGCTTGTGTTATGGGTACCACATGACTGATATACTACTTATATACTTTTTTTTGTAAATACATTCATATTATATACATAGAAACACCCAGACCCGAGACAAATACTTGCAAATCATACAAGCATTTGTCCCGCGGCGAGAATCGAACCCGTAACCTTCTGCGTCTCAGCCGGACCTTAGCCCACTGTGCTACAGAGGTCGTCACTGTCGATCTACTTCCAACTGAGCTAACAGGCCCAAGTTAGTGGTTTCATCTACATAGTTGTAGATCTCATATAAAATTATTTTTATTAAAGATTTACACAGAGGAGAGTTGGAGCTGTTCTCTAAGAACTGTGCAAAGACGAGTTTTAAACTCGAGTAGAGTTGTATCCCTCTATACGTGGCTCGTACACTTCATTGTTTCCCGGCTTTACATACGCAACGGAGTAAGCTAGCTATTTTTTATTTTGACTATGTTTGTAAATATAACCAGAGACCGCAGGACGCTCACTTTAAATATTCGTAGGTCCATGTTGCACTAATTTGTGGCTCACCATATATTTACCTTTTTAATAGACAATTGAGAATGATCCTTGAGATAGTATAAATAAAGTTCTATTTGCTTAGACGATGGCCGTAATCCTTGTATGTCGTCGGCACGCGGCTACATGGTCGGTAATGCAACAGCAAACGTGAATTACAAAAACGTAGTGTTTGAGAACAAACAAATTATGAACGCACTCTCTGAGACAAGGCAGCCGTGGCGGCTTGTGTGAACGAGGCTTAAGTTTTGAGGGCCTAATTGATATGTCCGGTTGAAATTGGAATGACAGGTAGAGTCAGCTCCACAATTGAGATCACTTTGGATAACGCACTGAGTCTTTTACATTTTTATTACGTACATATCATAAATACACACTCACACACTTAGCAACTTTTTTTAAATTACCAACTTATTTTGTTCTCTAGAACAGACTAGAATTTTAAGTTGCATTTTAACAGTCACTTTCTTAATAATATACAGAGAAAGACTAGTTGTGTTATTGTCTCTTTCTCACGTGCACTGAAAGAGGCAAAACAACTTTTGTCATTCAACGTTTTTAAAGCTTCTATACTTTTCAATTGCAACTTTAGAAGACAAACTAACTCTGCTATGTATCTGTGCTCCTGGTGTCCCATGATAGTTGCAAAACTAGCTAAGGAGGTAAACCTTTCGTTTCGACATCTTTATCATTTAGTTTCTTCAGTAGAGGTTCTACTTTTTTCCTGCCGATCCGTTCGGCTTCAGCCACTGTATCTGGCAACTCGCACTTGGCTGTTTCTGGCATCAGAAGCGTCAGGCCGCTGCATAGGATGGAACTAATTCCAAATATGAATGCAGGTAGACCTGACCACACGGAAAGCTGAAATAAGAATGATGGATTAATTGATTGGCACAAGGAAAGACCATGACAAATTATGGAATGTTAGTGGTCTACTTACAAGAAGTGGTGTCTGTGGCGCCACCAGCGACCCAACCCTGCCCACAGCAGAACAGATTGAGTGCATTGAGTTTCTGGTGTAAGTTGGGAAGAGCTCTGATGTATACATGTACACAATATTGTATGAGAAGGTTGCTAGTGTCTCGAATGCCATGAAAAGAGCTAGGCCTACCCAGGCGTAACCTGGAACCAGAAAAAGATATAATTAAATAGTTATGAGAACATCTTATTCAATCATCAATAGTTATGAGGCAAATAAAGTTTCCATTAGTTTTCCATCAATATGATAACTTACCTTTGGGTACAAATGGTTGCATGATACAGAAGATTCCACCAACAAAGAACGACACGAACAAAGGCATTTTCCTCTTATATTTCGACAGCGCCAGCCAGTAGAAGACATTAGCCGGTATGTCCATAAGCATTAACAGCGCAAAGTTGATATACTTATTTCCATCGATAAACACTGAGCTGATCATCATACCGTAGTTGATGAGCGTGATGGTGAACCACCACACCATGCAGACGAGGAACCTTTGCATCATGATTCGGGAATTGAAGGTTTTAAGCAGGACTTTCTTGTCACTGAACTCATTCTTTGTTTTTTCGTTAATATAATCCAGTTTGTCTAAAGTATTTATATCCAACTGCACGTTATTTCTTTTGGCAATTTTTTGTATAAGTTTGACTGCCTCTTCTCGTCTACCTTTGCTAAAGAGCCAGCGAATGCTCTCGTCCAAGAAGAAGGAGTAAGTGACAATGAGGAGGGTAGGTGCGTATATGACTCTGAGGAATGTCCTCCAGTAGGGGAAGGCCCAGGCGATGAATGGCATGATGATAAGCCCGCATGTGTAGCAGTTGAGGAGTATCATCTGAATGAGAACAGCTTGTTTTTTTTCCACTATTTCTATGCCTGAAATATAAGAAACATTGTGTTCATAAAGCAGCCAGTACTTATTGAGTTTTAGCTTAAGGATTATAGTGGTGGTTTTGATAAATTTCAAAATCAAAAAAGCTTAGTATTGACTGAAAATGAACGCGCACATGACGGAGCCAACCAAACAAAAGGTATTTTGTCGAATAAACTCTGCTGCTGAAATTCAGTAGCCTAATTACGGCAGACATAAAAGTATAGCTACATTCATGAAAGGCTCCGGCATGTGCGAATTCAGCCTTACTCAGCATAAACATAGGAGACAGTGCATCTCCAATAGCCGCCTCCAGCCCTTCCAGCACGATATAGATCCAAAATGAGGAGGAGTAGCTTTTGGTGATGCCGAGGATAGCACCCGCTGTACCGGCGAACACTGCCGCTGTTTTACGACCAAACCTGTACACAAGGACTGAAATAGATTTGTTTGTAGGTTCGTAAATAGACTTTTAAAAAGAGTAGAGTCGTGAGTCATTGCATTTTGTATCTTATGTAATTGACATAAATGCCAACCCAGCACTCTTATCATACAGTATCTGGTAGCTCGTTTTAGGGGGCTGGACGTGAGAAATGCGTGTTGTTGTTACCTGTGTTAGTGTTATTTTAAAACGATTTAATAATAAAATGGTAGATCGAGTATATGTCTAACAAAAGTTGATCTATTACAATATATTTTGAACAGAAATGTACAAAATAGTATACAATAATATAAAATACACGTGAAACAGTTGAGCTATATAAACCGTTAAAAACTATATAAAGATAGCTCAACTGATCCAGATCACTAGCAGAGGGTAGCGTTTCAAGGACACTGGCGGCATTCCCACGTTGAATGGCAATGCTAATACTCTGGGCCAGACAGGTGCCAAGCCTTAGGTCACGCAGACAAGGTCACGATAAGACGTCGTAAAATAATTTTGAAAACCCGGTGGGCTCCTATTCCCGGCGCGTCTAAACTAAAATTTTGAACGTATCGAAATACCCACGGTTAATGTATTTCAGTATAAAACTCGCGTCGAGATCAAAGCATAGGCTTTCTGTCAATTATAAAGACTTTAATCAGTCAGTCAATACTCAACAATATTACAGACTTTATAATGCAATTTAATATTATAACTGATGAGCCAAGTGGAATAAGGAGGACACAACCGGAATCTCTAGTCAATACAGGTCCTAATTTATTGACCAAGCCGTCCTGCCACATACCAGAGACCAAAGAGTGATTCCATTAAAAAAACATCTTGTAGGTATCTTTTTATAGGTAGTTGCAAAATAACTTATTGTTGAACCACTAAAGCGTACATAATCGCAATCAACCGCACGTGACTTGATTGACGATCTATCAAACTAATGACTTAATTCACGTTTGTCCCAGCATCGTGCAATATATTTTTAAACTTTAGACTTATTGCATTATTTTTGTAGTTTGAGATTTGTTGGGTTGTACCGTTTGAAGTTTGATGTTGCTCATGCCATGATGCTCTACAATCAAACCGGTTATAATGAACACTTCTTTCTATTAAAAAAGAGCCGAAGAAATCGAAATAAGTAAATAAATATTGATGGAAAATTCACACAACATCATCTACCCTTAAACTAATCATAGCTCGTATGGGAACGAGATGACAGATCGAATACATATATTTTAAACATCTATATTATGTTCATCACATAAATGTTTGACCTGGTTGTGAATCGAACCCTCAACCTACAGCGTAGAAGGCAGAATTACTACCAACTCAGCTGTGAGGCCATACTACTGAGTCTATATATTTAAATGCTCTAATAAGATCCATGTTTAAGTGTAAACGAATTATTTGAAGTTAACCAATTGATATATCTTTTATAGTGAGTATTCTGAAACTCCGACCAATAGTTTGTTTAAACCATCTCTCATCGAGATTCTATGCCATCAGCTATGTATTTGACGACCTCTGTGGCGCAGTGGGCTTAGGTCCCACTGAGACGCAAAAGGGTGCGGGTTCGATTCCCACCGCACACAGATTTCAGAAAAGTGAGAAGAAAGATGTTACTCATAAATTAAGAGTTGTGTAGAAGGGGGGAAAATGTTTTTTCAGCAGATATGGACAGGCGTGGTTCAATCAGGACGTTAGTCCTTGAGATATACCTGTCTGAGATCTGTCCTTGCACAAGCTGACCCAGCATGTTGCCGAAGCTATGCACGGTGCCCACCAGCGTCTGCTTCCAATCATCACACGCCAAACCGAACTGAAGTCAATATACAACTTAGTTTAATACAATTCAAATGTTTTCATCAATAAAATCACAAAAACCCCTTTGAATGACTTGTTTGGTGCAGATTTCTCTCAAGCCAAAACAATTACAATATATGTATATATATAGTAGAATTATATTTACTGGTAGAATTATATGTACTAGTAAGTATTAGATATATAGCTTTCCGCTCACAGCTTTACTCGCGTGGTGCCTAGGTCTTTCAATAGTAGGATTTGAAGACCTCTGTGGCACAGTGGGCAAAGGTCTGACTGTGACGCAAAAGGCTACGGGTCTGATTCCCGCCGCGAGATAAATGTTTGTCGGGTTGATTTTTTATGAATAATATGTACGTATTTACAATGAATATAAGTATATCAGTCATGTGGTTCTCATAAGACAAGCTCTGCTTACTTTGCGGCTAGATGATGCTGTGTGAAATGTGCGGCATTATTTTTTTATTTATGACCTAGAAATTCATCAAATCCGTAACTTGCGATCACTGCTGTCAAACGCGATTTAGATGCTAATATATCCGCTTAATGCGGTTTTGGTTTTATGCGTCAGCAGATGGCTTCCGTAATCAGATCTCTTATACGGCTCTCGACTGATTTCAAATACATTGTTATCGCTTTGCTGTTACTATAACTACTGCTACTTTTACGTAATAACCCAATCAATTGCACAAACCATTTACAAACTAACAAGCATCTCACATGTTGTCACATACGTGTAAACCTACGTAGGTGTGTAAGTACAACATTGTTCTCAGCAGCAATAAGTAGCGATTTGTTCCACAAATGGAACAAATCCAGTGGTTTGCCTGTGGAGTAGCCTCGTGGATCCGGTTTGTAGTCAAATGAGATATTGATCTGACAGTATTTATGATGGTAGAGGTGCAACACCACAAGAATTAAATGTTTCAATACATAAAACAAAAGACCAACCACCAATTAATTATGTAAGTACCTACTTATGACTGTTAAATTCTTTCGTTTGTGTCATTACATTAGAGAGTCTAAATCTAATGACACAAACGACACAAAACATTTAACAGTCTCTTTTTATTATTTCTTTTTAACCGACTTTATCAAAAAGGAAGAGGTTCTCAATTCTGCAGAATCTTTTTTTTTTTTTTTAAGTATGTTCACCGATTACTCAAAAACGGCCGATTGGAAACTTCTTTTTTTGTTTGAAAGGGTATACTTCACAGGTAGTCCCATATAAATTTTATCAAAATCGGTCAAGCTGAAAATTCAACGAAAATCTTAAAAATTGTATACATCGATACCTCGCTGTCTCATTGGAGCGGTGTGTTTATTTGGCCTACCCATATTATATATAAACAAAATACATCTACTTTCCACTAAAAATGTATTATAGGCTCAAATGTCATTCAATGAAGTCGGTTTCTTTTTAGTTTTTAAAACGTAATTATTATCTCTTTTATCTGGCTCAGCGTATCAGCGTATTGCCATTCACTTGAAATAAATCCTAACAATGTTATTATTATCAAGTTCTATGTTACCAACATCATCGATAATGATTGCGACGGGAAATACAACGTTATATAAATAGCACAAGCTTTCAATGAACCAACAGATATATGAACAGTTGCTTCATAAGCCGAGACACAGATAAAGCATTTGTTTATGACAACCAGATTCATTGATAATCTTTGGAGCTCAGTTTGTGTATATAGCTTTAAAGTTCTTGAGTTTTTGGTAATGCTGACGAAAGTTGTTTGCCAAGTATGTTAGGTGGTATTAGATTCTGGCAAATAGCGTAGATATCCCTTCTTTATTTCTTTCCTATAATGGAATCTGTCTTGATGACAGTTCTGTCAATGTCAAATGGTTTTGTTTTGTTAAAATATCGTAAAAAAATCATAGTCGTTCGTCATTTCTCTATTCTAAACGACATCGCAGAATGGCCGTCTATAATTTTCTTGCATTTCTTGTTGTACAAATCACAAAAAGAAATAATATACATAAAATTCAATTTGTCGACCTCTGTGGCACAGTGGGCTTAGGTCTGGCTGAGACGCAAAAGGCTGCTGGTTCGATTCCCGCCGCAGGACAAATGTTTATAGATTTGCAAGTGTTTGTCTCGGTCTGGGTGTTTCTATGTATAATAATATGTATGTGTATATACAAAAAAATAAAGTATATAAGTAGTATATCAGTCATTTGGTACCCATAACACAAGCTCTGCTTACTTTGGGGCCAGATGATGGTGTGTGAAAAAAGTCCGGTATTATATTATTATTATTATACACTTTTGTCACTAGTAACAATTTATTGATTAACACTCTGCTAAGATTACCTATGAATTAACACGAGAAAAACTAGTAGGAAAATTGAGAAAAGCTATGTTAATTCGTAAAGGTCACAAGAAGAACCCTGTGGATATCCCAGAATTGACTTTAGTGCAAATGACAATGCACTGCCAATGGGTAAAAAATATTTGATAGGCCGAGTTTATAAGCGACTTTTGAATAGTTCGATATATAAAAGTTTTTTTTAATTGAGCCCCTAAAGAGGAATGAGAAAGGAAGTTTCTCTTTACACAATACAATACGAGTACATACAATAGCCCTGATTCAATAGTTTCACGAGACTAGCAAACATTTTTTTAAGATACGAATGACTTTTTTTGCTTTCACTAAATCCAAAATAAAATATTCTAATTGACATTTGATTCATTTATTGAATTGATTTTCCGCAGTTTTAATCAACACCTCATTATACGATGATTAAAATGCGCTAAAACACGTCAATCATGTCATTATAGTAACATAAGTGTCATTTAATATTTAAAAATGTGGTTCTAATTCAGACTTTAGTGCACATAAAATAAGATCGTTCGTATTTTAGGAAGTTTTAATTACGCCTGCAAAATTACATAATCAAAGCCATTTTTCGGAGCAAATCTTTAACTAATTGGTATAAACGATGTTATTGACTTTATACGCTCAAACTGTTATCCGGCAAATGGTGTAAACTCTTACTCATTTGAATTTAACTTCAAAACTACAGATTTTGTTATATCAATTTCACCAAATGTGAAACACACGGCCATTATAATACCGAGGTTTGGAACTCTTTAAAACGTCAATATTGTTTTCATTTCCACTTCTGTCAAGTGCTCGATCGAACAACACCGTAGTATTCGATTTTCTTGGATCAACACTTGAGACGTGTTCCAACGATGCTCGATGGCTCGCAAATAATTTTGTAAGACTTTATGGCTAGTTCATTGATTTCTCCATCGTGCTATTGGATGTTAGACACGCAGCGATCAGTATCACTGTCTTCTGCGCTGTAGGTTGAGGGTTCGATTCCCTCCCATAATAATCATTTTGTGTGTTCAACATATTATTATAATATTAGTAGGAATCAACAGCCTAAAATTTAATGCTTCTAGTTATGAAAATTACAAGACCTTCTTCCCCCTTTTCAACCCTTTACAACACTTTTTTCCAAGTAGCCTATGTCCTATCTCAGGCTTTAGACTATGTGTGTACCAAATTTCATTTAAATCGGTTCTGTAGTTTTGGCGTGAAAGCGAGGTAGACAGACAGACAGACAGAGTTACTTTCGCATTTATAATATTAGTAAGGATTACGTTTTAAAAATTATACAGAAACCGATTTCATTTATATAAAAATTCGTAATTTCGTTTACATGGATGCATATTTTTCCAGCCATTTTATTTAAAAAGCTAACCGATTTTGATGAAATTTTTATGGTACAAATCAGATATATCCTTTCACATAAGAAAATATTTTTTTAAATGGAACCCATTCATAAATGACGGAGTTATGAGGTAATAATAATTAAAAAAAATGTTTGAAGTCGCTTAAAATATTTTTTTTTAGACTTGACCTACTGATTTGGAGTGTCTTTGTTATGGTTCCGAAGTTCACAATGATACCCTTATAGTTTCGCTATGTCCGCCTGTCTGTCTGTCCGCCCTTCAGATCTTGCACGCCGACTATTTTATTTTATCGTGATGACATTTTACTCGATAATACGTATTAGTGGCATCAAAAAACTAAATAACCACTTAGGAAAAATGGATTTTAGAGATACCCCCTCCACATATATTATGTAGAGGAGGTATATCTAAAATCAATTTTTATATCCTCCTAGGATCTAAAATCAAGCCCTCTTTATGTAAAAAGGGGTTGACTTTAGAAGCCTTGAAGTAGCCATTTTTAGTAGAGTTCAGAGTCTTCCCCTACCGGCGGCTAAACCGCTACTTACTTAATAGTAGGATATATGATGAAATTACAAGGCTTAACTAGATTTTTAGTAACAATCTGATTTGTAAACAATAATAATTACGTGTTAAATACTAAAAATAAAACAGACTTCATTTAATGAAATTTGAGCTCATAAAAATACAACCGAATTAATAACCTCCTCCTTTTTATGAAGTAGATTAAAGCAGAATTTATTTTACTCTCTTTAGTACTATATAATTTATTTAAACTCGTAAACATAACTGGACAGTTACAGGAAAGCAATATACGAAATTACTTGGGTTACATATTTTTTCAGCTATTTTGATATAAAAACTAAATAATAAACTAAACTACTAAATTGTGAAAAAGTATAATCCTTTCACAAAAATATTTTTTCAAATCGGTTCATAAATAAAAAAATAAATAATCCCGGATATTTCACACAGCATCTGTTCCCAAAGTAAGCAGAGCTTGTGTTATGGGTACCACATGACTGATAAACTACTTATATACTTTTTTTTTGTAAATACATTCATATTATACATAGAAACACCCAGACCCGAGACAAATACTTGCAGATCGTACAAACATTTGTCCCGTGGTGGGAATCGAACCCGCAACCTTCTGCGGCTCAGCCGGGCCCACTGCGCCACAGAGGTCGTGGCCAAAAACAAAATGACCAAAGACAAAATTTACAAATAGGTATTACCATCTTAAATACACTGTCATAAGGTAAACAATAATAATTACGCGGCATATTGCAACAATATTAGAGTGACGCCATACTTCTTCAAATATAACCTTTTTCAATAAAGTAACGAATCATAAAATGCAATTTTAGTGTTAGTTTTAATCATGTCCTCTCGCTCTTAAATGCGAGTGCGAGTGAGAAAACCATGACTAAAATCAATTACAATTCATTACTTTATGTAAAAGGTTATATACTACTTTTTCTTATCGTGTCACTTGTTATTTCGAACAAGTGTGGTGAAAAGATTAAATAAAATAAATAATGCCGGACATTTCACACAGCATCATCTGGCCACAAGGTAAGCAGAGCTTGTGTTATGGGTAAATCATGACTGGTATACTACTTTATATACCTTTTTTTAATACATACATATAATACATAGAAACACCCAGACCCGAGGCAAAATTGCATATCATACAAACATTTGTCTCGCGGCGGGAATCGTTCCCGCAACCTTCTGCATCTCAACCGGGCATTGGCCCACTGCGCCTCAAAGGCTCATTTCGTGCACCTAGCACAATGTCTTCGAAAATTTTAGGTTCTACGACATGCCGGTTTTCTCTCGAAGTTTTTCTCCAACGATTGAGAGTAATGGTATAGAGTTAATACATATTTCGATCAGAAGAATCCATTGGTGCACCACTCTATTCGAATTCTTGCTCTTAGGATCGGAAGACGGGGCCAATACCACTAGACCAACAGTGCTAGGTTATACCTAAAAGCTATATCTCCTCATGTTATACTTAATAACTACCTAAGCCTTCAATAAGCGTTCACAAGCGATAGTTTATTGAAGTGATAACTTCTTATGGGAGGGTAAATAGCTTTGTTACGCAACGCGTTACGGTGCCAGCAGCGGTAGCGGTAGCAGCGACAGCGGTAGGCAGGCTCCTTCTCTCTCACTCTAACCCACAGCGCTACTTAGATTAGTTTATGTTATCTCTGTCGGGCGTCCCGAGACGCACACGTTTTTTTATTACGATGTACTATGAAGGCTTGTCCTTACCTCAGCCACAAAACTGTCAGGTATTTCATAGACCCACTCCTGGCAGGGTACGGATTCGCTTCTGAAGGTGTTGCAGCCAGGCTTTGCGGGGTGGTAGGAGCATTGCTTGATGCCTTCTGACTGATTTACCCACGGCACGATGAAGGAGGAAGTTCCATCGTCACAGGTGGGGATTTTACATCTGAAAGACATGTTTTACTTGAACGCTTGCCACGGGTTTTTTTTTAGACACTCTTATATATAAGCACTAGCTGACCCGGCTACGTGTTGCTGTAGCTCAATAGTTCTAATACGTTGAACCCATAAACGCTAACCTTTAAAATTATCAGTGTTTCTTTACTATATTATGTATATATTATACATATAAACCTTCCTCTTGAATCACTCTATCTATTAATAAAAAACGCATCAAAATACGTTGCGTAGTTTTGAAGTTGCATACATAGGGACAGACAGACAGCGGGAAGCGACTTTGTTTTATACTATGAAATGATTTGCTTAGTCGTTTAGTGATACGTTTAAGCGTAATTAACAATTCAATGATTTTAATTTCAAATGTACAGAATTATACACAATAATATAAAATTCATGTAAAACATTTGAGCTATCTAAGAACCACTTAAAACGATCTATAGCTCTACTTATCCAGATCATTGCCAAGGGTAGCGTTCCCAAGACACTGGCGGCGTTGCCACGTTGAATGGCAATGCTGATACGCTGAGCCAGATAGGAGCCAGCTCTTAGGTCAGCAGATGCCTATACCGGCATATTTGCGCCTCGGCATTGAAGTCCTCGGCACATTCAGCCGCAGCACCAACTCTAACGGAAGTCCCCGACAGATGAGATGCGGCCAGGGTGTCTATGCAAGTCGCATCCTACACATACATTGGCCTACCCATCTTCCAAGGGACAAGAGTCATTCCATCATTTCATTTGAAATTTTAGTTAAATTCAATGCAATCAGAAGGACCACCTTGAATTGTCTAACCGTGAAATGTTCACATTATGCAGCTATGCCATACTCGAGAAGTATCAAATAATTAATTCGTCTTAGTCGTAGCGGGTTTTGATTTATTCTTACTACCTACCTACCTACTAAAATAAGATTGACGAAGCTTCAGTATTAGAGTCTTGTTTTATCTATATAACTTTTAAAACTATCATGGTTTTGCACATAATTTTCACTCAAAACGGGATATTTACCATGATATATGAGTTTTTCTGCTTCTCGATATTTCGGCACAGTTGCATGCGCGATGATCACGAGATAAACTGAAGTCTTTGCGGGTGGATGTTATTGGCAGACAAAACGGTCTACCCTCTTTCTCAGTCTTTTACTGCGAACATTACCCCTACTACCGGTTTCACTGTCACTAACAACTCGATCACGATTACGACACACAACACTCACGGTATCTGGACGCATAACCGGTACCTCACTTTTTTGATTTCCACACATCCTCACCACCGGGTTCCAGGCTCCAGACAATTGAAAACCGTCTTCTCGGATGTGTTCTGTCACAAAACTTGTCGAGTGACAGAACACATCCGGGCGGTCAAATATATGGACACACAAAAGTCGGCCATAGCTACACATCTACTAGAATCTGGCTCAAACCACTGGATCGAGTTACACAATCCACAGGTAATCTCAACTGAAAAACATTACATCCCAAGATTGGTACAAGAGGCAATAGATATTACCAAACACAGGAATTTCAATCGAAAAGACGGTTTTCAATTGTTTTATCTAGTCTTACTTTTAATAATTACGTTTTAAAAACTAAAAAAAAAGTCTTCATTGAATGAAATTTAAGACCATAGAAAAACAACCGAATTGAGAACCGCCTCCTTTTTTTGAAGTAGGTAAAGAAGTTTTTGTTTTACGCTTTTTAGTACATTATGATTTTTCGAAATTCGTAAACACCACTGGAAAGTCACAGGCAAGCCATATATTTAAATTCACTAACTACTGAACCGAATTTGATGAAATTTCTATGGAACTAATAGGGAAGTATATTAGGGAAGTATATTAGTCCTTTCACATGAAACAGTATTTTTCCAAATCAGTTCATAAATGACGGAGTTATTAACAAACATTTACTTAAACATAAAAAAAAATTAAAAAAAAATTTTTGATACAACCAAATTGAGAACCTCCTTTTATTTTAAGTCGGTTAAAAAGAGACTTGAAGTGCATTGCATTTTGTACCTTTTGCCAATGACATAAATGTAACAGTCAGGAATGGGAATACAACTTAGTTTACAAAATCAGTTTATCAGTGTTATGGAGTGAATGGAAACATAGTGGAGAAGATTCAGATATATTGAATTAAATTAAATAGAAAATAATTTATTGCATGTGATTATAATAATATGGGAATGTTAAAATGTATTGGGCATGTAGCCAAATATGAATGATTGATGAAAGAAGAATGACGAGTCTAGTGTGAATGGGTATTCACACTTGACTCGAGCACCTGTTTCGTGCTGGAAGCTGGAAGCTGGGAGGGAAAGACTTCGGCGTACTAACTTAGGCAAAATTGAGGATGTGTTAGAGAAAGGCCAGGTCAAGAGTTCCTTAAGATGTATGAGGAATATGATGAGAGTGAATGAAACAAAAGAAGTATGACAAGATCGATGCAAGTGGAAATCCGTCGTATCTACTTACCATGCCGGGAAATAGGTTTTATGTGGTTTTAAAATCAGGAAAAATCTTTGTCGTACTAAACTCACCTGTAGCCGACATCCTCAACAGCGAACACATAGTTGATGTTGTACATGGAGTTGGTGGAGTACACCAGGGCCAGCATCAGCATGGTGGCCACCTGGTGCTTGCCGAAGGCTCCCAGCTGGCCCAGAACCTCATCCAGGTGGAGTGATTTACCATCATCATTTAGATCCGCCATTTTATTTTACTTTGTCTTCACTTTCCTGGAGTTCACAAACTTTGGAATTGTTTTTTAAATTAGTTTATATAATTATAGATGTTTTTTTTTAAATTATATAATGTTAACCTACGTATCATTAAATACTATACGTACTCGTATGTATTTATAAAAAGTAGGTGATTTTATTTAATAATCGAAATATTAGTCATCCGGCATCTGATCCTGTGTCTTTCAATACTTTTAATTACTTATAAATCAAAACAATTTTTAGATAGTTATGTTAGAAAATAGCTACATCATTATTTTTATACTTTAACTAGTTGTCCGCGCGCAGCTTCGCCCGCGTTTATGAATTTTCCCGGAATAAAAAGTATCCTATTTTTTTTGTATTAAAACTTTCCGTGGGCCTTATGGAACATATAAAAAATATTAGTGGAATTGGTCGAGCCATTCATTTTTATTTATAGAAAGAGAGAAGAAGATATGTTATTTCCTTTAAAAAAGTTATAACTGAATTTATATTAATTATTTAGGTAACACAAACTATTTCATTTTAACCGACGTCTGCTAGCAACAACTTTAACAATGCACTTTACTTATGTAAATAAAAGACTCTTAAACCACGAGCACGACACATCCACTTTAAGTAGAGTAATTTAATAGTTTATGTAAATCAACTAATAGAACTACAAAACTGATAAGACACGTTAGTTTTACATTATCACCTACACTTTACTGCAACCTAACCATTTATTTGCTGCAAATAAGTACTTACTTTGCTGAGGTTTTGCTGATATGTTGTTAAAAAGCAGCGATTATGCTATTCCAGCTTGCGAAACCTGCAGCAAGGTTGGATCATAAACAATCATAGACACTTTCACAGTAGATACTCTTATGTACAAAATTTACGGAATAGAGTCGGTTTAATATAAAACTTTGTAGAGGCGTTATTCAATCTTTGACATAATGTCACCAGTATTCTTTTTTCAGAGATTCTCTATCAAAGTAGCCATTAAAAAACAACAACCTATCCACGGACAACCTAGTTTTAATCAAGCACGTATTTTTTTTCCAATTTATTATGTAAGTACCAACCTAATAGCAAGATAACTGCAGAAGTCAATATGCCAGATGTTAATACTACAATAAATAAATTAACCAAACACACATCATTTTAAATATTTTTACAAGTGCTGATAACCATAACTAGATAAATAGAAGCTGAATACAAATAGGTTACCTAATAATTTTTTGATAAAAATAGGTACTTTTGCACCTGTACAAAACGATAGATAATATTTTGAAACAAAACACTGTTCATACACGTAATGACTTTATATTTTACATCTGGCAATCTGGCATTCTATCAAATAAAAGAGGTTTAATTAGGTAGCTAACACAGCGGCGTAATCAAACCTGTTTTATTTGATAGAAAAAAATACTGCTGGAGCGCATTATTATTATTTTTAAAATAGGAACACAAGTTAGGCGATATTAAGCGTTTCCTAACCTACCTAACCTTTATACTTGCACAAAACGATAGATAATATTTTGAAACAAAACACTGTACATACACGTTATGATTTTATATTTGATATCTGGCGACAACGACATAATAAAACCTCTTTATTTGATAGAAAAAAATATTGCTAGAGCGGATGTATCTTTTTATTATTTTTAAAATAGGAACACAAGTTAGGCGAAAGAATACGTTTTTCAAGCCAACATACTAAACTGTAATGTTAAGTGATCGTTGTCGAATAATGGACAATTTTATAATCATGTTTTATTTAATGAGTTGTTTAAATCTGTTATCATCTTTATTTATTGACATTAGAATGATAAAGACAGCATATTTAAACCCCACGCAAGCTAAATATCAGATTATCGGATTGAGGGTAAATAACTTCGTTGCAAACTATTTACCTTAGATAAATATTGAGTTGCCACATTTTAAATGGCGCAATTACAGTTACCCGTGCAATAAATAAAACATATTGAGGGTCCATCCCCATGATAGGTACTGGTGGGGTTTGACTGATTGAGTAATCCATGAGACTGGTGGACAAGACCAATGATCAAAAGACTGAGGCTTACCTCGGACAAAAGATTAGGATGGGTATTCAACGAGGTAATGCTGCCAGTGTTAACACTAACATATTTTATGAACACTGACCAGATTATCATTTGATATCTATGCATATTTTGAAATCAAAGTTCATTTTACTCACTAGTAATATTTTTATAATATTATTTTGCTCCCTTACTAATTCAAACTTATATTTGCAAAGTGGCAATATTGCACTAATTTTTGTCCTTCAACATGTCTTCAAACAATAAGCGCCATCTGGGTAGAAACTTTAACACTATGTAGAAATTTTAACATTGTCTCAAAAAATTTTAACCGACTGGACCCTTGGTCCTCAACGAACGAGACAGTAGACTCCTTAAGTGGAAAATTAGCTTAACAGATTAGGAATGCAGTCCAGCAAATGCGATAGTGAATAGAAAATATATTAATGCCGCGTTTAGACGATGGGATTATCAAAATAAATATTGAAATATATAAATTAATAAATGAATGACATATAATATTGGTAGACAATGCATACAATACCATAAAGTCCCAAACTAAGCATCGCTTGATTAAAATGTTTAATACATTTATGGTACTTTATAACACCCATACAAATACCTATATTAATTACTTACACAAATGTCTGTTCTGGGAGGAATTTGAACCCACAACCTATAGCGCAGAAGGCTGAGCGACAGCAAAGTCAAAAATGTCTCAAAAAGCAAGCTTGAACGAAATTTTTGCCTTGTTCCAATAGACAGCTATATTAAACTACGTTTTCTAGCTAATGGAAATGTCATTAGTTTTGGTTTATTGGCTTATTCCATGGCAACATTTATTGAAGTGAAAACTTCTTTAGCATCATTGTGATTTGAAAGTCGATGAAACGAAAAAGAGACAGTAAAAAGAGACAGACACATAAATTCATAAGATTTAACGTGGGAGAAAATGAGATAGGAAGCATTATAAATTCTAATTTTGAAGGTTTCACTTCTACCACGTGTGAATTGCACACATGTTTTTTATTTTCTTATACATTAATTTATGTTATGACTTTTGATCCATGACAAAAGCTACGAGCAGATTTAGAACTCGATTTTGATGCTAACAGAAGCTAGTAGAGCTAGTAGAGTATTAGAGATCTATTTAAATAGAGTCGTGAGACATTGCATTTTGAGTCTTATGTCATTGACATAAATGTCTCCTCAGCACTCTATTTTATCCTACACACCTTTATATTTTATATCTTTTACTGGACCACAATGGCCTCAATTTTTAACGTTTACTCTGTCAGTTTAGTGTAGGAGTATTCTATTATTGTCAAACAGCAATGATTTTAGCTGATCTTAAATGCAAATACAAATTAATATCTGGTAGATACCTACATTGCGTTACCCAAGAGCTGGCTCCTATCTGGCTCAGCGTATTAGCATTGCTATTCAACAATGCCGCCAGTGTCTTGGGAACGCTGCCCTCTAGCACCGATCTGGATCAGTTGAGCTATCTATTGATCGTTTTAAACGGTCCTTAGATAGCTCAATTTTTTCACATGTTTTATTATATTATTGTACTGTACATTTCTGTAATTAATAAAATAAAAAAAGTTTTATTCAATTGAATCACAAAAACCATATTAGTTTACATTCATGTTGAATTCATGACTTTTGACTGTCCTGTCATGTCAGCTCAGTTGGTAGTAGCTCTACCTTCTGCGCCGTAAGTTGACGGTTCGATTCCCTCCCAGGATAAACGTTTGTGTGATGAACATAGGTGTTTGTTCTGTGTCTGGGTGTTGGGTGTTATAAGTATGTGTTTAAAAATATTAAAATATCAGTCTTCTGGTCTTTATAATACAAGCTATGTTTAGTTTGGGGCTATTTATGTGTACATTCCTCCTAAGTCCAAAGAGCCAAGTTGAACCACTAAACATTTTATCTGTAGTCTGTTCTATGAACAAATATAATTATATATTAGTGGACAATCAATGCACACAACATCATCTAGCCCCAAACTAAGCATAGCTTGTACTATGGTGACCAGATGACTGATAGAATATTTGTGTTTTTTAAATACATACTTATCATACTTTATAACACCCAGACATAGAACAAATATCTCATCACACAAACGTTTATCCTAGGAGGGAATCGAACCAACAACCTATAATGTAGAAGGCAGAGCTACTGCCAACTAAGCTGTCAATGGCGATTGACATTTATAAAATCTCAAACATGGCTTAAAATGAATCGACAAATAAATTTTCTAGTATATAAGAAGGTTCAAATAGTTTCTTGATTGTACTAAATACAATTAATATAAAATTAAAATAAATATTATGCAAAAACTCTTCTATTTACCTTGGTTAGTAGCATGTGTCATAACAATGTCAGTTATGCCAATGTCAAGTATTTATATTGTTTAATTAGTCACAAAGACGTATCTTGCATTCGTAATTTTTATTATTTTGTATAAAATTGTGTCTTTCATATAAAATAATTATACGGATAATTTTGCTCGAATCACAAAGACACAAAAAGTTTTTATTTCTAATTATTCACACCCAAGTCAATAACTCTAGTTATATTTAAATAAAAACATAAATCATTACATGGTATAAAACAAAGTCGCCTCCCGCTGTCTGTCTGTATGCTTAGATCTTTAAAACTATGCAACAGATTTTGATGAGGTTTTTTTAATAGATAGAGTAATTCAAGAGGAAGGTTCTTATTTATAAAACATGCATAATATAGTTTCTATTGAGGTGGCGTAAATAAACAAATTTTTTTGCCCTTACATTGCAAACGCTGATGGCTGAACCCTACGAGATAGATCAAAATAATGTACTACAGTATTGTACACCTTAAAAAAGTCTACACAAAAGTCCGCATTGTTATATGTCTATCTCTTAGTCTATGTTATTGTCTTAGATAACGTTGTATATAAAGACATTCTGTAGTATATTTAGTATCAGCATTGCACACGTGCGAAGCCGGGGCGGGTCGCTATTAACTAATAAAACCGGAAATAACTTAACAATAATGCCATATAATAGCGCAATGATTGCTTCGCAAGACGGCCAAAAATAAATAATAATAATAATGTTTATGAAATCTCCATAAACTTAAGGTTTATATGCGATGAAAATTATATGAGACCGGACGTAAGCGGCGCGATAAAAGCTAAAAAATAAACTAACATCGGCTACAGCAAATAAATTACGAAGATATCCTTTATCTGTCTTTTCCCTTTATACATGTACGTACATGTACACGGTTGCTTAAAAAACTAAGTATACAGGCATGTTAAAAGGCCCCGGCCTGATACACGTGAAGAGGCACTAATTAAAATAAAACTTTAATTGGTCGCTTCGCAGGCAATTAACCGCGTCAGTACGACTTCTGATAGTCATTATACTGTTTAACAAAAAAATAATCGTGTGATTGATTTGATTGATCGAAACAAACAAACATTCAAATATCTACGCAAACTTTCATATATTAACCTTTTGTGAAACGAACCTAAATCTAGACGTAAACATAATGGCAAAATGGCGGCATAAGATGTATTTTCAGAAAATCTATTATTTTGAACAAACTACTGCTTCTATCAACAATCCAAGAACATCTAAAGAATTCTATTGAATTTTTTTATTAGATTATTGTAGTTTCATCCATTATTCTATAAATAATATAAAACTACCAAGTTATTTGTACTTGAAAATTTATGATGATTTTACATAACACCCAGACACAGAACAAACATCTATGTTCACCACACAAATATTTATGGGAAGGATCGAACCCTTGACCTACAGCGCAGAAGGTAGAGCTACTACCAATTAAGCTGACAGGCCAGTCATAGTACCATACTTGGTACGACAGGTAAGACAAAACACCACAGTGCCATTAAAGGTACATTATACATTATTCTAGCGCTTCGGCGGCCACTGCCACGGCTCGCTTTGCTCGCTCGTCTTGCGCGTTGATTTCTATACTCTTAACAAACTGGTTACAACTAACACATTGAGAATTATATATGATCATAATTTCTTAAGTTACACAGATAACAAAACAATATTTGTCTTGTAATATTGACATAATGGAACGCAGGCTATCAATGGTACATTCAAATGGTACCACGTTTAAAAAAACTGCTGCCTGCGGCTTTGCACGCGTTTTACTTACTAGCTTATGTCCGTCCCAAAGATACCATCTATCTTCTTACCAAATTTTAACAACATCCGTTCAGAGCTTAACCGTGTAAGGTTACAAAGAGACAGACAGTCACTTTCGAAATTGTAATATATATAATATATGAAAGTATGGATTTGTGGGGTAGAATGCGATTTTCAAAGTGACGTAGGTACTACAAGCCACCGGGGCCTCAATTCTGTTAATTTACAACGGTTACCGTTCTATTCTATTGACAACCTTGTTGTGCAGTGGGCTAAGGTTTGGCTAAGACGCAGAAGGTTGCGGGTTTGACTCCCGCCGCGGGACATATATTTAAAAGATCTGCAAATATTTGGCTCTGGCCTGCGTGATCTAAAAACCTATTCTGTTATCTCTATGATAACAGAATAGGTTTTTAGGACATTTGATGAAAAAAACATTTGACAAACTTCGTAAACGTAGCGTAAGATGAGCCGTTTATTAACAGAATAGGAAAACACGTCAAAAGCTATCATTCGGCTGCGGTTCGATTCCAATCGAGCTTACGGAAATTAACAGAATTATCCCCCAGTTTAGTACATCAGTAATCATATCCCTGGCATTCCTAGTTGTCCACGCCCACGCGTGGATCAAACGTTTATGAATGGCCTCAGCTAATGTTTGTAGGCGGAGGAAATTATTAACACGAAAAGATTCTGTCAGATTGATTTAATTCATTAATTCAACATTACTCTTGATTATATCATGAAAGACCTTTTAAAAACCACGTAGGTACGTACGTACTAATTGTTATAGTTTTTATATTATAGTGAACTTTCTTAGGATTACTCGTATTTAAATCACGTTGCAACATATCTTTATATATATAATTCTACTGTACGTGTTTATGTCACTGAACTCCTAAACGGCTGGACCGATTTGAATGATTTTTTTCGTATGCGTTTGGGTGGCGCTCTGAATGGTTTAGATTCACAAATCAGCCCGGCAGATGGCGCTGCAGTCAGTACAATTATATATATTTTTTTCTTTTTAAAACGCATGGACGAAGTCGCGAACGGGACAGTTACATACATATATAATACAATTGTCCATACTTGTACAATGAAGTGATCATTTTTTATTGATTCAAATACCGCTAAGATTACTGAATAAAACATGCAATAGCACGAGAAAATATAATTAATTTAGAAGTACTATGTTACTTCATGAAATGAAAAAAGAGGAATCCAATGTAGTCTGCTTAATAAAAGTAGAGTTATCAAGTGACATTTATGTCTATTACATAAAATACAAGTTCCAATGATTCGCGACTCTACCTTTATTAAACATTGCTTAGGATTGCCACTTTGTGGGTTCAATAATAATTAAGAGTGATGTGGTGACATATCCATGACTTATGATACGAAATGAAATAATTCACTCTTCTCTACGAACAGACTAACAGCTGATTACAATTACAAAAGCCTCAAGACTTCTACCAGATTACAGGAGGCAATCCGGTTACGTCCGTAGATCAATCAAGCACTAGTCGTATCATTAGCAGGTAATGGTTGACGTCTTCATCAGCTTGGTAATAACGAAATATCATTATCGCGAGAGTGGAATGTAAATTATTGATTAATATGCGCATCTCCTGCACTTTAGAATAGCCACACTTACACAAGGATTGACAAACGTCGTGTTGATCAAATTTGTATCGAAACAAACCAACGGGTGAAACGGTATACATTTATTCTCAATCGATCGAGATGACTCGCTCACAAACAGGTGTGCTTTGTTTTTCGAAAATTCACGTCCTTGTGCCTCTAGAGTTTGCCACAGACGGAAGTAGTAGTAACACCGGAAACTAGCCTAAAATCTCTACAAAATACAGCAAACAAAGGGATTGGTTATTAAGAAAACGGTAGTGTGTTTCTTTGTCTTTGAATTAAATGATAAAGTCTCCATAAAAACATTGCGCATGCATTTTGTCTACATTAATAATGAAGCTACTCTTTGCGCTAAGATAAACTCATAATGACAATTTGAGGACAATTTGAGGCCTTCATCAAGACACAAAACCTTATACAAATGAGATAAAGCGTACGTGTGTATTCTATTACTAACTAGCGACCCGCCTCGGCTTTGCACGGGTGCAATGCTGATACTAAATATACTACATGTCTAATGTGATTAGAAACCTCTAAAATTATCAGTGTTTCTCTACCATATTGTGCGTGTATTATACATATACCCTTTCCTCTTGTACCACTATCTATTACAAAAAACCGCACCAAAATCCGTTGCGTAGTTTTAAAGATCTAAGCATACTTAGGGATAGACAGACAACGGGAAGCGACTTTGTTTTATACTATGTAGTTATCAGTATCGTTAGCTCGTCTCTCTGTAAATTATAGTAACAAAATACAATATTCTGTTAAGGAATCAGTGATTTTGTCAGTCACATAAATGTCACCAGACGAGAATTTCTCTATTCGAAAAAATTAACATATCGTTTAACATTTAATTAAGTAATATCTGTTATAATCTAGTGACTCTGTGAGTTGTAGACCTCGCCACCATTTTTCGAAATGATTGAAATATAACTTTTTCTACGTATTCGACCCCCATAGCTCCGCCATTTTAAAAAATTTCCAAAAACGGAATCGGCAAAAAAAATAATATTCTTAAAGAACCTACTTTCAAAATTTTACGAGAATCAGTTGAAAAATGCGACCTGTAGAGGAGAACTTCCGGACAGACGCTGGCCAGACAGACAGACACGTACAAAAGCATTTTTGCCTGAGCTGAAACGGAGACACTCGCTTCACTCGGTCAATTATGATGCATGTCTTCTTCAACTTTTCCAAATCTCTTCAAAATGGCGGAGGTATGGGGGTTGAAAACGTGAAAAAGTTATATTTCAGTCGTTTCGAAAAACGTTCACGAGGTCTACAGCTGACAGAGCCACTAGTGATAAAAAATTAACATTGACTGCGAATATATGACGTTACTTTATCAACCTGTAGATATCATCCTAAGTCTTTAACACGGTCAAGGAAACCATCGTAAAGAAACTGGCTTTTTGTAGAACCTAAAAAGTTCAAAGACATGGGTCAAGTGCACGAAAGGAGCCTCTGAGACGCATTTTAATCCTTTCACCACAATGGTTCGATAAAACACGATAAGAAGAAGATGCTAGATCAAACTAGGTATTAATTTGATAGGTACCTACTCGCAAATCGCAAAGTCACAATTATGACTAAAGCCATTAAAAAAGAGAATAAAATAAATAATCGAGTTGCACTCCGGGAGTGCCGACAGAAGTGAAAACTTATTTTGGCGCGTTAGAGTTTAGTAATAAATCACTTCAAAATCAGTAATTATGGCGACTGCCAATCAAATACTGAACGAACACAGATGATGCAATATTTTTTGTTCAGAATGTAGATAATGTATCAAAGAACCTAACTCAGTAAACTTCTCCATACAAAAGTAGACTGTAAACATGTGAATTAAGGTTTATAATCAAATGGGGCGAGCGCGGCAGCTGGCTGCGTCTCGCACGGTAACGGTGTCGCGAATCCAGAGGTTTTACTTCATCTAAAAATATGCGTACCGCGCTAAAAGAAGTTTTCACTTCAACAAGCGAGACTTACAGTAGGTACAGTAATCGCATAATATGATGTGTAAAATCTGACATCTCACCTTGGTAAGCAACATCAACATTCTATCCTGAATTAGTTTATATTACAGCAAATTTTATACACAACACTGTAGGTTAAGTGCACAGCTCATGCGTTCTCCTTCTCTATGTCCCTTTCTCTTTCTCGTCACCTTTCGGAAAATGGGTTGGTACCATCTGTTACACTTCCGTCCCTTTTCGGAAAATCACTCCCGCAGATTGCACGAAAGCAAAAAGAACGATGTTACACATCGAAAACTAACTTAGATTTTAAATACATAAATGTGCGTGTTAGCAGTTGGTTTTGACTACTTGCTATCTATTGTGTAATTACTATCATAATAGTAATTACACGATAGATAGTTATATAGTCCTACATTTACTTTATGTACACAGTAAGTATTAATTATTGTTAGGTGTAGACTGATAAGAGCAGAGTTTGTTGTGCGTTGTGCTAGGTCTCGAAACCTAGTGATTATAAAGGGTAGGCTATAGGAGAAGAAAATGTAAATAAAGTATATTTTCAATACAATCACAAGGACTTAACGTTTGGTGAATTTAGGTGCCAATTCTTTCTGACCCAAGTCACAGAAGAAGAGTGAATTATAGTGTTCTGAATCTTATATCGATTCTTCATTGAACATTTTATGTTTAATGAAGAATAATAAAATTAAACTAAATAAGTAATTTTACTTAATTTTAAATTTTAATAGCTTTTATAAATAGATTAGTTTTTAACTTTTAAAACTATCATGGTTTTGCACATAATTTTCACTCAAAACGGGATATTTACCATGATATATGAGTTTTTCTGCTTCTCGATATTTCGGCACAGTTGCATGCGCCATGATCACGAGATAAACTGAAGTCTTTGCGGGTGGATGTTATTGGCAGACAAAACGGTCTACCCTCTTTCTCAGTCTTTTACTGCGAACATTACCCCTACTACCGGTTTCACTGTCACTAACAACTCGATCACGATTACGACACACAACACTCACGGTATCTGGACGCATAACTGGTACCTCACTTTTACGATTTCCACACATCCTCACCACAGGGTTCCAGGCTCCAGACAATTGAAAACCGTCTTCTCGATTGAAATTCCTGTGTTTGGTAATCTCTATTGCCTCTTGTACCAATCTTGGGATGTAATGTTTTTCAGTTGAGATTACCTGTGGATTGTGTAACTCGATCCAGTGGTTTGAGCCAGATTCTAGTAGATGTGTAGCTATGGCCGACTTTTGTGTGTCCATATTTTTGACCGCCCGGATGTGTTCTGTCACTCGACAAGCTATGGTACGTTTTGTTTGGCCGATGTAAGAGATGTATCTATATCGAGAAGCAGAAAAACTCATATATCATGGTAAATATCCCGTTTTGAGTGAAAATTAAGATTAGTTTTTATCCTGTTATTGCACGTTTTATTGGGTAATTGGTGGCAATTTGGTTGGTTCATTTCTAAAATTAGGAATTGTCTAAAATATATTTAGTTAGTCATAGCATTTGTAAAACCTATTCCGTTGGGACCATCTAACTAAATTAGGAACGCTTAATTAAGTTAGAAAAATAAATAAATAATAATAAATATTGCTGGACAATGCAGACAACACTATCTAGTCCCAAACTAAGCATAGCTTGTATTATGGTGACTAGATGACTGATAGAATACTTATATATTTGTAAATACATACTTATGATACTTTATAACACCCAGACACAGAACAAACACCTATGTTCTTCACACAAATGTTTATTCTGGGAGGGAATCGAACCCTCAACCTACATGCAGAAGGTAGAGCTACTACCAACTTGCTGACAGGTCAGTCAAAATTAAAAAAAAGATAAAATTTAATTAGGATAACTTGGTAGCAGCAGAATACCAAAGGGTAATTTGACAGTTCAAAACCTAATTTTAGCTAAAACATGTTAGGTTGGTGCCAAGAGAATTGAGGCCATTGACTTCTTAACACAAATGTCGACAATTGAATTAAAAGTGTAGATGGATGGATAGATAACTCTCTATTGACTACCACACGAAATAATTATTACAATAACTTAACTTATTTAAGGCAACACAATGGGCGGCCTTATCGCTAATAGCGATCTCTACCAGGCAACAGTGTATTATGTTGTCTTGTGATTTGTACAACGAGGTATCCAAGACAATGCTAGACGGTAAGTCCGCGATGACGCTTAGACAAATAACGATCGACTGCGACATTGTGACGATATTTATAACAAAACAATCACTTAACATTGGCAAAATTGACATCAAGACAGATACCATTCTAGGAAGAGAAAAATAATAATATCTTAGTTGATCACTTATTTGACACGGATTCTTCGTTTATCATTTCATGAAGTAACATAGCTCTGCTAATTTAATATTTTTTACTCGTTTTATTGCATGTTTTATTCAGTAATCTTAGCGTAATTTTAATGAATAAGTGGTGACTACATAGGACAAGTATGAACAATTGAATTATATGTGTATTATGGTGCAATGTGATTTGAACGACGAGAAATCTCAAGGAAATTTTAGACGGCCATTCCGCGTTGACATCTAGAATTGACAACTGACCATCGACTAAGACTTTAACAAACAAATTGACTATAACCAGATATAAAGACTTGACACTGGCAAAGTGACATAATTATGTCACATGCCATAAACAATGAAGAAGAAGAAACTTATATGACATGTTATTATGACGTCATAATTTATTGATTAAAATTCCGCTAACAATACCCACTTTAACATGCAATACGAAAAAAAAAAAAAATTTAGAAGTGCTATATTATTTCTTAAAATTTTCTTTTCTTTAAAATTTTCTACACCTTAAAGTGGGTTTAGTTAGATTGAACGAAGAAACAGTGAATAGCGAGAATAATATCTGTTGATAATTAATTTTCTGAGCATTCGCTGATTTCGTCTAAACTCACCTATCGGTATGACAAAGGAACTTCCGTGCGTGCTCTTGGCGTGTTTAGAAACTTTGAACACGATTCGCCCTTCTTCCTCCTGCCGTTATCCCACACTAAGTGGGGACAACAACATGTTTCTTACTTCCATTTTTTTCTACCTGCTACCATATCAGTGCTTACGCCTTTCTTACTCATATTGTAAGTATGACAACCTCTGTAGCGAAATGGGCTAAGGTCCGACTGACACGCAGAAGGTTGCGGGTTCGATTCCCGCCGCGAGACAAATGTTTGTATGATCTGCAAGTATTTGTCTCGGGTCTGAGTATTTCCTATGTATAATATGTATGTATTTACAAAAAAACAAGTATATAAGTAGTATATCAATCATGTGGTACCCATAACACAAGCTCTGCTTACTTTGGGGCCAGATGATGTTGTGTGAAATGTCCGGGATTATTATTATTATTGTCTTTCACACAATCCATCCATCTTTTATTTGATCTACCTCTACTTATCTAATATATAAAAGGCGATGTGTGTAAGAAGGTATTTTCCCTATAGACTCCGAAACGGCTGAATCGAATTTTTTAGGAAATCTTCTCATTGGTCTAGCAGGTGATCCGGTGAAGTTTGGTAGCGATTGGATCAACAGAACTTAGGAACGACGTGCGAAGCCGCAAGCAGAAGCAAGTAACACTATACACCCGATTATGGAAGGTTTAGGGATCAAAGAGCTTATTAGTTAGGTATTTCAATCTATTAAACTATCTATTTGCAAAATTTCATCCCAATTAGTGCAGTGGTTACGACGTAAAGAAATGATAAACAAACTAAAAATAAATCAAAACATTTGCATTCATAATATTCGTAGGATCAATCGAGTATTTGCTCCTAGTTATGAATGATAGAAAGTACTGACGTGTTGATAGCTGCGGTTACATTACACCATGCTCGTAGCCTACAGCCAGCGGCGCGGGCGCAGGTCAGGCGAGGACGACCTCCCGCGGCCTTGTACGTACACCTACATACTTGTATGTAATGTAGGTACTTGAGTTGAGCAGCGAAGGGCGAGCGAGTCCAAATTACAGCAAGGCTGAATAAGAGTACAATTTTTGAATCATAAAAACCCAAGGACAGCTGATTTTGAACAAGTCACCTCGCCGCGGTCGATCGGAATGACTCGAATCTATAAATAAACTATCAAAAACTCCTAATCAGCCTAAAATGTGACTTTACAAGCCTCAAATTCGATTGGTATCACCAGCATAATGCTTGTAAGTAAATAAATACGACCTCTGTGGCGCAGTGGGCGTAGGCTTGCCTGAGACGCAAAAGGTTGCGGGTTCGATTCCCACCGCGGGACAAATGTTTGTATGATCTGCAAGTATTTGTCTCGGGTTTGGGTATTTTTCTATGTATAATATGTATATATTTACAAAAAAATAAGTTATAAGAAATATATTAGTCATGCACAAGCACACAAGCTCTGCTTACTTTAGGGCTAGATGACGATGTTCAATATGTCCGGCATTATTTATTACTTCTGATTTATTTACATCTGCTCAATTTTTTTCGGATCTGTCATAAAACCGCTGATGGAGTCTCGGTTTAAGTATTGTTTTCTCAGTCAAAACACAAACCTCATAGATCATTTCAAGTCATCTTCAATGCCCGCTGAGAATCGGCTGACCGCCATCATCATTAGAAGGCAGTTTACACGCCGCCTGCGCAACTCACAGTCAATGGAACCGTGAAATGGTGTGCGCTAATCTACTTGTACCGAATCGTGGTTAGAGTACCGCTGCTTTGCATTTGTTTTTATTTGGCATGCGTCCAACCTGCTGGAGAAGCCGTGTTGACACGATCCAAGTGTGCTCGGATCAAGTGCACTCGGATACCTACTCGGACGCAACTGTGTAGACTCGGGTCGCGTCCTACTGTCACGAGGTAGCTAGTATAGTAGTAAAAAAATGGCGGCTAATTACACTTCACAAGCGTCTCGCGCGTAAAAAGAAAAAAAAACGTGATACAACCAAACTTGTAGAACCGTACAAGGTGGAAGATATTCTTTGGAACGTTAAATTAAAGGACTGTAAAAATAAAGATGCGAGATTTAAATAAACATACCTTTGTTTTTTTAATTTATTCGTTTTAGGAAAACTTACAGTTATGTACATTGTTAATTATGAAATAGATAATATATGCAAGGCATATATTTTACAGAAGGCCAGTTAAAAGTTTCCACTTGTACTTAAAAAAAGAAAATAAGCTAGTAGAAATACAATAGCAGAAAACGGATTCAGTAGTTCATTCAGTTGATCATTCAGTATGCGCTTAAACTTACTTATTGGGGTGTTGAAAATGTCAATGTCAATGTTTGCCTTTGCCAAAGAGTTGAAGGAAGAGCAAGCTCCTTTTAACCGACTTTATCAAAAAGGAGGAGGTTCTCAATTCACCGGAATCTTTTTTTTTTTATTTATGTTCACCGATTACTCGAAAACGGCTGAACTCATTTGGAAATATCATTTTTTATTTGAAAGGGTATACTTTACAGGTAAATTTCATCAAAATCTGTCGAGGTGAAAAATCAACGAAACTCTAAATATTATAAATTTAATCAAAATCGGTCGAGGTGAAAAATCAACGAAAATCTAAAAATTGCATACATCGATGATCTTTTCATGTACTTCGATAACTCGCTGTCTCATTGGAGTGGTGCGTTTATTTGGCCTACCCATATTATCTATAGGTACAAAAAACATCTACTTTCCACTAAAAATGTATTATAGGCTCAAATTTCATTAAATGAAGTCGGTTTCTTTTTAGTTTTTTAAAACGTAATTATTGCAAGATATCTTATCCTTTATCCGTCTTAGCTCTTCTATTAACAAGTGCTACAACTTTTTTATTTATTTAGTTTACTAACGGTTGCTACAACCCTAAAAGCTAAGAAAACATTAATACTTAATGCTAATTACATAACCAATTACAGGTAAACACTGCATGCATAAGTAATATTATACTTATTATTAAGAAACAATAATTTAATAAAACTAGATGAAAGTAGTGTACTTAATTTAACATAACTAAAGTGGGTAGGGAAAACTTACGTACATGTGAGCTATTTTAACTAGAAATACACAAGTGATACAGTGAGCTAGAAACTTAAAAAAATATTACTGCGACCTACTGAAGGACTTTACACCTTATGTTATGACATAGTATTCGGCAAGTTCTCAGTAAACTACTTCGATATCATTTGACATGAAATCGAAATAGTTTGATCTTGACAGTGAAGAAAATAGGTGAAATATGCCAGTGGCAATTGCTTTCCTTGTATAATAGTATCTAGCTTACTTGTACGAGCCCGTTCGTACTATGTTCGTGTCAACGCGGCTTAGTGGTCAAGTGGGGACGTACCGCTTGCTTTACCAAGGTTAAAATGCGTTGCCAAACCAAGATAGTTGTTAAGTCTCATTCGCCCAGTAACTTATCTTGCTCTAGTGCTCTAGTGCTCTTCAAACTTAGGACACAAGCCTACCTACTGCTTAAGGACAGAATATCTGCGTAGATACCCAGCTGCTGCTAGGACTCTTGAGCAAAATTATGTCTTAATGAAGATTACAATGAAGTGCCCTCTGCAAAAGTCGTAGGATTCTATAGCAAGAGTTCTGCTCTTGCTAAAAAATCCTAAGAGCAGAACTCTTTCTAAAGAATCCTACGACTCTTGCAGAGGGCACTCTTTCAATATCAATGCTTGAAATATTCTTGAAAAACAAAGAATCCAGCACACCCTAGAACCTAAAATATGGTGTGTCATTGGTTAATATTTCTATAAGCGGCGATAAGCGTGAAACTTGCCACGAATAAGAATTACTAACATTTGTTCAATATCTTTGGGCGTGCCTCTGAATAACCCCTTTTAGACACCAAAGGATCTTACTAACTAGAGATCCAAGGAGGTATCTATCAGGGGATTACAACTGTAAGTATATATTTTTATGCAATGAATAAGATGCAATCTCTCTTACCTATCGCGTATTATAATCTAACTTAACCGTACGGAGATTGTGACGGTAATATTATAAATCCGAAAGTAACTCTGTCTGTCTGTCTGTTACGTTTTCACGCCCAAGCCGCCGAACCAATTTTGATGAATTTTGGTATAGATATAGATGGGACCTTGGAGAAGGACATAGGCTACTTTTTATGTAGGTACCACGCGTGCGAAGCCGTAGGCAGCAGCTAGTTATAAAATAAATGACTATATTATTGATAAGAATGTATGGCCTCACGTTGCTCTGCCCTCAGACAGTTAACAGACAGATTTGAAATTTGACAGATATAAGCTACTGTAATCTTATGTTAGTTTTTCGTAGTTATGCTAGTTATAAGATGGATTATACAAAAAAGGACCAGGACGAGTTTATTGCCAGTTCTTTTACCTAAATTCTCCTAGTATGTAAGACATTTTAAAGTGATCCTTGTGATTGCATTGAATAAAAATATTTGATTATGACTTTCTCGCTCCAAAGTCCGAAGTAGGACAGTACCCAGACAGCGGAGACATGAAGCTGTCAACTTAAAATGGTTATCGTAACCGGTTAGATGTGTAGGCCACTGCTAACAGTGCTGAGTAAATATACCTAGACTACAGCAGAATATTTACACTTGGCGACTGCCGTAGTGTCTGTATGGGCAAACTAATATCGGCTCGTTGAAGGTGTGAAGTGAACTCACCGGGAAATTAGTAAGATTCGCCACGCGACGGTGATTTATAGCTGTAAATTATGGTCAGGGAAATCTTCTTCCTACAAACCTACGAATATAAAAGATGCGATAGATTGTGTGAATGTTTGAATATTTGTATGTTTATACGTTTGTGGCTCAAACATTGTGTAATGATTGAAAAGATTTGGATCAAGCTTGGTATAGATAGATAGATGAATTCATTTATTTGTAGCTACAATTGATAAGTAAGCTATTGGTATAGATGTAGGATGGGGCAGTGGACAGAAACACAACTTATATACGGAGATATAATTCAATTTTTATTTTTCGTGAAATCTTATCCGCCTTTTACACCGGTGCAGCCATAGTAATTTTAATTAATTCCTATTTTTTGTGATTGTTTTGTTGTTATATCGATACAAAATTGAAGTCGCTCGACATTTGACTATTCTAAACGTCATCGCGAAATTGACGTCTAGAACTTTCTAGAGATACCTTGCTGTACAAATCACATAGGTACATACACTTCTAATAAAATTGTTACTTTTGGTAAGAATGAAATGTCAACCGAAGAATATTCTTCTACATCTACTTCTTTTTCTTTTCTTTCTATAATGAAATCCGTCTTGCTGCCAATTTTACCATTATCAAGTGATTGTTTGGTTGTAAAGTCTTAGTCGATTGTGATTCTCTAAACGTCATTGCGGAATTGCTATCTAGAACTTTCTCGGGATTCCTCGTTGTTCAAATCACACCACCATAATAAAATTGTCCATACTTATACATCAATTGTTCATACTTGTGATATGAAGCTTCATTTTATTGATTAAAATACCGCTAAGATTACTGAAAAAACATGCAATATCTCAAGAACCAATACTTAATTTCGAAACGCTATGCTACTTCATAAAATGACAAACGCAGAATGCCAAGAATCTACTTCACTTCTTCTTATTAAATGGCGTCTGCGACTTTATTTGTCATATAAGAATCTACTTAAGTAGGTACCTAATTTTGTTGTCCAGTGACATTTTATGTCTATGTCATTTATACAAAATGTCCTAACATCTTTTGAACAGCCTTATAACGGTTGCTATGGTTACGAGTCTAACTATGTTTTTTTATTATAGAAGAAAATTTAGTGCAGCACATTGGTCATTTTATACGTGTAATTACCTACCTACTCTAGTTCAATGTTATTCAACAAGCAATACTAAATGTTGGAATAAATAGTTGGATCAAACCAACAGTGCCCAATTACTCACTCCATTATCTTCCATCTAATTTGTCTAAACAAAACGCGACAAATCCCACCACCTGCCTGATCTTCTAAAATGCTAGTCATTCCCCTTCTAACCTTATCCTCTTGGCCACACACAGCAAAACCGAAGCTCACAGCAAAAGCAAACCTTATCTCAATAACATAAGGATCCTGACTTCTGCTATTATTAAAAAGCTTGAGCTACACTCAATTTTATAACTTATGATGCCCAGATAAAATTCAATTTGTGTAAACCAATCAGTTGCTAAAGAGCTATTGGTAATTTGAACCTTATTGTCTACTCGATAGAGCTTAAAAAAGTTATCAAGGTTTAAGAATATGGGCATGATCTGACTTGCACTTTTCATCTCATTAAAAGTTCCAGTAGCAGGGCTGAAGGTATGGAATTTGAAAGCTACGATGGTGAGAAAAGGTTATAGAAATCGCACTCAATGGTTTTGTGAAAACAGTAAAAGGCTCACGTCTAGAGTCTGTTCGACATTGAGAAGAGTACTCATTTATGTCAATGACAAACGATACAAAAAAAAATATGTTGCACATTGAGAACTTACGCCCAAACGAATTGAGATAAAAGTTTTTTTTTTTATTTAATAAAATCACAAGGACCATTTGAAATCGTCTTCATATTATACTAGATGAATCTAAGTGCCGGTTCCTTCAAGAATACCGCAATAAACTCGTCTGGTCTTAACACTTTTTGTATGATCCTTGCTAATTTTGTAACGGATGGAGAGTCGTGTTAGAGCAGATTTGTCGCAAGCTTTTTTATCATCTAAATAACTTTAATAATATGCTGGAGGAGCTAGTTTTTGTTTTTAATTATACTGGTTATTTGGCATGATCTGGAATGATCGCGATGATCAGGAAGCATTTCTTTATCATCACTTATGCATTAGCTTATCAACTTTTAAAGATTTGGGACAACTAATACTGTTTTTAACTTGTGTAAAATACGCGTGAATATCCAATAATTACTAAAGCAACATGAATTCTGATTCAAAAATTCTGAAGTTTAAAAAAAATCTATTAATTTTATGTGGGTTTGAGCCTCGAGTGAATGTTTGTTGGTATACCAGGAAGTTTATGTCCTGCTTCCTTAATGCCATCTCCTTTCTGAATAGCCATGTTTTTTGATTTCAGATCCTTTATAACCTTAAACAGAACTTCTGTCAACAGTTCCATTGTAAAGCACATTTTATTCCATCGAACCTGCGCACACGCATGTCAACAGTACATCCATCAACTGTCGAGCCTCTCAGAGCACAATAGTTGCGTTTTGACACCTCTATACAATGCCACAGACTAAATAAAGTAATATTTGTTACAGGTGCAGCTGGTGTGCAGAAGTGGACTTTACAGTCACGGGACATGAGTGAATTTTGAACGGAGATGCTCTTTGGAACTTTGGAGAATTTAGATTTGTTAGCTGAATAATAGGTAAAAAGCATGAAAACGTTTTGTTTTATGTGCCTACTTAAAGTAACCTAGCAGACTGTCGACGCCGCGCCGCAAATCGATGTTAAGGAGATCGACGCATTCTGCATAGGGAAACCACATTTCATTTCACAAATAGGCGACGCATGAAACAATGTATATTGTATCTTATGACAAGGACATTAAGGTCACCGGATATCCTTGTGAAATACTTGAACTATTATGCGAAGACTCATGTTGGCATAATGCGTGATCACCGCCTGTTGTCGAAATCTAACGGGTCGCGAGTACCGATCGACAGGTTCTATGACCCTACAGTAATTGAAAGCCTTTGCTATGTGTGTGGTGGGTCTTTCTTGACCCACACCGTAACCAACATCATTCTATGTATAAGTTACTCTCTGGTTTAGGTATTAGATAAAAAATCATTACGATAGGCAGTTGGTTCTGAAGATCAAGTTTTGAAATAAATGTTTTCGTCTTCTTCGCACGTTTTAATGCAGTTTTAAAAAATGACCATAACATACTTTTCTAGCAACATAAAAAGTTTGATTCGGAACCAAAAGGAGATTGTTGTGCGAACAGGTTGAGATGAAACTATTTAGACATTAATTGTCGACCATCAATTTTGTCCGATTAGATTTCAAATTACTTTTCCAAAAACTTCCTTATACAATTTTGAGTTCTAATATCTTAAAGTTAAGATTCAGTTATGGTAAATGAAATTCTTTCTGCGTGTCCAAAGTAATGTAGCGAGGCGAGATATTTTAATGAGACAAAATTAATTGATATTTTGACGGTAGTTAAAGCGTTACTAGCGTCGAAACACAACAATAGGTAGAACTCCAATAGTTCGAAGAGTATCGTGATAGGCTCAATAAATCAATTAATTCTTACCACAGACCAACAAATGGATGTAAAAATACAATAAAAACAACTGGAGGTGAAAATAAAAAAAAACTTCAAAGGGTTGCGCGATGTCGAACAAAACAAGTGAAGTGTAAGATAATAACGTAAAAATTAAATGCAAAAACGAAAAAACGTTCCAAATCTAATTAAAATATAGTGATTCTGGAAAACAAAAATCAGCCAGTATCCAACATCCTCAGTGTTGCTAACTCCAAATAGTGAAAAACAGTCGCTCATTCTGCATTTTTTATTTCGAATGTAGTCCATAGTGTTGTGCTGACAGTGCATACGACTAATGTCGTGACGTGTAGTGATGTGACGCTGCGATGAAACGCAGCAAGTCGTACACGTGGCTGTCGACGCTCCTCAAGCCGAAGGTGGAGGTGGAGCCGCGGGAAGACGAGGAGTGGGGCGCTGTGCCCTGGATACGAGCCAACGAACTTATGCAGGATGACAGGTTAGTTATTAAACTTTGGAAGAAACCCAGCATAAATTGACATTTGATAATTTGTATGAGATGCATTGATTTTGACAAATTTACGATTACGATAAGATTAAGATTCAAATTATTGGGGATTAGTCCCCTGACTAACAGAAAAACTTCCAATAGAGAAGGCACACTTGAAACAAGCCCGGCTCGGTGTCGTTATGCACCTGCAACCGAACCGACACCGCATGTACTGATTCGTCTTTCCTGCGGGTCCTGTCGGCAAGATCGAAAGCTTACATTTAGGCTTACCTAAGTGCACGAAAGGAGCCTCTGAGGCGCACTTTAATCCTGTCACCACACTGGTTAGAAATAACTAGACAACTGACACGATAAGAAGGAGAAGACGATAAGACTTACAGATTAAATTAAGCACGATGTTACGCTTAGATACGTAAGTTAAAATTCAGTATATTTTAACATATATATGGGAACGTGAGTTATATCTGAGTTTTGTCTCTGAGGACAACAGATTCGTTAGTAGGAATAATGGTATAAAATCCTATTGTGGTAGGTATTGAATCGTACATGAGAGCTTGCATAGACCGACATGATTTGACCGGCTTTGTCAGCAGACAAAAAAAAAGACATCTTACTGAACGTATTTTACACGGCTCATATTACGTTGCGTTACGCGTATGCATCGCACATACGAATTATCCTCAACACGCTTATTCTACAACGTTGTCGCACGTAATAGAGCCTAAAAGATTTTGACGCATCCCGCGTTCGATTGTTGTTTACGAGGCCTTTCTGAATTTAAGGGATGATCCCAGTATATTTTTTGTTTCATTTCAAGTTAGTTAAGGGACTGCATAGAATATTGTAAACGAAAATTCTCTTTTGTCCATACTCACCACCACAGAGTTTTACTCATAAATACTTACCTATACAGTTGAAGAACGTCTTATAAAACACAGCCTCATTCCCTACTTTCTTGTAAGAAGTTTTCACTTCACAGCCGTTGTAAAGATCTCATCCGAATTTCAAATAAGGAACTTGTAAGCTGTCAAGTTTCTTCGTGTGACATTGGTGACACGATTGCAATTCTATCGACTAGGCGAAGTTCTCTGGTAGAATGCGTACACCTGCCGGTGCCTAGTAAGGCGCGCACTGTTACACGACTTTTTGTTATCGTGACTGTTACCGGATTCAACCAATGCGTTCAACAGTATTCAACTATCTATACATTATGTTACTTTGTAGAGAAATTAGATACCTAGGTTTGAAAAATGGCAGAAATCTGTTATTCAATACAAATTTGAATGAATGGTTAACCGAAAGCAATCAAGTAAAAGGCTTTAAGTACTCTAATTTAGGGCAGATGGGTAATGGTCAATTATAGAGCTTGCGGTAGCGATATCACAGTAACCAAACCGAAAGAAAAGAAAGTACAAGTACTCATATACAGCTACACTATGAAACAGAAAGGTCTTCGTCGTTTTTGGTCAGGTTTCTCAACCCATCAATTTCGAATCCGAATATCCCATTGTTCAAAACCATAATTGTACAAAAATCCATTTCAGACTACGTGATTACGCATGCATTCCGATTTCCATACACAATACCCATCGTGGTGATATAATTCCATGGGAACGCATACCATTGGTGTGAACAGGCTATACTATTATTAGGAATAAGCTAAAATAAACTTTGTCCGTTCGAAATAAGAGTCAACTGGAGATATGTTAAAATCAGGCTATGTTATTTAGAAAAATGTAATTGAACTTTACGCTATTGTGATAGGGGTCAGTGAATTAATTTTATTTCGGAGTTGATGAAGTCCTTTGTGAGATAGATTAGTTACGCTTTTGTGATAACCCTTTCGGAAAACTGTATTCTCTCCGGTACTTATTAGACAGGTCGTATGTGTAAAAAATAATGAACTTTTTAAATGAGACTTAAATTACGTCTATGTTCACAAGCTAATACGGTAACTAGTATTAGTGACCGTATTGGCTTGGGAAAATAGACTATTCAAAAACATATAAGTATTCTATCAGTCACCAGTCACCATAATAATTAAAAGCTAAGCTTAGTTTGGGCCAGACAGTGTTGTGAGCATTGTCTACCAATATGTTAAAGATTAAGTAACTTATGTATCGTAAGGTTGCAGTAACAATAAAATATCAGATTTCAAACAGTTAACTTTAGATCTGCTAAACCCGACTTAGATACATCGGAAATTATATAACCCTGCTGGAAAAACTATGGAATAAGTAAAATAAACTAAATGGTAAAATAAAACTCTTACCCAGAAATAAAAACAGTAAACAAACCAGTAGTGTAAATGTGCATAGTAAACGAGTTACAAATTCAGCTTTGAACTGAAACTAAATAGCAACACAATAGAATGTAAATGGTGTAGAAAAGTGGCGGCACTGCCTGCTGCAATAATAGTATGCGACCACAACAACCACAGCGGACCGTCCCTTCACTGGCCGTGGAACAAGGCATAGACTCCCATGAAACGAATATTATTTAGTTACTATCAGTGTACAGTTTTAAAGCCCTGCACGGAACTTCTTTTCAATCCGGGATGATAATTGACCGAGCGAGTGCGAAGCGCGAACGAGTGTCTCCGTTTCAGCTTAGGCAAAAATGCTTTCATATATGTGTCTGTCCTGTCGGCGTCTGTCCGGATGTTCTCTTTTACAGGTCGCATTTATCAACCGGTTCTCGAGAAATTTTGTGAGCAGGTCGTATTATCTATATAGAATTTTTTTGGCAATTTAGTTTTTGCAAATTTTTCAAAATGCCAGAGATATGGGATATGACATATCTTTTTTTCACGTTTGTGAAAAAAGGTTTATTTCAGTCATTTCGAAAAATGTTCGCAAGGTCACAAAACCATTAGTAGTAATATTTAGGGATGTAATTTTGAACGAGTTTATCCTCGTGTTTCCCAAGTTCTTATGATACGATAAAACGATACGGTATCATTATAAATATAATAAATATTGGACGACAATGTCACACAGCACCATCTAGCTCCAAAACTAAGAAAAGTTTGTGTGCAAACTCATAAGCTTCAACTTCGGAAACGACTGTTCCCGAGTCTCTGGGTGTTACGCTTGGTGCCTCTCTAGCCTCTCAGTGGTGGAACGCTGGCAAATATCTCAGTGCGACGGCTGTCAATTTTGTGAGGCTTGTCAAAATGTAAAAGACAAACATGTTGGTGCGAATATCATGGATAGATCTACGTTTCGATCTCGCCTGTTGTGGTAGTAAGGGACGATGCAGCCGACGATGGGGCACAAAGGTCTAGACAGATATTTACTCTTGTTTACAAGAATGACAGACGACGGCAATGTATTCCAATCCTTAGCATTATAAATGTGGACGCAAAGCGCTCTGTTCGTATGCAAAAGTTTATAGCTTAACCCCATAATGTGCAGGTTAAGCATCCCGTATCTATTGCATCATGAATTGAATAGTGCGACCGCATGGAGCTATGAATGACAGTCTAGTCCAGGCTCTGCTCTCACCGCAACGGACACTCTTGCAACATTATTCTATCGTTTTAACTGTTTGCGAAGTCGTAATGATGTTTGAAATGTAGGATGGTCTACGACCACAAATTCAATTCGACGTTAACAAAAACCGGGTGCTGTCAATGTCAAAAGTATATTAATAAGGTAGAATGACTTAGGACTATTTTTTGTCCATCTTGTGACGCTAACATTGCGTTTTTATTTTATTTATTTTTCTTGAGTTATTTTGGGTTTTATTAGTAATATTTGTGGTTTTATTTCAATAAAGCTAGAGTTATTGACTCGGGCGTGAATAATTGCAATAAAAGTTTTGTGTTAGTTTGTTTTTCAAGCAAAACTAATCCTTAGGTGAACCTTATATGAACCACAATTGTATATAAAGCTGTCCCGTACGCGACTTTTCCGAGCGGTTTAAAAACATAAATATATCTAATTATAACTCTAAACCATTCTCGAATCCACTTGAACACACACAAATAAATTCATCAAAATCGGTCAAAATCGGTTAGGAGTTTTAATAGAAACACACGCATAGAAGATTTATATATACCTACTAGTGGTCGCCCACTGGTCCAAATTCGACCATAAGTAATTAATAAATAATTAATGTATTTTTTATGAAAAATTAAAAAAAAAATATAAGCATTCTGCACTCCTTGTCTATATAAACTAAAAGTGTGCGAAATTTCATACTCCTCCGTCCGCGAAATTTTCGTAAAAAGGGGTATAAAATTTTTGTTTTGTGTATGAATATAATAATATACAGATAACAAATGACTTTATGAAGATTTAATTTATAATCTTACCACTTAATATTGTCAGCATTATGATACATAGACGAAGACGAATTAACGAAGACGAAGAAAATGTAGAGTACTTGCAAAATAGATGATCTTTAAATCTTCTGTCTTATTTGCGTAAATATTAGGAATAATTAAGGTCAGTATTTTAATACCTCTATTCTGGTGGTAGGACTTTTCAGCAAGAGTCCATCTTTGGGGGTACCACTACAGTCTACAGAGATATTCTGTCTGCAAGCAGTGTGCAAGCATAACTGTGTTTAGCTTTGAGAGGCACTAGAGCAAGTGAAATCACGGGCCGAACAGAGAAAAGCACTTCAGCCTAGGTAACGTGTGTGTGATACATCCTAGTATTGTAAGCTCATAGGCTATTTACAAGTGAGACGTAAGCCTGTTTGCTGAGTCGCTTGTATAAAAAAACATAGGTAGGTATTTAGCAAACGTACTATGTTTTCAAACAAGTAAATATTTCCATATTTCCACAGTTAAAGTGAGAAATACCAAAATTATACGCCAACTTACAATAACTTTTCTACTCTACGTTTTTATAACGCTAGAGGGCGTGAAAGTATTTCAACTAAAATCACGGCCGTAAATTTTCCCGCCATTTTTGGTGGAATTTCCCGCGTTTCTGCACTTATCCTCTGTAAGTGGCATTTACGGTATGCTTCATAAAAAACGAGTTACTTTCAAACTGACACTCAAAAACAAACTTAAATACTGAAGTGTTAAGTCTAAAATAGAGTTGGCAACTTTATGAAAATTTCTTCAACGGATGACATTATTCAAATAAATGGGTTTTGACAGTTTTATTCTTTAATATTATCGGATATTGCCACCCTTAGTTCCTATAGGGTTGGAGCGTTGCATTATTTTTCGTGATTCATTTAATTAAGGTTTTAATATTCTTCCCGTAGTTAAAAGATATAGTTTTGATTCAAAACTCAACTAATAAACTGACTATAAAAGAATATTACTTCACTGTTTTGCCAATTAATTTTATTATATCCACAATATTTTAGTGTAAAAGACTTCAACGCGTTCTATAATTTATTGTAAGTCATAAACTCATTCAGTTTAGCATCAATAAAGTTATCAATGGAATGATTTCTTAGTTTTTTGTTTTACACTATACATATAAGCTTTGTCACAATTAGGGTTGCACTGTAACATTTAAAACAATCATGGTTTTAAACATATATTTTTACTAAAACGGGATATTACCATGAGAGTTTTTCTGCTTCCCAATGTTCTGAGAAAGAGAGTGGAACGTTTTGTCTGCCAATAACATCTACCCGCAAAATACTTCAGTTTATCTCGTGATCTTAGCGCATGTAACTGTGCCGAAATATCGGGAAAAACTCACGGGTTAGCTAGTAACCAATAATTTTCGCAGCGAACGCCTAATAATGTCTTTAATAGAAAAATTTTTGATACCATGGGTTATATTATTGCAGTTTTTGATTCTAAATTTTCTGTAAAACAAAATACAGTCTGTATTATCTACTCGCTGATAATCTAGCTTTGTATAAGTGAATTATTTTAAAAATAGGTTAAGTAGTTTATGAGTTTATCATACAAAAATAAAATTGTTCTCTATATAAAATTAGATGAGTTATGTTTTTGATATGCGTACCAACCCTACGGGTCATAAATATCATAGTAACCTTACCCCGGCGGCACTTCTCCGAGAACATTATTGAGCTAGTGACTCCATTATATTTAAATCGTGTTTTATTATGTCTTTAACGCTTTTATATTGAGAGATTGAGACTAAAGGTCTTTGCCGCAACTTTGGCTACGTATCCTTGATATCTTTTTTATATTAATTACTAGCTGTCCCGTTCGCGATGTCGCGTCGTCCACGCGTTTTTAAATGAAAAAAAAAATACATAAATGTTTTTTTTTTTTATATGCATATTAAAAAGGTTTTATATAGTTATTCTGCTCTTCAGGGCGGAAACAAATCCAACAAACCAAAAATCATGAAAATCGGTCCGGCCGTTCTCGATTTATATATGGTACTAACACGACTTTGTTTTATATATCTTTATATATTATAAATTTTCTGTGTGTGTTTGTAATTAAACTCCTAAACGGCTGGACCGTTTTTGATAAAACATTTTGTGTGCGTTCAAATGGATTTGAAAAGTAGTAGCGAACGGGGCAGCTAGTATAGATTTAGATAAGCTGCCCGAAGATTCACACGCGTGGTACTTACATATAAAGTAGCCTGTATCCCTCTCCATGATACCATCTATCATTATCATCATCATCTAAGTGCTACATCCGCAGATACACCGCAGACACACAAACACATGTACAGAGGCTTTCAAATTTATGAAATTAATATGTATACCTACGGAAAACCTTCCTGCTCTGCAGATTCACAGTACTTAAAAGACAATCTACCTATCTCAGTAAAATCATTTTAGAATCTGTTCAGTAGTCTCAAGGATTATTATTCCCTACCTCATTATTTTCATCATTAAAAACTCATATTCGTTTTTATTTATAAGGTAGGTAAGGCAGAGATCGCTAGCAATAAGACTACCATTGTAGCTAAACTTGTTTCCTATAACAGTAGTATTAGTTGTGTGCAATAAATTATTTTCAATTATATTATTATTAAAATTGATGTTTTTTACCCATAAATAGTTAGGTTTCAATTTAAACAACACAAAGGCAACTAAAGAAATCGTGCTATTTCTTTGACTGGCTGGAAACTCATTTGACAATGACAGTTCATAAACGTCAAACTATCATCTGTTCACAATGCTCGTGTTATTTTATTATAATTACTACAGACTAGCCCCTCTAGGCTGTATAATGGATCCTTACAGAGCTAATGGGTGCCTACTAAGCCTTTCTAGTGCTGGCCGTAACTGTCTTGCAAAAACGAGTAACAAATTAAGATTTATTGATTTAGAAACGTGCGCAAACCTCACCCGTATCGTTGAACTAGTTGATTTGGCTTTACGCTGAGTTTGAGAAGGATTAGACTATGTAGCTCCTAAAAGTGTACCCACCATAGATATTCTTTTTAATTTTGTACATGTGTTTCTTTTGTTTGAATGTATAATAAAAACAATGTCTGTAAAGTAGGTTTATGGACGATAATTTACGTGATAACTTCATAAGAAAACATTGACGAAAAATTGCAAACTTTTAACTTATTAAGATGCGTCACTTAGAAGAACGTTTTAGAAGACGTTATCACGTCAAAATAATATTGGTGGACAATACAGGCAACACCAGCCCTATTAAGCATAGCTTTTTAGGGGCTAGATGATGCTGTGAAATGTCCGGAGTTATTTATTTATTTATTAGCAGCTCGAGCCTCGTTTTGATGTACCTGTCTATAATAATAATGTTAATAACGTTATTTTACTATGCTTAATTTAAAAAATGCATTCTAAAATCCATTCTAAGTGCAAATATACGTGCACATGGCTAGCAGAAATGTAGCGCGGCCCGGAGATGGTCGATTGATTTTCGTTTCTGTTTTACGCAAAATCTAGTCAATGTAAACTAAATTGAATGCTTGATACGTATTTATTGATGTTTCTCAATCGAATAATTGCGGTTAATAAATAAATAAATATTGATGGACAATGCACAAAAAATAATAATATAATAATGTTAATAACGACATTTACAATACGTTAATGTATTTTTTATGATTAATAAGAGGAAAATTTCGGGCATGGCGCGGAAAGTGGTCCGTTTTCGGACGTTTCGTTTCCATTTTGCCATTAATACGCCGTTAAGAAAGACCATTTTGCTTTTTTTTTTAATTTACTTAATTCCATGTGTAACTACTGTTCGATGCTCTCAAATAAATAAATAAAACAGACTCATCCATCTTATAATAACATTATTAGTAAAGTATGGTCTCTTATTTCCTAAGTAGAACGAACTTTCTAAGCAACGATTTTTTGCACAAAGACATAAAAGGCATTCGGGTAAGTAAATATATTACATATATGATAACGATAATAATACGACCCTATATAAAAAGTATATTTGCGTATAGAAAGTAATACATGCTGGGTTTCCAATAATAAACATAATTACGTTTTGAAAACTAAAAAGAAAACTGACTTTATTGAATATTAACAATAATAAAAATACAATCGAACCTCATCCTTTTTTTGAAGTCGGTTAAATGTTTTTATTTTACGCTTGAATACATTTTTGAAACTTGTAAACACCACAGGAAAGTCGCAGGGAACAAAAAAAAATAAACAACCTAATTGAGAAGCATTTTTTTTGATTGTACATTATTTAAAGTTAATGGTACAAGTAATGGTAATGGTAATGGAAATGGTAGAAATGTAATGGATTACTACAATTTTCAGATTGTAAAAGTAATGGAAATGGTAAATAATGGTACAACTAATGGTACAAGTTTAATTACAAAAATAATTACAGAATAATACAAAATACATGTGAAACAGTTGAGCTATCTAAGGACCGTTTAAAATGATCTATAGATAGCTCAAATTGCAAAATACTGGCTGACTTTCAAGGCAAACGGCAAAATAGGCTATCTATTTAAAAAAAATACAACGTTCACTCATAGTACAGGCAGGCTACTATTCAGTGATGAAACTATGCGCAAACTTTCGTTCGTCTAAATTCAATTTGATTTGTTATAGAAGAATATATTGATATATAGAAGCGGTAGTTTATTGTATGTTTAGTCTTTTAATATTAATCTTAGTCTTAATGTCCCTCTACACCCATAACCTTACGATGAGCAATAATAGTAATATAAAAAATTAAATGGTCAAGTGCGAAAGTCGCGCAGGGTGCCGTACCATCATACCTACTTTTTCGCCTTTTTATCATGGTTCTTTTACCACCGGTTAGAATAACTAGTTAAACTAAGGGCCATTATAACGTCAAAACTTTGAAAGCACTCTACCGAAAAGAAAAATCGAATTGAAAGATAAATTCAATGCGCTATCAAACAGAATCCACGGCAGAGTGACGTCAGTGGAGAGGAATCTTCACCTACCTCAGCTTGCTGGAGAGGAACGAAAATTTTTAATTACAATTAACGGCTGTGTAACTTTACTGACGCCACCTAAAACATCTTAAACAGATGAACGAAAGCCAATGATGATGATGAGTTGAATAAATATACCCGTACGATATACTAATTTGTCACCAATTACAATGTTTACGGATTTATTCCTTTACTTGTGCTATGAATAGAATAGACATTTTATTTGCACACTCAAAGAAAAGAAAGTACAGATAGTAAAAAAATAAATAAAATGAAATAGTATAGTATAGACACCGCCCTAGGTAGATGGGTACCCAAACACTTTACCTAGTTACAACTAACATACACCCACGATCAACAGTCCCTCCCTGTATCTGCCCAAATAGGTCCAGTCTCAGCTTTATGTCACTCCCATACAAAGTATAAAAGCAGCACTGGTCAGACTGAGCCTCGGGGCTGGTGGCATCACGGTCGAGATACTTTGATACCATGAGGTTTTGCTTCTTGCGTAATCTCATGATCCTAAGTGGCACTGCGCGGATTGCGCATTGCGGCGAATTTTTGCGCGTCGAGGAACGCACTAGTAGAAAAACCCACGTTGAAACCGTGCGAATATTATATTGTGTGCTTCCCGAGGCCTTAGTCAACGGGAACTACAAGTACATACCTTGATTTTGATTTACTGGCGTGTGTTGAAATATGCGGCATAAATGGCAGTATATAGCCCGTATTTTTTTATTGTGTTGACTTAGAAGCTCGATTTTTTAGCTCTAAGATACCGTAGACCTTACCGTACCGTATTTGATCACTACATAGTATAAAACAAAGTCACTTCCCGCTGTCAGTCTGTCTCTATGCTTGCTTAGATCTTTAAAACTACGCAATGGATTTTGATGCGGTTTTTTTTTATTGACAGAGTGATTCAAGAGGTAGGTTTATATGTATAATACATTCATAATTTAGTAGAGACACATTGATAATTTTAGAGGTTTCTAATCACATTAGAAATTCTGTAGTATATTTAGTATAAGCATTGCACCCGTGCGAAGCCGGGGCGGGTGGGTAGTATTATATAAAATTCGATACCTCCACGTGTTCTTAAGAAAAAGGGTATTGTCAGACAGACAGACAACCAACGAAATTACCTTTTAATGGTTTCTTTTTTCCATTACGTACGGTACCCTATTAAATAAAAGTTGAACGAACTCTCAAACGCAAATAATATAACTAAACCACTTTTCCTAAGCTTCTAACAACCTGAATGAATGCGAGTCGACGATCAGTGTCTGCTAAATCTATCTGTCCAATCAACCGTGGGTGTTACCAGCTGATTAGATAAATAAATAACATTCTATACGGCGTTTGCTTGTCCGCTTTATCTAAACATGCTTAGTCAGTGGCCCTGATTCCGTAGTGTCGGTAACGAAAGCCAATGATGTAGTAACTAAAATATTGCAAAATACAAACGAGAAAACGAATAAAATATGTTTTTTGTTTGCAGGAAAGTCTAAATTAGAGACTCTTATCGTGTCACTTTAGAACTAGCGTGGTGAAAGGAGTAATTGCGACTCAAAGGCTTTTTAAATTTCGTAAATTATTTGGTGTGTTTGGCGTGTGTAGTTCATTTTAGATGCCATGTAATTTGGTGTTTATATAAACTTCAGAAAACGGAATTCGGAAGATAAATTCAATAATGGAATAAAATGGCAATTATATAGTTTTAAGATCTGTCATATATAACTGATATTCGTATTTGGACTTTGTAAAAATAAAATAGGATCGTTTGTACTTTAACAAGTTGTAGTTAATTCGGCGAAGCAATAGAATCAGCCATCTTTAAAAAGCAGTAATGAACAAAAACAATAAAAGAAACAGTTTGGAATATTTAATATAAACATAACGGCTCTGTGATGCAGTAGGCTAAAGTGCGGCTGAGACGCAGAAGGTTGTGGGTTCGATTCCCGCACGGTTCCCCGTTGACTCGGGTCTGGTTGTTTCTATGTATAATATAGAACGGAAGTATGTGTGTGTGTGTGTGTGAGTATGTGTATGTGTGTGTGTGTGTGTGTTTATGCGTGTGTAGGCTATGAGTTTAAGATAATTGTACTGTACATATTTAAAAAATATATTATGTTTGAGTAATCAAAAGGTTCTCAGTGTCATCGTAAGATAGGGATCGTAGCCAAGATATGCTTGCAAGTTTACATTTGTGGAGTGGTAAGGGGTAAATATTTATAGCCTTATTGATTCTGTTGTACAAGGAACAACTCAGGTCTACCAGCAGCAGCAGTTCTGCATGGCTCTACTCTGCTGGCTACATCCGACCGACGCGTCGTCTTTTAACACTTAGGGTCGGTTGTGAGTGTTTGCGTAAAATTGTGGCCTGAATAGCCTGTCGTACTGGGAGCATGTCACAGAGTAGAGGGAGGAAGTTGGGAAACGTCTTGGGTTCGAGGACATTACCTTTAAGATAGCTCGCTGCTCTCTTTTAAGTCTTATCATGGAAGTTGATGACCTCTTGCAACCTCTTGACCAGAAGGTTGCGAGTTCGATTCTCGCCGCGGGAAAAATATCTGTATGCTCTGCCAGTATTTGTCTTAGGTCTGGTTGTTTCTATGAATAATATGTAAGTAGTATATCAGTCACGTGGTACCCATAACACTGTTTACCTTGCGGCCAGGTGATGCTGTGTGAAGTTACCAGCATTATTTATTTATTTAAGTCTTAATGGAACCACCCCAAGCAGTAATGCAATACGATAGGACCGATTGTACAAGAGCATAATTTTAGGGTGTGTAAGTCAGCACTATTTATCAGTATCTTAAAGATATACATAAGCTTTTTTACTCTAGACACAGTGCACTCAATATGTGGGGTCCAAGACATGTTCAACCAGATACCTAAATACACAATACTATTCGTGCGCTCCAGTTCAGGACATTGCAATGTCCTGAACTGGAGCACAAATCAGTATATTACTTGGAGGTTGGGATTTTACTGTTGGGGAAAAGGTTATGAATTTAGGTTTTGATATATTTAGTGTAAGAAGATTGAGAGAGAGCAAATTTAGAACCAATTTTAGAGCTGCTTCCGCAAATATAACCTCCAACCAGTCTCGGCCATTTGGTCACCGTGTCTCGGCTGAATGTTTGTATGATCTGCAAATATGTTTTTTTGTTTTTTTCTAACCTACTCTAGGTTTTTCTCTATCGTACACTGTACTACTATTATGTAATATACTCAAAATAATGATGACGATGATTGATGACATCATCATAATAAATTGAGGGCAACGCCCAGAGATTTCAAAAAATATGTATTTCTCAATCTGTGTTTTGTTTTGATTATTTTTGGCCATTTTGAGTAAACTTTACGCTCAACTTTAACTTTACTCATTATCTATTTTTCCCGAGTTATTTCGGGTTTTATTGGTCATTTTACTCAAATAAAGCTAGTTATTGTCTTGGGTGTGAATAATTGTAATAAATGTTTTGTTTCTTTGTGATTCAAGGAAAAATAATAAATCCTTTTATTTATTTAATAAAATCACAATTTTTTATAGAGTAACAAAGGACGAACAACAACATACGATTCTGTCACGCCTTACTATAAACAATCTAAGCACTTGACATTGGCAAAATTGTCATCATAATGACACATGCCATAAATGAAGAAGAAGAAGAAGTATATTTTTTGAAGTACTGTTCTTAGGGTCCTAAAATAAACCATATATTTATGAACACTATTAATAAAATATTAATGCCGGACATTTCACACAGCATCATCTGGCCCCAAAGTAAGCAGAGCTTGTGTTAAGGGTACCAAATGCCTATTAATATACTTTTTTTTATAAATACAAACGTATTATACATAGAAACACCCAGACCCGTGACTAATACTTGCAGATCATACAAACATTTGTCTCACAGCGGAAATCGGTCCTGCGTCTCAGCCTCACCAATATACTAATACCACTATCTTAATATTTCTTTACTGCGTTTATGTACATTAAAGCCCGTGATTATACCTCGTTTAAAAATAGTTTTAATAAATCTAAACCCAGCGAAACTAAGTAACCTCTACTTGTAAATTCATCCCGTCTACCTCCATTATCTCATTTAGTTTCCCAGACAATTTAAATACTGGGAATACTACTAATTCCATCTTATCCGTAGCACGGCGATAAAAACATATCGCTCCTAGAACTTGTTCTTACAACATCCTGTCAAGTAATTTTCTACCTTATTTGAATAAATTTATGGTATGCTTTCGATAAATTGCAGTAGCACATTTTGTAAAACTTGTTTTGTGGCATGGTAATTTGAATCTTAATGTTGTGAAGCTATGATTTCTTTTGAGTAATAGGTTTTAATGAGAACGGTTTCGCGTTAGATTCAGTTATTTAACTACCTCTACACTATATACTTCTTTTTATCGTGTCACTAGGTATTTTTAACGAGTGTGGTGAAAGGAATATAGTGCGCCTTAGAGGTTCTTTTCGTGAACTCGGCACCTGTCTTCGAACTTTTTAGGTTTTACGAAATTTCTTCACAATGTTTTCTTTCAATGTTAAGAGTATTAGTAAGGTAAAATATATGTAAAATATATTATATTTTTCGATCAAAAAAATTCATTGGAGCACGACTGGATTCGACTTAAGTACTGTGTACGTAAGTTGGCCCCAGTTTTGAATATTGTGCTCGGAAAAGTGAAATGAAATTAGTTGGGATAGATGGGGTAGCAAAATGAAAAATAACCACGTTTTAAAAACTAATTACGTTTTAAAAACTAAAAATAAGCCGACTTCATTGAATGAAATTGAAGTCTATAATGCATTTTTAGTGGAAAGTAGATGTATTTTGTATATTATAATACGGGTAGGCCAAATAAACGCACCGCTCCAATGAGACAGCGAGGTATCGAAGTACATGAAAACATCATCGATGTATACAATTTTTTGATTTTCGTTGATTTTTCAGGTCGACCGATTTTGATACTAGTTATTTGGTTGTTATTATTTGTTAAAGGTTATTTGGTTTTTTAATCATAATTGCTGGAAAAATATGTCATCTAAGTAAACGATACTTTATATATTTCTTTCCTGTGACTGTGGTGTTTACACATTTAGAAAATGTATGAAGTACTAAAACGCGTAAAATAAACGCTTTTTTAGCCGTATTCAAAAAAAGAAACAGTTTCTCAATTCGGTTGAATTATTTTTTACAAATAAAACGGTTATCTTTTTAGTAGTTGAAACGTAATTAAATAAATAAATAAATAAATAATCCCGGACATTTGACACAGCATCATCTGGCCCCAAAGTAAGCAGAGCTTGTGTTATGGGTACCACATGACTGATATACTACTTATATACGTTTTTTGTACGTTTTTTGTTTTTTTTTTGTAAATACATACATATTATACATAGAAACACCTAGACCCAAGACAAATACTTGCAGATCATACAAATATTTGTCTCGCGGCGGGAATCGAACCCGCAACCTTCTGTGTCTCAGCCGGACCTAAGCCCACTGCGCTACAGAGGTCGTCGAATTATTTGATTATGATCAAATAGATGATGGTGTCGGATTGTATACATAAAATACACTCGTATGCAGTCAATGTATCTTGCATGACACATTAAGCATATTACTGTATAGTCGGATTCCCAACTGCAAACCATTTAAACGGACTGATACGTGATGATGGTAAGAGGCCTGATGGTGACTCTTGTCCTTTGGGAGATGGGTAGGCCATTGGTGTGGGATGCTACTTGCATAGACACCCTGGCCGCATCCCATCTGTCGGACACTTCCGTTAGTGCTGGTGCGGCGGCTGAATGTGCCGAGGACCTCAAAAGCCGCAAATATGCTGGTTTGGATAAGGCCTACATATTTGAGCCTTTTGGAGTCGACACCCTGGGCCCGTGGAGAACAGGAGCCCACCGCGTTTTCAAAATTATTTCACGGCGTCTGGTATAAACATTGCGTGACCCAAGAGCTGGCTCCTATCTGGCTCAGCGTATTAGCATTGCCATTCAACGTGGCAATGCCACCAGTATCATGGGAACGCTGCCCTCTGGCAGTGATCTGGATCAGTTGAGCTATCTACAGAAGATTATATATATAAAAGATTACATAAAACATAGAAAGGTTCTTGTAATGATACATAATTACCTACTACTTATTAAAACCATTTGTCATTGAGATAATCCGATTAACGTTATAAACGTGAATGTAAAGTGCCGTAAAAGCCAAGACATGTCAAGACGCACCCCTCACCCCTCGCCCGGGGCCATCAATCTGGCTGGACAATAAAACATGAAACTTTATATTCGGAACACCCTCAACCTCGGAGCTGGAAGCCCCGGGCGCAAATCTGACGTGTGCGCGGTTTAGGAAGCCAGGAAAGTAGCGGGCAAAAAAAGAAGCTAGCAAAATTACCTTAAATATTTGCGTAAATTACCGCAAAATTACGCAAAAATACTACAAAATTATCTTCCTCTATCGTACTTTGAAAGTTTATCCAGAATACCAGGGCCAGTGGCGAGACATATCAAGTCTCTTTTGTTACTGTCACACACAGTTTTGCAACTCATGCAAAACACGGACTTCCCTCCGCTGTCCATTCGTTTGAGTTCGCGAACGCGAGCGGGAACGCACGGGCAGCGGATCAAACTCACCCTGATGAAGATTAGATGATCTAGATGAATCGAAATATTGTCGTTGCCTTCGCTGAGAAAATAATAATTAAAATCAGTGATAGCTTATCTATAGTACAATGTTTTTACAGTCTCCATATCTACGTCTACTTCTTTAAGACCTAGTTGGTATGTGAATCATCTCAAATCGTATTTCAAGGTTTTAGAACCTCTTCTTCTTCGATATGGCATGTGTCATAATAATGTTTTTTAGCAGGCTAAAGTCTAAAGACCATACTGCCTTGTCTTGCGTAAAATAATTTCATCCATTTCAAGGGTAAATTTTATGTCTTTCGTAGGTTTCATAATAATGTTTATTTTGCCAATGTCAAGTGTCTTTATTGTTTATAGTTATAGTATGATGTCACAAAGTCGTATCTTGTCGTTCGTCATCTGTTATTTTATATAAAACTAGCTGACCGGTGCCCACTTCGTTGGGCAGTTACAACTTCACAAAACATAAATTTTAAATTTTTCCTGAATTTTCTTTGCTATAAACCTCACGGAGCCCGAGACCTTTCCAACGAATGCAAAACCGTGGAAATCGGTTCGTGCGTTCTGGAGTTATAGCGTCAGGAAGGAAAACCCGACTTATTTTTATAAAGTAGATAAAATAGTGTATTTCATATAAAATAATTATACGGATTATTTTTGCTCAAATCACAAAGAAACACGAAGCTTTTATTCTCATTATTCACACTCACTCACACACTTATTCGCGAGTATTTAAATAAAAAGACCAAAATTACTAATAAAACCAGAAATAACTCGAGACAAATAAATAATATAAAAGCGCAATGTTTGATTTGCAAGAAGGCCAAGAATAATTTTTAGAAACCTCATCGAAGATAACTAAATATTTTCTGCCATTAAAACGACAAGTCTAGACGTGTACTTCGTTCTTGTACTGGTGATATAGTGGGTAGGATCCTAAGCCTCAGGTTCTTTAATAGTGTTTGTAATTTTTTCTAGCATCTAGTTTCATGGCCTTCAAGCTTAGAATATTCAGGGGAGAGGTGACGGCGAGCTTACGGCGTACCCTCAAGTTATAGCGCAGGAGATAAACGTGTAGAACAGGAGCCGGCTGCGAATAATGTACGCATTGTGCTATTGTTTCAGAAGTTGTAAATGAGTCTTGAATGGTTATAAGCGTTTTCTCTGCAATTGTATTTTACGTTAATTTTTATAACGTCAATAAACGTTACGTTTTCTGATTCAATAATATTATTTTAGGTTTTTTGCTTTAGGAGTTTATGTAGTTATGTTATGTTGTCTGTTTATATTGGGGAAAATGCTTACTAATGTAGCAGCTTGAATTTAAGTTGGGAGGTAAATGGTTCAGTTTTGACATTGCTTTATGCACCTTTATAACTCTGAAATGAAAATACCGCACTTATAAAGGCTCTATAATTGACGTGTTAGGCTGATTGTAAGCCGCAAGTTGTATAATATTTTTTTGATTTTACATTGTGCTAACCACGGATAAATGGTTATCTATAGATAATTATCTAATAACTAGGTTAATTTGTTAATTGTTTGTTTGTTTGTTAAAAAATCGTAAGCTTTTTGAATAATCATTTTTATTTATGACCGATAGAAAGATAATAATATTTAACGAAATTGCACGTGATTAGCTGAAGTGTTGATAATTAGAACTGGAGGTTGACAAGGTTTTTGAAGTTTTAACGAATTCTTGCCATGTTGAAAATTGACATTTTTCATTACATTATATTTTTTAGAAACTTTTCTAAATACGAGTAAAAGAACTTCGTTATAGCTATTGAAAGTAATTCGGGAAGGATTTCTGAAAATTATAACTAAATATTCTGCTTTCTAAAAATATAATTATATTTTCATTTTGGACATTTTGGATTTATTTTGGTTTATTACAGTTGGCTACAGTATAATGTATAATTAAAAAAAATTTTTTTTTAAATATTTTGATGTCATATCATCAAAATAAAAAAATACACGACAATATAGTCAACAAATATGTGTATGCGTCACATTAAGTTTTTGTTGCAAATATTATTGTCGTACCATTCTGACGCCATTTTGAATATTTTTAAACGTATTTTCCAGTTCAACCAACTGTACCGATATCCAGGTATTTATAATATTTTTTCCTTATCAGTATTCTAAAAAACTCAAAGAATATCCTCACTAAAAGGTTTATTCTAAGTTTTTTTTATTACACAAGCGGTGTGCCGCCCGCGCCGCCATGATGATTAGCGACCGCGTCCGAACAAACAACACGCTTGTCTATCGCATTAGAGGAGACGGCAAACATTTCCTGTTTGAGGCTTGAACTTGGTCAAAAATAAGTTGAAATAAAACGACATCATAAATTAACAAGAATCCTAAGCGTCACAATAAAACGCAAGGGATGATAATAAACGGAAAATAAAAGTCACGAGTGTCAAGAAAAATATTTGTTATTTGTTACCTCGTAACTCCGTCATTTATGAACTGATTTGAAAAATGTTAAGTACATGTGAAAGGATGTACTTCCCGATCCCATAGAAATTTCATCAAAATCAGTTCAGTAGTTTGGGTTTCAAATCAAAATAGCTCAAATTTTTAGCTCAAGTTTCAGTCAATGAAGTCGGTTTTCTTTTTAGTTTTTAAAACGTAATTATTTATATAAAAAATGTATAGGCACCCAAAAGGATTAAAGCAAAAACCTTTGCACTAACTAACCCTTAGTAAAATTAGTTACAGAATGTACAGAATGTACAGTATAGAATAATATACAATAATATAATATACAGAAGCAGTTGAGCTTAATGACCATTTAACCATTTAAACGATCTATAGATAGTTCAATCTGATCCAGATCACTGCCAGAGAGTCCCAAACCCTCGTTGGTTGAGGGCTCGATTCCCTCCCAGTATATATACATTTGTGCAATAATCATAGGTGTTTGTTCTGTGTCTGGATGTTATAAAGTATCATAAGTATTTTAATATATATAAGTTTTCTATCAGTCATCTGGTCACCATAATACAAGCTATGCTTAATTTGGGACTAGATGGTGTTGTGTGCATTGTCCAGCAATATTTATATTTTATAGTTCAACTACTGTGGCGCAGTGGGCCAAGGGCCGGCTGAGACGCAAATTTTTGTATGATCTGCAAGTATTTGTCTCGGATCTAGGTGTTTCTATGTTTAATATTTACAAGAATTAGTATATGAGTAAGTAGTATATCAGTCATATGGTACCCATAACACAAGCTCTGCTTACCTTATGACCGGATAATGCTGTGTAAAATATCTGCCGGTTTTATTATTTTATTTAATATTTCGTAATTAATTATGAGTGAAATAAATAATCTTACTAGCTGGTGCCCGCGACGTCGTCTGCGCAGGATTAGTACTTCGTGTAATACTAACGGCTTTTGCAGCGCACGCCAGAATAGCTCGCAGATGGCAGATTTTTTTCCTACTTACTTGACACTTATCGTTATATTTTGGACAATTCACACAATATCTTTATAAATTATAGCCTATGTGTTATTCTGATGTATAAGCTATATTATTGTAAAGTTTCATTAAAATACATTCAGTAGTTTTTGCGTGAAAGAGTAACAAACATACATACAAACATTCGCATTTATAATATTAGTAGAAAGGATTAATTTTGGGTTATCTATCTTGAGCGTCAATAATTTGCCTCTGTCTCCTAGTCTAACCAAACGCATAGCCCGGGGTGCGTTTGTCATTCCTACTGTCCCAGCCACACATTACCAACACTTTATAGACTACACTTACACCTTATTGACTATACACTTTATACACTACCACAGGAACAAACCTTTTTATTATTTTCCTAGATCATTTATTGTAAGGTATCTACAATCCATCTATACATACTATCCATACTAAATAATTTTGAAAAATATCGCAGTCTGTCTGTTGCTGTCTGTTTTTAACCGACTTTAAACAAGGAAGAGTTTCTCAATTCGGTTTTTTTAATGTTTTATGTTACCACAGAACTCCGTCATTTATTTACGTTTGATACCAGGTAAATTGAACTTTGAGTGAACTTTGAAATGAGTAATATATTTACAAATTGCATTACTCAACATTACCAACTCTAATATTCAATAATATTTTCTTACTTATCTAAAAATTTTTTCTTATTAGGTATGTTTATTTACCTAATTATATTATTGCATATAATTGTACCTAATTGCTTAAATTAGTTTTCGAACTACTATTTTTATAAAAGCATCTATCGGCGTGCTACCACAACATATTCAATGTTGTACATTGAATATGTAGATAATGTTATGATATTGTTACTATTGTTTGTACGCACGAAAAAGTATGACTCATTGGTCACGTTCCGCCTGAGCCGAGTGTGCAAGCGAGAACGCGGAACAAGTGATAGAGAGGCACGATCACTTCAATGTTTTCTTATGACGTTATCATGTAAAATGATCGTCCGTAAACCGACTTTACAGACAAGCATTTTTTTTTATCTTTAATATCCAACTCTCACTGACCCCTCAAACTAAATACCAGATAAATGACTATGCTTTTAAACAAGGATTACCGTTTTTTGTCGAGTCAAAAGGAATGGCAGAGAAAATCTAAAAGACCCTTCACGATAAACGGCAAAGTTACGACAACTTTAAATCCAAGCGCATTTTTCGTAAGTACCTAATACTTACGTGAAAAGCGTCTTGCATTTTGGGGAGGAATCTTGCCCTTAGCCCGCGCAAAGTACGGTTGGAAAAACATGTTTATTTCTTTCATTTCCTTCTGCCTTCATTTCAATACCCACACAATAAAATAAAAACCGTGTGCGTTTCGGGACGCTCGACAGAAGTGATAACTTAAACTAATCTAACTAGCGCTGTTGGTTAGAGTGAGAGAGGAGGAGCCTGCCTACCGCTGCCGTATGCGTGAGAGAAAGGGAAGCCAGACAGACTGGCGCCGTATCGTGTTACGTAACAAAGCGGTTCACCCTCCCATAAGAAGTTATCACTTCAAAATTAAAGAACCATACCTGTCTACTTTAGCTCTACATAAAAAAGAGTATGTTTCTAATTCTGTAGTAGAGTCGTAAATTACTGCAATATGTATTTTATTATCAATAACGTAAAGATCAATCTAGCACTCTTCATTTAGCGTATAGACTTTATTATCTAGAGAATGAAATCACTTGCATTATTATCATTAAACAGCTTGTGATAAGATACCCTAACAATGTTGGTATGATGTCACTCGCTACGTCATCCGTCAGCGCGCTACGGTTCGTCTATTTCAGACTAACATTCACCGACTCCGTGGCGCAACGGTAGCGCGTCTGACTCCAGATCAGAAGGTTGCGTGTTCAAATCACGTCGGGGTCAAATGTTAATTTTTGTATTTTTATTTATTTTTTATATTTGGCCGAAGCTACTTATTTTCTTTGACCACCTATAATTTTTTGTCACAAATACGACCATTTCAATCGTCTTTGACATGCTAGTTGAATGTTCAAATTTCTCCTAACTCCAGTTACACCTGAAACTCGTCTATTCCTAAAGCTTTTTTGTATGATCCTTGCTAAATTTGTCGGATGCCGTGTCATGTTACAGATTCATCCCAAGCAATTTTGTCAATAAATAATCCGACATTTATGAGAAAAAAATGTTTAATTTCTTTTTTGCCAATCTAAAATTCGATATTTTTTAACAATATCATAGAAGCTCTTAAAGATTCACTGTACTAAGTGTAAATATATAAAACGTATATTTAATAAGTTTAAATAGTCATAAATTATTTTTCTCTCACTTATATTAGTATATAAAATATTAATTACCCTACTAACCACAGAACTTTTTTTTTTAATGAAGGCTGTTCGTTAGCTGTGGGACTCTCTAGGCATGTTTCCTTCTGCCCGCGGCTTTGCCCGTGTGGTACGTAGATAAAATGTGTTAGGTATATCTATATAACGTTTTATCCAAATTAGTGCAAACCTAATTGTTTGATTAAGTTGCCAACTGTATGTTTACAAAAATAACTAGCTAATAAATGATTAAGTACTTAAGTTATATTATAAATTAAACATATTAGAATAAATGAAGAAAAGGGTTGCTTTTATCAAGCATTGCCTTCAAAAAAATACCAGATTTGTATTGTTGTTTATTTATTGCTTACAAACACATCTCAAAGCTCGAGTATACTGTAGCGACCAAACGCAACGATAGCGCGTTCTAGAACCGTGCACGGTGGATCAGCGCCATCTAGTTTGAGAATATGGAGTTACTTTTATTTTCAGAATATCGTTTTGTTTTGCTATTACAAAGGTTCTGGTTTACATTAACATTATAAATTCGACTGTCGACTGTCTGTCGGTTTGCTTATTACGATTTCACTCGGCTAAAAGCTCGGATTAAGTATTGAATGCCGCTATACAAATGAACGGATATTCATTTATAATGTTAATGATATAGATTGTATCTTCAGGACGGACATTATGCTATTGATGTAGGTACCACGCGTGCGAAGCCGCAGGCAGCAGCTTGTTTATAATTTGGATAGATTTAGATTAGGAATACCGTGTTGAGCTTATAATTCTCAGAGCTAATTTTCACAACAGGACAAGTAGACGTACCGCTCAGTACAATCCATACCTTCCTTCCTCATTTATAATGCGTGCAGCCAAGGATTCAAATGCTTTGCCGTCGTCTGTCTTTCCTGAAAACTACAATCTGGGTCTCTTTAAGCCAAGAGTAAATAGGTGTCTTCTAGACCTGCGTGCTAGATCGTCGCTTAACATTAGTCGTGATTGTGGTCGAACGTTGGTTGGCATATCTATGAATAAAAAATTGGCTTATCCATACTAATATTATCGAAAGTATATCTATCTGTCTGTTTGTAAAGTTTGTTTGGGCTACTCATATTTCCTAAGGTTAAGGATTTGAAAATTAATATTTAGGCTTTTGGTAAAATATTCCTACTAATATTGTAAATGCAAAAGTAACTCTCTGCCTGTCTGTCTGTTTTCACGGCTAAACCGCTGATCCGAATTTGATGAATTTTGGAATAGAGATAGCTGGGACCTTGGAGAAGGATAAAGGCTACTTTTTATAAAAGTACCACGCGTGCAAAGCCGCGGGGAGCAGCTAGTAGTTTATAAATACGACTTTTAGGAATTATTTTTAAAAGAATTCTATAAAACAATATGCACAACCGCCATGACGAAATCAATTTTAAAGGCCATCAGATCGGCAGGTGTGAACTGTCACGATCGACTGAACCTGCTACCACAAAGTTGCTACCGTTCCCACAGTTGTTTCACGGTCCACCAGGCAGATGTGGTTGCTTATACATAGCTAAAGATTAGGACCTGATGGATTTACACGACCGAAGAAGGAAAGTAATGTGTTTGGGGTGTATGTATGTGAGTTCATTACCCCAAACGGCTGGACTGATTTTGACAACGTGTCGTTGGATTTGTCTAGATCACGATTGTGGCATAGACTATTAAGCCTTAGAATGTAAAAATACCTACGTTACTACATAGATAGATAATACTTTATTGCACACCAAATATACAAGTAGAAACAAAAATAAAAATGTTTTGCTAGTCGGTAGTACAATGGGCGGTCTTATCGCTATGTAGCGATCTCTGCCAGACAACCTTAGGATGGATTGAACAGAATGTAGCTTAAAAAAGGGTGATGTTAATAATATTAAGAGATTTATAATTAAAATAATGTGTACATACAAATTTACAGGATACGAAAAAGATAGATACTTATACAAAAATATATACAATACATACATTACAGTATATTAAATACAACGTTATAAAATAAACTAAATAAATCAATACATACATAAACAAACCTAAATCTAAAATGACATAAAGAATCAACAACAAACATAGTAAAAAACAAAGTCATACATACATACTACATATAGAAACATAGCATAAAACAAAGTCGTTTCCCGCTGTCTATCCGTCCCTATGTATGCTTAGATCTTTAAAACTACGCAACGGATTTTGATGCGGCTTTTTTTATAGGTAACTAGATTCAAGATAAAGGTTTATATGTATAATACATGCATATTGTAGTAGAGAAACACTGATAATTTTAGAGGTTTCTAATCACATTAGACATTCTGTAGTATATTTAGTATCAGCATTGCACCAGTGCGAAGCCGGGGCGGGTCGCTAGTCATTTATAATTCAATAAGTCATTTTTCATTTAAGGTGAACTAAAGTTATGACGTCAATGTATCAAGTATCAAGTAAATTTATGTAGGTATATATATCTTTCCTTATATCAAGTGTCACAATATCTTGATTAAAAATATATACCAATCCATATATATAAAAGAAAGACGTGTTAGTTACACCACTTATAACTATGAATATAGTTAGTAACTTTGATTAGGATATAGGCTATTTTTTATCCCGGAAAAACAACGGGAACGGGAACGGCGGGGGAAGCCGCGGGTGGCCGTTAGCGTCATATATGAATATTTATCCGTAAGTTTGTTAATCTCTGTAATTATTACAATAATATGAAAAAAGCTATCTATTTTTTAATAGCGATAGCTTTTTTTAATACCTTAATATTTTTTGTGAAGTTGTAACCGCCCAACGAAGGGGGCACGGGTCAGCTAGTACATTATATAAATACTAACTGTCTCGGCAAACGTTGTTTAGCCATATAAATATCTTTCGTAAAAAATATTTTTTTTTTATAAAAGTAGCCTATGTTACTTCTAATACAGCTTCAACTACTTAACCGATCAACATGAAACTTTGTACACATATTCTTGGAGGTATTAGAAGTAACATAGGCTACTTTTATAAAAAAAAAATATTTTATCACATTTATAATATTATATATTATACATAAATATTTATAAAATCAGTCTGTGCGAATGTAATCTGTGAAGCAAATGTTACTGAAGTCTATGATTGAAATGGATTATATTGAAATTATTAATTGTTATCAAGACATATGTCATTTTATGAAGAAAAGAAGATGCTTAATAATAAACTTAATTCAAACTAATATCTGTATTTAAGACTGTTCAAAAAACCTATTTTTTATGAAAGATCTACGAAATGCTACACAAAATAAAAACAATATATGTAGGTTATATAAAATACATTATTACTAGCGACCGCCCCGGCTTCGCACGGGTGCAATGCTGATACCAAATATACTACAGAATGTCTAATGTGATTAGAAACCTTTAAAAATTATCAGTGTTTTTCTACTATATTATGCATATAAAGCTTCCGTTTCAATCACTCTATCTATTAAAAAAAACCGCATCAAAATCCGTTGCGTAGTTTTAAAGATCTAAACATACATAGAGACAGACAGACAGGGGGAAGCGACTTTGTTTTATACTATGTAGTAAAGTAAGCTTCTATTTCATAACTTCGTAAGGGTCTATATTACGTATTATCTTACAAATTTCCATCATGATGAAACGAATAGTTTGCGTGTAAGGGTTTTCTTTAAGGGCGGACAGTTAGATAAATTAATAAAATAAATAATGCCGGACATTTCACACAACATCATCTGGCCCCAAAGTAAACAGAGCATGTGTAATGGGTACCACAAGACTGATATACTTGTGAAGGTTTTTTTTTGTAAATACATACATATTATACATAGAAACACCCAGACCCGAGACAAATACTTGCAGATCATACAAACATTTGTCCTGCGGTAGGAATCGAGCCCGCAACCTTTTGAGTCTTAGGCGGGTGTTCGCTTTCTGCGCCACAGAGGGTGTCAAATAAAGATGGCGAAACATTAAGTGTTCTTGTGGACTTTGAAAAACTTAAAAAGACAGTTTCATCAAATATAGAACAAAAAATATTCCAACAATTCCCTTGGAGATAATAGAACAGATTTATTAAGGATATCAACGCATTTTATTTGGAACGAAGTTCCTTATCACACGGTTCGGACTTTGCGGATGGGGGCTAGGCAAAAAAAGTGTAATTTATCCGTCACGAATTTCCGTCACGACCCTTTCTTTAGTGTAGACGGTTATCCCCGGACAAAATATCACCGACAAAATATAAAATAATAATTATGATGATTTTGACCATTTCTACACTAAAAATAATATTGTTTTTAGTTATTCATTAATTATTTCTGCGCTTCGTTTAATTGCGCTGGTCAGACGCTAGCAATTAATTCATTTGTATTTGTTAATCAATAATATACTACGACAGGAACTTCGTTCCAACCGAGTGTACGAATTTTTTGGATGTCCCTGAGTACGTAAGTAGCATTCGAGTATTACAGGGAAGCACTATCATTATCTTATCTGGGATCTAGGGCAATGCACTTGGAAGATGACGCGGAGCCATTAGCCTAGGTGCGCTGCCGCAGTAATCCCAGGAGTGGCTCTCAGACCCTGACTTGGCGGAGGCACAAATAGCTAGTGCAAGTTTCTTATAAAGACGCGACCGTTAATGATGGGCGTGAACCGTAATTTATCTAGATGTATATAAATTAAAATACCGCTGCGGGACAAATGTTTATATGATCTGCAAGTATTTGTCTCGGGTCTGGGTGTTTCTATGTATAATATGTATGTATTTACAAAAAAAAAACTATAAAAGTAGAATTACTTTTTGGCCAGATGATGCTGTGTGAAATGTCCGAGATTATTATTATTATTATTATATAATCTAATTATTGTGCTTTAAATAATGTCAAAAAAATTACAAAATTCCAAGTCTCGAAGATACGTTTTTTAATGTCATATGTTAAAACCTTCTTAATCCTGCAATATAATACATAGTCAATAAGTATTCGAGTTCCGTCGTACGCTACATTGCGGTTGTCATTCATGGAATCCGCTGTTTATGAAACCAAAGTTAAACTGCAACTAAAAGATTAACTTAGTTTCAACTTTAGATCCTGCAGACAATAGTGCTGGGGTGACATTTATGTCAATAACATAAGGCATTAAACGCAATAATTCACGACTCTACTCTTATTGAACAATTGTTTTAAATAATGTTGTCTGTTTCAATAAGCCGCTTATAGGATATTAAGAAAAATCCATATCAAAATGATACACTTCCTGGTTTGGTGTTTTTATATGTAATTTTATATGTATATATATATATATGTTACATATGTGTAATTTTATATGTAATAATATTTCGATGTAGGAAACCAAAAGATTTTTGAAATCTATTAGCTGTTAATTATGACCATCTTCTTCCTTCTTCTTTTTCGTTAATGACACGTGTCATAACGATGCCAATTTTGCCAATGTCATTTGTTTAGATTGTTTTTTAGTCATCATCATGTTTTTTAGTAGGATGACACAAAGTCGTATGCTATCGTTCGTCAATAGTTATTAAAAAAAAAATACAATTATTATAAAAATTAAAAAAAAAAACATTATATAAATAAAATTAATAATTATACGGATTATTGTTGGTCAAATCACAATGAAACAAAAAAAAATATTACAATTATTCACACCCGAGTCAATAACTCTAGCTTTATTAGAATAAAATTACCAAAACTACAAATAAAACCAGAACTCACTCGGGAAAAATATATATTGAGATTAATATCGTTACATTGTTGTCGATGGTCATTTGTAAATTCTAAACGTCATCGTGGAATGGCAGTCCAGAATTTTCTTGGATTCATCATCGTACCTATCAGATATTAAAACGTGAAGCAAAAACTTTGTACCCCTTGTTACGAAATTTGCTCGGACGGAGGAGTATGAAATGTCGTACACTTATAGTTTATAAATAGAGGAGTGCAGAATGCTATTTTTTTTAATTATGCATAAAAAATACATTGATTGGTCTTGCTTCGAAAGACGGCCAAAATAAATCTGGTAAAGTCGAAGAGTCATTACAACATAATTGACCGAGCGAGCGCGAAGCGCGAACGCGTGTCTCCGTGTCAGCATAGGCAAAAATGCTTTCGTATGTCTGTCTGTCCGGCCGGCGTCTGTTCGGATGTTCTCGTCTACAGGTCGTATTTCTCAACCGATTCTCGTGAAATTTTGTGAGTAGATTCTTTAACTATATAATTTTTTTGTTTTTGGAAATTTTTCAAAATGGCGGAGATATGTGGTTTGGAAACGTAAAAATAGTTATATTTCAGTCATTTCGAAAAATGTTCGCGAGGTCTATAGCCCACAGAGCCATTCGTTTTAGATACATCAATACCACTCAATGCCAACAGGACTACGTAAAAAAATTGCGTGTGGTTAGGTCACCGGACCACAAAGATAGTCAGACCTATAGAACAAAGATTGAAATAACCTTTTTGTAGAAAACTATCTAATGTTCAAATCTGAAATTCCTCCCTATACCTCAGTGAACTAAACCTTCTCTTCTCGCCTGTACCATTGCTTACTAAACAGTCACTACGACACCTGGCCATAGATTAGCGATCAGTTTATAAGGCGCAGCAGCCTTAATTGAGGGTTGGCACGATTCGACCGGCGCGGGCTCACGCTATCGGGAAAGTAGGTTTTGTATCTGGTTTTATTCTGTAGTGCTTTTAGGTACGAATCCAGTGTTAATAAAACCTGGGTAATTTATACCTACATGGTGTGCCAGATTTGAGATTGTTCCTCGGAAGGGGGTTATTATATTTACACAAATGGACAACAACTTTTGTTTGTTGAGTTTGGGCTTTTGGAATTTATCATTGAGAAAATTTTCTGAATTTTTTTTTATTAAAAAAAGATGTAGGCATAATTCGGTTAAAGTTTTACTGTCATACTCAGTCTTTGACAATTAAATAAGTCGCTACCTAATACAGTTTTGGATTATTTTTAGTTGTCTTAGGAAGCAAAAATTGCGTTCGTACATTATCTATTTATCTCGAGTTAATTCGGTTGTATCAGAAATGATGGTGTTTTTATTTAAATAGAGCTAAAGTGTTTGACTCGGGTGCGATTAATTGGAATAAAAGCTTTGTATTTCTTTGTGATTCGAGCAAAAATAATCCGTAGTTTTTTATGAAACCTCCATTTTATATAAAATAACAAATGACGAACGACAAGATACGACTTTGTACTTTAAACAATATAAACACTTGACACTGGCAAAATTTTCATTATTATGACACATGTCATTAAAGAAGGAGAAGTAGTAGTAAAACAGTTTTGTCAATGAATACTGTGTAAGAGTATTCTATGTATCTAAGCAATTTATTGACTAATTCTGTAAGTCTTAGCGGGTTTAAAAGCTTAACCATTCGCATCAAAGCAACAATGGCCTCCCATTTAAAAATGAAACTTTAGCAACAAAAAAGATTTAAGCCCCAACTGAAATAACCGCTTTTAAATCACAGCGGCAATGCATTAGATTGTCGTTACTCTCTTACACTGCACAATCTTTGTATTTATCTCGGGCGCCATTGAAAAACTATTGTCGATATAATTTTCACTCAAAACTGGATATTTACCATGATATATGTTTCTGCTTTCCGATATTTCGGCACAGTTGCATGCGCCATGATAACGAGATAAACTGAACGAGATAAAATATCCAGTTTTGAGTGAAAATTATGTTATTAGTTTTAGAAGTTATATTGTCAATATGGATAGCAGAATAGACACCCATCAACACCTACAAAGGTGTTCATTGCTCTAGAAAATGTTGAAAAATTTCAGGGTTTTGAGTACAATTAATTGGAGTAATCTTTGGTGTAATTATGCTCAAAATTTCATAATTCCACATGCAAAAAATTAAGCGGGCTCTTTTTCGTAAGGATACGTTAACATCGTAACTCTTCTTTTTTTTTTCTTACAATAATGATTTTTTTTGAAATGCATCTGTCTCACGAGAAAAAATAATTAATTAAGAAGTGCCATGTTACTTCATGAAATGACAAACGAAAGAGACCCTTCGTTTCTCCACAAGATCTTCTTTCGATTGGCGTTGCCGCCTGCGGAAACATCAGATGTATGAATATGACATTAACTAGTCTTCTACTTCTTTATTAATGGCCTGTGACATAATAATGTCAATTATGCCAATGTCAAGTGTTTATAGTTTAAAGTCAGTTTGTTTGTTATTAGAGTCTTAGTCGATGGTCAATTGTCAATTCTAGACGTCACGCGGAATGGCGTCTAGAATTTTCTTGTGATTTCTCGTCGTTGAAATCACATTGCACCACAATACATATATAAATCAATTATCCATACCCGTCCTGTAGTCACAATTTATTCATTAAAATTCCGCCAAGATTACTGAATAAATCTAGAATTTGGGCTAGATGGTATTGTGTGCATTGTCAACCAATATTTATTTATATTTAAGTAGTAGTGGACAGGTCACATATACCGCGGAACCGATGGCCGTTGTGGCTGACTGATTCTTGAGTGAAGGCCGCGTGTCGGCTAACGTAGTGTAAGACGCCATGTAGCTAGGTGAGGCGATGATATTCGTAAGCCAGTCAGGCAGGGATTAAAGGGCTGAAGACCCTGAATATGGTTTTGGGAAAGCATAAACAAAAGTGTAATCCTCGTATAACCATTGTAAGCTGTAACGTGTTCGCACAGTCCACGGAAAGGTATCCAGAACATTGAACTAACGGGAACTGCCATAGAAACTGCTAGTTAATCTTGGCACATGCCGGTAGTCACATGTCTATGTATATCTGTGTCTGGACAACAATTTATTACAAGAGGAGGTACGGGCTAGCCATTTATTTAAATAATTATAGACTTTAATCAATTTTGATTAGATTTAATTATAGGTCTGCGTGTAGTCACGCTTGTTCGGGATTGCTTAAAATTGATTCTGATTATTAGACTGGTTTGACTGTGACAAGAATGTTATTTATTAGTTAAAGTAGATTTCAAATGAACTTACCCAACAAATAAATTATATATAGATATGTACATAATCCTTACCAATATTATAAACGCGAAAGTTTGTATGTATGGATGTATGGATGTTTGTTACTCTGTCACGCAAAAACAACTAAATGATTTTTTATGAAACTTTACAATAATATAGCTTATACATCAGAATACCACTAAGGCTAATATTTATAAAGATATTGTGTGAATTGTCAGAAATATAACGATAAGTGTCAAGTATGTAAGAAAAAAATCTGCCATCTGCGAGCTATTCTGGCGTGCGCTGCAAAAACCGTTAGAATTACACGAAGTACTAATCCTGCGCAGACGAAGTCACGGGCACCAGCTAGTAATACATACATGGGAAACAGTTTAGTTATCTGAGAACTGTTTAAAACGATGCACAGGTAAAGGTAAAGATAAAGATAACGATATACTGATTCAGATAAGATAATTATGATAATATAAAATGATATATATTGAAAGACTGTTTGCAAAGCCCCAAACTTTGGAAACCTTGTACCTATTGGAACCAGTTGAATGTAAATGTCTTGGCAGCTCGGTTAAATAGCATTATTATCTTCTATAATATAAAAATGAACCGCTGAATGTGTTACTAAGCGCAAATCTCGAGAGCAGCTGAACCGATTTTGCTAATTATTTTTTTAGAATATACCTTGAAGTACGAGGATGGTTCTTACGGAGAGAATTTTTTTAAAAATCGTCTGAAAAACCTAAAAACAACACTTTTCTATACTCCCATACAATCGATTCGTAATAATACTTAAAAGTCAATTTGAACTTTAATACCATACGATAAAGTTTAAGTGTTAGTGGAGAGTTTCCGGGAAGGCAAAACAATTGAGTGACGTTAGTATCGTATAAATATTAATGTCAATATTTGTCAATATTTATACGATGGTAAATATAAATCTTCTGTGCGTGTGTTTGTAATTAAACTCCTCCTAAACGGCTGGACCGATTTTTATTAAGATTTACAATTAGATTTTTTTTATTTGTAGATATTTCTTTTTAAAACGAACGGACGAAGACGTGAACGGGACAGCTAGTTAATATATATAAATAGCACTCAATTTCATTTATAGCAAACGAACACTTAAGTACCTCGCTAAAGTTGTTAAGTGACCCATCTCGTTTGATCTCTGTGATAATATAAGAAAGAAATTCGCCATCATTGAGTACAATTTTAGCTCAAAAAAGTTGTATCCCCTGTTTTAACTACCATTAACATACAATTTTGTTTTCGAATTTATTTATTTATATCCATAATTCCTCACAAACATAAACAAACAAAAAAAACAAATTGAGAACCTTTTTTCAACAGACTTCAAAAAAGGAGGAGGTTCTCAATTCGACTGTTATTTTATGTTTGATACCTCATACCTCCATCATACGTTAATCTATTTGAAAAAATCTGATTTCATGTGAACGGATATACTTCCCGATTGGTTCCATATAAATTTCATAAAAATCGGTTCAGTAGTTGAAAAAAAAAACCACTTGGATGGAACGAAATTTTTATATTTTACTTTTTTATAAGTACATAATGTCAGTTGTTTTTTTTAGTTTATAAAACGTAATTATTAAGAAAAGCAAAGAATTGAGAACCACCTCTTCCTTAAGAAGTGGAATTCTGTCACTGGCTATGGTTATGGTCACTGTTTGAGTCGTTAATCATCTTAACAGAATTACAAAAAGTGTACCTAACTAACATTACATGACTACTAATAAATTCAATAACATAATTACCTATTAAAAACGAAAAACTAAGAAAACTAACTTCATTGAATGAAATTTGAGCCCATAAAATTACAAAGGAATTGATAACCTTTTTTTTTTAATATTATTATTTTACGCTTTTTAGTACCTTCTCATTTTTCTGCATTCGTAAACACAATTGGAAAGTCACTGGAATGCAAAATATCGAAAATTAATTTACTTGGATGACATTTTTTATCCAGAAATTTTGATTTAAAAACTCAACTACTGGACCGCTGTTGATGAAATTCTTAGAAATTTTTGAAATCGGTACATAAATAACGGAATTATGAGGTAACAAACTTAACAAAAAATGTGCGTCTCGGGACGCCCGACAAAAGTGATAATTTAAACTAATCTAACTAGCGCTGTAGGATAGAGTGAGAGAGAAGGAGCCTGCCTACCGCTGCCGTATGCGTGAGAGAAAGGGAAGCCAGACAGACTGGTGCCGAAACGCGTTACGTAACGAAGCGGTTTACCCTCCCATAAGCAGTTATCACTTCAAAACATACAACCGAATTGAACACCAAATTTTTTTTTAGGTCTGTAAAAAGGGTGCAGCTAACATCAAATGAGTATTAATAAATTCAAAATAGGTAGTGAAGTTTCTCGCTAGTGTACGCATGTCTTTGCGTCTTGTTGTGAATACTTTAAGAGGTATTCAACAACATGTTACAGATTCTGCAATAGTTACTATACGCCTAGGTTTTGTAGGTAGGTAGGATGAACTTTGTGGAATCTATACAACTTTGATTGGAATTTTATGATCACGCAGACATTACATTGGATCTTCAAATAACATAAAATATAGAAGTTTTATGTTTCCTGTTTTAAATAGCATTAAACATTCTTTAGAAGATAAGCGATGTCATGTATTGAAGTTATTGCAATCTTTTTGAACTTAAAATAAATAAATAATGCCGGGCATTTCACAGCATCATCCGGCCCAAAAGTAAGCAGAGCTTATGCTATGACTGATATACTTAAAAACCTTTTTGTAAATATGTTCCTACATATTGTACATAGAAACACCCAGACCCGAGACAAATAATTGCAGATCATACAAACATTTGTTTCACGGCGGGAATCGCACCCGCAACATTCTGCGTTTCACCCGAACCCTGGCCCACTGCGCTATAGAGGTCGTCAAGAATAATTAATACGTAAAATAATGACATCCATTGACTCAGCTGTTGTTGTAGAGCCTGTTCATCATGAGTATTAGTTGAGAATTATTATATAATAGGTTTTTATGTATAATATATGTATATATATACAAAAAAAATTGTTTATAAGTAGTCATGTGGTACCCATAACACAAGCTCTGCTTACTTCGGGGCCAGATGATGCTGTGTGAAATGTCCGGCATTATTTATTATTTATTTTATTTATACAGTTTCACCATGTTTCGATTGATTAATGGTAAACTTTTAAGTGGTATCTTTTAATAGAGTCCAGTCTCATCCACTAATCCACTGTTAATTCACTGTTACCATGTACCATGAAACGTTTCAAAAGTAATTACTACATAGTTATTATAAATACTTACGGGTATTTATCGCGTTTATTTACCTATTTTTCCCGACATTTCGACAGGTTTACACTCTGTCGTGGTCACGGGATGACTCAAAGAATAAAAAACTTTATTACTACATAGTATAAAACAAAGTCGCTTCCTGCTGTCTGTCTGTCCCTATGTATGCTTGGATCTTTAAATCTACGCATCGGATTTTGTTGCGGTTTTTTTAGATAGATAGTGTGATTTAAGAGGAAGGTTTATATGTATAATACATGCATAATATAGTAGAGAAACACGGATAATTTTAGAGGTTTCTAATCACATTAGACGGTAAGCATTGAAGCATTGCAAGCGTGCGAAGCCGGGGCGGGTCGCTAGTAGTATCATAATTTCAGCTTCAAACCTTTCGTGAGCTATACTAAATAAACATTTTAATAAACACGGGTTTTACTCATGTATTATTTTTTCGAGTTCACGGTTCGCATTCAATCAACACGGATCAAACTCACACTGATGAAGATTCTCTAGATGAATCAAGGCAGTGTCGTTGCCTCCATCGACATAATAATACATGAGTAAAACCTGTGTTTATCAAAATCTATTATAATAATGACATTTTCAGCTTGTAAGGAAAACTATTACGGCTGGTAAGGCTTAACTAGATTATGAATAACAGTAATTTGTGTTAATAAGACTTTAATTAATTCCACAGTAAATTATAAACCAATGAATATAATAATAAATATTGCTAGACCATGCACACAACACCATCTAGTCCCAAACTAACCACAGCTTGTATTATGGTGACTAGGTGACTAATAGAATACATATATATTTTTTAATACTTACTAAAGATACTTTATAACACCCAGACACATAACAAACACCTATGTTCTTTTTATAAATATTTATCCTGGAAGAGTATTAAACCCTCAACCTACAGCGCAGAAGGCAGAGCTACTACCAACTGAGCTGACAGATCAGCCTAAATTATTTTAAAGCTCCAGATTAAATTATTTTATTTTATTATCTAGATCGTGTTGAATTTGTAAATCATTCTTATCCCTACTGACGTTGGAAATTACACGCGTTTGACAAATTAATTTTATCCTTATTTCACACATTGCCAGGTAAATGTAGAGCAACCTCAATCTACCTCAGCTCTCAGCTAAGGCAGGTTACAAAAGTGGTTGCATCACACTATTCCTGATTGCCATTGGCAGACCTGTCCTCAGGCTAACAAGCAAAAAGCGCGCTTTAGGAGTGGTTCGACCAGTGCGCCGGACAACACAACACGACGCGAGCGCATGCTAATTGTTTTTATACCTTATACTAAATGTCTTGGGACATGCGTTTGTTTATTTAAATTGTAGCAACTCCTCTCAAACAAGTTTAGATTTAAATACGCAAAAGCTCGCAATAAAATTTATCAAATATAATTACGTTTTAAAAACTAAAAAGACAACCGACTTCATTTATAAAAAAGCAAAATATCAAAATGTTGATTCATTCAAGTGGATGACCATATTTTATTCTTTTCAAATCGGTGACGGAGTTATGAGGTAACAAACATAACAAAACAGTCTAATTGAGAAGCTCCTCCTTTTTTGAAAACGATTGAAAACAAAACTTAATTGTGATTCCCGATGCGGGATGATCTGCAAATATTTGTCTCAGGTCTGGATGTTTTTCTATGTTTATAAAATATAAATAAATATGTATTATACCAGTCATCTAGTTCCACACAGGCTCTGCTTTCTTTGGGGCTCCACGATGCAGTCTTTCGTCTTTCATCTAGAGAATATTAATTAGGTGAGTTGGATCCACGGTTTGATGAATCGTAACAGTGCTTTCATCGACAAAATAATACGCGAGTAAAAACAGTGTTTATCAAAATGTATTCATACAGCGAGGTTACCCACTTATGATCTGCAAATATTTGTCTCAGGTCTGGATGTTTTTCTATGTTTATTCAAAAAAAGTAAATACGTATTATATTAGTCATCTGATTCATAATACAAGCTCTGCTTTCTTCGCGGCTCCATGATGCTGTCTTTCGTCTTTCATCTAGAGAATATTAATTAACCTTTTGAGTGGCTAACCAAAATCTAAAAAAAAACAACTAAGAGTTCCTAGGGCACCAAACAAAATTGCGGCAAAAATATGTATTGTATTGTATAATATTGTATATCAAACTAGCGACCCGCCCCGGCTTAGCACGGGTGCAATGCTTATACTAAATATACTACTATGTCTAATGTGATTAGAAAACTAAAATTCTCTACTATATTAGGCATGTATTATACATATAAACCTTCCTCTTGAATCACTCTATTAAAAAAATCAAAATCCGTTGCGTCGTTTTAAAAATCTAAGTATATATAGGGACAGACAGACAGCGGGAAGCGACTTTGTTTTATAATATGTAGTGATGAACGGTACGGATCTCGTCCACTTGGCCACATCAATCAACCGCCAACCGCCGGAACAAAACCAGTAAATAATCAACGGGTTAGGGTGATAAAATAATACGCGAGTAAAAACGAGTAAAAACAGTGTTTATCAAAATGTATTATAACAGGTAATAAGAGGTTCTCGTTTGCAAACGATGATGGAAAATACCGTGAGAAAACTAGAACATTCTAAAATCAAAAAAATCTGGTCGATCAATTGTTTGTTAGTATTCCTGTAAACGACGATGCACTCTAACTATTTAAGTAACCATTAGGAACTTTTGAGTGCGGCAATCAGTAGTTCATCATTAATTCCCAGTCTTCGTAGACAACTCTTTGACGTCTAAGAAGTTAGTCAGGGGCATGTTTTTTTTTCTTGTTATAATAATAATAATAATAATACCGGACATTTCACACAGCATCATCTGGCCCAAAAGTAAGTAGAGGTTGTGTTATGGATACCACATGACTGATATACTACTTACATATTTTTTTTTCTAAATACATACATATTATACATAGAAACACCCAGACCCGAGACAAATACTTGCAGATCATACAAACATTTCTACCGCGGCGGGAATCGAACCCGCAACCTTTTGCGTTTCAGCCAGACCTAAGCCCACAGAGCCACAGAGGTCGTCACGTTTTGAAAAAAAATTATATCCATACGTGTTAGGTTGCAAGCCCATCGCTGTCATTATTACTTTTTGAAATATGTATTGCAACTGACATAAGCCATGCTAATTCGACAGGCGCTGTGTATCAATTTATTTGCAAGAACCTCAGAGAAACCCCGTTACTCGTAGGTAAGGTATTTAAAGTGGTGCCAAAAGATAAAGTGCAGTGATCATAAAACAGTATAATGTTTGGATTAAATAAAAATAATAATAATGCAGGACATTTCACACAGCATCATCTGGCCCCAAAGTAAGCAGAGCTTGTGTTATGAGTACCACGTGAATGATACATACTTACAACTTTTTGTTTAAATACATACATATTACAAATAGAAACACCAGACCCGAGACAAATTACTTGCAGATCATACAAAAATTTGTCCCGTGGCGGGAATCGAACCCGCAACCTGCTGAGCCGGACCTTGGCTAATAGAACCTCAGAGGTCGTCTTAAAATAGTGTGATGTTTGGATTAAATAAACATATATTGGTGGAAAATGCACACAGAATCATCTAGCCCCAAAGTTAGCAGAGCTTGTAATATGGGAACCTCATGACTGGTATTACTTAGATACTATTTTTTTAAATACATACTTATTATATGTAGAAAAATACCCAGACCCGAGACCATATCGACTTATCCGTAGAACAGAGTTCCATGTGATCATAGAGCAAAAATGAGTTAAATAGCTAGACGAAATAAGGCGTACAAACTCTACAGAAGTAAGTTTTTGTTTTTGTATCTTATTAGTTTCGGAAATATAAAATCGAATAACGTTCTATCTGACATTAGCTCCGCATAACAACACACAGAGTGTTTTCTCCCATCTCCCGTCTCCCGTCTCGCGTCTCCCGTCTCCCGTCTCCCGTCTCCCGTCTCCCGTCTCCCGTCTCCCGTCTCCCGTCTCCCGTCTCCCGTCTCCCGTCTCCCGTCTCCCGTCTCCCGTCTCCCGTCTCCCGTCTCCCGTCTCCCGTCTCCCGTCTCCCGTCTCCCGTCTCCCGTCTCGCGTCTCGCGTCTCCCGTCTCCCGTCTCCCGTCTCCCGTCTCCCGTCTCCCGTCTCCCGTCTCCCGTCTCCCGTCTCCCGTCTCCCGTCTCCTGTCTCCCGTCTCGCGTCTCCCGTCTCCCGTCTCCCGTCTCCCGTCTCCCGTCTCCCGTCTCCCGTCTCCCGTCTCCCGTCTCCCGTCTCCCGTCTCCCGTCTCCCGTCTCCCGTCTCCCGTCTCCCGTCTCCCGTCTCCTGTCTCCCGTCTCGCGTCTCCCGTCTCCCGTCTCCCGTCTCCCGTCTCCCGTCTCCCGTCTCCCGTCTCCCGTCTCCCGTCTCCCGTCTCCCGTCTCCCGTCTCCCGTCTCCCGTCTCCCGTCTCCCGTCTCCCGTCTCCCGTCTCCCGTCTCCCGTCTCCCGTCTCCCGTCTCCCGTCTCCCGTCTTCACAAAAATAAATATTTTTCCAAATTGGTTTAGGCGTTTTTGAGTAATCAGTGAACATACACATAAAAAAAAAACGATTCCGACGAATTGAGAACTCCTTTTTTGAAGTTGGTTGAAAATTTGTGTATTTTATTTTAAAACGATTCTCCCTAGGGCCGAAAAGTACTACTTTTAACCCGCTCCTCAGGCAACTTCAGGCCTACTCTCCGAGTATAAGTATTGAAAAAGTTATTAAATCACGTGCCTGTAATAAATAGGGCGGGGCGGATTCGGCGCGGGCGCAGACACGACTATCGTAATGAAATCCACTTCGAAGTGCAAAAAAAAACACTTCAGTGCACTTCACTGAGCTTATTATACGTATTAGCCGGTAAAAATTTACAGAACTAATTTAAAGGGCAGGTCTGTAATTTAAAAAGCCATTTGTTGATAATGGAATATTAGTTATGGCTATAACAGGTTGAATTAAAAAGTAATTTGAAAGTTAAGTCTTCGCTTGTCAAGCTTTACAAAAAGGAAAGTAACGTGGGTAGTTATCTACCAATTTTTAATACACTTACGTAGAAAATAATGTAAGCGCTTTAGCGCTTACATTATTTTCTATTTTTTAATTTTATATTTTTTATATTTTTTTTATATTTTTTATTTTTATTCGTAAGAAAAAACACAGCGAGACCTAGGTACCGATCATTATACTCTCTAAGGATGTCTCAATAAGAATGCACTATTTACATTTTATGTAATTTTGTTTTACGTGTATGTGGCAACTCTGAAATTTGACAGCTGTCACCTATGATTGTTCCAATTTATAAATATGGAGTGTTACACAAAAAAAGAATGTGTTGTCATTGTAAAAACTCATTACAAAAATGGAGAAGACTACGCTAAGACCGCTCGAAACTTCGCGAAATTTTTGGTCGAGAAAGTGCATCTATACGTCCACAATTCGAAGAATAGTCAAAAAATTTGCAAGAAACTCGGTCAGTTGTGGACATATTTTTGGAGGTTGACGACCTCTGTGGCGCAGTGGGCTAAGTTCCGGCCGAGACGCAGAAGGTTGCGGGATCGATTCCCGCCGCGGGGCAAATGTTTGTGTGATCTGCAAGTATTTGTTTTGGGTCTGGGTGTTTCTATGTATAATATGTATGTATTTACAAAAAAAAAGTATATAGGTAGTATATCAGTCATGTGGTACCCATAACACAAGCTCTGCTTACATTGGGGCCAGATGATGCTGTGTGAAATGTCCGGGATTATTTATTATTTTTATCTATTATTATTATTTAAAAGAATATGTGTTTTGCTTAAATCACCTTAGAGGGTACCGTACCAAGGTAAGTACGTACTTACTTACTTTTTTCAGCATCATGATTCAGATTTTATTTACAGAATAATATACAATAATATAAAATACATGTAAACAGTTGAGCTATCTAAGGACCGTTTAAAACGATCTGTTGATAGCTCAACTGATCCAGATCACTTCCAGAAGGCAGCGTTCCCAATTCACTGGTAGCATTACTACTTTGAACGGTATGCTATTATGTGTAAATAAATAAATATAATAATTTGCTTTAGATCCAAAGTCAACCAAAGTCAAGCCAGAGAAAAACACAAAGATACAAATCAAATCTCTGACTAAAGTTATTCTGAAATATTTTCTCAGTGTATTAAACTCTTCCTTACTCGACATCCTACCGATTTACCCACAGTTCCAGCGTTAACCTTTATCACAATCGAATAAAGCTGAAAATCCTAGCTTTTGTAATTTTGACCATAAATCGCCCGGACCATAAAGGCGTATCATAAAGTGCGAAGAGTTAATAACAGGGTTACGACTGAAACACGTGTCGCCGTGTGAAGGGACCTTTACGGACTCTAGCTTGCTTGGTGACTTGTTATTATTGGTATTTATTGAAGAAGTAAATCAAAATAAGTTCCGCGTTCATGGTTTTGGTCTCAACTTTGGTAAATATAGTTACAGTTAAGAAATATAATTTACGTAAGCGTTTAATAAAAGATACTCATGATATCTTTAGTAAGCTCTTATCTTGTTTTGAGGTAGGTGTCAGATATCTAAGATGCCTAATAATTTTATAGCGACACCTATTTGTGAGTTTGGAACTAAATATATTTCTTACTTCGTAGAATGGAACCACTACTAAGACAAGAAACAAATTATACAGCACTAAGGTTTCGCCTAGAAAAAGTAAAGTCCTTTAAGGGGAACACGATGCGTTTCTATAATAAGCTTCCGAAAATGCTACTAAGCTACCTATTAAGAAATTTAAAGCATATATAAAGGATAGTCTTCAAGAAAGCGCATTATAATATAAATGACTATATTATTGATAAGAATGCATGGCCTTATGTCGCTCTGCTCTCCGACAGTTAACCTAGGACCAGGACCAGTTTCTTGCCGGTTCTTCTCGAGCTTGGGTTAGGAGGAATTGAAATATACATGCCTATTATACATAGAAACACGTAGACCAGAGACATATAATTGCAGATCATACAAAAATTTCTCCCGCGGCGGAAATCGTTCCCTTCTGCAATGAGTTACTGTTTTCCTTGTCAAAACTTCAGCTAGAATAAATTAAAAAATACTCTGCTGCTACTCTTAATACACTAGTAATGTAAAAAACACTCGACTTAACTTTCCTTACAACATTTGAAGAACAATTCCAGAATTTTCTATAGACAAAAACGAGAATGATTAAAAAAGTCTTGCACCATTATTATTCGTCTCTGGCACGCGAAGGCACGCGCACTCCTTGCCACATGCCAGTCGGTCTCCAAACTGCTTTGTATGCGACGCACAGACCGCTGACAATAATCATGGTGTTTATGACTAACATATTCTATTGGCTTCACTGTGAACATCGCTTTTTGTCCAAATAAGTGCTATTTGAATAGGTAAGTTTTGTAAAGGTAAGTTTCGAGCAGGAACATCGAGACGCAAAAGGTTGTCAAGTCAAAGTCAAGTCAAAAGATACTTTATTCAATACAATCACAAGGATCACTTTGAAACGTCTTACATACTAGGTGAAGTTAGGTGCCAATTCATCTTAACCCAAGCCCGAGAAGAACTGGCAAGAAACTCGTCTTGGTCCTAGCGCTTTTTTATATGATCTTATAATTATCTTATAACTAGCTTACCATCATTACCATCTTAAAAACTACCTTAACTACGAAATACTAATACAAGAGAGTTTATACATTTCAAGTGTGTCGGTTAACTGTCTGAGGGCAGAGCGACATGAGGCCATGCATTCTTATCAATAATACAGTCATTTATATTATAATAAGCTTTCTTCAAAAGACTACCTTTTATGTATGCTTTAAATTTCTTAATAGGTAGTTTAGTAGCATTTTCAGGAAGCTTATTATAGAAGCGCACCGTGTTCCCCATAAAGGACTTATTTACTTTTTCTAGTCGAAACCTTGGGATGTATAATTTATTAGTTGCGGGAACGATTCCCGCCGCGGGACAAATGTTTGTATGATCTGCATGTTTTGTCTTGGGTCTGGGTGTCTATGTATAATATATATGTATTTACTAAAACCTTACTTATAAACGTCTCTCAACTTCTGTCGAAAGTTCTTTTTCTTCTTCGTTAATGGGATGTGTCATAGTAATGTAAATTTTGCCAGCGCCGAAGAAGGAGGGTGACGTCATACCGTGACAAGACAAACACAAAATATATAAAAGTATAATTAATATCATGTTGTTATACTTTTAGAGCCGACTGCGCCATCTCTGTGGCGCAGTCGGCTAAGGTCTGGCTGAGACGTAGAAGGTTGCGGGTTCGATTGCCGCCGCGGACAAACGTTTGTACGATCTGCAAGTATTTGTCTCAGGTCTGTGTGTTTCTCTGTATAATAAGTATGTATGTACTAAAAAAATATATAATAGTAGTATATCAGTCATGTGGTACCCATAACACAAGCTGTGCTTACTTTGGGGCCAGATGACGCTGAGTGAAATGTCCGGGATTATTTATATATTATTTATTTATTTATATTAAATGACACAACTTCAATTCAAGCTCTTAAAAGTATTGAGTAATATAGATAAATAAGAATATAATCGGTTGCGTATTTCATTTTACAAACGAACCAGCAAACTGTGGCCTTGATTGTTATACGGCGCTTGTATTACCAAAGGTTACACACAAACGTTGTTATCCTAGACTAGACTTACTCGTATTTATTAACCGACTTCAAAAAAGGAGCAGGTTCTCAATTCGAATATTTTTAGGGTTCTGTACCTCGAAAGGAATATAGGATCACTTATAAGATCACTTTATTGTCCGTCTGTCTGTCTGTCTGTCTGTCAAGTCCCTTTTTCTCAGGAACGCGTGGAGGTATCAAGCTTAAATTTATATCAAATATTCAAGTCTACTGTCCCAAAGTCCCTAGCTGTGAAAAAAACAAATTTCTAAGCCAACGCAATCAAAACATACAGCCGTTTATGCCGCAAATGTTTCGACACTCGCAAGGGAATCAAAACCTACAGGGTACTTCCCGTGAACTCAGAATCTTGAAATTTGATACGAAGCAACGTCTTATAGCACAGATAAAGGAAAAATTGCGATTTTAGTTACATCATATAATAAAAATATTTTCAATAATTTTCATCTAGATCTCAAGAAAGGTACTACCCCTTTCTAGAAGATCTAGAAGATTTTTTTTTTTCAATAAAAATACCATAACTATGTCTATGAACTACACGTTTGTACGAAACCCTCGGTGCGCGAGTCCGACTCGAACTTCACCGGTTTTTTTTATGTTTGCTACCTCATAACTCCGTCATTTAAGAACCGATTTAAAACTATCTTATATCATGTGATATGATATATGTACTTCCCGATTGGTCCCATAGAAATTTCATCAAAATAGCAGAAAAAATGTGTCATGTAAACTTGTCTCATGTAAAAATGTGTCATGAAAAAAATGTCACGAAATTTTGATATTTTGCTTTCTAGTAACTTTCCGGTGGTGTTTACTAATTTCAAAAAAATATAAATTACAAAGAGTGTAAAAAAAAGTGTAAAAACTTCAAAAAATGAGGAGAATCTCAATTCGCTTGTGTTTTTATTGGCTCAAATTACATTCAATGGAGTGGGCTTTCTTTTTAGTTTTTAAGACGTAACTTGGTATAATTATTGATGGAAACCTGGACTAAAATATAGACTAATTGTTATCTACGTAAGCGAGCAAAGGTGCAGGCAGGTGCCAGTATTTTATTTTCTTTGTTATGATCATCATTAGATCGTGGGAATTCAAGTGACATACAGACGAAAGCTTCATAGATGTAGATATAAAGTGCGTGCTGGTGAGTTTGATGGTGTACCTACCTACTTATGCTTTTGTTCGTAATTACGAGGTCCGGCTTTTTGTTGGAATCCGATTCTATCTCGTTTAGATCGGGTTTGAGTGTAACGAGTCTGTACATAACTACTGTAATGATGTGTTTCCTCCCAACAGTCACACAGGGTTGAAACAACAGTTTGAACATTTGATGGTTGAGAATTCGATTTGAGCTTGCTTTTTTACGCTTTTTATACGCTTTATATTATCTTCACTTGTATGTATGTACGTATGTATGTTTGTTTGTATGTTTGTAACCAACTCCTTAGGACGCGATTTTGACCCACTTTAAACGGCCAGATTTCATTCAAATTTTGCACACCTTTCAAAGACCGATGACAATGCAATAATTAATCCGCATTAATTATACATTAATTAAATGAAATAATTAATTAATTAAGAAAAAATATATATCCGATTATCCTAAAATTAAAAAGTAGAAAATAAATAATAGTTAAAAAAAACTTAAAAACACGCTTTATATAGAAAACCAAACTAAAAAATTGAAAATATATTTTAATAAATGTAAGTAAGAAAAATATGTTTTATTTAAAAAAAAGCGTGGAGCGCTTTTTAAGATATTATCGAAATGATAATCCTTCTTCTCATATCTGTCAATGAAATATTTATAACTATTGACACCATGAACCCCACGCTTTTTTTTTAATAAAACATAATTTTTTTCTTACTAAAAAATAGAAAATAAATTTTAATAAATGTAATTAAAATTTATTTTCTATTTTTTAGTTTGGTTTTCTATATAAAGCGTGTTTTTTAGTTTTTTTTAACTATATTGTTTTATAGAGTCTTATTTCGGAAAAGTGCACGAAAGGAGCCTCTGAGGTGCACTTTAATCCTTTCACCACACTGGTTCAACATAACTAGTGACACAATATGAAAAAAGTAGAAGTTAGGAAATTTGTGAAAATGTCTCTGAGATGACGTCTTGATGTAAATTTTCCTAGTATCAAGTAATTGTTTGATTATAAAGTCTTCGTCGATCGTCATTTGTCTATTCTAAATGTCATCGTGACATTTTCCTGGGTTCCTGGTCAATAATCAGAAAAAAAAACTATTGTAAACATTGTATTTTGGTTCAATTGACTACACTTGTTGAAACAGGAATACTCGTTTTGCACATTTTCATGGCATAGTTATTTATTGACTGAAATCGGAGATTAATTGGTGGGTTTCATTCCTTTTCAGGACAAACATTTGCGTGATGAACAAAGATGTTTGTTCTGTGTTTTTAGAAGTTACACTTTATTGACGACCTCTGTGGCGCTGTGGGCCAAGGACCTAGTGAGACGCAGAAGGTTGCGGGTTCGATTACCGCTGCGGGACAATTGTTGCAAGTATTTGTATCGGGTCTGGGTGTTTCTATGTATAATATGTATGTATTTATAAAAAAAGTATATAAGTAGTATATCAGTCATGTGGTATCCATAACACAAGCTCTGCTTACTTTGGGGCCAGATGATGCTTTGTGAAATGTCCGGCATTATTGCTTAAAAACTCAATAGACCTCAACCTCACTAGATTACTCAATAAAAGTTATAATAAAACGAGAAAAACAAATAAATAGTAAATCTATGTCACATCATGATTATGATATACCAAGATGGCGTCAAATCTCGTTGAAAACAGGTGTCACAACCGTTTAGTGTCAGATTTTACTTCTGTCCCAATAAAATATATTTCAAACTCTCAAGGCATTGGCCTGACTATACCCCTTGGACATCCTCAATAAGTTTTAGGAAACAAGAGACCTAAGGAGGTGTCTACCTAACCTGGGAATAATCTACCTATCATCGGTCCATCGAGTGGGAGGCCTTAGAACCATGTCATGGTCGATCTCAACTAACTAAAAGTCTCATACCATTTAACTTTTTGTCGATACAAAAAATATTCATCACGTTCTAGTCACCACGCCTCACAGCGCCTGATGATCTGACAGGTGACATTGACAGGTAGGTGACATGACAGCCGTTATAATTGAGGCCAAGGCGGGCACCCTTTACTGCCCGAAACAAATTAACTATCTCTACATCTGGGTTTGGAGTTTTTATCAATTTGATTAGGATCGGTCATTTGCCTAATTGGTTGAATTGTGTAGGCTCATCTTGAAAGAGAATTACGATGATTGCCAGCCAGTCAGTAGCAACGATTTTATATAGATTATATCACCTGGGTAAAGGTGTGTGCACATATCTCCACGTCTCAGAGTCACGTCCATCACCTCACGCCTGCGCTGGCCTTTTTGCGCACTCGCTCGTTACGAATAGACACGTACTTTGCGCTTCAGAGCTGAGAATAAAACTACTACTAGTTATTTTGATTGTATTTGATTTTCTCGGCGATTCTAGATTGTAAAATAGCACTTACGTTAGATGGGGAATAGAGGTCCGTTCAGACGTGCCGCGTGCGGCAAACACCACGCGCCTAATTATCGCAGTCGACCAGCTTGAAGTTACTTTGCGGCTGATATTTTTTGTAATTACTGTTGTAAACAGACTTCTATAAATCTGATATATTTAAATTAATATCTACTTATATATAAAGTTCATATAAACACCTTCTATCCCCAAACTAAGCGTAGTTTGTGCTATGGGAACCAGAGGACCGACTGCGATAATTTTAAACGTCTGAACCAATGCTAAACCAAAGTTAAAACGTTATTTATGACATGTTGTACCGCGTTAATCACTATAACGGAAACGATTTAGCTCTAATTTGGATTGTACGTTAATCAAACGTTGCGGGATCGCGTTATTTTTTACAGTGCATTCTATTGAACGTTTTTGATTTAGTACACCCTAGTAGTCGTCCAACGATTAAATCGTTCACAAAGAATAGCGTGGTACCATTTTGATATTCAGATTTGCCATATCCAAACCTTTGCCAAAACCAATCCGTTCAATGGCAATTACGTTGACAAATAGCGCGATCGCCTTACTGACTAATAGAATACTTATATATTTTGAAATACATACATATGATACTTTTTACATACATCTATGCTTATCACACAAATGTTTGCCCTGAGAAGAAATTAAACCCACGATCTACAGCGCAAAATGCGAAGCTAATACCAATTGACCTATATTATCAGTCAATAAATACCAATGGCATGAAAATGTGCAGTTTTTCTGCAATTTCTACATACATACCTATATATTTTTATACGCGTGCTTGACTGATTTATACGATTTCGTCTTTATCAAATAGTAGTTGCACACTAATGTACGTCCATTAAAACATGCAGGTACTATTTGATAAACGTAAATACAATGATAATTAATTTTATTAAATTAAGAGTTAAGAGACTAATGCCTATATAATCTCCAAAAGTATTTATCACGAACTCCAACTGTGGGAAACACTTAGAAAGCATCCCGAAAAAACGAATTATACTACTCATACATACAAAATAAAAAATAACATGGGATATCTTTATCTACGCCGGAATTGTGGTCATTTGTTATTATCCAGCACCATAGGTTATTTATTTAAATAGTTGGTACACCATACCGAGGAATCAATAAGTTACCGTAACACACTTAACAAGTAATAATTTTAATCAAATACCTATAAAAACAATTAAGAGCTTCTCCACGATAGTAAACCTTATATTGAATACTTGAATGCTGCGTTTTGAGGGGACGAGTTTTGTTGAAAGTTAAAACAAATTTAAATGTGCTTTTAAAGTATAGACGGTAAGTTACAAGATTTTTCGACAGTTTATTCATTAACTTACCGAGATACAAACTGGCACTTACGAGTTATTTAATAGATTCAAGATATCTGTTTACATTAATAAGCGTGACTATGCGTCGGCCAATGCATTATCCCACTACCAACATTACCGAAATATATTTTATTTTACCAATATATATTTTACCATTACCAATTTTTTTTTTGAAACATTAAAAAAGAAAAATACAATAATATACAAAAATATCCCCTCTCCCCCCCTAAGTGTAAAATATAGGGTTTTTTTATGGGCTACAATTTAAACAATGAAGTCGGTTTTTTTGGTAGTTTTTAAAACTTAATTATATCTATACTAATATTATAAAGAGCATAGTTTTAATTGTTTGTTTGTTTGTAATGAATAGGCTCCAAAACTACTGGACCGATTTGAAAAATTCATTTACCGTTGAAAAGCTACACTATCCCCGGGTGACATAGGCTACTTTTTATCACGGGAAAATTAGTTTGTCCCGGGAAAAATCTTCAACGCATGCGAAGCTGCGCGCTAACAGCTAGTACAAAATATTTAAGCTACTTAGCAAGGCAGCACGTTATTAAGTAACTAGTAGATATTTCTCTATAACTAGTATATGTAATTCTTGTAAATTATTAACACTCATTATTTCACTTAAAATTTATTAGCACTCCTCGATCATTGCAAATTTTATGCGCTAAAAGTGGTAATGGGAAATGCGTCGGAATGGGGCGCTAAAAAACATAAACATTAATATTATTACTTAATGAAGTAATAGATAGCTAAATAAGCACATTCTTAGGAAACAATCATTCTAAAATCTTTCAACAGTAAACTTAAAACATGGCTCGTCGACAGGGCGTTAATGTTGAAGAATGCAAAATGCAATAATTTTATTTTATGTATTTAACTGACATGCAAATTGCAAATTTACGAATAAATTCATTATTCGGATTATTCTAAGTAATTCTTATTAATCTCGGGTACTTAGGTTGGTATTGTATGGTTGGTTATTTATATATTTTTATACAAATTTTATATTAAAATCAATATTATTATATTAGAATCAATCACTTATCTATGATTAATAGGTTTAATCGTGTGCCTTATTTTTGGAAATTATAGCTCAGGCATGCTCAAGCTCAGATTTTGACACTGAAAATAGTTGTATTTTATTGTGTTTTTTTAATATGTGAATGGATATACTTTCCATTGGTCCCATAGAACAATCTGTAAAAATGGGTCAAGATAGTTTGGTTTGCCTAAAATAAAAACTTTTTAAACAAATTTAAAAAGAGGTGAATATTCTCAATGAATTCTTCTCAATAAGGTCAGTTTCCAAAAATAACCGACCTTATTGAGATGAATTTACAAACATTATTGTATTTTAATTTTATTCTTAAAAATCACAAGAATTGCTTTATTATTATTATACCAAAATGAAATAACACTGCATACTTTTTTTTACTTATTTTATTCTCCAATCGACAGTGAAAAAGGAAAATCGCTAGGTTCTCTTCCCACCTGCCGTCTTATCTACTGAATTAAGTTTAGTTATCTCACGAGAGGTTAATGGTATCCTATTAGGGTTCCGTCGTTATCGTGTGCATTACGAACCCAACATGCATTAGTCGGACGATTTTGTAAATGAACTCTTAAGTATTTTTTATGCCTATTTAATTATAGCCAATAGATTTATTGATGTTAAAAATAAACACGCACGAGTACAATAAATATGGATAAAGTTATATGTTAAGAGGTTTTTTTTTTACATTTCACACAGCATCATCTTGCCCAAAGTTGCATACTTTGGGGCAAGATGAAGACTTTTTTGATAAAATAATAAAGCGATTCTTGTAATTTTTAAGACTTCAATTAAAATACAGTAATGTTTATAAATAATTACGTTTTAAAAGAAAACCAACTCCATCCTCTTATTTTTAAAGCCGTTTTCATTTTAGGCTTTTTAGTGAATCATTTTTCGTAAATCTAAAACACTACTGGAAACTTTCAGGAAAGCAAACTACAAAATTTCGATTAGTTACTTGGTGTGACATATTTTTTTTTGATTCGCTGTGTGCTAGCGTTTTTAATTTGAAAGTTGAGCTTGTTGTTATTACCATGATTACTGCTATAGTAATAGTATAGCGATAAACTAGGTACTTAGATATTTTTTCACGTTTGTCCTATAGTATACCTATTATTCGCTATTTCTGTATTCAATAAATTCACAATACAGTACAAAATCAGCGAATATACTAAAATTAGTTCTAATCTATTTATTGATCTAGATTCGTAATCAAATATGTAAATGTGACAAAATTACAGTGTTACATGCATAAAAGTTATACTACCCTAAATTAAGTTATTATTTTATTGTAACATTGCGCTATAATTTTCTCAAGTTATATCAGGTTTTATTATGTAATTTATTTTTTGTTACTTTGTGATTGGAGCAAACATACGTCATTATGACATCTTACTATAAAATCTCATCTGATTATTAATCAAAGCTTAGGTTCGCTACAATTCAGTACACAAAATACACTCTTTGGCACTCTTTTTCTAAAACTTTGGCATGAGTGCAAAACAATTTTCAGTTATATGACTTGTGCACTTCAATAAGCTTAGGTTCCCTACTCATTACAGTTCAGTTCACAAAATACACTCTTAGGCACTCTTTGTCAAAAACTTTGGCATGAGAGTGGTTCAGTCTTTAGTTAGTAAATTACTTGCACAATTAATCAAAGCTTAGGGTCGATACACAAAATACTCTCTTTGGCACTGTTGGGCGAAAACAATATGGCCAGCTATCGTCTTCTTCATGCCAATGCTATTGATGAGAGATTATCCAAGATCCAATAAAATCGCCATCTGAACAAAAGATATTGCATAGGTAAGTACTGTTCTACGAAATAGCTATGTAGTCATAAAACTTTAATAATTATACATATCCACCACCTTCCACTACAACAACTACAATTAGTCGGATTGCTAATAATAATTGGACGTGTGGGAAATGGAGCTGAAATCTAATCATTTTTAATATTATTACTAGCTTCTGCTGGCGGTTTTTCCCGCGTGGTATGTAGATATTAAGTGAGCCGATATGTTTTAGGTCCAAATCAAAATCTTTTTTAGATTTTTTTAATTTTAATTGGTTCAGCTTGATTGAGTAACAGATTTCAAAACATCAGAATAAGTTGGATAGTAGGTCTGATAGAAATAGTGTATATAGGTACATATAGGTTGATTTACACTATTTCTTTAAATTAAAACAAAGTGGTTATAAAATAAATAATTATTAATATTATTATTACCTACTAATACTTACAACCCGCCCGACTGCGCACGGGTGCAATTCAGAGTTGTAAAATTTAAATGTATATTTTTGTTAAGTAAAATTTTATTAATTTTATAATGAGAAAATTTTAATAAAAATTGCTTAGATTTCAGCTCCATTTCCCACACGTCAAATAAAACTTACATTTAATTTAATTTACATATTCAACCTCAATTATGAAAGTATTTAGTGGATAGGGTTGAAAATTATAATATTAAAATATGACGACCTCTGTGGCGCAGTTGGCAAAAGTTCGGCTGAGACGCAGAAGGTTGCGGGTTCGATTCCCGCCGCGGGACAAATGTTTGTATGATCTGCAAGTATTTGTCTCGGGTCTGGGTGTGTCTATGTATAATATGTATGTATTTACAACAAAAAAGTATATAAGTAGTATATCAGTCATGTGGTGGTACCCATAACACAAGCTCTGCTTACTTTGGGGCCAGATGATGCTGTGTTTAATGTCTGAGATTATTATTATTATTATATTAAACCTTATCCATCACCTTTTTAATCAACACGTTTTTATTGACTTTGAACAAAAGTGGTTATTTTGACTTTACTATAATTATTACCATGCCTTGCGGACTTTTTTTGTAGCTATTGGTAGAGATAGACAGATAAATCTTTATTGACTACCACATGGAATATTACAATAACATTAACTTACTATTTAAGGCAATACAATGGGCAGCCTTATCGCTAATAGCGATCTATACCAGGCAACCTTTTTGATGATGAATACTTTATACATTGTAGTACCTACATTATTTTATGTATTAAAATTTTTAGCAGCGTACACCTTATAATAACTTTTATTGGCACCTTAGTTTACATTAATGCAATTTTCGTAGATATTAACATTTTCTTTGCTAATAAAATTCAGCTCGCTACTTGTTGATAAAGTAGATTTTTCCAGATGAAATAATTTTTAAAATCGATTGGGTAGTTTTTGAGTATATCTATTACAAACAAACACACAAAAATATATAATATTTTATATAATTCGTTTAGAAGTACTTTTAATTTTAATATGTCTTTAGGTAGAGTCTACATTGAAGAGTAGAAAAATACGAGGTTCTCAAGTTGATAGCGTTAAGGTGGTTTTAAAATAAGGATTTAGTGTGACTGGTATTTTAAATATTGTATTATTTTTAAGAAAAAGTTACTTTATAATAAGATAATTTACACCCCATCGTAAAGCTAACAATGTAGTCCGTATTAATCGGATTACACCTGGATTTGGTTTAACATACTATGTAAGTGCCTCCCTAATTGTTTATATATTAAAATTTTACGACATAAATTATTTATTATCTCGGGTATCTGAAATGGCTTAAAGATACTAAAGAGGCTCATCTTAAATTGATTTTCATTGAAATCTTACGGACATTAAATTATTGATATTTATGGAGTGATCGAGAGATGATCGTGGGAGTTCTCAAAGGATCAGTTGGGAGAATTTGAGAGAGTCCCGTGCACTAAGAAACAAAAGAAAAAAATTTTTTCTTATATAAAATTTGTACGTGCGTCTGACTATCCTCCTTAAACAATATTAAAGCACTAACGAACGAAATAGGTAAAAAAAGGAATTTATGATATTAGTTACTTATTTTATTCTTAACGTTTTCACTTGTTTTGTGTTAATTAAAAATTATGTCAAGCGCTTAAAATAAATAATTAATTACCATACCTCTCAACTCTTAACAGCCTAAAGACTGCTTAAGCTGAGCCGTTTCACTATTTGTCAGTATCTCACAAAAAGAAATGACACTATTATAAACAGTGATTATGATTATCTTTTGGCAGAAGTTGACGTTTATAATTAAGGCCATAATATCGATTGTTTTAATAATTACTGATATCGCGTAGTATCTATGAATAGTGTATTTTATTTACAGATATGTATAGAATGATAAACAGTAATATAAAATACATGTAAATCAGTTGAGCTATCTAGGGATCCTTTAAATCGATCAATAGATAGCTCAACTGATCCAAATCACTGCCAGAGGTTAGCGTTCACAAGACTGGCGGCATTGCCACGTTGAATGGCAATTCTAATACGCTGAGCTAGATAGGAGCCAGCAATGTATCTATCTTGGGTCACGCAATGTATCTACCAGACGCCGTGAAAAAATTTTGATATTAATTAATTATTGAAACAATATGAATTCTGAAAGCAAAATCTAAAAAAATTCTAATTTGGTTTCTATTGACATTTCGTAGATTTTGAGAACTTGATAAAATCAAGTCTAATTTTGAACCTATCAGTTTGATATTCATGCAGCGAGTGTCACCATCTGTGCGGTAGCATCGTGAACACGCGGCGCCATATTGAAAGCCGACGTGACTTGTACCCGACTTGTAAACGCCTTGTTCAGCTACCACACACTTACTAGTCTTGATCCTTTTGCTGAAAAATTGTAAAATCTATTAAAATATTACCGTTTTGAAAAATTCAAAGAAAACTGGTATCAATTAATAAAAAATGAGGTTTCAAACACCTCTTAACCTGAATACTGCCAAAACAATGCTTAGGATTCGCCCTGTCACTATTTATCACAATCTTACAGAAAGGGATGACATTATTTTTAATCGTGATTATTTTTTGACAGAAGAGACATTTCTCTCAACAATTAAACAAGTGGACGGGTTAATTTTTATTAAAAAACAGTACTAAACTCAATTTTAAGTTTCCTTTTTTCTAAAGGAATTTTAAGAAAAGAAAAACAACAGATTTTTAAGAAAAGAAAACCGCATCAAGAACTTCTTCTTCGTTAATGGCATGTGTCATAATAATGTCAATTTTGACAGTGTTTATATTGTTTATAGTATGACTTAAGTCGTATGTTGTCGTTCGTCAGTTGTTATTTTATATAAAATGATGCCTGTCATATTAAATAACTACGGATTATTTTTGCTTGAATCAGAAAGAAACACAAAGCTTTTCTTCCAATTATTCACAACCGAGTCAATAACTCTAGCTCTAGCACCAAAATTACTAACAAACCTCGATAAAAATAATATTATAATAGCGCAATGGTTCTCAAGACAGCCACAAATAATCCCGCATCAAGATCATTTTTCCTTATCCGCTAAAGTTTGACAGCACGTTCCAATTTCCAAACTTTGAATTCAGAACTCGTGCTGCCGTTTCCATGACAACGTAATGACTCCATCGATACCATTGCAAAACATCTCACTTTAATCTTTATTTCCTAAACCGAAAGGTTCAAAATGCGAAATCATAACGTGCTGCTTAATTAATTAAGTACCTACTGCATTAGTTCTTATCAGGATTGTCTGATTGATGTTCCGAGAACATGATAATATTCATGAAATTCCAGAATCCTTTTCGTGTGGTGGCGAGATTAAATTCAAATATATCAAGTCCAACCCCCGATATGTATGTGAGTACCAGTAATTGAAGGTATTTCCATAATTCATTATATGTCAGAGAGGAGCACTCAGTGGAAACCAGGACTGATTTTATCATGTCCAAGCTTTAATTTTAACGACGTAAATCATGATTTTTTGTTTCTCAGCTCAGTTGGTAGTAGCTCTGCCTTCTGCGCTGTAGGTTGTGGGATCGATTCCCTCCTAAAATAAACATTTGTGCGATGAACATGTTTGTTCTGTGTCTAGATGTTTTAAGTATTATAAGTATGTATTTATAATGCATAATTTTAAAACTAGCTTGGAATAAAAATTTGCTCTGAGCATGCATGCATGCATGAGCAAGCGTATTATAATATAAATGACTAATATAGATTAGAATGCAAATCATGTCGCTCTGCCTTCAGACAGTTAAACGACACATTTGAAATGTAAAAACTCTCTTGTATTAGTTCGTTGTTATGGTAGTTATAAGATAGATTATGCAAAAAAGCGCTAGGACCAGGGCGAGTTTCTTGCCAGTTCATCTCGGGCTTGGGTTAGTAAGGAATTGGCACCTAAATTCACCTAGTATGTAAGACGTTTCAAAGTGATCCTTGTGATTGTATTGAATAAAGTATCTTTTGACTTGACTTTGACTTGACAACCTTCTGCGTCTCGATGGTCCTGCTCAGAACTTACCTTTACAAGGCTTACTTATTCAAATAGCACTTATTTGGACAAAAAGCGATGTTACATACGTAAGACGTTTCAAAGTGATCCTTGTGATTGTATTGAATAAATTATCTTTTGACTTTGACTTGACTTTGAGTAGGTACTACTGAACTATAAGGCTTCTTTTCTTAGGCACTACCGCTTGGCACTACTAGTAGAGTGAAGGGAAATTTTAATTTAGGAAAACAAACGAACTATAAGTCTTTTATGGGCAAATGATGCCAACGTGGTACTCAACTTCAGGAACAGGATTAAATAAAAAACACATGAATCCTGTTTGTTTATAAACTGTAAGTTATAAACAGGTATCTATTGATAAATAAATCTAGCCCCAAATTAAGTAAAGCTTGAATTATGGTGACCAGATGACTGGAATATACAATTAATATATAATATATTTAATATAATAATAATAATATTTCAATAATATTTACATACTTATGATACTTTATAATACACACGGAACAAACATCTATGTTCATCACACAAATGGTTATCCTGGGAGGGAATCGAACCCTCAACCAACGCAGAACACAGAGCTACTACCCACTTCGCTGACAGTCATATTTCATGACTTAGTATTTACAGAAATAATTACAGAAATGTACAAAATAATATACAATAATATAAAATATACGTGAAACATTTGAGCTATCTACGGACCGTTTAAAACGATCTATAGATAGCTCAACTCACTGCCAGAGGGCAGCGTTCTTAAGGTACTGGTGGCATTACCACGTTGAATGGCAATGCTAATACGCTGAGACAGATAAGAGCCAGTTCTTGGGTCATGCAACGTATCTACGTATCTATCTATCTTACTTAGTATTATATTTTTTTTTACAAAAAGAACCTTTCGAGTCAGTCACTTAGAAATTTCCTGAATCTCTGCAGAAACTCAACCCAAATCACATTACAATAAATGAGCAAGGACGTGTAGTGTACGTTCCAGCAATCTAGCATCAAGGCGCGGCTGGCACCGCCTATTGCGTGTTCACTCTCGCGACGGCAGATAAACTAAATGGTGCTTAGTCCGGGGGGTCATCTGTTAGCTTGTCTGCAGATCTACATTGCCATCTTTTGAGATCTTGACGTTCCGTGTTGTATTTTAGACGTTAAGACCTGTACTTAAGAACTCATTCTTGAATCCGATCATTACAGTATTGTTGATGAGACAAATGAGACTAAAAACATGTCATTTGTCTCATTACCAACTTAAGAACTCTTACTTATAAAAGAACATGTACTAGGTACGCAGAATTGTGAAGAGGTCTAGTAAAAACTTTCGTTAGTTGTACTATACATATTGGGCAGGCAGATGTTCAGCAGTGGACTTCTTAAAGGCTGATATGATGATGATGATGATGACTATACATTTGATAAACACGGGCTTTACTCACGACGATGAAGATGGTGAAGATTCTCTAGATGAATGGAAACAGTGTCGGTGCCTCTAACGGCAAAACAATACGTGAGTAAAGCCCGTGTTTATCAAAATGTATAGGTCTAGTAAACCTATGATTTGAGTCATGCATGTATTTTAAAAGACGGACTTTTTTAACTATTCGTACTACCCGTGAAGCGCTTGTGACATAACTTAATGGTTTATATCAGATCAGCGAAGATAAGCTACGTTGAGCGTGATCTGTACTTGGATGTGTGATCTCAGTGGCATTATCATTTGAGAAATTCCGTGCTTCAGAAGGCAAATTAAGCTGACATTTACTGCGACATTTTAGTGGTGTTTACGTATTTTGCTTTCCTGCGACATTTTAGTGGTGTTTACGTATTTTGTTTTCCTATGACATTTTAGTGGTGTTTACGTATTTTGTTTTCCTATGACATTTTAGTGGTGTTTACGTATTTTGTTTTCCTATGACATTTTAGTGGTGTTTACGTATTTTGTTTTCCTATGACATTTTAGTGGTGTTTACGTATTTTGTTTTCCTATGACATTTTAGTGGTGTTTACGTATTTTGCTTTCCTGTGACATTTTAGTGGTGTTTACGTATCTTGCTTTCCTGTGACATTTTAGTGGTGTTTACGAATTTCGATAAATTATAAAGCGTAAAATAAAAATTTAACCCCAAGAGTGAAAAAATAGGAAATTACATTTATTATTGGTAAATTTTTTTTTTAAGTCGGTTTCCTTTTAAAACGTTATTTTGTTTTTAAAAAACTCTTGTCACAAAATGTTACTTGATACTCTAGAACGAATGATGCCGATTGCGGGCGTGTCCGGGCGTGGCGTGATGTATGCGGCTGGCTGTCACCGCGATGGATGGCACACGATGGATGGCGCCGAGGGTTGCACTCCAATTGTTTCCACTGCCATGTCACTCCGAACTTATTGGTTTCACAAAAGGGTCAACAATTAGGGGTTGAATAAATCCTTGTCAAGCAACGTACAAACATTATTGTTTTGGTTATTTTTTAGAACGAAGTTTTTTAGCACACTTAGCTACAGATATTTGGCGAATGAGGACTAGGCCAAAAATTGTGTAAGATTTTAGCCGACACTAAATTGCAAATTTGAAAACGAAACTAGGACGGCTTAATTTCGCACACATGTTAATGATCACTGTAACTACGCAGTTGAGATTGTTTACTGTCAATACTGGGCCCCGAGTTGAAACCTATAAATAACTTGCTTCTGCCCGCGGCTTTGCACGCATAGTACATACATAAAAAGTAGCTTATATCCGTTGCTAAGATAAATAAATATATCCATACCAAATTTGATTAATGCAAAAAAAATAGTTGTGTTGACCGTATCGCTACCAAACGTCACAAGAACACCCGCTAGGCTAATCCGAAGATTTCCCAAAAAAGTTATCGAAATCCAGCCGTTTTGGAGTCTATAAGTAACATATATATACATACACATCGCTTTTTATAGGTATAGATTTATTTTATTTTACAATTCCCGAGTGGCTTCTACCATTTTTATGATTTTAAACTTCGGAAGTCCCACGACACCTCTCCTGTTTTTAGTTATTACAGAGTTGGTTTTAATTTGGGACATCGACACTAAAGTCCTTTAGTTTCGTCGTTTCTCAGCCAATGACTCAACCACTAAACCAAGGAGGTCTTCATATTTCTCCTGCCATCCAACCAGATATCCACCTTTACGAGATCATTTAAAAATCTACGCCACCTGAATCTCAAATCCAATAGACGAGCAATACTAACATAATCATCCTTATTTCAATGACGTAAGGTTGAAGTAAAACTTGACATCTATATTCCTCAAAAACAAAAGACAGTATCAAAGCAGATGACGTCAGCGCGTGACGTGACTGCAAACTTGGGGGAGAGGTTCAGTTATTGCGGGATTAGGAGCCGATCGGATTTAAACTTTCAGGATATCGGTGTAATATCGTTATCAACGGAAGAATATGTGATTTCCAAGCTAATATCGTTGGTGTTAGATACGATTATTTGTAATGGGACGGAAAAGTGTATGGTAAAAATTTTAATCAGCAATATCAGGAATGTTATTTTACGGTTCTATGAGCTGTAAACCTCGCGAAAAATTTTCGAATTAACTAAAATATAACTTTTTTTTACGTTTAACTTTTCGAATTCAAAAATTTTAAAAATGGCCGAGTTATGGGGGTACCATAACTCCGCCATTTTGAAAAATTTTCAAAAACCGAATCGACAAAAAAGTCTATATACTTATAGAACCTGCAAAATTTTACGAAAATCGGCTGAGAAATGCGACCTGTAGAGCAGAGCATCCAGACAGACGCCGTCCGGACAGATGGAAAGCATTTTTGCCTAAGCTGAAACGGAGACACTCGCTCGCGCTTCGCGCTCTCTAGGTCAATTGTTTAGTAGGATTTGTTGGGTTTTTCTTATTCAGATAACTTGAGTTCTAAGAGACCACAATTATGCTGTTTTTTGCTGATGATGCCTCCTTGACGTATCCGTTAACGACAAACCTTGTTGGCTCCGGACATAAGATTGAAAATGGCTTGCTAATCGAAATTTTGTCTGAAGGTCACATGGAACACAGTATAACTGACGTAGAGTTGTAAGAATAGGTGTAAGAAGGCTTGCAAGGGGTATTTTTAAGAAGGCGCTTGCTATTTGCTGACGACCTCTGTGGCGCAGTGGTCGAAAGCCTGCCTGAGGCGCAGAAGGTTGCGGGTTCGATTCCCGCCGCGGGACAAATGTTTGTATGATCTGCAAGTATTTGTCTCGGGTCTGGGAGTTTCTATGTATAATATGTATGTATTTACAAAAAAAAACGTAGTAGTATATGAGTCATGTGGTACCCATAACACAAGCTCTGCTTACTTTGGGGCCAGATGATGCTGTGTGAAATGTCCGGCAATATTTATTGTATTTATTTTCTTTACTTATCTTATATTTTTATTTTTTTTATTTATTTATTTATTGATATCTTCTATACGATTTATTGAATACCTACTCACAAGATCACTACTACTACTACTAAATATAAAGGTTAATCGCGCATCTGGAAACTCATGCTCAGAAATTATATTAATAAATAAACGAATAAAAATGAATGTAATGAAATGAAAGTGAGGTCACTATCACACATAGATGACATCATCATCTTACTCGCAAGGTTATTACGTAAAACTAGTAGTAGTGATAGCAATAGTAACGCGACAGCATTATCTACGAATTCAGTCTCAAGTCCTAAAAAAATCATATAACGTCATCTGCTTAATCATCTCACTTGCTGATACGAGTAGGTACAAGCTCACTGCCCGAACCGACGTCGACGTTTGCCATCCATATTACTTAGTAATTTAGTAATTCCAACTAAGTAATTTAGTAACTGATAGGAAAAAAAGTAATTAATAGGACTTTCAATTCAAATTATAAATTTGTTAACAATTAACATACAACTTGTTTTATTCAGTTTGTCCATGTAACCCGTCCCTATTGGGAAACCCTGTAGATAGATGATCACTAATCACAATCAATATTAGGGATGCCGCGAATAGTTGTTATAGCGAATAGTCGAATATCGATTAATCGCCATTCTCTATAGCGAATAATCGAATAATTTGCCATTATTATTCGACAAAAAAAGGAATATAAAAAAACATTTATTTGATATCAAATTATAATATCACGCTTGTAGTACATAGTCTTGAACTTACCAATCATTTATTTTGTACTGTAATATAATATTTTTCTAAAGTTATGGAAAAGAAAACAAAAAACCCATATAAATGGTGGGCTTTGAGTACCAATAGGAATGGATTCCCCGTTTTAAGTAAGCTTTCTAAACGATACTTAATCACACCAGCAATCTCGATTTAGAAAGACTATTCTGAGGCAGGTTTGATTTCTGAAGAAAAGCTCTACCGACTTAATCCCAATCATGTAAAAAAAAACTATTTTTTTGCAATTGTAAATCACCACAATCTGCACAATCTGCAATTTCTGGACTTTAAATATTAATTAAAAAGACTAACGAATTAACTTCAACATGACGTGACCGATTTTTGACAAAAAAATTATATTAATTGTAACAAATTAACACTAAGCGTGTCAAGTTTTTTTTTTAAATAATATGTCATTATTATTAAGTCTATAACTACTTTTTTGTTCATTAAAAGTTTATTTTACTCGGATAATACTAGTAGATACCATTTGGTATCCGACGAATAACAAATATTTCATTTCAAGCAATACAGTAATGTATACATGGTTTGTTCTTAAAATATTGGCGATGGCTTGTTTCAGTACATAATCTTCAGACAGGACTTACACTAAGTCATGGAGACTGGTGTAAGTCCTTATATAATCAATTCCTATGAAAATATGTGATCTTTATAATAGATAATAAAAAGTTATACTTAAATTAGTAATATAAATAATAATTAAATATGTGATATTAAAATAAAAATCGAGTAATGCCGAGTAATGCCATCTCTAATCAACATCACGAATAACATACTTACCAAAAGTTTTCCATTTCAAAATGTGTCACATTTGGTTTTATGTTTGTTGTTTTCCGAACAGATATACCTACTACGGATTTCTTTTCACGAATCTTTCTCTCGCTGTTCAGTTATTCCCACTTTCGTCCCTTTTCCATTAAATCCTTTCCGTACTTAAACCGCAGTATTTTTCTATAAACCATCTCCTTAAAATGCAATGTCCTGTAACCCGCAGGCCTCAGTTTTATGGCCTCCATTCGTAGTCGCATCACGGACGTCCCCTAGCTGATCTACTTCTTAGATATTACCATATTATTTAAATGCTTCGGTTTTGGACGTGTTGTTTTGTGAATTCTTAATCAAACAAGGATCCCTTTTTTTCTGTTAGCTTTTAACCTATAGGTTCTTTCGTGTAGAAATTACCTCTTATGTGTTGTTTATATACTCAAAAGCCAGCCTTTACAGACATTTCAATTAGGCTTATAAAATATTTAAAACATTGTAAATAGACAAGTTTTCTTCATACCCAAATAAGCTTGAGTTCTCTATCATGTTTTATCGAATTATAATAGTAGATAGGTACTCAATCACATAGAATGTGTTTAAATAGAAAATACAATAAAATGTATACAAAGAAATTTACAGAATAATATAAAATACAGGTGAAACTGTTGAGCTATCTAATGACCACTCAAAACAATCTATAGATAGCGATGAACGTCCCAAAGACAGTGGCGGCATTGCCACGTTGAATAACAATGCTAATACGCTGGGGCTGATAGGAGTTTATTCCAGCTCTTATGTTTATCCCTTTTATTTTTTCAAACTACTTGGTGTTCACAAGTTATTGTTTAATACAATACTCAGATGAGATAATAAAATTGAAATGAGGCAGACAGCAAAAAATATGTCTGTGCTCGTAAAAAAATCAGCTCAATGGAGTTCAAGTCATTCAAACTCAAAATTACGAGCGGATATAATAAGTTAGTGGTTACTAAACTCAAAGACAGTTTGATGGTCCGAAGATTCATATACATTTAAGAGATAGTTACCGACGATAATCTCCACGTGGATCTGGGAAAATTATTGGTTTTACAAATATTTAAATTTAAAATTAAACGTCCGGCGCTTGCAGATACCCTATCATTCCCTTAGCAAGGAATAAAAATCCTATCTTTAAACTAATTATTATGCACTTCATATACTAATAAAAGTAATAATAAAATCATTTCAAATAAAAATGTATTCGACGATTAAGATATTGATCATAATAAGTACATGATTTGATTTTATACAAGGTTTGTCTTGTCAAGTGATTTGTTTTATTTCGATTTGCAATGTTTTTTTTAAGAAACTCGAAAGGTTGCAGCTCAAACTTACAAAATTATAACATTTTAAAAACATGAGTGCTAGATGTGCTCGATTGTGCCTCACCGAAGACAAGCCAGTTCATATGCATTTATACATGGCGCTGGGCTCTAACCGGCCCCTTCACAACGCTAATTGACGTTCGACAGATAACACAGACAGACATAACAACTAATAAACCAACGTACAAACCCAATAAAATACACCCAAAAACCACAACGTTATAATTCAATTTGCACTGACCAACGCAGAATTCAGCAAAGCGTTCTACCTTGTACACCATAAAAGAAAGCCGCACGAATCAACTGTAAAAAGGTATAGAACATTGATCTGTTGTTACAACGAAATAAAAGCTATTTTATTGAGTGATCGGTCAGTGCTTGTCACGTTTTATATCATTGAAAAGTGGGGCACGTTGTACCACCGCAAGGGAGCACTTTGGGTCTGCTACTTAATCTTTTATACGTCTTAATTCGCTCGGGTCAGAGCTTGTTATAAAACGTAGGGGCGTGGTTCTTGTGACGTTTAGCCGCGGCTTGTAGTGCAACAAGCAGGAATGCCCGGTGCAGAACCTGTCCTTTCCAAGATACGCACTTGAAGTCGGCTTATAAAATTCACGTCTGCGTCGCTTTTATTCACGATATGTTTTTATCTGTTATTGTTATCTTGATTTTATTTATCTTTATAAATTACTTCTGTTTCCGATTGCGGGTGGCGTCGATAGCCAATGTGCAATGGCATGTTTTGACTATAAATTGTTATTAAAGTGATATCGTTATCAATAATCGGGTTTTAATAAATGATACTTCAATTAAGATAAATTGTAGCATTTGTTTAATAAATAACGGTGTACAAACATACTACTAAACATAATATTATTATTTAAAATATTGGGTCACATCAAACTTGACAACTAGTAACATTGAATTCTTTGAAGAGAAAGATAATTCGTTGATATTTGTAGTTTTTTGTGATTTTTTCTAAATTACACATAGATTAAAGTTTTTGTCAAAGTGTCTGGTCACGCCCGCGGTGTCCAATCTTCATAAATCATGTTGACCACCTCGTCAACGGTTACATTATGACTGGACCACACTTTACATAGTACAAGCCATAATTTTATAAATTGAGTGATATACTTACAACACTTCTAATAAATATATATATATATGGCAATAATTTAACAATTTACAAGAATTGTCAAAAACCCTATAGGTACATATATTCTTCTGGTCAGCAGGAGTTGTCTACCGACGTTTTATGGAAAAAGCTTATGAAAAAAGTGCCCTGACTTTTTATGAAGTTCATAAGTTTATATGTATATATAATGTTAGTCTATAAGGTATTTGTTTTCTATGGGCCCTTGTTTTATACACCAAGTTTATACACATTTAATAACAAATTTTATAAACATAATTTTGTTGCCTGAAATAAAATTTATATTTATATCATTCAATATCCTTCCGTTCTTTTCGACTTGCAAAATTTTTATATTTAAGATTATACATGCGCTTATTGTTTGTACATGTTTTAACAGACTTCAAAAAAGGAGGAAGTTCTCAATTCGGCTGTTTTTTTTATTCAAGTATAACCTCATAACTTGATCATTTATAAGCCGATTTAAAAAAAATGTATATAAGTCATGGTATCCATTACACAAGCTCTGCTTACTTTGGCACCAGATGATGCTGTGTGAAATGTCCTGCATTATTATTATTATCGATTTATCTATCAAACAGTTGTCAGATCTTGTCACTGACAGGTCCAGCCTCAGACTGACTTGTCCGATCTCCATAAATCATGAGTAATGTACTGTTATACCAGAGGTACAATGAAGTGAGTACTTACCGTTTGTATTGTAAAATAGTACTAACTCCGGTCACAAAACCAGATTTACCGGTATCAATTTTGTTCCCTCTATAATCAGGCGTTGTGGCCGTTATGTTAAAAATGTAAAATCCATAAATTAGTAAACAGCTCAACTGTTTTATATGTATTTTATTATAGTACTAGCTGTCCCGTTCTTGAATTTGTTCGCTCGTTTTAAAAAGAAAAATAATACTAATTGTATATCTAAACCATTTTCTAACACATTTGTGAAAACACAAATTTCATCAAAATCGGTGCAGCCGTTTAATTACAATTGCAGGAGGAGTTTAATTACAAACACACGCACAGAAGATTTAAATATATAAAGATACTAGCTGTCCCGTTCACGACTTCGTCCACGCGTTTTAAAAAGAAAAAATATATCTAATTGTACCGACTGCAGTGCCATCTGCCGGGCTGATTTGTGAATCTAAACAATCCAGGGCGCCACCCAAACGCACACAAAAAAATTCATTCAAATAGTTCCAGCCCTTTAGGAGGAGTTCAGTGACATACACACGTACAGTAGAATTATATATATAAAGATGATTCTGTTCTGTACATTTCTGTATTTATTTCTGTAAATAAATCATTGCATATATAGTTATAATTATTGTATGTATAGTTTAATTTACCTATTTGCACCTATGTGCACTTATTTTAATACCTTCAGTCGGTTTATAAAAACTCCATTACTTGTGGCACTATCTGCTCTACATTATACAAAATGTATCGGCCTGAATGTGAACTATCTTGGGACCAAGGAGAATAGGAACCCATCGCGTTTTTTAAAATATTTCACGGCGTCTCGTAGTAACATTGCGTGACCCGAGAGCTAGCTCCTATCCCTTCGTATTAGCATTGCCATTTAACGTGGCAATGCAATGTCTTGGTATCCTCTAGCAGTGATCTGGATCAGTTGACCTTTAGATCGTTTTGAGTGGTAGATAGTTCAATTATTTCACGTGTATTTTGTATCACAAAGTCAAAGTCAGAAGATATTTTATTCAATACAAGAATCACTTTGAAACGTCTTACATACTATGTGTATTTAGGTGCCAATTCCTCCTAACCCAAGCCCGAGAAGAACTGGCAAGATTTCGTCCTGGTCCTAGCGCTTTTTTACATGATCCATCTTATAACTACTTGTAGTTTATACATTTCAACTGTGTCGGTTAACTGAGGGCAGAGCAACATGAGGCCAGGCATTCTTATCAATAATATAGTCATTTATAATTCTTTCTTCTACCCTTTGAAGTTTACATGCTTCAAATTTCTTAATATATAGATAAGTTACATTTTCAGGAAGCTTATTATAAAAGCGCACCGTGCTTTCCATGAAGGATTTATTAACTTTTTTTATTAGACTTATTTACTTATATTATTTAATTTTATATTACTGTATATTATTTAATATGTTCAATTCTTTAAATAAATGAATCGTTATATCAAATACGTTATAAGTATTTTTTGTTTGAAAACCGTAGTATTGCCGTTTGAGGCTGACAGGAGCTGTCATCAAAACGTCAGATTATTAAGGATTTTATTGTGCGTGCGTAAAACAGTCTCTTTACCCGTAGAGACCCCATAACTCACCTGTTAAAATATTTAAGACTAATTAGTAGGTATTCCACTGTCAAGTCCATCTTTTTTTAAAAAAGCAATGGCCGTCGTTTGACGGACCTAATTTTAAGGTCCTCATCTAGAGTTTACAATTTATATAAATACCTATCTCATATGTAATTTAAAAAATATATAAACAATTCTGGATATTTCATAATTTAGCCTCAATGCGAGTAGGGCTTGTGTTATGGGAAACATATTACGGTTATGCTTAAATACTTGTTGTTTTTTTGTAAGTATATTACATATTGTACATAGAAATACTTGCAGATCATACAAACATTTGTCCCGCGGCGGGAATCCCTTAAGTAAGGACTTGGTCCAGTACGCCACAGTAGTTGTCAAAATCGAAATGTTTCGATTAAAAATGTTTGTTCTGGGAGATTATCGAGCCCCTAACCTACATCCCAGAATGCAGAGCTACTACTAACTGAGATGTCAGGCAAATGCAATACAATTATGTAGATTTTTCTCACAATATTAAATACGTAATACAATATTTACAGAAATAATTACAGAAATGTACTAAATAATATAAAATAATATAAAATACACGTGAAACAGTTGAGCTATCTAAGGACCGTTTAAAACGATCTATAGATAGCTCAACTGATCCAGATCACTGCCAGAGGGCAGCGTTCCCAAGATACAGGCGGCATTACCACGTTGAATGGCAATGCTAATACTCTGAGCCATATAGGAGCCAGTTCTTGGGTCACGCAATGTATCTACCAGACGCCGTGAAATAATTTTGAAAACGCGGTGGGCTCCTTCCTGTTCCCCACGGGCCCAGGGTTTTGGGTCTCGACTCCAAAAGGCTCAAATATGTAGGCCTTATCCAAACCAGCATATTTGTTAAAAAAAAAAAATATTAAATAAATACCTACTTATATCTATCCAAAACGGTTATCACAACTAATTACGGTTAGGGCTATCTCAGAAAACCCCAGTGTTACCTTGTTTAATTTTCCAAAACAATGCTGCTGTCCTCGGAAACTGAACCCACGTCCCTCGCGGCCACTTTATTTCATTACTAATTCAACGAGCGAGCCCACTGAATTAAAATTGCCTCATACCATCCGTCTCTAGCTACTTCACATGAAAACCACCCCTATTTTAACCGATGTATTATTAGCAAAAGCGATTTTCGCGTGAGCTTTTTTTGGTGGTTACGTTCTGTTGGGTACTAAGGGCGTATCTACATGGTGCGCGAAGTGTTTTTTTAATCCGTAATAGGCAAAGGGAGGTTCCGATAGCGGTCAGTTCGTATGATTTATTACTTTTGTGGAAATATTTAGGAAAATGGCTGGTTTATGTTGAGTGAGCTTTTTGTTTCTGAAACGTAACATACGCGATGTCCTTCACAGATAAAGTTATATGGCTATAGTAATTTGGCCAAGCGAATGTAAGCACGCACGGTGAAGGCTTCCAAAGTCAGTAAGGATGAAAATGACTTGTGAGGTTTAAAACCAATTCAACATCAAATAGTTAGCGAAATAAAATATTTTGGTATTGACCTTTCAGAGTTTTTTTACGGTTTATAAAGTAATTGGTTAGTCATAAAGTAAAGCCTGACTAGCCGTGATAATTTTCCTTGTAATTTTAGTAATAAATGTTAACAATTAAAAATATATATATACCTGAAAAAAGTGGTCTAGCTAGTAGAGGGGGGAAAGGACATTGGAATCTACTATGACGACATTAAAGCTATTATTTATCATACAAATATGTTAAGAAAAATTGTTAATAAAAATCTCCTCGTTTCTTTCAAAGACCTATTCAAGAATATGCCACACGATACTCCCCAAAAAACATCAAACAAAATCATTATATTTTCAAAGTTTTTTTAAACTTGTAGGGTTCAATAATACGTATTATCGTGCAAATTTTCATTACTATAAGATGATTAGTCTGTCAGCTAGAGCTATGATTAGAGGCGGACAGATAAACAGACAGACAAACTGACAGATAGACATACATACAAATACATAGCAAAACTATAAAGCTCCTTATTAGACTTCGGAACTCTAAAAAACAAACCTAGTAAAGATTAAATTGTTTTGTGAGATAGGTATTATAATTAATATAAATATATAATTTAGTAAACTTACAATATTTAGTAAACTTACTATATTTAGTAAACTTACAATATTTAGTAAACTTACTATATTTAGTAAACTTACAATATTTGCGTAATTAGCACTTACTTGGTAGAGCACTGACTACATACATAACAAAGAACGTAAATTTTGTGAAAAAGAAATAATGTTGTACCTAATTTTTCTATTTTTTTTTAAGATTCTCTAATTTCTATTGAGGTTTTCCTGGGGTAATACAATATGTTGTACTTCAAGTCAATCGTTTTCTCAAAGGTCGGCAACGCGTATGTGATGCTCCTGGTGTTCATAAGCTCGGTGACCGCTTACCATCAGGCGGGCCTTAAGCTTGTTTGCCACCATTGTAGTATAAAAAAAGCCTATTCCATACTGTTATGCCATATAAAAAACAAAGCCAGTAGCTCGGTTTAATTAATTGCGGTCAAGCACGGGACTTGAGCCCGCTACCCGCTGCGCATATCGCCGAACCTGCTGCGATTAATTTACAGGTTGCATAATAAACTTCTTTAAGGATAATTTTTCAATACTTAGTTAATTCAGTGAAAGAATTTTTCAAATAACAATTTCATAACACTCATACAAACATTCATAATTTTAAAATAATTTTATTATTACTAAATAAAAGAGGACCCCGATATTGATAGTGATTCTGTTGTAGCCAGACTAGCTAAAACTTATAACTACATAAAATACAAACGATCTTATTGTGCTTACAACAAAGTCTGAAGTAGTGTTCGTTTTTATTTAATGAGTATTATATAAAGTTAGATTATATACCACTCATTAAATTTACTAAATTGACGTGCAATTGGCGTGTTCTGTATAGAAACACTATTCAAGAAACCTTTAAAATAAATATTCAATGCCACGAGGATATTAGGATAGAAATATATCAAAATCAATATCAAAATATCTTTATTTGGAACATTATAAAAAGTACAGTAGCAATCTGGAAAAGATGATACTCGCAGAAGTATAAATACTGTGTGTAAAGTCGGTCTACGGACGATAATTTTACGTGATAACGTCCTAAGAAAACATTGATGAAAAACTGCATACTTTTAACCTATTAAGATGCGTCACAAGCCGAATGCATAGGCCGATCATGCCTCTCTATTGTTCCGCGCTCTCGCTTGCACGCTCGGCTCAGGCGGATCGTGACAATTTATCGTGTGTGCAGCCGGCGTTCGTCGATTTATAAGACGTTATCATGTCATATACCAGACCCACTTTACATATAGTGAAGGTACCAAAAATCATTTCTTAAAAGATTTTATTTCTAAAAGTAAATTTTGCAACTTTTTTACGATAACATTTAAGTTGTGGTTGATGTATTGTAATTGTAATTATAAAATAATGCAATTACTAATAAGAGGAGCAATATTGGATGTGATTGTGTTTGGCCAGACTACCTAAAATTTTTTGAAATACGAATATGTTGCTTACAACAAAGTCCAATTGAAGTAAAAAATATGTATCTTGTATATATGTATATATAATCTGAATATTGAAAACGGAATATCCAATGATTTTCATGAGGTTTAGTATGCAGGGAGTTTCGGGGGCGATAAATTGATCTAGCTAGCTAGTTTTATTTTTAGATAACGTCGTATTATCCGTGTTTTATACCGAGCAAAGATCGGTCCAGGTACTAAATATTTAAATAAGTACATACTTATGATACCTTGTAACAACAAGACAGAACAAACATCTATGTTCACCACACAAATGTTTGTCTTAGGAGGGAATCGGACCCTACAGCGCAGAAATCAGAGAGAGAGCGAACAGAGCTGAGAAGCCAGTCCTTGGTGCAAACATAAGATCGTTCGTATTTTTCGATTTTTCGTTATTTCGGCGAAACAACAGAATTAAAGCCAATGTCATACTAAAATATATTTAAGGTGTATGATATGGTTTCATACAAAAGTTTAATAACAACTTTACTTAAATGGCAGTTATTATAAGGGTGTAATACGTTAAATTCATGTTGTTGACTGGAGACAAAGCACCCCTGGCACTAATTAGGAGATAGCATCAGGGCGAGGCTATGTAGTTATGATACGGTGTAATAATGGTATTGTAATAACCGTTTTGGGAGTATTATCATTAAAACCACTAAAACTTGAAACTCGTGTCAGAGAATACTTGGCTTTATGTGAGGAAAAAAAGTAAAAGTTATGAATTTCCCCGATAATTGACAAAACGATTCAATTAAGTTTTTTAAACTTACGCGATTAGAACACATTATTACAAATATTTACGGGTATTGATCGCGTTTATTTACCTATTTTTCCCGACGTTTCGACAGGTTTACACTCTGTCGTGGTCAGGGGATGACTGGAGTACTGGAGCTACCGCCTCTGCGAAGCGGGGGCAGCAATTTTTGCAATTACCCTCACTTGTTTTTCCGAAATAGAAATGTCCATCTGCACACTCGGACGACACACAACACTAAACATGTCCATGACGCATTGAGAAACCGGTCTACGATGAGTACACTTAGCTATTCCATATTTCATGAGGCAGAGAGTCTGAAACCGTCTTCACGATTGAAATTAGGATATTTCTTAATTTCAATCGCTTCCCGAACCATTCTCTTGTATTAATACCTTTCATTACATATAACTTGAGGTTTATGTAATTTAATCCAGTGATTGGGTCCTGAGTCCACAATGTGCTCTGCAATTGCAAACTTGTTTACTTGTCGATTTTTGACCGCCGCTATGTGTTTTTTAACACGTTCCGCGACCGTGCGTTTAGTCTGGCCTATGTAGGAACGCCCGCAACTGCAATCTATTTTGTAAACCCCAGGAACTTGCAGAGGTACGACGTCTTGGTGAGTGGAGTGTAGATCGACTTGATTGAAAATTTACTGAGCATGTTACCAATTTTGTCCGTAACTCCTTTCACATAAGGCAAGAAAGCAGGCTGTCTTTTTACATCAATGTGTTCCTGTTTGCGCCTCCAGTTAGAAAGACATCCGAATCGAGTATTGTAGCCATTCCGTTTCAGAACCCCTTTAACATTGTCTAGCTCACCCTGCAGATGTTCAGGATCGCAAAGGTCATGAGCTCTTTATAATAGTGAGGAGACTACTGACTCCAGGTGTCTTGGATGGTGGTGTGACGCTGCATTCAAGTATCTGTCCGTATATGTAGGTTTTCTATACACTGTGTGTGCCAAGGTCCCGTCACATTTTACCATCACTTTAAGGGCGAGAAAAGCTAACATTCTGTTTTCCTCCATTTCATGTGTAAAGCGAATTTTTGGGTGTATGGAGTTCAGATAATCAGTTAACTGATCGACTTCCTGGTTATTCCCGTTAATTATACAGAACACATCATCGACGTACCTCTTCCAAAGATTTATACCATGGGCTGCCAGGTCTATCATGGATTCAAAATGTCCCATCCAGATATTGGCAAGAACAGGTGCCACAGGGCTTCCCATTGCTGCGACAGAGTGTAAACCTGTCGAAACGTCGAGAAAAATAGGTAAAAAAACGCGATAAATACCCGTCAATATTTATAATAAAACGATTCAATGTTTGTTGTTGTCCGGTTACTGTAAAATACAACATGGATAAAACTATATTTTAGGCATCCGTTATTTGATATAGGTGGCAATTCGGTTGATTCATTTCTAAAATTAGGAATTGTCTAAAATATATTTAGTTAGTCATAGCATTTGTAAAACCTCTTCGGTTGTTACCATCTAAATAAATTAGGAACGCTTAAATAAGTTAGATAAAATTAAATTAGGATAAGTTGGTAGCAGCAGAATACCAAAGGTTAATTTGACAGTTCAAAACCTAATTTTAGCTAAAACTTTGTTAGGTTGTGCCAACAGAATTGAGGCCATTATTATAAATATCAAAACGGACCGTTACACGTGCATGAATTGACGGATGCAAATAGCGGGTAGGTATATTGTACAAATCTAACAAATATATACTTAGCAGTTTTTATTTATATTTTACTTCTGAGTCAGCAGACAAGCACACCTAGTGGTAAGATGTTACTATAGCCTATGACACTTGCAACACCAGGTATTTAGTATTGCAATCACAAGCAAGTTGCCGGCTCTAGACACAAGTTCTTGTGTTTGTTTCCCCTGTAATATCACTTTCTCCAGTCCCCTTCAAACCTAAACCAGATCAGACGCCGTAGTGGGCCAATTCGTTGAGAAGATCCTCGCCAAACGAAATAGAGTTACGCGGTAGAAAGAGAAAGCACTATATAGGTAAATTTAATTGCACTTTACTACAAAATTTGCTATGTATGTAAATGTATTCGCGAAACCCGCTTTCTGTATTGGTACTGATAAGTATTATGTGCCTAAATATAGCAAGGCTGACACGCTAATGCTTGGAGACAGAATATCTGGCACTGCGGTACCAAGACGAATTTTTGCTGTATAGTCCTATCATCGTGTAAAAGGTATTATTGGCTTTTAATTTTTAGGGTTCCGTACCTCGAAAGGAAAAAACGGAACCCTTATAGGATCGCTTTGTTGTCCGTCCGTCTGTCAGTCTGACTGTCTGTCAAGACCCTTTTTCTCAGGAGCGCGTCGAGGTATCAAGCTACTTATATCAAATATTCAGGTCTACTGTCCCTTAAAGCTGTGAAATAATCAAACTTCTTCCAATGCAATCAAAAGATACAGTCGTTTATGCTTCAAATTTTCGACACTCGCAAGGGAATCAAAGCCTACAGGGTACTTCCCGTGAACTCAGAATTTTAAATTTTGGTACGAAGTAACGTCTTATACCACAGATAAAGGACAAATTGCGATAACCGTAAATTTTTAGATAGATTTCATTTTGCAATAAAAATACCATAACTATGACTCGATTGTCGTGGTGGGTGAACTTTTTCTTATATACCTACAGGTTTGTACGGAACCCTCGGTGCGCGAGTCCGACTCGCACTTGGCCGGTTTTTTTAGTTTTATGTAGCCACTCAACTGTGACAGTATTCCCACATGCTTGACTGTCACTGGAATGAACAAAAAATGCACCCATGAATTTATACGCATGTTAAAGATTCTCTTTGACTGGCCTGTCAGTTTCGTCGTTAGTAGCTCTGCCTTCTGCGCTGTAGGCTGAGGGTTCGATTCCCTCCCAGGATAAACATTTGTGTGATGAACACAGGTGTTTGTTCTGTGTCTGGGTGTTATATAATAATTAAATATATAAAAATAAAAAAGCCTTTCTTTTCTTGATTTTCATAAAAAAAAAAAAACATGCATGCAAAATTATTCACATTTTAAATTTACTTTTCCAATTTAGGTGCATTAAAAGAAGAACTTATTAAAAATTTCAAAATAAAAGTAACTTATGATTAAACCTTGATTATTTAGATGTTAGGTAAATACTCGTACCTAGGTAGTATAATTAATTTTATTCTCATTTTAAGAAGTAATATGATTAAAAATATAATTAGGATTTGTAACATAATCATAATAACATTTGAAGAATTATTAGATTTGGAATTAATGTTACATTGAATACAATATTGATATTGAATATTGGTTTAATTAATTAAATATAGTCAGGGTTTGTTTGCCTCCTCCAGAGATGACCAGTACTCTATTCTCTGCCACTCGCGGCCATTCGATGCCTGCTACTTGTGTAATATCGTCTGCCCAGCGTGCATTCGGTCTTCCTCTTTTCCTCTGTCCTAGTAGACCTGCCCATGATGTTGTCTTTGTGGTCCAGCGGTTATCGCTGAGCCTCGCTACATGTCCAGCCCATCGCCATTTTATCTTTTGTGAGTAGCTGAGAGCGTCAATGGCTTTAGTTTTCTGTCTTATAGCCGTATGGCGGATCCATTGGATTTTCTTAATTTTCACGATGCTTCTTTCCATACTCCTTTGGCTTTAATAAAATTATTATCTTGCATTATATCATATTCTGGTAAATTTCCAAGTTTGGCAGGCGTATGTTAATGATGGTAGTAGGTGTTCATGACTTTCGTTTTCATCCGTATGCTCATATCGCTTTTGGGTATTTCTTTGAGACTCCAGAACTTTTTCCATGTGATGTTGGTCCTTCTCTCCACTTCCAGTTCGTTATTTTGTTTGTTGAGTGAAACTTGCTTTCCCAAATAAATGTAAGCGCCGACATTTGTTAAAGATGAATTCTCAGGATATATAGGACTTTCGATATGGTTCGTCATGATATTAGTTTTTGTTAGATTAATCTCCAAGGCCACTATACGACTTTTTTCATGTAGAGTGTTTGTCATTATTTACAATTGGTTTATACTTTCTGATATCAGGACTATGTCGTCGGCAAATCTCAAGTGACTCAAGTACCATCCATTTATATTTATGCCAACTTTTTCCCAGTTTTGCTTGCTAATGATAGACTCTAGCACCGCTATGAAGATAGTTGGCGAGAGTGGGTCTCCCTGTCGTACTCCTTTTTTTATTTGTATGTTATATATATAGTATCATAATTATGTATTTAAAAGTATATAAGTATTCTATCAGTCATCTGGTCACCATAATACAAGCTATGCTTAGTTTGGGGCTAGATGGTGTTGTGTCCATCAATATTTATTATTTATATTTATATTCCTATATCTTGATCACTACTGAAGCTAGATCCTAAAAATATATATATCCACTGTTACACAAAACTATTTGTTTTTGCAACTTATTTCTATAAAAACAATTTAATTCAAACTTCGCAAATAAACTAAACACGAAAGGAAAACAAATAGAGTGCACTTTTAAATTAGTTTTTTTATATAATTGTATTTTGGCATGCGGTAAAAATAAATAAGGCGCAATATACACTAGGACTGTTTCAAAGATTGATACTAATAGGTAGGTAATCGGTCCGTACTACGCTACAGATAAAAGTAAGACTAATAAAATAAAAAGTTCACTATTGGTAACTAAAGTCACCATCGACTGTTGAGTGGACAGAGCACATTATGCTTTCAGTCACGGAAAGTTAAGTCTTTGCTCTACTTAGATACATTATCTTAGTCGACGACTTGTAGCCGTGGTCCCTAGGTTTCTAGAAGTCCTAGAAGTGCGTCAATGGTTAACGTCTCCCATACAAACATACTCGTATATAGCTAGCCGGTGTGATTGCAATCGAAGAAACCATTTTACATTTAACAGAATCTCAAACTAAATGTACGCATTTAAATTCTATCGGTTATTTCCTTTCAACTCAAACAAATTTAACCCCAACCTACTGAAAAGAAACAGCACCTCTAATTTCTGAGAAATAGAGTTATTTTTCCAAAAACTTAACGGTTGGTGATGGAAAAGGCAAGCTTTGGCATTTTCAGAGTGTTTGTTAAGGTAAACTAGATCGTTTACATTTTGAACTTAGTCGTGTCGTATAGTGTAAAATCACTGCATCCTGCTGTAACGTTTATATCAACGACATAAAGTTTAAAATGCAGTGATTCGACTCTACCTATATTGAACCGACTATTAAACAGTTTGGTTACGTATCTGTTCAAACCCTGACTGAAGTTTGTCTACGGATTTGCTAAGAAGAACTAAGAGAATAAAGTAATTATTTTAAGCGAATAATTACATGAATGAAATAAAATGACTTACTCACACAAATGACTTAATCATACCCGTTATCCAAAAGTATGCAGATGCTCACAAACAGAGGCTTCATCACTATGTGAACGTCGAGGCAATCCAGTTCCTCGACATCACTGACAGTGTAAGAAGGCTCAAACAGAAAAAGTCATTTGAGTTAGTGTAGTTTAAAAATAGTGAAGTGATAAGTAACTAAATAAAAACACAAGAAAAAGTGTCTTACCCTTAACTAGAGACTGTAAGAATAGTGCTATTCGACATATTCTTACGTATAATTTATTTTATAAAACTATATCAAAGCAAAATTACTTATTAGCTTCTTTGGTTAGATTATAATATCATTTAGCGCATGATCATTTGTGCACTAAAATAAAAAAAATACCCGATATGTTCTCTCGAGATGAGATGAGATGAGATGTCATCTGCATTCTAAACATATGCTCGCTGGTCGAACCTATAACCCCCAACTTTGTACAACTGCTGCCCACGGCTTCGCAGGCGTGGTACCTATATAAAAAGTGGCCTATGTCCTTCTCCAAGGTCCCATCCATCTCTATACCAAAATTCATCAAAATCGGATCAGCGAGGCGTGAGAACGTATCAAATAGACCGATAGACAGACAGAGTTACTTTCGCATTTATAATATCCGTGAAAACGTATAAAATAGACCGATAGACAGACAGACAGAGTTACTTTCGCATTTATAATATCAGTAAGATGTTATCTATCATTAAATTCTACCAGAAAGTTGGGCCAGTTGCACGTTAGATAGATAGATAAAGGCTACAATCACATACAAATAAAAGAAGAAAAAGCTGGAATTTAAAATTGTAGATACAAAGAAAACAACACAAAAATAAATAGGTGTCTTATTAATCAATATATGTGTTCCAGACAGACAAAAAGGTTAAGCTCAGCGCATACCGTTCACCGTAACAAGGAGCCTCTGAGGCGCACTTTAATCCTTTCACCACCCTGGTTTGAAATAACTAGTGACATAATAAGGCCGTAGCCATTTCTGAGGTAAACTCGTATCGGACTTTAAAAACAAGACCTCCATTCAAATTGGTTTACAATCTAAGCGTACAGTTTCACGAACCGACGACTCCCACCAGTTCAGCAATATATTTTGTAAAAGGTCTGAACTAAACACTCACTTTACTAAATAGCCACTTACGTCTGGTCTTTCAATTTTGAGAATGGAAATACTTTGTTTAGAAATTTCTTCAGTAGACATTTCGTCAGACATTTATTCAGTAATCTTAATGGAATTTCAATAAATAAATTCTGAATACATAGGACGGGTATGGACCATTGAATTATATGTGTATTGTGGTGCAATGTGATTTGAACGACGAGGAATTCCAAGAAAATTCTAGACGGCCATTTCGCGATGACGTTTAGAATTGACAATGCCATAAACAAAGAAGAAGAAAAACTTTGTTTCGACTTCAAAAAACAAACAAAAGAAGCTTAAGATAATTGATTCAGGCGTGACTTTGCGGAAATCCATTATTAAACATTACAGATGGACAAATATTTTGTACTATTGCGCCAATAATTGCCGGAATAGTACTAAATATTTGTACATACCAACCTTCTTCCTCAAAACAAACATTTTAAACTTTCGTGATCTGAATTCATATTGTTTTATATTATCTTTTCACTAGCTGGCTAATGCATTTAGATTTAGATTTAGTTTAGATCTGCCGTCCTTATTCACTGTTATTAAAATAAAAAGGACAGAGCATACAACTCTACCTTCTTTTACTTAAGTTTGGGGATTCGATTACCCAGGACTATTATTTGTGTAATGAGCTTAAGTGTTTGTTCTGTGTCTGGGTGTTTTAAAGTACCTTAAGTATGTATTTAAAAAATATAAAAGTATTCTATCAATCTGCTCACCATAATCAAGATGACTTCAACTCACGAAAGTTTTGGAAGTGAAACTGTTGTGGAAAAAATAAAAACGCATGTTTTTCTACCGTCGTAGTCCGTATCATGTAATAATTTTGATATAATAACGTATATTGAGTAATGACCTGCGATAGCGATTGTATTCAAATAAGCTGATACCCACGGTGCCTGTGGTGTGAAAATATTTGCTGGTTCAACTCAGGGTCCTACCATGGACTCTACGGTACTGAAACTCGAACTTGATCTAATACTATAGGACCTATACCTTATGGTTTAAGTATTAAAATATTAAACAGATCATTTCTAACTGATTAGGAATAGATTGACGGAGTAGTACCAAATATTTGTCCAGCTGTTTAATGTTTTGTAATGGATTTCCGCAAAATCACGCCTGAATTATTATCTACCTGTTAAAAAGTATCTTGGGTATGTATTAACGAGAATGTATGTATTCTATCAACTGGTTCCCACAGTACAAGCTCTGCTTAGTTAAGGGCTAGGTGTTGTGTGAATTGTCCACTAATATCTATTTATTTATTATTGTAATGTGTGTCACACGTTTAAGGAATATCTTTTTTGACGTGATAACGTCTTATACATCGATGAACGCCGGCTGCACGCAAGAAAAATTGTCACGTTCCGCATGAGCCGAGCGCGGAACAAGCGATAGAAAGCACGAAAAGGTTAATGGTATGCAATTTTTCATAAATGTTTTATAGCCTGATATACCTACCTATGTCTATAACCTGTTCAGACAACCTTTTTTTTATCTTTGATATACCTACGTTTGACCACATCTCGTCTTAATGTAAGCGACGACGCGGCCGATGATGGGGCACAAAGATCTAAAAGACACCAATTTACTATTAATTTGAATAGATTGTAAAGACAGACGACGGTATATATCTTATAATCATATTAGTTAATGTGGGCTTCCAATATGTTGCTATCCTTTTTCATTGACATTAAAACAACAAGGATAGTTGTCCAATTTTTAAAGCCATATTAGGTGATATGTGTTTACGGCATCTCATATTCGAACAGTGAATCCCGTAATCATAAATCATTTTAGAACGTTAAAAATATGGTCTGTCTTTATCATACTAATGATTTTATGTCCGTCTGTCTGTCTGTTCGCCTCTAACAAGAGCTCTTGCTCGCAGACATTTAGTCTTATACAGTCTTAAATTTAGCACGGTAATACGTTTTAGAGGCCTCTACAAAGTTATTTGATACAGACAGATATCCTTTGGATAAATATCCTTGAAGTGCTTATTTTTAAATAGAGTTCAATGTTGTCGCTCAGTTGAATTGATTTGGGACCTGACCACTAGTCATGCTTATACTAACTCACTACGGAAACCTTCACCATTCGTGATATTTGCAGATCATACAAACATTTGTCTCGCGGCGGGATTCGAACCCTCAACCTTCTGCGTCTCAAGCAGGCCTTCGCCCACTGCGCCACAGAGTTCGTCATCAAATCTTATCAACTATTATCACAGAAGTATTTATTAACAATAGTAAGAGGCGGTGCACACTTGCGAAGTAATCGCAGCGTTTTCCATATGAATAGAGGGTGGCAATCTGCTACACGGCATTATGCAGGCTATCTGAGGACCCCACACTTTCGGGCATTTTCTTTCAATATTCCAATACATTGAAATGAAGCTTAAACTTAAAACTCTGTTATTGTTTAATTTTAATTCATCATAAACTAGGTAAATTAAATCAGTTTTTGGAAACTTAAAGGTACCCCATCTAAGTGAACAGGAGATAGGAATGTACCAATAAATAAAAACCAACCAAACAATCAATAAAATCGTGTCTAAATTGCAATATTTCATTTTCATTTAAATGAAAATGAAATAAGTTTATTTCGACACACACACATACAGATAAAAATAACATAAAATAGCAGATACACAATGAAAAGGACAATAACATAAATATAAAACAACAAGAAAAAAAAGGAGTATGTGTACCCTGCACCAACTCAGTCTGTGTTTGCCAAAAAGGCCCAGTCTCAGGTCTTTATTACTTCATATATTGCAAAATAGCGCTGGTTTTCAGACTGCGCCGAACAAGGTGGGTATCGTCTTACCGTTTGTGATAGATGACATCATGCTTAATTTATTTCTAAGTATGGTCGTCGTAGTCGCAAGAAATAGGCGTAACTTCACGGCAGGTACTTAGCGACCAGATGGTAAATAGGCACTTGCTAGCCGTACCAGACACGCGTGTTGCCAACGAACCTATCTTTATAAATGTATGGTTTATTCGTCACATAAGGTTAAAATCCCGTGCTAACACCAACGTTTACGGTTGCTTTAATAGAAAAGCAAGATCACTTCTACGAAGACCAAGTTCCTAATCAAAATCCTATTTACATTCTCCTTGAAATTGGTAATCAAATTGTATCCAATCTCCGAAAACTGTTAATGACTGTATTGTAATCCTCATTCCCTCGCAGGTAAGCTCTCAATTTACCAGTAATCGATGCAAAGTAAGTAATCTGGCGTGAACGACGTCGGCATGCAAATCTCTAGTGAGAACGACGCCTTATTTATCGAGACCGAGGCGAAATATACGGGAGTATTTTCTGAACATCTTTGAAGTCAAAGTCAGAGTTACAATCCAGTTATTAACTAACTAATTATTAACTTTTTATAAAAATCTATTTTAAATAATTCTAGACATTTTTACATATCATCATGTGACCCAAAGTAAGCAGAGCTTGTGATATGGGTACCACATGACTGATATACTACTTATATAGTTATTTTTATTAAATACTTAAATATTATACACAGAAACATCCAGACCCGAAACAAATACTTGCATATTATTCAAATAGTTATACAATCATGTACAGGTTAATAAAAAAACAGTAAACTTTGCAAAGTTTGCGGTTTTTTTGCGTACTTAATCTCTCAATTCAGTTTTTCGCTCAAAATTTTAGACGACTTCAAAAAAGATAGAGGTTCTTAATTCGGCAGTTGTTTTTAGAAATAAAATCTGAATTATTATATTTTTTGTGGAATTGGATATTCTTTCCGATTGGTCCCATGGAAATTTCATTAAAATCGGTTCAGTAATTTGGTTTTTAAATCAAAATAGCTGGAAAAAGTATATCATCCAAGTAAACGAAATTTCGTATTTTGTCTTCCTGTGACTTTATAATATTTCGAAAGTGGTTCACGACATTCAAAAGATTATAGAGTACTAAAAGTCGTAAACAAAAACTTTTTAACCGACTTCAAAAAAAGGAGGCTTTCGATTTGGTTGTACTTTTTTTATATTCAATGAAGTAAGTTTTTGTTGTTTTTCAAAACGTAATTATAAACGCAAAAAAATCCAATGGCGAAAACCGTCATGAGGAATAAACTAAGAACTATGTGCCATCAACCGATCTCTATAATAGTTCCGTTAGCAGATGTAAAGCAAAGCGAGTAATATTACTCCGTATGTTTTCAATAAGTATTTTATTACACGGGGCAAGTCTTCTGCTAATCCTACTTGAGATGCAGCGAGTTTTGTGCTGCTTTGTCCTTTTGTGTTAACGTCTCTGCTTATATTATACATAGTTGCTGCCCGCGGCTTTACACGAGTGATATCTGCACAATAATCCTATATGTCATTCTAGATCACTGACTAGGTCGTTACCAAATTTCATCAAAATTCGTACTACTACGCGATACGCTAGTTAAATAGGAGTTAGGAGTCTAAGTACTATATTTGAGTCGTGATTATATTTGACGACCTCTGTGACGTAGTGGGCCAAGGGACGGGTGAGACGCAGAAGGTTGCTGGTTTTGTTACCCGTCGCGGGACTAATGTTGGTATGATCTGCAAATATTTGTCTCGGGTGTTTCCTTGTATAATATGTATGTATTTGCAAATGTAGTATATCAGACATGTGGTACCCATAAAACAAGCTCTGCTTACTTTGGGGCAAGATCATGCTGTTTGAATAGTCCGGTATTATTATTATTATTATATATAAAGTCAAGGTCAAAAGATATTTTATTCAAAACAATCACAAGGATCACTTTGAAACGTCTTACATACTAGGTGAATTTAGGTGCCAATTCCTCCAAACCCAAGCCCGAGAAGAACTGGCAAGAAGCTCATCCTGATCCTAGCGCTTTTTTGCATGATCCATCTTTTAACTAGCTTATCTACGAATACAAGGTATATGCCGCTCTTGATAAGGCCTACGTATTTGAGCCTTATGGAGTCGAGACCCTGGTTCCGTAGAAACAGGACAGGAGGAGAATCCACCGCGTTTTCAAAATGATTTCACGGCGTGTGGTAAAAACATCGCGAAACTCAAAAGCTGGCTACTATGTGGCCCAGCGCATTAGCATGGCCATTCAGCGTGGCAATACCGCCAGTATCAGTCTGTCTGAGGGAGGACTAACATGAGTCCTAGCATTAAAAATATAGTCATATATACTTTATAGGTTTTTTTTCACAAGACCCTTTATGTTAGCTTTAAATTACTATCTATGACCACGTTATGATTGCGGAAAATGCCTAAACTGCTTCCAAAAACCTGCCACATTTACTTCGCGTGTGCATAGCCTATTAGTCTATCTATCTATCTATCTATATATATATATATATATATATAAAAGAAAGTAGTGTTAGTAACACAACTTATAACTCGAGAACCGCTGGACCGATTTGAATGAAACTTGAAATGAATATAGTTAGTAGGTAACTTGGATTAGGATATAAGCTAGTTTTTATCCCAGAAAACCACGGGAACAGGGCGGGCGAAGCCGCGGGTCGCCGCTAGCGCCATCTATCAATATTTATCCATAACTTTGTTAATTTCTGTAATTATTACAATAATTTGAATAGCTATATTTTTTTAAATAGTAATAAAATAACAACTTTACAAAAAATATTAAGGTACTAAACTTTAATATTTTTTGTAAAGTTGTAACCGCCCAATAAAGTGGGGTCAGCTAGTTAGACATAAACTATTAAACATACATCCACATCAAATTGGTTATGGAAGAACTTGATCCTTCCAGCGTTTTGATATACGAGGACAGGTATACCCTGCGTATCCCATCGTCCCTCGCATCTGCGCGCCGCCCTGCATCACCGCTGGGCGGCAGTCGGCGCCGCGCCGCCGAGCTGTCTGCCCGCCCTAGCGTGCCGCCCGCCCTACCGAATACACGATTACTTTCGCGAGATGCCTATACGCGAACTTTTTGTTTACACATTTTTACTATTGTGCTATTATTGAAGTTTTTTTAAGGCAGCTATATCGATAAATTGTAATAGTGAAGACAAAAATTAGTGACTGAAATATCGTTGGTAATATTGGAAGCAGTTGTGTGAAAGTCAATCAATTAGAATTAGAAGAAATTATTAATAATCTTTGAAACTATTTACGCGGTCCGTGAGTTAGCTAAGTGATGGACTTTGATAATTTCTTGTTTGAACCTTTGAAGTGGTGATTGCTTGGATCTTGTGGAATGTTTTGATATTTAAGGTAAGTTTTTTAATACAATTTTGAAACGTCAAGTTGGATATATAATAATAGATCGTGAGTTGTTTATCGGTTTTTTTAAGCGGCCTTTAGATATCTCAGCTGTTTCACGTGTATGTTATATTCAAATTCAATTTTATTTAATACAATTTTAAGGATGACTTGATCGTCTTACATGCTACTGAATTTAGGTGTCATTTTTGTAATATATTCTGTTCATTTAATTAAATAAATTATAAAATAATACGTCAAAATTAACGGAGGGTCAGTTGAGTTAATAGATCGTTTTAAACGGTCCTCTAAATATCTCATATATTTCCTTCAAAAAAAGGAGTATATTTTTCAATCTTTTTACCTTATAACTCCGACTTTTATGAACCAAATTGAAATTTTTTTTATGTGAAATGATATACCTACTTTCCAAATAGTCCATAGAAATTTCATCAAAATCGGTTTAGTAGTTTGGTTTTTAATTCAAAATAGCTATGATATATAAAATATGTCATCCAAGGAAACGAAATTTCGTACCTACGTTGCTTTCCTGTGGCTTTTCAGTGGTGTTTACGAATTTACAAAAAATCTGTTTCGAAGAACTAAAAACTGTAAAATCATGTATTAAAAAAAAGGGTAGATTCTCAATTTGGTTATATATATTTTTTTAGTTTTTGTTACGTAATAATTATAAAAAATCCCCAAACATAAACTTAATTAGACTAATATATATTAACTAATTGAATTCTACAATACGAGTTGACTATCTTTTGATACGTCATTTTGTCTCATGGTGTTGTTCTTTTCCATTTTTTGATCTAAGTTTTTTTTTGAGTGAAAACCTCTTCTTGAGTAAATTTCTAGACAATTTAAGTGATCCTAATACTTAATTATAGCTATTTTTTATACTCAAAAAACACACCAACAGCCTCACTCAGAATCCTTAATGATTAGTTTAGTCACTCCTTAGTATTTTGTCAAACATATACTTTACAACCATTTACGACCATTAAGGACTCTGAGTACGACTGTTCTGTTTAATCCTATTCAATTCCATTCAAATATTTCATAGTCCGGACTCCACACGAATATGGAAATACTTAAAGTACTCAAATAATTATTTTGTATTTCACAAATGCACAGTATTTACTCAGCGCTGCTTACGCTCCGTTCCTAAAATAGTTACCGCTAACCACCAGTACATATACCTAGTTAAATCTGTCGCGTATTGAGACACGCGTCGTGCCTCGTTTACTAGCGGTCATTAGCCAGCTACTTGCTGTGTTTAATTATCCTCTATACTCACTTCCATATAGGAAATTCATGTGACATATTTTGGTTATTATTAACTGACTTCATCAAAAACGATTTGTCGAAATCTCAATTCTCAATTCGTCGTAATCTTTTTTTTCTCTTTTTTTTTTGTATGTTCACTGATTATTCAAAAACGCCTCAATCGATTTAGAAAATTCTTTTTTTATTTGAAAGGGTGGGCTTCACAGGTGGTCCCAATTAAATTTTATCAAAATCGGTGGAGCTGAAAAAACAACGATGATTTTTTCGTGTACTTCGATACCTCGCTGTCTTGGAGCGGTGCGTTTATTTGGCATACCCATATTATATATATATACAAAATACATCTACTTTCCACTAAAAATCTATTATAGGCTCAAATTTCATTCAATGAAATCGGTTTTCTTTTTAGTTTTTAAAACGTAATTATGAAACTTTCACATCAGAATTTAAATTGTTTTTGTAGTCAACGGTATTTATCGATTATTTTTTAAATTTAGTTTTGGTTATATTGCAACAATCGTGGTTGAGGGCTGACTCAAATATTGGGAATAAATTGAAAGCGACGCAATAAATACAATGGGTATTTAAATAAATAATTAATATTGGTCGACAATCCACACAACACCATCTAGCCCCAAACTAAGCATAGCTTGTATTATGGTGACCAGATGACGATATATTATTAAAACAATATTTTGGTTAGTATAAATAAAAATCGCATACTAAGTCTATATTCTGAACGTAAATTTAGCCCTTATTGTAATATAACAACAACCTGGTTTTCTCTGTGAAAATCAGAACGAATATTTTTATCTCTTAAACGTATTTAAATAAAGTCGCAAGTCGTAAAAATACCTGTGACGGAAGTCAGACACTGGCTATTACTCGCCTGTCCCACCTTAACGTGACAAAACAGAGATATTTTTTCAATTGACATTTTATTATTTAATTTTTTAATAATATTAAATTGATTTTCACAGGATTTTCCGCAGTTTTATTCAACACTAATGTACTCGTACATGGTAACTAAAATGAGCTAAAACGCCTAAAGCACACGTCGATTTAGTATGTTTAAGAAGTGTCATTTAATAATTACGTTTCAAAAACTAAAAAGTAAACCAACTTCATTTATATAAAAATACGAATTCATTTTTCGTTCGTTTTCGTTCGTATTCGTTTACCTGGATGACGTATTTTTTCCAGCTATTTTGATTTTAAAATCAAACTACTGAACCGATTTTGATTAAATTTCCATGGGACCAATCGGAAATTATATCCTTTTATAGAAACTTATTGTTTGATCGGGCAATTCAAGTTTATTCCTAATTATCCAGTTACGTAAAAGTTCTCGAATGGCGACCAAGGACAGGAAAACGAAGCGTAGGACGACCCCCCACCCGATGGACTGACGACATTGTAAAGATCGCAGGAAGTCAGTGGATGGAGAGGGCTCAAAATCGTTCTTCCTGGAAATCTATTGGGAAGGCCTATGTTCAGCAGTGGACTTCATAAAGGCTGCTATGATGATGATGATGATGATGCGTTACGTAACAGTAGAATATCATAAATGACAGAACCGTAAAATTGTTCATGTCGGCACATTTTCAAAGCTGGCAACGACATTATAAATTACATCCGCTAAATTAATTATTCAATAACAGCAACTAGCCTCGTGCAAACGCGTCTCAGTCGGCACACGTGGCCCACCGGATACCCAGAAACATTGCCGACATGCAGTTAAAATAACTACACAATCCACGAGTGTGCGGTCAAGTTAGTTCAAATATAGCTTCTCAAGTATAATACCGATGGTTATTGTATAAAATGAATAATACTGTCTGTCTTCTTATTCCTACGTGTCAAAGATACAACTAAAGTTTAAATAGAATACTGCCACCCTCATTCCATCGTCCGTGGCATCCATTAGGTCATTCCTTGTGCAGGTGTAAAACCGATCAATTATGATTTTCGTTAGATTGATCGAAACAATTAATCGTACCGTATAATACCGCTCTTTACAGACAGTAAACAGCCCTTTACTGATGGAAGAAGAACCACCCAGCACCACCCGACTTTAGATCGCAGGGAGGGGCAGGTGTTTCTGCGATCTACAGTCGGGTGGTGCTGGGTGGTTCTTCTTCCAGCAGTAAAGGGCTGTTTACTGTCTGTAATGAACCACATATACGGTACGATTAATCGTTTTGATCAATCTGACGAAAATCATAATCGATCGCTTCAAAAATGCCACTTTATACACGATTCAATTAATCGTTACAATCGATCATTAACTTATTTGAAATGGAACGATAAAGACGTGCTCAAATAATTCAATATGCACTATATAATGGAAAGGAACGGCTGCAGAAGAAAAGATGAAAACCTAGAAAAGTGTGTGTTAAGAAATGGCTATTAAAGCGAAATCAGTATACGCATGTAAATATTCTAAAGGAATTAAGTTTCCATCCAAAAGATTGTAGCGGCTGGCGTCAGACTGAGACTAAAATCGAATCATTGATCGCACAGATCCATACACTGTCGCTAATTGCAATGATAATTTCTTCTTGAAATACTTGAAATTCTTGATGGTATTAGATCTTAACACACCCTGTCGATTCGTCGTTTCGATCGGTATGAAACGACGGATCATAAAGCCAAATAGTACTGAGTATGGGACCCTTAACAATTAGTATACCTACTTACTTACTACTTACTCCATTGATGCACGGACCCAAAATGTGTCTTGGCCTCTGAAACAAGAACTCGCTACCTTCTCCTGTCTTTAGCTGTCTGCCAGTTAACAGCTTCAAGCTGAAGGTCAGCATCGAGTCAAAGTCGAAATCAAAGTCATAGATACTTTATACAATACAAGGATCACTTTGAAACGTCTTACATACTAGGAGTCCATCGCTCCAACGATATTTGGGACGACAAAAAAGTGCTCGGCTCAGGTGTGCTCTCTTGACCCTCCATCTTCTCTTTTCACAGGTCCCAGGATTATTCGGAGAACTTTTCTCTCTGCTACTAGAAGCTTTTTTTCCTCCTTAAGGTCAGCGTTCAAGCTTATGAACCATACAGGACAAATTATAAACTAGACCTGGTATCCTGCGATGAATTATTAATTTTCTAGCCGTACCTAGACCACAGACCATATGTACTCGTAAAGTGCTCAAAAAGCGGTAACATTACCTCGTTGGATGGTCGGTTGTATCTTATCTGATTCAATTGTATTTAAACTAAGATTTAGATACAAAACTAAGCCTGTCTCTCAGGTCAGGACAGGTCTGAGCCTGACCTGAGGACTAAGGCCCGTTTAAAAATAAAAAAATATTTGATTTGATTCTCACCGCGAGACAAATGTTTGTATGATTTGCGAATGTGTCTCGGGTCTGGGTGTATTACTAAATATAATGTGTATGTATTTACAAAAAGTATATAACTAACATATCAGTCATGTGGTTCGCATAACACAAGCTCTGCTTAGTTTAGGGCTAGATGATGCTGTGTCCGGCATTATTTATTTTTCATAAAATATCTTCGAATAAACCCCTAAGCTATAGAGACGTATATCTTTATTTAATAATTACACTTTACCTAATGTGTTTTCATCTTTATTTATTGACATAAGAATGGCAAGGACAGAACATACTTTAACGCCACGATAATTAGTTATGTGATTATAGGATGGAAGGAAATAACAAAGACGTATAATGTTTATAAGTGAATAGTTTAACCTAGTTAATAATTATGTTAACTAAAAACTAAAAAGACAACCGACTTCATGTATAAAAAAGCAAAATATAAAAATTTCGTTTCATTCAAGTTGATGACATATTTTTTTCAGTTTTTTTTATTTAAAACCTAACTACCGAACCGATTTTTAATAAATTGATATGGGACCAATCGGGAAGTATATCCTTTCACATGAAATCCGTTTTTTTTTTCAAATCAGTTTATAAATGACGGAGTTATGGGATAACAAAAATTTAAAAAAAAATTGTCGAATTGAGATCCTCCTCCTTTTTAGAAGTCTGTTGAAAATACAAAACTTTTCACTCAGAAAACTTACATCACCTATCATCGATTAAATTGTTCTCGGTAAAGTTTTACTAATCGATTCAAACGCTTTTATCGTAACATAAATAGCGATATTCCAAAAACGATAAAGAAATTAATGAGAACCGATTAATTTTATAGAACAGTGTTATATTATCCGAATACATACAACTGGTTAGATCAAAGATAACTATTAGATTAACATGTTCTACGAATGTTTTTATAATTTATTTTGATGTCATAAATCTTGATCTATATCGCTAACGCTGGGATATCCGAAGCTTGTTTTATGTGTAGCGATCCTTTGTGAGGCGATGGTTTTATTTAATAGTTTTTATGAACTTGACATAAGGAATGTTATTGTTTTTTAATAATGAATTTTGATGTTTGATGATTTAAAAATAGATATAAGTGTCGGCGCTTAAAATATGTATAAACAACTAGCTGACCCGGCAAACGTTATTTTGCTATATAAATTATTTCTAAGTATATATTTATCTTTTAATTAAAAATGATACTGTTTACAAGGTGAAAAGTGACACCGGTGAAAATAGGGGTTATTGGTAGAAGTGTGAAAATTTAGGGTTGTATGTTTTTTTAATGCCGAATCATAAAAAAAAAAATTGTCCAAAAATCTATAAAAAATGTTTTTGGAGTGGACCACCCTTATTACTTACGGGTATGAAAAATAGTTGACGTCCTATTCTCTGACCTACTAAATATACACACAAAATTTCTTAAGAATCGGTCAAGCCGTTGCGGCGGAGTTTTGTTACAAAAACTGTGACACGAGTTTTTAATATATAAGGTTAAAAAATATTTAGTAATAAAAGGTTAAATACAAAATGATAAAATATTCACAACAGATGTTGCTTTCTGTAAAAAAAAACCATCACATTGTTTTTGTTAAGGCTTACTCACATATTTAAATGTGATATACATATACATATTTAAAGGCCTTTTGGAGTCAAAACCTAGGACCCGTGGAGAACAAGAGCCCACCACGTTTTAAAAAATATTTCACGGCTTCTAGTAGAAGCATTACGTGACCCATGAGCTGGCTCCTGTCTGGCTCAGCGTATTAGCATTGCAATTCGCCGTGGCAATGTCGCCAGTGTTTTAGAAACGCTGCCTTTTGGCAGTGATCGGCATCAGTTGAGGTATCTATAGATCGTTTTAAACGATCTTTAGATAGTAGACGACCAGTATGGAATAGACCACACACAATAAAGGCTTCTTAAGTCAGTTAGGATAAGAAGGACTAGAGGTCAGCTCCCAAACCAGTTCAATTAAATTCCCGAAAAACAAAATAATATATAAAAAAATATTTTTTTGATTTATAAATCGAGCTATTCAATTCACGAGAGGACAGCAAAGTAAAAAAAGGACCACTTTACATGTAGGAGAGAGGTAGGAGTTAGGAGATACTTATCCTAACGGTGGTACCATGATAAGGAAACTAGGATCTGATGATAGCATCCCAGCGAAATCGAGAGGAACCTTCGAAAATCGTAGTGGTGACTAGTGCGTTTGTAGTTTTTTTTCATTTAATATTTTAAGCACTACTATTTAATGAAGGTCTAGGTCTAGATGGATTGTGACTGTCATTAGGGGTCTGATGATGAAGTCGAAGGACAGTCAAGGAAACTCTTCAACGTTTTACAGTAGCTACCTTATGTATATACATAAAGTCGGTTGTCTTTTTAGTTCTTAAAACGTAATTATAGTATGTGTTTATTTCATAAGTTTGTAAGGGCTACTTTACTTATTACCGTTTGAAATGACATCACGATTAATTTTATAGTCTGCGAGCAAGAGTTCTTATTAGGTGCGGACAGACAGACAAGCAAACATAGTGAAACATAGTTACAACATAGTTTCTTGTGGACTTCGGAACGCTAAAAATGTGTAGCGATTCTAATCACGACATGTCTTAGTGACACGTCGGTCTTAGACACTCACTCGCACAACACCTATTACTAAATCAGTCATAGAGAAATATAATTATTTATAAATTATATTGGTGGACAATGAACACAATACCATCGAGCCTCAAACGAATCATAGCTAGTATTTCGGTGACCTGATAACTGATAGAATCCATTTTTTAATAGATACTTATGATACTTTATAACACAAACACAGAACAAACACCTATGTTCATCACACAAATGTTTATCCTGGTAGGGAATTGAACTCTCAACCTACAGCGCAGAAGGCAGAGCTACTAACAATAGAGCTGACAGGGCATTAAAGATTTATTTTCTACTAGCTGTTACGCGTATGCTTAGAACCTTTATTTTATTTTTTGTAAGAAATGCATTATGTGCATCTAAAGGACATTTTATAAGTTTAATCCCCTATTTTACCCCTTTAAAGGTTGATTTTTGAGACTAAAAGTAACTTATGTTCTTTCCCCGAATGCAATACAGCTTCTTACCAATTTTCATTAAGATCCGTTTAGCCGTTTAGCCATGAAAACGTAACAAACAGACAGACAGAGACACTTTTGCATTTTTTATATAAGTATGGATGTAGAAACAGATTATACCTACAGCTTCTGTATACGAGTTTAAATGGAAACTGTCACAAATATCTATGAATTAATTTTACATCGCTAAAAGGGTAAAGATGGTAGCAAAACCCCAATTTCTAAGTAAAGTGGCGAAACACGAAATAGCGCATTTCATCAGACGGTATGGAAATGGGCCGCGGTCCGGGCCCTCGATATTCTATTAAGATAGCGAGGGGGTGTTGTGAAGGCCACCATATTTTCACCATTCAAAAAATCTGTCAACATAAGATATGGGTGTTGAGTTAGAAAATAATAGAAATGTCCTTAAACATTGCACGTTTTTTTTACTTGTTATATGTTTTATACAACTAAGTCACCAAACAAGCATGAGACTCGAACTATTGTGTCTAAAAGGCTTCCAGTTCAACAAGCAATGCTTCATCATCATCATCATATCAGCCTTTATGAAGTCCGCTGCCGCTGCTTATGAATATAGGCCTCCCCAATAGATTTACAGGAAGGACGATTTTGAGCCCTCTCCATCCACCGACTTCCTGCGATCTTTACAATGTCGTCAGACCATCGGGTCGTCAGGAGGTCGCTCTACACTTCGTTTTCCTGTTCTTGGTCTCCATTCAAGAACATTTACTCCCCAACGGTTATCAGTTCTGCGAGCTATATGGCCTACCCATTGCCACTTCAACTTGCAAATTTTGAGCATTACGTCGGTGACTTTGGTTCTACTACGGATTGCAATGCTTACTTACACTTAATGCTGATTTTCATCTGTAACCTAGGTTAAGGCGAGTAGTGCAGCAACGACAACTGTATAATGAACATAAGCTGGATAGGCTGGATACTAGAGAAAATTAGTTGGAACCTTAATAAAAGTACCTAGATGACCGAGCTTTGCTCGGTATAAAACACGGATTAAAAGACGTTTTCTAAAAATTAGACCTAGCTAGATCGATTTATCGCGCCCGAAACCCCCTGCATACTAAATTTCATGAAAATCGTTGGAGCATTTTCCGAGATTCAGATTATATATATACATATATATACAAGAATTGCTCGTTTAACGGTATTAGATAAGATATCATAGATATAAATAAGAGTTAAAATAAAAATAAATAAAATAGATAATTCGTTATGACAGATGACTAATAGAATACTTATATATACACCTACTAGCGATCCGCCCCGGCGTCGCACGGGTGCAATGCTGATACTAATTATACTACAGAATGGTTATCCTTAAGAGATAGACATATACCATCGCGGTCTTTTTTGTAGATCTTTTGAGGGTGTACAATACTGTAGTACATTATTTTGATCTATCTCGTACGGTTCAAACAGCGTTTGCAATGTAAGTGCAAAAATATGAGTTTATTTACAACACCACATTGGAAACCTCTAAAATTATCAGTGTTTATCTACTATTTTATGCATGTATTATACATATAAACCTTCCTCTTGAATCACTCTATCTATTAAAAAACCCGCATTAAAATCAGTTGCGTAGTTTTAGATATCTAAGCATACATATGGACAGACAGACAGGGGAAAGCAACTTTGTTTTATACTATGTATGTAGTGATATTCATCACACAAATGCTTATCGAGGCAAAATTTAAAGTTCAACCTACAACACAGAAGGCAAAGCTACTACTAACTGAGATGACTGGCCAGTCAATGTATAGTGTAACTCAAAAATGTTTTCGAAGTTAAAATTATATTTTTTAGACTGTTCTATTTGCTTCTAGCTCTATCAACATGCTTCCGCATGCAGGCGGCTTCCGAAATATGAATATTATTCAAAGTGATTTGTCAAAATTGAAAGGAAAGGTGTTACCACCACTCATTGTGCATTTTACTGATTTTTCCATGGGTTTACATATTCCATCATTTCTGCGACACTTCGGAGGAGATGAGAAAGTTTATGAGTTTACAAGAACGTAACTGAACGTAAATGAAAATTGAAAGGGGAATTTCAGGTGTATGTAAAATATCAAACAAGATTTGGGAATCTTGTGTTTGATATTTCATGATGTTGCTTTTTAAATGCATCTGAACGATAAATCCAAAGTAGTCTTATAAATTATGTGAATTAGCATAAGATTTGATGATTTCTGAATGTCTTTTGATATTATAAATTTGATTCCTATGGCTACAATTCGGAACCATAAATAAAATAAATAATAAATACCGGAAATTTCACATAGCATCTAGCCTCAAAGAAAGGAGAGCTTGTGTTAGGTACATGCCCAATGTACTAAGTTTTTGTTTTATATTGAAGTATATTATACAAATAAAAAATCTTTTATATCATAACAAAAAAATATCCCGAGGCGGGAATCGAATCCTCGACCTTCTGTGTCTCAGGCAGGCTTTCGTCCACTGTGGCACAGAGGTCGTCTATAATTAATTTATGTTTATCTTATAAATATTCAATAGTTATATGCCGCGCTGTATATATGGGAAAGCTGTATATACTCGATGTTTGTTCACTTTTCAGTTGTAGTTTTTTTACACCCTGTTATGATACTAACACCACCACCATGATAGTAACATAACTAATTAAGGTTAAAAAACTATACATCTACAATTTCTTTAAATATAATTTTTCGGAAATTTAATCTAGAGCAATCTAGAGCAACTAATTTTCTTAAGAGTTTAAGTTTGCGTTTATTTATTAATAACAAAATAGTTACAAGTCAGTTCAACAATTCTTACAAATAATACATAATATTAATATACATAGTAACAATCATTATGGATACAACTACTAATGAAGTCTAAGCAAAAATACGTCCTTTTAGGTAATTATATTTAGTTTATATATTATTTATCTGTATTTCTCTATTAGTTAGTTCATATTTATTTTAGTTTTGTGAATTTAATCTTTCTCTTTTCCTCCTTTTGTACACTTTTTACCCACCCATTCGTTTTTAATATCTCCAATTCCCAAGGTTTGCTGGAAGAGAACTCTTTTTAGGGTTAAGCTCGCCTGTGTACATGCCATTATTGATTAAGTTTAGATTATGTTTTTTTGTGTACAATAAAGAATAAAAGAATCCTTTGTGATCGGTTTTGTGGTGATTAATTATAACATTACTACGTTGTTGAAAGAAAAATATATTCCAGTATTCATTATTACATTAATTTATAACAATTCGCAACATTAATTTGTCTTATCATGATTCACTAACTTGCCACGCTGTATTTATTTACAACATGACTGGCCTGTCAGCTTAGTTGGTGGTAGCTCTGGCTTCTGCGCTGTAGATTGAGGGTTCGATTCCCTCCCAGGATAAACATTTCTGTGATGAACATAGGTGTTTGTTCTGTGTCTCGGTGGTATTAAGAATCATTAGTATGTATTTTAAAATATACCTATTTGTCAGCTGGTCACCATAATCCAAGCTATGCATAGTTTGGAGCCAGATGGTGTTGTGTGCATTGTTCACTAATATTTATTAATTTATGAAGAAGCTGTGTTTACGTGTTTCGGGTGCAGTTTTTGATACCCTGTGTAAAATTATACTAACATATTAACTAATTAAGCTTAAAAACCCAAGGGAAATTGTTTGAGTTATAATTCGGAATTACGAGTAGTGTAGAAAAATCTAAATCAGTAATTTTTCTAAATTGTGTGTAAATTCCTCGTATGTACCGTACCACATAGTTGAGGTTTGTCTATACGATTGCTACATGTTGCCGTGGACGTAAATAGCTTGATATTGTCGTGACGTCATATTTGGCAACTATTGCCCAGGATTGAGCAATTTAAATTGCCCATGTAAGCGTACCTTGACATGCGCTGGTTTTTAAATTATTAACGAATTATAGCAAATTTTAAACCCACTTTTTCTGTTTTTTCAGGTAAGCCTCCTTAATTGACAGGCGTGTTACTAATTAATTCCGCACGGTTCGCGTACCCTCGAACGGAACCCTAATTTATGCGCAGACATGAGTTCCGTCAGCGAATGAGAGTCAGGAAAAGGTATGTGAACAAGTGTTTAAAAATACAATCTTAGGTGCCATTGAACGTGGCAATGCCGCCAGTGTTTTGGGAACGCTGCCCTCTAGCAGTGATCTGGATCAGTTGAGCTGTCTATAGATCGTTTTAAACGGTCCTTAGATAGCTCAACTGTTTCACATGTATTTTATATTATTGTATATTATTCTGTACATTTCTGTAGTTATATCTTAAAGGTCGATTTACATTGAGCCAGTCACTGACAGTACTGGCACTAAAAACGGACTTGTACGGTTTACACACAGTCCAAATGCGCTGTACTGGCTTGAAAACTATTTTTTACAGTGGTACGAGTTGTACCGGGCACTTGGGAGAGGACTGACGTCAGTGACTAACTCAATGTAAATCGACCTGTAAGATTGTATTTTTTTAATCTAACATCAAATTACGTATAAGGACACACCAGTTATAAACTGGCAACGAAATACTTTTAGTTAAACAATGACCATGCTAATATCTAACTAATATTATAAATAAGAAAGTAACTCTGTCTGTCTGTTTGTTACTTTTTCACGACTGAACCGCTGAACCGATTTTGATGAATTTTGGTATAAAAATAGATGGGACCTTGGAAAAGGACATAGGTCCATAGGTCCATAGGTCGCTGGTTTATCCGGCTCGAAGGACCATGTATTTGATCTAGTACGTAGGTAAGAGCTATGTGTCCTTGAGAGGGGGGGAAGGTGTTCAATAAACGAACTTCCCTGGTCTAAGTGAGCTTATATTACAAATAAAAGATGCGATCCTATTTACTAATATTCTCAAAACGCAACGATAGCGCGTTCTAGGATTCGGTTCATTTTAATAGCGACATCTAGTTTTGAAATTAGAACTAAAAAGCTAACTTTCTTCCTTCGACGTTAAACACTACTTTTTATGTAGATACCACGCGTGCGAAGCCGCGGGCAGCAGCTAGTATAAGTACGATAAATCAATTGAACATATTGAATAATTAGGGCTAGTTTATCAAAAGTTTGGTTGGTAGGTTCAATACTTAGGTATGTATCCATAGAAACACTAAGTATAGGACATAACCTAACAATTAATTTGATATTGGTATGATATTTTATTTACCTCTATACTCTATACCTCTTTACATGATTTCTTAAATTTCCAATATGTTAAATAGATTTATTATATACATTTACGTGAAAATTGATATTATTTAGTTTCAATAAAAAAAATTCAACGAATTATTAATATCATTTACATGTAAATAAAAGAAAAACCTATCTCATATATAATGTACACTTAATGAATAATTTACTTCATTAAATTTGTTTGGTAGATGTAGGTGCGTAAGATACTCGTCTTTATAGGTAATTCAATAGCTTATCAAATAATGTGATACAATAAATGCATGCGCCATGCGATAAGGGTGCGCGCCCACTGCAGCAGGGGACGTTTAATGTTTATACGCTTGTGGGGGAGGGGTTAGAAAATTCGCGTCAGTGATAATTTTCTTAATTTGAAATGTTTACCAAAGAGTTTATAAACTCACTTTGTTCATTACAAAAATATGAAAAAAAAAACATAATAATTGTTTCGTTTACGTTCCATTTTTAAAAATATTGAAGTTTTTTATTTTTATAATGTTTGACAGTACTTCAATTTGAGAACCGAAATCTGACCAATAGAAAGGGAAAGGACGTTAAAATGCAAAAACTGCATACAACTCTCACTGTCTACTCAAGGTCAGACGCTCCACGGAGCTCGTGTCCGTAGTACGAGCAAATGAATGAACACCCGTGAAGGGTGGACGGACAACGGGGTGGATTTAAACTAGGACTGGGTAGTGTTGATACTTTAGAGCAAAACTCTATAAAGTAAATAATTTTGCTTGTTAGTCAATGATGCAGCTCTTTTCACCTTTTTCTCTCCAGCATCATCCTTAATCTCCTTGAACACTACGTACTTCTTAATTTCAGTCATGCACTATTTCGTGGCTTTCCTCTTTATATCCATCCTTCAAATAATGGTGTTTAAACTGCCAATAATTTTCCCGCTTTCATTAAATAAATCGAAAAATAAACATACTAAACATTATGTTTAATGATTTCAAAGTTACATAAGATAATGTAGAGACAATCTTGTAATAATATATATCTTGAATCGCAAAATACTAAATGTGATTGATCACAATTTATAACATGCGAACAAAAAAACACCTAATGTTGATGTGTATTTTCGTTCGCGTGGTTTCCTAAGTTTCTTTATACAGCGGAAATAATAATTGTAAAGCTACCTACAAGTAGGTTATAAATTGTGCGATGAATCTAAATGAAACCTTCTTCGTTTATACGATGTAATTGAACCATAATGAAGATTAATTGAAACGTTTATGATCCAGAGGCTGGTATTTATTGCAGTGGTCAGGATGTTTTATGTTTTTATTTAATTGTAACTGTAACAAGTACGATAATCTGAAATATCGACATGAACTTTACGTCTTCGGGAAGGTACAAAAAATAGTTTCATTGAGTTTTAGAAAACAGTTTGAACTCCTGTAAAAGCTATCTATTAGAACTATCATTCGTAATTCTATAATAACTTTTGAAACAAAGTTTTTATAAAATATCAATTAACATTTTACTTATATTAGTACGGATTCCATTCATGTCATGTTAGAACCACATAATTAGCTACGGTGGCGTTAAAGTAAGCTCTGTCGTTGTCACTCTAATGTCACAAAATAAAGATGACAACAGATTTTAACAATACATTAGCTAGCGTGATTTTATGTTAGTTACTAAAATTCTATTCGTTCAACACTCATAACTGTAGAAAATATTTATAAGCGCTCATTCGAATTGATTAGTTATGAACTGATGAGTCAAGTATCAAGAGTGCTAGACTCGCGAGCTTACGAGCACCCCGGGTGCACGACGCAAGGTTAGGTTAGTTCGCAACGTGGCCGCGCGCCGGCGCCAGCTTCCACTTATTTTGAATTCAGAACTGTCAAAACCTAGTTATAATCATTTTTTAAACTTTTCGTGTGTGGAACGAAGTGTTACGAATTATTCAGTGTGCGTTTGTCTTTAGCTTTAAATTGACCAGTGATTTTAAGTTTCGCGCTTTGTTTACTGAAAGTGCAAGTTTAAGTAAAATTTTAGTGATATATATATGTGTGAAGCCATAGTCGTCAAACACATCTTGCAACTTGTTTAATAGTATAGTAGCTACTGGCTACTAGCTTCTGCCAACGGCTTTGCCTGGTACCTACATAAAAACAAATCTATATGTCTAGGTCACTGATTTTGAATGATGTATACCTAGTAAGTTTCATTAAAATCAAAATCTATCTAAACACTTTAGTGTGATTGAACCACAAACAATCGTATTTTATTATAGGTAGGTAGGTCAGTAAGATACCTTGTTAGCATACAATTAGAGTGCAGTTTCACTCGTCCATAATATTTAAATCTATTCTTGTTTAGGAGTACCATAGAGAGTGCAAGTGTGTTTACAAAACAGCGCTGCATCGATTTCGCATAAAGTGGCGCCCACCGTGTGACGGTAGCGGAGGGTGACGAGCGGAGCGGGGGCGGACAGCTGCCACAGTATACTGGGTTCAGTGACCATAAGAAAAATTAATGTCTATCGATTTATCTAAACCATTATTAGAGAAAATATTGTTTTTTACCTTAAAATTTTTTCTTGGCGTTTCGGTTGTTTCAATAACCGTAGTCGCTAACGTCATGGATCAGGTACCTACGTACTAAAAAAATATTAATCATGATAGTAATTTTTTTTAAATACATTTGATTTTTTATGTTTATTTGTAATGGATAAACATAAAAACTACTAACCCGATTTAAATAAATCTTTCACTTATAGAAAGCTTCATTATCAGTGAGAATCATGTGTGTTATTTTATATTCAAACAATATAGAGATCGCTATGAAAATTGCAATAATATAACCCGTGCATATGTTCACATGAGCGAAATTTTATAAGTTAAATGAAACAGTTAAAGTCATCATAACATAAATGTCAATAGACGATGGTAACTGCTTACCAATGAGCATACAATAAGCCCGTTTGACGACTCCATTTTGTATAAAAAATGGAGTACAGGAATAATACCGCAAAAGATTAAAACCGAGATAGCTTACGTTCTGGTAATAAATGTTATTTTCGCACAGATACTAATATTGCCCTGGTGTCATAACTTTATTATTATCACAATCAACTTTATTTCTGCGCTGGCGTTACGTTAATTAAAATGCATCCAACAACACAATTCAGTAAAACACATGCAGTATTTTTTTCTTTTAGCTGTCTTTATTGAACGGAGTGGGCGAGTGCTTAGCACGCACTAGCATATTAATCCATGCGGCTTAAACCGCAATATTCTGAAGTCTATTCTAAAGTCTATTCTGGAGTTTGTAATATTAATTGCTTTTTTTCTCTATCAGATTTAGGTGCACGCAGCACCTAAATCCGATTCCATGTTCCACAAAATAGCGCTTTAAAATTCGCCACGGATTCATTCGCAATGCACGCTATCCTAAGACTTAATAAAATAAGCAGGTACTTAGCCACTACAAAATGATTGTCAGAACTTGAGTCGCTAAGCTAGTGGTGAACCCAGGGTTTGAGTGTATCTGGGTTAATATCGGGTAACCCTAAAACTGCCCTAATAGATAGGGTTGTTTTTAATTGTTGTGTAAAAATAGTCTGTAAGGCAATTTTGTCGTGCTAATCCCATCCCAATAATTGGTTCTCATGTTTGTCAAATAAACAATATCGTAAAAACAGATACTTATTCATTTTCTTGGGTAATAACAGATATTTATATTATATTACTTATGTTTAAAGCGATAGAGATAGAGACGGTTTTAGTACGTAGTCCGATTTCACCCCGTCCAGGTACGATCTTTCCCAACTTTAAAACATATCATCACTTGACAACATCAACTCTCGCGCTCAGAAATTCATTAGAAATATATATATAAATATTTTCCGCAAACCTCTTCAAAAATATTAGTAAAGAAAACCATTTTAAAGCCGATATAATAAATATCTAGTAACATAAAATATATTGTTGTAGTATTTATTTAACTGGTAGTTTAAAATACATTCATTTACAAAAATAATTACAGAAATGTACAGAATAATATACAATAATATCAAATACATGTGAAACAGTTGAGCTATCTAAGGACCGCTTAAAACGAACTATAAATAGCTCAACTAATATCACTGCCATAGGGCAGCGTTCCCAAGAAAATAACTTAGCGGGTATATATTTAATTTATTCCAAACGTTTTGTTGCAATAACCGTGGTCGCAGGCTTAAATGTCTAAATTAAAAGAACTGAAAAGAGACTGGCTAAATTATAAGGTATTTTAATTCAGCCAGTCGGTAGGTATTACGTAATAAATACCTGTTAACTAGTACAACAATATAAATGAATGAAAGTTTTAAAAATTCTAGTAACAATTGTGCGGTTTACTAAAAAACAATCCGGATTTACCCTGCTTCACCTTAATGCGGATACACCGTAAATATTCTCGTCACTAACTATGTATAAAATAGCGACAATACTGTATTTAGGGCCTGGATACAACTAGGTAGGTTTTATGTCACTACACACGAACCTTTACAGCAGCCGTGCAGACTCGTCGGCGCCTGGCGGGACTTTACCGTGAGTCACGCTGCGGCTTGCTATTAATAACTGACAGGCGCTTCTACTTTCTTTTTAGAGTAAAATAACAGTACATTCTTATGAGTGGTCTCTGGTGATAGAGATAATAGGTCGTCTGGAGGCTTGCATCGTGTTCTTGCAACTATTAAAGTTGTGTCCGACAGATAAACGAGTTTCACGGACGAATTCAGGACGTATAGAATAGAATAGAACAAGGTATATTTGACACGCAACACGAATTATCAGAGTAGGTAGGCGGCTGTCTGTCAAAGAAATAAATTGTGCATATACCTACGTGTTTTGAGCTCATATTTTTCACTGTAGGTGTAATACAGGTCCAGTCTCAGCTTTAATGTCATTCCTATAAGCAGAAAGGCCTATCAAATAAAAAAAACGAGCTAGCCTTACAGTGTAACATATTATGATATGTAACATCTGACATCTCACCTTGGTTAAAAGCAACATTAACATAATATCCTGAATTAGTTTATATAACAGCACACTAGCGAACAGCTGATGCGTTCTCCTTCTCTATTTCCCTTTCTCTTTCTCGTCACACACACGCTTAGTGCGTGGCTGGCTGTCAGTACCAACCTCTTGGAAAATGGGTTGGTACCATCTGACAACTCCACCACTGCGCGGGCTTATTATTAAAACCAACTAGCGCGCACTCCCATAGATTGCACGAAAGCAAAAGGACAAATATTACACATTAATGAATAAGTTTTATAATTACTTATACTCTAAATTGTTGAAAGTCAGTATACAAAATGTGAGTAGCAATATATACAAATTGTCAGTAGCGATATATACAAAAAATAGATTAAGAAGGACGTTCACAAAAACACAATAATAGTGATAATGATGCAATAGTTTTTTTCTAATTTACCCTAATGAAATTTGAAACATTATACTTTGTATACCTATATATTTTTAATTTGTGTTAGTACGTGAGGCAGTCTGTCGAAACCAGCAAAATTCCCGTCGCTCGAAGGGGATGTTACCCTTCGAGCGACGGTTAGAGAATTTAGCACTTTATTACTTGATAATAAGTTTTATTATTGAATGCAAGTCCATTTGTTTTGATCCTTTTGGTCCGATGGTTGTGGCACGAAATTAAGCCCAGTGTTTCACGTTAAGTCATATTGGATTATTTTGATACAAATATCAATGGAAAATATTGTTTAACAGAATTAGAAAGTATTTAATAATAAATACCTTCATATCTACATTATGATGTTGTTAAGTTGATTATATTAGTGGAAGTTTTATATCAAATAAATATATTTATTTCTTTATTTATTTACAGAAATAATAACAGAAATTTACAGAATTATAAACATTAATAATAAATACATGTGTACAAAAAACAGTTGTGCTATCAAAGGACCGTTTAAAACGATCTATAGATAGCACTGATCCAGATCACTGAAAGAGGGCAGCGTTCGCAAGACACTGGCGGCTTTGTCACGTTGAATGGCAATGCTTATTTATACGCTGAGACAGATAGGAGCCAGCTCTTGGGCCACGCAATGTATCTACCAGTAGCAGTGAAATAATTTATAAAACGCGGTGGGCTCAATTATATATATCTAATTCTTCTTATAGCCGGTAGCTACTCTTAGATATAAATACTTATCTCTTGAAGAATAAAGGTATATCTTATAAACACACACCATTATTATAAATACTTACGGGTATTTATCGCGTTTATTTACCTATTTTTCCCGACGTTTCGACAGGTTTACACTCTGTCGTGGTCACGGGATGACATCATCCCGGGTCAGTCATCCCGTGACCACGACAGAGTGTAAACCTGTCGAAACGTCGGGAAAAATAGGTAAATAAACGCGATAAATACCCGTAAGTATTTATAATAATGTGTTCTGATCGCGTAAGTTTAAAAACTTTAAACACACACCAGCTAATAATTGTTTAAATATGACAATTTTGCCAGTGTCAAGTGAATGTTTTATTATAAAGTCGAATGTCGATCGTCATTTGTATATTCTAAACGTCATCGCGGAATAGCCGTCTAGAACTTTTTAGGGATTTCTCGTCGTTCAAATCACATTGCACCATAATATACTTATAATTCAACTGTCTATACTGGAGCAATGAAGTCACATTTTATTGATTAAAATTCCGCTAAGATTACTGAATAAAACATGCAATAACACGAGAAAATATAATTAATTTAGAAGTGCTATGTTACTCCATGAAATGACAAAACGAAAAATCGTATAAATATGTTGCCATCTCTATTCTTTGATATTAGAATGAAAAGGACAAAGCATACTAAAGCGCCACGTCAGTTAGTGGTAATAGAATAGAGGGTAAGAATTAAAAAATAAGTACTTCACATGGAATGAAATTATAAAATGCATTTCTTGGTCCTTCAATTTCAAAGAAGAATGACATGAAAAAGAAGAAAAACGGTGTTTTCCTTCACCGATTGAGAGTATCTATTGGTATAACGCACATAAACTTTTTCGTCTTTGAAAAATCCATTAGTGCTAGACAGAATTCGAACTCACAACCTTAGGATCAGAAGGCGAGGTCGCTACCACTAGACCACAAGTACTCCCTAGAGCAGGTATTAATTTGGTTGGTATTCAAAACCAAGGCTCACCATGATTCAATAATCCGAATAGACGATACAGGCCTAAAGGCGAATCAAAGTACTGATTAACTAAGCGCCTGGTTCCATTTACATTGCTGCTACCTAAACAACAGAGTGTGGTACCTACCTACCAATACTTTGAATGCTGTAATCGCGTTAAAATGTTAATATAATTATTATCGTTCAACCGCGACGTGGTTGAAAGAAACAGCGGCTTGGACAGGAAGCCATGTGTTTTTATCTTGTATCAAAAATATGATTTAAAAAAAATTTCAGACACTTCACACAGTACCATCTGGCCCCAAATTAAGCAAAGCTTGGGTTATGGTAACCACATAACTGATATACTACTAGAAACACCTAGACCCGAGACAAATACTTGCAGATCATACAAACATTTGTCCCGTGGCGGAAATCGAAACCGCGATCTTCTGCGTCTCAGCCGGGCTTTGGCCCACTGCGTCAAAGAGTTCGTCATCATGTTTGAAACTTTATTTAATTTAAATAAAGTTATTTAATTAGTACTTTTATGTGTCTAAACTTAAATGTTAAATTTCTTATAGGAGGCCAGGCGAACGACGCACATTGCGTACGAAGTTACAAATTTTTTAAACGATAGAAAGAGAAGCACCTTGTAGGTAAATCTAAAGTTACTTAGAAGTTACTTAAACTAAAGCACTAAACCCTTGTGCGAGCTAATTTGTACTCTGTTGCGTCATAATATGAGTCCTTCTGTACTTGTACTTAATAAGTATTCTGTGCTTATACACAAAAAATAGATGAATTCTATGTGAAAAGGCCTTGCAGTCAATGCATCGATAACCCACTGGCTATAAATCACATGCACATTTACTTTATCTTAAGCTGTGGCATTGGGGACGACGGACGGTAGTAGCTGCTATGTGAACTGTGGTTGGGGAGATTGGGGAACGTGGATTAGGGGGTGTCAGTGTGGAACGTTCCGATGCGCTTTTAGAGGCTTCACGGTTTGATCACTGTATAAGTAATAGTTAGTAGGTTCGTGGGTTGCACGATGATACACACTCTTTGATTATAAGATACATAATTGCGTTTTAAAAACTAAAAAAAAACCTGAACTAAAAAAACATTTTTTGAAGTCGGTTAAAAAAGTACTTTATCATTTTTCAAAATTCATATTTAAATACCACTGGAAAGTCACAGGAAAGCAAAACATCAGTTTCGTTTCATCCAAGTGTATGACATATATATTTTTTTTAGTTTTTTTTATTCAATAACCTAACTACTGAACCGATTTTTTTGAAATTTATATGGGACCAATCAGGAGTATATCCTGTCACATGAAATCAGTTTTTAATGAATGAGATATGAGGTAACATACATTTAAAAAAGTCGAACACCTCCTTTTTTAAAGTCGGTGATAAAATATAAAGATTCACAAGTACTCGTGAATTGAAATAACCACACTCAGAGACTTTAATGAATCCTTAAGTCGCACCTTAGTATATATTTTCTTCGTAAATACTAAGGAGCAATTTAAGGAACCATTAAGAGTGCAGATATAAGTACTGTACTTATAACATTAAATCTGTTTGCATACCTGATGACGGATTTTATAATGATAATATTTTTTTATGTTTGTTATTTGATAACTCCGTCATTTGTGAACCGATTTCAAAAAAAAAACATTTTAAAGGATATGCTTTCTGATTGGTCTCACAGAAATGTCATCAAATGAGTTTAGTAGTATGGTTTTTTGAAAAAAAAAACTAAGAAAGAAAATTTGATGTTTTGCTTTCCAGTGACTTTCCAGTGGTGTTCACGAATATCGAAAAATGATAAGGTACTAAAAATCGTAAAATACAAACTTTTTTACAAATGAAGTCGGTTTTCTTCTTTAGTTTTATGTACTAATATATATTTAAAATAAAAGATCTGGCGAGAGACTAAATTTCGGATAATACCGAGGATTACCCGGAGATTACAGTCATATGTTTTTATGTATTTAACCGTTGTGATGTTAAATACATAAAAACATATTACTTTCATACCTACGTCAAATAAGTTTTAAAATAACTTGTAAATCGCGTCTCCATTCATCTCTTGTGCTGCCGTCAAACTGTGCGAGAAAGAGACAGCATTACACTTGTGAGGGTGCAACAAACAAAACCTACCACTCAGGCGGGATTGGACAATATTATTATCATTATTTCGGGTATATTTTGATTTGTCAGCGGTCGGTGGAATAATAAATTGGCACAACCTAAGTATTATTTTATTAGAGTCATTTGAAGTTTGAAGATAATTATGTGCACGATACTAGCCTTTAAGGAGCAGTTTATTTTTTTCACCACACTGTTGCGAAAGAACTAGTGACACTATAAGAATTAGGAATTTAGGGACACTTATTAGAACTTTCTATATTTTGTCCGTCTGTCACCAGGCTAGCTTCTGTTGAATTTTGGAATATATAGTTATTTTGAATACTACAAACCACCATTAATAATTTTCAGTTTACATGAAAAGTTAAGTACGCGTTGTTTTATGGCAGATTACCTATGCTCTTTCGTATGGTGACCGTGGTGAAAGATAAATAAAACTGAGATATTTGAGATCGTGTGACTATTTATTTTGAGGCATTATTTTGAGGCTCAGAGCTTAGAGCTCAGAGGCTTTCGTGCACTTGGCACATGTCTTCAAAATTTATAGGTTATACGATATTCCCCATTTCCTCACGTATCATTCACCATTTTAAAGTACCTACTATTAATAACTCACATACAGTTTTCACAAAAAAATAATTCACGCAAGGTAAGCAATTCCATCAAAAAATCCCTAAGTAATCAACAGTGCGCAATACTATAATATGATACAGTCAAAGCTGTCGCCTTGCACTTTTTTATTATCTCTTTCTCTCCTAAGGGGATGTAGGTTCTCTCTTTCCTTCGTCCTACCCTAAGCCGTTAGATTGTTAGATTTAATCAAAGCGGATGGATTGATTGTATGGGGAAATTCAATTTGGTAAAGTTCAATAGAGGGAAACTCTAAATAAGTAGATATATAAATAAGACCCTAAAATGTTTTACTGTCATCACAGGCTAGTAAATAATTAAATACATAATAATTTCAGCTTAGTTAATTGGCTCTGCCTTCAGCACTGTAGGTCAGGGATTCGATTCCTTTCCAGGAGTCAAAAGTCAAAGTCAAAAGATGATTTATTCAATACAATCACAAGGATCACTTTGAAACGTCTTACATACTAGGTGAATCTAGGTACGAGTAATATTTGTGTGATGAATATAGGTATTTGTTTTGTGTCTAGGTGTTATACAGTCTCTATTAGGGGACAATCCACACACGTCATAACTTGTACTATGGGAACTAGATGACTGATATAATATTTATATATATTTAAATACTTATGATACTTTATAACACCCAGACACAGAACATCGTGTAAAGATAACAAACAAACAGACACTTTTAAATTTAAAATACTCGTAATAGTACAGATAAGTGCCAAGTGCACAAAAGGAGCCTCTGAGGTGCAATTTAATCCTTTCACCACAATGGTCTTAAATACCCATTGATACGATAAGAAGAAGGACTATATAAATATGGATATATAAAGAAATAAATTTAAATAATCCCGGACATTTCACACAGCATCATCTGGCCCCAAAGTAAGCAGAGCTTGTGTCATGGGTACCACATGACTGATATACTGCTTATATACTTTTTTTAGTAAATACATACTTATTATACATAGAAACACCCAGACCCGAGACAAACACTTGCAGATCGTACAAACATTTCTTCCGCGGCGGGAATCGACCCGCAACCTTATGCGTCTCAGCCGGACCTTAGCCGACTGCGCCAGATCGTCAAATATATTTATTACAACGAAAAACGCTCCATTTCTCAACCGAACAGTAGGGCGATCGCTGGGTTTTAGCAAAGGTTTGGGTACGGCAAATACTAGGACATAGACTACTAAGATGTACTAAATTAAAAATGTTCGTTTGAAAGCACTGTCAAAAGTAACACGATCCCGCAACGTTTGATCAACGTATAATCCAAATTAGAGCTAAATAGTTTCCGATATAGTGATTAGCGCGGTACGAAATATGTCAAAAATAACGTTTTGACTTTGGTTTAGCTCAGGTTCAAACGTTCAAAATTACCGCGGTCGGCCTCAAGGGCCTACATTATTTTAATTTATAACGGATACCATTCTATTCCAATCCATCTACGTTTCTACGTCCAATTACGGTACGATTATTACCTCAAAACCTATTCTGTTATCTCAATGATCAAACTAAAGAAAACATTCGATCGATCGTTGGTGACTTCGTAAGCATAGCGTAAGCTTAGCCGTTGTTCATTAGCAGAATACGAAAACACTTCAAAAGCTGTCTTTCGGCTGCGGTTCGATTCCAATCAATCTTACGAAAATCAACTGAGTTATCCCCTAGAATCTCTACTGCTGGCTTCAGCTCAACAGCTCAAAATGTGTCATACTACATTATTGTCATCACAAAATACAATTTGATGATACAAATGACACTATTAATGCTTCGAAAATTTCATTTCGAGCACAGCATGACGTCACTACAATACACTTACCCAATTTCAAAATACTCCTTCATAAGGGGATTAAGATTTATTACTTAACTTACTGTGCACCTAGTCTTATACCCGTCCCTTTCATTCGACACTGCGATGAAAGAGAGAACGAGATTCGTCGATTCGGAAAATTCGTCGAGTAATCCGTGTAGGATCTGAAAGGGGAAACTATAACAGGGTGTCGAGACTAGCGTTATACTTAAATAAATCTTATCAATCTAAAAATAACGCTCATTTTCATTTGGCAGGGTAAAGGTAAAGCGTGGCAGTGTATTTGAAACAGCAAGTTTTGTTTGCGTTTGTTTACTCTTTATTTCTATTGCCATAAAGCTCAAAATAGATTGTTATAAAATGTTTAAGTTGGTAAGAAGTTGCAGACTTTCAGCTATTATCAATCATTGTTCCAGAATTTAATAAGATTTGAGATTTGAAGGATACTTCCGTTGAGAGGATGAGAATGTTTTACACTTGAATTATGCTAGTAATCTTGAATTGTAATAAGATTTTGTAATAAACAGTGTTTTCAAAGGTCATTGATCTCGTCCATTAACTAAGGGCCTATTAAAAAAAAAAAGTATTTTTAATTCTATTTTGAAGACGTTATTTTGGTTAGGGTAGTATACAAAAAAGCAGTATGACCAATAGTGCATTTTTGTATGCTCACTTAATTTTCACTACTGCAACTTAGGCCACTTTTGCCCAATCTCCTTAGAGTTTGAATATTGTTTCAAATTTCGAAGGTTAGTCAGTAGGTATTTGATTTTATCACTGGCAATCGCGAAAAAAAAGTACTAACATACCTATTCGAAGTTTGAATAGGTATTTTAATACCTTTGAAAAATCAAGTTGCATTTGTTTTTGATTTCACTTTTGTAGAACCATGGCTCATACTTGGCTAGTTAATACCCGGGTAAAACCTTATACAATAACGTCATGATGACAGAAGTGACGAAGTGGTGACGAAGTTGTGACGAAGTGGTGACAAAGTGGTGACGAAGTGATGACGGAACACTGGTCCTGGCTGACGGGCTCGGAGGCGGCTGAGTATACCTATAGCCCCCCGAGCAGGCCCAGTCGACCCCCACACAGACCTCTAGTGAAGCTAGCCACCAGTGCACATCTACACACAATCGCAAGGTGAGTACGAGAGTGTAAAACAGAGGGTCGAGACTAGACAAATACATGACACTACTTCTTTTTTTCCTATAATGGTATCAGTCTTGTCGACAATTTTGCCAGTGTCAAGTGATTGTTATATAGTTAATATAGTTTTGTTTTGTTTGGTAACAAGTCTCCGTCGATGGTCATGTGTCAATTCTAAACGTCATCACGTAATAGCCGTCTAGAACTTTCTCGGGATTCCTCGTCGATCAAATCACATTGCACCACAATACACTTATAATTCAATTGTCCATAACTGCGCTACGAAGTCACAATTTATTCATTAAAATTCTAAAAATATATATAATTATTTTAGAAGTGCTATGTTACTTCATGAAATGACAAACGAAGAATCTACCTGACACTAACTCCTTCTGCGGAAAGATTAAGTTGTATCAAAATGACAGCAGCTTCACACTTTAGTCATTTGACTTATGGCAACCTACTGTGATATACCTACATATAATTTGATCTTAGGTTAGCTTCCCGTCTGCTGCCTTCAGGACCTTCGATATGACCTGACTGCCACAGCGGTTTTAAAAAATGCTCACCTGAAATGGATTTTCAAAAATATATATTTGTGTATACCATGTAACTTTTGGCACTATCATGGTTTTTAACATAATTTTCACTGTAAACGGGATATTTACTATGGTATGTGAGTTTCACGACCTCTGCGTTGCAGTGGGCCTGTTTCTATGCATAATGATATAGGTAAGTTTGTTATTACGTAAAAAAAGTATTAAAGTATCAGTCATGTGGTTCCCATAACACAAGCTCTGCTTACTTTGGGGCCAGATGATGCTGTGTGTAAAGTCCGGGATTATTTATGTATTATTATGTACTGATTTCGATATTGAGATATTTCGGCACTATTGCATGTGCCATGAACACGAGACAAACTGAAATCGGGAATATCAGGAAGCAGTACCTCACATATCATGGTAAATATCCCATTTTGAGTGAAAATTATGTTATACCTTCCACTAACTGCAAAATAATCTCAATCAATATCATATTAAAAACTCCACATTATAAAGCAACTTGTATTGCAACCTTATGCATCCTATAGCAAACATTTCGAAAATAGTCAAAGTCAAAAGTCAAAAGATACTTTATTCATTACAATCACAAGGATCACATTGAAACGTCTTACATACTAGGTGAATTTAGGTGCCAATTCCTCCTAACCTAAGCTCGAGAAGAACCGACAAGAAACTCGTCCTGGTCCTAGCGCTTTTTTACATGATTCATCTTATAACTATAAAGTACATAGACTCGCGAAAAATACCCTAAAACTACTATTTCTGAATAATAATTTAGCAAATGACTTCCGTCTCGCGAATAAACACAAAACAAAACATTTAAAATTAAGTCATGAATACAGTGCGTTATTAACGAGTTTAACAAGTATTTCCTATTAGTATTCACAACGTTGTTTTCATGAAAAATGGTTAAACTCCCGAAGGAGTCTATTTCTTTTCCAAACCCATTTCAATACCCCTCATAAACCCTTGCTGTAAATACATGAAACTTATTTCCAAGAAAATAAGGTTCATTTAATTCTAGAACCAGTTTTCAGGATTTTGACTTGGGTTCTTACCGTAAGTTGCGCACGTGACATTTATTTTCATCGTGTTAAAGGTTGTTTTTCTTTGTCACAAGCTGTTACGGAAAATTCTTAATGACATTCGGAAACCGCGCTTTCTTTGCGGCTGGTTTTGCTACTTTTATAGTATGTTGGGACTTTTTGAGTGTAAAAGTAAGTTGGCAAAGCCCAGACTGCACAGAAAGTAGACAGGTTGATGGATTATTGCAGTTCCTTTCGTATTTCATTATATTTTGACGCAAAACTTCACGAAAGTAGAGGTTTTATTAATTTCCTTGCACCGCAATAAGCAAGCACTTTTATTATAATAATATAAAATAACCTTTTGCAATATTTATCATAATACTAAAATATTGATTCAATAATTACGATTCAAAAACTAAAAAGAAAACCGACTTCATTGAATGAAATTTGAGCCTATAATACATTTTTAGTGGAAAGTAGATGTATTTTGTATATATATGGGTAGGTCAAATAAACGCACCGCTCCAATGAGACAGCGATGTATCGAAGTACACGAAAATATCATCGATGTATACAATTTTTAGATTTTCGTTGATCTTTCAGCTCGACCGATTTTGATAAAATTTAAATTGGACTGGAAAGTATACCCTTTCAAACAAAAAAATAATTTTCCAAATCGGTTCAGGCGTTTTCGAGTAATCGGTGAACATTCATAAAAAAAAAAGATTCTGACGAATTGAGAACCTCCTCCCTTTTGATGAAGTCGGTTAAAAAGGTTTTACACAACAAAAACGAATATCGAATAAATTGACAGTTATTCATGATATAGATAGCGTTAAGTATTATTGTGTGATACGACCCTTGGACCTGTTTTGCTGGTCACCTCGCTTTAACTAAGTATGCACTGCTTCAGTTAGTGCCAAAAGGTTCACAAAACACATTTAGTAAGTATTTGCACATAACTTATAAATAAATAAATAACGCTCCACAGTAACACAGCTACTTTTACCCGCAGAAGGTTGCGAGTTCGATTCCTGCTGCGGGACAAATGTTTTTATGAAGTATTTGTCTCGGGTCTAGTGTTTCTATGTAGAATATGTATGTGTTTACAAAAAAACAGTATATTAGTAGTATGTATATCAGTCATGTGATACCCATACCTTACTTTGGGGCCAGATGATGCTGTGTGAAGTGTCCGGCAATATTATTATTATTAATGTACCTCGCGTGGGAAGCCGAGGGCAAAAACAAGTCAACAAATAAACGAATATCAATAAAAGTAACAACGTAAAAATATATTTGTAAAATTTCGCCGAAAAACAATCACAGCAAGAAACTATAAAACAAAAGAGACAACAACGAGTTATAAACACATGAGCTGCAGTTCCCCATTCGCGGCACGTAGTGTTGCCAGGGGAGGAATAAATATTTTCCCGAAAAATCGCGACTTGCCGCTTTGTATGCAAATTTTTATGTTTTTTCCATCAAAATAAAATAGCGAGTGGTTTTATTGTTTAGGAATAATATATTATGCGCAGGTGTTAGCTGTAGCTTACACGTCTATGTTCTGTACCATCTTACCAATTTACTTTACTTTAAAAACAATAAAATTTAAACTTCGTTGATTATCTAAATAAATATTATCAAGAGAAATTATTGAATTTATTGTTTACTTGTTTGTAATGTAAACTCACAATGTAGTTACTTAATAGATTTTAAAAATTCTATCTCCTTACAAACTACAATATCAGCTAGTAACATGGGCTATATTTTAATTTAAAAAAAAATTGAGATTCTTACGAAAATTGCAACAATGAAATCAGATTACATATAGTATAAAATCAAATTTCCTCTCTACAAAATTACCACCTGCTGACGAAAATGTTAGAAACAAGAAAACAATATTATCTCTCAACCCCGAGCTGACCTGTCAACCCCTCCCATTACCTTGACAGATTGTTTCCACTGCCTACCCCATGACACCTTTGATTGATGATAACTGTCTTCTCCAAAGAACTCGATGCTCAATTTTTGTTCCTTCATCATTATTTGATTAAGTAGCTTCTGTCAGCGACTTTGCACACGCACTCTTCATAAAAAGTTGCCATGTTATTGACTATAGTTATCTAGACTACGTTTTATTCAAATCTGCTTCGTTTTGGTGTAATTAAGCCACAAAAAAACATATTCGCATCAGCACAAACTTTTAGCTTACATTTTGAGAAATACGGGCTTTTTCTCGTATTATTTTAACGATGGCAACTTTTAGCGTCACAATAGTTCTAGTAGGATTGAAAAGCAGACAGTGTTTTCATTCTGAAATGCATTAAATGTTGAGAATCACGCTTAAATTATTGCGTATTGCCATGCACATTTAATATATATACCTATAAAAGAGCTTAACCTGACTGACTGACAGATTCATCATCACCGAGTCGAAACGGCTGAAGTTAGAAAGCTGAAATTTGGATGGTAGCTTCCTTTTAGAGCAAAAACATCCACTAAGGCGGGGTTTTTTGAAATTCAATCCCTAACAGAATGAAAAGACATGAACACGAATGTATTAAACTTTTTAAAGCGTGGTGCGATTTTTTTAAACCTAATTTGAATAATTTAAATGCAAAATAAATCGACAGTTTCAGGATTTTTCAAAATAACTCTTACAAAGGGGTAAAATGGGGTGACAATGTTTGTATGGGAGCTTATAACGGGAGGTGTGATTTCATAGAAACTTGGTTTGGATACTTAAAATGCAAAATAAATGGACACGTGTTTTAGAATTTTTCAAAATAACCCTCTTAAAGGAGTAAAATGGGGTGGTGTGAATGTTTGTATGCAAACTTTTTAATGGGTGGTGGTGAGTGTGATTGGTTTGAAACTAATCAATTAAATTTGGCAAGGACATAAAATGCATCCGGGGGAAGAATGTAAGCTAGAATTCCAAAAAAAAGGACGAAGTCGTGGGTGTTGCCCACGACTTCGTCCTTTTTTTACATCAAATTTAACAAACCTTGTCCTGGAACATTGTCCTTCTTTGCTAGAGAGGAGGGCACTGACTCTGACAAACAGTTTCTAACTTTTACAGTTGTCAACATTTTCACTTGTTTTTTCTGTGTTACATGGTGTTAAGTGTTCCAAATAATTATTTTTGGTCTTTTGAAATTCTTGAATTTTATTTATCCATCGTAGTACCAAACCTACCTTTAACCTTAAACACCTCAGTAATGACACGTAGCATTCGTAACACGTATTCCATACCACGGCCCATTGGCCCCAACAGCGTTTTTCGATGGCAACCGTGATGTATACCTGCTTGGTTATACTTTATTCACTTGTGTACTACAAATTGGGATGTATAGGGTCTCAGAAAAAAATACTGATACGAGCTTGCATCAATTTTAATTGGCCAGCGTTTTTGCTTCAAATTTAGTTAAACATTTAAACTTATACTAATACAATAATTTCCGAATATTATTCCAATAACAAAGTTAATCATATTATATTCTACTTAAGGTAAGCCGTTTTAGATCTTTGTTTCAAGCATTCTTTTGACTTCCGGTCATCACATATATTTTTCCATGATTGCCTCGATCATGGTGACTTCAGGTGCAATGCCTTCTGCCTTGGCGTCTCGCTTGAAGCACGCAGCCGACTTCACCACACGTTCGCAGTTATCTTCTATGTCGTCGTACTGTTTCTCGCAATTGTGAATGAGGCTAACCATCTTCTCCGAGAGCAATTGACCTGGGGAATTAATAATTTGAATTTGACTGACAATTTTAGGAAGACAGTTTTGTACAAATACCTGAAACATTGCGATGAGAAGGAAACTCTAAAGACTAAGCTAAAAGATCATCGTCATAGCCTTACAATTTCTGAAAAGTACTGATCGACGGTTTAACGTAACAAGCAACCAGCTTTTTAGTTTCCTCCAAAAGTCGAAGAAGATAGATAGAAAGATAGATAGATAGATAGATAGAGAGATAAAAACTTTATTTGACACAACATTACACAGACACAAAATATGGTACAAAATTATATACTAACACTAAAAGAAAAATAAGATGGTTACAAGAGTTATAATTTACACACAAAGTAGCTAAGAAGCAAGGTAGATGCAAGGAGGTCTGTGTGGTATACTGAAAAGGACCAGTCTCAGCTTATTGTTACTCTGCGCCATTAGGCGTAGGGCAACGCTGGTTTTCAGACTGGGCCTGTGTAGTATTGACTAGTAGAAGATGGTTGTTTCTTACGTTCAGCAAGAATAGGACCAAAAGGTATTGGGTTATGCTGCGTAGAAGAAAATGACGTAGGTTTGTAAATCATAACTATTACATAAGGACGACCTGTGGTAGTGCAATCTGTGGTGCATTGCACCCACCACCTGAGACGCAGAAGATTGCAAGATAAATGTTAATATGATCAGCAAATATTTGTTTACAGTTCTGGGTGTTTTTCTGTCTAATAACTATGGATGTAGTTACAAAAAAAAATGTATATAAGTAATATATCATTCAAGCTCCCATAACACAAGATCTTTGAGGCAAAATTATGCTATGTGAGATGTTTTTTTTATTATTAGGGTAGGGCGTTTGCTTTAAGTAGTCAACGGAAAGTCAAAAGGAATCAACGATTCTTGAGTCTCAAATTTGACCCGTTTGATACAGTGGCAGTTAGATAGAATGCTCTCTGTCTTATCGACTTTTTCTTCTGTATTTGTGTGTGCTTCAGTAATATATAAACGAGTGACAATGACAATGACGAGTCAAGTGACATAAAACTGCTAATTGGATTTGAATTGAATAGGAAAGTAAATTTTCTTATTACAGAAACATAATAAAACAGAAACTGTCTCTTAACGCATTATATAAAATAACAGATTATTTAGATGGCAACAAAGCTTGGGATGAATCTTCTCCAACTCGACTCGGAAACCGTAACAAAATTGGCAAAGATGATACGAAAAAGAGTTAAGACCGACGTTAAGACGAGTTTCTTGTCGGATTCTGCTTGAACATGAACACGCAAATCAGATAATTCAAGTTGAATAAGCCAAATAAAATAAAAAAAAAACTCTTTATTAGGTTGTATAATATACAGTAACAACCTTTTGGAAGAATATTCATAGTTAAGAGAGGACAATGAGATTTTTTTTGGCCGTTTTGCAGAGTGTACATTGTGCTCTTATATGATGGTGATTTTATTCAAATAATTATAGAGTTATTGACTCGGGTGTAAAGAATTGGCATGAAAGTTTTGTATTTCTTTGTGATTCGAGCAAAAAAGATGATTGATTGGCAATGACACTACCAGCCTTCATTATTCATAAGTATTAGAATTAAGGAGAAGGTAGTACATAATTTGTGTTAATTTTTTGTATTAAGTTACACTTGATTGAGGTTTTTATTCAAATATAGTTATAATTAAGGAGATACATTACTATTTTTTTCTGTTACTTTTATATCATGATTTACTTTATATAAAAAAAGAAATAAGGAATAATATTTCTTGACTTTGTAATGTTGACTGTACAACTCAATCTAAAATAAGCTTGGTAGTGTCGTTAATTGGCAATGACACTATTGGTCGTGCGGCTGGTAGTGTTAATAATGAAAATGATCCGTATAATTATTTTATAACGAGACACCATTGTTTATAGATTAACAAACGACGAATGACAATATACGACTTTGTGACGTCTTACTACAACCAATCTAAACTTCTCATCATATGACACACGCCGTTAACGAAAATGACGAAGAACCATTTGAAACTTACCATTAGGAAAGCTCTTCACATAGTCATGCATGTTTATGTGATGTATTCTGGAATTCTCCTGCATCAGGCTGAACTTGTTAGACATGCAGATGATAGCGCAGCCCAACTCACGGTGAACCACCTCAAAGTCCTCACGCCAGAAATGCTGAAATTCTTCGAGGATTTCAGCTGAGAGACCTGACTGTGGACAAAAATATTATTGGACTTGGAGTTTTGTGCTAGTTAAATTATTTGGACGTTAAGTTTAAATTGGAAGGATTTGGGGGAGACCTTTACCATTGCTATTGCCCATAGATATAAGTTTATAAATTGATAAACAAATATTTTTTTTTTTTGAGAAATAAAAATATAAAACCCACGGAATGTGGATTTAATTTGAAGATTCTGATTAGCAACCACATACCTCTTCACGACATTCTTCCAAAGCTTGCCCGAAGTGCGCCGTGACGTGACTCATCACCTCAGCAGTTCCCCGCACCAGACCCACGGCTCCCAGCACCAGAAAAGCTACCTGACAGAACTTCATCATGAACGGCTTCCTTTACAATTGATTCAAACAGTCAACGACGAGCAATATATCTTCAAAATATTTTTTTTTGGATCCCAATTGCATGTTATTATGTTACAAAACCTTAACATTCATACGCGCACTTCTTATTCCAATAAAACAAAGGTTGAAAATTCCATAAATCAAGTAATTTTGGGTGTTGCAAATGTTGTGGATATAACTTTGAATGATAATACATCTTTCATTGACAACGATAAAGTCGAAATTGCAGTGGGTAATATGATAATCATGATAAATGATGAATTAGCTGCTTAATATTAAAACATGTCGTAACAAGGTGAGAACAAGGTTGGTTTTCAAGTAAACAGAGATAATAATAAGGCGTTGACAAGTAATGATTTAACAACATAAGGCCATGTAAATGCTATTGAGTGTTTTCCTGTCAAGTCATAGAGCAAGTGCTAGTTAGGCAGCTGTAAGTAGATGGTAATACTCCGCTATTAGTATTATAGCTAGCTGATCAACGGTTTGTCGGTCATTTACTACACTAGAAATAACTATAGGTGCGAATTTTGTTGAAGGCTTTTGAAAAAAATCTTGAATTAGGCATGCAAGGTACCTACTACACAGCAAAGGAAGGAGATATATATCATGTTTTATATTTGTTATTTTGTTCGATTCTCTCTTAGAACAAACATTTATCTCATGGACATACTCTTAGATTTTTTAAGGATTCGTCATTATTTGGCAAGGACACTACCAGCTGCACTACCAGTAGTGTCGTTTACAATTTACGACACGAACTTAGTGGAATAAAAGGTCCTAAACCTCTGTGTTGACTGTACAATTTAATGCTTAATAGGCTCGGTAGTGTCGTTAATTGTAAACGACACTACTGGTAGTGCAGCTGGTAGTGTCCTTGCCAAATAATAGGATTCGTAAGGTCTGTGTATATGTGTTATAAAGTATCATAGAAATGTGTAAAAATATAAATAATAAATAAATAATAATGACGGACATCTCACACAGCATCATCTATACTGGCCCCAAAGTAAGCAGAGCTTGTGTTATGGGTTACCAGATGACTGATATACTACTTAAATATTTTTTTTTGTAAGTATATACATATTATACATAGAAACACCCAGACCCGAGACGAATACTTGCAGGTCATTTGTCTCGCGGCGGGAATCGAACCCGCAACCTACTGCGTCTCAGCTGGATGATAGCTCACTGCGCCACAGAGGTCGTCGAATCATATAAGTATCGAAATATATAAGTATTCTATCAGTCATCTGGTCACGATTATAAAAACAAGCTATGCTTAGTTTGAGGCCAGATAGACTTGTGTACTTGGTCCAACAATATTTATTTATTCCGACATGGACGTTTCCACACAAAAAGACACAAATGGCATCACAGACAATTAAAGACATTTTAGACTCAACCTACATTATTCTGAAATAAAATTGCATGGCTACCATATTTTAGGATTACAAATAATAAAAAAAATAAACAAATAAAAAAAACATCTTGTAAATACATAGGTACATATTAAACGGTTGCCTGGTAGAGATTGCTATTAGCGATAAGGCCGCCCATTGTATTGCCTTAAATAAGTTTCGATTTTTGTTACTGCAATATTCCGTGTGGTAGTCAATAAAGTGTTTTCTATCTATCTAAACATAGAAACACCCAGACCCTACACAAATAATTGCAGATCAAACAAACGTTTGTCCTGAGGCGGGAATCAACCACGCAACCTTCTGCGTCTCAGCCGGGCCTGGGTCGTAAAAATAACATACTGTACGTATACATAAATAACGTTTAAACAACTAAGAAAGAAAATCGACTTCATTGAATGAAGTTTAAACCCATAAAAAACAACCGAATTAAAATGAAATGAAATTAAATAATGAATTAAAAAAGTTTTTTTACGTTCTTTTAAAAATGTTCAACACCAAATAACGAAATTTCGTTTACATGGATGACCAAATTTTTCTAGGTATTTTGATTTAAAAACCAAATTATTTTGATTAAATTTGGGACCAACCGGAAAGTATATCCATTCTCATGAAAAAATATTTTTTCAAATAGGTTCATAAATGACGGAGTCATAAGGTAACAAACAAAACAATAAAAAAAAAATACAACTGAATTGAGCACCTCTTCCTTGTTTTTAGGTTTTAAGTTAGTAAAAAATCCACTAGGATCAAGAGTTTCTTGTCTCATTCATCTTGGACTAGAGATAATGAATGTTTCTTATAACAGTCCAATGTATGTATTTGTGGTGTGCAATAAAAGTATTTTCCATTTTATTCTACTCTAAAGAAAGGAAGAATAAAAACCTAAGTTATCTAGCACTAGCGACCCGTCCCGGCTTCGCACAGGTTCAATGCTGATACTAAATATACCTACTACAGAATGGTTCAGATAACTTTGCAATTTAAGCGCAAAAAATGTGTTTTATTACGACATCACATTAGAAACCTATAAAATTATCAGTGTTTTCTACTATATTCTGCATGTATTTTACATATTTACTTTTCTCTTGAACCACCCTATCTATTAAAAAAACCCGCATCAAAATCCGTTGCGTAGTTTTAACCTCTGCTCTCTCGGTCTAGTATCATTTTACTGTTTTGCCACTGTACTCGTTACGTGTAATTAATCCTTAACATGTTTCAATAAACATATCTCATTTTTATAATACCAATAGTAATACTGTGCGAGTGCGAGACATGATTTAAAGATCTAAGCATACATAGGGACAGACAGAGAGCGTGAAGTGACTTTGTTTTATACCATGTAGTGATGGAAGACGATTCAAATTGATCCACGCGATTGAATTGAATTAAACTGTTTTAAATTCAAATTAAAATATTTTGAATTCGATTATTCTTCTAATGTACTTATCCATATTTAGAATTAAGATTATTTATCTTATCTAACAAATACGACACTTATACCTTAATGATACCTCTAATTATAATATCTTATGTAAGTGACAATTGTATTTTTAACCGACTTTACCAAAAAGGAGGAGGTTCTCAATTCGTCGGAATCTTTTTTTTATGTTTGATCACCGATTACTCGAAAACAGCTGGACCGATTTGAAAAATTCTTTTTTGTTTGAAAGGGTCACAGGTGGTCCCATATAAATTTTAACAAAATCGGTTGAGCTGAAAAATCCACGAAAATGTAAAAATTGTATACTGATGATGTTTTCATGTACTTCGATACCTCGCTGTCTCATTGGAGCGGTGCGTTTATTTGGCATACCCATATTATATATATACAAAACACTTTTACTTTACACTAAAAATGTATGATAGGCTCAAATTTCATTCAATGAAGTCGGTTTTCTTTTTAAAACGTAATTATTGAGAAATAAATCTACTATATATATTTGTCAAATACCACTCACTCATTCATCACGAAATCTTAGAAACCTCCAAACGTATTGGAATTAAATTTGGTATGCAGCTTCCTCTGGGGCCGTAGATGCTCGCTAAGAAGGGTTTTCAAAAAAAAACGCTCTAGATCATGGTCAAACCGCGAAAACCGTGATTATGCTTTGTCATTTTTTTGAAACATTCATTCAATTATTATCATGCTACTTTTTATCTATCTCGAGAGCAAAGTCGCGGACAAAGCCAGTAATCTATAAACCGAATAATAACAGATATTTCGACGACCTCTGTAGCATGGCAGACTCGGATGAAGTGAGAGACGGTTGCAGTATTAATAAATGAAACTGTTGCATCAACAAATCAGCAAGAGAACAAGGCAACATACACTGTATTTAAACCTGCAAGACCGAGGGAGGTACTGAAAAGAACACGAAGACTGAAAAACTACCAGGCCTTGATACTTGTACATTAATTACTAACTTACACCACGATACTAAGAAGACTACTATAACCAGTATTCATCAAATCATTAACGGTTGTTTAACGTAACTAGTTACGATGACAGAAAATAATAGAGAATGATAAAAATTTTTGGAATGTTTTGCCTTCGCCTGTCTTTCCTGAAAACAACAATCTAGGTCACTTCAAATCGAGTAACTCGAGATCGTGGTCAAACATTTACCGAAGAAAAATTTTTTTTTATTTCATACGTACCAAGAAAAAGAGACGGAATGAAAAGAGGTTTATATACCTACATAAAAAGGTTTCCTGGACGAAAAATCTTTTAAGGATTAAGCTCGCTTGTGTACATGCCATATGTTTGTTTCAATATATGTTTAATGTACATAAGGAATAAAGAAAGAATAAAAAATAAAATAAGGCAACACTAAAAGCGATTGTGTGTTGGTATTCGTCTTCCACGATAATGCATAATGACAATTTTGCCAATGTGAAGTGGTATGACAATGTCATAGATTGTCTATTAGTAAGAAGCCACAAAGACTTCTCGTTCAACAATTGTTATTTAATATAAATTGGCGACTTTTCATTTAAAATAATTATTTTTGCTCGAATTACAAAGAAACACAAATCTTTTAATCCAATTATTTGCACTTGAGTCGATAATCAGATTGATTTAAATAAAATCACCGAAGTTACTAATAAAACCAGTATCAACTCAAAAAAATAAATCACAAAATTACGTTTTAAAAACTAAAAAGATAACCGACTATAAAAAATACAACCGAATTGAGAACGTCTTTTTAAAGTCGGTTAAAACGTTTTTATTATACGATTTTTAGTACTTTATAATTTTTCGAAAATCGTAAACACGCCGCGGGACAAATGTTTGTATGATCTGCAAGTATTTCGGGTCTGGGTGTTTCTATGTATAATATGTATGTATTTACAAAAAAAAAGTATATTATGTAGTATATCAGTCATGGGGTACCCATAACACAAGCTCTGCTTACTTTGGGGCCAGATGATGCTGTTTGAAATGTCCGAAATTATTATTATTATTAAATGGAAAGCTACAGGAAAGCGAAATACAAAATTTCGTTTACTTGGATGACGTACTTTTTCAAGCTATTTTGAATTAAAAAACCAAACTACTAAACTGATTTCAATGAAATTTCTATAAGAAAAATTGAAAAGTAATATCCTTTCACATAAAATATTTTACAAGATATGAGAGTTAATAAGAGCGCAATGTTTTCTTCGCAAGTCAGCCAAAAATAATCTATTTCTGTGGTATACTTAATAAGAATTATGTTACGAGTATATGTCAAAGACAATATTTGTCAAAATATCTACGTTTCCAATTGGTGCTTAAAATCTGTTCATTTATAAAAATAACATACCAGTTCCAAAAAAGAGTTAAGTACTACCTTAATTAAAGGTACAAACCACAATGCAAATATAAAACATCAATGCCTAAAAAATCAGAAAATAATAGTTTACATGCAGGCAGGCTTGAAAATAAGATAATTTTACGATAAATAAAAATACCTAAGATAAAATTAATAATAAAAATATATAAATTTAAATACACAGCAAAAAAAAGAAACATTTATGAACGGTTCGTTTAATGTTGGTGATTTCTAGACTAGCAATAATTATCCACCGGTTGGACAACTACCAAACTTATGTTTAGCTATGACAACAAAAAACCAAAGACCATCTATTAACATAACAAACACGCACTAATTAAAAGAGGTATTATACATCAGAACACTATAAAAGCCAGGCGTTAAACAAACAAACGTAGAAATTAAAAAAGAACTGATAAAGATAAAGTATATTTAAGAACCGAAACTGATAAAGTTCCTCCACCTAAATTTACTGTGGAAGGAACCATGGTTGACGCCATAAAATTCGCCTGCATTGTGTGTTTGATAATTGGGGTGAAATCATCTAAAGATATAATGAAAGATATGACTGTGAACTTTGCTTCAGCTTTGGCTATTTGCATGAAAGAGGTATGTGTATAATAATAGAATAATAATTATAGAATAAAATAATAATATCAAGTCATACGGCAAAGTGTCAGCCAATTTCGGAAAAGAATCGGGCACCGGCGGCAATGTGAATATTTATTCATTCATATTCATATTTATTTATTGTTTATACGAATACACGAACCATTTTCAGCTAGTTTTGACACCCTCATAACTCAAAAACTAGACAGCCTTCATACTTAGCATCTTCGCATTTCGCTTGTTTAATAACATCCTCTTGGACACCTAGAATCCGAAATTTCATGTAAGTTACTATAATAGATCTTATGTTATTATGGTCTGAAAAGTGCCATTTTTAACACTGGCTGTCTGACTCATCAATAGTCTAGACAATTTTTAGATGACTTAAAAACTTGAAATTTGCCTTCAAGGTAGATTAAGAAAGAATTTTTTCCTTTAAGAAAGGAAAAAATCTGAAAACACCAAATAATTGAACTTTTAAAAAATGTATGATATCTCAACAAAAACATAAATGTGAAAAATAGGCCAAGTTCGGTACAAACTGCGATTGGAGTTAACGGTGACGTCGATAAAAGAGTGAGATCTGAATGGCTCCCAAGTTCCATAGCAGTTCCTTAAAAAATGGCTATAGGAATGTACAACGTTAGTCAATTGATTTAAAAGAACATTTGTAACGTTTAATGATATTGAAATTTATAACTTCCAAACTGGTGTTTTCAGATGTTTTCCTTTCTTAACGGATAATGATATCTTCATGTACCGATCATGGCCCTTTTTTTTTAATATGTTTTTGCTGAGATATCATATTTTTTTTTGAAGTTCAATTACTGGGTGTTTTCAGATTTTTTCCTTACTTAACGGATGCCAAATTTCATGTTTCTAAGTAATCTAGATATAGTCTAGAATATTGATGAGTCAGTCAGTTCGTGAGTGTTAAAAATTACACTTTTCAGACCATAATAACTTATTACATATTTTGTACAATGCAGTATTTTCGCCGCCATCATGTCTAAAGCTCACCTGCTGTCAATTTTTTTTATGAAATTTTGAAGTCCAGTCTCAAGAGAGTAGCCCTTTAATAGCTATTTTGATGAAATTTCAAATTCTAGGTGTACAAGGAGGTCTTATTACACTAGAAAAAATGAGTTTTTGAGTTATGGGGGTGTCAATAGGAGTTCGAATTGGTTCGTGTCGTGCGTCGCCAGTTTTTATTCCAAACTTCGATGACACATTATATGAATAATCAGCAACAAACAATAATTTCCTTCCAATACCTGCCATTAATTTAATTTCCAACTAATTTACACTTAAAATTTTAAAATCCAGTTAAGTTTACCTGAAACCATAAATGAAGACTTTTACAACATGTGGAAGGAAGATTACGTGGTCAAGAACCGTTACACCGGTTGTGCTATCCATTGCCTCTCATCTAAGCTAGATCTCTTGGACCCTGAAGGAAATCTGCATCATGGGAATGCCCATGCATTTGCTAAGAAACATGGAGCTGGTTAGTCTTTCTTAGTTAAGTCGCTCATTAGTATTTATTTTTTTGTGAAATCTAGGAGGGCGGCTATTAGATGAGTAGAGTCGTGAGTCATTGGATTTTGTATCTTATGCCATCGACATCAATGTCACACCTGCACAACTGTTAGCGACTCTCCTAGTGAAACTATTGTACGCGTAGAGATACGTACGTGATAGGTTCCGTTTATAATATTGATCAAACGACGATCAAACGACGAACTTGTAAAACTTCTCTTACTCTTTAGATGAAGCAGTGGCTCAGAAACTGGTGACCCTGATCCACAACTGCGAGAACACGACCCCTCCTAACTCTGACATCTGCCTCAAAGTTGTTGCAGTGGTAAATTGCTTCAGGCCTGAGATCCACAAACTTGACTGGGCGCCGAATATGGACCTCGTTATTGGGGAAATATTAGCTGAGATCTAAAAAGCTTAACCTAGAACGGAATCAAAATAATGATAAACTGGCATGGATAATGGAAATATCGAATTATTAATTAGGTGGTTATGGAATGAAAAATCACTTAAGTCAAAAAATCCAAAAACAATGGCTGTGATCATTTTTAAGGGATGTGGGTAATCCTAAACTATTTTAAGTTTAAAGTTAATTTAACCTGTTTAAGCCAAAGTCATAATATTTGTAAACGACGACGTGATGCATTTAAACAACTTAGGTGATCTAATTATTCATGTATATATTCTGTAGAACACGTCTTAAATTATCTCTAGTAAATTCCAGATTACTGGCTTACCTATACATATAGCAATTTAACTGTTCTTAGAATTAATTATTTGACCACAACCGTGACTGAATAAGCTTTAACATGAATGACAATAGAACATCTAATTGCATATTTCCAACCAATAATTATTTCATTAAGCAAAGTGTAAATGGTATAAAAACTGAAGAGAACAATCAGTCGGCCAGAGACAGTAAAACTGTCACAATGATCAATATGAAAGCAGCTTTAGTGCTTGTAGGGCTGGTAGTCCTGACTGGAGCATCGAAAGATGTGGTGATGGAGATGTCTAAAACGTTCGCAAAACCGATGGAAGTCTGCAGGAAAGAGGTAAGTTTTCAATGGTGTTTGATATATAATTGTTTAATTAAACCACGTTGAACATTGCGTATATAATAGAATTTGTCTGTTTTATTAAGTGAGCTACTCATAAGCATTTTTATTCACAATTGCGTACCACATACAATACTTACATTTACATTCGTTTTAGATGGACCTCCCAGAATCCGTGACTAAGGACTTCATGAACTTCTGGAAAGATGATTACCAACTGACTGACAGGTCTACCGGCTGCGCGATTATCTGCTTATCCTCGAAGTTAGAGCTGCTTGATGCTGACCTTAACCTGCATCATGGCAACACTCAGGATTTTGCAAAGAAACATGGAGCAAGTTAGTATTTTCTGTAACCTTATCAAGAATTATTCCAAAATCAATACTTACTTTAATATTCATTTTCAATAATTCAAAAGTTCGTTGGTTCTAGTGATCAACAACATTTAAATTGAAGCGTGCCAACTTTCTCACGATGTTTTTCTTCACCGTTTGGTAAATCAGTTTTTCATAAAAATATCAGTCGACATTTTACACAGCACCACTTAGCCCCATATTAAGCATAGCTCTAAAACAATGCGTACTATGGGAACCTGATGACACCTGATGACCTGATGACATACATCTGGATCAGTTGTGCTATCTATAGATCATTTTAAACGGTCCTTTGCTAGCTCAACTGTTTCACGTGTATTTTATTCTTTCATGTATAAGTATGTATTACAGAAATGTAACAAATGATATTACTTACTTAAGATATTTTATAACACCCAAACACGAATCTTACAATAACAACTTTTAGAATACTACTTGACAAAATGTTAATATGCTCTGCAAATATTTGTATCGGGTCTGGGTGTTTTTCTATGTATAATTTGTATGTATTTACAGAATAAACTTAAGTAGTATATCAGTCATGTGGTTCGGATAACACAAGATGTGCTTACTTAGGAGCTTGAAGATTCTGCGTGCAATGTCCAGCATTATTTATTTATTTAATTTTATTTACTTGTGTTGCTTTTTCTGATTGCTTGATTTATTCCACAAACCAGATGATGATATGGCCAAGCAACTCGTGGACCTGATCCACGGGTGCAGCCTGAAGCACCCTGAAATCCCCGACTCCTGCGAGCGGACCCTTAACATTGCAAAGTGCTTCAAGGTCGAGATCCACAAGCTTGACTGGGCACCAAGCATGGAACTCATCGTTGCTGAAATGTTGGCTGAAACATAGAGAAAAAACTGGCATTCTGGAAAGCGTCGGGGAAATAGTCAACTAATATGTCTAATTGATCATGTAATGGACTTGGCGGTGTCTACACCTCTGCGTTGGTAGATTTAACTGACCCAAGCAATCTTGTATGATAATGATACCCCCTCCTCGATCAGCTGTCTATTTATTGATTGTGAGCAAAAAAGCATAAAATAAGTAAATTAAATAAGTTGCATTAACCTCTGTTTTTGATTTTCCAAAAAACCTATACATCTGGCATCTAGTATATAGCATTTTGTCGAAATTCATTTTCTAGCCAAAGCAATTAACCAATTAACAAAAACATCGACCAGATTAATTAAGCTAGCGCAACTAATTTCGAAAAAAGGTACTTAAATATCTAGGAAGTTGTTTCTTTTTCATCTAATACTACCATGGTTCTTAGAACAGTGTTTATTATGATTTTTAATGTAGTTTTGTGTTACGGCCCCCATAAAGCTTTGCGCTCGATATCGAAATCCATTGGTACGACTGTCTTGGAGTGTCAGAAAGAGGTAGGCTTTTTATTATGAGTCAGTGACTAATTCTAGTGAATTTATAGCCCACCTAAATGCCTCTATGGTCTAAAATCTTTTAAAAAGCTGGAATGAAAGGACAACTTGACGTGACCTCCTGAACACGGATGAGATGAGATGAAAATACTAGTGTGGTCAACATCTGCGAGGTCAGTTCTTGGATGGGTTGTCTGTCAAATATATCAAATACTGAGTCAATGGTCTGTAAGTCTATGGTGTATGGTCAGCCTTGGAGCTGCAAAAAAAAATGGTATGGTAAAATACAATAATTTAAGCTGCACGCGTTTGACGATCGCCTGTAAATCAAAATGGGTACGTTGACCTATAATCATGAAATTAGACATGATATCATAGTAGAAATAAAAGGAAAAATCTGAGAATAGTTAAATAATATAGCCATTTATTTTACTTCAATTCAATAGTAACATTTCTTCAAATAATTAGTTCCATTTCAATAATTTCAAGTTCCTAATAAAAACCATGCTTATTTTTGCAGTAGTCGCCTCTCTGGCGTAGGCCTCTACCGAAACCTCTATTTCTCGCTTGTCTCATCCAGTCTGGTCCACTTTTATGCATGAATATATTCTCCTAACATCTTTTAATTACAAATATCGTGGAATCCATTACATAACTGACGATCTCTATGGCGCAGTGGGCCGAAGAAGCACCAGGTTGCAGGTTTGATTCCCGCCGTGGATCAAAATGTTTATATGGCAACTATTGGTTTCAGGTCTGGGTTTTGTATATATCTGGGTCTATGTATATATATGTGTTTACAAAAAAATATATATTAGTAGTATGTCAGTCATGTGCTACCCATAACACAAGCTCTGCTTACTTTGGGGGTAGATGATGCTGTGTAAATGTCCGGCATTATATATGTATTTCTATCTTTTTTCGTCTTCAATGATTTCAATGATCTATTTATAACGTTATATAATGTAAGAGAAACCGAAGCAAGTAAGAGATAAAAAATTCAGGCGAGCGAAGCGAGTTGAACTTTATTGGAGCAAGCGAAACGAGGTCATTCATCAAATTGTCACATCATATTTCACACTATCACATTTCATACTATGTGTTAGTATGAATAACTGCTAAACCGATTTCAAAGAAATTTGATTTTTGGTCCGCGTGATGATATTTTACTCAGATAGATAATTGATTCAGGGGTGACTTTGCGGAAATCCATTACAAAACATTAAACCGATAGACAAATATTTAGTACTATTCCGTCGATATATTCTTTCGCCAAAAAGAAATCCGACAAGCGTTTCGCCCCTCCACGAGGCAACCTCAGGAACACCTGACACGCTCCGTAAAAACACTTTACTCTGCAGACTTGTTGCTTCGTCGATCGTTGTACTGAGACTGGTGGAGAGGCAAAATACATGGCGAATTTATTTTTAGAGAGAAATAGATTTGCGGAATAGTACTAAACATTTGTCTGCTTAATCATTAAGCAGTTGAACAAATGTTTACCTGTTTAAATGTGTTTTACCCGTCTGGTACTTTTATATCTAGTCATCACACACTTACCTAAGGTACCTAAGCTTCCTGGGTTATCTTAGTTCTAATAAGAAATAATTAAATAATGCAAGACATTTCACACGGCATCATGTGGCCCTAAAGTAAGCAGAGCTAGTGTTATAGGTACCACATGACTATAACACCCAGACCCGAGACGAATACTTGCAGATCATACAAACATTTGTCCCGCAGCGGGAATAGGACCCGCAACCTTCTGCGTTTCAGCCAGGTATTGGCCCACTGCGTCATGGAATTCGTAGAGTAAATAAAAAGTTTAATTCCTCTTTTCCACTTCTTCAGGTTGAGTTCGGTGATGATGTAATCGAAGAGATTCTCCAATTTTGGGAACCTCAATACCGCCTCGAGATTCAAGAGACGGGATGCGTTACAATCTGCGCGCTTCTAAAGCTAGAACTAGTGGATATAAAAGGAGTTCTAAGAATGAATAATTTTAACGTATTTGGAAAAGCCAATGACGCCGGTATTTTATTTTATAAATCCTACTATATTGTTTACTAATGGCTTCATACACGTAGTACGCTTTTGTCCACGAAAAACGGAAAAAAGTCTTGTTTAATAACTGGTTATGAAACAGTGAAAAAACATCCTGATACATAACTAGTTATGAAATCTTTGTAAAACAAAGTTGTGGAACAAAGGCGTATCTAGTACATACAAAATACACAATGTCCATCTTCAAGATACAATCTATGTATTTCCATTCCATATTTCATCAAAATCCGTTCAGCTGTATAGCTGTAATAGAAACATATGAAGAAACAGACAGAGAGACACATTTCATAATAAAATATTGTGAAAATTCGTTGCTCAATCTTTAGATTTGGATAAATCTTAGTATAGATGTAGTCATTGAGCTGGAATAATATAAAGGTTATATTTAATGTAGTAACCGCACGTGCGGGAAACCGCGGGCAGAAAGTAGTAATACATATTGGTAGACACAGCGCCATCTATCCCAAAACTAAGCATAAGTTGTACTATATGACTACTATATGTAAAATACTTATTTTATTTTTTATTTTATAACTTTTAAGATAACTTACAGCTAGGTACATAAAAAGACTAATATACAATTATACATACTTACTGAGAGTACATGCATAGTTGATGGCCAATTACAAGTTTCCACATATCAATTTACGTAAAGATTAATTAAAAACAGTGAAAGTAGACGACTATTAAAATTCAGAATTTAGATTAAAATTAAATTAAATTAAATATTAAATTAGTTCCCAATAAAAATAGATAGGTCCAGTGATATAATTATATACTTATGAATACTAATTATTGTGGTAATTAGCTACTACCAACTGAGCTATCTGGTTTGCAGCAAATCTTCTAATGGAAAAGATCTCTGGAACTCCGACATTCGGTGAACCGTAGAGCTTGAATAAATTCTCAAATATAAATATAGATTTTATTTTTATATTTTTAATGTTTTTTTTTATTCTATGAATTAGAAATAGAAATAATTTATTTCCAAGAAATATTGTAGGTAACAGATATTGAGTCATACAGTAAGTTCACATACTTCACCTAAGAACATTGCCATGAAAATTTTAATGTTTTCAAAACATTTAATTAAACAATAAAGTTGATATTATACTTTAGCATACCTAATCAATTTTATTCATTAGTTCTAAGAAATTCGTTATTAGTGTAAAAAGTTCTGTCAAAAAGCCATAATTTTAATAATTTTTTGTTTTTACAAAAAGCCTTGTTGGCAAATCTTTTATTTCGGCAGAAATTTTATTAAATATTGCAACATAACTTTTTTTATATAAGGCAGTTCTAGAAACTCTTAAAAGTATTAAACCACGTGAGATCATTCGAATAGTACCTATATATTTAAAGGTATATAAGTAGCATGTCAGTCATATGGTTCCCATATAAGCTTTGCTTAGTTTAGGGCTAGATAGAATAAGGTTTATTCAATTTATTTCAATTGACTATCGAAATAAATACTAAACAGTAGGTACGCCAAAAAGTGTGTTTCCCGGAGTTTGTAAGCTACAAGAGGGTCTAGACAAAATGCACTTTCAGTCATCTGGTCTACATAAAACATGCTTCGTTTGGAACTAGATGGTGTTGTGTCTATTGTCCACTAATATTCATTTATATTTATTGAGTTTTATTTAACGTTAACGCCATCGGAAAAAACAAGTTGTATAGAAGTGACAGCGGCAGTCTCGTCACTTATCACATTAGAAGTGTCTTAGCCATACAATTCCAAATTACCACAGCCATGAACGCCAATAGAAGTGCATCTGGTCTAGTCCCCCAGGATGTTACCGTCATATGTAACCTGTTGTCCCCAGATGAGCAAACTATTAAGAGTGTGGTCGATTCATATGACGCCTGCAATGTCTCTTTGGTTTTCAATAATATTTGCTCGAACTGGATGGAGGTACTGGAGTGTTTCCGGCAGAACATATTTCAACTGCAATTGAACCCCCCGAATCCTATTTTCGACGATACACCCGATGATAATGTCGAAGTAGAGGAGTATACAGATACACCGTAAAACATATCTGTGTTGAGTTCATATATTTTTGAAGTATTTTTTTTTATTTTCTTTCTCTTTCTTTAAGCGACTTAGCACGTTAAGTTCTACCTATATAAAAAATAACATTTCATTTAATTTCATTAATGAATATTTTAGACATTGGCCTCAATTCTGTTGGCACCGACCTAACTAATTTTAGCCAAAATTAGCCAAAACTTTGGTATTCCGCTGCTACCAACTTATCCTAATTTAGTTAGATGGTACCAGCCGAATAGGTTTTACAAATGCTATGAGTAACTACATATATTTTAAACAATTCCTAATATTGGAAATCAAACAACCGAATTGCCACCATTCATGAAATAATGTCTAAAATATTCAATAATCATCTTCCCCTAAAGTTGACGTCGTTTTAACTTGCTTATTAAAACATTGCCGTTAAACTGGCCTGTCAGCTGAGTTACTAGTAGCTCTGCCTTCTGCGCTGTACATCAAGGGTTCGATTCCTTCCCAGGATAAACATTTGTGTAACGAACATAGGTGTTTGTCGGTACAACGTATTATAAGTATGTATTTACAAATATATAATTATTTTATCAGTTATCTTGACACCATAATGCTATGCTTAGTTTGGGGCTAGATGGTGTTGTGGGTATTGTCCACCAAAATTTATTTATTTATTCAGAATTCCTAATTTGAATGCGCGATTTGAGCGCAATTTAAAAGCGCTAGAACCAAGACGAGTTTCTTGCCAATTCTTATCGGGCTTGGGTTAGGATGAATTGGCACCTAAATTTACCTAGTATGTAAGACGTTTCAAAGTGATCGTTGTGATTGTATTGAATAAAGTGTCTTTTAACTTGACTTGCCTTAATACGCGTCAAAATGTATAGAAAAATATACAATGCCAAGTTTGAAGTTTCTAAATAAGAACATGATTTTGCATACATCATTCATAAACGATGAATGGTTCATAAATAACGGAGTTATGAGGTAAAATAAAACAAAAAAATACAACCAAATTGAACAAACTTTTTTTGAAGTTGGTTCATAAAATAAAATGACCGTTTATTTTTTCTTCTAACTTAAACAAAATAAAACAGTACTTAACTACAACTCTATGTCGAAGTCTTTTTCTGGGCTATGACATCCAGTCCGGTCCAGCTCTCTCTCCTATCCTTCCATCTCTTTTTTGGTCAGCCTCGACCTCTTGCTGCACCTCGTTGTAACCATTCTGTAATTATTTTTGTACTGACTATAGACAATACATTGTTTCAAATAAGCAACAACTTTGTAAGGATTTAACAAGCAAGTACCTATTCTTAGAACCATCATTAAGCTAATTATTCTGACTCTTCAAAATGGCGATAACTAAATGACTGTCGATTCTGACTTTTTAATTACCACCACTTATCAGACGTTATAATTTTAAACCATTAAAATCTGGTTAAAAAGCCAGATGTGCACCTTCCACGTTTATAAACGCTACATCCAAACGAGGGACTTCCATTGCCCCATTGGTGATAAAATAATGAACAAAAACTATTTATTTTGTGTTGTAATTTTAGTTTTGACAGGTATGGTCAAGCTTAAAGCAGATGACGCTATGAAATTTATAGCTAAAGGATATTTGAAGGTCATGGATGAGTGCAAAAAAGAGGTAAGTTCTTTGTACATTTTTTTAAATCATAAATAGACCTACGTTTGACCTCGAGTTCGCCTGATGTTAAGCGACGATGTGGCCGACGATGGGGCACGCAGGTCTAGAAGTTACCTATTTACTCTTGACTTGAAGAGACCCAAATTATAGTTTTCAGGAAAGACCGACGACGACAAAGCATTCCAATCCTTGGCTGTACGCATTATAAACGTGGAAGCAAAGTTTTTGTTCGTAAAGGTGGTAGACTGACAAGGTATGGGTGGTATTGAGCGGTTCGTCTGCTTGTCCTGTTGTGAAAGGGAGATGAGTCTATAGTTTTCAATGTAAATCTTAATATATTTACAGAAACTACAAAATCATATGTTATATAAAATATATAACCGTATATCTTTATAAAACTCAAATGATTCAGATTACTGTCAGAGAGCAATTTCCCCAAGACGCAAGGAATATGTAGTAAGCGAGTGAAATAGTGTTCAATTGAATTCAATTCAATAAATCTTTACTCCATAAAATCACAAGGACCACTTTGAATCGTCTTCTTACATGCTAGTGTATTTAGATGCCGGTTCCTCGTAACCCCAGTTCAAGAAGAATCCGGCAAGAAACTCGTCTGGTCTTAACACTTTTTTGTATGATCCTTGACAATTTTGTTACGGATGCCGAGTCGAGTTGGAGCAGATTCATCCCAAGCTTTTTTGTCATCTAAATAATCAGATAATCAGTGTGTCCGGTCTATTGCGATATTTTGTTGAGCATCTTTCATTAACTCAGTATTATGTGTTGAATTGTGTTTTTTGGATTAAACGCAAAATTTTACTATATGGAATTATTTATGCCTAAAAAGATAAATTTTATATAATTGTAATTGTCAATGTAATCTTTATGAAATTTTAAAAAATATATAATCACTTAATAAGAATTCCAATAAAACAAAGTAAAAAACTATAATTTTACATATGTATTATTGTACTTGAGACAACTATTGCGAAAATCCCTAATAGAGAGCTTCTTATAGTTGTGGGCGATTTTAACGCTAAGATCGGATCAGATGCGCATCAGCTTAGTGAATGTGTGGGTAAATTTGGACTTGGAGCCCGTAACGACAGGGGTGAACGCCTAATACAATTTGCAGCAGATAACAACATGGTGATTTCTAACAGTTTTTCCAGAATCACCCTCGACGACTTTACACCTGGACGTTGCCTGATGGAAAATACCATAACCAAATAGACTACATCATGATCAGGTCACGATGGAAAACATCTATCAGGAATGCTCACACACTACCTGGAGCTGACTGTGGGTCGGTCCATGATCTTTTAATCGCCAAACTGCGGCTTAGACTGAGAGTAGCCAGACATACTCAAGGATGAAATTAGGGCCGCAATCAAACATCTGAAGAAGGGAAAACCCACAGGAAGAGTTTCTATACCGATTGAGACCATAAAGGCCTCGGGAGAGTATGGTGTGCAGATGTTTCACACTTTGTGTAACAAAGTATGGCAAACAGGTACCTGGCCGGAGGCATGGACTCATACTGTCTTTGTTCCACTTCACAAAAAAGGTTCAACCAAAAAGTGCAGTAACTATCGCCTTATTGCGCTAATTTCACATGCTAGCAAAATCTTACTGCACATAATAAACGAACGTCTGAAATCATTCTTATCAAGAGAAATAGCCCCCGAGCAGGCTGGTTTCGTGAAGGGTAAGGGTACCCGTGAGCAAATACTTACAGTGCGCCAAATAATCGAGAAATCTCGTGAGTTCAACAAACCAACATATATTTGCTTTGTTGACTTCTCGAAGGCATTCGACTCTGTCAAATGGCCAAAGCTCTGGAAGACCCTTTTAGAAATGGGTACACCAAAACATCTTGTGCACCTGCTCAGACGTCCTTACGAGGACGGAACAGCCTCCGTACGGGCAGATGAATTGCTATCAGGTCCGTTTCAACCCACTGCAGGAGTTCGTCAGGGATGCATTGTTTCTCCGCTTCTGTTCAACATCTACACGGAACTTATTGCAATTGGAGGTTTGAGAGTTTCAAATCTACGTTATGCAGATGAGACCACATTGTTTGCCACTAGTATCCAAAACATGGAAAACCTGCTTTCTAAGATGGAAAATATTAGCCTGAGTTCGGACTAAAAATAAACCGTACTAAAACTAAAATGATGATTGTTGACCGTGTCAATAACAACTCGCCCGAGGTCACACAGATCGCGAACTGTGATGTGATTCAATCATACATTTACCTCAGAGCTTTGATCACAAACAATGGTGGATGTATTGACGAGATCAAGCGTCGTATGGCGATCTCCCGGTCTACCATAAATAAGCTGAAGAAGGTATGGAGAAACCGTAGCATAACAAAAGCCACCAAAACACGTCTTGTGAGATCCCTCGTGTTTCCCATATTTCTTTATGCTGCAGAAACATGGACTCTACGGGAAAGTGAGAAAAAGAAGATAGATGCGCTCGAGATGTGGTGCTGAAGAAGAATGCTTGGGGTCTCGTGGACTCAATTTCGTACTAATCAGTCCATACTCCAAGAACTCGGCATCAAACAGCGACTTTCATCTACTGTACAATCTCGTATTCTCACTTTCTTTGGACATGTTTCACGACGCGGAGAGGTCTCCATTGAGCGTCTTATAGTACAAGGTAGAGTGGAAGGCACAAGGGCACGGGGTAGATCGCCCATGAGATGGAGTGACCAAATTAAGACCGATTTGGATGGTCCATTGCACGAATGCACCAGGTAGGCTGCTATGCGAGATGAGTGGCGTAGAATTGTCAAGCGAGCCACAACAGCCCCCTGAAGTGACGACCACGACCACTCTGTCAAGAATGTAACGACCAAGAAGAAGATTATTGTTCTAAATATACGTATATACTTTGCTCGCAGAAATAGCTGTAACAGCTTACTCTAACAAAGACTGCTATTGTCGAATTTTCGCATTTTTTTTCGGTTTTTGCCCGAAAAAAATCGTTCGTTCACTTTAGAGACCGTAAACAAATCGATGAACATTTAAAGTCGATTACCAATAACACCAATATCAATAATCTCACTAACATTGTAAACATTTCATATTAATCTCTGAATAACATTAATATGTTTTGCTTTGATGATGCGCAGTGAAAGATCACTGCTTGCATATTCCTCGCGCTCGCACCTACGACAGACTTTTAATGTGTCTAACACGATGTAACTATCGAAACGGTCTGACTTCTGAAGAAACGTCTTTTAATAGTTCCCTAAAGAACAAATAAAAAATCCGCTTTTATCCTATGACGTAAGGTGTAATTACAATTTATTAACGTTTAGGATGTCTGTACAAGGGGTCGCAACCGTGTCTGACAATGGACAACGTGTTCTAATATTTCCGTTTCTAATCCAAATGAAATATATAAAAACTGACCTTTATACTTTAACGAATTTGATGTGAATTTTTATATAAAGCGACCTGTGAAGTTAAGTTAACTGACAAAGCCACCATGATCCAAACTTCATAGTCAGGGATTTTTCTTACTTATATTGAGGACATACAAAGAGAAAATTTCAACTTTTATAAAATAACAAAGATCTGATCGTCTCGGGCTCTTGGGCTATACGCCGGGCCAGATTATAATTGTCTATAGTTAGATGCAATGTAAATTATGTCAAATTAGTCTTTAAAATATTTCATGTACTTTTTTTGAGAGATATGGTTATTTTGTCGATGAAGGAACCGATACTATTGTGATTCACCTAGAGAACCTTCACCAAGGTGAGTTTGATCCAGCGAGCAGCCGCAAGCGAACCACGGATAATTTGCGAGTAAAATCCCGTGTTTTTTTAATTAAAAATTAATCGTTATTGTTTTTTCTGGTTGCTTATGCTTCAGAAACAAATAAAAAAATAGTATGTAATTTTAAAACTTAAATTAATTTTGAAATGTTAGCATCACGCTATCAACTCTTAATTTTTTAGATGAACATGGACGACCAGCTTATCCGCGACCTCTTTAATTTCTGGAAGCAAGAATACTCACACCTCAATCGGGATACGGGATGCATTATTATTTGCATGAGCAAGAAACTGGACCTTATTGACGAGACTGGAAAGATACGTCACGGGAACGCCAAGGAGCTTGCTATGACTCATGGAGCTGGTAGGATTTTTATTACAATCCTATAGTCATTAAAATTTTAAGTTAAAATTCACCTGTAATTACAAGAACAACATCGATATTTTGACATGAACTTCAAACTAACGAACTATTCATACGTAAGTACCTCAACATTAACCTACCGCTTATACCAAATGCAAAATGTATGTAACATCTATATATATACGAGTATATAAAAGAAAGTCGTGTTAGTTACACCTCTTATAACTCGAGAACCGCTGGATCAAATTAGATGAAATTTAAAGTGAATATAGTTATTAATTTGGATTAGGATATGGCCTATTTTTCATCCCGGAAAAAAAAACGGGAATGGAAACGGAGCGGGCGAAGCCACGGGTGGCTATCTTTTTTTAATAGCGTTATGTACTTTAATATTTTTTGTGTTGTAACCGCCCAACGAAGTGGGCCCGGTTAGCTAGTTCATTATAAAAGGTACACAAAACCAATATTAAAACTATTTTCTATTTTTTAACAAATCTATCATTGTTTGATTTAGTAGGTGTGCTCCTTTATTGCCAATAGTTACCCTTACAGATGCCGATATAGCAGCGAAAATAATCCCCATCATCCACGGCTGTGAGCAGGAGCAGGATCCTCACGAAGACCAGTGCATCTGGGTCTTGGAAGTGGCCAAGTGCTTCCGAACTCGAATCCACGACCTCAACTGGTCGCCAGCCATGGAGACCATCGTTGGTGAAATCCTAACGGAGATCTAATGGTTTTCAATGATTTAAGAATGATAATTAGCAAATTAAATTGTTTTATTTTTAGACCTCCTATACCTTTGGCTACGAGGTAAATACAAGTGGAAATAAGGAGTTAGAAGCTTTGAGACTACATCTTGATTTGAGTAGATAGCATTATGACTATCTCGCTCTCTGACTAAATCTCGATAAGACTACATTGCGATAAGACTAAATAGCAGTCCGACTATATATACATATGTCCTGTTATCAGATTGACTTGATATCTCGATAAGACGTACAATGATATCTAACAGTGGCATTTATTTCATACTGAAACTTACGCATAGGTACTTTAGGGATTAATGTAAGAATTTCAGATTGGAAGAACTGAGTTTTATGTCTCTATGATTAGCGATTTAGGCTGTACATTGGCCTCAATGCTGTTGGCACCGACCTAACTAATTTTAGCTAAAATTAGGTTTACAACTGTCAAGAAAGAAACAGCAGTTGGTAACAGTAGGATACCAAAGTGACACTTTGTTATTCTGCTGTTACCAACTTATCCTAATTTAATTATATCTAATTTTATTAAGCGACCCTAATTTAGTTAGATGGTATTAACCGAATAGGTTTTAAAAAATGCTATGCAAAATATACTAACTAAAATATATTTTAGACAATTCCTAATTTTAGAAATGAACCAACCGAATTGCCACCTTTGTCTTTCGTGAGTATGTAATGTATGTCAGTGAGACAGTCTGGGCCACAGAACAGAAAAAACGATAGAAGTAGTAAGTAGGCGGGGCCTGCGTAACACCTAGTATGCGGAATACCGCGCACTACAAGCTTCGCTCACTTCCGTCGTGTTTGAAGTTTGTCAGGGTAAACGTAACTCAAAAAAATAATAAAAAAATTAACAAAAGGGGGCATATCATATCCCCGGTAAGTATTACTTTATTGTTTTAAACGGTTTTATTTAAGTTTTGTTTAAAATGAAAAACCGTCAAACAAAAACAGACTGTGAATCATACCGTTTAAGGTCGTGTTTCTCGCTTTCTCTTTCGCTATTCAATTAGGGATGTAACCCTAAAATACTGAAGAATGTGTTATCGAAAACTTCATCGTGTAAATAACTACTACCCCTATTAAAAGGCTTAAATATTCTAGGTCATTGTTTTTTTTTTTGTTTTATTATGTCTCTATTCTAAATGTATTTAAGCCATATGGTGTCCAGTGGTAAGTTAAGATGAAAATAACAGAAGTATTTTGAAGAAATAAACTTCTGGTTTCATTTTTCCCAAGGCACCAAACATTAACAAAAATAGATTGATGCAACTCGGAAACAAAATTGGTTTCTACAAAAACAAGCATAATTTGCTCAGACCACTTTAAGAACCAAGATTTTGTAATTAAAAAAGTGGAAACAAATACATGGCTGACACAGCTATATAGACTCTAAAAATGTTGTTTTTTCAGGTTATTATATTGTTTATATTCATGACGTTTTATTATAATTATTTAAATTCATTTATATTATAATTACGGAAAATCGAAATCTAATGAAACGTATTAAAATTTACAGACACAAAATTTATCAGCAAAACCTTCCTCAACGCTAAAGAAACACAAGCGTGTGATTGTGTTAAAATAAAGAAAAGCTGTTTATTTGGCCCACCACAAATATAACCTGACGTACCCATCGTATTCGTATTTTGATATCCATCAGTAGGTAGGTATAATAATCGATATCGATACATTCGTCTTGTATCCTTTGGCACATCACTAAGGAAGTAGCTATGTTTAGTGGGCAATCAAATAACAGCCATTGCATTATCAATTATATTTCTTGTTAGAGACTAGAACAAAAATCTTTCGCAAAAGCGTCATCTCGTGGTAAGTAGACTTACATTTTAGTACTGTTTAATTTATTGAGTGTTGAACCATGTTCTGATGGTACTAAGGTTTTATATCAATAACATTTGTTTTATGGTTTGGTCCTTTTTAAAGTTCTTTTTCAGCCAAAATATAACTTTTATTTCTAAGTGTGTTTGTTTCTACATGTGTGAGTTTACCTACACAGGTTCTCCTTATAAAAAGTCATCATGCTATTTCTATTGTTCTTTCTGTTCTGTGGTCTGGGCATTGATTCAATGCTTATTATTTACTAGCTGCTTCCCGCGGCATCGCTCGCGTGGTACCTACATAAAGAGTAGCCTATTTCTTTTCCCAATATACAACCTATCTCTTTAACTAATTTGATATAGATTTGTATAGCCGTAAATAGGTAGCAAACAACATATAAACAGAAAGACAGATACACTTTCGAATTTTATATTATATAAAAATGGATTGAATTGGTTCGGTACATGAGACTAGACTATCTTCGTTTTATTATCTTGTGATTTTCGAGTCTTGCGAACTAATTTGTGGCTTTAACTTTGACATAGTTAAAGATTTATATAATTTTCCCTTAAAGTTTCCAACTCACTTTATAACTGAACTTTTCTACATTCACTATTTACTGAGTGCAATTGCTATTTACCCACACAAACCCTTCCAAAGTAGTCCTACATAATCTTATGTACTCTCAATGACTAGCCCAATACAGTTACTTTCTGGTAATTGTGCTATAACTCAGTCCTCTCCCCATTAGGTCGAGACAGCACAATCGCAAGACCTAGGTCACAGCACCACGTAAACAGCCAGCTATCTTTACCTGAGACTTGACTATGGTGTAACAGCAGATCTTACGAAACAGATTTCCTTAGTGATTGAACTGTAATGTTACCAGCTGTGGCTAGGTGTTCAGCTTAATCGAAATCCGATGTTCCGATAACGGGTGGTCGAAATTAACTTGAGCCATTGTGTTCGTATTTATGAGGTGTTTGAAGATTGTAGGCATTGATAATTGGTAGTAAAATCTTTATATTTAATATTAATAATAATACAAAATATTAGTTAAATTCATACAGCACCATCTAGTATCAAATAAAGCTTGTAAGGTGACTACTAGGATGTACTAAATAAAAAACGTTCGTTTGAAAGCACTGTTAAAAATACCGCGATCCCGCAACGTTTGATCAACGTAGTCGTATAATCCAAATAAGAGCTAAATCGTTTCCGTTATAGTGATTAGCGCGAAATATATGTCAAATATAACGTTTTGACTTTTGTTTAGTTTTGGATCAGACGTTCAAAATTACTGCAGTTGGTCTCCAGATAGTTGATTGAATGTAAGTGACTTATATTATGGTTCATTTTCACTTAAAACTGATTATTTACCATGTGTGAGTAACTAGTAAACTCACATATGACACATATATTATAAATATCCTATACATTTTGATAAACACAAATTTTACTCACATATTATTGTTATACACACGGACATATTATTGTTATACATTGTTATCTTTTATTCCTTAGTCTACTAATATTGTAAAGAGAAAATATTAGTTTTTTTGTATGTTCGTATGTTTTTTAATAATGTATAAACTCCAAAAATGAATTTTTACTTGTCTACCACCTACATAAAGCATTATCAGCGAGAAACATGTACAGTATTTATTTATAAATAGAAATCCTTAAAAAAATTGCAATAATGTAACGGAAGGTAACAAAAAATTGCCTATAAACGTAAGTATCTGGCGAGAGCGGTGCAAAAGCTATTGACGATACCCATAAAATAATGGACCTACTAAGTATGGGTATTATAATATGTACACGTTATAGTACTCGAAAATACAAAAAAGTTTAAGAGGCTATATAGGCTATCTACAGTTAAGAATGAACTAGTCGATTGTCTTTCCATACAAACGTCGAAGGATGATCACTCCACCGTCTGATGTTGAACTACCAAAATTAAGAGTGAAATCAAATTGTCTCTGCATAATGTATGCTTGTATCGCAACAGAATCGAAGAAAAATATGACCCTCATGTCATCAAGAGCTGAGGGGGCCCTTATTCAATAGAAAACTATTTAATTTATTAATTGATCAGTGTTTCTATTCTGTTGACATCTATCTTCATTTTAAGTTTTGACCTATTATTAATTATGTGTTTTATTATATCAGAATGATCAGAATCAGTTGACAATTTTAATTTATAAGTTATTTTAAATTGGTATTTATAGTGACATTGTATTAATGATATGTTATAATTTCAATTGATTTGTATGATAAATGAAATATATTCACGTGCCTGTACTCGGGCTAGATATGCAGCTCTACTATTGACAATATGTATATGTATATGTGAATAAACGTACTGAATTACTGAATTACCCTTTAACTCTTTTTACCCTTGATTCAAAAGTCATGATTTTTACGAGGTCGTTTTATGTAAAAATAATAGTCTAATCTGATCCTTATTCGTGCACTTCTATCCTTATCTCGCTATATGCTAGATGAAATAGCATGCATTTTAGCTGCCGTCGCTGACGAGTTAGTGCCGCTGACTAGTGTGTCCTAAAGTACAGATGCGCATCAGGCGCTTGTTGTTTATAGCACGCTTTTTCTATGACAAAACTGCTTGGCACAACCTAGTTATTTCATTTACACAAAGGATACTTTGCCTACTTTAACTCCCAAAATATCTAAAACCATACACATTGCTAACAAAAACAGAATCATCCACATATGTTTTTCATCCTATAAATTTGGAAACAACCCAAAATACTTACGTATTGAAACACGTAACACAAACAAGAATCCGACTCGCTGTTGAACCTTCTACACGTGCACCTGAGGCCAGCTTCGCTGATCGTACTCACCTATCACGCAGCTTGTAACTAGGGCCAAACAATTGGGGTATAGTAGGGCCTTAGGTAAATAAGGCACCAAGGCTTTTCAATAATATACGAAATCCTGTAAATTTGTATATACACATTATTTTCATTATTAATCACTTATTCTCATTATCGTTTTTCAGCTACATTTAGTTCAATACAGCGATATGACCGCACATTGTCTACATGTCCAATGTATTTATGGTGTGCAATAAAGTATTTTCTGATAGATATCTTCTATCTATCTATTCTTATTAATTGACATTAAAATGACAAAGACAGATCATACTTCAGCGTTACGCTAGCTATGTTGATTATAAGATAGAGGATATATCTTTTGTATTCCCCCAACTGGGTCTAACTACTACCCTGCGTAACACCCTCCTATGTGACTCGCATACTGTACTATTTATTATCTTACGAAAATCTGTTGTCGGCGAGCGAGCAGGTGTTTTTTATTTTATTACTCGTTATTTTCAGGCATTTTTACAAAACAGCTTTTTGTTACATTTTATTATAGGTAGGGAGGCACCTACTCATTTTATTGATAAAATAAAACAATGACTTAAATTTTTGGGTAACTTTTAAAAGATTCATTGCAAATTTATTTATTATAAAAAAATAATTAACGAATAAAAATTTATTCGTTAAAAATACTGTCTACTTTTTAACGAAAACAAAACTGACAACAACACCAACAACAAACACTAAATGGAGTTAATAGGTTATTTAAATTAATTAAAATGATGTAATGAAAGATTTACAATATTATGTAGGCTTCTTTTAGGCGTTCATCATTTCTTCCATTACCACTGACATGGAAGGGGCCCATTTCAGCTCATGGATTTTAGTGCGGAAGCACTTAGCCATCTCCAGAACTCGAGCGCAGTGATCTTCTACACCTTCGCTAGCTTTCTCGCATTCATTACTTAAAGTTACTAGTTTCTTGGCCGTGTCTTCGTCTGTAATTAAAAATAATACATAATCATATCAGTAATACGAGTTAAGTTTGGCGCCACAGCAATTTTTGTTAGCATCGGAAATACGAATGCCTGATAATGATATATATCTAGAGTTGGTACAACAATTATGTGATATTGTTTTTGTGCTATCAAAAAATTTAATAAAACCTGCACAACCCAAAGGCCTCAATTTTTTTATTTTTTAAAGACTTTATCTTAAGAACTTGCTTGAAACTAGAAATTCAGAAATTTAAATAATAATTAAAACTGTCAAGTGCCAGTCTAAAAGCATGTCATTTTAATTTTTTGGCGATTTAAATGCAAACCTAGCATTTTTATCATTCTTTTTTAATATTTTTTGCATTAGGTAATTGTCTATATATATATATATATACTTATGAACGCGGTCATTGACTTTATCAAAATATCCATCTTCAAATTGATTTAAAATAGGATGATAAATCTAAAATAATACCTACTGCTAGAAAATGTGACATCTGGGGGTATAAATAACCTTATATACATCCTCATTTTCTGGAACCGCACGTGCTACTACGATTGAAGCTGGCAAGTGACTGACGAGCCGTCACGCACGAGCCGTGGGACTGCTTGTCATTGGTCACACAATCGTACTTATTCGGAAACACGACAGTTGCCGAGGCACCAAGCTTTACTACTGTACACTGTTTAAACAGCCTTTGTACACCATTATGGATAATAAAATAAAAAAAATAACAATTGTGTTAAGAGGTGATCATTCAATATACCTGCTCCGTGCTTCATCGCAAACTCCTGTGCGTTTCCATGGTGCATCTTCATGTCTTCATCCATCAAGTTCAGCTTCTTCGCCATGCAGATCAGCATGCAGCCTAGGTCGCGGTTCACCAGCTCGTACTCTTCGCGCCAGAAGTTAAAGAAGTCTTGCATTATGTGATCTCCTGTGCTTAACTACAAACATACAATTACAGAAATTAAAACACAGTCCAAAAATCGTACGTAATTATTTAGGTAGGTATAGTTACAAAAGTTGAAAACGTTGTTTTATGAGTAGTCTGCATTACGGATTATTTAAATACAAGCAATAACTAGATTTATTAATAACCATACCTCCTGCTTACACCCTTCCAAAGCAGCTCCAAAGCCCTTCGAGAGATTCATCACAATCTCTTGAGAGGACCATGCCCTCTGCACCCCCCACAGGCAGACCACCAAGCACCATGTGAACCTCGCCATCATTGAGTTTTAGCAATGACAACCAACTCATTGGCTTTTATACAACTCCCGTTTTAATTGTTAGCGTTAATTACACCTTTGTAATGCTTAATTAATAGTGAGGGTCATATTGTTCTGTCATTGGTAAAGGTATTATTAATGTCAAGCTAGTTTAAACTGTTGCTTTGGTCGTATTGATCTGTTCTAGTTTTAAGAGTACGAGAGCTAATAAACTAAATATAAAAAAGGTTTTATGTATCGAAGTCAAACATAATCTTTGTGTTTAGAACTAAAAATAATTACTTATAAAAAACTAAAAAGAAAACCGATTTCATTGAATGAAATTTGAGCCTATAAAAATACAACTCAATTGAGTACCTCCTCTTTCTTATAAGTCTGTTACTATATACTTGGATTTCTCGTTTATTTTTCGAGCTATTTGATTTAAAAACCAAACTACTAAACCGATTTTGATGAAATTTATACCAATGGAACCAATCGGACCAAAAGTATATGCTTTCACATGAAAAAAGAACATATCAAATCAGTTCATAAACGACGGAGTTATAAGGTAACAAACAACAAACAAAAAAAACTAATAAAGAATCTCCTCCTTTTTTTGAGTTGGTTAAAAAACGGTCAAGAGTTATAATCTGGCCTGAGTGGGTACCGTACCCGTACTTATTTTTCTCAGGATTGTTGGTCTGTTTTCATGATTTGTTCCACATTCGCCCCGCAGTTTGGCCCCACTTGTAAAATTCCAGATTCCCCCCACATTATATTCCTTGTTCGCCCCGAATATATTGTTTTCTTTATTTTAATAATATTTTTCCACGTTTGCCCCATTTTGTGTTCCTGTTTCGCCTCGCTTGTTTTTGTAATACATTTTAGTACAGTCAGAATATCAAATTCTTGAAGCATTGCATTGCAAGCGAGACCTTGCTTCTTGTCAAATTTCAGTCTCAGGTCAACGGAAAATCGTATGGAGTTTTTTTTTTACTGACGAATTCGAAATACGCGGCATAAATAACCGTATATAGGACGTTTTTTTTACGGCGTTGAAACTAGACTTTTTACAGTTTTATTACAGTTAGGGATTGCAGATTGATGTATTCGATATTAACTTTCACTCGATAACTCAACGCCTGAAATAATTCTGGCGACAAAGTTTACAGGCCTCCGTCGATGTCATAATAACAAAATTTAAAAAAAACGAAACATTTGAAGTGTAAACGAAAATAATACCTTAACATTTAACGATTAGAATTCATAATTAATATCCCTCTATGCTATAATCACTTAATTAGCGTAGCGTTTAAATCTACTTTATCCTCGTCATTCGAATAAAGACGGTAATAGATTTGAACAACTCATTAGTTAGTTTTGTAAACTCATTGTTTGATTATAAGATAGGCCTTTAGTAGATAAAGGACAGACGTTGTCTTGTCTTAACTATGAATATTGAATTAGAATTGGTATAATCTATAACTGTCAAACGACTGACAGTTATGTCAAACGCCATAAGGTAACATTACAAAAGTTTATAATGTCAAACGCGCTAAGGTAAGGTTACATTAGAAAAATAATAATAAAAATGCCGGATATTTCACAGCATCACCTGGCCCCAAAGTAGGCTGAGCTTGTGTTATGGGTACCACATGACTGATATGATATACTACTTATATACTTTTTTTTGTATGTACAAACATATTATACATAGAAACACCTACACAAATACATGCAGATCATACAAACATTTGTCCCGCGGCAGGAATCGAAACCGCAACCTTTTGCATCTCAGCCGGACCTTAGCCCACTGCGCCACAGAGGTCGTCTAATAAGATAGGCCTTTAGCAGTTAATGGATATTTATCGCATACTAGCTGACACGACAGAGATTGTCCTGTCTTAACTATGAATATTTAATTCGAATTGTTATAATCTATAACTGTCAAACGACTGACAGTTATGTCAAGCGCCATAATGTTACAATACAAAAGTTTATATTGTCAAAAGCGCTAAGGTTACACTAGAATATCGTCGTTAAGGTTTTTATATTTTCTAATTTTCCACGCAACTTTTTTATTTTTTTTCTCGTGACAATACAACACAACAAAAAAAATATTAGCGAAATCGGTCTAGCTGTTCCCGCGTGATGCCGTGACCAGGGGAAATAGGGATTCATTTTTATATATACTAGCTTCTGCCCGTGGCTTCTCACGCATAGTACATACATATAAAAAGTAGTCTATGTTCGTTCCTAAAGCATGCGCCACACGGTTTGAAACCACAGTTTCTACCAAGGTGATCTTGGTAGAACGCATCTATCTACATCTATCTACGGTTTAAAACAAACCCTAAACTTCAGTGTGTTTAAAACGCTCGTGCTGAATAGACATGTGCAGAATGCTTGTAATGCACTATTACAATGAAAAAGACGCCATGGCTCCTTATTTATCAAAATTTCTAAGGTTTGGAGTTTGTATTGCACTTTTGAAGAAAAAAAAAACCATTTTTTTTTGGGTGGAGTCTTTGTACTCCTTACAAGTTAAGTCCCAGGGACAGGGTAGGTATCTAAATAACTTGATGTATTCAGTGATAATCTCACGTTCTTTCTCCATAATTCGGTGCGTGCGCACAATACGTCCGCGCGCGTTGCGTGAAGTGGTGTGATTGTGGTACGCGTGGTTTTAAACAAGCGGCTAGTCGGTTTGAAATAACTTTTAAACCACCGCTTCTGCCAGTTGCCGTGCACGGCTGTCTACCAAGGGGGCGTTTAAAGGTCATGCGAAATTTGGTATGATACTACCATCTACACGGTTTAAAACATCTGTTTTAAACCATCGTTTCAAACAGTAGCACATGCTTTAGATACAATTTATTTCCATACCAAATTTGAGTTATGCAAAAAAAAATTCTGTTGATCCGATCGCTACCACTTCACAGGACAACGCGCTAGGTCAATCTGATGTTCTGATGTTCTAAATATGTCATCGAAATCGCTCCAGCCGTTTCGGAGTCTACATACTTCTAGCAATTTAAAAGCAAACTTTGCTGCACATTTCTTCAATGAAAATGATTGAATTCATAAGATTTGTAGAACATTTGTTGTTCTCCCAAGTGTCGAGAAATGTCTCCCCTCAGGATAACATACTAGTTCCAGGACACCCTGTATAGGGAACATACATACACACATCGCATTTTATAACAAAGATAGATAGATAAATTAACTTTTAATTTCAGAAATAATTACAGAAACATAATAACATACAATAATATAAAATACATGTGAAATAGTTGAGTTATCTAAGGACCGTTAAAACTATGTATAGAAAGCCCAACTGATCCAAAGGGCAGCGTTCCCAAGACACAGGCTACGATGCCATTTGAATGCCGCTGGGCCAGGTAGAAGCCAGCTCTTGGGTCACGCAATGTTTTAACAGATGCCGTGAAATAATTTTGAAGTAATAAAGAAAGTGCTTATCTATATATTAATACGTGAAGCAAAAACTTTGTACTCCTTTTTACGAAAATTGCGCGAACGGATGAGTATGAAGTTTCGCACACTTATAGTTTATATAGAGAAGGAGTGCAGAATTTTAATATTTTGTTTTAAGTATGCATAAAAAGTACATTATTTATTAATTAATTATGGTCGAACTTCGACCAGTGGGCGACTACTGGTGATTATAAATGAGAGAAGCCAAGGGCCAAAGCTACTAAGAAGATTATCACAGCTGTTTAATTATAACCTTAAGTTCATGTTTGACAGCGATCACTTTGTTTTGACAAGCTAGATGAGAAAATTAGTGTTGTCAAACATGTCATGGATGACCATGACTTTGTATCTACTTAAGTCTATATAAGACTAATTTGGATTCTTCGTTTGTCATTCCATTAAGTAACATAGCACTTCTAAATTAATATTTTTCTCGTTTTATTGCAAGTTTTATTCAGTAATCTTTGTGGTATTTTAATGAATAAATTGTGACTTCATATGACAAGGTATGGACAATTGAATTATAAGTGTATTATGGTGCAAAAATACCGAATAGATAGCTCAAGTGTTTCACATGTACTTTATATTATTTTTGTAGCATTACTGTAATTATTTCTGTAAATTCGCTTACTGTTTACTTGGATGATATATTTTTTCCAGCTATTTTCATTTAAAATCCTAACTACAGAACCGGGTAAAGCCACAGACAGCTAGTTAGTCAGTTATTATTTATACAGCTTCAAAATATATTCTTTGTTTTTTTTTAATGTGTAAAACTTTTCAAATTCCGTCAATTTTTTTAAATATAATATAGTTATTAGTGTAAAATAATGTTCTCAGTAAGACGTAAAAGACGACAAAGAATTTTCTATTACTTTTCTTATAAATAAAACGTCAGAAAAATACAATAAAAATTACATTAAAACCACACGAAGTTCAACCTTATTCTCATAGGCATAGAATCAGGCATGTGATTTTTCTAAGTTGTATCCCAGTCTCCATTAGTCCTAACCTAAAGCCGTAATTATTTTTAATTCGTGGTAATAGACTACCCTACTCATAATGAAGCCTCATAAAGCATGGATCAACTTGTTAAGCGATAATAGCCCATATTACGTTTAATTAAGCTCATCGGAGCGACACGACAATGTGTTTAGCAGCATTAGTCGGATAATGCATGTAACTCTTTGGCGGAGTGCGTTCCCATTGACACACTACGACAATTCCGTGGACATGATAATGGTAGATTTGAACACGATTTTTTGTTGTAGAATATTGTAGGTTATCCCTACTAATATTATAAATGCGAAAGTAACTCTGTCTGTCTGTCTGTCACGTTTTCACGCAAAAACCGCTGAACCGATTTTAATGAATTTTGGTGTAGAGATAGATGGGACTGAAGAAGGACATAGGCTACTTTTTTGTAGGTACCACGCGTGCGAAGTCGCGGGCAGCAGGTAGTTTTGAATATATAGAGTAAGCTGATTAACATTTTAATAAAAGTTATATTTTTTCATTGAGTAATTAACTGTAATCCAATATTCATAATTATTAGGTTCACTTTAGTTGGAGATGTCATTTTGCTTGCGGATTTTCAAAAAATTAATATGTCAGTAGTCGTAAATAAATAAATAAAATAAATATTGCTGGTCAATGCACACAACACCATCGTGCTCCAAACTAAGCATAGCTTGTATTATGGTGACTAGTTGACTGATAGAATACTTATATATTTTAAAATACTTATGATACTTTATAACATCCAAACACAGAACAAAGAATAAATGTTTGTGTTTGAGCTGACAGGCCAGTCATACTACAGCTGTTTTAAAAAATGGCTTCGGAGATAGGACGTTCAATTTGTTGTATACCTTATGCATGTATTAACATTCTAATAAGTGTAGTAAGAATAATACATGTATAAGGAACATCTATGAAGAAGGCTAGTTACAAATCCACACTGATAGATGTTAAAAAAAAAATGCTAATAAAATATACAGTCCTAGTGGAAACCTTAAGCCATACTTAATGATAACTAAATACACACATCAAAAAAGTCTACGCAACACACAACTTTTTTAGTATTTAACAAACTTTCATTGATTTTTTTGGATTTTTTTCAGTTAACTATGTTTTTTTAATTTAAAAAGAAAATGAATAATTAAAAAAAAATCTATAAAATTAAAAATGTTTAAAATTTATAGGTGTTGTTTAGATTTTTGTGATGTCTGTAGAAATAGACAAGAACTAAAAAAAAACAAATTAAATACCTACTATAAAAATAATTTGTCACTCAATTAGTTTACTTTCTAAACCTTCGTAATTTTGATATCACGGATTTTTCTCACGTATTATTTTGCCGATAATACGTGAGAAAAATCCGATGCCGATTCATCTAGCTAGAGAATCTTCATAAGGGTGAGTTTTTACAAATATAATACGTAAAACCCGTGAAATAAAAATGTTTGAATCGTATGTATTCAATATATAAATATCTGCGTTTGCTAAGGTGTTAAATAAGGCGCTTACTCGGATAATGAAACGTATGAGTTACCCGTATCGTAGGACAGTGGATACAAACAAAACATGCACCAAGCCGCACAAATCCCGCGTCACAACGGATTATTCTCCATTAGCCGGCACTGTCTGAGGGACATTTATCACAGCGGTAAGACCGCCATTGACTTATCTACCAGGAAAAAATAAATAAATCCAATATGCGTGTGAAACTTTCTCTACAGTTTGCAAAACATTGCCCTTTACCCCTTACTATTGCGTTTAAATTTTACTTTATAATATTAAACGTAAATTTCCTATTTACATATAAGAAATTTACGTTTATTTACCTATTTACATGAAAGAAATTTACGTTTAATGTGTGATTTTGACCCAGGGGACGATTGTTCTTGGCCAGTCACCGTAATCATTTAATAAACTCTAAACGTCAAAGTAGGTTCATGTGTTGGGGCCTTCGGTACACAACTACTTACCAGAGACTATCAGGAGTTTACAGTCAACGAAACCTTTCAAACACAAACTGAAAGAGTTCAAAGAAATCTTATTATAAAATCGTTTTAAGTTTATAAATGATTAATTATGTTACTAATTTATATGAAACCCTGTATCTATATGAAAATTTCGCGGCTCTGTCCGCGAGTGTGAAATTTCGCACACGTATGTATAGAATATAGAGAAGGAGTCCAGAATGTTGTTTTTTTTTCAAGTAAGGATAAAACATACATTAATTTTTAATTAATTATGGTCGAATTTTGACCAGTGGGCGACCACTAGTTTTTAGAATTATGTATTATTTATAAGAATTGTGGAACTGACTTGTAACTATTTTATTATTAATGAATAAACTCAAACGTGCTTTCGAGCTGCGAGAGCCCGTTAAGCTGTCGATTACCTATTATTTCACGTTGAGGGTCAGTTGAGGATCCTTAAATTTATGCACGTTGATGTGTACACGTAGGTACATTGTGTGTGATACATTGCCCATTTACTTGGCCAACGGCCAATAGACTATTTGTGGATTTAGAATTCCCAATCCATGGGACGAAGCATTTTGGAATTGGAATTTGTGGCGCCGTAAAGCGTTTTCTACACTATCGACATGTCACACTGATTTATTTTATTACCCTTGTGTACACACCTTAATTGTACATTTTCGTGTCGCATGTGTGCACTATTTTTTACTAGTACTTTTACGCTTAGATCCAAAGATGATAACTGACGTAGGTACTTACATTACGTATCAGAATTTCAACATTCGGAAGCGTAAAGCGTCTCTAATTTTTAAGCCTAGCACCCATTACGGATTAATCCGCACGGTTTAAACTGCGCTATTTTAGTTAATTTAGACGTATTTTATTTTCAAAGCAGTTTTTTGTGCTAGTGCGAGTGTCTGATTTTATGTTCCACAGAATAGCACAAAAATAACCCCGCGGTATAATCCCCAGTCCGCACTTGGTTTTAGTATTATATTAGTGGTAATATTGTTTATTCGCCGGATTAGCTAAAATTTCACGAAATACGAAATAATATATTTTGTTTTAACCATTAAATCATTGTCAAATAACAGTTTTCAATAAGTTAAAATTGAGGTTTTGTTCTTTTACCTTCAGCGTGTTGGCCACTTCTCATAATCTTCATGTCTATTATAGCTGTATCAGTAGGTTTAAGCGGTGCGCTTATAAAGTCTTACACGATACTAATAATGTATAATTTCCATAGTTGGTTCTTAGTTTAGTTTATATATAACTTTTATACAGGCATCACTGTAATTTTGTAATATTCACATACATATTTGATTACAAATTTCGAATAAAAACAAATTTTTGTTAATTAATAAGATTGTAATCCGTTTTGTGAATTTAATAAATAAATAAATTACTGAATAAATTTTCCAGGAATTTAATAACTGCAGCATTATTCAGCAGCAATTTACATGATAACTAAAATGACCTTAAACACGTCAATTGGTACAATTAAATAAGGACATTTAAATGATACCTACTCTAATTTAGACTTAGGTGCAAAGAAAATAAGATCGTTCCAATTTTACGTTATTTTAGTTAGTCCTATCAAATAAAAAAATCACGACCTCTACTAACCTGTTAGTAAGTCTTTGCGCTAGCGAGTTTGACATAAGTACTAAGATCCAAAGATGAATAAGCTTCAAAAGTTAATATTTGTCCAATTCAGTGCATTTTGACATAAGAAAGCGTTAATTAGAGTAAACTTAAGTCTCTGAACCTTAGCCCAAGTAATTATCTTATATATGGTGAAAACATTTTAAAGATGGACAAATATTTAGTACTATTCTGCCATACTATTTAGTACTATTTCGTCAATTCAGATTGGCGGAATAGTGCCAAATATTTGTCCATCTATTTAATGTTTTATAATGGATATCCGCAAAGTCACGCCTGAATCAATTATCTATTTTATATGGTCTATATATACATAGCTTAACCTATAACTTAATGCCATCTGTTTGTTGCAGGTAATGTGAAAAGAGCAACTTCGTAGATCACCATAAAGACTTTTATGTCGTAATACGTAAGTCTATTATTGATAAACAGACTTCAAAATCTACGACTACTTGTATTTATGTTAATATACCGCCAACATCATGACTGTTTCATCACCAACTTTTAAAACTGCGACCGCGCCATCTGATGCACGTACCTAAGTGCTCAAGAGGTCACATGTAATCGACTAACGATATATCGAGACAATAATCGTGCAATACCTACTCTTAGGCGCTGCGCAAACATAGTCACTTTTTGTTGCCGACACGGCACACCATCACAGGGAACTGTAGTTGCTGTGTCTTGTGGCGGTGATCGGACACAGTCGCCCGTTGCTACTACTGGCCACTGGTACAATTCGTTGCTTGTTTTCCGTCAGTCTCACGATGGACGTCGATGAAGAAACTCAGTACAATTGTAAGGAAATTTGTATATTGTGTTTTCAACTGACGACTTTTAGTTTCCAGTTACCGACACTGAACACTTTTCGATCGTCAATGAGTAACTGTTAAGTGGGAGCAACTGGACACAAAAAAATTTAACGTATGCGCAGGGAGTGGATGGTTTTATACTGGTTCTATAGAAATCAAATATTCATCAGTAGCTTGTATCTGCCACAAAACACAAAAGAGTCCACGTTTGCGCCCTGCCTTAGCTGCATCGTTTTTTTTTAGCCACGAGCACTTCTTTTATAGCCAAACTCAAATTTAATGCAAAAAAATATATACAATGCTGACAGAACCACCTAGGCCCAATCTAAGCATAGCTTGTGTTCAGACGTCTCATAGAATGCTTAAATACTTGTTGTGGCAGGATACACATATATGATACTTTATAACACCCAGACAGAAGAGACACCTATTTTCATCATCACACAAATGTTTCTTGTTCACTATTTTTCCTGTTGTTGAACTAAGGCATGTTTCTTTACGGTATTTAGGTATAGGTTTATATTGGTATATATTCGTTTATTTAATATTACTTATTTATTTTTGTAATATTAGGTTTTGATGTATTTAACTTTTTGTTATCCTGTAAATATGTATGTACATATTATTTTTATCATAAATCACTTATATTATATCACCTTTTATTCAGCTATATTGATTTCTATCCATCCCAGGGTTGTCTGGCAGAGATTGCTATCTAGCGATAACCGCCGCCCATTGTAACACCATGTAGGCAAACATTGTTTCTTATAACAGTCCAATGTATTTGTGGAGTAATTATTTTCTATTCTATTCTATACTGAGAGGGAATCGAATCTTAACCTACAGCGCAAAAGGTATAGTTAACACCAACTGAGCTGACCGGCCAGTCACGTCAATAACGAATGCAACAACAAACCTTTACACAAAGATCTGGTTTGAAATCTCTTCATTCCAATTTGCTAAAGAAACCTACAATTCCGTCCGAACCCTAATAACACTAATCCGTAGATCTCGGGCCGTTTGGACCCAGCCGGTCAAAATGACCCCCACGGCCGAGATGGCCCGCGGCCAGAGGGTCACAAACGTCCGGCAGATAAGCGTCTTGAGACGCTGTTTACGACAATTGTTTAGAATTTTGTAGAGTTAGGAAATGGCTAGAAGTGTCCCGTAAGACATTAAAGATGCATCTCAAAGCCATCAAAAGAAAATTTTGTAAGTTGAAAAGGTTTCGGTAACAACTAATTCGTATTTCTTTTGAGATCCATTTGGTACTATTTGGTAAACATGAGACTCACTTTTATTTCATAAAAGAAATAATTTGAATTCATGCTATGCTATTTTATATTATCTTTGATTTTCTCATTTATTTTCTACAACTTTTCTACTGTTCTACACTCCGTAGCATTAGTCCATCGCGTAGCATAACTATACCGCGTAGCACTAGCACTTTATGTAACATAACTACACCGCGTATCACTAATACATTACAAAGTATAACTACACAGTGTAACACTAGTACATTACGTAGCGTAACTACGTCACATAACACTAATATACCGCGTAGCAGTAGTACTTTATGTAGCATAACTACGCCGCGTAGCACTAGTACATTACAATGTATAACTACGCAATAGCGTAAGTACGTAACTCATAGCGTAATAACTACGCCTCGTAGCACTAGTACATCACGTAGCAAAACTACACCGCGTAGCACAAGCACATTATGTAGTACTGCTACGACTATGCTTCGACTCTTCCATTATTATCTGTTCTTTATTCTACTGTACAACCCTGCGACAAATCAGTAGCATCACTCAGCGCGCGATAACGCTCAACTGTCGTTCGGATCGGAGTGGGGATCCCGGGTTTAGTCGAATGGCAAGATTACAGCATTACCTACAAGTTACAACACAGGTGTCATTTTAGATTGAACTGTTCTGATTATTTCCAAATTTTTAACCTGTTTCCAAAAAGACAGAGGTTCTCAATTCGGCTGAAATATTATTATTTTCTATATGCGTTCCCTATGGTATTCAAAACCTTTAAGATTCTTCAGAAGGTTTTTCAGTCCTTCAGAACCTTTAAGGTTCCTCTGAAGTTCATAAGGAACATATATAGTTTCGGTATGTCCGTCTGTCTGTCTGTTTGCCTGTCCGCCCCAAGTCTTGCTCTTGCAGACATTTTGCACGTTATTACGTATTAGTGACCCCTGCAAAGTTATGAAATAAATACTAAAAACGGGTTTTAGGGATACCTCCCTTAAATATTTTACAACCCCATCGTGTGGAATATAAGGTGCGTTGGGGTAATACCGGATGGATTTTTGACCAGTTGAAAGCATCCGGCAAAAAAACAGATTTTCTTCAGATCTGAATACGACAGATTACTGAAATATGTCGCAAAATATTAGTGGATAAACGTAGCTTAGCACTGAATTCAGTTTCTTTTTTATAAACTCAACTGTTTCTGCTTTATACGTTTGCAAAGACAAAACATAAATTTTTATGAGCATGATGAAACATTTGCCGTCAAGGGGTAAGCCCGGACTTCAATTAATAGTCGCTTCTAGTGCTTGGAGAACAAAGTCCATAAAAGGAATACATCCGATCTTTCCCATTCTATAATATCTTTAAAAATGATATTCAAATTCTTAGGAACATAATTATTCCAATCGATTTTAATTTTTTTGTGTAAAAGGCATACGATCTTACCCCTGAGACCCTGATGCAAAAACTTGGTGATTTTGTGTTTCTCAAACTTTGTCATGTCATTTCACAAGAAGGAATAACCTATGCGCGGGAAACATCGGATGGATTTGCTTTTTCACTAAACAAGTTAAGAAGGATTTAGGAACAGACAGACAACTGTAAATTTCATGAAACAATAAGTCTTTGTAATGTAATAAAAATAAAGTTTTTTAAATTTATTATACCTTTTTAACCTAGTTCACTAATAAATACCTACTTTACTTACTTCTGTTAGTAATCAACGTACAATAAACCTTTAGGTGTACAAACTAATACCTTATGAAACTTCTTACTAAAAGATCTATAAAAAATATTAAAAAAAAAACAAATAAAAAATTCAAAATCCGAAGAACGTTCATGACAAAATTAAATAAAAGTTTGATAACCACTTCCATTTTTTTTTTAAACGGTTAAGTTCGTATAAATCTATCCGATCTTCACCTGCAAGGGGGAACACCGGATCTGGGCCTAAAGCGACCCTAGGCCTGTTTGAGTCAGTTCCATCCAACTATCACACCATAAAACTTTGTATTCAGACAAAATAGTAATTAAACATGCTATATTCTCGTTAAAAAACAAAAATTAAAAGTAAAAGCGGAAAGACCGGAGAGACCAAAATATACAAAAAAAAAACATTTATTTCTAATGGCGCGTAGCACATGTCTGCCGGAGCCATTGAAAGAAACCAAAGGTAAGGTTGTTCAAGGTATCAAAGTAAGAATATTTATCAATTACATCATCAAAAAGACGCCAGAAATTTAGTTGGAAGCAAATATTTCAATCAAAAATATCTCTAAGAACGTCTAACCAATCTTACTCAACCATTAAATACTTATTCAGACACGACGTTAATTAAAATCCACATAAGGTGTTTAAAAACCTTGCCTCTTGAAAAGCTATAAATCTGGCAGCGCCGGCAGGGGGCAGCACTCGACGAGTCGTGTGTCAGCTGTCAGACTGATTTATTTACTGAAAATATCGGCTTTTGCAGAGCGTTCTCGATATCGTTTTGCTTGATAACCTTTTTATCCACGTAAATATCAAAACTTATGTTATCTAGAATAACATTAGGTATTTCTAATCAGTGTAGGATTATTTAATATTATCTACGATATAATATGATATAATGTCAGCAATACCTCTTAATAGGTGCATGTTATATAGTTTTGCTATTTATCTTGTACATTGTATTTGTACCTAGCTGTAAGTTTTCGCAAAATTCAAAATTAATATATAAATAAATATGATGGCCCTGTTACGACGTAAACATTGCTCTCTTATTTATAAATGTTTCTCGAGTTATTTCAAGTTTTATTTGTAATTTTGGTGATTTTATCAAAATAAAGCTAAAGTTATTGAATTGGAGTTAAAGTATTGGGTTTCTTTGTTATTCGAGCAAAAATAATGTATTTGTACACCATTCCTACTATAATATTATAAATGCGCAAGTAACTCCGTCTGACAGACAGACGTCTGTCACGTTTTCACGCCTAAACCGCTGAACCGATTTTGATGAATTTTGGTATAGAGATAGATGGGACCTTGGAGAAGGACATAGACTACTTTTTATGTAGGTACCACGCGCGCGAAGCCGCGGGCAGCACCTAGTTTTATATAAAAATATAACATAACAAACGACGATCGAAAACACACGACTATGTGACTTCATACTTAAAATCGAATTAATTGACATTAGCTAAATTGTCCTTATTGTAACACATAGAAGAATAATAATCAGTGTGGTGATAGGAATAAGTGCGCCTCATGGGCTCCTTTCATGTACCTTGCACATTTCTTAGTACTTTTTAGTTTTTCCAAACCGGTTTTCTCACGATGTTTTTCTTCAGCGTTTCCAAGTACCTAGTTGTATAGCATGTACAGGTTGATATAGACGTCCGTTGGTGCACGACCGGATTCGTACCCACGACATTAAAATGAATACGGTATTACGAGGAATACAGAGCCACGACTAGACCATCAGCAAAACACAAAACTAGGTCAACAAAAAAATTAAATGAAATAAATAAATATTGGTGAACAATGCACTCAACGCCATTTAGCTCTAAACCAAGCATAGCTTGTATTATGGTGACCAGATGACTGATAGAATACTTCTATTTTTTAAATATATAATTATGATATTTTATAACACCCAGACACAGAACAAACACCTGTGTTCATCACACAAGTATTTATCCTGGGAGGGAATCAAACCCCCAACCTACAGCGCAGAAGGCAGAGCTACCTACCAACTAACAGACCCAGCCACGCGTTGCTGTGGCTCAGTAATTCTCAGTAACCAATATATCGCTTACCCAACCTAGATAGCAAGGATATTGAAGTTAACTTACACTGCCATCTGTTACAAACTTATGGAACTTATTGTAAGAAATCATTTAATTTGCAGTAAAAGTAAACCTTTTTTTGTTAGGTACTATAAATTTGTAACTCATATCACATAGGACTAAAAAAAATGTTTTTGAGATTTCAAACATAAAACAGCGTTCGGTGCTTTAATAGTTTATAATGTTATAATTGGACTCAATCAAATCAAATCAAATCAAAAGATACTTTATTCAATATAACCCCAAGGATCACTTTGAAATGTCTTACGTACTAGGTGAATTTAGGTGCCAATTCCTCCTAACCCAAGCCCGAGAAGAACCGGCAAGAAACTCGACCTAGTCCTAGCGCTTTTTTGCTTGATCCATCTTATAACTACCTTAACTACGAAAAACTGTACAAGAGAGTTTATACATTTCAAATGTGTCGGTTAACTGACTGAGAGCAGAGCGACATGAGGCCATGCATTCTTATCAATAATATAGTCATTAATAGTATAATACGCTTTCTTTAAAAGGGTAGTCTCTATAGGTATGCTTTACTAGTAGTAATAGTAAACGGTTGAAAAAGAACCATGGTGCTGAAAAAATTTGGTAATTACGTAAGTCCGGCACTTCGCACTTGATCGATTTAAGTATTTTATATGTACCATGCAGGCAAAACCTCTAATGTCTAGTGTAAAATAAAATGCTTCTAGAAACAACGCGACGTGTAGCGTCATCTATGTTTTGTTGTTTGTTTCATTAGCATAGCTTCGATTACCCGCCACTAGATGTCGCTTACAGGGAACAAGTCTACGTCGATATCTTTTACAAAAAAACCTACCTTAGTAATTATTAGGTATAAGTTAAGTTGAGTTTTGCTTGCTTTGCAGTTATTCGATATATAAAATCAAAGTAAGCTCGACGACGTCGTCGAAAAAATATGCTTCAGTCATTTTTTTAGGTTTGACCATAGACAAGGAAAACAGAGCGCTACTTATAGAACTGCCCCAGAAGAAAACAAAAGATTAACGTGTGTGTCTGTGTGTCTGTCTGTGACGTCGTAGCTTCTATACGGATCAACCAATTTTGATTTAGTTTTTTTGTTCAAAAGGTGCCTTAATCGAGAGAGTGTTCTTAGCATATAAGTAATAAGAAAATCTGTTATTTGAAGATCACAAGTTATATATTAGTTGATGAAGGGATGTGAGCAAGTTCCACAGATCTCTGTGTTTGACGACCTTTGTGGCGCAGTGGGCTATGATCCAGCTGAGACGCAGAAGGTTGCGGGTTCGATTCCCGCCGCGAGACAAATGTTTGTATGATGTGCAAGTATTTGTCTCGGGTTTGAGTGTTTCTATGTATAATCTTTACAAAAAAAAGTATATAAGTAGTATATCAGTCATGTGGTACCCATAACACTAGCTCTGCTTACTTTGGAGCCAGATGATGCTGTGTGAAATGTCCGGGATTATTTATTTATCTAATCTATTAAAAATTTGGTGTCCTGTTACTTCAGGAGTAACAAGACAGGGTTTTGCAAGAGCTAGGTAACCTTGACGTGATGCTGCAGTTGAACTCCTCACTAACTTACGAGGTATCGTGTTTAAAGTCAATAGTATGGTATGGGCACAAGCACTTTTGGATGTAGGTATGTGTATCCCACTTAAGATTCTTGCTGAAGACTCAAGTTCGACCACTTAAAAGCGAAACATTAATATAAATTTCTGAGCGATCCGTCCGATCCGTCTTAGCACGTGCACGGGTTACATTATTTCAATTTTCGTATGTAGGGATCTTAATATTTTTTTTAATCAAAAAAGTCCGTCTCTGTCTCTCCTGAAAACTACAATCTAGGTCTCTTCAAGTTTCGAGTAAATAGGTTTCTTCTAGACCTGCGTGCCCCATCTTCGGCCACATCGTCGATTAATATCAGGCGAGATCGTGGTCAAACGTAGGTTTATTGATGATATAAAAAAAAGGCTGTATAATCGAAATAATTTTTAAAACCATCTTAGTAGTTTTTGAGTTTATCCATTTTAACAATCTTTTATTTTTAACCCACTTAAAAAAAGTGGAGGTTAAATGAAAAACTCAAATCGTTGGAATATTTTTTTTATACTTTCATCTCTATTTTTATGTATTTTCACTGAATAAATTTAAAAAATTAACAAAAATCTGAAAAAAATACCTATAATACCTACCTACATCGTTGATATTTTTTATATACCTACATGAAGTCGGTTCTCTATTTAGTTTTTAAAACGTAATTATATTATTAAATATTAGTTTAAATAACTTGTTAGTTCTTGATAAATTTAGTCTCACGTAGCTCATTTGAAACTATTGTTTGTAAACAAAATGGATTCTCAAACAACGAACAACAAACATAGTTTCGGCACGCAAAAAATAAACAAAACAGTTTAACAAAAGTAGTGAATACTACAAAATATTGAACATTCTGCGACTGTTTCTCCTAGTTCCATTTCATGAAATCTAAATGACAAAATACCTATGTATTTTGTGTTATATTTATATGTTTTATTATGTTATTCAAATAGGTTAATCGAAAAGTTCTCTATGTTTCTCTATTTTTTATTCTAGGACATACTTAAGTCCCAAAAAAAAAAATTTTTGACTAAGTAATAATATAAAGGTTATCCGTAAATACCTGCTTCATCATCATCATCATGTGCATCCTGTGCATCCTGCCACTCACTGCTAAACTAAAACTCATTTCATGAACTAAGCAATGACAAAAATCATATGCTTAATTTTCTATCTGAGTTTGAAATCTGTGAAAATATGCATTTATCCCCATAGGTTCTCTCTGGTCAGTTAAATTTCCAGAATGTCCTGGATCGCCATCTTTATTGATAAATATTTCGTTGAGCTCACCACTACAGGAAATCTGATTATAAACTGCCATTATAATGCAACCTTATTTTGATCAAACTCCGGCACACACAAGTGATTTCGGTTTCCAAATTCAAAGTTTCAACTATGTATTAGGTATCTACGGATGTAAAAATCTTGATACTTGCAAATATGGTTTCCTGTATGTAACAATGTATGTAGGTACCTACACCGTAGTACACCGTCATCCAAAGGGGTCGACACTACAGGTATAAACATTGATTAGCTTATTGAGTAAATAGGTAGGTAGGTAGGTAGGTATATCATCTTTATAATTGACTCATCGAAATTATTCGTTTCTTCGATGTAGGTTAAGTGTTGACTTAGGTACTTTTATTATCGGTACCTATATGTTTGTATTTGTACTACTTATAGGTAGTACTACAACCGACTTAGTTTCAGTACATATCTAGGTACCTACCTACATATGTGCCATCCTACCTACGCGTAGATAGGTACCTATTTATAAATATATCGGTAGAAAAAATTAGGGTAGGTAGGTCCCTATTCCCTTACATTTTTTTCTACCGATATATTTATAAACTAAGTCGGTTACTACTAACCTACCTAACCCACTGAGTCGTTTGTCAACTTGCACCGAAAAACTCGTACCACGTGGTACCAGTTGACGAATTACAAAAATATTATTATATATATTATTTTCGTTGTGCAACTCGTACCATTTTTATTAAGTACAGTCAGACAAATATGGTAGTAAAATAAATGTATAAAACGCCAGATATATTATCTGGCGGTTTTGATCAGACTTAATTTTACTACTTAAACTATCAATACCATAACATAATATAATGACATGCAATAATTGATCTATCCTAATAAGGTAAGATTCATAATTGCATGTCATATAAGCCAATAACAATAAAATTAATCTTATCTCACTAATAAGATTGGTATACATAAAATACATGAATTATCCTTAACTATCAACGATTCCACGCATACGAGTATGTAAGTCAACAGAAATTACTCCATTTGTAATATCTGAGTGTACGCCTTCTAAATATTCATAAATTTCCATTGTTTTTTTTTTTCTGATCTGATTTTTTTTGATCGTGGTACTAGTTTTTCGGTGCGAGTTGACGAACGACTTACCAACTTAAGTGCCTTATTATTTTTTTGTTGGACTTTTTTGTTATTTTGAAAACATGCCTTAGCAACGAATCACCCGCACGACTTTTTGCAGTCTGCATTTAAAAATAACAGCACTATCAACCTTAGAACAACTAGCCTACACCGATGACGTCACCAATAATCCAGTTTCTAAAATGTGGATCTGTCACACGGGTGTAGGTACCGCAAACGTCAAAGTCAAATGCCTGCAGACGAAACAAGACTCTAAACACTTTGCTGAAAGGTTGATTTCGTATAGAAAAGCTAAGTTATGCGTATTAAAAGTGCGGTAAAGGGGGTATCGACCGTTGTCTGTCTCGCTCGCCCAGACGCGGCTTGGCAGGCGTAGCCGCTCGACGCGCGGTCGGTCGTCTCTCGCCGAAACATGCCATGTGCGCGCTGTCATGACCCTGCGCGCGATGTGCCGCCGGCTCCTTTTCAAACTGCAAAAGTCAGTGTGTATTGTGTTCTTCTACTACATCTTTTACATTGTAATTTCGTACGCGATCATCCCCGAACCACGCGTGATGTTCGTTAACGACAATATTCGCGTCGGCGACAAGTACGCGTTGATGTTTCTCGTCGCACCAAACACGACGGTCTTCTCGGACGCTGAAGGTGCAAACGTGTTCGCGATGAGGCGGTGCGGCAAATGCTTCATCACAAACAATAAAGGGTTCCTTCCGATGACGGAATACGATGCTGTTCTCGTGCAAGGAAAAAAGAGCCTTCTGTCTGAAGCAGCAGCGTACATGGAGCCAGGGAAGCGGTACCTCATCGAAACAAGCGATAGATGTATTCGCAATAAGTTCAAGTGTCCACGGGAACCGATAATCACGTCGTACAGTACAAAAAATTTTTACACGCTTTGTAGTCTTTGCGATGAGTTGTTACTAGATATCAAAAACAAAAATGTAGCTATGTAGGTAGGGTTCCAAACTTAGTTAAGAATGTCTGTACCTGGTAAGGGCATTGCCAAAACGTTGTTTAAGTGTTTGATGCTGTGACTCACATTGTGAACGTTAATGGTGATTTGCATAAAATGCGAAACGAAGACCAGGGAATAATATACAGTTGAATTTTGTAGGTAGGAAAAATACATTTTTATAAAAAATCCATATATCAAAAATCATTATAAACTGAATGTTTCTGCTAAAAAGTATCTCTAATTAATTATCTCTTAATTGCTTTGTGTGAAAAATTATCGAAATGTTTTAGAATACCTAAGTATTTTTTTTAGTTAAGTATTGCGTGTGTTAAACTTATCATGTAAGAATACTTCAAGTACCTAACTAGATACCTAATCATGGACGACTTACTTACCATATGGTAGGTATAAAAATAAAAAGATAACAGTTTTTTGCATAACTCGGTATTTCCATCAAGTGTAAAGCGTACCTAGTCAACTTAGGTAGGTACCTACTTACCTATTTGCTAGATTTAGATTTTGCCTAGTTTTATATTTCTGAAGTTTACTTTTGTTTAAATGTTGTAATCATGTTGACTTATAATTTTACTTAATTGTACCTCTTATACCTATACTTACCTACTTATAGCCTATTTAGATATGTAGGTAACTGATCTGATTAGAAATTTCTTTTCTTAATATAAGTTTATTTTTTATATCGATTGGTATTTTTAAGATACTCACCTAGTTTCTGATCTTAAATCATAGCTGTTTTAAAAGGTTCCATATTGATAAAACCAATAATAAATAATTAGGGTCTGGTTTTTAAACTACCTGCTTAGGTTACCTACTCATTAAGACCTTTTTCTCAGTAGTTCAATGAAATGTACTGATAACTACTAAGAATGATCAATCTTCATTCGAGTTCTACAAATGTGTCAAAATTTATAGCATATTTTTGGAAAAACTACGATATGGTCATAAACACAAAGTAATCAGTCATCATTAACTAATCATCTAACGAAACATGAAAACCATGGTTTTGTCTGTTTTTTTCATTTATATTATACCTACCTACTTAGGTACTTCTATAATATTTACTGCCTCAGAGAAATGAATAGGTAGCTATTACGGGTGGCTGTATTCCATGATGGTATATGTTTATATGAAGAAGAAAAAAGAAACAATATCTATTTCAATAACATCTAGTAACATTACAACAAAAAAGCTATACTTTTATTGGTGGGCAATAATGTTAGTTTTCCTACTGAAATTGAGATTTGAAACAATATAGGTAGGTATTTCAGTCGCTTGCGTTTATATTTTTGTCAATACACTGTCTTAATAGTTAAAGATTCACGAAAATGTGTTTTTTTTTGAGAATTTTAAACTGTTATTAGATATAAATATGGCACAATTAAACACAATGATAAGTACAGTAGGGGGCGCCACCTATGACCCTTAAATAACTCCGTCGTTGATAGAAACAATCAATTAAGTCACGCACAAATTTTGTTAATAACACTCAGAGGTAAACAAAATAATGTTATATTAGTTATTTAACATAGATTATTATTAAATGCTTCATAATTTCTAGTAAGCTATTGTTTAATACACGTACTTACACGTTAAAAACAGTATATGTGTGGCAATTTATTTGTTAATTGTTATAAATAACGAGTGCCTAATCTATAAGTAAACATTTTAATATTAAATTTAGATGTTTAGATAATAGACAATAATCAAAATAACAAAACCTATTGCTTGTAAGATTCATAATACGAGTACAGTGCTTTTAAGGTTAATACGTAACTACTCGTCATCTGGGCGTCTACGAACCGATTCCGATGTATAGAAACTAAAGTCGTTGAATTGTATGTCAAATTCAGCCGATCGTATCTTGTGCTATGATTATTACGATATCAATCCATACCTCGTAATATTGGGTGTCGAATGTAATATCGATTGTTCCATCGCTCAAATCCAGTCAAGACGATGAGTTTACACGATTATTGACTCGATATATTGTCTTATCGATTTCAAGAGTGGGAGTTATGACGCGCATTATACAGCCAGCTCTAATAATCATAAATATCTAGGGAAAGCCCAATTTGTTAGAACTAATCCTGTACACTTATACTTACGTAACTAAGTAATAAAAATGGAAATGACTGATTTTCTGAAAGTAAGTCTGAGAATAATAAATTCATATGCTTATTCATATTATTTATTTCATGTTGGTAGATAGGCAACAAGTCTAAAAAATGCCGAATATAAAAAAAAATATGAAAAAAATATGATTCAAATACCAAGACATGTTATACACCTAGGTGCTAAAAAAGTCCTATCATACATTCAAAAATGATACCTAAATGTTTATAGATAAAAGTTATAAATGATTGTTAACCTTGACCCGGACCATTTGCGAACAGAGATTATATAATTACGTATTAAAAACTAAACCGACTTTATTGAATATAAAAAATATCATCGATGTGTAGAATTTTTATATTTTTGTTGATATTGAAACCGCTCGACCAATTTCAATAAAATTTCAATGGGACCTGGGATTTAAATTTGGATTTTGGCCAATTCTTTTTTTTTAATTCAAATTCTTCCTAGGTCTCATTTAAATCGAATCCCATTTAAATTGAAATCGAAATCAGTCGAGCGGTTTTTAAAAAATGAACAGAAATAAAAAAAAATTAAACAACGATGATATTTTTTATAATTTTAGTTTTTAAAATGTAATTATACGACATAATGTTATTTTGGGTTTTCTAATAAATAATTATGAATGACAATATTAAAAAAATACAAGACGTTTAACAATTCATTTTAACTAATTACCCAGGGTGGCCATAATTAATGTTTAAAATATAAATAAATATTTAGATAGGTATATTGTAATAAATAACTTCACTTGAAATAAATGTTGCTATTTTGTAAACATTTTTTATTTTATTATAGCTTTATGTGTCTCCTCTACACTCTCCCCTCCCCTACCTCTGTCTACAGCTCACAGAGCCACTATTTGTTATCATTATCATTACATTGTATAAAACAAAGCCGCCTCCCGCTGTCTGTCTGTCCCGTTGTATGCTTAGATCTTTAAAACTACGCAACGGATTTTGATGCGGTTTTTTGTAATAGATAGAGTGCTTCAAGAGAAAGGTTTATATGTATATATGAGGTTTCTATTTATATATCGGTATATATTTTTTTGCGCTGCAAGCGTTGGCTGATCCCTACGAGATAGGGAACTATACGAGATAGAATAAGGACAGAGCATACTTTAGCGCCACGTTAGCTATTTATCTGAATATAGGATAGATGGTAAGTTTATGACAGAACAGAACGCGATCAGTGGGGCGATTATGGAACTTTGATACTACCAAAACATAGCTTTCAGTTACTATTGATTGATTGGTATTACGGATCGCTGCGATTTCTATCGGCTTCTATCTTTAGTTACAATGTGAAGTTGGTCCAACTATAACTCGACCAATTTACAAAGTACGATTGTGGTAGGAACCGTGTTTAGCGTACTAAGCATTTAAATACATCATATATGATTGATTGAAATAATGCCTATTGCTAATCGAAATTGATAGACATTAATGCCGATTGCAAATCGAAACTGATAGACATTGATTGTATCTAGAGTTCCATAATCGCCCTACAGATCCTTTTGTACAAAATTATTAAAGCATGGCCCTTAGTAATTTGGACTCTCCCTATCTGTTATATAAATTTAGATGTCTTAGCTCTAGAATACATCACGTTTCCCAGCCTCACACAACCCAAACCAATTATGCGTCAAATGATTTTATCAGTTGATAGAAGCAAAACATTTCGTTGAAGTCGGTTTTCTTTTAATTTTGTAAAATGTACCTAATTATTGGGTACAATGGCCTCAATTCTGTTGGCACCAACCTAACTAATTTTAGCTAAAATTAGGTTTAGACTGTCAAATGAAACATTGTATTCTGCTGTTACCAGCTTATGTTAATTACATTTTTTATAATATAATTAAGCGTTCCTAATTTAGTTAGATGGTACCAACCGAATAGGTTTTACAAATGCTATGACTAACTTAAATATTATTTTAGACAATTCTTAATTTTAGAAATGAACCAACCGAATTGCCACCAATATTTTCTGAACAAAATATTGCTGTGTATATTGTTCAGAATAATTAATTGATGTTTTTTTTTAATTATAGGTTACGATAACCAATTACTATCAGATGGGCCGCATGCTTGTTGGCTCAGAAGTGTAAAAAGTATAATAAATCCAGCATAACGTGCGTAACGATCGTAAAAGTGAAACCAGAGGACATAGACAAGAGCCACTTTCTGTTAGCGTTTACGACAACGTAACGTGTAGATAGATATGAGACTAGCTTGTGATAAGTCAAGCGATAAGCGATAGGTTTGATATGCGTGACTACTGCTGATATTAACCGGATTCAAAGTAAGGAGGAGGTTTTCAATTCGGTTGATTTTTTTTTCTTGTTACCTCAGAATTTATCATTGAAACATTTTTTTTTCAAATCGTTTCATAGATTTGAAAAAAAAAATGTTTCATGTGTAAGTATGTAGGTACTTCTCCATTGATCCCATAGAAATTTAATCAAAATTGGATCAGAAGTTTGGTTTTAATATCAAAATAGCAGGAAAAAATATGTCATGCAAATATACGACTTTTAGATTTTTTGTTTTCCTGTGGCTTTCCAGTGGTGTTTACGAATTTTGTAAAATGATAAAGTACTAAAATGCGTAAAAAAAAACTTGCTCAACCGACTTCAAAAAAGGATCTGCATTCATAATTATTATTGGCTCAAATTTCATTCAATAAAGTCGGTTTTCTTTTTTATATTACACATAGAAAGACCCAGACTCGAGACAAACACGATCATATAAACATTTCTCCCGCGGCGGGAATGAACCTGGAACATTTTGCATCATCCGGGCCCTGCTGGTCCACTGCGCCACAGAGGTCTGCTCATAGCCCTCGTTTTCACTAAGGTTAAATAAAGTACTTAACTACAATCGGTGTATATATCCTAAATGAGGCAATGCTTCCTCTAACCGCAATAGGAAGGTGCGCGATGAAGCGACCACTTCCATTGCCGACCCGACCAGTCCTTGCACCAGCTCGCTCAAGATGGACCTGTGCTACAGGTTAGTTTGATAATCCTATAGTTCGATAATTTCACACACGGTTATAATTACCTCTTAGATCAGTTGGTAGTAGATCTGCTTTCTACGCAGAAGGTTGAGAGTTCAATTCTCTATAATTGACATTGTGTGATAAACAAATTGTGTTAGTTTTGTGTTTGGTTGTATCTATCGTGTGTTATAAAGTACTTATGTATTTCATCATCATTACATAGTATAAAACAAAGTCGCCTCCCGCTGTCTGTCTGTCCCGATGTATTTGTAGTTCTTTAAAACTATGCAACGGATTTTGATGCAGTTTTTTAAATAGATAGAGTAATCCAAAAGGAAGGTTTATATGTATAAAACATGCATAATATAGTAGAGAAACACTAATAATTTTCGAGGTTTCTAATGTGATGTCGTAAATAAACTCATTTTTTTGCGCTTACATGGTGGCTGAACCCTACGAGATAGATCAAAATAATGTACTGCAGTATTGTACACTTTAAAAAGGTCTACACAAAAGTCCGCAATGGTATATGTCTATCTCTTAGTCTATGTTATTATCTTAGATAACATTGTATATAAAGACATTCTGTAGTATATTTAGTATCAGCATTGCACCCGTGCGAAGCCGGGGCGGGTCGCTAATATTATTATAAAATCAACTCCGTCTCAACATTATACTTATCAGTTCTGTGTTGCCTTAATAACAGTTAACAATCAGAAGATATCTTTTCTACTTCAAAAACTAATCAGTTCTGTAAGAATTGTTCATTCAAGAAATGTTTTTATAACTTATCTATTAGTGTAAGTACAAATACAAATATATTTATTTGGAGCAAAAATAACAAGGTAACAAACACATGTATTTCAACATTTAACATTAAAAATATAAGAATTGTATCAGTCATCTGTTTCCAATAGTATAAGCTTAGTTTGATGATGTTGAATATTCACCAATATTTGGTGTCTCGGGTCTGGATCTGTCTATGTATAATAATTATGTACTATTTACAGAAACAAGTATAGATAGATAAATAATACTTATTGCACACCAAATATACAAGTAGAAACAGAAATTACAATGGTTTGCTAGTCGGTAGTAGTCTAGTCTACTAGTCTTATCGCTATGTAGCGATCTCTGCCATACAACCTTAGGATGGATTGAACAGAATGTAGCTTAAAAAGGGTGATGATAATAATATTTAGAGATTTATAATTAAAATAATGTGTACCTACATACAAATATACAGGATAAGAAAAATATAGATACTTAAACAAAAATATATACAATACATACATTACAGTAATATTAAATACAACGTTATAAAATAAACTAAATAAACCAATACATACATAATATATATATATATGTATATTTAGGTATATGAGTCATGTGGTACCCATAACACAAGCTCTGCTTACTTAGGGGCCAGATGATGCTGTGTGATATGTCCGTGATTATTTATTTATTAAAAAAAAAAATATTCATTATTACATAATTCATTATTGATTTATTGTGGAACATAGATTAATTACTGGTTTTATTTATTTGCTAAGTTCACTACCATTTGGAAAATGGTGTATGTACAATATATTCTAACTGAAACATTTATAAAAAGAAAGAAAGAAAGCAAGTTAACACAATAGTAATACAATTAATAGTTCAATATCTGTTTTGACGACTTCTGTGGCGCAGTGGGCGAAGGTCTGCGTGAGACGCAGAAGGTTGCGGGTTTGATTCCCGCCACGAGACAAATGTTTGTAAGATCTACAAGTATTTGTCTTGGGTCTGGGTATTTTTCTATGTATATTTGCAATTAAAAAAAGTATATAAGTAGTATATCAGTCATGTGGTACCCATAACACAAGCTCTGCTTACTTTGGGGCCAGATGACGCTGTGTTAAATGTCCGGCATTATTTAATTAATATAAACTTTAGTGTGGAATATTAATTAATCAAATTTATGTCATTTTAATAATTCAGTTATGTTATAAAAACAATTAGCTTGTAACCAGGACTTAAGTTCCTTAATATTATTCATATACAAACACGTCCTATGAAACTTTAGGCAATATAATTCTGCCCTGGTTTCTTGAGCTCCTATGATACACCTCACTAGACTTAACAAACAGTTGTTTGTGCTTTCTAACAAACAAAGCACACTCTTGGATATACATACAAGGTAGTGTGAGAATATTTAATTGTTTAAAAAATGGTTTGCATGAGTCCTTCCTTACACATTTATATATTTATAGCTAACTACCCGCGAGTGAATTATAATTCAATTCAATTTAATTAAATTTCTATTATTTCAGCCTTCATAAGTATATGTACAAATTAGAGCCATATTTTATCATAATAATAATTTAAAATATACAGAATCAAAACATTCCTCATGAATCACCCATCCGTTAAGGAAAACCGTATGAAAATATTTCGTTTGGTAGTTTCGGTAGTTCGGCAGACAGAGGCGGCTTTGTTTAATATTAAGTTAAAGTCAAAAATATTTTTATTCAATACAATCACTTTGAAACGTCTTACATAGGTACTAGTGGAGCGATTATGGAACTTTAATACTATCAAAACATTGATACTAATAGCTTTCAGTTACTATTGATGAATTGGTATTACGGATGGCTGCGATTTCTATCGGCTTCTATCGCTAGTTACAATGTGAAGTTGGTGTCAAAACTATAACTCGACCAATTTACAAAGTACGATTGTGGTAGGAACCGTGTTTAGCGTACTAAGCATTTAAATACATCGTATATGAATCGATTGAAATAATGCCTATTGCTAATCGAAATTGATAGATATTGACGACCTCTGTGGCGCAGTGGGCTAAGATCCGGCTGAGACGCAGAAGGTTGCGGGTTCGATTCCCGCCGCGGGACAAATGTTTGTATGATCTGCAAGTATTTGTATCGGGAACAAAAATTTTGAAAAAAAAAAAAAAAAAAACAAAGTATATAAGTAGTGTATCAGTCATGTGGAACCCATAACACAAGCTCTGCTTACTTTGGGGCAAGATGATGCTGTGTGAAATGTCCGGGATTTTTTTTTATTTTTTTATTTATTGATGCCGATTGCTAATCGAAACTGATAGACATTGATTGTATCAAGAGTTCCATAATCAACCTACAGGTGTTATTATTTTTGGTCGTCCGAAGCAAACATTGCACTCTTATTTTATTTATTTTTCCGTGTTGTTTCCGGTTTTATTAGTAATTTTGGTGTTTTTATTTAAATAGAGCTAGAGTTATTGACTCGGGTGTGAATAATTGGAATAAAAGCTTTGTGTTTCCTTGTGATTCGAGCAAAATGCATCCGTAGTTATTTTAAATGAAAGGCATCATTTTATATAAAATAACAAATGACTAACGACAAGATACGACTTTGTAACATACTATATATAACCAATATAAACACTTAACACTGGCAACATTTACATTACCTATTACACATGCCATTAACGTAGAAAAAGAATATTCTTCATACTAGATGAATTTAGGTTCCAATTCCTCCTAAGCGAAGTCCGAGAAGAACTGGCAAGAAACTCGTCCTGGTCCTAGCGCATTTGCATGATTAACTATGGAAAACTAATACAAGAAATTGTATACTTTTCAAATGTCTCGGTTAACTGTCTGAGGGAAGAGCGACATGAGGCCATGCATTTTTATCAATAACTAGCTGTCCCGGCAAACGTTGTTTTGCCATTTTTGCCATTGTTAGGAAACATTTTTATAGGTAAATATGATGTTTAAAAAATAAGGGTTGATCGTAGAGGGGTGAAAATTTAGGGTTGCATGTATTTTTGTATGATGTATCATAAAAAAATAAAAACAAAAAATTTTGTCTGAAAAATAAAAAATAAAATTAAGGGGTGGACCACCCTTAACATTTAGGGGGATGAAAATTAGATGTTGTTCGATTCTCCCCCCTGACTAATATCCTCGCTAAGGATCACGAAAATCGGTCGAGCCGTTTCGGAGGAGTTCGATTACGCACCCCGTGACAGAAGAATTTTATATATTAGATATAGTCATTTATATTATACTACGCTTTCTTCCGTTATCTATTCACGGCTAAACGGCTGAAAATATCTTTATAGAATTTAGTAAGCAGAAAGATTGTATCTTGGGGCGGACATATATATAAATAATGCCGGACATTTTACACAGCATCATCTAGCCCCAAAGTAAGCAGAGCTTGTGTTATGGGAACCACATGAATGATATACCTACTACTTAAATACTTAATTTTTTTTTTGTTTAATTACATACATATTATAGTTTTGTCTAGTCTTAATCTGCTGTTATCATTATCTCTGTGGCGCATTGAACTGGGTCCGACTGAGACGCAGAAGGTTGCGGGTTCGATTCCCGCCGCGGGACAAATGTTTGTATGATCTAAGAAGAGCAAAAAAATGTGTTTATTTAAAAATTATCAGTGTTTCTCTACTATATTATGCATGTTTTATACATATAAACCTTCCTCTTCAATTACTCTATCTATTAAAAAAAACCGCATCAAAATCCGTTAAATAGTTTTTTAAGATCTAAGCATACAACGGGACAGACAGACAGCAGGAGGCGACTTTGTTTTATACTATGTAATTAAGAGTGCTTGAGGGCAGACAACGCAATGCTTAGCAATTCTTAGGAATGCTTATGGTGCTGCAGATGTCTTTAGGCAACTGTAACTGTAGTTAGCTATAAATATATAAATGTGTAAGGAAGGACTCACGCAAACCATTTTTTAAACAATTAAATATTCTCACACTACCTTGTATGTATATCCTGGAGTCTGCTTTGTTTGTCAGAAAGCACAAACAACTGTTTATTAAGTCTAGTGAGGTGTATCATAGGAGCTCAAGAAACCAGGGCAGAATTATATTGCCTAAAGTTTCATAGGACGTGTTTGTATATGAATAATATTAAGGAACTTAAGTCCTGGTTACAAGCTAATTGTTTTTATAACATAACTGAATTATTAAAATGACATAAATTTGATTAATTAATATTCCACACTAAAGTTTATATTAATTAAATAATGCCGGACATTTAACACAGCGTCATCTGGCCCCAAAGTAAGCAGAGCTTGTGTTATGGGTACCACATTACTGATATTACTACTTATATACTTTTTTAATTGCAAATACATACATATTATACATAGAAAAATACCCAGACCCAAGACAAATACTTGTAGATCTTACAAACATTTGCCTCGCGGCGGGAATCGAACCCGCAACCTTCTGCGTCTCACGCAGACCTTCGCCCACTGCGCCACAGAAGTCGTCAAAACAGATATTGAACTATTACTTGTATTGTTAACTTGCTTTTGTGTTAACTTGCTTTCTTTCTTTCTTTCTTTTTATAAATGTTTCAGTTAGAATATATTGTACCTGTATGTGTATGTACATACACCATTTTCCAAATGGTAGTGAACTTAGCAAATAAATAAAACCAGTAATTAATCTATGTTCCACAATAAATCAATAATGAATTATGTAATAATGAATATATATTTTTTTAATAAATAAATAATCACGGACATATCACACAGCATCATCTGGCCCCTAAGTAAGCAGAGCTTGTGTTATGGGTACCACATGACTCATATACCTAAATATACATATATATATATATATATATTATGTATGTATTGGTTTATTTAGTTTATTTTATAACGTTGTATTTAATATACTGTAATTTGTATGTAGGTACACATTATTTTAATTATAAATCTCTAAATATTATTATCATCACCCTTTTTAAGCTACATTCTGTTCAATCCATCCTAAGGTTGTCTGGCAGAGATCGCTACATAGCGATAAGACTAGTAGACTAGACTACTACCGACTAGCAAAACATTGCAATTTCTGTTTCTACTTGTATATTTGGTGTGCAATAAGTATTATTTATCTATCTATACTTGTTTCTGTAAATAGTACATAATTATTATACATAGACAGATCCAGACCCGAGACACCAAATATTGGTGAATATTCAACATCATCAAACTAAGCTTATACTATTGGAAACAGATGACTGATACAATTCTTATATTTTTAATGTTGAATGTTGAAATACATGTGTTTGTTACCTTGTTATTTTTGCTCTAAATAAATATATTTGTATTTGTACTTACACTAATAGATAAGTTATAAAAACATTTCTTGAATGAACAATTCTTACAGAACTGATTAGTTTTTGAAGTAGAAAAGATATCTTCTGATTGTTAAATGTTATTAAGGCAACACAGAACTGATAAGTATAATGTTGAGACGGAGTTGATTTTATAATAATATTAGCGACCCGCCCCGGGTTGCAATGTTATCTAAGATAATAACATAGACTAAGAGATAGACATATACCATTGCGGACTTTTGTGTAGACCTTTTTAATATGATCCATCTTATAATACTACGAAATACTAATACAAGAGAGTTTATACATTTCAAGTGTGTCGGTTAACTGTCTGAGGGCAGAGCGAAATGAGGTCATGCATCAATAATATATTCATTTATATTATAATAAGCTTTTTTCAAAAGACTACCTTTTATGTGTGCTTTAAAGTCTAGAAGTTTAAATGTTACCTACGTACGACGCATTTAGGTAGGAATGATACGAGGATACCACATTTTTTTCATAATTTCAAGGATATCCTTAAGCTGTCAGAACACTCATTGTTATTCCATTACGTGTACTTATACATATATGCAACAACAGGAAAGAACCCAATGTAGTATTGCAGCATTTAGGAACGGATGCTATAAACCTAGTATATATATATCTGCGCATCGTTCATGCATCGGGTTTTTGAATAGGTACCTACCAACGCTCAAACTTGTTATTTTTATACCGCCTGTCTGTCTGTCTCAAAGTCAAAGTCAGAAAATGTCAGAAAGAAATAGAGGGTTTCTGACGATTCGGACACAATTTATTCGGACACTGTGTCCCAATTGACACTTTTGATTTTAATATTTTTTTTACTGTCGATTCGGACACCATCAAACTGTTGGAGCTTTTGAGTACAGTCAGGTAAAAAAAATTAAGCAAAATAATATAATGTAATAAAGCTAATCAAATTGCTTTGCGAGCGTGTGGTTAAAAAACAACAAGTCTCATTCATAGTGTATATTTAATTGTAATTTGTAATTGTAATTATTCTGTAATTATTGCTGTATTTGTAATTATTCTAAGACAGTATATGAGTTTGTATAAAAATCACAGAAAATAAATAAATGTTAAAACAGACTTTACAACATTACAACATATTATTTGTTAGTTTTCAGCATCAGCAAGGCCTACTGAAAAAAACTTTAAAATACTTAACCTACAATAATCACAGTATTCTACACAGCATTTGGTACTAATTAAAATCAACATAATAAAAATAACATTAAAAATGTTAACTAAAGTTTTTCTTATATCTTAAAACATTTTTCTATCTTACGTATTAAAAAGTCATTATTTTAAGAATGTATAAAAATCACAGACAATTTATAGTAAAATGAGAAAAATATCCCGAAAACATTTACCGATTTGGCGTTATTTATTATTATTAAAAAAAGTACCAAATTATCCTAAGCGCGTATACTAGTATGTATAAAAATCACAGATAATCATTAGTCCCATCATAGACTTAAAATTTCTACTAATTATTTATTAGTATTCATGATCACCAAGGCCTATTATCTACTGAAAAAACAATAAAACACTAAAGCAAAAAAATAAAACTTAACCTCCGAACCTAACCTACAATCTCAGTATTTTACACAGTATTTCGCGAAGAATTTTACTAATAAACACCTTAAAATCAACGAAATAAAAATTGTTGACCATAGGTATTCTTATATCTTAAAATTTTTTCTTTCTTCACTTCTATATAATATAATTAGGCGTTCTATGCACAATTCAATATTTATTAGTCCTCGCTGAAATTCAGTCATGGTAATATTGAGGTATTCATTGAAATTGAAATCAATTGTGGATTTTGATTTTTTGTATGTTAGAGCCACTCAGATATAAAATCTGGTAATATTTGTCTTCTTTTTCAAAAAAAGTTAAAAATTGTGCAATGTTATTCGGTTTTCTGCATTTCTTTCTATTTATTACGGAATGCCAAGTTTCAACCATATTTGTAGTACGGTGCGGGCTATCAAATATGTTCCATATATTGTAAAATAAGGAAATCTCGTTCAACCAAGTGTTAACAAAATAATCATAAAATTTTATAAGTTTCCATTTTTGGGACATTGGGACATTATAAACAGCCTAGGTATCACCTCTCTTGGCAAAAGAGCTAAAACACTACACCTTTTTAGGTGTTTCTTTTCCAATTTCAGATTTTTTTTATTCCCAATTGATCAGCTTTTCGCCATAGACTCGCTTGCTGTGCCGCCGCCGCGCTTCGGTAAAAACCTGTTTTTTTATCTGACTGTACAATGCAGCTATTTTGAATGGTGTCCGAATCGACAGTAACAAATATATTAAAATCAAAAGTGTCAGTTGGGACACTGTGTCCGAATAAATTTTGTCCGTATCGTCAGCAACCCGAAATAGAAGGGATTCATGAGGATGGTTTAGGTGTATAATTCATCAGTGCGGGGTTTATATTTGGCCGTTTTGCGGAGTAAGCATTGTGCTCATATATTATTTTGTTTGCACAAGTTATTTCGGCTTTTAATTGTAATTTTGGTGATTTTATTCAAATAAAGCTAGAGTTATTGACTCGGGTGTGAATAATTGGAATGATAGTTTTGTGTTTCTTTGTGATCGATTTGTGATTCGATTGCAAAAATAATGTCTGTCTCTATCACTTTCACACCAAAACTACTTAACCGATTTAAATGAAATTTGGTACAGATAGTCTATAGCCTGAGAAAGGACATAGGCTACTTTTTAATTGGAAAAAAAGTGTTGTAAAGGGTTGAAATGGCGGATGGAAGGTTTAATGAAAGTATTGTCATATTCAGAACTACATAAAAATTTAGGCTGTTGATTCCTACTAATATTATAAAAGCACAGGCATGATGTCTCTGGGTCTGAATCCCTGGGTCTGTGAGCTACACTGTGGCTTGGCTACAATCAATTTAATCTACTATTAGGTATCTATTTAAGTGACTATTCTTGCTCCTAAGAAAACCCTTGAATTCAAAATTACAAATTCATATTCAAAACTGTTATATTCAATAGCAAGGATCACATTAAATCATACATGCGTTGAATTTAGCTGAAAATTCCTCCTAACCAAAGACCGAGATGAATCTGACAAGAAAATCGTCTTGGTGTCCTTTAGGAGTAGGAGCCCTAAAATGTTCAAGTTTTCTAGAATATACCTGCCGCTGTTGCTATTACTGCAGTCGGTCACAGCCTCCCCAGACCTCTTCTCCAAGGCTACGAAGACGAAAGCGGATGAACGGGATCTTAGGAACAGCGTCTTTGACTTCATCATCATAGGCGGGGGCACCGCTGGCTGTGTGCTCGCCAACAGACTGTCTGCTATCTCAGATTGGAAGGTATGGTTCTTTAAACTATATGTAGAACCTGGCCATCATCATGCAATCATTGTGAAGACTACTATCTTGTGTCTTTTGTTTTAAAAAACGCTGCCTTGGACATGTTTTGAGGATACGCTTGCCCAGAATATTGATGATCCCCATTTTAAAACAATAGGTTTGAAATTAGAAGATCTTCGATGACGTAGTGGGTGTTTGGGTAAAAGAGACGCGGGAAATCAAATTTCTATGCTAAGACCTATTCAACAATTTTGTAAAACTCTGAAGTTACCCATTACTTTTCCACGACGGTGGTAAAGCAGCGTGAATACGTGCCGAGTGTGAGTCAATGTTTTTGGAGAGTAAATAACAACCTAACAACATGTAGACAGTTGATTTCAGACCAATGAAGAGCTGTATTTAAAATCTTCAGGTCTTACTGCTAGAATCAGGCGATGAAGAGAACATCGACTACAGCATCCCAGGAGTACCCACCCGGGAATACCGTCCTATCCTCTGGAACTACAGAACAGAACGAAATGGCTACTCATGCCTTTCGCGGCCAAGCGGCAGCTGCGAAGTCAGGACTGGCAAGGTCCTTGGAGGCTCCAGCGTGATTAATGATATGAAGTACACACGCGGATCGAAAGCGGACTATGATGGATGGCAATCATTGGATTGGAAGTATGAAAACCTGCTAGAATATTTCAAGCATTCTGAAGATAATGGTGAGTGAACTTGCCTGACTTATGCACATAGCTGCACAGAAAAAACACATGTTAGAGCACAGAACCACAAAGTACAGGATCTAGGGGTACAGAAATACAAGAAATACTGAACTGCCGTACAGAATTGCTTCTCCTGTTACCATGTGATATCCTGAGAATAGGCATCATGGGCAGTCTGTCTCATCCCAACGCCCGGCATATATCTTTCATCGCTTGTCCTATCCTCGGTCTTGCGCCAATCTAACCCATGCACGACTTGCGACTTTTACTATTGTCGACTATATTTTTACCTAAGTTAATGAATTCTAAGCCAAAAACTTAAAAATAACAATGGCGTTGATTTTAAATTAAAGGTTTAGCAGCATAGGGAAGTCCTAGATAAGTGTATCATATAATCGCTCCCAAAATTCGCTACAGTGGGTATGCTTTTACGATAATTTGTGACTCTTTGTTACCATTTGTTATTTTAGAAGCGATTGGTTAGCGTTACCGCTCTGTGGCAGTAACAATAGGATTATTGACCGAGTAATGGAGTTCACATCCTAGTCATAGAGTTTTTGTTAGGAAGTCTACAACCTACATTTATTTAAGTTATTTTTAGCAAAAGTCTTACAAAGAGACGGGCCATCTGCTATTTCTAATAATGTTCTCCGGATACATTGTACGAGTACTCACATGGATTATCTATATAATAAAAATTAATTGCTGTTCGTTAGTCTCGCTAAAACTCGAGAACGGCTGGTCTGATTTGGCTAATTTTGGTTTTGAATTATTTGTGGAAGTCCAGGGAAGGTTTAAAAGGTGAGTAAATATGAAAAAATGCTTGCTTTTTTATTTATTGATTCTGAGGCGGTACGAAGTTTGCCGGGTCAGCTAGTGTGTTTATAAATATGTGTTTAGAAATCTCAATTGACGTCTCAAATATGTGAAAATGAGTTATTCATGTCAGCGTAATCAGCTCGACTAGCGTATGGTTGTATGAAATATTGAAGATTCTGTAAAGCATTATCTTACAATACCTGATTGTCAATACATCGCAATTAAATTTTTTTAATTTGTATTCTTGACATTTACCCAAAGTTACATAGTTAATGACAAACGCACAACTATTTACAGTTTTGAGAAATGATGTAAGGGAGGGAACAATTTTCAAAATTTGTTTTAGATTCGCGACTTCGTACGCGCGAAAAAAAAAAATTCAATCAAAAATTCAAAAATTCTCGAGCTCACTTAAAAATAAAACACAGAAAGCACACAAAAAAAAATTATCAAAATCGGTCCAGCCGTTTAGAATGAGTTTAATTACAAACGCGCAGAAGATTTATATTAGTATATAAAGATAACATACTCTATCTAAGTATCTAAGTAAAAACATGTTACGCATACTTTTTATCGAAATTACCTTCACTTTAATGTATATAACATAATGTAATTCTTTGTCTTAATTCGTTTTGACATTGTCAAAGTAAAGCTATAAGTTAGATATACAAGTCGCCATTCAAGTAATTTTTTTTTATAAGTAACTTAAAGTAATTTTTTTTATAAGCTGTCCCGTGCCCACTTCTTTGGGCGGTTACAACTTCACAAAAATTAATGTATTACTATCGCAATTCAAAAAAGATAGCAATTCAAATTATTGTAATAATTACAGAGATTAACAAAGTTATGTATTAATATTGATAGATAATAATAATAATAATAAATAATAAATATTTATTCAAAATTCCAATAGTACAACAATATAACAAAACAAAATCTTAATTAGACAAAGGTAAATGCTTAACACGAGCCTGAACTAGGTAATCCTGTGTTTCAGGCGATAAGAGCTAAAATATGATCTAAAATAATCACTTACTTATTTATTATAAAATAGAAAACAAATTAAATGCATAGTTATATAATATAAACAAGGTAGACATAAGTTATAGTGAAAAATCAGAAAAAATAACCAACTCTAAAAACTAAATTAATTACAATTAAAAATTATTTACACACAATTAACAACTTCTTTGTATCATCGTAAGACATACATTGAAGGGAATCTTTAAGGATTGTCTTACAATTAGTGTAATTGAGAGCATAAATATTGACCAACGCATTCAGTCTATTATAGAGAAGCGGACCAAGATACATATAAAATTTAGATGTAAAAGCATGTTTAGAGCCTGTTTGTTGAGGGCAAACTATATCCTTCCGTCTTTTGTTAGTAAGTGCAGTGCTATATGGAAGGGCTGTGCTGCTTTAGTACTATGCTCATTATAACTCATTATAACTCATAATAACTGACGAACTTAGTAGTGTGTTAGTACGCTACAAGATTGATAGAGAAGGCTAGTAGGAAAAATGAAAGGGCGGGAAGGGGCCACTTTGAGTATGGCTCTTTGAGCTCTCTCAGTAGTTAGTAACAATGTTTTACCCGCTCCACCCCATGTGGTTATAAAGTAAGTTAGAGTTGATTGACATAGAGCAAAGTAAACTTGTCTTATAATTTTTTGATCCGCAATATAACGTAACTTTTTGAATACAAATATTAACTTACGAATCCTACTATTTAAAGTATTAATATGCGGTTTGAAAGACAGTAACTCATCTATTATAATACCCAGATATTTTACTTTATCTGTATTTTTAATCACAGAGCAAATACAGTGGTTATCAGTGGGGATTTTACAGTAATGAGCATACAATTTTCCACCTCGGGTTCATCAGTAGCTAGTAATGCAAAAGATGAAGGGATAGTGCAACCCGTCATAAAATCACTCGTGTGCTGTGTTGATGGAACTTTTGACTGTGTTCTTGATCTTACCAATATTAACAAAAAAAATATTTGCGTTGTTCGCAGATATAAATTTTGGTGTGTTTGCTAATAATAAACTTGAAGATGACTCACGCGGCTTTGAGGTGTGAGTTACATTTTTAATGTAATTCCAAATTTTTATGCTATTTGTTCCGGCCTTTTCCAATGAAGTTTTGTCGTATGTTATCTTTACTTTCCTTAGTAAGTCATTACAAAAATTTCTATAACGTTTGTATGTTAACTGCAATATTCAGTTATTTGGATTTAGCTTTACTTTCATGTGTAGTCTATCTCTGTGTTTCATACAACGAATAAGACCTGGCGTGATCCACGGTTTTATGTTATATTTTTTGTTACACACACGAACATTTATTGAATTTCTTGTAATTGCTTGTTTTACGTTATTCAAAACAAATGATAGACAAAACTCCGGGTCAGCGCAATTGTAAACTGGAGCAAAGTCAATGCTACGTACATCGTCCTCAAGTCTATGCATATTTAATTTAAAAGTCGTGCGAGCATTGTTTATCTTAGGTATTTTACAATTTAAGGTTAGCAGGTCAGGATTGTGATCGGTTATTGTAGAGTTCATAACAAGTGCAAGTGATGGAAAATTTGACTTTGAACCACTTTGATGAGTAAGGAGCGTGTGCGCAGGGAGCAGGCCATGAAAGGAGCATAGGTTGGGGTATTCCTGAGCAGCCGTATCAGAGCTCTCTGGTAGAATATTGATATTAATATATCCAACTAATAATATGTTCTTGTAGGACGATAGGTTTTGCAAGGTTCCATTCAGAGAGTCAATAAAATTACTCACAGTCGAAAAGGAGGGCGGTCTATAAAAAGCCAGAATTGCAAAATCTGATTCGATTTTAATTAAAAGTCTGTTGCAGTCGAGTATATTTGGTTCTTCGACAGAAACATTCAGATAATTCCTTGCATAAACTATCACTCCGTCGTTTTGGTTATAATTTATATTACTTTTGTACATAGTATATCCCGGTATTAGTGGTACATTATATTGATTAGCAAGCCAACATTCTGTAAGGACAATAATGTCGCAGCTTATGTTAAGCCTTTGTTGAAAAATGCTAAAGTTGTCAAAGTTTTTATTGATACTGCGTATGTTTTGTGTTAATATGGTCAATGGATAGGTGTAAGAAGACAGATATTGTTTGCAATCTTCAACTTCACAGAGCTTAGACTCTGATACAGAAAAGTTTTCTAAATCATTGATAAAATTATTCATAATAGAAGATAAGAGGCCAGAAAAAAGTTTATATAACGGCGCTCTTAGGCGCCTTCATAATCTATTGAATTGATATACCTTTTTTCTGCCATAATTTTTGCCATAATTTCTGCCAAAAATTCAGCAATACCTGTGTGATGGTTATTTGGTGCGATGGTTAGATGGCGGTAGCGGCCTCATGCGGCTCCACCTGCCCCGTTCCCGTTCCCATTGTTTTTCCGGGATAAAAAAAAGCCTATATCCTAATCCAAGCTACTTACTATATTCATTTTAAGTTTCATCCAAATCGGTCCAGCGTTATAAGTGGTGTAACAAACACGACTTTCTTTTATATATATATAGATAGCTTTTTGCTCACCAGATAAAAAAAAAAATTGTATATTGAGTTTTCAGTTAACAATGTACATCGTGTGTCTACAACAGAGCACAATGATATTATTTTTAATTTCTTGTCTCGCAGTTGGCTCATATCTATTATTGTATGTTAAGAGCAGACATTCTAGGCCACTTAAAATTTGTTAGAAAATCTTGAGACAATTTTAACTAATGAATACATGTTCGCTATTAATCTCTCATGTCCGACGACCTCTGTGGCGCAGTGGGCTTAGGTCCGGCTGAGACGCAAAAGGTTGCGGGTTCAATTCCCGCCGCGGGACAAATGTTTGTAAAATCTGCAAGTATTTGTCTCGGGTCTGGGTGTTTCTATGTATAATATGTATGTATGTATAAAAAAATATATATATAAGTAGTATATCAGTCATGTGGTACCCATAACACAAGCTCGGCTTACTTTGGGGTCAGATGATGCTGTGTGAAATGTCCGGTATTATTATTAATAAACTGGAATCGATTTATGTAAGGCTTTTGCAAGACTTGAATGTGAATGGAGACAGGGTAAAAGTATGGCCTAAAGATGACTTTTTTTTATATTTTGAAGTGATAACTTCTTATGGGAGATTAAACCGCATTGTTACGTAACACGTTACGACGCCAGTCTGTCTGGCTTCCCTTTCTCTAACGCATACGGCAGCGGAAGGCAGGCTCCTCCTCTCTCACTCTAACCCACAGCGCTAGTTAGAATAGTTTAAGTTATCACTTCTGTCAGGCATCCGAGACGCACACCAAAAGTAGCCTATGTCCTCCAAGGTCCCATCTATCTCTATTACAAAATTCATCAAAATCGGTTCAGCGGTTTAGGCGTGAAAACGCAACAGACAGACAGAGTTACTTTCACATTTGTAATATTAGTATAGATAACATATATATATATAATGTAGATATATATATTAAGAAATTTTGTAAAAGTACTTATATTTGACTGGCCTATCAGCTCAGTTGGTAGTAGCTCTGCCTTCTGCACTGTAGGTTGGGGGTTTGATTCTCTTCCAACATAAACTTCTGTGTGATGAATGAACGTAGCTGTATTAATTGCTATAAAAATGTATATATTATGTATCCCTCAGTCCAATGATCACCATAATACAAACTATGGTTAGTTCTGGGCTAGGTGGTTGTGTGCATTGTACACCAATATTTATTTATATCTTATAATATATAATATTATAAATGTGAATGTAAGTTTGTTTGTTACGCTTTCACGCGAAACTACTTAACCGATCATCATGAAACTTTGTACACATATTCTTGGAGGTATTAGAAGTAACATAGGAATTTTATGAAAAAAAGTTAGTTTATCGTAAACTTAATTGAATTCTTACTCGTTTTTTTAATATTATTTTTCAAAAGTTTAATTACATTTTGATAAACAAGGGTTTAGACTCACGTATTATTTTGTCGATGGAGGCACCGACACTGTTTTAATTCATCTAGAGAATCTTCATCAGGGTGAGTTTGACCCGCGTCAAATGAGAATGTATTGCATAAATAAATAAATTGGCCAAACGCATGTGACAACGCACATTCAAGGCCTTCAAAGTCCTTAAATAACTAGTAATCAGATCCCAAAGCCAAACCAATTAAAAAGGGTAAAAATTAGGGACTTCCTGCGATCTTTACAATGTCGTCAGTCCATTGGGTGGGGGGTCGTCCTACACTTCGTTTTCCTGTCCTTGGTCGCTATTCGAGAACTTTTACTCCCCAACGGTTATCAGTTCTGCGAGCTATTTGGCCTGCCCATTGCTACTTCAACTTGCAAATTTTTAGTGCTATGTCGGTGACATAACCAACCACAGAAGAACCAAATTCTACGGATTTCCTCCTAAAAACTACACAATTAGAATAAACCTCTTAGTTGCAAAACTAGGTTGAACACAACACAAAACTCCTACAAAAGAATCCGTTCATACAAGCACTACCAGGCACTAACAAACGAATGACGTCATCGTCTCTAGCAGCCTTTCTAGGCGCTACGTCACGTCAGGCATAAGGGACCCTTGTTTAAAGTGCTAAATACAAACGTTTTACTTTTCAAACATTCAAGAGCTGTATACAATTTGAAACCAGTGTATTATACCTGTCATAATATATATAACTAGCTGCTCGCGCGCAGCTTCGCCCGCGTTGAAGATTTTTCCCGGGTCAAACCAATTTTCCCGGGATAAAAAGTAGCCTATGTCACCCAGGGATAGTGTAGCTTTCCAACGGTAAAATAATTTTTAAAATCGGTCCAGTTGTTTCGGAGCCTATTCAATACAAACAAACATACAATGAAATCTTGTCTCTTTATAATATTAGCTAGCTGCTGCCCGCTGCTTCGCACGCGTGGTACCTACATAAAAAGTAGCCTATGTCCTTCTCCAAGGTCCCATCTATCTCTATGCCAACATTTTATAAAAATTGGTTCAACGGTTGAGGCGTGATAACGTTACAAACAGACAGACAGAGTTACTTTCGCATTTATAATATCAGTAGGGATAATAATATAACCAATATTTAGAGCACTTGGACCTTCCCAAGCTCGTATATTTTGCTACAGAATGCTGTCATTTAGAACACGTGTAAGAAAGTTCTTGCAAATTGAACTTCCTGGTAAAGCTCAGTCCAATAATACTGGGGTGTACTTGCTTTAGGCCACTGCACTCCGATGAATCCCGGTATTAATTATATCGAGTATAAGTATCTTTATATAAGTAATAATTATAATAATGCCGGAAATTTCACACATTATCATCTGGTCCCAAAGTAAGCAGAGCTTGTGTTATGGGTACCACATGACTGATATACTACTTGTACACTCTTTGACGTGACAGCGTCTAATAAGTCGATAAACGCCGGCTGCACGCATGAAAAAGGATGACTCCTTGTCCCGTTACGCTCATTGTAACGTTACAATCGTACCGAGAGCGCAAAACAAAACAGATAGATGCGTAAATACATTGAAAAACACCCAGACCCCAGACAAATATGCAGATCATACAATAATTTGTGTTACAGCGGGAATCGAACATACAACCTTTTGTGTCTCAGACGGGCCTTCGCCCACTGCGCCACGGAAGTCATCAGGTATATTTATATGTAAATTAATAGTACGGGATAAATATTGCATATAATCAAATAAAACAGGACAGAAAAATATTTATTTTGTTAGTATTACAAAATATTTTATATAAAAACTTATAATTAATACCTAAGCTCTGAGCAGTTCGCATGGTAATAAAAAAGTTACGTGAATCTTAGGTTCTACTCTATGGTCTGTAGCTATAAACGACGTTGCTACCACTCGTAGTTTTTTTATAAGCAGACGAGGCATACAATTTCAAATTAAAAAAAAAATGTATCAACCTATGCTTTCCCACTGCTGGGCAAAGGTCTCCCCCAATTCTTTCCATTGTACCCGTACCCCGCCATTTCTTACCAGCCTTTCTCGAAGGCACCGAGATCCTTACGTTTCAAAATACATAATATTACATAAATAATTACGTTTTAAAAACTAAAAAGACAACCGACTTCATGTATATACACAAGGTAGCTACCGTAAAACGTTGAGGAGTTCCCTTGACTGTCCTTCGTCTTCATCATCAGACCCCTAATGACAGTCACAACCCATCTAGGTGTACAGTTCTCATCAATACAAATTGATCAAGCTCAAACACCATCAGATCGACTCCAAGACCTTCATTAAATTGTAGTGCTTTAAAATACTTTCATAAAAAATAAACAAACGCACTAGTCGCCACTACGATTTTCGAAAGTTTCCCTCGATTTCTCTGGGATGCAATCATCAGATCCTGGTTTCCTTGTCATGGTAACACCCTTGGAATAACTCCTTTCCAACAAAAAAATAACCATCAAAATCGGTTCGTAAACAACGAAGTTATCCGCGAACACACATAAAAAAAAATACGAATCGAATTGAGTTACCTCCTTTTTTTGAAGTCGTTTAAAAACTAAACAAATAATTATACATTATTATAATAAATCTACAAGTTTGATACTTAATTCTATAATTATATTAAATAAAATGTTTGTCTAACACGCACTGTGGATCATTCCGCATTTATGAGGAACATGGAATCAGACGTAGGCACGTCCTAGCGGAAAAAACTGCATTAAAAGTTACATACATCAGACTAGAATTCAGAACAACGCGTTTTAAATGTTTGGTCCACGTTCGTAAAAGATTTCATATCTAGTTATCTAATTAGTAATTTAACCAGTGTACCAGGATACCATACATGACTAAGAGGTTCTCGTTATAAAAATGGAATAAAAGTCTTGTTTAATAACTGGTTATAAAACAGTGAAAAAGTATCCTGAAATCTTAGCTACGAACGTGGACCAAACCGTTATAAACCGTGCGGATTAATTCGATAGTGCGTGCTATACCTAATTAACTATATAATTACAATGGAAAGACATTTTTATGTACAACGCAGCTGAATATTTTATGTTCAATAACATAAGTCATATTTAAAAACAAATTGAAATTGGTAATATATAATCAAAATTACGATAGTTTTAACAAAAATGAACATTGACTATTAACACAGTTTAACAATAAATACACTGTTATTCTTGTTATGTTACTAGTTTCTGTCCCAGCTTTGCTTGCACGCGTTTTACCTATATAATTACGATTTTAAAACTATATAAAAACTCGACTTCATTGGATATAAAAAAAAACTTGTGCGTCTCGGGACGCCCGACATAAGTGATAACATAAATTAATCTAACTAGCTCTGTGGGTGTGACAGAGGAGGAGCCTGCTTGCTTAAATTTAGAAAACAAACTGATTTCTTTACGCGATCGACGTAAGTTCTCAGATCTGTGCTTCTTACTTAATATCGTTGACGGAAAATTACATTGCAATGAGCTGTTATAGAGATTCCCCCTTTGTACCTTTTAATTTTCCCCGGCGACCAATCCCTCTAATATTATAAATACGAATGTAACTATATCTGTCTGTCTGTCTGTCACGTTTTCACACCTAAACCGCTAAACTGATTGAAATCTGGTATAGAGATAGATGGGACCTTGGGTAAGGAGATAGGTTACTTTTTATGTAGGTACCACACGCGCGAAGCCGCAGGCAGCAGCTAGACTTTAATATATAACACACCTCAATCGAGAACGAATATGGGCCTACACGTACCATGCACGCGAATATGTAATGATAGCCTAAAATCCCACCATCGAAAGACCTTTACCGAGCTGGTTAATGGATGAAAAGCATTTTATATTAAATTAAATATGTCAATAAATATTGCAAATGGGTTAGCAAAAATATGTAGTCCAGAATTTGATTAACTAACAATAAAACAATTTTTTTATTAAACATTTGACTGGTTTGGTTAATAGACAAATTCCATACCAATCGAAAGTATGAAGCCCATAGAATATGAAATCAATGACATTAATACAAGAAACCCTGATTTAGATGTCTTCGGCGACACTCGGCGTACTTTTAAAAATAAAACATTGATCCATTTTGGCTTTACCCCAATTCGCATACCATGAGTTAGTACTTAAGTAGTTTAGATATTTATTTTTATTTTTAATCCTTAGTAATGTTATATAATGTTAATATGTATGACTAGCTGTTGCTCGCGACTTCGTCCGCATTTTTTTGAAAGGAATTGTAGCTTAAATCCTTCCCCAGGATGCTTTTATCTCCTTGCCAAATTTTATTGATAAATTTTAAACGAATCACACACACCACCCATTAAAAAGTTTCCATATAAATATTCACACCCCATTTTACTCCTTTATGAGAGTTATTTTAAAAAATCCTGAAAAACGTGTCCATTTATTATGCATTTTGAGTATCCAAAACAAGTTTCTAAGAAATCACACCACCCGTTAAAAAGTTAAGTTCCCAATACAAACTTTAATACCCCCTTTGTAAGGGTTGATTTATAAAAATCCTGAAACACGAGTCCTTTTATTTTGCATTTTAATTATTCATCATCAAGTTTCAAGCATATCGCTCCACGCGTTAAAAAGTTTCATACATTCGTTTTCACCCCTTATTACCCTCTTAGGGATTGAATTTCAAAAAATCCCGCCTTAGTGGGTGGTTTTGTTATAAAAGGAAGTTACCTTCCAAATTTCAACGTTCTAGCTTCAACGGTTTCGGCTTGGCGATAATGAATCAGTCAGTCAGGTTAAGCTTTTTATATGTATATGTAGATGTGTGTGTGCTTATATAAATAATTAATAAAGCGGTTTTCATTAAAAAAACGAATTAAGAACTTTTTTGAAGCCGGTTAATAAAAAGTACCTATTCCAGGTCATTGGTAACATCGTCACGTATACCAAGTTTCATCCAAAAACATTCAGCTGTGACGTCGTGATTTGACCACAAACATCCGAACATCCAACCATCAAGACGAACATTTTGATAAACACGGGTTTTACTCACGTATTATTTTGTCGATGGAGGCACCGACACTGTGCCTCCATCGACAAAATATGAAGCTCGAGTTCACGGTTCTCTAGATGAATCGAAACAGTGTCGGTGTCTCCATCGACAAAATAATACGTGAGTAAAGCCCGTGTTTATCAAAATGTATAGTACAACTCACGAAAGTTTTGAAAACCAAGACAAACTCTTGTATCAAGATTTCCACAACCACACTCTCAAACAAACTGGGGCATGCTCGCTCAATCGACTTCCTCTCCAAGTCCAAGGTGATTTTAAAAATGTCTGAATAAATACACCAGGCGCTTTGAATGTTCTAATATAAAAATATCCGAGCCATCCGGTCTAAAAATATTAAACATTTCTAAAATTAACATATATTCTAAAATAGTTAATAAAACAGTATCATTCGATATAGCAATGCCGCCAGTGTCTTGGGAACTCTGATCTATGGCAGTGATCTGGATCAGTTGAGCTATCTATTTAATCGGTATTTATCATTTTAAACGGTCCTTCAATAGCTCAACATCACATGTATTTTATAATATTGTATATTCTGTACATTCCTATATTGAAATGATTTTAGGATGTCCTAGGATTTTCTACAGTTTAAATCAATACCATATGATATAACTATTTATGATGACTAAAATGCACTAAAAAACCGTCAAGGCCAATTTAGTAAACTGAGAAATTACATTTAAAAGTGTTTCTTGACATTGGATTTGTATTAGCAAAAGCAAAAGGTCGTTCGTATTTTAGGAATCTGTAGATAGTCTGGCGAAACCAGACAATATCAGGGTCATTACAAACATAATGCGTGCATCACCTTTTTTGGCAGACAAGGAAAGAATAATGAACTATAGTAACTATCACCAACAATTGACTTTAATAAGCTAGTGAGCACAAAGGTCAAATACGAGAAAGGTCAAATACCAACGTGTTATCAAGCGCGATACATAGAGAACTAGAATATTATGGGATTTTAAGAGCATTGATATTTTTACAAAAGCAGAAACAATTTTCCTTATGATTACCAGACAATTAACCGACACATTTAAAATGTATAAATCTCTTAAATTAGTTTTTCGTGGTTAAGGTGGTTATAAGATAGATCATGCAAAATAAGCGCTTGAACCAGGACGATTTTCTTGCCGGTTCTTCTCGAGCTTGGGTTAGGAGGAATTGGCACCTAAATTCACCTAGTATGTAAGACGTTTCAAAGTGATCCTTGTGATTGTATAAAGTATCATTTGACTTGACTTGATTTGATTCATTGGCTTTTTTGATTTGAATTTTAATTAGTCACAATTTAAATATTTTCATAGACAATCAGTGTGTTATGCCTATAAAATATAAAGGTATTTTATAGGCATTTAGCACTGCATTTTCAGTACCTACTTGTAACTGTTAAGTGCTGATAAAATATGGAGTAGCTCTGAACTATTTACAATAGTAAATCATCGATAATAATCAATAATTCCAGCGTTCCACTGCAGTAGGTATAGATTCTAATAATCACCAGTATTCGATATAGTAAACACTGGTAGAAATACCACCCCATATAGCATAAACTCATCTATCGATAATTCTATTTCAAGGTGATTACGATGTGCTACTCAACTCCCACTACCACGCTCGCAGCGGTGAGATGCACGTCCAAAGATTCAAATATATCGATCGCTACATCGAAATCTTCCAAGCAGCCTTTCAAGAGATGGGACTACGCACCATGGACATTAACACCAATGCCCCAGAAGCTGTCGTCAACCACCAATTCACGGTCTTTAACAACACTAGAATGAGCACCAATACAGCTTTTATTAAACCCGTCAAACATCGAAAGAATTTGGTTGTTATGACTGGTGCAACGGTTACGAAGATCATTATTGAGAAGCAAGAGAAAACGGTCGAAAGCGTACTTTATGAACTTGAAAAGGGGAAGGAACGACTGGCGTATGCTAAACGAGAGATCATTCTCACTGCAGGAGCTATTAACAATGTCAGACTACTACACCTGTCTGGTATCGGTACTAACGCGGATTTGAAAAAATACAACATCACTCCGATAGTAAACCTTCCTGTAGGACACAATTATCAAGATCAAGTAACAATAGGAGGTCTAGCATTTGCACTTAACGACGTAGTGCCTGTGACAGAAAGTCAAGTTATAGATGATTTTAAAACTTGGTTCGAACATCGAAGTGGACCTTTAGCTTCGCGTGGAATTAACCAAGTATCAGCGTTTCTTCAACTGTATGAACACGTAAATGCACCTGATGTAGAACTAGCTTTAGAAGGAAATTACATAAGAAGCGATAAGTTTATGCTGACGAATGTCAGTGTCCACGCAGCCGAAGAAACAACCGTGCCTTTATCTTACTATAATTTGGTAAACATTTACCCGACATTATTAAGACCTAAGAGCAAAGGTAAGGTGATGCTAAATAAAAGAAATCCTAAATACGGTCGACCCATTATACAAGCCAATTTCCTAAAAGAGTCTGAAGATCTGGACACTTTGGTTGATAGCATTGATATAGCTCTGCAACTGCTTGATACAAAGGAGATGAAAAAAGCTGAAGTGAAGTTCGCACCATTAGATTTATTCCCTTGTGATAGATTGAGTAATAGAGATCAATGGAACTGCATAGCCAGACACTATACAAAGGCTTTGAGCAATCCTATAGGAACTTGTCGAATGGGGGACAATAGCACAGAATCAGTAGTCAATTTTCAATTACGATTACATGGCGTTGAAGGTCTTAGGATAATAGATGCGTCAGTGATGCCAACTCACGTCCGAGGAGGACTTATGGCAGCCACGATGATGATTGCAGAAAAAGGTGCTAAAATGATAATCAAAGACTGGAAAGAAAATAAAGGTCATTATTATTCTAAGCGGTGATGACTCTAACTAGTAGAATTTGTATATAAAATATGTTTAATACCACATTGTTTTAATAATGTCACTCCCTTTTTCGGCTATCATTATCACAGGAGCTGCCGTTGATCCTCTAGTTATTTTCGGCATGATAGATGCGTCTATAACTCTTAAGTTTGACATTCCATATACCCTTAAATTACTATCTACAACTGACTCTGCATCAGAAGTTGGTCCCATTTTACATGTTCCCGCATAATTGTGTAATGGTGCAGAAAAATGCTTAATGATACACGACCAGAATTCATCTGAAACCCTTTCATGATCTTTACATTCATTGTTCAGGATTGGTCTGGGATCGAATTCAAAATCGGCACTTTTAAATACTTCAGTATCAAATAACTTAACTACTCGGTGGATTCCTTGTAGCAACTTTTTCTCATCTGTAAGATCTTTTAAAAAGTTTGGATAAATCAATGGTTTCCCAAATACAGGATCTGTAGCGTTCAAAACTATCTGACCACGACTTCTAGGTGTCAATAACGATATGCACATATCAATTTTATCATAATACATGTTTGAATCGTGCCCCTTGAATCTTACTTCGATATCAGGAGTTCCAAGTATATCTGATAACGTAGATTCAATAAATGCAACCACTTGAAAGTTAGCTGATAAGGGGCCAAGACCCTTTGCGTAATAATTAGTGATGTCTTTTAATTTTTCAGAAAACTTGACAGCTGTCACTGTTTTTGATAGTTTTATAACTGGTAAACACACCGAGAGATGATCTTGGAAATTACCCCCAACAGGCAAATCATAGTACGTTTTAATATCTAAATACTCCAAGTATTCTTTAGGACCTAATCCAGATTGCATTAATAGTTTTGGGGAACCGATAGCCCCTGCACTTAAAATAACTTCTTTGTTAGCTTTAACTCTAATTTTTGTACCGTTTTTAATATAGCTTATGCCTATAGCTTTGCTTATATCTCTCGATTCTTCTAATAGTATTTTAGTAACTAAAGCTTCTGTAACTATATCTAAGTTTGCTCTTAGCTTTCTAACAGGTTCTATAAAAGCAGTATAAGTACTAACTCTCTCACCGTAGTAAGACATGGTTTGTATTCTCATAAATCCCAGTTGATTTCTGCCGTTTATATCTGTATAATTATACCCTAGTTCATTGAAGGCACTAAGTAGCACATCTACATTATCATCGACAAACGGATACCTTCCGACATCGAGCGGTCCTTGCGTAGAGTGGAAGAATTTATTCTTTATAATGTCTTTATCGTAGTTTCCTTCTGAATACTTAAAGTATGGCAGGATTTTATTGAAACTCCACCCTTCGTTACCGTTGAGAGACCATTCGTCGTAATCTGCAGGACTGCCTCTAATGTACGCCATATCGTTGATGACAGAGGTGCCTCCAAGGACTCTGCCTTGGACTACTTCACAGCCAGAATCAACTTTGTTTTGACAGAAGCTAAAACAAAAACTTTTTATGTAATTATTGCTTTTTTCTACCTCTGTGGTGCAGTGGTCTAAGGTCTGGCTGAGACGCAGAAGGTTGCGGGTTCGATTCCCGCCGCGGGACAAATGTTTGTATGATCTGCAAGTATTTGTCTCGGGTCTGGGTGTTTCTATGTATTATATGTATATATTTACAAAAAAAAAGTATATAAGTAGTATATCAGTCATGTGGTATCCATAACACAAGCTCTGCTTACTTTGGGGCCAAAATGATGTCCGGAATTATTTATTTATTTCTTATTTATTTTCTTAATTTTCTACTTATATTATTTGCCTTTATTCAATGATTACTATTATAAGCCTTACCCTTTTTTCGGTCTCATGCTATATTGCCAGTCTATAGTAGAGCCTTTGAACTCGCTGGTGAGTCCGGGAATGAGAGCCATCTTTGGCTCTTCAGGGCCTGCTTCGATCAACAACACCTACACAAACAACGCTATCATCATAAATACCTACTTATCAATAAAAGAGTTGATTGCAGACAAAATACATAAACACAATTAATCATTGTGCAAATATTTTCTGGGTAAGGTACTGAGTTGTTAGACAGACCCAGTGACATACAGGTCAAAGCCATCAACAGCACATTAAAAATTAGTACCTTCATGCCAAAATACCTAAGAAGCTGTTTTGTAATTACGTATATGGATTAATTATCTACGATCTATGGGTCTAAGTTAGTTTTAATATTGTTATTACCTTCCATTTTCGGTTTTCCGAAAGTCTGCTGGCAACAACGCAGCCAGCTGTACCGCCTCCAATCACTATAAAGTCATATTCTTCTGTTCTTTCAAACTTCTTTTCTTCTTTCTTTATTTTGTCGAAATATGAGTACTTCCTGTACGCTACAGTCTCGTCTTCATCATCATGCTTGATTATTTCTTTTCGGTTTTTCCCGAAATAGTCCGGTTCTGGTCCTATATGTCCGTATAAAGTGTGTACTAGGGATATAAGAAGTATGGCTGTTGGAGCACATTCGATTCTACCATCACATACCTTGCAGAGCTCATCGGTTATGTTAGATGACATTGCATCTTCTAATTCGGTATTATCAACGTTGGCAGATATCTGTATTTTATTTGATCACACTATTGTAATACTACTTTGTAATATCAATAATTAATTTGTATTTATTATAACACTTCATTGCTACATTACAATTTATCCTCAATCATTAGGTATCGATTATCGATTAACAGGCAAATTTATGAAAAAAATATATTATTATTTGGTGCTCAGAACAGGTACCTATTTGTTTCGATATTGCCGGTTATTTAGTTTATATACAAAAATGTTTTTGATAATGACAATTCTGATCTATAGTTTTAAGAATATTAGCACTGTATGTTTTTCTGCACGACTTTCTTTGACTGTGTAGTGTTTTTAAGACAAGCGTATGTTTGCCTGACTGTGCGTCCGACTGCGTTGGCTGAGACTGACGGTCAGCATGACTGATGGCGGAACTTTAGGAATTCGTTGTTTGGGATCGTCTCAGCTAGCACGCCTCATTGTTTGTCAGTTCAGTAGTCAGTTGTTTGTTTATAGAAATCGATAAGTAAATTCTTAAGCAGTGAATTTTCTAGGTAATATCGCGGATACATAGTATTGTTTCTTGCCAGCCAGTTTTGGGAAAACGGAAGAGATTATGCTCACGCCGTTGGCGTTGGTTTTAAATAACTAAAATTAAGCAATCTATTAGCAACAATAGATCTACTATATAATTGTCAAATACCACTCAGTCATTCATCACGAAATCTCAGAAACCACCGAACGAATTGGACTGAAATTTGGTATGCAGCTTCCTCTAGAGCCGTAGGTACTGGCTAAGAAAGGGTTTCGAAAAATTCACTCGGGATCATGGTCAAATCGCTAAAACCGCGATTATGCTTTGTAATTTTTCCGAAACATTCATTCGTTCAATTATTATCTTGCTACTTTTTATTTACCACGCGGGTAAAGCCGCGGGAAACAGCTAGTATATTATAAAATTAATATTAATGGATATAATAATAGACCATAAGGTAGTATATAGAATATATGGACAATGTAAGTCTAACTTATAAACGCCTATCAATTTAAACACTTCCTCAACACTGCTTAAGATTCGCCCTGTCAATTTTTGTCACTATTCTACAAAAAGGGATAGCATTATTTTATGCAGTTAAGTTGATAGACATACGTAAGACCATGTATTATATTGTAATAGATGAGTTGGTCTAGCGCGTATAGAGTCGTCCGAAGTTCGTAAGGACAAGGTGCCAAACTAATTCAACACCTACTTTACTTAGCAAAGTACTAGAATTTAGTTTGGAACTTCCATTATAATAAAGCTTTACAAATCATAGCGAAACTCGAAGGGTTTTTTGTGGACCTAGGAACCCTAAAAATTTACAAATTCACTTTGATTTCCAGGTGACATGTCCTTACTTATTTAACATTGATCTTTGATGAAGTCTTGCTTTGCTTGTCTCGCGGAAACTCAAAAATTGCTCGATTTTAATATATTTTTTGTTTTCTTTGCTACAATACCCCCAGTATTGTTTACTATTAAATAAATGTTAGAGGGTAGGAAGTTCACGGTGACATCTAGTATATTATAATGTAAATATATAAACTAGCTGTGACCGCGGCTTCTCACACGTGATCACTACATAAAAAGTAGCCTAAGTCCTTCTCCAAGGTCCCATCTATCTATATACCAAAATTCATCAAAATCGGTTCAGCAGTTTAGGCGTGAAACAGTAACAAACAGACAGAGTTACTTCGCATTTATTATATTATTAGTAGGGAATGAATATTATATGAAATCAATGTATTGGTACCAGCATTATTAACCTTTTGTATTATTAATTATTATCTACCCGTTTTTATTTCAGTCATCATCATTAGAACTATTATTATTTTGATTGTAACACTGACAATGTAGCTGCCCGACAAACAAAGGTGTAGCACTTTGTTTATCTGGCAGCTACACTACAAAATATCATTGTAAAAAATATAATTAATTTAAAACACTTCTGTTGCTATAAAGCACAATCTATTGTTTCGACTTTACAACAAAGCCATGTTATACTTTCAAATAGTGACATTTGTATTACGGTACTTTTATTTAAAAAAATATACAAAAGAAAATTGTTTAAAATAAACGGCCCTAAAAATGTGTTTCAACTTCTGTCAAAAATAGTTTAACCGACAAAAAAGAGGGTTTCTCAATTCGACCGTGTATATATATTTTTATGTGTGTTCGAGGATAACTTCGTCGTTTATGAACTGATTTTGATGATTCTTTTTTGATGGAAAGGAAATATCCTAAGGGTGGTACCATGATAAGGAAACCAGGATCTGATGATGCCATCCCAGAGAAATCGAAGGGAACTTTTGAAAATCGTAGTGGCGACTAGTGCGTTTGTTATTTTTTTTCATTAAGTATTTTAAAGCACTACTATCTAATGAAGGTCTGAAGTCGATCTGATGATGGAGCCGAAAGACAGTCGAGGGAACTCCTCATCGATTTACAGAAATTACGTGGTGTTTAAACTTGATTCATTGTATTCATGAGAACTTTACACCTAAATGGGTTGTGACTGTCTTAAGGGGTCTGATGATGAAAACGAAGGAGAGTCAAGGGATTATTTACATGTAAGTTTCATGTTTGATGTTTTTTTTTTGTTAAAAAATATTATAAGACGAATCTTAGCAGTGTTTAGGCAGTGTTTAAGTAAAGAGGTGTATATAAGTAAGGGCGAAAGTGATTTACATTGTTTGAAGCAACAATGTTTCCATTTCGGTATTTCTACATCTATTTCCTTCTACTATCACATAATCGATTATCTTTAACGATCAGTTGAGGATCATCAAAAATGGCTCAGCACCCGCATCTGACTGTAGAATCGGGTTGGTAATTTTCGCTGAATTATATAACACTGCGAGTGAGTATTTCTACGTAGAACTGATCCCAGATGAGTGCTGCTTGGAGACCGATGATGGAGACGACTGCGATAGTCTTAAAATGATTGGGTATATACCCCCTGCTGACTAACAGAATAGAGAAGGAAAACTTGAAACAAGTCCGACTCGGTGCCAGCCGTTACATTAAGGCTTACCATAGTGCACGAAAGGAGCCTCTGAGGCGCACTTTAATCCTTTCACCACACTGGTTAGAAATAACTAGTGACACGATAAGAAGAAGAATCGATTACGACAATCTTTTGGATGCTTTTCCCTAAAACATCCTACATATTCAAGTAGGTATTTTATACGGCTTAGTTTGTTTTTTACCCAGCCATCTGACAACCATCAGATACTTCGAAAATCTTTATATCTCTTAACACAAACCATTTACATTATATGAAAGTCAGAGTTATTTTTTACTTGATCTAGGTAGAACAAAACCCGCGCATTAGACGGTAACCGCTTGTGAGTATAAATAAAAACAAAACACCTGTTGAAACCCCACAGCAATGACGGAAGGCTGTTGCTAACATAATAATTCAAGGCACTCGCATTATCAGATCGCACGAGGGTGAAATACTTCCGTAAACAGCAGCTCAAAGTTAGAAAATAACATTATAAATTCATGGTTACAGTATGAGGCACCTATTTGGGTAATGGTGCTATAATACTATATTTTAACTTGGTACATTTATAAGGTACTGTTTCAGTCAGTCATGCACACTAGCTTCGATTTTGACTGGTTATTTTGAAATACATATAATAGTAGATATGTACGTACTGTACGTACTTAGGTGTGTTATGTATTTGGTTTGTATTTAACATATTAAAATACATTTATTGTACTGTACAATTTGTACATATTTATCCTGTAAATTTGTATGTAACCAGTATTTACACATATTGACAGAGCGAAGCGAGTGTCTCCGTTTCAGCTTAGCCAAAAATGCTTTCGTATGTTCGGCGTCTGTTCGGATGTTCTCTACAGGTCGCATTTATCAACCGATTCTCCTGAAATTTTGTGAGCAGGTTCTATAACTATATAGTAAGTTTTTGGAAATTTATCAAAGTGGCGGAGATATGGGTGATGAAAAAGTAAAAAAAATAAAAATGCTCGCGAGGTCTACAGCTTACAGTGCCACTGGTTATAATAATAATAATCATCACCCTTTTTACAGATATATTCTGTTCCATCCATCTCAAGATTGTCTTTCAGAGATCGATCGCTACATAGCGATAAGACCGCCCATTGTACTACAGACTAGCAAAACATTGTTCCATATTCTACCAGTCAATTTTTTTTATGATGTGCAATTAAGTATTTTCAATCTACAAAAGAGAAAAGTCCAACAAACATGAGCTACCATGATTAGTTAAGCCAGCACTTTTTTATAGTTCAAAGACGTAACAACTCCTACTTATTTATAATTCAGCAAGGAGGTTAGTAGGTTACCACAGAATATAACCATTAAGTTCGATCGATACTCACCTGCCAGTTTCCATTATTTGGATTAAAGGTAATTACTTAACGCAATGATTATGTACTTCACTTTGTAAAGTAGGGTTAATTGGTATGGAGACTCCCACATATATATAGTAATTTATACAAACAATCAGACACCCACATATATTATAGATAGTAACTAGTAGTTGCCCACGACTTCGTCCGAATTTTTTTATAAAGGTATTGTTGTTTAAATCTTTCCTCAGAAGATTTAAAAAATATAATAATAAAACAATTTAATAAGTTTCAAACCAATCACACCCACCATCCATTAAAAAGTTTCCATACAAACATTCACTCCCCATTTTACTCCTTTATTAAAGGAGTTAATTATTTTGAAAAATTCTGAAACACGTGTTCATTTATTTTTAACCGACTTTATCAAAAAGGAGGAGGTTCTCAATTCGTCGGAATCTTTTTTGTTTTTAGTTTTTCTTGTATGTTCACCGATTACTCGAAAACGGCTGAAGCGATTTGGAAAATTCTTTTTTATAAATTTTATCAAAATCGGTCGAGCTGAAAAATCAACAAAAATCTAAAAATTGTATACATCGATGATGTTTTCATGTACTTCGATACCTCGTTGTCTCATTGGAGCGGTGTGTTTATTTGGCCTACCCATTATTATATATATACAAAATACATCTATTTTCCATTAAAAATGTATTATAGGCTCAAATTCAACATTCAATGAAGTCGGTTTCTTTTTAGTTTTTAAAACGTAATTATGCATTTTAAGTATCCGAACCGAGTTTCTAAGAAATCACACCACCCGTTAAAAAGTTCCCATACAAACTTTGACACCCAATTGGTAAGAGTTATTTTGAAAAATCCTGAAACAATGTACACGATTGCATTTTAAATATTCTAATTAAGTCCGGCATTATTATTTATTATTATTTAAGTATCAAGTAATTCGCACCAACGTTAAAGAGTTTCATACATTCGTTTTCACCCCATTTCCCTTCTTAGGGGTTGAATTTAAAAAAAACCATCTTAGTGGGTTGTTTTGCGGCTTGACTTTAGTTGTGCGTCGCAGGAATTGGAGGGTGAAAAGACTCACATCTGGTAGGGTTTTGCTTCCTGATTACATTTTACCACTAATAACACTAGGTTATTTTTAGTTTACAAAAAATAATACAACATTTTTAACCTCACAAATCAGATAAATTAGATAAAACTACGTAAAAATTGACAGATAATAATCAACTTCGTCGTATTTCTTGTCTATGGTTTAATATGTTGTGTGCAAAATTGATGTGAACGAAACGTAAAATCCTGTCAGTGATTTTGTTATGGCTTCTTTCGACGACTTTGGCTTATCTTCACTTCACTTGGCTACTTATCACCTATCACTAGGTAGGTTATGTTGGAATATAGAAAAAAACGCGCAAGGCGAGCGAAGCGTGCCGCGGCAGCGGCCGCCGCAGCGCCAGAAAATAATACAAGGTTACGGTATATCTCACTTGGTTACTTATCACCTATCACTAGGTAGGTTATGTTGGAATATAGAAAAAAACGCGCAAGGCGAGCGAAGCGTGCCGCGGCAGCGGCCGCCGCAGCGCCAGAAAATAATACAAGGTCACGGTATATCTCACTTGGTTACTTATTACCTATTACTAGGTAGGTTATGTTGGAATATAGAAAAAAACGCGCAAGGCGAGCGAAGCGTGCCGCGGCAGCGGCCGCCGCAGCGCCAGAAAATAATACAAGGTTACGGTATATCTCACTTGGTTACTTATCACCTATCACTAGGTAGGTTATGTTGGAATATAGAAAAAAACGCGCAAGGCGAGCGAAGCGTGCCGCGGCAGCGGCCGCCGCAGCGCCAGAAAATAATACAAGGTCACAGTATATCTCACTTGGTTACTTATCACCTATCACTAGGTAGGTTATGTTGGAATATAGAAAAAAACGCGCAAGGCGAGCGAAGCGTGCCGCGGCAGCGGCCGCCGCAGCGCCAGAAAATAATACAAGGTCACGGTATATCTCACTTGGTTACTTATCACCTATTACTAGGTAGGTTATGTTGGAATATAGAAAAAAACGCGCAAGGCGAGCGAAGCGTGCCGCGGCAGCGGCCGCCGCAGCGCCAGAAAATAATACAAGGTTACGGTATATCTCACTTGGTTACTTATCACCTATCACTAGGTAGGTTATGTTGGAATATAGAAAAAAACGCGCAAGGCGAGCGAAGCGTGCCGCGGCAGCGGCCGCCGCAGCGCCAGAAAATAATACAAGGTCACAGTATATCTCACTTGGTTACTTATCACCTATCACTAGGTAGGTTATGTTGGAATATAGAAAAAAACGCGCAAGGCGAGCGAAGCGTGCCGCGGCAGCGGCCGCCGCAGCGCCAGAAAATAATACAAGGTCACGGTATATCTCACTTGGTTACTTATCACCTATTACTAGGTAGGTTATGTTGGAATATAGAAAAAAACGCGCAAGGCGAGCGAAGCGTGCCGCGGCAGCGGCCGCCGCAGCGCCAGAAAATAATACAAGGTCACGGTATATCTGATCTTTGTTATATTTGTTGTCTGTGATATATCATGTTGTGCAAAGTTGATGCGAACGAAACGTAAAAAACCTGTCATGTGTCACTGTAACCAAATCAAATCAAAACCGCGCCAAATCGCGCGATACGTAAAAAACCGATTTCTTTGATATGTTGTTTGGATTCTTACGATTGACCTACGATTATACACTGGACACCGATTTTCGATAGGTTACAAATGTTTTTTTTTTCTCATTTGTGCATCTACCTTTATCTTGGGAGCTTTACCAGGGGTGAGGTGGACCTCTCCCTTCCCCTCCTTGGTAATTTAAACTAGATTTGTATCAATAATTTTTTTTGAGGTTAGGTTAAATTTATTCAAATATCTCGAGAACGGGGAAATACCTAGTATGGGGGTGGTACCAGGGGGTAGGGAGGGTCCCCCCCTCCCCCCCCCATTTTTTTTTTTTAATTGGCTTGCGACGCACTACTAAAGTTTAACCTGTTTTGCTATAAAAGGAAGCTACCTTCCAAATTTCAGCATTCTAACTTCAGCGGTTTCGGTTTGGCGATGATGATTTTTTTTATAGGTACTACGCGTGTGAATCCACAGTAACAGCTGGTATATAAATAAATATTGATGTACAGCAAATATATAATTATCTAGCTCGATGGTATAGCTTGTATTATGGTGACCAGATCATGACGTCGACCTATAGACAACCTCTGTAGCTTAGTGGGTTAAGGTCCAGCTGAGACGCAGAAGGTTGCGAGTTCAATTCCCGCCGCGGGACAAATGTTTGTATTTGCATAAATAAATAAATAATCCCGGACATTTAACACAGCATCGTCTGGCCCCAAAGTAAGCAGAGCTTGTGTTATGGGTACCACATGACTGATATACTACTTATATACTTTTTTTTTTTGTAAATACATACATATTATACATAGAAACACCCAGACCCGAGACAAATACTTGCAGATCGTACAAACATTTGTCCCGCGGCGAACCCTCAACCTTCTGCGTCTCAGCCGGGTCTTAGCCCACTGCGCCAAAGAGGACGTCATGTATTTGTCTCGGGTCTGGGTGTTTCTATGTATAATTATGTATTTAAAAAAAGAAGTTAATAAGTAGTATATTAGTCACGTGATACCCATAACACAAGCTCTGCTTACTTTGGGGCCAGATGATGATGTGTGAAATGTCCGGGACTATTTTATTTATTTACTTATGTACATGTATCATACAAATTTATGATACTTTAAAACATTTTGATACTGAACAATCATCCATGTTTATCACGCAAGTGTCATCAAAGAAATCAAATCAACGCAACGAAGAAGACAGAGCTACCAATGAGCTGTGTGAATAGTGATTTAGTTTCAAGGTGTGGTCTGCAGCTGATAATCTTGATTAGAATCCTGTGTAATGTGGAGTAATTTGATCTAATCTGTGTCATTCTCAAAATTCACGGCATCCTGTCTTCGACACGATGGGCTATTATTTGTACGGAAATAAGTTTTTTAATGGAGCTACTTTCGTGGAAACAATTCTGAAATAAAACCATAATTTGAGAAATAGAAAATATATGTTTAACGTCACAAAACAGATAACAAAAAGAACTGTTTTAAATTGTACTTTTTTAGTTGTGACGTCCGTCCGCGACATCGTCCGCGTGTTGTTAAAAAAAAGCCTATATTTCATTATTTTACAACAGATTTTACAAGATAAGATGACAAACCATTATTGTGGGTACTATTGAAATCTAAATTACTTATAAGACATCTTGTAACTACTTTTTAGAAATAAAAACATATTATAACTTTTAAAACTATCATGGTTTTGCACATAATTTTCACTCAAAACGGGATATTTACCATGATATATGAGTTTTTCTGCTTCTCGATATTTCGGCACAGTTGCATGCGCCATGATCACGAGATAAACTGAAGTCTTTGCGGGTGGATGTTATTGGCAGACAAAACGGTCTACCCTCTTTCTCAGTCTTTTACTGCGAACATTACCCCTACTACCGGTTTCACTGTCACTAACAACTCGATCACGATTACGACACACAACACTCACGGTATCTGGACGCATAACTGGTACCTCACTTTTACGATTTCCACACATCCTCACCACAGGGTTCCAGGCTCCAGACAATTGAAAACCGTCTTCTCGATTGAAATTCCTGTGTTTGGTAATCTCTATTGCCTCTTGTACCAATCTTGGGATGTAATGTTTTTCAGTTGAGATTACCTGTGGATTGTGTAACTCGATCCAGTGGTTTGAGCCAGATTCTAGTAGATGTGTAGCTATGGCCGACTTTTGTGTGTCCATATTTTTGACCGCCCGGATGTGTTCTGTCACTCGACAAGCATACGTAAACCGCATCTTGGTATGTACGCCATTTAGGTATGCCAAAAGGAATTCAATCTCATGTTTATTGCCTCTTACATGAGATTGAACTCCTTTTGGCATACCTAAATGGCGTACATACCAAGATGCGGTTTACGTATGAAATGGAAAGTGATCGAAGCTTGGCTTTCCTGGACGTGATGGTACAGATTCGTGATGATGGTAATTTAGGCTATTCGGTTTATAGGAAGCCGACCCATACGGATCGATATCTCCATGCTGATTCACACCATCACCCTCGGCAGCTTAACTCGGTTGTAATGTCTCTCACGAACCGTGCTTTCGACCTATGTGATGAGTACTCCATAAAGAGTGAGCTAGCTCATGTTCAGCATGTCCTACGTAAAAATGGATATAAGCTTCGATCTTTTCCAGTTAGACAAAGGCCTAAACCCCACAGATGTATAGTAGAACGAAAACCTGCTTTTCTACCGTACATCAAAGGAGTGACGGACAAAATTGCGAAAGCCCTGCAGAAATTGTCCATAAAAACAATTTTTACTCCTTTAAAGAAGATCTCACACTACCTGCGCTCACCTAAAGATAAGATTCCTCTTCAAACACCAGGAGTGTACAAGATTGACTGCAGCTGTGGGAGCTCTTACATCGGCCAAACAAAACGTACCATAGCTTGTCGAGTGACAGAACACATCCGGGCGGTCAAAAATATGGACACACAAAAGTCGGCCATAGCTACACATCTACTAGAATCTGGCTCAAACCACTGGATCGAGTTACACAATCCACAGGTAATCTCAACTGAAAAACATTACATCCCAAGATTGGTACAAGAGGCAATAGAGATTACCAAACACAGGAATTTCAATCGAGAAGACGGTTTTCAATTGTCTGGAGCCTGGAACCCTGTGGTGAGGATGTGTGGAAATCGTAAAAGTGAGGTACCAGTTATGCGTCCAGATACCGTGAGTGTTGTGTGTCGGAATCGTGATCGAGTTGTTAGTGACAGTGAAACCGGTAGTAGGGGTAATGTTCGCAGTAAAAGACTGAGAAAGAGGGTAGACCGTTTTGTCTGCCAATAACATCCACCCGCAAAGACTTCAGTTTATCTCGTGATCATGGCGCATGCAACTGTGCCGAAATATCGAGAAGCAGAAAAACTCATATATCATGGTAAATATCCCGTTTTGAGTGAAAATTATGTAAAAACATATTATTATTATATTAATACGTGAAGCAAAAACTTTGTACCCATTTTTACGAAAATTGCGCGGACGGAGGAGTATGAAATTTCGCACATTACGGTTTATGTAGAGGAGTTAAGATTTTTTTTTAAATTATGCATAATAAATACCTACATTAAATATGCATTAATTATGGTCAAATTTTTACAAGTCGGCAACCACTAGTTATTATTAAAACACTTACTCGTAGCTTGACTTGACTGAACCGAAGACCGCGTTCTATTTTTACCTGTGTTGCCATATAGTATTATACATATGATAAATATTTTTATTTTGTTTGCATTATTTCTAGTTTTAAGCTTAGATAAGATTCTAAATACTATTTTATTCATTTAACCGAAAAATACAATTCTATGTACATAGATACATATGATTATTTTAGAATCTATGTAAGTAAGCTCTTCTTGCCTGAGATACGGGATTATCTAGTTTAGGCTCGTACTATGCATACCTTTAATTAGATATGATTTTGAATTTGGTTATTAGAAGAAGTTTATTATTGACCAGGTAAATTTTAAAAATATATATTATTATTATTATTAAAAACAATATTACTTTTCTATCGTCATTATCATTGCTCTTTACCTATAGAATAGCCCGTAATGTTGAGAATCTACCTATATTGTCTAGAGCTAGATAACTCGATCTAGTATAAGTAATGAGAATTTGGCTCCTATATTCACCTAGTATGACGATTCAAAGTGATCCTTGTCTAAAGTTTAGAAGTTTAAACTAATATTATAAGGAGAAAAGAATATATTTTTTGTTTCATTGAAATAAATTAAAAAACTACTTAACCAATTTCGAAAATTCTATCTCCTATAGCTACATTGTGGTGTAAGTATTGTTGTGATACATTACCTACGGAGTGGTGGCGCCAAGGACTGCTCAACGGCCAAGAGGCAGACCACCGATGGTCGAACGATATGGTCAGCGTTGTCGGGAACCACTGGATGAGACTTGCTAGGAACCGGAAAGAGTGGCGTAATAAAGAGGAGGCCTATACCCAGCAGTGGGTACAATCGGATTGAATGATGATGATGATGATGATGATGATAGCTACATTTTCAACAAGAAACATGTGTTGAATTAAAAAAAATGGAGATCTCTACGTAAATTGCAATAGTGTAACACGTGCATCCGTGCACCCGTGCATCCGTGCCCCCGTGCAAAGCCAACTAGTCGGTAGGTATTTAATAAAAGCATTTTGAATTTGAATTTGATTTTCAAACCCACATCCTACCTAATTAGGTACCTAATATAGAAATGCAATAACATCATTTCATTATGCCAATTGTTATAATAGAGCCATTAAGCATAATACCTTTCATAATTTCAAATAATACCAATTATATAAATGTGCGATTATGCACATAACAGTTTAACTACTAGCCTACCACCATCAAAACTGGTCAAATAGCCCGTTTAGAACCGACGAAATAGCTCGAGGCAGTAAAAACGCTAATAAATGAAAATATGGCCAGAATCGTACCAATAACTTTTAATTTACAAAGGGTTTAGCATTTAAAATAGCGCCATCTGCGTTCGGACGCGGAAGTTTTATGAGTTTTAGAGCTTTTTAGTTCTTCTATCAGCCGCCGCGGCGTTGTAATAGCTAGTCCCGAACGAGTGTAAAATGCAAATTTTTGTATGCCCATTCGAATTGGTTTGAAATTTATCGCCCTGATCTGCATAAAATCGTTTAAAATAAATAGAAAACTCCTTTTAGGAGTCGCAGTGTCGATAGCTGGTAACATTATCAATGTTCTCCTACAGGTTTAGTAGTATACAAATTAGGCAGTTGCTGAATACCCGTTTAACCCAGTCAGTAAAATAAGTTAAACTCGCTCTTTACGGTATGAACAGAAGAACGATACATATCATTTACAAAAATAATTACAAACATGTACAATATAATATACAATAATATAAAATACATGTCAAACAGTTGAGCTATCTAAGGACCGTTTAAAACGATTTACAGATAGCTCAACTGATCTAGATCACTGCCGGAGGGAAGTCCTTAAGACACTGGCGTTGTTTGAATGGCAATGAAAATACTTTGGGCCGGATGGAAGCCAATTCTTTGGTCACGCTATGTTTTAACTATACGGTGTGAAATAATTTTGACAATGCGATGGGCTCCTATATCTCAAATCCAGAAGGCTCATATATAATAAGTTTAAAAGACATGCTGTCATGCATGTAGGTAATAAATAAAATTGTTATCAGTAATCGTAATTATCATCATAATTTCCTGCCTTTATCTGACTAAAGTGGGGTCAAAACAAAAGATGATTTTTATATTAACTGGCCTGTCAGCTCAGTTGGTATTAGCTCTACCTTCTGCGCTGTAGAGGGTTCGATTCCCTCCCAGGATAAACATTTGTGTGAAGAACATCGGTGTTTGTTCTGTGTCTGGGTGTTATAAAGTATCATAAGTACCTATGTATTTAAAAATATATAAGTATTCTATCAGTCATCTAGTCACCATAATACAAGCTATGCTTAGTTTGGGACTAGATGGTGTTGTGTGCATTGTCCAGCAATATTTATTATTATTATTTATTATATACCTTTTTATCTGTAATTTCTGTGCCAATGATATTCGTAAGAGTAATTAAATCAAGTGAATAACGTAACAACATGCATATGCTTAGTAAATGTTAAATGGAAAGGTAATTTCCCGGTTTCCACCGAAGTTCCATGTGTAGGCTTTCTAACAAGTTTTTGCTGTCCACCAGCAATTATTAGTAATTAGAGAAAAACTAGTTAGATACGTTCAGAAAAACTTAAGTACCTAATCATTCAACGTGTTACAATACTTATGCATGCTGTGTATAAATCATTACGTATTAAAAACTAAAAAGAAACCGACTTCATTGAATGATATTAGAGCCTATAATACATTTTTAGTAGAAAGTGGATGTATTTTGTATATATATAATATGGGTAGGCCAAATAAACGCACCGCTCCAATGAGACAGCGAGGTATTGAAGTACATGAAACATCATCGATGTATACAATTTTTAAATTTTCGTTGATTTTTCAGCTCAACCAATTTTGATAAAATTTATATGGGACCACCTGTGAAGTATGGTTTTTCAAACCCTTTCAAATAAAAAAAGAATTTTCCAAATCGGTTCAGCCGTTTTCGAGTAATCGGTGAACATACATAAAAAAAAAAGATTCGACGAATTGAGAACCTCCTCCTTTTTGATTAAGTCTGTTAAAAATAAGAAATTTCGTTTACTTGTATGACATTTTTATCCAGCTATTTTGATTGAAAAACCAAACTATAGAACCGATTTTGATGAAATTTCTATGGGATTGGACCAATCCGATAGTATATCCTTTCACATGAAAAAATATTTTTTTCAAATCGGTTCATAAATCACGGAGTTCTGAGGTAACAAACATAAAAAAATACAACCTTATTGAGAACCTTTTTCTTTTTTTTTAAGTCGGTTAAAAAGGTCAATTTCTAGAGATCACTAGTGGACTAGTGATAGTGGCCCCGCATTCCTATCTTCAGGTCGTGGGTTTAAATCCAGTCGTGTACCAGTGGATTTTTCTGATTGATATACATATGAATGTTTGTTATAACAGTAGGTACTCTCAAACAGTAAGGGAAAACATGGTAAGGAAACCGGCATATCGTAGAACATAAAAATTCGAAGACGTGTGCCAAGTACACGAAAGGAGTCTCTGAGGCGCACTCTAATTCCTTCACCACACTGGTTAATAACTAGTAACGTAATAAGAATAAATATATAATGCGCAGTTTTTTTAGTTTTTTTTTCTTATTAAGTATATATTAAAATAAAATAAAAGAAATGAAATAAAAAGTCTTCATTTCCATGATTAAACAAAGTTTGTTTTTTAAATTAAAGTAAGTTCTATTTAATTTCTAGTCTTATTTAAGTTTTTAATCATGTACCAAGTTTTTTTTTACCATATACCAACCTTTACCTAAAGAAGGTTTAGGGTAAAGGCTCTTTGGGTAAAGGCCTCCTCCAGAGCTAGCCATGTGTTTCTGTTCTGTGCTATGTCTCTCCAATTTTTACTTCTCCTGCCTTCTTTCTTTGGATCTGCTTCTAGCTTCGTTATATAACTTATAAAACAAAGTATTTATTTTAGTGTGTTACCTATTTTTTTAAAATTAGAGTAAGATTCAAGTAATTTTAATATACGTATGGTTTTTTAAATGATAATATTAATGTTCGAAGCCTATGATAAGAAGAGATGACAACTAATTTTGCTGTCATGATCTACTTGTTTGTACTTTTACTTCTTCTTACCGTGTCTCTAATTATTTGAAACCAGCGTGGTGAAAGGATCAAAGTGAGTTCCAGATAGTCCTTTCGTGAACTTGACACAATGGGCATGTCTTAAAATTTTTAAGTTCTACGACATGCCGGTTTTTTTACGATGTTTATTGCTGCGTACTCTTACGCTAAGATTCATCGTTATTACGTGCCTATAAGAACAGTTGGTAGTAGCTTTGCCTTCTGCGCTGTAGGTTGGGGGTTCGATTCTCAGGATAAACATTTGTGTGTTCTGTGTCTGGGTGTTATAAAGTATCATTACTATGTCATCTAGTCACAATAATACAAGCTATGCTTAGTTTGGGGCTAGATGGTGTTGTGTGCTAATACTAATATTTGTTTTTATATATTTATACTGAATGTTTGTAACTTTAAATAAACATTTCATTCTTTTTAAAAAAGTTTATGTTGTGACCATAAAAATGCCTGAAAATTGACCATTTTATATTTGGCGCTAGACCTCCCAAGCGGCTAATTACAGCCAGTACCAGCATGTTGCGCTTGCGCATAAAACTGGTCTAGAAATTGTCATTAGATCTCTGTGCTTTACATAGTAGCGCGTGATGTGTAAATAGAGAAGAATTTATGTACTAGTTTTTACTGAGATTTCATGAGAAGCATATAAATAGGGGATTTATATACTTATCCATTGCATATTATGTAAGTACCTAGATGTTTCTAGTATGTATGTGTGTTGCCTGGTTAGGTTATTACCTGGGTACTAGCAAATTCGGCATAGAGTAGATTTTAAAGTAACCTACTTAGTACCCGCTTAGTAAGTTGGAGGACATCTTGAAATCGAAAATCCCTCAGTGCTTGATAACCAAGGTGTTCAATGTGTCCTGCCTATACTTAATTATGGATCCGAGCAATGACCGCTCAGAAAGGAACAATGGACGCGTCATTCTCAGAACATCACTTTTGTATCACATGCCCAATGTCGAAAATCGACGCACCAAAGTCGACGTGGAAGTCGCGAATCGCTAGATTGAAGTGGAAATGGACGGGGCTAGAATGGATAACGGGAGATGGAGGAAGGCGATAACGGAGTGGTAGCCAAGGGATGTTTAACGGCCAAGAGGTAGACTACCCGAAGGTCAAATGTTAGTCAGCGTTTTGGAAACCACTGTATGAGACTTGCTAGGGACAGGATCGAGTGACGTTATAAAGAGATGTGCAATCGGGCTGAATAATGAGGTTTTACAGATAGGCATTCAGAATAATATTCTACTAATGTTTTTTTGATAAAAAAGACTTTCATTAGATAAATAACATCTTGCATGCTTTGATGAAAACAAATAAGCGGTTTTTTGTTTTGTTTTTTTGTTTTTTTCTTTATTTGTTTTCATCAAAGCTTGCATGATACATTGTGCATTACTCTATAGTCAGATTCCAACTGCAAACCATGTAAACTAATCAGGGTATGTTTTAAAATCGGGCTAGATGGTGTTGTGTGCATCCACTAATATTTATTTTAGACTAGCTGTTGCCCGCGGCTTCGCACGCGTGGTACCTACATAAAAAGTAGCCTATGTTCTTCCCTCTCTTTCAAATGAATTTTTTTTTTTTTGAATGAAACGTAAGTATCCTATGTTACTTCTAATACTTCCAAGAATATGTGTACAAAGTTTCATGTAACAAACAAACTTACATTCACATTTATAATATTAATAAAGTATGATTTTATAATGTTAACTGTAAAAAGCTAGGACTCTTTATGGTAGGCGTCCCAGGCCTTTTGTTTTGGTGTTGTTGGTAGGTGCGGAAATGAAATTAGAAGTCCTAAGTTCACTGTAAATAGAAGTGTATTTTATGACTCCACACAGGAAAAAAATGCGTATCTAAGTGCCATGGAACACTCTGTTGGAACTAAGTTCCTACCGTAGTATATAATTATTGATAAACGTATTATATAATTGATTAAGAAATACAAATAAATAAATTACTAGCGACAGAGCAATTATATGAGAGGCAGAAATAATTAATGAATTGAAGGAATGGGAGGAAATTTCGAATTACTATTAATTATTATTAATACTTCATTCATTGTTCATCTTATTTATTCGTTCAATTATTCATTTAATTAATTAATTCATGTCACATGTAATTCATAAAGAAAGGGTTGTCACGCAAATTCGTGACAGAAAAATATTACACTTTTTTTCGTATGGCATCCGCCATCCGCTCATCCGGCAAGTCCCACGATACCGTAGTACCGATGGAACTTCGTTCCAAAATTTAAACTGGTCTAGAGTATTAATTGTATACTTATACTTAATACTAATAGTATCATTACATAGTATAAAACAAAGTCGCTTTCGGCTGTCTGTCTGTCCCGTTGTATGCTTAGATCTTTAAAACTACGCAACGGATTTTGATGCGGTTTTTTTTAATAGATAGAGTGATTCAAGAGGAAGGTTTATATGTATAATAAATGCATAATATAGTAGAGAAACACTGATAATTTTAGAGCTTTCTAATGTGATGTCGTAAATAAACACTTTTTTGTGACTGGCTGAACCCTACGAGATAGATCAAAATAGTGTACTACAGTATTGTACACCATTAAAAGTTCTACAAAAAAGTCCGCGATGATATATGTCTATTTCTTAGATAACGTTGTATATAAAGACATTCTGTAGTACATTTAGTATCAGCATTGCAACCGTGCGAAGCCGGGGCGGGTCGCTAGTAAATGATATAAATGGTAATGTATAGTCAGATGGTTCTGAGTGGCGCGGTGCCGGGTCCGCAGATGATAGCACACTGCTTGGGCAATTGTTATATTTGCATGTAAGACAAAAATGTATAATTGCTGTGTTCGGTGTAAACCCGAACATTAACAATATCAGTCAGTAGAGAAATTTTGGGAAATATACATATAAATATACTAGCTGACCCGGCCACGCGTTGCTGTAGCTCAGTAGCTCGTTAATACGTTGAACCCATATACGCTAACCTCTAAAATTATCAGTGTTTCTCTACTATACTATGTATGTATTATACATATAAACCTTCCTCTTGAATCACTCTATTTATTAAAAAACTGCATCAAAATCCGTTGCGTAGTTTTGAAGATCTAAGACTACATAGGGACAGACAGACAGCGGGAAGCGACTTTGTTTTATATCTACTATGTAATGTGATACGTACATTTAATTGTGCGTAGGTACTTACAGATTTTTCGACTTCAACAGTGATCATACCAATTTGATTACGCACACTTCGTGTCATTTTCGACACTTTTTATTTCCAGAAACCATTTGGTATCAAATCATAACTTTGACTGAGACCGTTCACCGAATTCCTCAGGACTGGCTCCGAAATGGGTTCGGTCCAGTTTAGTTACCTGTCGGAGCTCAATTTGGACATCGCCTGCGGACGTGGGACCCTAGAATTATGCGCCATTACCACTGATAACACACACCATCATTATCCATGGAGATTTATATCTGATTGTTTTGTGTTACTGAATATAAATAGAAAGCTTATAGAAATATCAGATTAATAACTAGGTTTTTCTGATGCTTGACTGGCCATTCAGCTCAGTTGGTAGTAAGCTCTTCCTTCTGCGTAGGTGGGGAGGACGATCCAGGACTAACCTTTGTGTGATAAACATAGCTCGTGTTATAAAGTAGCATAAAGAAATCAAAAATAAATAAGTATATATTGAAACACACATATATAAATAACATAGAATAGCAGGTACACAATCAATAGGACAATCAAAAGGACAATCAAAAGGTGGCAATTCGGTTGGTTCATTTCTAAAATTAGGAATTGTCTAAAATATATTTAGTTAGTCATAGCATATGTAAAACCTATTCGGTTGTTACCATCTAACTAAATTAGGAACGCTTAATTAAATTAGATAAAAATAAATTAGGATAAGTTGGTATCAAGTTGACTACCAAAGTTTCATTTGACAGTCTAAACCTAATTTTAGCTAAAATTAGTTAGGTTGGTGCCAACAGAATTGAGGTCAATATCTTTTTTTTTTAAGATATCAGTATTTGTACCCTGCACCTACCCAATCTGTTTCCCAAAAAGGCCCAGTCTCTGCTCTATGTTACTTCACATATTGCGAAATAGCGCTGGTTTTCACACTGCGCCGAACAAGGAGGGTGACGTCATACCGTGACAAGACATGCACAAAATATATAAATAATACTAGCTGCTGCCCGCGGCTTCGCATGCGTGGTACCTTCATAAAGAGTAACCTATGTCCTTCTCCAAGGTCTCATCTATCTCTATACCAAAATTCATCAAAATCAGTTCAACGGTTTAGGCGTGAAAACGTGACAGACAGAGTTACTTTCAAATTTATAATATTATTAAAGATATAAGGAATAAGGATTAAGGATATTAAGGATTAAATGACACAATATTATGTATGTTTTTAAAAATATGTTCTCCATCGTACTCCATCTGGCCTGCCAGATCAGTTGGCAGTAGCTCTGCCTTCTGCGCTCTAGGTTGAGGGTTCGATTCCTTCCCAGAATAAACATTTGTGTGATGAACACAGGTGTTTGTTCTATGTCTGGGTGTTATAAAGTATCAAAAGTATGTATATGTATTTAAAGTTATATAAGTATGCTATCAGTCATCTGGTCACCATAATACAAGTTATGCTTCGTTTGGGGCCAAATAGTGCATTGTTCACCATTATTTATTTATTATTAAAATGGCCGCGCCGAAAGAATCAATCGATTAAGTTATTTCTGCCATGTAAGAAACGAAGACCTCCATTGGGACCTTGGCATAGACTTCGTCGACACAGTTATTACAAAGTACGCAGAAGCTCATGAGGAAAGACTTCATCATCATGTGAACGTCGAGGCAATCCAGCTCCTCGACAACACGGACATAGTGAGAAGACTCAAACGAACCAAGCCGTGTGAGTTAGTGTAGCGTAACAGTGATAGAAAGTGAAAATGACAATACAATATATTTATCAAGAACACATTTACAAAGTGTCTCCCCTTAACTAGAGACAATAAGAAAAGTGCTATTGGACACATTCTTAGGCATAGTTTACGTTATAAAAATAAGTCATAGTTAAATTACTCATTAGCCTACTTGGCTAGATTGTAATAATATTAGAGTATATTTTTTATGAATTGTACACTAATTAAAAAAAAAAAAAATCTGCCATCTGCGTGTTAAAATTAAAAGATACCTACTGTACCTTTTGATAACGGCGACGGAAAACATCACACTTCTTCTTCTTCTTCTTATCGTGTTACTAGTTATTTCTAACCAGTGTGGTGAAAGGATTAAAGTGCGCCTCAGAGGCTCCTTTCGTATACTTAGGTAAGCTTTAATACAACGGCTGGTACCGAGCCGGGCTTGTTTCAAGTTTTCCTTCTAGCTCTAAGATTACACTCAAAAGAGGAGTCTGAAATTTAATAAGAAGTACATACTATGACAAGTTAGATTGATTGACAAAGTAACAGGAAATTAATATGAACATCATTAACTGGACTTGAAATGACTTGTCGAAGTACCTAAGGCTTCGTCTATAGTGGATGAAATAGGCTCAACTTGTCAAACTATTTGTGATAGAGCTCATCCAAGGTTATCTGATGACATTTATTTCAATGACATTATGACGCAAATTACAATGATTTGTGACTCTTCTTTTATTGACAAAACTCAAGCTAAGGACGAAAAGAATAGATATAATACAGGAAGGTGGATTAAGTGACGCCTTGAAGGTTCTGCATTCCTAGTACATATATTTTTAAAAGCGAAGAAAAATCAAATCGCGCTTCAAGCATCCAAATAAGTAAAGGGACTTTTTTTTAGTCTTATTAGTCCCATTAATGGCGTTTTATTTGCCCTATCAATTGTATTTGAAATTGGACATGTGAAATCATCGAAATGTCGGATGACTCAATGCTCTCTTTTGTCGTGTCACTATGTTAAGATTCAGAGACGCAAACTGAAATTCAAATCACACAGAATTTTAACAAACAGTTGCAAAAGATCAACCATAGTTTCTTCTCTGAATTATTCAATTTTAATCATATTTGATAATCAATTTCAATTATACAATACATTTTATAAGACATATCAATGGTTGGTGAAATTGCCTTCATTGATTTCACCACATTAACCCAAGGACAAAGCTCTGCTTTGATAACTACTCTCCTTTAGAAAGGTGTGCCGGGATTTCTAAAGGAAAGTGTTCATCAAAGCAGAGCTGACATTACATTAGAATGTAATATAAAATCTATTAAAACTAAATTAATACGAAAGAACAGTTATTAATGGTAATGGTAACTCACGAGTGGTGACCAGCATGGTTAATCTGATGGATGGTCAGGTCACCATCTACCATTAGAACACCATCGTACAGAAATATCGACTGTAACCCCTTGAAATACTGATCATGTTTGATTGCAATGTGAATATCGTCTATCAAAATATATAATTTGTTTCAAATTAATATTTTGACAGTTCAAATTGAAAAACTTCTGTAATAGACAATACTCCGAACTATGTAGATTAAATTTGAAATGATTAGATATATTAAGGTTAATCAATTCTAAGTAAAATAATTATTTTGTCATATTTGAACGATGTCCTGACTGATATTTGAGGTCTTTGATATTAAAGTCAGAAGACATTCTTAAAAATATGAATATATTTTAATTCGGTTCAGTTGTGTTACCTACTTGTCATTTTTTTATCATTCTCTTCAGGTCAAAGACAAGATCGAGGAGTTAATGTGCTGTTGGAAAATGCTTTCCGACTACTTGTTAAAAAAGTACGTTTATATAAATATACGGAATTTCGTTTACTTGGATGACATATTTATTCCAGCTATTTTGATTTATAAACCAAATTACTAAACCGATTTTGATGAAATTTCTATGGGCCCAACCGGAATATATATCCTTAAAATAAAAATTGTACATTGTACACCTAGGCCAGAAAGTGCCCAATTCCTATCGAGTGCGTCATTTGAGACCTAAAAACACACGGAGAGGATTCGCACTTTCACCCGAGTGCATAGTGCTTTATTTGTGCTTTATACTAACACCTATGAGGAATAAAATCTTCAATATCACTCGACAACATTCTGTAGAATTAAAAAAATTACCAAACCCAAATTCAAATTTTCGATGAAATTGAATGCCTTTATTACTTACTTCTTTTTTCAAAATATTGTTTGGAAATCGAGGAAGAGGAACAAATCCTTTGGCGGACTTGGAGTAAAAACTTTTTGTCGTTTGACCTATAATGAAAATAACCATAGCTACCGGCTGATCAATGAAGAAATTAATAAAATAACACGTTAGAAATGGATTTCCATACACTTTTCTCTCTCGCTAAACGCGTTAGAAATGAAATTCCATAGACTTTTCCATCCCGCATTTTAGTAGGCCTGAAATGATGTACTTTCTTAGTTATATTTGGAAAAGAAATGGGCAAGTTTCTCAGTAGGTGTGGTATTAATATATTTTCAAATCAGTTCATAAATGATTTCTAGACCATTTAGTTACGTGCTTACGTGGTAGCTTACGTTTGTTCTTCAATAACAATATAAATAAGTATTGGTGGACAATTAACACAACCCCACATAGCCCTAAGCTATGCGAACCAGATAACTGGTATACTTTTAAATACATGCATATTGCATATTATACTTGATGAGTATACTATTATCCACAAAATAAGAACTTATGTTCACACAAAATGTTTAGTGTGTGTGGGAATCCTGTGTCCCAAACCTTTAGCGCAAAATGCTGAGCTACTACCAACTAAACTGACCCCAAAATTGATTACAGATCTGCGCGAACTACACTGCTATGACGACAGTATCATATTGGGTCGCAGAATGATGAGCTACTACCAGCTGAACTGAACCCAAAGATTCTTAAAGATCTACACTGCTGTCGTGATCCATCACGTTAGGTACTGCTAAAATGCAGAATCCACCTGAAGAGTTGGAAATCAGGGTTGGACAGGCAATGACAAAACTATAAGAACGTCTATTTAGACTTAGAACCCTTAAAGCTAGTTTTAAGGTATTCGTGACCGTTCCCGTTGTCTCTCTTATAAAAGGCTATATTCCCAAATGATAAGCTCAGCATCATTACAAGTAGCTGAATTAAAAACCGGGTCTAAAGCCTGTTCCCCACAAATAAGTACAAAAAGCCCACACAGTACACACGCAAGGGAGATACCATCGGGAATCGAACCCAGGTTCCGCTAATTATCGGCCCGGGGGCTTGCTACCTGCATGTATTTTACTTTACCATCGATAAATTGCGCGATCCGCAGGCTAATGTCGGTTTTGTGGTAATTATCTAGTATATTGCCGTGCATTGACTCACTAATAGATTACTTACCTATTGAGAAGTACGAAAACCTATAGTAAAAAATATATGCGATTCAGGACTATTTAATTAAAGTTATTTGTCCCAAGTTTTACCAAAATCTAACGCTTACAAAAAATATCAAGGGTCAAGTTTATCAAGTATTCTATAAATGTACAGGTATATAAGTACGCGGGACAATCAGAATGTTTTGAGAAACTGAAAAGCCAACTTATACGGATAAAATATTTTTATTAAATCTTCTCCTTAGACACCTCTTCTACGGCTTTTTCGAACGCTGTTAACGCATCTTTCGGTGATGAAAACTGATTGACTGAACTGATTTTTATTTTAGGGAATAAAAACAATTCACACGGTGCCAGATCTGGACTGTAAGGACCTGTAAGTGTGACCCGACTTTGACCGGTTTGGTGTCCAGGAAGTCCCTTGTTTTGAGCGCTGAGTGCGCGGGCGCGTTGTCGAAGCTGTAGCCCGCGGAGCCCGGTGTTCGGTCGCTTGTTGCTCATATCAGTGAATACTTCTGGCTGGCATTTCGTAGTCTACCGTTTGGCGTTGATGCTACTTCAAAGTAGTTACAAACTCAAGTTTGTAATAGAATCGACACTAGATACCTCGTCAAAGTGAAGAAACTAGCGATCAACATTTTCCCTGCGTTTCTCGATCGCTTCACTTTAGTAGGCGTTCGTTCGTTTTGAAACAGCCAAACTGTTGACAGACGCTTTGTTTCTGGATCGTATTGATAAATCCAGGATTCGTCACTTGTCATAATGTCGTAAACGCGCTAAGACGAGCCTCATTCAAATTAATTAAACATGTCACGGCACCATTCCACACGAGCCTGCGCGAAACTATCCTCCTCACGCGAAGGTGCTTGTTCAGAATCTTGTGAAGGCTTCCCGATTCAATCTATATATGTATATATATATGAATTTCTGTGTACGTAATTCAAGAAAACACGTACTTTTTCCACAAACATTCACTTTTATTTTCACATTATATTTGTCTATTTTCTAGAGAGCGATAATTTTGGCGACAGGCTTGTTTTTTTTATTATACTCCTTTTTATTAATGACTAATTTATTGGACATTTTACACAACTGTCTAGGTAGTCCCACAAGTAGACTATGTAGCAGGCACTTCGCACAAATCAGGCATTTAACAATACGTCCGGTGCCATCACTCAGATTAATATTTACATGCGTAATTGAAAGAGGCATATCCGGGCATCAGGCTATCACGTGTGGTCTTTCTGTCATGCCATTTATCTGCGGAGCGTGATGGCACTGAGTAATAGAATCAATTACTTTGACGTTTTAGATCTGATTTTTCATTTTATGTGGTTATTTAATCTGTTATTTATTGCTTGTGAAATTGAAATATATAAATATTACATTCGTACAATAAAAAATATTTATTGAGTTACTTGGAAAATAAACAGACAAGGAAACTTGTAAACAAAATCATTAAAATATTACATCCAGTAATGTTTCCACTAATAAGTAAAGCTTAAAAAAATCGTAGATAAGGTGGATTTTCCGGGTTTTTTTTAAAATACTGATTTAAACATTAGACAAGTTATTTATAGAAAGCAGTTGTTCGCTAATAACATATTTATATATGGAAAGGCCTTACCCTAAAAATACCTAACATAGAAAACAAATCATTATTAAAGTTCATGGAACGGTTATTATAAGTGTTTGTATGAATTATACTTGACGATCTCTGTGGCGCAGTGGACTAAGGTCCGGCTGAAACGCAGAAGGTTGATTGTTCGATTCCCGCCGCGAGACAAATGTTTGTATGATCTACAAGTATTTGTGTCGGCTTTGGGTGTTTCTATAATAATATGTATGTATTTAAAAAAAAGTTTTAGGGTACCACATGACTGATATACTACTTGTATATCAGTCATGTGGTACCCATAACACAAGCTCTTACTTTTGGGCCAGATGATACTGTGTGAAATGTCCGGCATTATTTATTTATTCATTTATACTAGGTTGGAATGTGTGGTTCTTTTTAGAATTAAGTCTGCGACATCGAAAGCTTAATTTGCCTAATAAATAAGGTCTGTCAATGTGGAAATTATCAATTTTATACAAAATCACTTGACGACCTCTGTGGCGCAGGACTAAGGTCCGGCTGAGACGCAGAAGGTACGATTCCCGCCGCGAGACATAATGTTTGTAGGTTCTGTAAGTACGAGTAGTTGTCTCGGGTCTGGGTGTTTCTAAGCCTATATAATATGTATGTATTTACAGAAAAAAAAGTATGTAAGTAGCTTTTCAGTCATGTGGTATAACACAAGCTCTGCTTACTTTGGGGCCAGATGATCCAGGATTATTAATTTATTCTTTAGTAAAGTTAATGATAAATACTAAAAGTCAAAGATTTGTTTATTGTACTACAAATGCGAAAGGTTTTGTTATTTACTCCTCCTGCTGTTACCACTGAAAGTATAACTGGGTCTAAAAATCTTGGGTCAAACGGGGAAGCACCTTAATAGGGGAGGATAAACTTAGAATAAGACAGGTAGATTACATGACGAAAAAAGGAAAGAAAAAGTTATGTACTAACCCATAATACGAGATTACGATAATACGAGATTGCAAAGGACCGGAGAAGGTGGAGAGTTCTGGTTTCGGAGGCCAAGACTCTTTTTGGGTCCCTGCGCCAATGGAGTAAGTAAGTAAATAACCCATAATACAAGCTCTGCTTACTTTGGGGCCAGATGATGTCGTGTGAAATGTTTGGCGTTATTTATTTATTGATTATTTATTAATAGTACGCGAACGAATTGACGAGGTGGTTCAGATTTAAAGTAATGATATCTCATAAATATTTTAAACTTTGATCTCTACTGATTATGATAACTGTTTATCTATAGATATCATAGACGTTTTGTTGAAGTGATCTATGGTCGGTGATTTGAATCCAGATAATAAGCTGAGCTGAGCTAACTAAATATGGCAAGGCATTGTTGTTGAACATTTACTTGTGAAGTCGCTGAACTAAAGTTACGTATATTGTGTAAAATAGAAATAGAAAAAATATATGTGATCCAAGTAAACGAAATTTTGTATTTTTATATAATTCAAGGCGGTTTTCTTTTTAGTTTTTAAAACATAGGTAATTATTCGTATAATAAAGTTATAAATTTTAATCGTTTAGTTATTTATAAGCAATTTATTAAAGTAAATTAAGAAGGTCGTGAAAGTTCAAAAACATTAAATAAAAAAGGCCCACAACTTTCCAACCAATGCTATCTCATGATGTGTCAACAAGATGGACGATTGAATTGCATTACGAGGTGTCAAATTATACAGAGACGAGACATCGACTGTGGCTCGTTCGTTAGAAAAAGTTGGTAAGGAATGCTTTATAGGCCTAGTAAGACCACAGAAGTCAATAGAAAGGAAAAAAATCTCGTTTTGTTTTCAAATGAGCCGTACGTATAAGATACCTATTGATTTCAGGTAATTAGGTTTACAATAATAAAAATAATAGCCTCAATTCTGTTGGCACCAACCTAACTAATTTTAGCTAAAATTTGGTTTTGAAATGTCAAATTATCCTTTGGTATTCTGCTGCTACCAACTTATCCTAATTAAATTTTATCTAACTTAATTAAGCGTTCCTAATTTAGTTAGATGGTACCAACCGAATAGGTTTTACAAATGCTATGACTAACTAAATATATTTTAGACAACTCCTAATTTTAGAAATGAACCAACCGAAATGCCACCACTGTCCTTTAAATTAGGAAATCATGTCCTATAAATGACAGTTGTGACTCGCATTTGACAGTTTTTACCTATTTGATTACAATTTCACAAAGTGAGGTTGAATTTTTTGGAACGAAGTTCCTTAGGCGAAAAGTGTAAGAATTTACCGTCACGAATTTCCGTCACGACCCTTTCTTTAGTGTTATCCATAGTGACACGATTCTTCATCTCCGTACAAAATATCTCCGACAAAATATCCCCGAGAAAAAATAAAATTATAATTATGATGATTTTGACAATTTCCACGCTGAAATTAATATTGTTTAGGTATTCATTAGTTATTTTTTCATTTCATTTAATTGCTCTCAGACGTAGCTTGTAATTCATTAATTTGTATTTGTTCATCAATAATATAATACGTTTATCAATAATAATATTCTACGATAGGAACTTCGTTCCAACCGAGTGTTCCACGACACTCATGCATTTTTTATACCTTGTTTACTTTTTCAATAAATTACTGATTATTCACAGAATTAATTACAAAAATGTTCAAAATTATATACAATTATATAAAATACACGTAAAACAGTTGATCTATCTAAGGACCGTTTAAAACGATCTTTAAACAGCTCAACTGATCCAGATCACTGCCAGAGGGCAGCGTTCCCAAGACACTGGCGGTATTGCCACGTTGGATGGCCATGCTAATACGCGTAGCCAGATAGGAGACTCTTGGGTCACGTAATGTATCCACCAGACTAGACGCCGTGAAATAAGAATCCATGAACAAAATTTAAACAAGTTAAAATTGGATACAAATATTTAATAAAACTATCAATGCTTATACTTAAAAGTTTCTTAAATTCCTAAAAAATAATATATACCTACGAGAGTAGCTATAATTTTAAGGATCAATACTTCTTCTGAATTATTTTCTAAAAACCGCAGAATTTTGAATAATTTTGAATTATTATCATTCTGGCAATAGAACTAAGGCTCAGGCTGCTTGAATTAATATGAATGACTTCACAGATCACATGGGTCATTCAAGTAGAGCTAAAGTCTAGCTAGAGTGATGTATGTCAAGACTGACACTGTATTTAAGAGGTTTGCGGCAATATTTATGTAATAACATAGGTAATTCTACTACTTAAAGTGTCACGGTGTATTCGCAGGGGCGGTTTGTTGGTTGATACCTTTTTTTGTTTTCCTGGAAATTGATGTATTTGTTAATAGCTTCTGAAGATATCTGTCAATTTATATGACAGGTAAAGTAGAGCTTAGGTTCAAAATGGCGCTGGGTTCAACATAAAATGTAACTTTAATAGAAATAGAAGAGAATTAAATGTACATCATAGTACCTACATAAATTTGTTTTGAGAATTCGAGTTTACTTGATACTAGAATAAGAGCTTTGTATGTAGATAAGTATGGATTTTGACACATTTATAGTGCCTTTGATGACATTTGTGACGCATTGTAGCTAAGACCCGGCTGAGAAGGTTGCAGGTTCGGTTCTCGCCGTGGGACAAAATATATAATGCCGTACTAATAAAATTATACTACTTATATCCTTTTTTTGTAAATACATGCATATTATACTTGACTGGCCTGTCAGCTCATTTGGTAGTAGCTCTGCCTTCTGCGCTGTAGGTTGAGGGTTCGATTCCCTACCAGGATAAACATTTGTGTGATGAACATAGGTGTTTTATCTGTGTCTGGGTGTTATAAAATATCATAAGTATGTATTTATTTGTATTCTATCAGTCATCTTGTCACCATAATGCAAGCTATGCTTAGTTTGGGGCTAGATGGTGTTGTGTGCATTGTCCACCAATATTAATTTATATTTATTTATACATAAAAACAAATAGACCCGAGACAAATACTTGCAGATCATACAAACATTTGTCCCGCGGTGGTAATCGCACCCGCAATCTTCTGCGTCTCAGTCGGGCCTTGGTCCACTACGCCACAGAGGTCGAAATTTGTTTCGGGTCTGAGTGTTGTTCAGAAAAAAATTATATACGCAGTAGGTATATCAGTCATGTGGTATAACACAAGCTCTGCTTACTTTGGGGCCAGATGATGCTGTATTAAATGTCCGGTATTATTTATTCTACTATTAAGTCATCATAATGTTTTAGTTAACATAGTTGTTCCTATCAGATCGACAAATTTAAGCAATGCTCTGCGAGGTCTATACTTGGATGGATGACGAAAAAGCTTGCGATTAATCTGCTCCAACTCGACTCCGTAACAAAATTTTCAAGGATCATACAAAAATGTGTTAAGACTATACGAGTTTTTACGGTATTCTTCTTAAACTGAGGTTAGGAGGAACCGGCACCTAGATTCACTAGCTTGTAAGAGGACTATTCAAAGTGATCCTTGTGATTTTATTGAATAAAAATTTAATTCGATTTGATGTTCATTTGGGCGCTTCGGTCCAATCTTGTCAAAAAAATGTTAAGCCATTAGGCCTTTAGTCGTGCTGTTAATTTTACCACAAACATTTATAGTTAATTAGGTTTGCAAATTAATCTGCACACTATAAACTTCGGTTAAAATGTAAGTTTATGACGTTGTCGGCTTATAAATAGCTTATCTTCATTAGGGTTGTCGGGTGTCCGGCAGTTCAGTTATCCGGCCATTTTTTTTTGTTTAAGTCTAGTGAAATAATCCGGGCGGTTTAATGTGCATTACTATGAAGTATGTAAAATTACATACCTCTATACCTCTATTTTATCAACCTATGTATATGTCGACCATGTTCCAATCTGTCATAGGATTGATTTGTCACCATATTTATAACAGAATTTATTGGGATACGATAAAACTTGACTATTTTGATTAGTACAAGTTACAAAGGTATTAATTAAGTAGGTGTACCTACTGATGGATGTTTTAATTACGTTTTAAAAAAAAAAAAGTAAACCGACTTGATTGATTGAAATTTGAGCCAATAAAAATACATCCGAATTGAGAATGTCTTCTGGTTTTTTCAGTTTAAACAAAAATTTAACGTTAGAAACGTTAAATTCTTGTTTTATTACTCAAACATTTTTCTAAATTCGTAAACACCACTGGAAAGTCAGTAAAGCAAAATAAAAAATTTCGTTTGAACTAACTTTTTACTTCAAAAATATGTTATCTAAAAAACTTAGATAACATATTTTTGAAGTAAAAACTTCTTTAACATCGTTGTGATTTAAAAGTCGATGAAACGAAAAAGCGACAGTAAAAAGAGACACATAAATTCATAAGATTTAACGTGCATTTAAGCATTATACAGTGTTTCTAATATTTAAGGTTCTAAAATTTTTGAAGGTTCTTCTACCACGTGTGAATTGCACACATGTTTTTTTTCAAGCTATTTTGGTTTCAAAACCATACTACTAAACCGATTTTAATGACATTTCTATGGGACTAATCGGAATGTATATCTTTCACATGAAAAAATATTTTTTCAAATCGGTTCATTAATGACGGAGTTATGAGGTAACAAACATATATTAAAAAAAAACAAATTAAGAACCTCTTTTTTGAAGTCGATTAAATTAATCTATAAAAAAAAAACCGGTAACTTGGAATATTGTAAAGCCGCGGGCAGAGGCATTTATTATTGTTTTTCAAATAATTTATCCGGTTTTATAAAATTTCCGAACGTGTCATCACTAACACTTAATTATTCTGTGATACTCCTTGCAATTCCAACATGTTTTTATTCACAAGCTTTTACAACTTCGATTATACTTCATCAAAAGGACACACATACATTGCTGGGTTTATTGCGCCTAGAATACCAATACTAGTTCTCACGAGTCATTGTACGAGGTACATTATGTCAGACCAGTTTTTACAGAGACCTGTCTGTATTTAAATTACGGGAGCCGGTTTCGAAATGTACTTTTTTGATTTTGATTGGTTATGAAAATGTACGGATTGTAACTGTTTTTATGATAATGATTTGTTTTTTGTTTCAGGTAAAGTTTTAACAAGTCTGATGAAGTAATCATGGTAAATATGTAAGTACATACGTAAGTATGTAACTTTTAAAGGCACCTAGTTAAATATACAAGTTGCTCTGTGAGCTGTAGACCTCGCGAACATTTTTCGACATGACTGAAATATAACTTTTTTTTTTTGACAAAAAAATCTATTTAGTTATAGAACTTATAAAATTACACAAGAATCGGTTGAGACCTGTAGTGAACATCCGTACAGCCACTCGCTTCGCTCGGTCAATAATGCCGGACATTTCACACAGCATTATCTGGCCTCAAACTAAGTAGATCTTGTGTTATGGGTACCAATTGACTGATATACCACTTAAATACTTTTTTTTTGTACATTTTTTTTTAATAATACCGGACATTTCACACAGCACTATCTGACCCCAAAGTAAGCAGAGCTTGTGTTATACATACATACATATTATAAATAGAAACATCCAGACCCAGGATGAATACTTGCAATTCATACTAACATTTGTCCCGCGGCGGGAATCGAACCCGCAACCTTCTGGGTCTCAGGCAGGTGCCCATAGAGGTCATAGGGGTTATCAGTTGAGTTAGAGTAATAACTCTTGTAACTAAGTTGAAAGATGAAGACCTAACTGATAGGTTATTGTCCTCTCCGAAGCACAGAAGCACTCTAGAAGCTTCCAGTTACTTTCCTCGTAGAAAGTTGCTTCTTCTTCTTGCAATTCAATAAATAAATGGACAAATGGGTAATAAATAAATGAGCACATGTGTGTGTACAGTGAAGGCTTCCGACGTCAGATTTTTTTAAGTTGACACATATTTGATGTTTTTTTTATTTATTTTTGATTTATGTAATCTAGTAAAACTTCCGTGACATTTATACGTGTAATTTCAATAAAATGTCCAACTATTTTATATAATAATAACTAGCTAACCCGGCAAACGTTGTTTTTCCATACTTTGAATTGAATTGAATTGAATATTGAATTAAATTGAATAATGCTATTTACAGCGTGAGAGGGTTGGTGGAATAGGGTGAAAATTTAGGGTTGTATGTTTTTTTAATGTATTCGGCATTTGACATAAAAAGAAAATGTTTTGGGTGGACAACCCTTATTACTTAGGGGTATGACAAAAAAGTTGACGTCCTATTCTCAGACCTACTGAATATACACACCAAATTTCATAAGAATCGGTCAAGCCCTTTCGGAGGAGTTTTGGTAGGTACAAATATTGTGACGCGAGAATTTTATATATAAGAAAGATAATAATACCGGACGCTTGACACAGCATCATCTGGCCCCATAGACGAATACTTGCAGATAATTCAAACAATTGTCCCGTGGTGGGAATCCAGCTCGCAACCTTCTGCGTCTTAGCCGGACTTTAGCCCACTGCGCCACAGAGGTACGAATGACGGAGTTATGAGGTAATAAACATAAAAAAACAACCGAATTAAGAACCTGCTTTTTTTAAAGGCTTGTGATAATAAGAATGAGAACATTAACTTATTTCGTGCTGGTAAACCACGAAATAAAGACGACCAGAGACCCGAAGCTAACAAAATTACCCGCAATTTGGGTGATGGTGGTCTGATCACAACCTACCATTAATGTGCCACCTACTCGAAAAACATTACTGACGATTTCAACACTTTGAAAACCATAATGGTTTCCTTGTTTCTAGTGGAGATTAAAAAATGATTAGGTACCTTGATGTAAAATCAAAGAAATACTTCTTCTCCGTCTTCGTTAATGGCATGTGTCATGGTGACAATTTTGCCAATTGTTTGTAGTAAGACGTTTCAAAGTCGTATGTTGTCGTTCGTCGTTTTTTTGCTCGGATAACTGGCCCCAAACTAAGCAGAGCTTGTGTATTGGGAACCATGACTGATATACTAATATATATTTTTTGTTGTTAATTCATACAAAACTCCCTGATCCTAGACAAATATAAGCAGATCATACAAATAGTAGTCGCGTGGCGGAAATCGAACCCGCAACCCTCTGCGTCTCAGGTGGGCCTTCCACTGCGCCATAGAGGTCGTTAAATTATTATAAAAATAAAAAAATGGTTGTCTGTATATTAGGTTTACGTACGATAATTTTACGTGATAACGTCATAAGAAAACATTGATGAAAAATTGCATAGGTACTTTTAATCTATTAAGATGCGTCACAAGCCCAACGCTTAGGCCGATCGTCTCTCTCTATCGATTGTTCCGCGCTCTCGCTTGCACGCTTGGCTCAGGCGGAACGTGAAATTTTTCGTGCAGCCGGCGTTTATAGAATTATAAGACGTTATCACGTCAAAAATATGCTTTTGTGATTATCCTAAGATAATATGATATGTTAACAGATTACTAGGACTAACGGCTCTTGCCAAGATTACCAGTCAGTCAGTAACACAGATGTACGATTTAAAAGAAGGCTGTTTTATTTTAAACCGTCACGTTCAGAATTTTTGTTATGGGTTTGTCTTCTTGTGGTTGGTTTAATGGATTTTTTTATTAAATCCATAATTTCTTACTCGATTAAGAGAACTTTTAAAATATATTTACTATTTTTTATTGTTTTTACCGATTGAAGCATCTTAGGAGAACTTCAATCCTTCCACCACACTGGTTCGAAAGAACTAGCAACACGATAAGCAGAAGAAGAAGAAGAATAGGTATATACATAAAATCTTCTGTCTCGGTCGTGGGCAACAGTCTGAGGTTATATTTACATATTATGGATATCTGTTTATGTATCTATAAAAGGCGATGTGTGTATGTATGTTCTATATAGACTCCGAAACGGCTGGACCGATTTTGATGACATTTTTATGAAATTTTGAGATTGGCCTAGCGGGTGATCTTGTGAAGTTTGGTAGCGATCAGCTCAACGGAACATTTTTTTTTGCATCAATTAAATTTGATATGGATATAAATTGTATCTTAGGAACGGACATAGGCTACTTTTTATGCATGTACTATGCATGCGAAGCCACGGCAGAAGCTAGTTATATATATAAAATGGAACAATGCATTAGTACAAATATAATTATTTGTAGAAATGTACAGACTAAATATAATAATAAAAATGCATGTTAAGCAGATGCACCTGATTTTGTCATTTCGTTCGACTAATGAAAATTTCGTATTATACGAATGATCATAGTAAGCAAAATTAGGTTTTCTAAACTTACGCGATCAGAACACATTATTATAAATACTAACGGGTATTTATCGCGTTTATTTACCTATTTTTTTTCCTTTCCCGACGTTTCGACAGGTTTACACTCTTTGTCGTTCTCTTTGACGTTTCGACAGAGTGTAAACCTGTCGAAACGTCGGGAAAGGAAAAAAAAATAAAAAAAATAGGTAAATAAACGCGATAAATACCCGTAAGTATTTATAATTAAGCAAAATTTGGTGGATGCATTTTAGGAAATATTATCTAGTCTTGAGAAACAACAGAATCACCACCACTGACAGCATTGCAACGTTAAATAACAATGACATAAGCTTAAAAATTCTAACAAAAATACCATATAATTAGTAAATAACCAATTGCTAGGACAATAAGCTTAATGCTCGTACCGTTATATCAAAAACTCTAATTACCTAACACACAAAGGTCATAATAGCTTGTGTCGTTAATTCGTTTAAGTGCACACGGCACCAGTTATTCCTTATTGCTTGATACGTAAAAGCTATAATCGTTTGTGATATTTAATTGTTTCCCCAGGGCATGAAGGCGGGGTTGTACAACAGGTGATGTAACGTTGAGAGGTCATTGAAATTAGCAAAGTTCTGTTTAGAACTAGCTGCTGCACGTGTCTTCGCACGTGTGGTACTTACATGAAAAGTAGCCTATGTTCATCCCTAAGAAACAATCTATTTTTAACAGACTTTATCACGAGGTTCTCAATTCGTCGGAATCTTTTTTTTTTTCTTTTTTTTATGTATTTTCACCGATTACTCTAAACCAGGTGAACCGATTTGAAAAATTCTTTTTTTGTTTGAAAAGGGTATAATTCACAGGTGGTCCATATAAATTTTATCAAAATCGGTCGAGCTGAAAAATCTACGAAAATCTAAAAATTTTATACATCGATGATGTTTTCATGTACTTCGATACCTCGCTGTCTCATTGGAGTCTCATTCTTTGATGAGGGTACAGCCTTAATAGAATGCTTAATACAACAGGCTATGGGCCCAGTAGACACCGAGACAGGAATCACGCATCATCTGCGAGCCACAAAGCCCCTCACCACACCCTGCTTCCCTCAACCTTGAAGGAATTTCCGGGAGGGTCGTCAGAGGAAGCCAAATCTTCAATTCGTTACTGGTTTTTATAGGGAAGACCTTATAAAACTTGGTTGGTTTGGTTTTTCATTGATTATAACTAGGTTCGAGCCGCGGCTTCGCTGGCGACCTACATGAAGTAGTACCTACTTATATGATTATCTCCAAGATACAATAATATCCTCACAATAAATATTCTTTCTTTCTTTCAAATTTCATCAAGATCTGTCCAGCCGTTTAGCCGTGAAATTGTAACAAATAAGTCACAGAGAGGCTTTCGCAAATAAAATATTTGTATGGAAATATGGATATGGTTACCTACTTGTATAATATAACTAGCTTAACATTATATAACTACTATATTGCTGGACCGCTTAGTTGAAATTTCGATGGAACTAATCGGAAAGTATATCTTTTCACATAAAAAATATATTTTGAAGTGAAAACTTCTTTAGTTGTGATTTTGAAGTCGATGAAACAAAAAATTGACAGTAATAAATTTGCACTTGCGCGAGCTTATGTAGGTAGGTAAAGTGCTTGGAAACATTGTTGACAAAATAGAGTTATCAATTGTAATTATTATAATTATGTTTTAAAAACTAAAAAGAAAACGACTTCATTGAATGAAATTTGAGCCTATAATACATTTTTAGTGGAAAGTAGATGTATTTTGTATATATATAATATGGGTAGGCCAAATAAACGCACCGTTCCAATGAGACAGCGTGGTATCGAAGTACATGAAAACATCATCGATGTATACAATTTTTAGATTTTCGTTGATTTTTCAGCTCGACCGATTTTGATAAAATTTATATGGGACCACCTGTGAAGTATATATCAAACAAAAAAAGAATTTTACAAAAAAAAAAGATTTTGACGAATTGAGAACCTCCTCTTTTTTGATAAAGTCGGTTAAAAAGAGACAGACACATAAATTCATAATTTAAACGTGGTAGTAAATGACATAGGAAGCATTATACAGTGTTTTTTAGGCATGTTCTTATTCGTCTCATTATCTTGAAGCCAACATTTTTTCACTTTTACCACGTGTGAATTGCACACATGTTTTTTTTCTTATGTAGGTTCACCGATTACTCAAAGATGCCTGAACCGATTTTTTTTTTTTTAACAAATGGTGTTTGTACTTCCCAGATGGTCCCATAAATTTTATCGAAATCGGTAGGGCGGTTTTTTAAAAATCTACAAAAATCTAAAAATTGTATACATCGATGATATTTTCGTTACGTGCAGTGCAGATCAGTACGTTTAGTTGGTCTACCCATATTATAATATAAACAAAATATAATACATCTACTTTCCACAAAAAAATTCTGAATAATATATTTTTATGCTCCTAAATTGTATCCAATAAAGTCGGTTTCCTTTTTAGTTTTTAAAACGTAATTATACATACTAAAAGTAGGTAAAATTGATCGGTTTAAATTCGGTTTTGTATACAATTCTACCACTGTGACTCGTATTACTGTATCTAATAAGAATTATGTGATCTAGGCCGCAAAAGTGTTATAAAATAAATCGTGTTATCAATATCGAAATATAGAACAGTCAAGTATTGTTGCCGGAAAATATCGAGTGGCAACTAATAACTAGTGCCGCACAACGAACACAGACACAAACAATCATCAAAAGACACTTTCATCCCTATTTACAACACTATAGAGTTTACTATGCGCCGGTGAATTTAAACAGAAACAATTTTGAGGTAACGTTATATATAAGTACCAACAGCTGTAGATAAAGTAAATTAAGTCGTAAATCAAAGGGTTAAAGTAGGAATTCGTGCGGCGATACCATCGGTAGAGCAACCGGCGCGTGCGCTTGATCTTATTACTATGTGAACTCGAATGACATTCACTAAGTTTCTATCAATTATAAAAAAAATATTACAAATATTATTCTGTACTTCTGCCCGCGGCTTTGCTCGCGTGGTATCATTGTAAAAAGTAGCCTATGTTCTTCGTCAAAACACAATCTTTCATCTTACCAAATTTTATCTAGATCCGTTCAGCCGTTCAGCCGTAAAAAGGTAACAGAAAGACACTTTTTATATTTTTTTATATTAGGCTATGTATGGAAAATATTAATTAATAATAAAAATACCTTTAACTAATAACTACTAATAACATTTGATCTGGGGCCAGCAACGTGCGTGAAATACCTCCTGTAGAACGATCGCGCTATTTGTCAACGTAATTGCCTTTGAACGGATTAGTTTTGGCAAAGGTATGGATATGGCTAGGATTTGGCTAATCTGAATGTGAAAGTACCGCGCTATTCATCTTGAACGATTTAATCGTTGATTTTACCAATCGAACAAATTTATATATAGAACTAGCTAGTATTACTCTATGCACAGGCTACTAGGATGTACTAAATCAAAAACGTTCGTTTGAAAGCACTGTTAAAAATAATGCGATTTGGCAACGTTTGATCAACGTACAATTAAAATAGAGCTAAATTGTTTCCGTTGTATTGATAAGCGCGGTACGAAATATGTCAAAAATAACGTTTCGACTTCGGTATAGTTTTGGTTTAGACGTTCAAAATTACCGCGGTTGGCTCCCTGGTATTGCAAACGTCATTAAAATAAATAAATATTGCTGGAAAATGCACACAACACCATCTAGGCCCAAACTAAGCATCTGTCACCAGATTACTGATAGAATACTTATATATTTTTAAAACATACATAAGGTACTTTATAATACCCAGACAAAAAACAAACATCTATATCCCACATCTATATGTCACATAAATGATTATCGTGGGAGGAAATCGAACCCTTAACCTACAGCGCTGAAGGCAGAGCTACTACCAACTGAACTGGCAGTCTTTTCATTGGTTGCGGAAACCACTAACTATTTATTTATTTATGAAATAATATCTATAGATCGTTTTAAACGGTCCTTAGTAGCTCAACTGTTTTACATGAATTTTATATTATTCTGTACATTTCTGTATATATGTTTAGGTATACTGTCAGTTTTTTTTGTCCATGTTGTTTTCGCTTCGTGAGGTCACTCTGATAATTGGTTCAATCTGAAAAATAGCGCTACTTCCGTGCGTAGAAGTTGAGATTAAACCTTATTGGTCATACAATAGTACATAAAGCGTTGATTGGTTCGCAATCAGGAAGAGCAAATTTAAACTCAAAGTTGTTTTTTTTTGTTCTTTGTGTTTATATAAAAAAACAAGGTAAAAAAATAAAAAATAAATCCCTTGGGCCTATTTTTAGTCTTTTTCCGTTCATTTTTTCTCTTTTGTTTTGTGTGTGTGCTAAATATATGTTTTTTCCTGCTTTCCTTCATTATTTCTATTTTTTTTTTTCTATTTGGTAAACAAATAAGTAAAAAATTTATTTGTTTCTTACGAGTTATCGTAGTAGGTCCTGGAGTGGAATCGAGTCTGTGTAGTTATTACGTTGATTGCTGGTAGCAAAATGATACCGGTCTGATGCGGTCGGGATCAATTCTACCGAACAACATTTCTTGCTGAGTTTCTACAGAACAGATTTTAGCTCTTTGTAATGAAGTTTGGATGGATAACAAAAGGCTTATATCAAATATATATAAGCCTTTTGAATATGTAGAGCAGAATAAAATGTTGTCGATTGTGAATTGTTAGACTAGTAGGGCAATCGCACTATTTGTCAACGTAATTACCATTGAACGAATTGGTTTTGGCAAAGGTTTAGATATGGCTAGGATTTGGCTTATCGGAATCTCAAAATGGTAACGCGCTATTCTTTCTGAACGATTTAATTCTTTATTTTACCAGTCGAACAAATTTATACATTATAATTACCTAGTACCTACATACTCTATTCACAGACTACTAGGATGTAAAAAATTATGACATATAGAATTAATTAATTATAATTAATAATTAATCCTGGACATTTCACACAGCAACATCTGGCCCCAAAGTAAGCAGAGCTTATGTTATGGGTACCACATGACTGATATGCTATGATATATGATATACATACATAAAAACACCCAGACCCGAGACAAATACTTGCAGATCACACAAACATTTGTCCCGCCGTGGACGCCGCAACCTTCTGCGTCTCAGCTGAACCTTAGCCCACTGCGCCATAGGCATCATAAAATAATAATAAAATAATAATTTTGCATATTATAATATTAAGGATGGTACTACACTTCCGGTAAGTTCGTTTTAGTTTTAGTGACTTTATTAAAATTGAGGTTAATACTGGACTTTGCAGAAACGGTTTAAACCTGTCTGTAAATTACTGTTTTATTTTTATATTTTTTTTACTGTTTTATACGTTTTGAGAAACATGACTCACGTATAATTTTGTCAATGATGATTTTGCTTTCATCGACAAAATAATACGTGAATAAAACCCATCTCTCTCTGTATAGTACAACTCCTGAAAGCATAGAAAGTTAAATGTTTTATTACTAATAAAAATATATTCAATGTTTTTTTTTATATATATATTTTATTTTGCCATTTATGATTAAAAATGCCACATAGGTTGACATTTTTTCTTCAAATTTATTATAAGTAATAATAATTTGGGAAGATATTTTATATAGGGCTTTTAATTGAGTAATGTATTTATGAGGAATTAGAGATTTAAATAAACATTTGAAAACAATACAAGCGTACGTTGGTAAAACAGAAACAATTGCATGTGCTCGAATAGTATTTAAAGAAGTCTGTTTTCATCACTACATAGTATAAAACAAAGTCGTTTCCTGCTGTCTGTCTGTCCCTATGTATGCTTAGATCTTTAAAACTACGCAACGGATTTTGATGAGGTTTGTTGTTAATAGAGTGATTCATGAGGAAGGTTTATATGTATAATACATACATAATATAGTAGAAAAACACTGATAATTTTATAGGTTTCTAATGTGATGTGTGATGTACGAGATAGATCAAAATAATGTACTACAGTATTGTACACCTTAGAAATGTCTTCAAAAGAGTCCGCGATGGTATAATATCTATCTCTTAGGTTACGTTATTCTCTTAGATAGCGTTGTATATAATGGTATTATGTAGTATATTTAGTATCAGCATTGCACCCGTGCGAAGCCGGGGCGGTTCGCTACTTTCGTTTATATAAGATAGTTAACTATAATCTCTGAGTCAGTCTAAGTTCTATCCAAGATAGTTTTCCGTTAAGTGTACCGGAAATATACAAAGTACATTAGAAAGTAATTTTCTATTAACTCCAGCTTAGAGTTAATAGAACCTTATCTTGGAGAAGCAAGGCAAGGTTGCGTTTTAATTTGAAGTAATTAGTATTATTCAAATTAGTAGACATTTGGGTTAGTTTGATAAAGTGAATTCCATTGACATCAAAAGATCTTAATGTATCTTCTGGTCTTTAACGGAAGCTTAACGGTTATTGATACCATTTTGGTGTCAGCACAAAAGATATAGGTTATGATAGATAAAACTATATAATGTTTTTATATAAAAGTATATTTTCATGAAACTGGTTTATTATAACATTTCACACTGTTAGACTAGTTCATAAACCGGAAAGACTGCTTATTTTTTTATCTATGGGAACATACTTTACACATCTCTAAAATTAGGCGTAATAGCCTATTTTATTTCTCAAAATTGATGCAGCGGTTACCTTTTGGATCAAAACATAATATGTTAATTTAAGATCATAAAATCAGTCTCATTTATTATGGCGCTATAACCTACCTCATTAATCTAGGGGTCCGACATTCCGTCATCTTGAACTTTCTATTCTTAATTAAAATACAAAATGGCTGCCATTTTATAACCTATAAAAGACGTTTCGTGATAGCTAATGCTCCTCCATGACATTATTTATTATAACAACCCGTTTTCTATTAATTCCCGTAATTACACAATAATATCTAGCCGAAGGGTTGGTTTTTTTATCTCTCTTACACGCATAGAAAAAACGTATTTTCGTCTCAAGAGGCTCATCGCATGAAGGCTGTGTGTCAGTAACGCATGCGCGGTCGGTAGAAGCGTCCGCGTTTGGATTTTGAACGTTTTTCGCGCGTATTCTTTGTGGTCAGTTATGTTCGTTCGGAAATCAAAATTTGATGTTTTTGAGTAACGTAAGCAGGTGTTACACGGTTGAGTGAGGATCTTGTTTTTGTTTAAAAGTGAAAGAAGAAGGATTGCAGTGTTGTTGGGATTGTGTTGGTAATCGAGGTTAATTTGTGGAAGATGACAACTGTAATAGTAAAAAAAACGTTACGTTCGTCATAATGACAGCGCCTGCTTATCAAATTGACCAGCCAAATGTTTATTTCAAGAACTTATTTCCCGACCTTTTTCATTAGACCTTTTTCATCAACCTAGCCAATGAGGTTATGGTATTATTGATCAATAAAAACAAAAGACATCAAAGTAATCATAACTAACTCTACCTTACGCCCTTGCTTTTGTCAGGTAGATATCTAAGTAATTTTAATGATTGATACTTATTAATACACTAGAAGGTGGATACTATCAAACTAGCAATATTATAGGTAGAGCTACTTATTATTGGGACAAATGTTTGTATAATCTGCAAGTATTTGTCCCGGTGTTTCTATGTATAATACTAGCTGTTGCTCGCTACTTCGTCCGTATTTTTTGAAAGGAATTGTAGTTTAAATCCTTCCCCAGGATACAATTTATCTCCTTGCCAAATTTTATTGATCCAAATCAATCACTTCCACCACACGTTTTCAAGTAAAATGTGTGAATGTTTATATAGACATTCACACATTTTACTCCTTTATGAGAGTTATTTAGAAAAATCCTAAAATACGTATCCATTCATTTTGCATTTCTAGTACCTATCCAAAACAAGTTTCTAAGAAATCACACCACGCGTTAAAAAGTTCCCGTACAAACTTTGACATCCCATTTTACCCCTTTGTTAGGGTTATTTTGAAAAATCCTGAAACACGTGTCCATTTATTTTGCATTTTATTTATTCATATCATGTTTCACGTAAATCGCACCACGCATTAAAAAGTTTTAAAAATTAATTAATTCATAATTCACCCTCTTAGGGGTTTAATTTTGGGGTTTAAAATTGGGTGGTTTTGCTGTAAAAGGAAGCCTTCCAAATTTTCATCTTTCTAGCTTCAGCGGTTTTGGCTCGGCGATTATGAATCAGTCAGTCAGTCAGTCAGGTTAAGCTCTTTTTTATGTATCGATAATGTATGTATTTACAAAAAAATGTATATCAGTAGTATATCTGTCACATGTTACTCAATGTCCGGCATTATTTATTTATAGAAAATGTGTATATAATTATTTATGTAACTGTTCGTTTTGAAATAAAATACCTAACAACTATCTTAATTGTTTAATTCGAAAGATCATAAAAGATAATTTGTGTGAAAATGTAACCAACCATTAAGTGTACTTTCTACATGATTATTGGGTACAAGAAAAATTAAAGCAATCTAATAATTGGTAGCAAGAAGGGAAATGCAACTTTAATTAAGTTCGAGTATTGTGAAATGTATATGTATATATGTATAGTATTTATCTTATAAATAGCAACAAAACCTAATCAAAAATTAATAATTTTCAAATTAAAAAAAAAAAAAAAAAAATGAGACAAGAAAAAGGAGGTTCTCAATTCGTCGGAATCTTTTTTTTTAAGTAGGTATGTTCACCTATTACTCAAAGACGACGTAAAAAACCAACAAAATCTAAAAATTGCATACCTACATCGATGATATTTTCGTGTACTCCGAAGCCGCGCTGTCCCATTGGAGCAGTGCGTTTAGTGGGCCTACCCATATTATATATTCAATGAAGTTGGTTTTCTTTTTGTTTTTAAATCGTATTTATGAACACAACAATCGAAATCGGTATATATTAAATATCTACTGAAGTATGAGGATATAATTATGTCGATCTACCTAATGTTCCTAACGCGCCGACCGGCAACCTAGAATGTACGTAGCTTGCTTCGCTTCTATAGTTTATCAATATAGTTATTATACTATTGATAATAGTTTTATAGTTTTATAAATTTATATAAGTCTCAAGTGGAATTATAAAAAATAAATAAATCATATCTTATAATAGCACAATAGCTAATGTCTTCTTTTAACCTTTTGCCATCTCTATTCTTTGGCATTAGAATGACAAGGACAAATACATTAACGCCACTATAATTAAGTGATAATATGATGCAGGATAAAATGTTACAGATACCAACAACCTGAATTAAAACTAGATTGAAATGAACCTTAACTAGCATAAAATAACAGTGCTGGACATTTCACACTACATCGTCTAGTCCTAATGTAAGCAGAGCTTGTGTTATGGGTACCACATGACTGATATACTACTTATATACTGTTTTGTTTTAAATACATACGTAGAATAGAAAAACAACTAAACCTATATTGGCCTCAATTCTGTTGGCACCAACCTAACTAATTTGATCTCTGAATCTCGGAAACGGCTCAACGATTTTCATGAAATTTAGTATGCTTTCGGGGGGTTTCGGGGACGATAAATCGATCTTGTTAGGTTTCATTTTTAGAAAACGTCGTTTTATCTGTGTTTTATCCAGGTACAAATACATATGTAGTACTATCAAAGATTTTATCATCTTGAAGTTAGATAAGAATTGAATAAGACTCATGCGTAAGCAATAGCCGACTGCCTTTATAAGGAAACAGTTGGAATTCAGATGATATTCGAAGAATAGACGCTATCCATTGCATATTAAAACACTTAATAATAAAAAAATTAACACAGCGTTATCTAACCCCAATGTAAGCAAAGCTTGTATTATGGGTACCACATGACTGTATACTACTTATGTACTTTGTTTTTATAAATACATACATATATACATATAAATACCGGGAAAAATACTTGCAGATCATACAAACATTGGCTTTAGAATATCAAGGACAGAACATACTTAAAAGTCGCGATAGCAAATTATATGGAGGGTCGTCAAAAGATAAATGTTTGGTATCCCATCCCTGCTCTACGTCTTGCAATGCAAGGTGTGTTCTACATATTAAAATACGTCGCACATTGCAGCATAGATAATAAATTATAACGATTGTTATCTATCGAGTTTTATTTATAAAGTTGCAAGCACCGGTTTTTACATTGTATTAAGCCCTTTGCATGTCATAAAGAATGAACAAAAACAGATGTGATTATACCTTAATAAAGTACGTATGTGAACTTATAGGCGGCTCGGCAAACGTAGTGTAGGACGCCCTCCGGCAAGGTGGAGTGACGATCTGCGAAAGGCTGCCGGCAGAAGCTGGATGCGTCGAACTGAAGACAGGGCGCAATGGCGCTCATTTGGGGAGACGTATGTCCAGCAGTGGACTGCTATGGGCTGATGATGATGATGATGATGATGATGTGAACTTATACTATCATGATATCATGATAAACTATCATGGTTTTGAACATTATTTTCACTCAAAACGGGGTATTAAATAATAATAATAAATAATTCTGGACATTTCACACAACATCATCTGGCCCCAAGTTAAGCAGAGCTTGTGTTATGGGTACCATTTGACTGAAGTACTTATATACTTTTGTTAATACATACATATTAAACATAGAAACACCCAGACCTGAGACAAATACATGCAGATCATACAAACATATGTCCCGGGGCAGGAATCGAACCCGCCACATTCTGCGTCTCAGCCAGACCTTAGCCTACTGCGTCACAGAAGATGTGAAATAAATGAACTAAATAAATATAACCATAGTCCAATTAATAGTTTTCGCATTGAGATTAATAAGCTCGATGTAAAAAAAACTTAAGACATGCTGGACTAATCATGGTGCTCATCGTGGTTTTTATCTCGTGATCATGCCGCATGCAATGCAACTGTCCCGAAATATAGGGAAGCTGTAAAACTCACATGCCTATCATGGTAAATGGTGGCAATTAGGTTAATTATTTCTAAAATTAGGAATCATCTAATATATATTTTAGTTTATTAGTCATAGCATTTGTATTCGGTTATATTCGGTTGGTATCTTTCATCAAATTACCTAGATAAAATTAAATTAGGATAAGTTGGTAACAGCAGAATACCAAAGTTTCATTTGACAGTCTAAACCTAATTTTAGCTAAAATTAGTTAGGTTGGTGCCAACAGAATTGAGGCCAATATCCCGTTTTATCTGAAATTTTGGTACTTAAATATAACAAAAATATTACAAAATTAATTGAATGACCACGAGTACCTACCTATACAACTTAAACAACTAAATGTATAATATGTATTTAAAAAATGTATATAAGTGGTATATCAGTCATGTGGTACCCATAACACAAGCTCTTTGGGGCCAAATGATGCTGTGTGAAATGTCCGGCATTATTTATTTTTACAGAAATTTACAGAATAATAAACAATAATATAAAATACATGTGACACAGTTAAGCTATCTAAGAATCGTTTAAAACGATCTATAGATAGCTCAACTGATCCAGATCACTGCCAGAGGGCAGTGTTCCCAAGACAATTGCAGCATTGCCACGTTGAATTGCATAGGCGACAGCTCTTGGGTTATTTTTTTAGTTCACAATTATTAGCATAAAAGTACTATTTGTTTTCTTGTAAAAAAATATTACAACTTATAAAGTTATTTTGTTAAACTGAAAAGTACTTTCAAACATTAAATAAGTAATATATTAAGCAAAAATACAGGTTAGCTACAGAATACTCATAGTTTTCATAATATTATACAAAAAGAACATAAAAATAAATAAAACAATGGCGTTATAATGTCATTGGGTTATTACTAATTGACAGTAACAAATTACTAAGTTGGCTAACAAACGTAGAAGGCAATAAAACAGCAGAAACAATATTCCAAGAAAAATGAAATCAGTAGCGGTAACACGGTGAGAACTGTTCTAAATTGTCTATTATCTAAATAGTTCACATGGCAGCATCACAGATGACGATGGTAACACTCGATTATAGTTTCACTATATAAACGGCTTATTCCATTTATCCACCCTAAAACAGCCAACCTAAGGTGGATACTCGGAAACGCGTGCCATTTAAGCACCCTGAACGGGGTGGATTACCAGAATTCACATCTGATTGTTCTTCCGACTTTTTGTCCCAAGTACAGTTTGAATAAAATTATTTAAATAAAAACATCCTGTATTTCTAAAAATTACTTTTTCGAAAATAATTATAACTTCTCTACTAACTAGACGTTTCTGTAAATAACTGTACATAGGTAGGGGAGAAAATCGGAAGAATGATATTATATGAATTACGAATATCCACCCCGTTCAGGGTGTATTGATGGACACGCGTTTCCAAGTATTCACCTTAGGGTGGATAAACGGAATAAGCGATATAAACCAATGATGTATATGATTTTCACTCAAAGTCAAGTCAAACTTATAAGATAACTTATTCAATACAATCACAAGGATCACTTTGAAACGTCTTACATACTAGGTGAATTAAGGTGCCAATTCCTCCTATCCCAAGCCCTATAACCCGTTTTGAGTGAAAATGATGTTCAAAACAATGATAGTTTGAAAAGTCACAACGAATATATTATTTATACATTTCTATTATCATTTTCTATATTGGACTCAATGATAATATGAAATCAAAATAAATATTGCCGGATATTTCACACAGCATCATCTGGCCCTCTGACTAATCTTGTGTTATGACTGATATACTTATATACTTTTATTTTGTAAATACATACATATTATACATAGAAACACCCAGACCCGAGACAGATCATACAAACATATAAATCAAAGATGTAAACAATTATAATATTACCTATGGTACTTTAATATCTATTAAAAAAAATGTAGGAACTGTATATTATAATATAAGAAATTAAAAAAGCTATAATCCGATTGCCTCATAGCTCAAAAAATTGCAATTATCCAAGGTATCAAAAATTGACATATAAAAGTTATTATTTGACGCGCGCTGAAAACATAATAATAAGTTGATACACAAAATAATGTAGTACATGTATAAAGTATACATCATTAGTATTATTATCATTTTAATAGATAGATTTATGAAAATAATATAACAACATACAAAGAACGAAAATAACCGATCAATTGCCAAATTAGAATATTTGAAGATCAATCTTTAGGCATATTTTTTTAAATAACGATGCTTATAATTGCACAAAATGTTGATAGTATTTCCAATTCTAAATATAATACAGTAGAATTCATTTTACTTACACACAGAACTGAAGAGATATGGAAAGTCAGAGAAAACAGTTTATTCTAGGAGCGCGCGCGCATGTTTCATTGTTGTAAAACTGTTAGCGAGCTAGCGAGTGAATAGCGAAACCCGGGATATACGTATCTTGGATTATGAGTTATTGGGACAGAGAATTATATTCGGTTGTATTTTCGATAAACTATACCTGTTTTCTCAGAAATTAACAAAAACAATTACCTACGTTAGAACTATGACTTATTATACGCTTTATATTAGCTTCACTTGTATGTAAGTATCTTTGTATGTTTGTATGTAACCGACTCCTTAGGAAGCGATTTTGACCCACTTTAAACGGCCAGATTTTATTCAAATTTTGCACACCTGTCAAAGTGACAATGCAATAATTCGAAAAAAAAAAATTTAAAAAAATTTAAATATCCGGTTATCCTAAAACTAAAAAGTAGAAAATAAATAATAGTTTAGAAAAACTAAAAAACACGCTTTATATAGAAAAACATACTAAAAAATAGAAAATAAATTTTAATAAATGTAAGTAAGAAAAAAATTTTTTATTAAAAAAAAAGCGTGGGGTGCTTTTTAAGATATTATCGAATTGATAATCCTTCCACCATGCATCCCACTTTTTTTCTTACTTACATTTATTTTCTATTTTTTAGTTTGGTTTTCTATATAAAGCGTGTTTTTTAGTTTTTTTAAACTATTGTTTATTTTTATCATATAGTTGATGTTTTGATGCGTATACAGATATTGAAATCTTAGAAATCTTAGAGAATCGAAAATTTATTTTGTATATATCAAGAAACTCAATGAATTATTAACGAAAAAGATGGTTTAACTGTTTGAATATTTTAAAATTATTGATGAACTCTTTTAAAATTATGTATATCTATTGGCAGCGCCGGCGTGCGCTGGTTTTCGCAGCGCACGCCAGAATAGCTCGCAGATGGCAGATTTTTTTCCTACTTACTTGACACTTATCGTTATATTTTGGACAATTCACACAATATTTTTATAAATTATAGCCTATATGTTATTCTGATGTATAAGCTATATTAATGTAATGTTTCATTATAATCCATTCAGTAGTTTTTGCGTGAAAGAGTAACAAACATACATACAAACTTTCGCGTTTATAATATTAGTAGGATTGTAGTTTATGATTAGATAATTTATTTTGTCAAAGAAATTTACATTTCGCTAATATGAAAAATGTATATTTTTAGAGTACTAAAGTATATAATGACGACCTCTGTGGCTGAGTCCAGTCACACGACTGTGACTCAGCCGATTTACACCGCGGGACAAATATTGGGATGATCTGCAAGTGTTTGTCTCTGGTCTGGGTATTTCTATGTGTAATATGCATGTATTTACAACAAAAAAGTATATAAGTAGTATATCAGTCATGTGTTAGGTACCCATAACACAACCCGGTACCCGGACTTTTCACACAGCATCATCTGGCCCCAAAGTAAGCAGAGCTTGTGTTATGGGTACCAGATAACTGATATACTTCTGTATATATACATAAAAATTATACATAGAAACATCCAGACCTGAGACAAATACTTGCAGATCATACAAACGCGGCCCACGGCGGGAATCGAACCCACAACCTTCTGCGTCTCAGCCGGACCTCAGCCCACTGCGCCACACAGGTCATTTATCTATGTTACACCACATTCTTGCACATACACTCTAGATTGCAATTATCCAGATCCTCAAAGCTATACTTTTCACAAATTATGATCCTGACCTATCTATTTACGTGGAATCTCATTAAAAATCAATTACAGAAAAACAGAAACCTTACAATAAGCGGTAGTCAGGTGCCTCGGGCGGAACCCAATACCCGGACCTAATGACCAACCCTAGTGCTTTGTCATAGGGTTGCAAATCCCTCAGCGTTTTCAAAGAAACCTAATACCAACCGTCAAAATGTATATAACTGATTGTGAACTCTATAACATTGATATAGAGCAGTAAATAGATGGCTAAAGTGCAACTGCCTGGGGTTAAGTTTTATAGTACAGACAAGAATCCTAATGAGTGAGATTACTAGTTTAGAAATATAATTTTATAGTAAGGTTTTGCATTCACGCGAGTGTAATATGAATGTCAAAATGGCGGTTATAAATATAAATAATTACGTTTTCAAAACTAAAAAGAAAACCGACTTCATTGAATGAAATTTGAGCTTTGTCCATCCATCCTTTATCCATCCAACCTTTACGTTCATCTTGACTGATGTAAGTAATACTTTACTGGGGGCTAAACTGTTAATTTCCGAGAGCTCGATTGGAATCGAACCGCATCCGAATGACAGCTTTTAACATGTTAATGTTTTCTTTTGTTTGGTCATAGAGATAACCGAATAGGTTTTAAGTACCTACTTAACAAACCGTAATTGGAGCTGAAACGTAGATGGATTGGAGTATAACGATAACCGTTGTAATTTAATAGAAGTATCTTAAATTAAGAAAGAAAGAAATTCAAGAGTATTTGACGGCACAGAACAAAACGGTATACAGGTAGACAATGATAACCTAAATTAACATTAATTGTTTACAGTATACTTACTAGAAGTATATTTAAAGATATGTAATAAATATTATAAAAAACAAACAAACAGAACTGATTACCTATCCCCAACTACTTAGGGAAGGCCATAGATTGACTAAACCACAGTATGACCACAGTGCTGGATATTCGTCCTCCATGCTTTCTTGCTCAGTTTAAAAAAAAAAACCTTCATGCAAAAGTTGTATCGCCATGAAAGTTGAAGTCGTCAATTCGTGGTCTGGTCTATCGCTAGTCGCCATCGTATTCAAAGAATGTTATTTTATCGTAGACATTTAGAAACCCTCTTTAGCATGGTTTCAATAGGCAATTGCGTCGAAGGTATGGTCGAATAGTCTGCATAGCGTTAGGCAACACGCAAGCTCTGGCTGTAACATTCAGAATGTTTACTGTATGCATTCTTTTAAATATCCTATGTGTGGTATTTAGAATTGCAACGAATATCTTTTAAACACATTTTTTTATTGACTCTCTTTACTTACTAAACTATCCACTATAGTATCAAGAGAAGAGACGAACTTCTTTCCAACCGGCATATATATATTTCAAATCATTGTTTCGCACAACATATATTATACTAGCTGGTGCCCGCGACTGCGGCTGCGCAGGATTAGTACTTCGTGTAATTACTACTAAAATTAACAAAATATTTTCAATTTCAACCCAAAATATCTGTTTCTGTTTCATACCACAGCAAAAATAAAAGTTTTAGTACAGTCGGACAAGCAATGCAAATTTATTTTATCACCATCTCCAACATTTTTTTTTTTACATTTCACATAGCATCATCTGGCCCCAAAGTAAGCAGAGCTTGTGTTTTGGGTACCACATAACTGATATACTACTTATATACTTTTTTTTTGTAAATACATACATATTATACATAGAAACACCCAGACCCGAGACAAATACTTGCAGATCATACAAACATTTGTCCCGCGGCGAGAATCGAACCCCCAACCTTTTTTGTCTCAGCCGGACCTAAGCCCACTGCGCCACAGAGGTCGTCAATTATTAAGTGGAATGATCTTGTGTGTCATATTGTATGTAAACGATTAGATTTTTAGTGTTTGTTAGCAATGGATTAACTCGTAAATAACTTAACCGATTTAAAACATTCTTCCATTATTAAACTCTGATCTTGGTTTTCATTCACTTTCAATCATTTTGGTTTGTTTTTTGATAAAATCATAGGAACTCATAAAATATGTCGAGTCCAGCAGCAAGAAAGATGTTTAACACCTGCAAGTATGCAGGTGTTAAAGTAGTGCAAGCGGTACATACTGCCAATTTATGTTTTCATCCAGAAAAATCGCGCGAAGCACCTAGCATTTTTCTCGCTGTAGTGAGACGTGCCCCTTTGCTGGCACCAACACCTGCACGCACTGTTTCACGACAACAGTCGCTCATCTGCCGCGTGCACAGACATTTGAATATGCTTCTCACTGAACATCCTCAGGCGGATCTGTTTGCGGATGACTGGAAGACGATAAAGAGACTGTGCCTTACCTACTGTGAGAACGTTTTGTGTTAATTTAACTATACACATAATATTATTTAGTGTAGGTATTATTTCCTTTTATTATTAGATTGTTTTTTTTTTTTAGAAGTAAGATTTACCTACTTTTATTTTTCTAAAAGTACTTTAGTTCTTTAAGTAACCTAAATTTATTTTTTTCTCCTGCTGTTCTGTTGTTCCTATGTTTACGCGTTGGATAGTATTTGTAATGTTAAAAAGGTGTAAATAAACTGAATTTGAGTTTGAGGTTAAAAGTTGTGTGTTTCGCTCGGCAGCAATCTTATTCTGCGTCTAGTACCTTTGAAACCCTCGCTATGCTCGGGATTCAATACAAGTCACGCCAAAAAAACAACAATGCATCCTTGCCTAAAAAATAACCATAATTATATTCCCACAGATAACTCTACAGACGTATAGAATCATAAAGTTCACTATTTTATGTGTTTTCTCAGGACTGAATAAAATATAACTCACATGATGGGATGGAAGGCTTCATTCAAACTGAGATTTATGTGAGCAGTGCAGTCTTAAGAACTGAAACTAAGTTTACGACAAAGTGCATTAATGTTACGATCAGTGTTGAATAGCATTGGCGTAAACAGTGCACAAAGACTTAATTTACTGTTATTCTCCAAAGGCTTGGAAACCTTTCAGCTTAAAAGCATGTTGTTTTTGACTGAGATGTTATTTATACCAGCAAGCTTATCATTATCGTCAGATGGAATCCGTTCGCTAAGTCTATCATTACTAAAACGTAGAGTCTTGCTTACGACGATAAGCGGGTTTGAACAATCCTTGTGGACGTTTTAATAGCATTGTTCCTTTCAGAATCCTTTATCCTCCTTTATACTAGTGATTTATGACTCTGGTCTTTTCATTATCATTCACATACCTATCCTATTTATAACAATCTTTCCTTTGTGTACGTAATATTTCCTGATCTTTTACTTCACTCAGTCAAAAGCTTCATCTGATTCCAGTAGCGTCTCTTCCTTTCTATTTCATATTCCTTTATGTTTAATATTAAGGTATTATTATTACATGGACGATTTTATAGTATGGTATGCGACGGTCATTTGATGTTTTATTTTTTTAATACCATGCTATAATTTCATAATAATTAATTCAGTAATTTCATTAGTCAGTCGGCATTTTAATTTTACAAGAAGATTTACATTTACTGCAGTATCTGTAATTATCCTATTTATATTACATTGGTGCATATTTTGACTTCAGGTTACTTGGAATAACTCTTGATTAAGCTTTTGATACGAGGTTTTATGGGTCTTTAAGGTTTAATAGACTTCGTTTCAACATTAGGATAGTGTTTAGATGGTTCTAATGGTAGGTTTTAGAGCTAAAGCACTTAGGTTTTATACTTTTATGATGCATTCACCTATTAAAGAATAATTAATGGTAATGCATTTACTTTTTTAACGGATCGAGTAACTTAATTGGATTATAATAATTATTATTTGATATAAACTTTACTTATTTCCTTGATGATATCAGCGTTAAAATCAGTTGTTACACAAATTACGGAAGCTTCTATATTGATGACTTTATATCATTGTCTTATGATTGTATTTGAAAGTAATAGGCGATAAATACTCGTAACAACTAAAAAAATATGAATTATGACCGCGAATGTAAAGAAATACTATTATCTGAAGATACTTTCAATTACTGGTTTGTCAGCTCAGTTGGTAGTTGGCTTTTTGCGCTGTAGGTTGAGGACTTGATTCTATCTTAGGACAAACATTTGTGTGATGAACATTGGTTGGTGTTATAAAGTATCTTATGTATTGTATTAAAAACATTGAAGTATTCAATCAGTCAATCAGTCACCATAATACAAGCTGTGCTTAGTTTAGGGCTAGGTTGTGTTGTGTGCATTGTCCACTAATATTTATTTATTTATACAAGATAACGGTTAGTTAGGATGATCCTCCGATAAATGCTATTGCTATAAATTTTATAAATGCTATAAATTCAATAAAGAATGCTTGCCTTTATCGTATCATCGTATATCTCTACCATTCCATAAACTCCAGCCATAGTAACGGATGGATCCCATAATCTCATCAGTGGAATGTGCGGCTCCCGAGTGAGACGTTTTTCGCATTATGCCGCCGCGGCCGGCGCGCGCACTGCTCGTAATTTGTTGTTAACGGCATTACTGGTTTCACATAGATTGGTATTTGGAATAGATAAAACTAATAATATACGCACCCATTGGTTTTTTACTCCTTATTATATTAATACTCTCTATTTTATTGACCGAGCGATTGTCTCCGTTTCAGCTTAGGCAAAAATACTGTCGTATGTCGGCGCCCGGCCAGCGTCTGTCCGGATGTTCTCCTCTACAGGTCGCATTTATCAACCGATTCTCGTGAAATTATGTGAGCAGTACTAATAACTACATATATTTTTTTGTCGATTAAATTTTTAAAATGGCGGAGGGTTGAAAACGTAAAAAAAGTTATATATCAGTCATTTCGAAAAATGTTCGCGAGGTCTACAGCTCATAGGGCCACTAGTAATTAGCTAGTTTATATGTGGATTTTAATGTTTGAAAAATGTATGTACGCAATACAATTACTCTAAAACGATGATGCAAAACCAACATATTAGAACTTGTCGAAGACATGTTCCATGTATATATAAGAAGCTTCTGAGGCGTACTTTAATCCTTTCATCACACTGGTACGAAAGAATTAGTGACACGATAAGAAGGATTAGCTTGCATAGTGTTAAAGTCCGTTCTGTCCTTGTCTTTCTAACGTCAAAGATTAAGATGGCAATATATTTAAACAGTCAGATTAGATTTATCATATAGATAAATCTTCTGTGCGTGTGTTTGTTTTGAAACTCCTTCTAAGCGGCTGGTGTTTAAGTGGATTCGAGAATGGTTTAGAATAACAATTTTTTTTTTTTCGTTTTAAACGCGTGGATGAAGTCGCGAACGGGACAGCTAGTGTAACTATAAGTAGAACCGTATGGCCTTACTTAAAATGATCTCTCAACTTCTGTCAAAAGTTATTCTGTGTTTAAAATAGTGTCAACCCTTTTTTCTTCTTCTAAGTTAATGCCATATGCCATAATAATGTAAATGTTGCCAGTGTCAAGTGTGTATAGTATGTCTCAAAGACGTATCTTGCCGTTCGTCAATTGTTTTTTTATATAAAAAACTCACAAAGCTATCATTAGTAACCAGCTGCTACATCTTCCGCTTATAAAGTCTTTACACCAATTTGCTCCGTTTATCGACCGCTAAACAGATATTGGTGGCAATTCGATTGGTTATTTCTAAAATTAGGAATTGTCTAAAATATATTTTAGTTAGTCATAGCATTTGTAAAACCTATTCGGTTGGTACCATCCAACCAAATAAGGAACGATCAATTAAATTAGGATAAGTTGGTAACAGCAGAATACCAAAGCTTCATTTAACAGTCTAAACCTAATTTTAGCTAAAATTAGTTAGGTTGGTGCCAACAGAATTGAGGCCATTGAATCAATATCTCATGCCTATAAAGATGCCTACAATTTACTAGAAACCGTGATTCCTTCGAGGTAGTCAGCTGTCTATACATATACCCTTCTACGGCTTTCATCGTAGACAAATGACAAGTTGCCGGTTTTTGCCATTCATTGTTAGTTTATGGAAGTCTTTTCCGTGTTATTCATTGCTGTAAAAACCAACTCTTCCGAGCTGAGTGGGATATGTTTATGATATTGTGTCGCTTTCTTTTTGTCTAGAGTCTAGTCTGAATGTGCAATGATTTTATTATATACTAGCGACCCGCCCCGGCTTCGCACGGGTGCATGCCGATGCTAAATATACTACCAAATGTCTTTATATACAACGTTATCTAAGAGAATAACATAACCTAAGAGATAGACATATACGATCGCGGACTGTTTTGTAGCCCTTTTTAAGGTGTACAATACTGTAGTACATTATTTTGATCTATCTCGTAGGGTTCAGCCAACATAAGCAATGTAAGCGCAAAAAAATGTGTTTATTTACATTAGAAACCACTAAAATTATTAGTGTTTCTCTACTACATTATGCATGTATTATACATATAAACCTTCCTCTTGAATCACTCTATGTATTAAAAAAACCGCATCAAAATCAGTTGCGTAGTTTTAAAGATCTAATCATACAATTGGACAGACAGACAGCGAAAAGCGACTTTGTTTTATACTATGTAATGATGATGATTTAAATCAAGTCAAGTCAATGTAAAAATGTAATGTATTCAATACAATTACAAGGATCACTTTGGACTTTCTATGTATACCATGTATGTATTTAAAATATATATATATAAGTAGTAGGTATATCAGTCATGTGGTACCCATAACACAATCTCTGCTTACTCTGGGGCTAGATGATGCTGTGTGAAATGTCCAGGATTATTATTATTATTTATTTATTTATTTACATACTAGGTAAATTTAGGTGCCAATTCCTCCTAATCCAAGCCTATATATAAATCTATATTTCTATTTTTTGAAATATACACTTAAAAAAAAAAAAAAAACAGGTTCAAAACCTATAAATAATGCTGGACATTTCACATTTCAACCTAGCCCTCAAAGTAAGCAGATCTTGTAACTACTAATGCCTTAGCAAATTCATTACATTATGACTAAGGCTAATTTTATGCCTATCTATGACTATTGGATCCTAGTATAAGACCACTAAAACAAAACTAACATCATGTAAATTAGAATTCCTACAAGCTGTCCTACCGTTATCGAGATTATGAATCACCTTATTAACTCTGTACACGGAGGCTTGCGTGTGCGCATGCAAAACTTACAAAAATACTATTGCCGTCCCGTTTGTTCGAACAAGCTTGCGTGTTAGAAAAGGAAGGATGATGCTTGAGATGTTTTTTAGGGTAATAAATAATGAATATATTGTTTTAAGGTTTCGGTAGCGTGTGATCAGGTTTCTCGGCTTTAAAAGTGGGCCTTACGAATTTTGATGTTATTTTTTGTCTGATTCAGTAAATTATGTATAAAGGTCGGTAGCACTCGTGTTATACCTCTGGTATTGCAAACGCCCATAGGTTACGGTAACTACTACCAATAGGTGGTCTTAGAAGCTTGTTTGAAGGTTAGGTGGTATAAAAAATTCTGTTTCAAAATATTGAAAAAAATCCGGTGGGTAGCCGGATATATTTTTAACCGACTTCAATAAAAGAGGTTCTCAATTCAGTTGCATTTTTTTGTACCTCCGTCATAAAAAACTTTTTCATAACTCCGTCATTTATAAATCAATTTGAAACTCAATGTAGAAGGATATACCATCTTAATACTAAATGTCATCAAATCGATTCAGTAGTTTGGATTTATAATAAAATATCTGGAAAAAAAATATCTGTCTTACCAGTTTCAAAAAATATTCCTACTAAGTGTAAAATATCTACTGTTTGAACCGACTTCAAAAAAAGGAGGATTTCAATTTGGTTGTATTTTTTTATATTCAATGAAGTCGGTTTTCTTTTTAGTTTTTAGTTTTATTATACTAACTTCTATCCGTGCTAAATAAGAAGTAGTCTTATGTTAGTCTACGTAAAGTTTAATTTAAAGCGGTTCAGCCGTTACGTCGTTATTGAGTCACAAATGATGAGTATTCAAACATCCATAACACAATTTCGCATTTATAATAGTAAGAAGGATCAAGGGCCGAAACATATAACCGCGTTGCGGCAACGCACAGCAACGCACTGTGCCACCAAGCGATGCGTTGCGCGCCGCGATATAAAGCGTTCTACTGCCGTACTGTAGAGCAACCATTTTTTGTGATTTTTAATGTTGGTAGATGTATCTCTACCATGGATCGCAATAAACGTATTGTCCTTTTGTTATTAAGAATACATTACACCAATCTAAATAGACAGCAGGATAAGATACTGAATACGACCATTTAGTAAGGAAATGAATTGTGATGGAGAGTACTTTTCTCGAAAATACGAAGCATTAAAAATAGGGGGAAAAAGTTTTTTGACTTCTTTAGATTGAGTGTTTCATCATTTGAAGAGTTATTTAAGCAAGCTATCACCATATATACAGAAAAATAAACTCTATTAAAAATAAACTGTATTGGTTGTCACCAAGTGGGACGCTAGAACGTGCGGCGCGGTGCACACCGCAAAATTCTGCGCAGCGGCGGGCGGCACCGATTTTGGCAGTGCGGTGCCGCAGCGCGGTTAGGTGTTTCGGCCCTATATGTCGTTTTTTAATGCAGTTGTCAACCGTACCAAAATTTTTCATAGCTTTAATCTCTAACTGCCATAATGTATTGCATCCATTGTTTTTCAATTTATTTATCAATACCACTCGATCAAAAAGGTTTTATGTATTTGCATACAAACGTTATGATCACGTGCGCAGTAATGAAAGTTCTATTGTCGTTGAAATCGAAAGCTGTTATTCAATTATCGAAGATTGAAGCACGTATCGTTGGATCATTCCACTGCTCAGATAATATAAGAATATTATATATATATTTAATACTAGCTGACCCGGCAAACTTCGTACCGCCTCAATATATATATTTTTTTTCTTATTTACTCACATTTTAAACCTTCCCTGGACTTCCACAAAAAATTCAAAACCAAAATCAGCCAAATCAGTCCAGCCGTTCTCGTGTTTTAGCGAGACTAACGAACAGCAATTGATTTTTATTATATAGATAAAATATTATATATTTAATAGGAGTCCCTTAAACGGCGCAAAAATATGTTCATCTGAATGAAAAATTAAATAAAATTCAATCAGTGTATTCTGACACAGACAGATAAAAATAAAAGCATATATAAACAATCAAAAGGGCAATAACTAAATTTTTTTAAAAAAAGTGTGCGTCTCGAGACGCTTGACAGAAGTGATAACTTAAACTAATATAACTAGTGCTGTGGGTTAGAGTGAGAGAGGAGGAGCCTGCCTACCGCTTCCGTATGCGTGAGAGAAAGTTAAGACAGACAGACTGGCGCTGTAACGCGTTACGTAACGAAGCGGTTTACCTTCCCATAAGAAGTTATCACTTCAAAAGTTCTTAAAAATTAGGACCAACCCAGTCTGTGTTTGCCAAAAAGGCCGTCTCAGCTCTAAGCTACCTGACATATTGCGATATACCTGACATATTGCATCTCCATCGGGGTTACTTATTTGAGCTGTTTGGTGTGGAGGCTTTAGGTCCATGGGGATAAGACCTAGTAGAGACTGGTAGAGATCATGTGTGACAGGAATGCTGGCTTCTATCTCGGTCAGCAAATTAGCATTGCAAATTTACAATACACTGTACACTGCCAATTTATTATGCCAGTGTTCTGGGCACACAACCATCTGGTGACAACCGGGACCGACTGGATTCTGTAAGACATTTTTAAACAACTCAAATAAAGGAAGAGGTTAACAATTCTGTTTTGTTTTTCTTGATATCGCATATCTCAGTCATTTATGAAACGATTTGTAAATTATTTATTTATGTGAAAGGTTCTGATTAGTCCCATAGAAAATTCATTAAAATCGGTTCAGTAGTTTGGGTTTAAATCAAAATAGATGGCAAATATAGATCATCCAAGTAAACGAGATTTCGTATTTTGCTGTCCTGTGACTTTACGAACGTCTCGAACTTACGAGCGCTGTTTACGAATTTAGAAAACTGATAATTGTGCTCGAATTTAATAAATGAAGTCGGTTTTATTTTTTATCTTTCTTATCGTGTCACTAGTTATTTATAACTAGTGTGGCAAAAGGATTAAAGGATTAAAGTGCGCTTTATAAAGATTTAAGATTTACACGATTAAAGATATAGTTTATTAAAACGTAATTATTTTCATAAATGATCCAGACAGTTGTTTATGAAATAGGTAAGTAAATATATTAATACTAGATAGTTAGTTATTGAACTGATGAAACTACGTAATTTTATTAAGAACATTTTAGGTAAATACACCAACAATAGTTGTAGGTTTTTCATATTAATTATTAAGTACTCTATGTATGTAATTTTATGAATTTATACGTAATCTAGCTGACATGGCCACGCGTTACTGTAGCTCAGTAGTTCTAATACGTTGAACCCATATACGCTTACCTCTAAAATTATCAGTGTTCCTCTACTATATTATGTATGTATCATACATATAACCCTTCCTCTTGAATCACTCTATCTATTAAAAAACCGCATCAAAATCCGTTGCGTAGTTTTGAAGATCTAAGCATACATAGGGACAGACAGACAGCGGGAAGTGACTTTGTTTTATACTATGTAATGATTAACGTACGTTAATCATTATAGTACTTACAATTTAGAGCGACGCGCGACGTTACAGCTACAAGAAGTCATAGTAGTCACTTTCAGTTTCAGGGAATTTGAATATCTATTTATATATCTTATTTATATCATCATATTTAAATTTAAAGTTATTATCTTAAGTACCAAATACTTATTTAGAAGCGTGGCAAAGATAAAGGCAGGAAAATTATGACTTATCTTCTATTTTTATCTGCCCTCAAACGGTTAACCGACACATTTGAAATTTATTTACTCTTGTATTCGTTTTCTGTAGTAGGTAGGTAGTTATAAGATGAATCATGCATGCGCGCTAGGATGAGTTTCTTGCCAGTTCTTCACGGGCTTGGGTTAGGAGGAATTGGCACATGAATTCACCTAGTATGTAAGACGTTTCAAAGTGTGATTGTAATGATCCTTGTGATTGTATTGAATAAAGTATCTTATGACTTGATCTAAATAGCATTTTATGTTTTTATTTTCTTCAATTCCAGAATTTTGATAATTATCATTGAAATTGCCGTTACAGATAAAGTAAAATGCCGGAAAAACTAAATTATAAAGTAGCTTGTCGAATCGATAATTCTGATTCCGTGCAAATTACAGCATTCGTGAACCAAACGGCACGACCGTTTGGTTGTCGGTTGATTAACCTAATTTATATTTTTCCCAGAAAACCGAAATTAAAGCATGAACTGATGATTACGAACTTTCTGTTTAAACTATGATGAGATGAGTACTTTTTATAAGATTAGAGAACACTAAGTAAACATATTTATAACTAAAAAACTTCTTATGCTCTTGGCAGAGCAGGGCACTGAGTTCGCCTGGCAACAAGCTAGAAGTATCACGTAGGTTTAAATAGGAACTCCTTGGAAGTAAATCCTATGGAAATAACTTATAAATGGATTTCGAAGAACCGATATAGTCTTGAAGCCATAAATCAGAAATATTGTATTACTTTTTGAAACCTAGTTTAGGCATGTCGTCTGTCGATATGCCTTTAATATGTAGGTACGTATAATAGTCATTCATTGATAATGTAACAAAAAAATAACATAGCAATGTGTAAATTATATAGGGATACCTTAAATATGGGCACATGATTTAAAATGTAAGATTGATTCTTGAATATTCTAGATTCTTGATATGTTCGAGTGCGAGTAAAAATTTAAGTATTGGCTAGATAGAAAATAAATTTCAAAAAGTTTGTTCTACAGTCTGTCACATGGTTTTTAAGAAATATAACTTCATAGTCTGTGATCTGAAATATGATGTAGGCTTTTGAAGTGATAACATCTTATGGGAGGGTAAACCGCTTCATTACGTAACGCGTTACGGCGCTAGTCTGTCTGGCTTTCCTTTCTCTCTCGCATACGGCAGCGGTAGGCAGGCTCCTCTTCTCTCATTTTAACCCACTGCTCTAGTTAGATTAGTTTAAGTTACCACTTCTGTCTGGCGTCCTGAGACGCACACGCTTTTTATGTAGGGATCACGCGCACACCATGGTCAAAGCTTGTTTTAGTTGTTTTTTTATGGCTTACCTCACGATATCTTGTTTTCTCCTGACATTTCTTGAAAATAATGATAAACGTCAGCTTTCCACAGCAAATAATTTTCTGTTTCGTTGTTGAACGCTAGATGCTCACAAATTGGCTAAATCACAATGTTCTGCTCAGGCGCATCCCGGGAGCAGAACCCATAAAATAGGCCGGTTGTTTTAGAGTTCAATATGAGCGGTTACGGTTCGATGCCTAAGGTTTCTATTGACTAATAATTCATTTTAGTATTATGTAGGTACTTGTGCTTCTACCTAGTAGGTAGGACGGCATTCTGTGATAGGCCTTTTAGTACCTACCTTCTAGTACATAAAAGCTTATCATAAAATGCCGATTGCGTTTATCTAATGTTTTATAATTTATTATTAAAAATAAGGTACAAAAGTTAATTTCTTATGAGCTAACGTGTATTCTGGTATGAATTTTACTTGATAATATTAATCTAGTAAGGAGAATTTTACTGTTAATTCTGAATAACAATTAATTAATTAATATAATTATGAATTCAAAGCAGCTTTAAACTCAATCACTATTTAAGAAATATGATATATGTTTCATTTTGTTTTTTTAGTACAGTAGTTCCATGAGCTTTAAAAGGTACCGTCGAGAATTTTATAAAAAACTTACTTTGGAATTTGGGTTTTATATAAATAAATAAGCATAAATTTCTAAAAGCGAGGCTGCTATGAATTATACATATAACTATTCTCCAACACACAATAAGTCAAAATTCGACAATTTTGACTTATTGTGTGTTTCTATTTTTCTGAATTAGACCGCCAAAGATAATTAAAAATCACGGTCGTAATGTAGCAGGCCTCTTAATACTAAATATTCCGTAGTCTTTTTCGGGTACAGTGGCTGACTTTATTCTCAGAAGTTTGAGCGTTTAGCCATAATATAACTAATGTAAATATCTTTTACAGTGAAAGTACGAGAGCACATATCGCACACTAGGGCACCATTAACAATGTTAAATTGTATGTAAGAAGGCGGTCTGTTTTAGAGATGATCGCGCTTATAATTTAGTTATCGTCTTCTTTCAGATTCAGATATTTATTTCACCATAATTGTTACGTTGCATAACGTTGGCATGCCAAATAATAAATTACAATGTCACATAAAAAATACACAATCAATAACATAACTTAATCTTTAAAGTATTTGCAGATAAGAATAGGTAATTGGTACAGCTATATTTTAAAAGTTGTTGGCAAGGCTCTATGAATGCAAATCAGAAAATGAACAGCTCATGTATTCGCTTTTTCTTCTTTGTTAATGGCCTGTGACATACTAATGTCAATTCTGCCAATGTCGTGTTTATAGTCAGTTTGTTTGTTATTATTCTTAGTCGATGGTCAATTGTCAATTCTAGACGTCACGCGGAATGGCGTTTAGAATTTTCTTGGGATTCCTCGTCGTTCAAATCACATTGCACCACACATATAATTCAATTATCCATACCCGTCCCGTAGTCACAATTTATTCATTAAAATTCCGCCAAGATTACTGAATAAAACATGAAATAAAACGGGTAAAAAATATTAAATTAGCAGAGCTATGTTACTCGATGAAATGACAGACGAAGAATCCATGTATTCGCTGATGTTGTAGAATGGGTGACACTCAAAAAATATTTTTATTTTCCTTCCAAAGTCCTCTGTCACTCAGGATTCTGTTCAGCTAGGGACAACGAGTCTTCCCTAGCTGAGCAGAACGAGTGTTACTTAACCGTCTAAGCCCTGTTAAGTGGAGTCACATGTTTCTATCATCATCATGATTCTCTATTATCTCAGTTGTAAATTTAGTCGTATCTTACCTACCGATGTACATACATGTTAAATAAATATTAGCGGACAATGCACACAACACCATCTAGCCCCAAACTAAGCATAGCTTGTATTATGATTACCATATGACTAATAGAATACTTGTATATTTTAAATACATGTTTAAGATACTTTATGTTAGATGGTACCAACCGAATTTGTTTTACAAATGCTATGACTAACTAAAATATATTTTAGACAATTCCTAATTTTAGAAATGAACCAATATAAGCAATGTTCCATAACATACAACACGTAAGATATTGTTGTTTTTAATACGAAACAAATATGAAGATAACTTGTTAATTTTAGCATAAAAATGTGCAAAATGCGATTGGCTTTATTTCATTTTAGGTAAGTAATTTGAAGTAAAAAACTATTCAGGAACCTAGACAAATACTATTCGAATACATATAATACACCAATATAGTGGAAATATGCTTGAGTTGCTTCTTATCCCACGCCTAGTGTAGTCAGCACATTATGTTTCTTCGATTACCCTTTATCTGTCGTACAATCGAATATTACTAATTGGTTGGCGCTTGTTATTTTCTTAGTTAAGTATTTTTATGAATTAATAAAAAACGTCGAAAAGATACGTAAAAGAGGCTGCTGTCGTAAAAATATATTTTATTTCGGGCAGTTAACTTTTCGACACACACCTGCATACCGCCCATACGTATCAACAACTTACATTTTTTATTGCTGTATTCTGCTTCTGTCTGAGGCTTACTCGCGTGGTACTTATATAAAAAAGTTCTATAATACTAGGCTGGTAACTTGGGTACTTACAACAAATATACTTAGTTTAATACAAAGTAATCATGTATAAAACTGAACCAGTCTCAAAACTTATTATTAGGTAAATCAGTAATTCATTATGATATTAATCAACAATAAAATTAACAAAAATAAAAAGTCTTCTATAATAATAAAACATAATGTTTTGATTAAATGTCGTACAGACAAGAAACATTTTATCAAGTCTGTAATAAAATCTGTAAGCAATATTTTTATACAAGTCACATAAAAATAGGCTATAGGCAATCTATCTATACTATATCTATATATCAACGATTCAAAATACTTGTAACCCCGTGGCCAAATCATCCAATAATTAAACTAGGTATCTAGACTTTGTAAGCCGCTTAGCTCATAAAATACTTGATATATATTTAAAAACCAACATAACATCTAGTTTCTTAATAAAAGAGTGGTGTAATAAAAAATCTACAAAGTAAGGACATAAAATTGAAACTGTAGATGAAGCAGTCGTTGAGAGCGACAGGAATAACCGTAATAACAGCGCTCCGACGACAGTACGCAATCAGCGGGGTGAAGATGAACTCGACAGGTTTACATTCCTGTTTAAGACTTTAGATTTGCTAGTTGTAGGTAGAAACTTTGACAATAAGCAAAACCAAAGGGTTACAATATGATATTCGATTTAAAGCTAAATAAATATATCTAAATAAAAACTTACTTATATGTTACTGTTCTTTGAGAGTGACACTCTTAAAGTTTCAAGAAAAAGGAATATTAACTGGCATGTAGAATTTATAAGTAGGTGCAATCTTCCACAAAATAACCTAAAACGTGATTATAACAGTGAACAGTGAAGAACTAAACAAACAAAATGTCGGCCACGGCGACCCGCCAAGTAAAGTCATCCAACTCAGCAAACATACTGATGTGCAAACAATGGTGGAAGGTATGCTGGATGTACGGTGACCAGGAAAAGTATTATCGACAACTTTACGGCAGAAGAAAACTCAACAACAACACAAGCTTCTTAAACTTCGACAATGCTGATATAAAGAGACCAGGCGCCCAAATCACAGAACTCACAGACGATTTCTTTGAAAACAACACTTCGGAAAACATAGAACCGGCCCCCGACGAAGCTCGAACCTTCGGAGTTGAAACAGAACCTATCTATAACTTTGATTACCAAAACACATGGCAAAGAGACCAAAGACGACAACCGATACAACAAAACTTTGACGAGTACGTCAATACCACAGATTTAGATAAAATATTACTTAGTACCGATAGCATAAGGAGCATGATTGAGAACGGTCTACCTCTGAACGAAGAAGTGATAGATTCAAAAGAAGAGATCATCAAAAAGGGTGACGTAATCGGCAAAAACTCTAGACTTATAAGTAAAACAAAGAAAGGAGCAATTGTAACGGAAGAAACGGAAATATCTACCGATTTTAAAACTCAAGCAAATCTTAGGTTCCAAAGGTCTACGGTCAAGTCTGGTCCAAACAGAACTAAAGAGGTTCTTCAGCCAGTGAAGGAAGATAAAGTGTTGAGTGAGTGTTTGAGGACTCGGTGTCTTGGAGACCAGCTGACGACGACGACGACCACGCTGGTAACCGTCGCCCAGACATCGGTTACATCGTGTAATGAGTGAGTATCTTTCTATTTATTGTTCTCCCGCATAGCAATAACAATTATTGTAACAGCATTTTCTACTGTTTTTCACTATCATTTTAATCATTAAGATCTGACTTTTGTGGCCTTAAAATCATTATTTTATCATTTATTAAGGCGCTTCCTGGGGACAGATACAAAAATAAGCACTACTTTTGGCCACTATTAAGTGGCTATTTACTCGTTAATTGTAAGAATAAACGAAATTAAAAAAATATGTTTTGTATGCTGAATATTTTGTCTTCAAGTTCCTCCTTTAAAATTGTTTCTAAAGTTGTTGTTAATTCTGTAATTTAATTTTGTATTCAACGCAAAAATTGGAAACAATTTATCGTCTTCCCCTAAAGTTAGGTATTGGTAGTTAGGTATTTTCAATAGTCTCAGATAAAAATTTAATGAATACAAAATATGGCTGTTTATAACCTATGAATACCAAACTGCTCCTGAGGTGTCTGTTTGAGTTACGACAACGGCTATGAATGGCCGCGAGAATATATTGAAAAGCCCCTGAGGCATTGCAAAGCTGCAGTCTTTATTGACACTTAATTACCATCATACCGGGCCATCTGTTACGCCTTATTCATGTGCTTTTGCGAGAATTAAATTACTATGTTGTGGATACCTGTTGGGATCCAGACCATCCTTAAAGATCCTAAAGTTATCTAGCATTACACTGTGAGTGGAATTACCTCAATGTTTCCAAGAAAATAAAACATGACATGATCCATGCGCAACAAATGCTTACGATGAGCACCCGTATTCGCATAGCCTGAGGCATGCATGATGAAGCATTTCCGGTAGACATACCTCACTATGTCAGGCCGCGAATAAAGTTTCAGATGTTTTATTGTTTTTTGACGACATTTTGCTTCGCTTTCCTGCATCATGAAATGTATTAGAACAGTCAATAAACAATAGCAGAATTAAGCTGTTGTTATTCCAAAAAGAGCATACAATTTCAGTGAACAATACGTCTATTGGCTTTCTAGCAATCCTTTCAAACATGCAACAGAGGTGCTAGCACAAGTTTTTGACGTGACAACGTCTAATAAATGAACGCCGGCTGTACGCACGAAAAAGGATGACTCATTGTAACGTTACGTTCGAGCATTGCACGAACGAGCGATCGTGAACGAAAGGCACGGCTTGCGGTGACTCCTTCTTTGTATCCATACAAAATAGTAATAATTCAATAAAAAATATTCAATTGTATTCATAAAAGTATGCAATCATTTCATCAATGTTTTTTATGACGTTGTCACGTTAAACTATCGTCCGTAAACCGACTTTACAGACAACCAATTTTTTTGATCAGACACTTACATAAGTAAACAAAAAAAATTAAATGAACGTGCCGCGGAACACGCGTTTGGAACGAAGTCCCATTCGTATGCAGGGTTATTAATCATTAACCTCTATTAATATATATTTATTTATTTGTTTTTCAATAATTACATTGTATTGATGTTATGGTGTCACGTACAAATAATGTAGGAATAAATAGATATATATATGTATATATATATTATAATATGACTAGTTATCGGGCTCCTTCATTCTCTTTTTCACCTACAGTTTTGGAACGCGTTACATTTTTTCTCGGCTAAGTCCCCTCGCCAACCCGCGATAAAAAACTTAGTTCCAACATATTTTTTTAAGTAACAAATTTACCCTTAACCTATTTTACCAAAGCCTAAGATTTCAAGCTACCCTCAATATCTTTAAATATATTGGCATTTTGAAAACTTTATAACTAGTGCTAACTCCTCGGAAACAGACGTACGAATTGTATTGGCCATTGTTGCTACAGTCCACGCCGCCGACGACCGACAGTGGCAATAATGACGTTACGAGGAATTTCGCTTGCGGTCTGATTGCCTTGCTGCAACTTGCAACTTCGCAAGTCAAGAACAAGGTTTAGAACTTGCATTTTTCTATTGATGCGCGTGTAATCTTGGATGAACTATTATTTGTCTAATTGATCAGTCAAGCTTGTGTATAACAACTTATCTTGTGAGTATATGAGTCAAAAGACCTACATAGAGTGTAGCTAGGTATCATCAGATTGAGCAATGCTTTATAAGTGATATCTACATAAAAGAAAGATACGTGAAATTAGTGAGGCACCTATAAACTACTGTACAGAGGAATTTAATGACCCATCCCGTCATAAGATTACACAAATGGTAAGTATCTATCAAACCAATCAATAAAAATAGATGCTATCATCAAAATTTACGGCTCTAGTCACTTAAATAGGAAATTCACAGTGGGTACAAATTAATTGAAGTAATTTTAACTAAAGAAAGGTAGAACTCAGAGCATTTGCGTAGCCGTGCACGCTAAGAATAAAAAAATAAAAAGCAACATGGCGTCGAGCACAGACAAGATAATATCTTTTTAACTTTGGCTACCGTTTACAGACAAACGCGATGTGTACATTCTACCAAGATTGATCGATCGATTCATCCCGATTTGAATACTTTTTCTGAGATATTTAACGTTTAATGACTCGATGACTGTAGACTACGACACGTTGACGTTTATAAAATTTACAACTGATAAACTGACTTTATTATGAATGAATGAACAAATAATTATCTACATCAAATTGAACAAAAAAACAAACGAGCCTTAAAGTAGTCGCATATAATGTGTAACATCTGACATCTCACCTTGGTAATAAGCAACATTAACATTAAATTAGATTATTATAACAGCATACTTTGTACACAACACTGTAGGTTAAGCGCACAGCTGATGCGTTTTCCTTCTCTATTTCCCTTTCTCGTCACACACACACGCACACACTGTTGACTGACAGTACCAATCGCTCGGAAATTGGGTTGGTACCATCTGCCGACCAACTTTACCATCGCGCGCTCATTGGTCAAATCAAATAACGCGTGGTATCTCAGCTTCCTGTTACACACTTTTGTCCCTTTTCACGAAATCACACCTACATATTGCTAGAGAAAAAGATGTTACACATCAAAAATTTATATACTCTTTGTAAACATCTTTACTATTAAATCTTATGCACCTAAACAAATTCATCCCAATAATTCTCACTTCGGCTGGTGACGTTTTGTTATTGGTTTTACCTTATTTAATTTCGAAAGTGACAGAGTTTCCAAGCATTGCTATAACTCATACAAACTCTCACCCACAGCGGGGGGTACCAGCAAGGTACGAACATTGTTCATTCCCAATAGTAATGAAGCACAAACTTTATGAGAAAAGCACGCATGTTTAAGGCACGCGGTTCAGCCATTAAAATGTTTTCAATTTGGTAAAGAATCGTGGAACACAAAAGATCCACTCATGTCTTACTCATTAGGAATATATTGGCGGACGGAATAGTACTAAACATTCGTCCACCTGTTCAATGTTTTGTAATGGATTTCTGCATGTTCACGCCTGAATTAATTAACAATCAATTTAAATAGTGCATTTCATTACTTCCACAAATGAACATTAAATCATAAAAAAACACTATAAAAAGAACCTTTAGAACCTTATAAACCAAAGCTAACGGTGAACGGCCATAAAAGAACCAGTAACGCGACGGATCTTCAATAAAATCAGTGAGTCAAGTACCAGGGCGCCATAACAGTACAGGAGCTATTGGGTCAGCTTCACACGTATTATCAATCGGGTAATCTAAATTAATCTACTGGCTGCCCTACATTATGGAGAAATTGAAGAAAGTTTATTAACTCACTTGATTTAGTGCTGTGATAAATAGAGTGAATTGGTTAGCTGGGATTAGATCGAGTACATAAGTAGTTGACGTCATGGCTTACGCTACGACGCTACCTGTACTATAACCTCGATTTCCTCTTGTCCAGTATAGTAAATATCTTTAAGGGTGATCAATCACTCCACCGGCTTACGTTGAACCACCAACATAAATCATGATAGGTATTAATTTGTCTCGTCATAATATATGCTTTTATCACAACAGATTCGTTAAAAAATATAGGTATGAAAGATCCTTTAAAAACTCGTATTTCAACACAGATTTTAGCACAACTTTGGACGTAAATAAATAATATAAGGAATATGCAAACTGTAAAATGATTTTAATACAAGCATAGTTTATTTATTCAAGAGCTTAAATATCTTTATTTTGAATAGATAAATTCAGTCGTTTTTTCTTGAGAACCCTCTGCTTCGCATCGCATTTAGGTAGTTATTTGTGCTGTTTCAATTACGTTTATTTAAAGTTTTAAAGTTTATTATTAAAAAATACATATAATATACATATAACTTTATTTCTAATGATATAACGATTCGATTTCCTGTGACATTTTTTGTATTATCTGCAAATATTTCTCCATGTAAAAGAACCAGTAACGCGACGGTTCTTCCATAAAATCTGTGAGTCAAGTACCAGGGCGCCATAACAGTACAGGAGCTATTGGGTCAGCTTCACACGTATTATCAATCGGGTAATCTAAACTAATCTACTGGCATTAATCTACATACAAAATATGTATGAATTTAAAAAAAAGTATATCAGTCATGTGGTCCATTACACAAGCTCTGCTTACTGGGGCAAGATGATGATGTGTGTAATGACCAGCAATAATAATTATTATTAATTTATTTTAATCTAATCCACGTTTGTCTGTGGTTCCAACTTCTAACACACTGTGCTGTCCAGTTTTTTATCTAGATACAATCCTAACAAAAGTAAATCCGCACGTTATAACTAGTTTAAATTATTTCACTCAATATATCCATGTTTATTACTCCCGTGCGCCTGCGCAATAACTCAGATACATGATTTAACGCGCGCACGCAATGAGAAAAGCCGATTAATTGAGCTCGAACCGTAACTAATATTACAGAGGCCTATCTCGAAAGTGCACACACCTTGGTTATACTCTAGTTACTTGAAATAAGGGTGAAAATTCAGTGAATGGTTAAAAGGCGTTCGGTTAATTGATTTCTGAAGAATTACACAGTTACGAGAGACAGCTAGGTCAATTAATTAGAAAAGTAGCTTTTGGTAGACATTATAAAAGTTTTGGCCCCACAACGATTTTTTCTGTGTCGTACTGATCAGAGACATCACATAAAATACAGATAATGATGTCAAATAAAATACTAAAATTATAATCATAAAGTTTTATACAAAGGGCTATTTATTGATAATCATTGAACTATTTGATTAGTTATTTAATGGATTTTTCGTTCGTATTTTAGTCACCTGTATAGTTGTTTTGATCAATAATTACGTAGATTGTCAGCTGTTCTCCACAGGCTGTGGCGAGGTAACGATTAAAGATTGCAGTGGTGTTTATTAGAAAATGGAATTTCATTTCACAGTGATTAAGGCGACGCATCATCGCGAGTTTGTCTTTATGAAATGATAATTATCTTATTAATTACTAAAGTAATATTTAAAAAATATAAGGTATAATTAGTAACATATTTCTGGATTTAAGAGATCATAGATATTACTTAAAATTAATAATTCGTTTATTCATTCAACCCCGGTAGAGTAGCGTCAGTGGAGAGGAAACTTCACCTAACAGTTTGCTGGAGTGGATCCATGAACGAATGTTATTAATTACAAATAACTCTTATTAATTACAAATGTAACTTGACTGTCGCCACCTAAATCATCTTCAACAGATGAACTAGGGCCAATGATGATGATGATTCATTCATTCGTTCAAAAAATCTTTGTATAAAATAGGTAGGTATTATAAGCAATAAATTGGCAAAGCGCGTGCCGGATCACTCACAGCGAAGGATTCCAATGTCAGTGAGTCTAACTATGACTAGCGGTCAGGTCCCAAACCAATGGAGTTGTTGTCATTTATTTAGCAAATCTAGAATAACTTTGTTATTCATTTCGTCCCTTTTCAGCTCTTGTTTGCTTTTTGTGCGTGTGCTAAATGAATGTATTTCTTTCTTTAGTATTAGTAGAAACTTATGTTTTTTTGAGATTTAAATCAGGCTGTTATAATCTAGTAAAGCCTTAGCACACGTGGGGCCTGGGGCATTACCACTTATAAGCTTATATATCATACAAATATATACAAATATATACCACTTATATATCATACAAATATCATTATAGAAAAACTGTTTAAAAAACTATATATCTTTATAAGACCTATTCATATGCCACACAAAGAGGTAGTAAAGTAATGAATAATCAACCCCTCTTTGCATATAAGGGAGGTTAAGATTTACCTTATGGTAAATCTTTCATTGCCAAGGGTCTCCTTGGCAATAAAACAATTTTAATTTTATGTAGACAATAATCATCAAAAAATAACAATAACCTATTTCTTATTCCATTATCTTCTAACATCCAGCTTCTAAGACACCAAAATAAACCATCGTGCCAATAGTCCACCTAGAAGCTACTGTCCAGCGCGTTATGAATTTCAAATGTTTATTCACACATTTTTCCCTATCTTACCTTGCGCTCTATCCCCTCACGAATGAAAAGGATAGAGCTATGTTAAATTTCTCGGTAGCCTGCGATGTCATAGACAAGGCAGAGTTTGTTAAATAAATAATAGTTTGAAGAACATATACTCATAAGGGTAACTTAAACGGGCAATTTTGACATAGTAAAGATCGCGGGAAATCGGTGGATGGAGAGAGCTCAAAAGCGTTCTTCCTGGAAATCTATTGGGGAGGCCTTTGTTCAGCAGTGGACTTCTTGGGGCTGATATGATGATGATGATTGCTCAGTAATTAGTACCTACGGATCAATCTTGAGCAATTCGTTTCTTAAAATGCTCAGGCATGTATTGCTCAATGCTTGGGCAACTTTAATTGCCTGTGCAAGTGCATCTTTACGAATCTCTTTAAATAAACTATGCTTGAATCTTGACCTCATGCCATTAAATGCAATCAATACTGCGTCTTAATACGAACGCGCAAAAGTTTAATTCCGTTTAACATGTACAAATACCCTGGTTGAATCTTGAAAAATCTTAAAACCGAAGAGTTAACGTCATTACCATATTGAGTTCAAATGTAATGTTAATAAAGCTCATTTTACGATGTGATTTAGAAGTTTGTACAAGAGAGATGTAATTGTTTGCACTGCTCTTGTCGGGATGTCAGCTTCTAACTGTTAGGCAGGTGGAGCTTGAGCTTGGCAGGTACTTGAGCTATACAAGGTAGGGAGATACTTTGGAAAGTGATACCAAAAGTTGTTATTTTAGAATTCAGTCGCAAGTTTTGGAGATTCGGAGGATTTTCAAAATAGCTGCATATTATAGAGTATTAGTGCAATAGTGGTTAGCACCCTTGCCTTCCTAATTAATTACATTAGGTACATTAATAATTACGTTTTAAAAATTAAAAAGATAACGGACTTCATTGAATACTAAAAAAATACAACCGGATTGAGAACCCCCCTGTTTTTGAAGTCGGTTAAAAAGTTTTTATTTTACGCTTTTTAGTAAGTACTTCATAGTTTTTTGAAGTTCGTAAACACCTAGGGGTGTTTACGAATTCCACAGTCAATTGTAATAAGGTACAAAAATGTTTTTTAGGGACTCTCCAACATGTAAAGTAGGTTTTTTTTTTATTTTACTACTCCATCGTGTGGCATGTCGTTTGATAGGCCTTTTAAGATACAAGAAACTTTATTGAATTTAAGTTTTTTGATATGGTAAATATTAAGCTATAAATGGTAATTTTTGGTAGAGATCAGTGCTTCTCCTGGTGAAACCGCAGTTTGAAGGAACCTGAAATGTTTTTAAAATAGTTGGATATTATGATGAAATTACAAGGATAATTGTCATGGCTCGTAGAGTTTTATTAAATTTTAGTAAAAAATCTTTAAAAAAAATTTCAACTAGATGGTATCTACCTATTGAATTGGTTTGGGACCTGACCATTAATCATTCTTATACATACTGAATTCGGAAGCGTTCACAGTGCGTGGTTTCACGCGCTTGGCGATTTTTTTTTCATCTGTCACTTTGGTTAACACTCAGATCCGTACACCCTGTATAGATGATAATTAGTTGCATGTAAGGGCGTGTACACACGGACATGTACACCGCACGGCACAGCCTGCTCATTATACGCGCTAATGAGTATTTTGCCTTTTACTGATAAAGTCTAACTTATGTTATAGCGAAGTAGAGAATATTTATAGAATGCCTTTTTGGTTCAACTAAGTACAGTTGAACTACTCCTTGAGTCATTGTCTTATTTATAGATGTTAGATATTCAGGTTTATTTCTTCTTCTTTGTTAATGGCACGTGTCGTAATGATGTGAATGTACATATAAATTATTTTAATTATAAAACTATTAGTATTAGTTGAATAAGGATTAATACCATGAAACGAATGAATGTAACAAATTAGTCGATCAAAACACGAGTAGAATCGAAAGATGCGATGCGATTGTACCTGTGTTTTAATTGACTAGGTTATTATGACTTAACTATGATAGTTAGACATAATAACATATAGTAGGTATATTAGTATTATTTTGAAATAAATACAGCTCATGTTACTCGCTAAAATAGCCATTACAAACAAACATTTGAACATCAAAAGACTAATTATATCTCTTTAAATTATTAAGTTAGATAACAAATAATGAATGACCAGATACGACTTTGTGACGTCTTACTACTTCTTTTTCGTTAATGCCATGTGTGGTAAAAAATATTTTTGTTCCAGTGTCAAGTGTTTATAGTATGATAGTATGATATTTTATATAAAATGGTGCTTTGCATATTAAATAATTATACGGATTATTTTTGCCCGAATCACAAAAAACCCAAAATTCATATTCTAATTATTCACACCAAGTCAATAACTCTAGCTCTATTTAAATAAAAACACCAAAATAACTAATAAAACCGTAAAAACTCGAGAAAAATAAATAATATAAAAGCGCAATGTTTGTTTCGCATACGACGGAAAATAATCGACGTCATATGATAAACAATATAAACACTTGAATTGAAAATTGACATATATATGTATATATAACACATGCCATTAACAAAGAATGATGCCTATCTTATTTATCTGCAAATAGTATTACATACAGCTAATAAAAACCCTATACAGGGTGTCCCGGAACTAGTATTTAAAACCTGAACGAGCTGATCCCGACCATGTAAATAAACAGATATGGGGGTGAATTTTTTTTGAATTCCTATTTTCAAATTTCCATACATAAACTTTTAAGTTTATTTCAATTATTAATATTGACAACCCTCGTTAGTTTACTGTGTTTGAAAGCAAGTTACCTACCTAAATAAGTACAGTACAAATTACAAATTTATACAGTACAAATTTATTGGTATACTAAGATAGGTAGGTATGGATACATACTTCTACCAATTTTAAAGCAAATGTCCGAAATGTCACCAAGCCAAACTTTGCTGCACATTTTTTCAATGAAAATTATTGAATTCATAAAATTTGTAGAACATTTATTGTTCTCCCAAGTATCGAAAAATGTCCCCCCTCAGGATAACATACTAGTTCCGGGACACCCTGTATAACCGATATCTTACCAGTTTAAAATACAGATTGGAATTGATTCTAACAGAATCGGCCCACTGATGACCATTGCCACAAACTGTATGTACCAACTACACCTACTGATTCGATTCGTACTAACGTATATAATGTATTAAAAGCAAAGTAGTTTTGTTTGTCTGGTCTCCCCACACGAGTGGAGCGTGCTTCTCCGTTTAAGGCGTATGCGATAATTAGTTGGGTAGCCGTTCTGAGCAGCTGAAGGCAAATAAGGGACGGGATTTCGTGAGAAAACGCAGCTTTTGTAGCAAGATAAACATATTTTTTTAATGTGAAAGAATTTAATTAAAACTGTGGTCTATATACAATATAAGTTTTGAAACTATCATGGTTTTAAACATAATTTTGACTCAAAACGGGATATTTACAATGATATGTGAGTTTTACTGCTTCCCAATATTTAGACACAGTAGCATGCGAGATAAACTGAATATCGAATAACTGAATAACTGGAAAATATCCTGTTACATATAATTTGGTATAATGCAAACCAGATAAACATTTCCTGTGATGAACATAGAAGTTTGTTCTGTGGCGTTATATAGTCTCATAAGGTATTTAATTATTATCTTAGTCATCTAGTTCTTATACCTACAAGCTGTACTTAGTTTGGTCTAATGTGAAGCGCCTACTAGCTGGATATTTATAGATATGGAATTATGGTGGTTTGAAACTCTCAAAATTATCAAACATCAACCTAGAGTACATACAGTATTATTTTTAGAAAAATGTATTCAAAATATTGAATTCATTATAATCACAAGGATCACTTAGAATAGTGTTGATTGCTATGTGAACTTAGGTTCCGACACATCCTTATCCAAATGGTACTATATAACCATTATATAATAATACTTTGTACGTACCTATTCTAGCTAGATCTAATACCTAGTTAGCCATTGAAAATTCACAAGCTAATAAAAATGTATACAAAACTTACTCACACCTGTTTTATGATTTGCAATCAATTTGAAAAGTGCGTTTAGTACCAATAAAATAGGCAAACGCGACGGTAAAAATCACAATTACCGCGCGTATGTTTACAACACAATTGGTCGGAACCTGGGGCCATAGCCTATTATTTCAATACCTGTTCAAAAGTAAAATATAATTTATTTTATAGCCTACAGCATTTTTATCTCTCTATCTCATTTACGACATAGGGCCCCGGTACAGTCAGCCTCAAAGTGAAGGATTTAATAAAGGTTTAATACTCCTATCATGTCCTACTCATCATCATCCACTGCCTGGCTTCACCCACTGCTGGGGTCTCCCAGGTTTTTCTTTATACTATTATGTGTCATTCCCTCCGATCCTGTGCCAGACTCATCTATTTCAGGCCGGCTGCCTATTTCGCTGCAAGGCGACTAACGTTTATATACCTTGTTCTTGGACGTCATTCTGTTAGGCCTAGCACGCACTAGCTAATTAATCCACGCGGTTTATGCCGTGCTATTCTAAGTCTATTTTGAAGCATGTAGTTTTCAACGCGTTTTGGTTTGCTAGTGCGTGCGACTATGTCTGATTCTATGTTCCACAGAATAGCGCGAAGAAATTCGCAGTGCTCGCTAGGCTTTAGAGTTTCACTCCATCTGTTGTTGCCTTGCCTAGCCAGGTGTCCTGCCTAACTCCATTTTAATTCCGTAATGCGCTCTCCAATTATACTAATAATATAAATGTGAAAGTTTTTAAGGATATTCGGAAGTTTTTTAATCAATCACGTAATAATGAGCCAATTTGTTAATTATTGTCTGGGTATTTTTATGTATAATTATGTATGTATGTATTTAGAATAAAATATTTAGTATATCAGTTACCAATAACACAAGCTCTGCTTACTTTGGGACATGTGATGCTGTGTGAATTGGCCGGATTTATTTATTTTTATTTATTTTTCTAAGACATTTAAAAATTCTTCTCTAATATCGGTACCAAATGACTGATACACTGCTTATATACAATTTATTTTGTAAATACATACATATCTTATATATATAAAAGAAAGTTGTGCTAGTTACATCACTTATAACTCGAGAACTACTAAACGGAGTTGGCTGAAACTTAAAATGAATATAGGTAGTAATTTGGATTAGGATATAGTCTATTTTTTATCCCGGAAAAACGACGGGAACGGGGCCGGCAAGGCCACTGGTGGCCGCTAGCGCCATCTATCAATATTTATCCGTAAGCTTGTTAAACTCTGTTGTAACCGCTCAACGAAGTAGGCACAGGTCAGCTAGTTATACATAAAAACACCCAGACCCGAGATAAATACAGGTAGATCATACAAACATTTGTCCCGCGGCGGGACTATAACCAGCAACAATCTGCGTCTCTGATAGGCCTTGACCCACTGCGTCACCGAGTTCGTCAAATGTTCATTCACTGAATTGATAATTCTAGAATTTACTTACTACTGTTATTTTCAGCATGATTATACATTGCGATTAAAACGAGCTAAAACGCATCAAATTTGTAAATCCTAAGAATGTTGACAAAAAAGTGCGAATAAATTCGCTGCGGATTAATCAGCAATGCATGCTAACGTTGATCGGACTAAGCAAAGGTACGAGCACTCTACAAAACAACAAATTCTCTGAGAAATTCGTAATAATCTCTCTCAATGCTTTGAATATCGATTTCGAAAACCCATTTCTGCATAATACTACGTTGACATTAGAAATGTATTTCGCCAGAGCAGAGGGAAAGCTAATTATTGACACAATGAATAGGGCATTAAATCAAGTGGTATCTTGCTATTTGGTATTCTCAGTTGGTACTAATTGACGTTCCGTGGACATGATGTTTTGGTATAATAGTTAAAGATTTATCTCTCAAAAATAAACATATATTTCGCTTAGAGATTTCTAATGTGCTACGAATTGAGAAGAATGTTACTACGGAATACTGATACGCCATTTTAATTTAAAGGCGTTTCGGGTGTTTCTATTGGTTCATTTATGGAGTAATTTATGAGGAAGATTTAGGTGTATAATTAATTAAAGTTTAATGTAAATTGGCTGGAATATTGTTGAAAATATTTTATGAAACAGTTGATATTATATTATTTTCATCAACCAATATTCAGCTATATTGTTATTTATGCATCCCAAGGTTGTCTGACAGAGATCGCTATCTAGCGATAAGACCGCCCATTGTACTACCGTATAGCTAAACATTGTTTCTTATAATAGTCCAATGTATTTGTGGTGTGCAATAAAGTATTGTCTATTCAATTTATAAGATTGTGGGTACAAGAGTATATGAAACAATGAATTTATCAAAACACTTTAATGTACAGCTTAACCTTAACAATTCAACAACCAAGAATACCATGGGCGGTCTTATCGCTAAGGAAGCGATTTCTTCCAGACAGCCTGTGTTGTGGTAAGCTAAAGAAAAGGTAGAGTAAAAAGTACTGACTGATAGTTGATGATGAGATGATAGTAGGAAATAGAAGAAAAAACATGTGCTGACCCCACTTAACGGATAAGGGTGGGAATGTAATGACGTGAAACAGTTCAGCTATCAGAGGATCGTTTACAAAGATCTATAGATAAATCTATTGATAATTCCATTTGAATGAGCATATTGAATATGTTTATCACTGGGTATTTCATAGACACCATTGTAGGTCAATGACCTGATAATTTAGGTGTTATTTGAAAAATGAGGGCCACAATATCGCTGGTTCCACTCGTCTTATCTTTATGATGGAGTTGTTTTTTCTAGAAAATAAAGGTTTTTATATGCTTTATGAACCAGGAATCTTTAGATTATCTTGCACTGGTTTTTTTAATATTCTAACTACTTTTTTCTAGGTATTCTTTATTTTTACCCCGTCATCAAAAAAGGCCATTGACATTCGTACGAACGAATAAAAGGAAAAGGAAACGAATAGACACATCTTAACATATGTGTTTGATCGAGCGAAGCGAGTGTCTCCGTTTCACCTTAGGCGAAAATCAGCGTCTGTCCGGATCTTTCATGTATAATAAGTAAGTATATACAGAAAAAAAAAGTATATAAGTAGTATATCAGTCATGTGGTACCCATAACACATCAAGCTCTGCTTACTTTGGGGCCAGATGATGTGTGAAATGTCCGGCATTATTATTGTTCTCCTCTACAGGTCGCATTTCTCAACCGATTCTCGTGAAATTTTGTGAGCAGGTTCTATAACTATATAGATTTTTTTGTTGATTCATTTTTTGGATTTTTTTCATCCGTTTTCATATGGGGGTTGAAAACGTAAAAATAGTTATATTTCAATCATTTTGAAAAATGTTCGTGAGGTCTACAGCTCATAGAACCATTAGTTTATATTATCATCAATATTATAATATCTATAAAAATCTGTTGTCATTGATGCAGATTCCTCCGTGCTCTACGCCAAAGGTACCTCCTTGACCTCTATACGACACTATAATCATTTACATCCTAAAAATATACAAGAACTTTAGCATTTATGATTTTAGCAGAATGTTACGATAAGTAAAAAATATAGCATTCACCGATATGATGACCACACTAAACTTTGCAACATAGGCGTTTCTTATGATAACAAACAAAAATTTAACTTTAAAAACTTATATGTATAATGAATACTAATTTAGACCAACCAATATTCAGGTTCCCCAGGAACCAAGAGATCGTTTCAGGAAGGAGTTTCAGTAGATCATTCCAAGGTCCATGTAATTCTTCTAGTGTTCGATAATGGTATATGGTCTGGTTATCTTCGCCGCATTTGCAGAGCGCCACTTGGGTCGCTTGTATTTACATAGATCAGGAGGCCGATCACGGTAATTTTGAAAGTTTGAACCAAAACTAAACGAAAGTCAAAACGTTATTTTTGACATATTTCGTACCGCGCTAATCGCTATAACGGAAACGATTTGGCTCTGATTTGGATTATACGTTGAGCAAACGTTGCGGGATTGTGTTATTTTTAACGGTGCTTTCAAATGTACGTTTTTGATTTAGTACATCCTAGTAGTCTGTGCATAGAGTAATACTAGCTAGTTCTATGTATAAATTTGTTAGATTGGTAAAATCAACGATTAAATCTTTCACAAAGAACAGCGTGGTACCATTTTGACAGTATCTATCTATATCCAAACCATTGCCAAAACCAATCCGTTCAATGGCAATTACGTTGACAAATAGCGCGATCGCTCTACAGGTCTAGTTTTAAGCCTATGCTTAAAGTTGATGTTTTTTCTATGGCTGGGTATTATAAGGTAGGCATCATAAGTATGTATTTATATATATATAAGTATTCTATCAGTCATTTGGTCAACATAATACAAGCCAAGCATAGTTTGGGGCTAGATATTGTAGTGTCCAACAATATAATATTAATAAATGATTTATTTGTATCTGCCATGGGAACGTGAAGACTGATGTAATACTTACATATATAAAAATGATGTAGTACCTGCTACTTAAACAAACATTGTGTTTTATTATAAAATAAAACGCTAATAAGCAAGAAATAGTCACCAATCAGTGACAGACGTTTTATTTGGAAACTTGATACGTCGGCGCCGTCGCAACATGTCAACGGCTTTTGGATTTATTCTAATTCTAACTGAGAGTGTCAAATATACCGACATGTTTTGTTATTTATGCTCTATTAAGAGCTTTATTGTTTTTTTTTACCAACTGCATATATACAATTCATTTGATGATTGAAGATTTATCTCTAAAGCTCGGTTCATGAGGAAACCGGCATGTCGTAGAACCTAAAAAAATCGAAGACATGTGCTAAGTGCGCGAAAAGAGCCTCCTTTCACCACACTCGTACGAAATAATTAGTAACATTATTTGATAAGAAGATTTTCAGGTAAGTACATATTAAATAAAGATTAAATATATATATTTTTTTATTTTATTTACAGAAATAATTACTTACATAAATGTACAGAATAATATTAAATCATGTGATAAAGTTGAGTTATCTAAGAACCGTTAGAAACGATCTATAGATACCTCAACTGATCCAGATCACTGCCAGAGGGCAGCGTTCCCAAGACACTGGCATTGCCACGTTGAACAGCTCTTAGGTGACGCAATGTATCTACACACATCACACGCCGTAAATAATTTCGAAAAAAAAAAAAATGCATTGACATTGACAATGAATGAATCTCAGATTATGTTAGTACGTCTACGGGATTCTTCGTTTGTCATTTCATGAAGTAGCACGGCTCTGCTAATTTAATATTGTTTTATTCGTTTTATTCAGTAATAATGGCGGAATTTTAATGAATAAATTGTGACTACAGGACGGGTATGGAGAATTGAATTAAATGTGTGTTGTGATGCAATGTGATATGAACGACGAGGAATCCAAAGAAAATTTTAGACGCCATTCCGCGTGACGTATAAAATTGACAATTGACCATCGACTAAGACTTTATTAAACAAATTGACCATAAACAAACATAAACTCTTGACACTGGCAAAACTGGCATTATTATGTCACATGCCATAAACAAAGAAGAAGAAGTAGTACGTCTACTTTTTATTTCCTAAACCTTGCAGATAGAAAATATTACCAGCATTAATCACATTTTTATTGTTTGTGAGATAAAGGATTAAAAAAAAATATATATTAGTGAACAACGCACACACCATCTAGCCCCAAACTAAGCATAGCTTGTACTATGGTGACCAGATGACTGATAAAATATTTAAATACATACACCCAGACACAGAACAATGACCTCTGTTCATCACACAAATGTTTATCCTGGGAATCGAACCCCCAACCTACAGCGCAGAAGGCAGAGTTAACTACTGAGCTGCAACGATCGTCCACACTGCCTCATTGAAATTTCCCTTGAACTAGCTAGAAGTTGTTTGATAAAAAGCTTAAGTAATATAAACCTGCCAAGCAGATTCTGAATATTTCTTTGCACTATGATAAAGTCACAACCACAATAATCAAAGACAAAAGTCAAAAGATATTTTATTTAATACAATCACAAGGATCAGGAGGAAACGTCTTACATACTAAGTGAATTTAGGTGCCAATTCCTCCTAACCCAAGCCGAGAAGAACTGGCATGAAACTCGTCCTGGTCCTAGCACTTTCTTGCATGATCCATCTCCATATTATAACTAGCTTCACTACGAAAAACGAATACAAGAGAGGTTATAGGTACACAACCAGAACATAACTACTTAGTTGAACAGAATAGCAACGTCACTACAATAATAATTGCTGTTCAACAAGTTGGTTTGACCTTGTGTTCGGCGACTGTTCCGTTAAAACTACTACCCGTGAAATTATTCTAGATTTACCTGTTTTTCTACGAAATATTTCTATTTCGGCTGCAGAAGACGTTGATCTTTACTTTATAAACAAATATATTAATACTATTGGATGTTTGACTGCTTTATCAGTCTAGTTAGCATTATAATGTTCACTCGTAAAAGGATATTTATTATGATATATGAATTTTTTAAGTTGAATGGCAATGCTAATACGCTGAGCCTGAGCTAGCTCTTGGGACACGCAGTGTATCTACCTTAGATAGCTCAACTGTTTCACATGTGTTTTGCTATTATTGTATACATGCTGACCCGGCAAACGTTGTTCTGCCATATATCTTGTGTAAAAAAAAATTTTTTTTTTTCAAAAAATATATCCTATGTTTCTTCTAATACCTCCAAGAATATGTGTACAAAGTTTCATAATGGTCGGTTAAGTAGTTTTCGCGTGAAAGTGTAACAAACAAACTTACATTCACATTTATAATATTAATATATATTAGGATTAGGATTAGGATATATTAGATAGATAGATAAAAACTTTATTTGACACAATATTACACAGACACAAAATACAAAATTAAATACTAAACTTAACTACTAACACTAAAAGAAAAATAAAATATGTACACGAGTTATAACTAACACACAAAGTAGTTAAGAAGCAGGGTAGGTGCAAGAAGGTCTGTGTAGTCGATATGCCAAAAAGGACCAGTCTCAGTTTAGTGTTACTCTGCGCCATTAGGCGTATGGCAACGCTGGTTTTCAGACTGGGCCTGTGTAGAAGTGACTCCACGAACAGAGAGTGAGAACACAACTGTACCTAATGAAAAGAAAGAAATAGCATAAACAGACATAATAATAGAGTAGTAAATATTTTATTATATTAACTAAGTAATAATCAGTAGGTATAAGAAGAAAATAGATTCGTGAGCTAGTAAGAAATACCTTATACACATAATATTCACGTAGTAATATTGCTAGTACATATAGTAAGTAATTAATAAATTTATAAAAGTAAGAAATAAAAACTATTTGAGATTCGTGAGACCGTCCAATGCCAGAAAACCATGAACGTCTCTGTCAATGTCATCATATGACATTGACATATTAGGATTATTCTGTACATTTCTGTAATTATTTCTGTAAATAAATAAATCAATTGAATGAATTACAAAATATTGAGGTTAATCTATGGGATAAAAACTATCCTAAAAAAATTGGTTAAGTTTGTTCTGGAGTTTAACTCGGGCAACCATCATCATCAGAGATATGCTCGGAGTTTCTCTTAGGGATCGAAGATATTCGTCAAAGAACTAAGGTCACCGACAGAGCTCAACTAATTAGCAAGCTGAAGTGGCAGTGGGCAGGACACATATGCCCCAGAACCGACGGTCGTTGGGGAGACTGGTTCTTGAGGAGGCCGCGTGTTTGCAAACGTAGTGTAGGGCGCCCTGTATCTAGGTGGAGCGATTATATTCTAAAGACAGCGGGCAAGGATTGGATGAGAGCTGAAGATCGAACTAAGTGGAGTGCCATAGAAGAGGGCTATGTCCAGCAGTGGACTGACTAGGGCTGATGATGATGATGATGGAACTTCATGACGCGATATTTTTATATGTAAAGATGTAGATTAGATACATATGACATCTGTCATCCCTTCAGATGATTATTTACAAAAATATATTTTACGTTATAAGTTCAAATGGCTCAGCACCCGCATCTGACTGTAAAATCGGGTTGGTATTTTTCGCTGAACTATATAACACTTCGAGTGAGAATTTCTACGTGAAACTGATCCCAGATGAGTGCTGCTTAGAGACTGATGACGGAGATTATTCAATTCAAATTATTGGGGGTTAGTTGCTGACTAACAGAAGAGCCTGTTGCTAGCAACAGAAAAAGAAACAAACCCGGCTTGGTGCCAGGCGTTATACACCTGCGACCGAACCGACACCGCATGTACTGATTCGTCTTTCCTGCGGGTCCTGTCGGCAAGGTCGAGAAGTTAGTGCCTGCGAAGGCCTGCGCTATTAAACAGAATCCCAGGCAGAGTGACGTCAGTGGAGAGAAAGCTTCATCCACCTCAGCACGCTGGAGTGGATCCATGAACGAAAGTTTTCAACTACATAATATATAACTGCTCTGTAACTTGACTGACGCCACCTAAATCATCTCCAACAGATGAACGTAGGCCAACGATGATGATGATGATGAGATACATATGTAATACAAGACAGCTATATACGGCGCCCGTCCTGGTATTTAATACAAGTCTAATGTTTTCCGTCTTACAATAACTATGATTAATGATTTCGGCTTCCGATGGGAAACCAATTAGTTTCGATATAAAAGCTGCTTGGAATAAATTGAATTTGTTGTAGGTACCTTAATAGTAACTCTAATTATGTATAATATTAATTAAGTACAGTCAGATAGCAAGTTATTTTTTCTTTTAATATATAGCTGTTTCCCGCGGCTTTACTAGCATAGTAGATAAAAAGTAGCATGATAATAATTGAACAAATAATGTTTCGGAAAAATTACAATGCATAATCGCGGTTTTCGTGGTTTGACCATGATCCAGAGTGAATTTTTTGAAAACCATTCTTAGCGAGCATCTACGGCCCTAGAGGAAGCTGCATACCAAATTTCATTCCAATCCGTTCGGTGGTTTCTGAGATTTCGTGATGAACTAGTGACGGGTATTTGACAAATATATAGTAGAGAAGAGAAGATAACTCATGATTCTTCGTCTGTCATTTCATGGAGTAACATAGCTCTGCTAATTTAATATTTTTTACCCGTTTTATTGCATGTTTTATTCAGTAATCTTGGCGGAATTTTAATGAATAAATTGTGACTACAGGACGGGTATGGATAATTGAATTATAAGTGTATTGTGTTGCAATGTGATTTGAACGACGAGGAATCATAAAAAAATTCTAGACGCCATTCCGCGTGACGTCTAGAATTGACAATTGACCATCGACTACGACTCTAATAACAAACAAACTGACTATAAACACTTGACACTGGCAAAATTGACATTAGTATGTCACATGCCATTAACAAAGAAGAAGAAGAAGTAGAAGATAACTCATCGTTCTGTGTGTAAAATTAATGAAACTTAAAAATAGTCGTGGTCAATCAACATAATACCGTCTAGTCTAAAACTAAGCTTTACTTGTAATATGAAACCCAGATGACAGACATATAATATTTATATTTTTAAATACACACTATACAAACTTTATAACAGCCAGCCATAGAACAAATACCGATGTGGTGAATTGCGTATTTATTAGGTAGGAAGTGTAAATAATGACAGAAGATTTGACAATCAGTGGGATCATATTTATGTAAGGTTACTTGAGGAAGGGGATTACAGATGTCTATCATACAAATGTTTTTTTCTGGAAGGGAGTCGAACCCTCAACCTACAGCGTGGGAGGTAGAGCTGACCAACGTATCAGAAAAATATACATTTAGTTACAAAAATAACTACAGACATAGTTGTAGGTATAAATTACTATACACAATAAATATCTTTTTAATAATAGTTAAATATACAGAATAATATAAAATATAATTGTGAAACAGTTGAGCTATCTAAGGCCCGTTTAAAACGATCTATAGATAGCTCAACTGATCCATACCACTGCCAGAGGGCAGCGTTCCCAAGTTACTGGCGGCGTTGCCACGTTGAATGGCAATGCTAATACGCTGAGCCAGATAATAATAATAATAATAATTTATTAATTTTCAAGCATTACAGTTTGTCACATTCAAAAATTTCGTGAGTTGTACTATACATTTTAATAAACACGGGCTTTAGTCACGTATTATTTAGTTGATGGAGGCACTGACACTTTTTCGATTCATCTAGAGAATCTTCATGAGGGTGAGTTTGATCCGCGGTCCGCTCGTTGCCGCTCGAGTTCACGGTTCCCACTCAACAGTGTTTATCAAAATGTATATTACAGCTTGTTCTTAAAATATTGGCAATGGCTTGTTTCAGTAAGTACTTACATAATGTTCAGACAGGACCTGCACTAAGTCATGGAGGCTTGTGTTGTAGATCCTGCTGTCCTTCAAGGGTCTTTACTTCGTCCTTATATATTAATATAGGGAAAGTATGTACTTACATAACCATTTCCTATGATAAGAAAATATATGATCTTTAAAATATTATAATAACAAGTTATACTTAAATTAGTATTAGATAAGAGCCAGCTCTTGGGTCACGCAATGTTATATTAAAATATATTACTAAATATTATACAATATCACGGCTAAACGGCTAAACAATTTTTGTTTCAATTTATTAAGAAGCTTGATTATGTCTTGAGGACAGACATTGACTACGTTTAATGTAGGTACCACGCACACTCTGGCAGCATTAGTACCTAAAAAACAAAAAGACTAGGACGTTAAAATAATACACTCTTCAAAAAATTCCATTAACATTTCAACTCCCAACAAAATAGCTAGAGCCTTAACGTTAAAGTACAGTCGCGCGCACAACGCAATAACTGCAATCGTATCAGCATTCTGTAATACTGTGCTAAGTGGTTATTACCGGAGCGAATGCGCGGCTCTGCACGCGACGGTACATGCCCGTCGCATAGGGGCTCTCAATCCTAATAGGGTTGCCAGCTTAACTGGGACATTCCATTCGTCTTGGTCTTGGTAATACTTAGATCACTCTAGTCACTAAGTTGTATGGTTGGTTATAAAATAATTAAGTAAGTTATATAAACTAAAAAGGAAATACTTCATTGAATGAAATTTGAGCCCATAAAAGAAGATCAAATTGAGAACCTTTTGTTAAGTCGGTTAAAAAAAGATTAACCGACTTAACTTTTTAGTAGCAAAAGCAAAATACTGAAATGTTGTATATTTGGATGATAATTTTGATTTAAAAACCAAACTATTGAACCGACTTTGATGAAATTTCTATGGGACCAATCGGAAAGTATATATGCTAGAAAGGCTTTTTTTTTTTAATTGTTTAAATGACAGAGTTAGAAAGTAACATAAAAAATAAAATAAAAAGTATAACACAAACAAATTGAGAACCTCCTTCTTTTTAAAGTCGGTTAATAAATTCAAATATTCGTTCGATGACATATTTTTTGCCAGCTAAATGAATTAAACAAAAACGAAAAGGTTTGTGTACAAATAACATTTATTTATAGAAATAATTACAGAAATGTACAGAATAATATTAAATATACGTGAAACAGTTGAGCTATCTAAGGACCGTTTAAAACGATCTATAGATAGCTGACTGATCCAGATCACTGCCAGAGAGCAGCGTTCCCAAGATACTGGCGGAATTACCACGTTGAATGGCAATGCTAATACGCTGAGCCAGATAGGAGCCAGCTCTTGGGTCACGCAATGTTTCTACCAGACGCCGTGAAATAATTTTGTAAACGCGGTGGTCCTAAGGACCTAAAAACTAAATTTCAATTTCAATTTTATAATAATTATTGTTATAGTGTACTTAATAAAGTCGTTCTGCTTTTGTTTATCCTGTCCATACAACGGTTGCCTGGAAGAGATTGCTTTTAGCGCCTTTGCACAATTTTATTTCTATTATTTCTTCTGTGTTCCTTTTGTGTACAATAATGTCTCTCTTTCTATCTATCTAAAGATCTATTTATCTACCTAAAGTTTTTTAAATATAATTATAAAAACTATCAACAGTGGCAGCCACAGTACAGAATGGCAGCCCTAACCTCACGGGTGCAGTGGCCACGACATCGGAGCATTATATACTTTTTTCTTCGTTTTTTATCGCAAACGTTTTGTTCAGCCGACCACCGGCTTATCTCAACACCAGCATTTTATTATATACAGCACGCAGTCGCAGGTCTACTCCAATAGATGCAATCTGTACGTGGTGGGAATTCACAAAATTGTCAAGTACGTCTTTACGTGTATACGTAATTGTGGGAAAATTCTAGGTTTCGCGTTTTGTGTTTTTGCGGTAGTTTACAATTAGTATATAACAAAAAAAACAAAAAATATATAATTTTGTGTTTGTATAATAAAAACCGGTTATTGATAAATAAAGTACTAATTATAGTTAATTATAGTTAATACTAATTATAGTTAATAATTAGTTAGAATCTGGCAACGCTAAAAAATGAGCGTAATTAGAAATCTGTACATGGAAACACTAAAACCAATACCAATCAAAACCTGCTCTTAAATTTTAACGAAAGTAATTGGTGTAATTTTTTGGATACAATTTTTTTGGGGTTTCCAATTTATTTCATTGTAGAGTTTGGCCAGACTCAATCTATATTTTTCACCCCAAATTATGTATTAAATAAAGTTTTACGATATCTGCTTTTATAGATATACCCCAAACCATGACTGTTTTTTTTAAGTTTAAGAGAAACATACAAAAATGGTTTCTGTCTAAATAATTTCAAAATAAATTATATGTCGTCCTAACTGATCGGTTCGAGATATAAACAGACTGACAAATCTTTTAATGGTTTTACAGTGATGTAGAGAGACGTTTTCAGATAGCTGTGACACGAAACAGACAGCGAAAGATATCAGTTGAATAGGCTTTTACTTTTGCTTCGATAGTTTCTGGGGAAGATCTTTGACTAGCAAGATGAAATAGTTCGAATAACAAAAAGTTTTGATGTAAAAGAGAGTTTTTTTTTTAATATTGAGGCAAGTGCTTTTAGTAAATTGGTTTCCTTGAAGTATTTTTAGCGGAAACCCTAAAACGCATGAAGACCCTTATAAGATCACTTTGTGTCCCGTCTGTCTGTCTGTTTGTCAAGACCCTTTTTCTCAGAATCGCAAGGAATCAAGCTGAAATTAATATTAAACACTTGGATCTGTAGTCCCTTGAAGCTGTAGAAAAAATAACCTTCTATGTTAAAGCAATTAAAAAACGCAAAAAATACGACCTAAAAAAGGTCATTTATGGTGCATTTTTAGAATTTATATGGTACTTCTCGTTGGCCTAGAACCATGAAATTTGGCAAGAAGCAAGGTCTTACAACACAAGTAAAAATAATTACGTTTTAAAAACTAAAAAGAAACCGACTTCATTGAATTAAATTTGAGCCTATAATACATTTTTAGTGGAAAGTAGATTTTTGTATTTCAAGTATTTTGTATATATATAATATGGGCAGGCCAAATAAACGCACCGCTCCAATGAGACAGCGAGGTATCGAAGTACATGAAAACATCATCGATGTATACTATTTTTAGATTTTCGTTGATTTTTCAGCTCGACCGATTTTGATAAAATTTATATGGGACCACCTGTGAAGTAAAAAAATTCAAAAGCAGTTAACTTGTTTTTAAATTATATAAATAAAAAAAAATGTTTGTGATTGCAAACATAAAAACAATGCTAAGTGCATTCATACATAATTATATAATTATAATTGGACTAGTAATAGTTACGAATTGTTAAAAAGTAGGTAGGTATTGTTAAATACGGTACTCGCTCAGGAATCTCTTTTTTTGATTTTCACTCGAAACGAAATATATACAATGCTAGATGAGTTTTTCTGCTTCCCGATATTACGGCACAGTTGCATGCGCCATGATCACGAAATAAACTAAACTGAATTGATCCCGTGATCATAAATAAATATCCCGTTTTTAGTGAAAATTATGCTCTTTAGAAGATGTTTCCAAATATTAGGCACAATTTTTTTAATACCGTAAGATTTTAAATAATAAGCTGTCTTACATTGTAGCGCCATCTGATAATTGAAACACGGTCGTTCATTAAGCTATCTCGCAGTTATCATAATGAATCAGTCAGCTTAAGCTACCGAGTAGCATGTCCAATGTAACCTAGCCACGCGGCGCGACAGCCGTGAAGATGCAAGATTAAAGCCGCATCATAATTAGCACCAGAGTTCAGACAACGCCAACTCGCATCGTTTTAGTTGTACAATTTTAGTAGGTAGACGAAATACTAAGATGGATTATACAAAAAAGCGCTAGGACAAGGACGAGTTTCTTGCCAGCTCTGACTTGGGTACAGTGGATTTGGCAAATAAAAATATTTAGTATTGATTGTATTGAATAAAAATATTTGACTTTGACTTTGATAAGAGCTCAGAAGATGGTAGGAGAGTAAAAACTGCCAAGACCTCTACCAAAATATTAGGCACTGACTAGGTATAAAGTACCAGAAGCGCAGAAATGAACAAGAGCTTGACGAGTAATAGTATAGGGTTTACCTGTGTTGGGGTTGGCTTGGGAGGTGCAGGCGTTCATATAAGTTTGGCATCGTACCTATGTGTTGGCCTGGGCGTTAAAAAATGCGTCTTGTTCTTCATTATTGACATGCGCCTTTATTACAGTTTTGACAATGTCAGGTGAATAGATATTTTATAGAGGTTCGACGGATTTTTGGCCGTCTTGCGAAGTAATCATTGCGCTCCTATAATTTAGGAAATAACTCAAGAAAACTGAATTATATTATAATTCAGTTTTTTTGAGTTATTTCCGGTTTTATTAGTAATGTTGATGTTTTTATTTAAATAGAGCTAGAGTTATTTTTAAGGATGTGAATAATTGGAATAAAAGCATTGTGTTACTTTTTGATTCGAACAAAAATAATCCGAAAAATTATTTTATGCTAACGCGATTAAAATATGACTCTTCCTTAATTTCGAGGATCAACGTTTCGGCACAGATTGCATATCGATACAAAAACATATTCTATTATCTCTATGGCCAAACAATACAAAACGATTGTTGGCAATTTCGTAAACGTAACATAAGCTGAACTGTTGTTCATTAGCAGAAAACGAAATCACGAAGATATCGTTCAGCAGCTATGTGATTCCAATCGCGGAGAAATGCATTTCAGAATCTGTAATTAGCTTCAGAACCTGACTTAAAACAAACAAGTAGAACACGTAAGACACTGATATTATAAATATGATAGATTAGATTTTTTGTTTGTATGCTTTTAAACGATAAACTCAAAAAATTGTTATCTGATTTTAAAAAAAAACACCTATAGAAAATACATTATCAGAGTATAATCATGGGTCTTTTGTTTAAAAATAAAATGAAAATCCTTACGAAAATTGCAAAAATGTAACCCAAGTTATAAAAAATTTGCCTGTAAAGGTCATTATTTGGCGTGCGCTGCGAACACTATTGATGACACAAAAAACATAAAAATACATTGAGAGTGACTTGTCGGCTCAGTTATTATTAGCTCTGCCTTCTACGCTGTAGGTTGAGGGTTCGATTCCCTCCCAGGATAAACATTTGTATGATGCGCAAAGGTGTTTAATCTGTGTCTGGGTGTTATAAAGTATAATAAGTATGTATTTAAAAAAAATATTATACTTATACATACTTATACTTATAAAATATTATAAGTATTCTATCAGTCATCTAGTCACCAAAGCTATGCTTAGTTTAGGGCTAGATGATGTTGTGTTCATTGTCCACTAATATTTTTTTAATTTTATAGTTCAATAAAATATTCCTAAATTTCTTCAATCTGAAAACCGTAAAACTATGTTTCACAATAAAATAACAACAACTGTTTTTGGGGAAATCCCAAAAACATGTCGCCTCAAAAGCCCAGCGAATCAAATCCTCAGTAAGATCTCCAAGCGTTCATTCTCCATTAGCAAAACGACCCCAAATTATCACGTTTATCTGTGGTAACATCAGCCACGACCGAGTCGTTCACTCTTTCCTCATTTTGCTAAATAAGGTCGTCTGCATACCTTCGCATATCGGATTGGATCTGTCGTCAACTGCCGCTTGTGTGTAATGATTCGGATTAAGTTTAGAGATATCTTGTGAACTGGTTTAGGGTGTGGCTGCTATAAACAGACGAGCGGGTTAAAAAATGGGAAGAAGCAAAGAAGCATCCTCTGTAATCCCCAGGCTTAGGGAGTCCCCTTTGAGAGTACTAATGGCATTGTGCACACAATTCGGTTGCATTTTACATTCGGTTGTTGGTTCGTTTTCCTTTTCTTTAGTGGAATCTGTCTTGATGTCAATTTTGCCAATGTCAAGTTATTATTTTGTAATAATAATATTGTCATAAAGTCGCAATCGATCGTCATTTATCTATTCTTAACGTCATCGCAGATTAGCCTTCCAAAGTTTTTTTTATTCCTAGCTGTTCAAATCTTTTTCTTCGTTTTCGTAAATGGCATGTGTCATAATGATGTTAATTTATCAGTGTTTAGATTTTATAGTAAGACGTCATAAAGTCGCATGTCGTCATTCGTCATTCGTCATTTGTTATCTAATATATAAAATTCTTCTGTCACGGGGTGCGTAATCGAACTCCTCCGAAACGGCTCGACCGATTTTCGTGATCCTTAGCGAGGATATTAGTCAGGGGGGAGAATCGAACAACATCTATTTTTCATCCCCCTAAATGTTAAGGGTGGTCCACCCTTTAATTTATTTTTTTTTATTTTTCAGACAACATTTTTTGTTTTTATTTTTTTATGATACATCATACAAAAATACATGCAACCCTAAATTTTCACCCCTCTACGATCAACCCTTATTTTTTAAACATCATATTTACCTATAAAAATGTTTCCTAAAAATAACATACATGGCAAAACAACGTTTGCCGGGACAGCTAGTTTTATATAAAAAGGTGGCTTTTCACGGCGGCTGCTCAACGGAACACCCAAATTATGCCCCTGGTGGTAAAACGGGAAATTTAGCACGATCCGTAGTGCTGATGGTTAGGTTGTTCACTTTCTATAATTATACTCGTATTAATGGCACCATTTTATTACTGCTAAGGTTGGAATACGTTTTATATTCTAATTATTGATTAGAATCCAACCCCAGATCTTTTGTTGCTTTTGTTTGATTGTTTGGGACTTATGAACATCACAATGGTTAGCAGCAAAAAATGACGGAATATTATTTTGGTGAAAACGAAAATTTTAAAAATATTTTCCAAAAAGCTTTCACTGATTTTAACCAGAAACTAGTCACTGAAATAAACAATAAATAAAATACTCTTTTAAAAAAATAAGCTTAAAAAAAGCGTGATATTATGTCGCTGCTATTAATAATAATAAATAAATTAAAAAAAATTTAGTTTGAAGAGCAAAGATTTTGTTTTTTATATGAAATGAAATATATATTATTACAAATAGTATATTATACAAATTTATACTAATTATTTTATTTTATTTCCAGCAGTCCCTCCAGTGTTCCCAAAATGAGCACTCGCCCTTTTCACATAATATCAATAACGGATTTTGCTCGAATCAGAAATACACAAAAATATTATTACAATTATTCACACCCTCGGGTGTCAAATCCCAAGCTTCAATAAAATCAGCAAAATTACGAATAAAACACGAAATTACTCAAGAAAATAAATAAATAAGGAGAGCAATATTTGCTTCGCAGGGCGGCCATGAATAATTCGTCGTACGAATCACATTGCAACATAATTTATTAATTGACATTAAATGACAGATACATTAACGATACAATAATGATGTAATTATAAGATAAGACTTGCTTCATAATCAAATCGCTCCCCGCTTAGCTCATGCCAAGCCGAGGCCTTATCCTCTCAGATCGGTGTCATGTGTAGCGGAGGCTTTTATGTCAGGACAGTAAAACGTTTAGTACCCACAGTTTTATTAATTGCAAAAAGGTTGCGATAAAGAAATTGTTGCGGTTCGGTTTCCTTTTGGCGTAATGTTTTGTATGTAATTAAATACTGTTGGATATTCTTTTATTTCCTTCCCTTGACAAATTTTCTTATCTTTTATAAAGAAATTACGTTTTAAAAACCAAAAAGAGAGACATCACTTATATAAAATTTAAGTAAAATATTTAGAGGGATGCGTTGTCGGTAGGGATAAATACCAAACACCTCCTTGTTCAATTAGACGTATAATATCAATAAATGGTGTCTGACACACCAAGTAGCTTGAGGAGCAGACGTCCTTCCTACACCGCAGCCAAGACCCAAAGAGAAAGTATACATCGATGTGAGAATGAATGTCTTGAGCGGAGAGGGAAGTTGCACAGATCATCTTAAAACTATTACATAGACAATTGTAGGTCTCTTGTTGCCATAGACATTTTGCATAGATAATCTAACTTATGTGCTACTTCAAACTTAGTGGTGTTGATAAAACAACACAAATATATCCTCTCAAACAAAAGAAAATGGTTCTTACATGGTGGAGTTCTGTATAAACATAAAAAATACAACCGAGTTGGGAACCTCCTCCTTTTTTGAAGTCGGTTTGAAGTCGGTTAAAAGCGAGCGTAGGTTACCATATTTGGACAAACTTAGGCCTAAAACTAACCTAAAGGCCTAAAGGCCACGAAAAAACGCCCTGTGTTTGAGAGACAAGTAAAAATGTCATACATAGCAAATAAGACATTTGAAAATTTGTCTGTTTGTGACCTCTTCACGGCTAAACGGCTAAACGAATCTGATATATTTAGATTGTATCTTGTAGAAGCACATAGGCTACTTTTTATATACGTACCACGTATGTGAAGCCAGGGGCAGCAGCATTATTTCTGCGACAAACAGTAAAGACAATATTTATTTCAGTAAAGTTAAATTAAATCAATTCTCACGGAAACAACAACGATCACTTTCGAACAGTCAACCGCAGGCGCTTTCTAACTAACTCCAACATCCGTGCTGACCACAATCTCCATCCAACCCGACTGTACTAACAAGGCGATAGAAGCCAACGGCGATTCTCTTACGTCATACCTTTTCAACAACATAAGCATAACTACGTGGAGACACACCGCAGACAGGTGATGGAGGAGGCCTTTCAAAAATGGGTACTTGAATCTCACTGTTAAATAAAAAAAAAGACTCATAGAATAACATGAATTAACGAAGTGTAGTGGTAGGTTACTAATAATCATTCATATGTTTTAAAACTAAATAGTTAACACTTTTCAGTTTTAATATATATGAATGAATACGATGAATAATGAATTAATGATTTATGCATTTATACACTTTTAGGAATGAGCGGCAAATAACAATACTATTACGATGACCTCTGTGGTGCAGTGGGCTAAGGGCCGGTTGTAGCTGTTGGTATCAACATTTTGATTGAATGAAAATACAATTGGCAGTTCTTATCAACAGGAGTACCTACCTATGTTAAAATATATTATGATTTACATATTTAAAAGGTACGAAAATATGAATTCCTCTAATAAGTATTCCTTCCTCTGAAACAGCTACGGTCTAAATTGGAACTCAAAAAACGTATTTACAAGTCAAAGTCAAAGTCAAAACATTATTTATTCAAACAAGGACCAGTTAGAATCGTCTTCTTATATGCTAGTGAATCTAGGTGCCGGTTCCTCCTAACCCCAGTTCAAGAAAAGTCCTGCTAAAACCCGTCTGGTCTTAACACTTTTTGTATGATCCTTGCCAATTTTGTTACGGATGCCGAGTTGAGTTTTAGCAGATTCGTCCCAAGCTTTTTCGTCATCTTAATAATCTGATATTTTATAATATGCTTTAATAGACAGTTTTTGTTTTATAACGTTTTTAAAATTTCAAATCACTGTCACAATCCAATAACTGTAGCCCCCTACGAGTATAGTAGACAGCTTTTAAGGCGCACTTTAGTCTTTTCACCACACTTGTTCTAAATCACCACACTATAAGAAGAACCTCCCCATATTTCTTGTTTCTTAGATCTTTTTAAGGATGTCAGTTTCAGACATTTTGCAGTTAGCAGATATTCCTTAGTGACAGGTTGCAATCCCAGAGGGCTGTTTCCTCGTGGGATTTATTTCATCACTTGAGAACACTGGTCTTGATCTGTCACGCATAACATTTGTATTAATCTAGACTTGTCTCCGACTACACCGATCGACCAAGTATTTATATATTTTTTTATTATTATATGACGTAAAAATCACGCCACTAGCTCTTGTCGCATGTCACCTCGAGCATACATCACGTCAGCCGCGTCGTGTCGCGATTGCGCGCGACTGATAGTCGCAGGTCGCAGACGTGGGCGTGGGCGTGGGATCACCCATGTTTTAAGATTTGCTAATACATTGTTGAAATAAATCTTAAAGCTATTATATAACATACGTACATAAAATATAGTCTGTTTCCCGACGAGGTAGGCAGAGTATCCAGCCGTTAGAATTCTCTTTACTAGGGAACTGTAAAATCGAATCTGAAGTTCCGCACAGACGATCAAAGATAGCGACTCCCACTAAAACGACTGCTTTATTATACTCTCTTCAGACTGAGTGCCCTTAGCACGAGTACCTGCGCTATCAACACGCTGCTGAGATGCTCATGACGTAAGTCTCGTTGGTCTATTCCCAGTAGATTTGTACAACGATTAAATAAATAAATAAGTAGTTCGGTTCTTAGTTTGGTTGACGGAGCTACGGCAATTTTACTCCCTGTAGTCCAGTCGAACAAATCAACCGAACTAATGAAACATTTTATTCCCAATAGTTCGGTTGACCGAACTACTGAAACCTTTTTATCCCAGTAGTCTGGTCAAACAAATCAACCTAATGTCAAATGTTTCTATGATCTGCAAGTATTTGTCTCGGCTATTGATGTTTATATGTATAATTATGTATTTATTTACAAAAAGAAAAAAATAAACGTGTGCGTCTCAGGACGTTCGACAGAAGTGATAACATAAACTAATCAAACTAGCGCTGTGGGTTAGAGTGAGAGAGGAGGAGCCGGCCTACCGCTGCCGTATGCGTGAGAGAAAGGGAAGCCAGACAGACTGGTGCCGTAACGCGTTACGTAACGAAGCGGTTTTCTCTCCCATAAGAAGTTATCACTTTAATAAATATATAAGTAATTATGTGGTCACATAACACAAGCTCTGCTTACTCTGGAGTTAGAGTATGCTGTTTGAAATGTCCAACGTCATTTATTTATTAATTTACGATAAGAAGAAGAAGAAGAACTGTTGGGGCGAAGTTTCAATAATGAACACTAATAGAAATATTTAATAGAATAATAGAAATCTCATTAGCGCGTCGCGCTTTGACATTTATCGCAATCGTTTGCTTTATACATAAACGACGCATTCAAAAAACTACTTTTTGCACGCTCTGTGTATCTTTAGGTAGAAACTCGTGCTCAGGGTGCTGATACAGATAACACGCGACACTGCGACTTATGTCTCTTTGGTTTATCTTAATGTCTAGTATGCGTTTATGTTGAGACTATGAGACGTATCTAGATAGTAAAAGTGATAGATATAAAATAAATCATTCTGGACATTTCACACAGCATCATCTGGCCCCAAAGTAAGCAGAGCTTGTGTTATGGGTACCACATGACTTGTATACTTTTTTGTACATACATATTATACATTACGAGCTGTCCCGTTTGCGACATCGTCCGCACTATATAAAAAGAAAAAAATATATCTAATAGTAAATCTAAGCCATTCTCAAATCTACTTTCTCAAACACACACAAAAAAAACATCAAAATCGGTCCAGCCGTTTAGGAGTTCAATTACAAACACACGCACAGAAGAGTTATATATATAAAGATGTAAACACCTAGACCCGAGACAAATATTTGCAGACAATACAAACATTTGCCGCTGCCCGCGGCTTTGCACGCGTGGTACCTACATAAAAATTAGCCTATGCCCCTCTCCAAGGTCTTATCTATCTCTATATCCAAAATTCATTGAAATCGGTTCAGCGGCTTGGGCGTGAAAACGTGACAGACAGAGTTACTTTCGCATTTATAATATTAATATATATATATATATATTTAGTTGATACCCATATAATATTTGACATTTTATAATTTACGCCTAAAACAGTGAAGAATTAGGTAGACAAAAACAGCTGCAACCCGAGGCTTTTAATCTTTTGGTAACTCGTCCAGTAGGGCTATTATGGAACTCTTGATACAATCAATGTCTATCAGTTTCGATTAGCAATCGGCATCAATGTCTATCAATTTCGATTAGCAATAGGCATTATTTCAATCAGTCATATATTATACGATGTATTTAAATGCTTAGTACGCTAAACACGGTTCCTACCACAATCGTACTTTGTAAATTAATCGAGTTATAGTTGGACCAACTTCACATTGTAACTAGAGATAGAAGCCGATATAAATCGCAGCGATCCGTAACACCAATTCATCAATAGTAACTGAAAGCTATTAGTATCAAAGTTCCATAATCGCCCCACTGTTCTTCTCGTAACTGTCGGGTATCGTCTCCTCTCGTGATAACATACTAGTTCCAGGACACCAAGTCAAAGTCAAAGTCAACAGATACTTTATTCAATACAATCACTTTGAAATGTCTTACATACTTGTTGAATTTAGGTGCCTCCTAACCCATGCCCGATAGAACCGGCCAGAAACTCGTCCTGGTCCTAGCACTTTTTTGCATGACCCATCTTATAACTACCTGGCTACGAAAAACTAATACGAGATAGTTTATACATTTCAAATGTATCGGTTAACTGTGTGAGGGCAGAGGGACATTAGGCCATGCATTCTTATCAATAATATAGTCATTTATATTGTAATTCGCTTTCTTCACAAGACTACCCTTCGTGTATACTTTAAATTTCTTAATAGGTAGTTTAGTCCCATAAAGGATTTATTAACTTTTTCTAGTCGAAACCTTGGGATGTATAATTTGTTTCTGTTCTGAAACTTATATATGAATTTTTATGAGTGTGATTATTTATCCAGTTACGCACAGCGTTGATCAACTTCCATATGAGGAATATGAAATAGGCACACCAGCTACTGGAAAAAACCGCGATTAAATTGACTTCAGACTGCGCGGTTTAAGTCGCGCGGATTAATCCGCTAGTGCGTGCCTTATCGACGACCTCTGTGGCGTAGGTGGTAAAACTATGGTAAAAATAAAAAAAAAGCATATATATACAATACAAGTGGCTCTGTGAGCTATAGGCCTCGCGAACTCATGACCTCGCATTTAAAAAAAAATCCAAAAACTGAATCGACAAATAGTCCATTGAAAAGTTACATTTGGGTATGCATTTGTCAGAGGACGCAATTTTATTTTTTTAATGTGTAGGGGGGGTCAGTAGAAGCTTAAGTTCAAGTTTGTGGGGTCGGCACCCTTGTCCCCCGGCCGCCATCTTGGAAAAGGGGGTGCAAAGGGTTTTCGCGCTGTATCTCGTAAACTAGTTACCTTACAGAAAATTTAATCAAACATAAAATGTAGCAAATTAAATTTCCTACAATTTTATTTCTATTACTTTTTATCGTCAAGTGACCAACAAAAAAGTTATAAACAAAAATAAATGAAAATTTTGTTTGTTTGTTCTAGGTTTTACAGCGCTCCAAACTTAAACGGATTCTCGAATGCTCATAGGGATGCAATAAAAACTAAAAATTAGGCTTACTTTTCTATCTATATTTTTTTTATTCATACAATTTATTATGATCTTAACATTCCTATGCTATTATTGAACTATGTTTGACCCTTTTACCCACCACCTATGAGGTATAACATGGGCAAAGTCAAATTTATAAAAATTTTGCAGAAGCATCCAGAGTTAGCAAGTGGAACTAAATTATTTATGAGTGAGAAAGTCGAGTCATCGTTACTCAGTGTTGTTGGCGAACGTTTTTTCGTCTTTTTATATGGCGGAAATAAAGACGATACTCTAGACACTCTGCGATACAAACGATTTGCTAAGACAGTGACAAAAAATGCATTAAAAAATGCATTAAATTTTTATAAATTTGACTTTGCCCATGTTATACCTCATAGGTGGTGGGTAAAAGGGTCAAACATAGTTCAATAATAGCATAGGAATGTTAAGATCATAATAAATTGTATGAATAAAAAAAATATAGATAGAAAAGTAAGCCTAATTTTTAGTTTTTATTGCATCCCTATGAGCATTCGAGAATCCGTTTAAGTTTGGAGCGCTGTAAAACCTAGAACAAACAAACAAAATTTTCATTTATTTTTGTTTATAACTTTTTTGTTGGTCACTTGACGATAAAAAGTAATAGAAATAAAATTGTAGGAAATTTAATTTGCTACATTTTATGTTTGATTAAATTTTCTGTAAGGTAACTAGTTTACGAGATACAGCGCGAAAACCCTTTGCACCCCCTTTTCCAAGATGGCGGCCGGGGGACAAGGGTGCCGACCCCACAAACTTGAACTTAAGCTTCTACTGACCCCCCCTACACATTAAAAAAATAAAATTGCGTCCTCTGACAAATGCACACTAAGGCCTAAAAAATGTAACATTTTAATGGACTAAAAAAAAACTATATGGTAAAAATTCTATAAAACCTGCTCACATAATTTCACGAGAAAACATCCGAACAGACGCCGCCGGCCGAACGCCGTTCGGACAGACATACGAAAGCATTTTTGCCTAAGCTGAAACAAATGATAACACTGGTAGTTTAGTGGTATCCCCGCCTTCCAATCTTATGTTTGTAGGATCTAATCCAGTCGTGCACTAATGGTGTTTTAAAATCGAAAAATGTAAATGTAATGCACAAACGGAAAAGGAAAACTTTGTGAGAAAACCGGCATGTCGTAGCACCTAAATAGTTGAAAGACATGTGCCAAGTGCACGAAGGAGCCTCTGAGGCGCACTTTAATCCTTTCTCCACACTGGTTAGAAATAACTAATGACATGATAAGAAGAAGAACAAATATGTGTCTATGTGTATTATAAGGTATCGTAGATATTAAAATATATCAGTAATTTTTAACCGACTTCAAAAAAAGGGGGTTTCTCAATTCGATAATTTTTTTATGTGTTCACGGATAACTTCGTCCTTTATAAACCAATTTTGATGATTATTTTTTGTTAGAAAGGAGATATCCCAAGGTATACCATTATAAGGAAACCGGGATCTGATGATGGCATCCCTGAGAAATCGAAGGGTACCTTCGAAAATCGTAGAGGTGACTAGTGCGTTTGTTATTTTTTTTCATTAAGTATTTTTAAAGCACTACTATTAAAGACTTTTTACTTTCTAGTTTCCTGTTTGAAGTCGGTTTTTTTTAGTTAAAAATTATGTCACCATAATACGAATGCTTAGTTCGTGGCTAGATGGCCAATAGATGACCAAGATAAGATGACCAAGTTCACCAATATTTATTCTAATCGAGGTGACAGGCAAGGCATAAATGTGAGCTACATTGAGTGAAACATGATGTAACTCTATCTACTTTCACGCTTCACGCCTGTCTGTTTGTCTGTCTCGTGTGGCTGCGGTCGCATGCTCTACTAAACATCGCTTTGTTTAAGTACCTATATTATTTACAAGTACCAGTCATATAATTTAGTAAAGGGAAACTTGTTTGTACCGTATACCGTAAAACGCTTGTGGTACAGATACTTATTAGTTCTTAAATAAAATAAATAATAAATAAATAATCTAAGACATTTCACACAGCATCATTTGGCCCCAAAGTAAGCAGAGCTTGTGTTATGACTGACTCATATACCACATGACTACCACATGACTGATCATCATCATCACTGTACATCTGCCTCGCAAGTTTCTCACTGTATAACGTCTTATTTTTGATAAACATAGTTAGGGTTTCCGCGATACAGGCTCGACCAAGTGCGGAACCCACTGTAAAACTGTATATAGATTGTAATTTTTGGGAAAATAAAACATTTATTATTATTATTATTATTATTATTATCATCATCATCATTGGCCTTCGTTCATCTGTTAAAGAGGATTTAGGTGGCGTCAGTCAAGTTCCAGAGCAGTTATTTGTATTTGAAAACATTCGTTCATGGTTGCACCAGCAAGCAGAGGTGGGTAGTTTCCTCTCCACTGACGTCACTTTGCCTGGGATTCTGTTTGATAGCGCAGGCCTTACCAGGTACCCACAATAACGGCTGGCACCGAGCCTGGTTTGTTTTAAGTTTTCCTTTTCTGTTGCTACTAGCTCTTCTGTTAGTCAGCAGGGGGTCTAACCCCCAATAATTTGAAGACTGTCGACTGACTGACTATCTTATCGCAGTCGTCTCCATCATCAGTCATATGTATAATATGTATGTAAACATCACAGACCTAACACATACGTGTTATACTTTATATTCTTATAATTTAAAGTTTTCATCCCCTGCAGCAAGGGTTAAAGTTTGTTAATAACTTCAAAATAAAAAAGTACTTTATTATAGGCCTATTTCGCAGATGCTTATGCGGGGGATGTAACTCAGCGGTAGAGTGTCTGCTTCGCATGCTGAAAGTCCTGGGTTCAAATCCCAGCATCTCCATAATTCTTTTTAATTTTTAACCAACTTCAAAATAAGTAGTCAATGTTTTTTAATCAAATTAACTGGAAAAAATATGTCATCTAAGTAAACGAAATTTTGTTTTATTATACGAAAGCCCGTAGTACTGGTAGTAGATCTGCCTTCTGCGCTGTAGGTTGAGGGTTCGATTCTCTCCTAGGATAAACATTAATATGTGATGAACTTAGGTGTTAGTTCTGTCTAGGTGTTAAAGTATCATAAGTATTAAAAAATATATAAGTATTCTATCAGTCATCTGGTCACCATAATACAAGATATGCTTAGTTTGGGACTAGATGGTGTTATATGCATTGTCCACTAATAATTAAAATTATATAAAAAAGAGGTTAGTTAGTTAGTTTTTAGAATGTAATTATATTATAATATGTTGCGTGCTTCAGCCACATTACTCAGCATGTTTTAAATATAATTCCGGAACCCATACAGAAACCCGAGCGAACCCAGGAAGTAACAGTTTAAAATCAGTTCATAATTGGAATGCTAGCTAACTGGCAGTTCAAGTCATTAGAGGTTAAGCCGCTGGTATTTTCTTCCCCTGCGTGAGATCAACAACCTACATAGCACCAGTTGCTTGCCAGCACTGAAGACGAAGTTCGAAGGCCAATTGAAGGCCTCTATTATGTTATCAACAATCTACTGCGTGCCCTCGGAAGCGATTACCCATAAGATATAATATTACAATGAGCGCACTGAATTTCGTAAATTTGTAATATATAAGTGTTCGAACAGTCATCTGCTCACCATAATACAAGCTATACAGGGCTGGATGGTGTAGTGTGCATAGTCCACAATTTTTTTTTTATTTCTTAGTTACCCTGCGAAAGATCAACGACCTACATAGGAGTAATATACAATGCTAGCCAGTGCTGGTGATGGCGTTCGGCTTCCTTGAAGGCCTCAAGCATTACCGACATTGATATTATGAACATACTATCCACCATGACATTATGAACATACTATCCACCATGATATTATGAACATACTATCCACCATGATATTATGAACATACTATCCACCATGATATTATGAACATACTATCCACCATGATATTATGAACATACTATCCACCATGATATTATAAACATACTATCCACCATGATATTATGAACATACTATCCACCATGGTATTATGAACATACTATCCACCATGATATTATGAACATACTATGCAAATAATCACTGATATACTTTTATATGTAAATACATACACAGAACACCAAGATCCAAGAAAAATACTTGCAGATTATACAAACATTTATCTCGCGGCGGGAATCGAACCTGCGACTTTCTGCGTCTCAGGCGGGCCGGGCTCACAGCGCACGACCTCTGTGGTTGTTAAAAAATGAATGAAGTTTACCGACTTTATATACATCTTAATTTTCACCATGATATTTTTATAACTTTATGTGCTTTGGGCACAAATATTAATAGCTTAGGATATTGTACTAATAAGTAGTTTTAGTATAATTTCCTATGCTTTAAATGTTTCTCTTCGCCATTCAAAAAGAAAATGTTTAACTCAAAACGGGATATTTATCACGATAAATGAGTTTTTCTGAATCAGATATAGATAGAAATATTTCTGTGCCCGATATTTTGGCACAGTTATCTGGAAATAAAATCCATCCACAAAGACTTCAGTTTATCTCGTGATCATAGCGCATGCAGCTGTGCGCGAAATATCGGGAAGCAGAAAAACTCACGTACCATGGTAAATATCCCGTTTTAAGTGAAAATGGGTTCAAAACCACACTAATTTCAAAAGTTACATTCTAAGAGAGACCGCTCTTGTGTACACAGAGTACTTACTTAGTATGAGGTCTCAGTCATGTCAGCAATCTCGAAGTCACAGCAATTATAATAATTGTAATTAATGTGGAACTACTACGGTTTCCTGTACAATTACCAAGGTATTCCACGTCCCGGTGAATTAACAGGCACGTGAGACTGATAAGTACCGTGTTTTGTACCACACTGGCTTTTTCTTGTGCTTGGTAAAATGCACCATTGCCATTCGCTTTCGGAGTAAACAATGCTGGCGTTAGAGAGCCTTGTGTTAGCCGAATTAGTGGCTTGTTCCTAAAATTCCAATTCTTTTGTTCTCTGTCAGATAAAATTTCTATAAATTCCCAGTAAATTACGAGACAATCCTACCTATATTATTACTGTTATCTATAATTATAAATTTTTAAATCAAGTAAAGAATATTTGAGCCCTTTGGAGTTGTGACCCTGGGCCCTTGGGGCAACAGGAGCCCACCGCAAAATTATCTCACGACGTAGATACATTGCATGACCCAAGAGCTGGCTTCTATCTGGCTCAGAGTATTAGCATTGCCATTCAACGTCACAACGCCGCCTTGGAAACGCTGCCGGTCAGTATCTGAATCAATTGAGATATCCATAGATCGTTTTAAACGGTCCTTTGATAGCTCAACTTTTTCACATGTATTTTATATTAATGTATATTATTCTGTACATTTCAGTAAAGAATCGGATAATTACTGCAGATATGAAAATGCATCGATAGCGTTTTTTATTTATTGCCCGTGGCGCCATCTAGTTTGGGTAGATGAAATGATGTTTTTGTTTGTTTGTGGTTGAATCACGCCATAACGGCTCGACGAATTTGGTTTAAACTTGGTATAGATAAATAGTCTGTGATCTGAAATAGCGGTTGGGCTACTTCTTGTGACCCGTCTGAGATACAGAAGGGTTCGATTTCCGCCGCGGGACAAATGTTTGTATGATCTGCAAGTATTTGTCTCGGTTCCAGAACCGAACCATGTACAAAAAAACACCCAGGTGTTCCTTGAACAAAATGTATGTATTTATAAAATCGGTTATATCATGTGGTCATGTGGTATCCATAACACAAGCTCTGCTTACTTTAGAGCCATATGATGTTGTGTAAAATGTCCGGGATTATTTATTTATTTTTATGATTCTGCGCGGGGCTACTTCGTGGTCGCCTATGTAGCCGCTAGCCAGTGCTATAAATGTACACAGGTTATGAAAAAGTAGGTATCTTAGAGTAACCTTTTAGTCAGTTGTTGACTGTATATTTAAGGGCTAAAAACGTTGCGTGAAATTATAATTATCATATGTATTCAGGGCACGATGCTAGGAGTTTTGGGAACATGCCGAATCCGTGGGGTGATCATCAGAACCATTTGAGTCCTGCATAATACACACAGTCAGTACAATGTACTAAACCAGTCAAAACATTGATCTCTGGAGTTTAAAATAAGTTTATATTATTATGCGTAAACATGCCCACGCACGCCAAGACGGACGTTCCCACATACACAGTTGTATACATTCAGTATACATGTTGTATACACGTATACCGTGCTGCAGGGTCGAGTGCGATGTGCATACTAATAGCTAAACTTTGTATTTAAATTGCTGGGGTAAGACCAGGTGTAACTGACCACATTGGATAACTGGTTCCATTGGTTCGCACTTTTGTGATCTGATAAAGACATACATCAACATCAAAGAGTTATAATAATAAATAAGCCATACTACAAATACACACCTAAAACTGTTTTTAACCGACTTCATCAAAAAGGAGGAGGTTCTCAATTCGTCGCAATCTTTTTTTTTTGTATGTATGTTCACCGATTACTCGAAAACGCCTGAACCGATGGCGTTGGAAAATTATTTGTTGTTTAAAAGGGACCACTTCACAGGTGGTCCCATTTAAATTTTATCAAAATCGGTCAAGCTGAAAATTTAACGAAAATCTAAAAATTATATATATCGATGACGTTTTCATGTACTTCGATACCTCGCTGTCTCATTGGAGCGGTGCGTTTATTTGGCCTACCCATATTATATATATTCAAAATACATCTACTTTCCACTAAAAATGTATGATAGGCTCAAATTTTATTCAATGAAGTCGGTTTTCTTTTTAGTGTTTAAAACGTAATTATAGATCAATTATACTTTTAACAATAAAAAATGCAGGACAATTCACATCTTGCCCCAAACTAAGCAAAACTTGTACTATGGTTGCTGATTATATGATTGATATGATTAGGACCAGATTGATTGAATACTTATTCTTCTTTTCGTGTTAGTTTTTAAAACGTAATTACCTACCTATTAGGAAACACGTTTCTATGAGCTTTATTTTCACAGATCGATGTTAACTGTCAAAGCAAAACATTACAATAGACGAGACATACTACTCTTAGACATAGTAGAAAAAACAGCACTCATTACATACATACACAATAATAAGAACACAATCACAGAGACATTATCCACAAACGTCGACCTTGAAGACCAAATTACAAGGATGTGTTTAGATATAGTGTCAAAAATGCCAATTGTCCTGTCTCTAACAAGCGTCATACCCAATTGACTATTCCAGTCCCTTAGTGTTTTAGAATTGTCGAAACGTATAATTGCTTTATTGCAGAACTAGCGACCCGCCCCGGCTTCGCACGGGTGCAATTTTTTGTAGACCTTTTAAAGGTGTACAATACTGTAGTACATTATTTTGATCGATCTCGTAGCGTTCAGTCAGCGTTTGCAATATAAGCGCAAAAAAATGTGTTTATTTACGACATCACATTAGAAACATCAAAAATGTTCAGTGTTTCTCTACTATATTATGCATTTATTATACGTGTATAAACCTTCCTCTTGAATCACTCTATCTATTAAAATAACCGCATCAAAATCCTTTGCGTATTAGTTTTAAAGATCTAAGCATACATAGGCACAGACATACCGCGGGAAGCGACTTTGTTTTATACTACGTAGTGAAGCAGTAATTTAAACACCTGTAGAATTTATAGGACTTTTTTGCAATCCTTCAATCAGTCTTCTGGTTCTCATTATACAAGGTATGCTTAGTTTGGAGCTATATGGTGTTGAGTGCATTTGTCGTTCGTAACTTCGAACGTGCGGTAAGGGATTAGAATGCGGCTCCTTTGGTGCTCTTGGCAGCATGTCTTCGAACCTTTTTGGTTCTACGACATGCTGGTTTCTTCACAATGTTTTCCATAGATTACTGGTATAGCGCACATGAATTTTAAGTCGCAAACCAAAGCACTCGCGCTGCTTTCAAGGACCAACCGACGTATGCTACAGACTGTGCAGAGCGTCGCCCTGTGGACGTCATAGCCCGCGACGTGCACATGAAGAGCGTGGAAGAGTTCGTGGTGATGTTGGCGCGTCGAATGTTCGACACCGCCGACAACTGCCACCACGCCCACCTGAACGCCTTAGCGCCCCTGCACGTCCGCAGACGCGAATCCAGGAAGCGCACAAACCCCATGAAGGCCACCGCTAACGCCAAGATGGCAGCGTACCGTTGCAGAACGCAACGAGACCCACAGACCCAGGGGCAGTCACCCCTGCTAGTTGAAGCCAGGGTAATGACAAAGATGTCGAGGCCCTTACCTAAACCCCAAGATGGGAAGGTTTAGACGACCGAGTAGTACCAAAGCACTGGTTTGCACTTGGCTTGGGCCCGTGTTTCTTGGTTTTATCCACCGAACCAAAACAAATAATTTTCATATAATTGCTAGACAATTCACACATTACCATCTACCATACCATCCAGTCTTAATCATAGCAGAGCTTTTACTATGTAACCAAATGACTGATATAATACTTAAAATTATCTATATATCGTGAAGCAAAAACTTTATTTACGAAAATTGCGCAGACGGAGGAGTATGAAATTTCGCACACTTATAGTTTATAAAGAGGAGTACAGAATGCTAATATTTTTTTTAATTATGCATAAAATTTCATTAATTATTATTTAATACTAGTCGAATTTCGACCAGTGGGCGACCACTATAGTATTTGTATAAACATACTTATAATTATTTAGTTTGGCACGCCATCTATGATATTTTATTGCTTTTTCTCGTATTCGAATGGCCGCATAGCTCAGTAGGGCGATTATGGAACCCTAATTACAATCAATGTCTATCAGTTTTCTGCGTAATTTCAATCATTACTGATAGACATTGATTGTAATTAGAGTTCTATAATCACCCTACAGTTGGTCAGTTACCTTCTGCACTGTAGGTTGAGGGTTTAATTCCCAGAATAAACATATATGGGATGAACGTGTAATGTGTTATGTGATGAACGATGAAAATGTTTCTTCTATGTCTGGGTGCTATAAAGTATCATTAGTAAGTATAAGTATACAAATATCATAAAAATATATAAGTGTTCTATCAGTCATCTGGGTCCCATAGTACAGACAAGCTATGCTTAGTTTAGCTGGATGGTGTTGGGAGAATTGTCCAGTAATATTTTCAATATATCTTTCTCTATCTATATGTGAGCCTACATATCCCTACCAATATTATAAATGCAAAAGTAATTCTGTCTTTCTCTGTCTGTTAGCAGACAGACAAACAGCTTAACCGATTTTAATGAATTTTGGTATATCTACAGATAGATGGGACCTTGAAGAAGGACATAGGTTACTTTTTATGTACCACGCATGCGAAGCCGCGGGCAGCAGCTAGTTATGTATAAGCAGCAACCTACACCCAGACCAGAAACAAACATTTTTCAATTAGCTACCTGTACTTTGTCGAGACAGGTCTATGTTGTATAATCATAAAAAAGGCACAACCCTTATGCGCCCCGTGACTCAGCACACTTACCGGCGGTCTCAGCGGTCTCAAAGACCGATTCAATCCACCGATACAATCAATCGGCCAATCGGACAATCTGTACATCACCGGCCTACTGACAGCCTGTCAGTAATTGCCCCGTGCTTCTATAGAAAGATAGTTGTTTGTCCGATTGTACAGCTTTATGGTAGCGGTTGTGATTTTTTCCTTTGTTGGTTTTATGGTTGTGACGGATGGGACGCAATTGCCTACTTAATACGCTTTGTTTATTATTAAAACAATATTTTACAAATAATGACGTTCTAAAAACGTAAAAAAATATCAACCAAATTGAGAACATCCTCCGTTTTTCGAAGTCGGTTAAAAAGGTTTTTAACGCTTTTTAGTACTTTATCATTATTCGAAATTGGACAGTCACACGAAAGATACGAAATTTTGTTTACGTGGATGACATATTTTTGCCAGCTATTTTGAATTAGAAACCAAACTATTGAACCGATTTTGATTAAATTTCTATAGGGCCAATCGGAAAGTATATCCAATCACTTTCAAAACTTTCGTGAGTTGTACTATACATTTTGATAAACACGGGCTTTACTCACGTATTATTTTGTCGATGGAGGCACCGACACTGTTTCGATTCATCTAGAGAATCTTCATCAGGGTGAGTTTGATCCGCGGTCCGTGAGTTGCCGCCCGAATTCACGGTTCGCACTCCGGTTACCGGATTGTCGGTACCTCCATCGACAAAATAATACGTGAGTAAAGCCCGTGTTTATCAGAATGTATATATCCAATCATTTCAAAATATTATACTTACATAACTTCTAAAACTATCATGGTTTTTAACATGATAGTTTCGTTTTATGGACAATTTTTGCAGGACTTTCCCAATTTTGTCCGTCACTCTTTTAATGTACAGTAGAAATGCAGGTTTTTGTTCTATACATATGTGGGCTTTAGGCCTTTGTCGAACTGGAAAAGATTGAAGCTTATATCAATTTTTACGTAGGACATGCTGGACATGAGCCAAAATATCGGAAAGCCAAAAAACCATATATCACGGTATATATCCCGTTTCGAGTGAAAATTATCATACTTACATAAAAAAACAACTGTAAGTATTGCGAACTTCCTACTTTTTTGGAGTCTGTTAATAATATAATTATATTGAAAACCGACCTTTGATAATGTATTTTTACGGAATTTGCAATTTAAATTCAGTCATTCTTAATTAGGGTCAGACAGGGTCAAGCTGACCGACTGCAAAGTGATTCAATAAAGGATTAATGTACTGACGCTGTCCTCTGGCAGTTTTCTAGATTAGTTGAGCTATCTATAGATCGTGAAGCAGTCTTCAACTAGATAGCTCAACTGTTTCACATGTATTTTATATTATATTCCGTAGATTTCTGTAATTATTTCTATAAATATATGTATATATACACTCGTGAGCAACCGAATCGACTCACGCCTACAAAATGTACAAAGTGTACTTTTTTTAGAAAATGATTATGGTAATGTAAATAAAATATATATTTTTTTGAAAGCTTGATCTTTAGGCTCTAAAATAACACCACTATCATTTATATCTGTCAGTTATTTTTTTCTTTAAATCGTTATATCCATGTAAGCATCAAAAATGCGCTTTGTGCGGTAGTCACGCGGGCGGGTTGCCCCTATAAAACCCCCTGCAAGCAGTGCACACTTATCAGTCGCTTATCAGACGTTGACCTGAACACACCTAGTTACGATCGCCGATTTACAACCACTATGGATACAACATCAGAAGAAGCTGCTAAGTTCATGGTTTGCTGCAACAGGATCTAAGCCAGCGAGAAGTCGCTCGTTGACTAAACCTGAGCCAATCTGCTGTGTCAAGGGTGTACAGAAGATTCCAAGAGACTGGTTCTTACTCTAGGAGGCCAGATACCAGTCGACGCCGGCTTACATCTGAGAGAGACGACCGTTTTATCGTTTCGACGAGTCTATGAAATCGCCATCTTACCGGTGTTTCTGTCCAGCAGCAGCTGAGATAGGTTCGAGGAGTATCTGTCAGATAATGGACTGTCAGAAGAAGATTGAGAGAAGCGAACCTCGTTCCAAGAAGGCCTGCCAGAGGCCCAAAATTTACCACAGCTCACCGACAAGTGCGCCTTGAATTTGCTCGCGAACACATTAATTGGTCTGCTGAGCAATGGCGGTCAGTCCTGTTCACTGACGAGTGCAGAGTATGTCTACATGGCAGTGATAGGAGAGCTCGGGTCTACAGGCGTCCATGAGCGGTTTGCGCGGTCCTACGGGGGTGGTTTGTGTATGATGTGGGCGGGCATTCCACTGGAAGGAATAACGGAGCTCGTTTTCATCCCTGGTGGAGGCCGTGGAGGCGGTCTGACTCCTGCGCGATATGCGGAAGATATTCTTCTGAACCATGTCTTGCCTTATGAAAGCTTCATCGAAGACGGCTTCCTTTTAATGCATGACAATGCCCGATGTCATACAGCACGAATCACTCGTCAGTTCATGGATGAAATTGGCATTCGGATAGCGCTGGAAGAGGAGTGGGAAAGACTTCCTCAACAATTGATTAAAAAACTTATTAGTTCAATGAAAAACCGCCTTTGAAGCGTTATTAAAGCTAGAGGAGGCAACACCAAATATTGAGGAAAACAAAATTTTGAGTAATAAACATAAATTTTCAGTTTTATTTTAATTTTGATCAAGCCTAATTTACTTTAATTAACTTCACTTTTTTTTGCGTTTCCACTCAAATCTGATTAATTTAAAAAGTACTGGGTAGATTTTCAAAATAATGGTACCATTTTGAAGCTTGAAAATCAAGCTTTAAAAAATAAGTAAATTTTAATTACATTACGCAAGTAATTTTCAAAAAAAAGTACACTTTGTACATTTTGTAGGCGTGAGTCGATTCGGTTGTCCACGAGTGTATATATATACATAAATTTATTCTTCATGTGGGTCTTTCTATGTATAATATGTACATATGTACCTACAATAAGTAGTATATCAGTCATTTGGTACCCATAACACTTTGGAGGCAGATGATGCTGTGTGAAATGTACGGCGTTATAGTATAATGGCCTTAATTCTGTTGGCACCAACCTAACTAATTTTAGCTAAGATTAGGTTTTGAACTATTAAATTAACCTTTGGTATTCTGCTGCTACCAACTTATCCTAATTTAATTTTATCTAACTTAATTAAGCTTTCCTAATTTAGTTAGATGGTACCAACCGAATAGGTTTTACAAATGCTATGACTAACTAAATATATTTTAGACAATTCCTAATTTTAGAAATGAACCAACCGAATTGCCACCAAATATCTACCGACACATGAGCAATTTTATTTTGAATCCTAAATCGTTAAATATAAGGGTCCTTGAGGTTATTATAAATATTTACGGGTATTTATCGCGTTTATTTACCTATTTTTCCCGACGTTTCAACAGGTTTACACTCTGTCGTGATCACGGGATGACTCTTGACTCCTTGACTCCTTGAGGTTGTTATAAATATATTTAATTTAATTTGAATAGTTGTTTTATTACTACATTTATACCTTACCACCAATAGACGATGAATTTACCACTTCGCTTCAATAAATCATTGTTCACTCATAATAAATCAATCGGAATATTGACAAGCCGACAGTCACGAGCTCTTGAGTAGCGCGCTATCTTGAGCTATCAGATCTACACAAATATTCCTTTGGGAATGGAAGAAAGCACCTATCTACCTATCCTATAGGCCCGATCAGCTTTCAACAAATTGCACAACACTAGAGCCTCACTGTTTTATTCAAATCGATACCTGTGTTGAATTTCTGTAATAATTTTGTAGGGACATTGAGATACCGTATTTGCTGTGTCCTGTAGCGGTGATCGGACACAGTCGCCCATTGCTACTACTGGCCACTGGTACAATTACAATACAATTCATTTGCGCAGCTCAGTACAATTGTAAGGAAATTTGTTAATGTTGCTTGTGCCATAAACTGACGACTTTTAGTTTCCAGTTACCGACACCGAACACTTTTTGATCGTCAATGAGTATGTGTTAAGTGGGAGCAACTGGACACCAAAAAATGTTTACGTATGCGCAGGGAGTGGATGATTTCATACTGGTTCTATAGAAATCAAAAATTCATAGGTAGCTTTTATCTGACACAAGGCAAAAAAGTGTCCACGTTTGCGCCCTGCCTAATAACCTATACTTACGGACTACACTCCAAAATTTGTATCTATTGTGTAAACAAAGTAAAAGAGAAAGTAAGAACATTGAGATACGCATTCAAATCTTTACATTAAATAAAAATTTTATGAATACTTATATAAATCTATGAATTATTATGTGTCCTCAGTTTCCTAAATCCAAACAAAACCATCAACCATTTTATTTTTGTTGCAGGCCCGTATGCAGAAACTGCGTGGTTTCTCCAACTACGTCATCACCGCCGCCGCTGCACGAGAACGCGTCTTCGCCTCCCCCACCAGCCCCATCTTCACCCCTCTCCCGACAGTCCATATCCTCACCACCCCCTCACTCCCCTCAGCCAAGCAGCTCATCAATACCAAGCCAGAGCGGTTCTCCCCATCCGTACTCCTATCAAAACTTCCGGCGCAGTCAACCAGTGCCTCAGAACTACCCAGACTTTAACCTTCTGCATTCTCATAGCGTCTCTCAGCTCAATCAAGGGCAGAGTACTAGTTACCCTCAATCGCCCCAGTCAGCTATGTCCCTATCCCCTCACCCAGTTCCCCAGGGGAAGTTCAGGGGGTTTTTGGAGCACGCTGAGCGGTTGATGAAGCCGGCAGACCCTCACAGACATTCGCAGAGTGATGACGACTCGGGCTGCGCGCTGGAGGAGTATACCTGGGTGCCACCGTGTTTGAGGCCTGAACAGGTTAGTTAAAACGACATTTTTGCTTAAAATACATTTTCATGGCTAATGTAATCAAATGCTACGTTATTTTACTTATTAATCTTATTTTTAACCAACTTTAAAAAAGAGGAGGTTCTCAATTCGGGTTTTTTTATGTTTGTTATAACTACGTCATTTTTTGTGTACGAATATACCTACTTTCCAATTGGTACCATAGAAATTTCATCTAAATTGGTTCAGTAGTTAAGTTTTTGAATCAAAATAAAAACCTTTGTCCAGGGAGGGAATTGAACCCCCAATCGACAGCACATAAGGCAGACCAACAGAGCTAACAGGCCAGTCAATTAAAATATTAAATTTTATCTTCAATTGTTAATTTCCCATCTTACCTTTTCTATCATACCCTCCATCTTATAAAATTGATACATACCTACTCTTTTCAAAAAACCTAGGTACTTCAATAGGTTCTAATAACCAATGTCTAAGTCTAGACTAGACCATGCAAATAGCCAGGACTTCAGACAAAGGTAAAGCAGGACAATTGTTCCGTGAATGTTTGTGTTCGTTTTTCAACGCTTTGTCACAGATGAGGGTTTTGGGAAATGGAAAATATTTTTAATATCGGGTGGCTCCACAATAGACGTTTTTCCCTAGAAACTTTTCCTTTCATGAATCCCAGGGGACAGCGGAGCAGGTGTCCGTTCAGGCGGTGAACAAGTAGTTGTTCTGTTATTTCGGCTATTAACTGTAACATGGCGAACAGTTGATTTGTTTTTTGTAAATATACACCGTTTTGACCTCCCTAACTTACCGTTTTTATTTATTTACATAAAAACACAAATAGACTTAGAGAATAATTCCAAGTCGTCCAAATGTTATAAAAAGCCACCAATGTTATTTAATTTATTTAATTTGTCTGTCTGTCCGGATGTTCTCCTCTACAGGTCGCATTTTTCAACCGATTCTCGTGAAATTTTGTGAGCAGGTTCTATAAATATAGTTTTTCTTTCTAATCGACAATAAAAATCTTTCAGTTTTTGAAAATTTTCCAAACTAGCGTACTTTTTCATATTTTCGAAAAATTTTAATGTATATCATTTCGAAAAATGTTTGCGAAGTCCACAGCTCACAGAGCCATTAGTATAATTTTTATGTGTATTTCTCGTTTTTAATATGTCTGTGTGTCGCTCGGTTCCCTGTGTACCGTTGCAAATAAATCATTTTTCTTTCTTATGTATTCTGTGACTACTAACTTATTTTAGCCAGTTACGCCACATCATTGCAGCCAAAAAAACCTAACGATATATTAATAAGGGTTTGAGAAACCCACTATAATGACAAACGGCAGGTAGAGAGACATTACTCGTGAATTTTTGAAATAATAATTATGTTGGATTCTTCGTTTGTCATTTCATGAAGTAACATAGCACCTGTAAAATAATGATTTATTTCTCGTGCATGTTTTATTCAGTAATCTTAGTGGAATTTTAATGAATAAATTGTGACTTCGTAGCACAAGTATGGACAATTGAATTATAAGTGTATTATGGTGCAATGTGGTTTGAACGACGTGGAATCCCGAGAAAGTTCCAGACGGCCATTCCGCGATGACGTTTAGAATATACAAATGACGATCGACTATTCGAATAAGACTATAGCCAAACAATCACTTGAAACTGGCAAAATGGTCATCGTTATGACAGATGCCATTAACGATGAAAAATAATGCTGACGTTGATTATATATATATATTATATATATTTTTCCCGAGTTATTTCTGGTTTTATTTGAAATTTTGCTGATTTTATTCAAATGAAGCCTAGAGTTATTGACTCGGGTGTGAATAATTTGAATTAAAGTTTTGTGTTTTTTTGTAATGCGAGCAAAAATGATCCATATACTTAATTAAATAAATAAACAAATAATGCCGGACATTTCACACAACATCATCTGGTCCCAAGGTCAGCAGAGCTTGTCTTATGGGTACCGTATGACTAATATACCACTTATATACTTTTTTGTAAATACATACATGTTATATGTACATAGAAACACCCAGACTCGAGACAAATGCTTGCAGATCATAGAAACATTCTCCCGCGGACTCGAACCCTTAACCTTTTGCGTCACTGGCGAGTGCTAGCTTACTGCGCCACAGAGGTTGTCTATTATTTTAATTAATAATTTTATAAAGAGCCACCAATTTTTATAAAATAACAAACAACGAAAGACAACATAGAACTTAGTGACGTCTTACTATAAACAATCTAAACACTTGACATGTGCAAAATTGTCATCATATGACACATGCCATTAACGAAAAAGAAAAATTATGATGTTCTTAGTGAGCATGAGTCGATACCTGACAAATAAACCTATTCTAATATTAAATACCTAGTTACTTCTTCTTCTTATTGTGAGAATAGTTAATATGAATTAGTCAGGGCGCAAACGATGACACTTTAGTGTCTTGTGTCAGATACAAATCACAATAAGAAAATTAAATCAAAATAGTCAAATATTCGCCGGTAGCTTGTGCTACCGGCGAATATTTGATTTCTATAGAACCAGTATGAAATTATCCACTACCTGCGCATACGTAAACATTTTTTGCTAACGATCGAAAAGTGTTCAGTGTCCGTAACTGGAAATTAATAGTCGTCAGTTGAAGACACAAAATTCATTAACAAATTTCCTTACAATTGTACTGACTTTCTTCATCGACGTCTATCGTCAGACTGACGGACAACAAGCAACGAATTGTACCAGTGGCCAGTAGTAGCAACGGGCGACTGTGTCCGATCACCGCCACAAGACACAGCAACTACGGTTCCCTGTGATGGTGTGCCGTGTCGGCAACAAAAGTGTCTACGTTTGCGCAGTGCCTTAGTGGTAACAAGGTCAAGTGCGCTTCAGAGGCTCCATTCGTGCACCTGGCACATGTCTTCGAACTTTTCAGGTTCCACGATATGCCTGTTTCCTCACGGTGTTTTTCTTCATCGTTTGAAAGTACTGGTATAGCGTATAGGCATATACTAACTGATTTGCTTAAGTTAGTATCGTATTTAACAGAGTACCTACTTACTCAATTCTAAGGTTCTTAATACGGTTGTATTTTTATGGGCTCAAATTTCATTCATAAAGTCGGTTTTATTTTTGAACGACTTCAAAATAGGAGGAGGATCTCAATTCGACTGTTATTTTTTTATTATGTTTGTTAACTCATTACTCCGTCATTTATGAACGGATTTGAAAAAATCTGATATCATGTGAAAGGATATATTTCCCGATTGGTCACATATAAATTTTATAATTTTTAAATCGGTTTAGTAGTTAGATTTTTAAATAAAAAAAAATAAAAAATATGTTATCCACGTGGATGAAACGAAATTTTGACCGATCGGTTTGAAGTCGGTGTCTTTTTAGTTTTTAAAACGTAATTTTAAACTTTTATTTATTAGGTAAGTTAGATTTCTTCCCAGGACTCAAACTTATTTACCTACCTCATTCTATCAGTCATCTAGTCAACATAATACATGCTATGCTTAGTTTGAAACTAGATGGTGCGGTGTGTACTGTCGACCAACATTTATTTATTTCTTAAAGTTATGTAGGTACTAATATGTTTATTTAAATCTTTAAGTTTTATAATCGGTGAACTTTTATTGCCTACAAAATTTATAGCAAGGTACAATCACCTCCAAAAGTAAAAGTAACAATGAAAACACTTTTCTCAACAACTGTCCCCCCCGAGGCAACTTCCCAGTCATAAAACAAACTCTGAATACAAAATATCTACGGTATTTATAATTACAGTAAAAATAAAGCATTACGAGTGCCGTCGGAGGGCAGTGAGGCAAAAAATTAAAATGGACTCCCTCGGGCTCTTGGCATTTCGGGATTTGGCAGCATTTAATGGAAGGACAAATTAAGACGTATACTCTCGTTTGTTTTTCTTCGATGGGAAATAAAATTGGAGCTTTTGAAAGTCTTTATTAGTTAGAAAATTTAAAGCAAAGCGAGCTATCTTTTTTTCCAAATAATAAATAAAAAATAAGATATTCGGAAAATAAGAAATCGGTATTTGCACACTAAAACAACATTATATTAGGGAAGTTAATATCAGCCATAGATTTATTTGACAATCTCTGTGAGCTAAGGTCTAGCTGAGACCCAGAAGACGGGTTGCGGGTTCGATTCCCGCTGTGGTACAAATGTTTGAATTATCTGCAAGTATTTGTCGCGGGCCTGGGTGTTTCTATGTATAATATGTATGTATTTACAAAAGAAAAGTATATAAGTAGTATATCAGTAATGTGTTAATGTGTTACCCATAACACAAGTTTTGCTTACTTTTGGGGCCAGATGATGTGTAAATTGTCCGGCATTATTTATTTATTTCACTTATATATTCTATATATGATTGTTATCGTTTCATTGTCCTACCAATTAATAATTTAAATTAATCAATAAATAAGCAAATAATCATCAAAATCTTCTAAAACGTAAAGATTTTTTTTACCTATTTTTTGTTTACCACATAATTAGTAAAAAAAGACGAGACACCGCGGGACACTCAGTAGGAACAAAGTTGAAAATCATAAAAATGGTTGACGTCATTTAAGTTAAATGTAAAATAGTATTTATTATTTATCACAAAAATACGTAGGACGTAGGGTCAAGATCTCAGGGCTCAGTATTGACAGTTGGCGTTGACAGCCGCTCAGCTACAGTGATCATTAACATCAACAAGTTATAGTCGTCAACATAGTTCGTTTTTAAATTAGAAATTTGGTAAGTATTGGTCGAATTTTTACACATTTTTGACAAAACTCATTCACCAAATGTCTGTAACGTGCGAAATAAACCTCTTTCTAAAACATCTACCATCTCCTTAAGCGAGCAAAAAAGCGCGCGAACGGCTAGCTAAGAAAAAACTTGCCTATTCCTTACACGTAGAGTCTTAATCTTCATACCATTATTACCCCAACGTAATAGAATATACCCCATTTTTATGATAGGGTATTTAATACGATACCTCGCGGCTAATGAAAACCGCGCGTGACTTGCATAGATACGACACTTCATTTTATAGTGAGATATACTAGATATTACCAGACCAGACATTCGACTTTAGGTTTCACAACAGGACAAGCAGACGTACCGCTCAGTACCATCCATACCATATAAGTTACCACCCTTACGAACAAAGCGCTTTGCTTCCATATTTATAATGCGTACAGCCAAGGACTTTTTTTTTTATTTTTTTCTTAATCGTAACATCATAACAGGTTTCTTTTTTTAACTAAGGCGATGCTAGATCTATGTAGATAACTTATTTAAGGTAAAAGGTATACCTAAAGGTATAATCTAATTATCTAAAATACATTTCCTTCTATCACGAGCTATGCCATTTTCATGACTTTTGGCAGCTGTAATATATAATAATATATCACCGCTGTTTTCAGACAGGATATTGAGTAAATATATTGGATTGAAATACTTTACCGTCGTCTGTCTTTCCTGAAAACTACAATCTGAATCTCTTCAAGTCAAGAGTAAATAGGTGTCTTCTAGACCTTCGTGCCTCATCGTCGGCCGCATCGTCGCTTACCATCAGGAGAGATCGTGGTCAAACGTAGGTCTATATCATTACATAGTATAAAACAAAGTCGCTTCCCGCTGTCTGTCTGTCCCGATGTATGCTTAGATCTTTCAAACTATACAATGGATTTTGATGCGGTTTTTAATAGATAGAGTAATTCAAGAGGAAGGTTTATAAGTATAAAATATGCATAATATAGTAGAGAAACACAGATAATTTTAGAGTTTTCTAATGTGGTGTCGTAAATAAACTCATTTTTTTGCGCTTACATTGCAAACGCTGGCTGAACCTTACGAGATAGATCAAAATAATGTACTACAGTATTGTACACCTTAAAAAGGTCTACACAAAAGTCCGCAATGGTATATGTCTATCTCTTAGTCTATGTTATTCTCTTAGATAACGTTGTATATAAAGACATTCTGTAGGATATTTAGTATCAGCATTGCACCCGTGCGAAGCCGGGGCGGGTCGCTAAAGATAATAAAAAAAATAGGTACAAAACCCTATTGGGCAAATACGTAGAGAAGTGCCGAGCCATACGAGATAATTTAATAAATCTAATTGTAGATTTCACACAGCATCATCTAGCCTAAAGTAAGCAGAGATTGTGTTATGTCTGATAGTATAATATATTAGATAGTAGAATATATTACACGATAGAAAGAGACGCACTATGTAGGTAAATAAGGTTTAGGCGCTAACGCTTGAGCGAGCTGAATTGCACTCTATTGCGTCGATGCAAGAGTCCAAAGTAGAGATAGATCTCTACTAAATATACTAATAAGTGGTCGCCCACTGGTTGAAATTCGACCATAATTAATTAATTAATAATTAATGTATTTTTATGCATACTTAAAAACAAATATTAGCATTCTGCACTCCTTCTCTATATAAACTATAAGTGTGCGAAATTTCATACTCCTCCGTCTGCGCAATTTTCGTAAAAAGGAGTACATATTTTTGCTTCACGTATTATTATATATAGATAAGTATTATGGTGGTCTGGTGGTATTACTACAAGTACTACTTTCTTATGACTCAGTAGCCAATTCTGATAGAGTTGATAGGCCGCCTGGAAGCCTACGTCATGGCTTAACATTTAAAAAGCCTGGTTCGACAGCTAAACGTGTCCGAATTGAAAATTCAAAGTCCGAAACAAATCCGAAGTACAGAAGCGCTCAGATGATAACTGCGGTCACCCATTCAGGAGACTGACCTCGCAGAGCGTTGCTTAACTTAACTTATATGTTAGAAATGCGACCTGTAGAGGAGAACATCCTGACAGACAAACATACGAAAGCATTTTTGCCTAAGCTGAAACGGAGACACTCGTTCGTGCAATGTTGAATAAAAAAAAACATGTGACACAGCATCACATCTGACATCAGCATTTTCCAAAGTAAGCAGAGCTTGTGTTATGGGTACCACATGACTATAATATAATATTTATATACTTTTTTTGTATAAACATACATATACATATTATTATACATAGACACGACTTCGGTACATTTATTTTGCGATGCCCCACTTGCATCTGACATCTCTTTCAAAGACATTCTTATGAAATATTATACTCTATGAACTCTTTAACTCTATAGAAAGTTATTGGAACGGTCTGACTGTCTGGCTAATCTTTACTTTATAAATGCAATAAATACACCGTTATCACATCTGACCAGTCCACCTCATAAATCAGACTTATCGTTATTGAAGGAAAGCTGGGGGAAAACAGCTAGTTAATAAAGCTTTGGACAAATGTAAGGTATTAATTACGTTGTCTATGATGCATGGGTCACGGTTCAGGGAGCAGATATTGGTAGTTTTCTAGAGATTTATTAATAAGAAACACTTGGGTAGAAGTAGTCATTCAAAGTGACAAGAATACTCAGTAGTTATATAGCTATACATTTAGATTATCACGGGTTTTACTCACGTATTATTTTGTTGATGAGGCATGGACACTGATTCGATTCATCTAGAGAATCTTCATCAGGGTGAGTTTGATCCGCGGTCCGCAGTTGCCGCTCGAGTTCACGGTTCGCACTAAAAGTTTTATAAGTGAAATTATATAGCTACTAGCTGGTGCCCGCTACTTCGTCTGCGCAGGATTATTACTTTGAGTAGCTTATTTTCTTCTCCAAGGTCCTATCTATCTTCATACCAAAATTCATAAAAAAAATTGTAAGGAATCGTTATATATTGGACAATTCACACAATATCTTTATAAATAATAGCCTCTGTGTCATTCTAATGTATAAGCTATAGCTATTATTGTAAAGATTCATTAAAATCCATTCAGTAGTTTTTGCGTGAAAGAGTAACAAACATACATACAAACTTTCGCGTTTATAATATTAGTAAGAAAGATTATATCGCTATAGCTATTTAGCTTGTTCTTCTTGCCTTTATCCCATGTTAGTGCAATATTTGTTTTTCCTTCAATTTCACATTATCATCCGTCAACTCAGTACGCATGCCTCTCTTACCCATATGGTTTTAGAGGTAGAATAAATGTAGAATGGCGACAGAGACGAATAGACTAGAAAAATGATTTATTTGACACAAAATATGAAAAAAGTTACAGAAGAAACACACAAAAGGTTACAGGTAGAAAGAAACACACAAGGAGGTAATGATTAGAGTAGGTAGGCCAAATTGAACATGTTAGATGAGTATATTTTTCGCTTGTGGTGCCAAACAGGTCAAGTCTCAGCTTTAATGCCACTCCTCCACGACAGTGCTGGTTTTTAGACTGGGGCTTACAGGGCGACATATTACGGGCGGTGAATTTAAACATAAATTTACAAAAATACTGAAAATATAAGTAATATAAGTAATGTGAGAATACTATTTCTTCTTTAAAACAGGGAAATATGTGCAATTAACAAAATGAAACCGCGAGAGTCTGAGAGATGAATTCAACGAAATTAATATTCTCACAATAATATGAAAATGTATAAAACTTTAGAAATATATGGGTTTCAGCAAAATAGGGATCTTCATAGAATCAATATTACGAACAAAAACAAATGATACATGCCTAAATATCGACTATATAGAAGAAGTAAATAAGTCCCTTATGGGGAACACGGTGCGCTTCTATATTAAGCTTCCTGAAAATGCAACTAAACTACATATTAAGAAATGTAAAGATTGCATAAAGAAAAGTCTTGTGAAGAAAACGTATTATAATAGGTATAATTTACTATATTGTTTATAAGAATGCATAGCTTCATATTGCTCTGCCCTCAGACAGTTACCTGACAGATTTGCAACGTATTTACGTATAACCTACTGTTACCTTGTACCTTGTTACAATTTAGGATCATACAAAACAGAGCTAAGGCCAACGAATTTCTCGACAATTCTTCTTGGAATTGGTGTAGGAAGAATTGGCACCTAAATTCACCTAGTATTTAAGACGTTTCAAAGTGATCCTTGTGATTGTATTTAATAAAAAAATGTTAACTTTGACTTTGAATTTTATGAAAAGGGATGAATGTCACGTGACGAGAAGATATTATAATAATAATAATATCTTGATTGGAAACAGCTAAACAAGAGTTACACAAACATTGAAAGTCGATGACATCTGCGAAAGTATAGCCTGTGTCGCAGACATCAACGCTCTCGTTCGAGAAAAATAGTGGGGGTGTGTTTGAGTATATGTATGTATGTGTGTGTATGTGTATGTGCGTGTGTCCGTGTGTGTTCATGTGTTACTTAAGAGGAACCAATATATCTTCTTCATAGTGACTTCTTCATTATAGAGGAAATAATTAGGTCTTATGAACTTTAATGGACACAAATAGGGGCCAAAGAAAAGATGAATGGATTGTGTTAAAGAAGATATGAGTGATAAAAACGTAAGTACTGAGATGACAGCTGAAAGAGAGAGATGGAAGAAGGAAACATGCTCAGCCAACAGTGAGGGAACAGGGAGATAATGATCGTTTTCCACACAACTCTACAATTTGTTAGGCTTATATTTCTTTGTCCATCCACAATAATGTCTTATATTACGGTTGTTAAGGTATTTTTAACCGACTTTATCAAAAAGGAGGAGGTTCTCAATACGTCGGAATCTTTTTTTTTTATGTATGTTCACCGATTACTCGAAAACGTCTGAACCGATTTGGAAAATTCTTTTTTTGTTTGAAACTTCACAGGTGGTCCCATATAAATTTTATCAAAATCGGTCGAGCTGAGAAATCAACGAAAATCTAAAAATTGTATACCTACATCGATGATGTTTTCATGTACTTCGATACCTCGCTGTCTCATTGGAGCGGTGCGTTTATTTGGCCTATCCATATTATATACGAGTATATACAAAATACATCTACTTTCCACAAAAAAATTATTATAGGCTCAAATTTCATTCAATGAAATTGGTTTCTTTTTAGTTTTTAAAACGTAATTATATGTATTTCGTTTACATTCGTACATGAAAATGTTAACCTTGAAAAATATTACATATAAAAAACTAATAAAAATTATGAAATTTTTATACCTACTGTATTTTGGTAAACTAACGAAATTATTGTCACATTTCAGGTGCACCTGTACTTCTCAGCGCTTCCAGAAGAGAAGGTGCCCTACGTGAACAGCGTGGGAGAGAAATACCGCTTGAAGCAACTCCTGCAGCAGTTACCACCGCAGGACAACGAGGTATACTATCAACCACCAGATAGATTGTAAGCTCTCGCCTGTAATCCTCAAGCCTGGTAGACACCTCCTCAGATCTCACATTAATAAAACCGTTTTGTAGATGTCTGAGGGGGGTATTCTAAGGCTACACTAAGGCTATCACTACATATTATAAAACAAAGTCGATTTTCGCTGTCTGCCTGCCCCTATGTATGCTTTGATCCTTAAAACTACGCAACGGATTTTGATGTGTTTTTTAATAGATAGAGTTATTCAAGAGGAAGGTTTATATGTATAATACATGGATAATATAGCAGAGAAACACAGATAATTTTAGAGGTTTTTGATGTGATGTCGTAAATAAACACATATTTTTGCGCTAATATTGTAAACGCTGGCTGAACCATTCTGTAGTATATTTAGTATCAGCATAGCACCCGTGCGAAGCCGGGGCGGGTCGCTAGTAAATTATATTTGCCATATTTTGCACAAAAGTTAATATTTCTAACGTGAGAAGTTTCAAGTCCATAGAGTTGGACAAACGCATGCCCTAGAGTTTTCAAGTGATAACTTATTATGGGAGGGTAAACCGCTTTGTTACGTAACGCGTTACGGCGCCAGTCTATCTGGCTTCCCTTTCTCTCATGCATACGGCAGCGGAAGGCTTCTCTCTCACTCTAACCCACAGCGCTAGTTAGATTAGTTTAAGTTATCACTGCTGTCTGGCGTCCCTGAGACTCACACTTTTTTTTTGTATACTGAGATGCAACCACTTGGATGCTGTATGACACTGTGGTTGTAACCAAATGTGGCGGATTCCATCAGGTTTTTGCACCTGGGTTTAACATTAACTTTAAACTGTTCCAGGCCAGATACTGCCATGCCCTGTCAGATGAAGAAAGGAAAGAGCTTAGGGAGTTCAGTATTCAGAGAAAGCGGGAGGCGCTCGGGAGGGGGCAAGTGAGACAGCTGCATGCGCCTGCACCGTGTGAAAGGGTGAGTACGCATGTTTTTTCCTAAACCTCATTTCTAACCAGCACCTATCCGAGACATAGCACGCGTGGTACTTACATAAGAGAAGCCTATAAATAAATAATGCCGGACATATAACACAGCGTCATCTAGCCCCAAAGTACCTAAGCAAAGCTTGTGTTATGGGTACCACATGACTGATATACTACTTGTTTATATATTTTTTGTAAATACATTCATAATATACTAGACCCGAGACAAATACTTGCAGATCATACAAAAATTTATGTCATGGCAGGAATCGAACCAGCAACCTTCAGCCAGGCCTTGCTCCACTGCGCCACATATGCTTTTCCAGGACATTGACTATTTATATACCAAGTTTTTTTTAATCTGCCCAGCCGTTTGGCCACAACCAACCCTCCAAACATCTTCATAAACATTCTGAGCTTTATAACATTATTACTAAGGTCTTATTTCATCAGTCATTTTAAATGTGCAATGTCTGTTTAAACAAATTTCACACATTCTAAAAAACCACTCGCCCTTTCAGGGTAACATTTTAATCGGACAGTTAATAAATCATACGGGACCCTCTGGTTCAGACACAATTGATACTCGCCATTTTTTTGCTTTGCCCCTTCTTTTGTTAGTCAGTTATTTTGCAATTTTTCAGAAAATGTTCAGGAACATTCCTTTCTGTTTTGAAAATAAAAAAGGTTAACATCAAATTGAAATGTCTTTCAGTCAGTTTTGGGATCTGGGCATATATAACTTGTACAATGTAAGTAATATCTCATCATATCAGCCTTTAAGAAGTCCATTGCTGAACATAGGCCCAATAGATTTCCAGGAAGAACGATTTTGAACCCTCTCCATCGGTGGGGAGTCGTAGTAATATCAATTTTTATAATAATAGTATATTTCAGGTGACATGATAACGGCATTTAGATATAGACATAGACCGTCGTAATTGAAAGACGGGTTGACCACGACTGATTATTTTATTTTCTACCCACACATATCAAATAGTGAATGACCTACTAACATACCTAATGTTAGTAGGTCATTACAAATAATTATACAACATCTTTTCCTATTAAGTACTTATTTTTTCTTTTTTTTGCTTCTATTAACAATATCTAAAAAATCTATATAGTTATAGCTCCTGCTCATTTCACGAGAATCCGTTGAGAAATGCGACCTGTAGAGGAGAACATCCGAACAGACGCCGGCCGAACAGACAGACATATGAAAGCATTTTTGCCTAAGCTGAAACTGAGCAACTCGCTTCGCTCGGTCAATAAAATAAAATAAATAAATAAACAAATAAACAAAATGGTTATTATGGGCATAAGCCCAACATAAACACAAATAGTTAACAATACAATATACATACGCAATATCTACTATAATTTTTATCCATCTCGCGTTCTGATCATCAGCTCACTGGAGTCAAATCGAGATCGTCAGGTCTAATAATGCATGGCCTCATGTTGCTCTGCCCATAGACAGTTAACTGACAGATTTTAAATGTACAAACTACTGTAATCTTTTATTAGTTTTTCGTAGTTAAGCTAGTTATAAGATGGATCATACAAAAAAGCTCGAAATAGCTTCTTGCCAGTTCTCGGACTTGGGCTAGGTGGAATTGGCACCTAGTAGGTATGTAAGACGTTTCAAAGTGATCCTTGTTATTGTATTGAATAAAAATATTTTGACTTGACTTGACTCTACCAAATCTATATATTTTTATAAATCCAAACAAACCCGACCAATTAAAACTTGCGCCATTAAAATTTGTTAAACCTGCAGATATTTTAATTATTCTCCGCCCCTGCCCTCGAATTAAAAGTCTTAATTAAGCTCCGTTTTAATAGTCCCAGGTTCGATTCCCTGGTCGTTGCGAGACGTCTTTAATTCGGAGTGTTTCTAAAATGGCGGAAGTTTTCAAATACCCGAGGCGCATTTTTGAGTGCCTTCTTTTACGCCTCCTGCATTTTTTTCGATTTCGATTCTTGTTTGCTGCGATACACAATAAAATAGTTAAGATATTTGGTAAGATAGTTAACTACAGTATATAGTTCTTCTTTTTCGTGTTACTAGTTTTTAGAACCAGCGTGATGAATGGATAAAAGTGCGCCATAAATTACAGTACTTAGGTACTACTAACTCCAACATTTTTTTATTCTAAAATAATTAAAGCAATGTACAGAATGATATACAATAATATCAAATACATGTGAAACAGTTGAGCTATCCAAGGACCGTTTAAAACGATCTAGACATAGCTCAACTGATCCAGATTACTGCCAGAGGACAGCGACCCCAATACTGATTGTTACTTTGAATGGCAATTCTTACTTTTAATACGCTAGGCCAGACATGAGCTGTTGGGTTATGGGATAATTATACTAGACGCAAGGAAACAATTTAGAACCTACTAAATAAACTTACCAAATTGTAGTAAGTTGAGGACGATGCCCTCTTACAGTGATCTGGATTAATTGAGCCAATACTTAAATCGTTTTAAACTGTACTTTACATACATAACTTAACTTAGTTTATATATTATCTAAAGTACCACTAATTAATGTAACTAACATTAATTTAATTTAACCTACATTTTGTTTTATCTTATTTATTTGCTTAACTTAATTTAATGTATATAACTGTACTACGGAAGAGCGAGACCCTCTAACACAGGTATACTTATATACTTAAAAGAGGATCCCACACCCATGAAATGTATCATATATTAAGTTTTAAGAAAGAAATATTTTGTATTTGTATTGTATTGTATTGTTCTTATATTGCTGTACTGATTGACATACATTAAAATTATTTTGTACTCTAAGACTAAATAAACTTAGGTATATTATTGCCTTATGGTTATATAGGTTATATAAAGCTTTTGACTGACCTATCACGAGCTCAGTTGATAGTAGGTCTGCCTTTTGCGTTGGAGGGAATCGAACCAACCGGTTGGATTCCTTCCCAGGACAAACATTTGTGTGATGAATATTATGTATTTAAAAAGTATATACGTATTCTATCAGTCATCTGGTCACCATAATACATGCTATGCTTATTTAGGGCTCGATTTTGTTGTGTAAGTTGTCCACCAATTTTTATTTAACAGTAACCTATACCTTATTGAAACATGAGTACCTAAAATGAATTCCATTATATTTGAGATTATGTACCTACGAGTAGGTATTATTTTCATTGAACATTTCCTCAGAATTTCGTATTTTCTCCGTGTAACAGGAAATACTGAGAAATTCCCGACACGACTCCTCGACTTGTCGAAAACTCCAAGACGCTCTAGACATCCCTAACTAAGTTACTGTCCTCCCGCAAGTAGTGATGTGCTGTGTCTATCGATAGATTATATAAATGTTTTATAGGTGTTTTTTATTGATAAATTAACCAGTTTCAAAATAATAAAATCGATGTTTAGGATAAAGTTTTGCATCATTATAAGTAAGTGAAGGTCATTAAGATATCGTACTTCTAGGAATTAGGAATGTTATAAGTATACTTTTATTAAAAATATAAACTTACGTACCTACCTCAGAACTTGAATTACTTAGATCTTTAAAGATGTTTAAATAAGGTTATGGGAGTCATATCCTAACCATTTCCGATTTTGCACAGAAGTTAGTATTCCGTACATGTCAGGTTGCAAGCCCTTCGCAGCTAATAAATACGTTTAAAAAACTAAAAAAAAATAAAAAATAAATATTAAAATACGAAATTTCATTTATTAGGCAATTTTTTTTTTTTTAAATCAAAGTACTGAACGAATTTTGATGAAATTTCTATAGGACCAATCGGAAAGTACCAAAATAATTTCATAAATAGATATTTTTGTAAATCGTTTCATAAATGACTGAGGTATAAGGTAACAATCAAAATATGTATTTAAAAAAATACCGAATTAAGAACGTCCTCTTTTTTTTAAGTCGGTAAAACATACTTACCGATGACACACACCTTCAAATGGTTTTTTAGTTTTTTGTTTAATATTCTTTTCGCATTCTTTAGAATTTTTTCTTCGTTTGAATGTTTTTGATGTAAATTACATCACTAGACCGTCGTATCCTCGGAAGTTAAATCAAAAGTCACGAACCACCTTACTTGTTTTATTATAGGTACTCCTAGAGGTTTGTTTACACCCTCATGGGAACTCAATACGTACTTTATAATCTACTAGTAATTAAAGGGATGTTTTCGATTGATAATTCCTTTATATATTCTGGAGAAAAATAATTTAACTTCAAAAAGATATTACATATAAATATTATGCATATAAATATTGATCGACAATGCACACAACACCATCTAACCCCAAACTAAGCATAGTATGTATTTTGTTACCCGATGATTAATAAAATACTTATATATTTGTAAATACATACATATGATACTTTATAACATCAAGACACAGAACAAACACCTTGTTCATCACACAAATGTTTATCCTGGGTGGGAGGGAATCCCTACAGCGCAGAAGGCAGAGCTACTACCAGTGAGCTGACAGGCCAGTCAGCTCAGTTAGATTCTTTATCTATTTATAACTCGAAACAGTGTCGGTTCTATCGACAAAATAATATGAAAGTAAACTAAATAGACTTAGACAGTCTATACAATTAACTTAATTATGGCATAGATCTGGTCCTAACTAAGTGATATGTCAAATACCAACTTGGACTAGTTGATATTTGTCTGAGATGACATGCCAGTCATACAAACATTGGCCCCGCGGTGGGAATCGCGACCTTCTACGTCTCAGCCGGGCTTTGACCCACTGCGCCTCACTGGTCGTCGAAGAATTTACAATAGTCGTGTATCATACGATTTTGCGTAGTAAAAGTTGGGAATTTTGTGAAGAAGCCATAAAAATTAATACCTTTGCAAAGACTTCCCTCTAAACTTATCAAAGTTATTTGACTCTTAAATAATCATAAGAAAGCACCGTTGCATAAAATTACTTTAGTTATGAAAACGAGATGCGACTTCGGCTCCGTGAAATTACCCCCAATCACCCCCGACCGCCGCGACCCCTTTCAACCCCCAATCTGAACAATTAGCGATTAATGTAGTGGAAACACTCTCGACCCGCCAATCGTCGTCTGCGACCACACACTTTTTTTTGGAGGGCGCGTTTTCATCGATTAGGCCGTCACGAGATTATCGTTTATAGTGAAACCAGTGACGTGTATCAAAATGTATTGGCTCAGAGAGCATTTATTAGCATTAAAAGCGACTGTGTGCTAGGTATATAGCTATCTAATATAATGTAGCAAAAATCACCAATTACCAGCATAATAAGTTAACGTACGCAAGTGGGATGATCGCCTGCGTGTAGAGTCGAAGGGTTTACCGATGACGAGACTAGGTAGTCTGGCAGACATCTCTTGCTAAGGTTACGTTTTCGTGTGTCAAAATGTTCTGAATTTTAACAAACGAAGGCATCAGTTCACGTAGTTTTAACTCTGAATGTTAGCCTTAGATTTTTGGTTTGTCATTCGTTTCATAAGCATATAAGTAATTTCTGTCTATTTATGCATAATATGCTAAGATTACCTTTTCGTGTGTCAAAATGCTCTGAAATTTGACAAACGAAGGCGTCAGTTCACTCACTTTACTTCTGAATGCCTTATATTTTTTGTTCGTCAGTCGTTTCATAAGTACATAAGTAATTTCTACTTTTTCATGAATTCTATTAGATTCTGATACCCAAAGACGTTGAGCAGACATACTGATATACTGAGGTATAACCAAATAAAAAATCACTAAGACGTGTCCTGAAACAATGGAAACAGTGACCCATCAAACAATCTTTCATTCGAGTGCAGCCGAGTGGTTAATGGCGCCTCCGCTAAGTGCCGTCTCCATCTGTCGCCTGTCTATTGTCTACTTCTAAGCTCTACAGCAACCCAACTAACGAATTCTAAGCAGTGGCTTGTGATGGTTTCTGACTGGCCTGTCAGCTTAGTTGGTAGTAGCTCTGCCTTCTGCACTGTAGGTTGAGGGTTCGATTACCTCCCAGGATAAACATTTGTGTGAAGAACATAGGTGTTTGTTCCGTGTCTGGGTGTTATAAAGTATCATAAGTATGTATTTAAAAATATATAAGTATTATATCAGTCATCTAGTCACTATAATACAAGCTATACTTAGTGTGGGACTAGGTGGTGTTGTGTGCATTGTCCAACAATATTTATTTATTTACTAGCTGACCCGGCAAACTTCGTACCGCCTCAATAAATCAATAATTAAAAATAATCATATTTACTCAGCTTTTAAACCTTCCCTGGACTACGACAAACATATCAACACCAAAATCAGCTAAATCAGTCCAGCCGTTCTTGAGTTTAAGCTAGACTAACGAACAGCAATTGATTTTTATTAAATAGATTATTTATTTATGGTGAAGTTTGCTTCACAGAGGCACTTTTACCTATCATCAGATATTCATCTTCTACTTCTTCTTCGCTAATGACATGTGTCATGACTCATAATGTTGACAATTTCGCCAATATCTTGACACACAATCACGTGTGATTGTTTGATTTTAACGTCACCGCGGAATGGCCGTCTAAAACTTTCTAGGGCTTCCTCATCGTTCAAATCACATTGCAGCATAATACACTTATAATAAATTCAATTGTACATACGTGAGCTATGAAGTCACAATTTATTGATGAAAATTCCGCTAAGATTACTGAATAAAATATGCGATAGCACGAGCAAAATAATTAATTTAGAAGTGCTATGGTACTTTATAAAATGACAATCGAAGAATCTCCAGATATATTCTATTCTTCTTATATTATGGCGTCTGCGACTTTATTTGGCTCAATTCTGCAGTATCTGTCACAAATAATGTATGTATTTACAAAAAAAAAGTATATAAGTAGTATATCAGTCATGTGGTACCCATAACACAAGCTCTGCTTACTTTGGGGCCAGATGATGCTGTGTGAAATGTCCGGCATTAAATTATATAATATATAATCAATTAATGTTCAAGTAAGAAGGACCGGGGATTTCAAGAGGAAGAAGATAGAGAACGTCTCAATCTTGGGCAGTCGAAGAATATGTGATTCACGTTTTCTTCATTTAAACCACATTAACATCGAAAATTATGACACAAACATCTTCTTTTTCGTTAAATGGCAGCGGCACAATAATATAAATTCTGCCAGTGTCAAGTATTTATATTGTTTGTCAGTATGCCACAAAGTCGTATCTTTTCTATCGTCATTTGTTATTTTTTATAAAATGGTGCCTTTCATATAAAATTACTACGGATTAATTTTGCTCGAATCATAAAGAAACACAAAGCTTTTATTCCAATTATTCACACCCAAGTCAATGGCTTCAATTCTGTTGGCACCAACCTAACTAATTTTAGCTAAAATTAGGTTTAGAACTGTCAAATGAAACTTTGGTATTCTGCTGCTACCGACTTATCCTAATTTAGTTAGATGATACCAACCGAATAGGTTTTACAAATGCTATGACAAACTAAATATATTTTAGACAATTCCTAATTTTAGAAATGAACCAACCGTATTGCCACCAATAACTCGAGTTCTATTTAAATAAAAACACCAAAATGACTAATAAAACCGGAAATAACTCGAGATAAATAAATAACATAAGATCGCAATGTTTGCTTCGCAACACGACGAAACATAATTCCGAATCAAACTTCAAACGGTTGTCAACGGTTATATTTAGGAACTACAGAATCACCATTAGAACCTAGGTAGATATCTACTTACTACTTAAATATTGCAGCTTTTAAAAACGATTGAATACTTTAATCACATAGCACCTTTAATGGAGGCTGGCGTTGATACTGCTACATAGTTTAAGTACTTCTGCAGACTCATCGTTCTTTTGTTTTAATGTAACTAATTATCTTCTGAATAAAAATCTAAGAAAATTTATGAAAACCTTTAGTCATGTGGTGTTTTAGTACATTCTGTACTTATCATTCTTATGTCAATGAATAGAGATAGCAACAAATTTAAACAACAGTATGGCTAAATATTATAAGCTAGACCTAGCTATCGTCAAGTCACGGAAGTCTGCTCTCAGAGTATTGAATAGGTAGACGAAAATTTAGTATTACCCCGCCAATATATTCTAATGAGTTAGTATTACCCCGCCAATATATTCTAATGATTAGAATAGAATAGAATAGAATAAATATTTATTTGGTACATATACACACACGGAAATTGAAAATACAATAGAAACAGGCAGTTAGGAAAGTATCTATGAACAATGAGGTAAGAAGGTAACTAAAAAAAAACAAAACAAAAAAAAAAACAGAAAATAAAAGGAAATACAGAGTACAAAAATTCAATAAAAAATAAGGTACAATTGTACCTACACCAATAGTAGGTACCTATACTAACTGTGGTTCGAAAACATTAAGTACTTTCCCTGTGTGTGGTATGTCCAAACAGGTCCAGTCTCAGCGTTGATGCTACTCTCCTAAAAAAGTAGCGCTGGTTTTCAGACTAGACCTTAACCGGCGCCGTGACTTCACGGGCGCGAAACATAACGTTAATAATTAATATAGGTACATATAACATTTATGATTAATGAGTTAGTATTATCCTGCCAATCTATTCACAAAATCAAATCAGTAATAAATAAACCAAATAGAAATTCGACAACCATTTTGCCTCACGAGGCATCTTCAGGAACAATTGATTCGCTCCGCACAAGAACGTAGGAACACCAACACAGCAGAAGAGCTTGTCCTCAGACTTGTTGCTTCGCCGAGCGCTGGAATGAATATCATTGACATTTATTCCAGTGGTTCCGATCCAGTACAGCGCGAGGAAATTGTTCCTGAGGATGTTTCGTGGAGAGAGATTTTAGGTCTTACTTATTGGAATAGATTGGCGGGATATTACTAGGTAAATATTTTCCTAGTGATTAAATAGTTTGTAATGATTTCCTCAAAGTCACAGTCATCTGAAACAATTATCTATGTGTCATCAGCTCTTCAGTAGCTTTTATTACATTTTAAAGGTTTTCTAAACATATTTTATTTTGACGACCTCTGGCGCAATGGACGAAGGCCCGCTAGAGACGCAGCCTTCTGCGTCTCTTCGATTCCCGACGCAAGACAAATATTTGTATGATCTCTAAATATTGGTCTTGGGTCTGGGTGTTTTGTATATATAATATGTAAGTATTTACAAAAAAAGTAGTAGGTATATCAGTCATGTGGTATCTATAACACTAGCTCTGCCTATTTTGGGGCTATTATTATTATTATAAAATGGTAGAGTCGTGGGGTGACTTTTATGTTAATGACATACGAAACGACATGCAATAATTCACTTGGTTATGTACAGACACTTATACAGACTTACCTATTTACAAATAAACCGTACATTTCCGCGAGCTAATAAATTCAGACCCTCGCTCCTAAAGTTGCACAGGCAAGAGCCACGTGTGCTCACGGAAAATTGTGGTGCTATCCTATCCTCGAGTGGATTATGAGTTTGAATTCCTCGGAACATCTGGTAACACGGGTTCACCTATAAATCTAAACTCCTTCCCCTAAGAACATAAAGATGTCTTGCAAACAAAGACAATAGGTAGATAAGGCTACGTGTGGTTTGGGAATGACGCAATACTTTCCACTGTTCTATGGGATTACCTAGTTAGACATGTCGTACTTAAAGAGTTCGAAGACATGTACCAAGTGCACCTTTCACCACACTAGTTCGTATTAACTAGTGACACGCTAAGAAGAGTTTAGTAAATAATTTGACTAGGATTGTGATAAAATAATGACACAACTAAATATATCTCTCTAAGTATTTGTGGTTTAATTTTTAAAGAAGTAGTTACTACATTCAATATATAATTGGGTATTATTTTTTATTAATTTCTGTTTAAAATGTGTTTTTATATAATTAATTAGCTAAAAAAAGCGTAAATCATTCCGTAAGTGTCTCTGAATCTTTGGTACCCGTGTCTCGGTAGAATTTGAAATAAGTCCTTAACAGGTATTTCTTTATTTTTGAATACATATGTAATTAAATTTATACAATACTAGCTGACCCGGCCACGCGTTGCTGTAGCTCAGTAGTTCTAATACGTTGAACTAATATACGCTAACCTCTAAAATTATCAGTGTTTCTCTACTATACTATGCATGTATTATACATATAAACCTTCCTCTTGAATCACTCTATCTATTAAAAAAACCGCATCAAAATCCGTTGCGTTGTTTTGAAGATCTAAGCATACATAGGGACAGACAGACAGCGGGAAGCGACTTTGTTTTATACTATGTACTAGCGACCCGCCCTGCTTCGCACGGGTGCAATGCTGATACTAATTATACTACAGAATGGTTATCCCTAAGAGACAGACATATACCATCGCGGACTTTTTTGTAAACCTTTTTAAGGTGTACAATACTGTAGTACAATATTTTGATCTATCTCGTAGGGTTCAGCCTGCGTTTGCAATGTAAGCGCAAAAAAATAGTTTAATTACGACACCACATTAGAAACCACTAAAATTATCAGTGTTTCTCTACTATATTATGCATGTATTGTACATATAAACCTTCCTTTGAATTACTCTATCTATTAAAAACCGCATCAAAGTCCGTTGCGTAGTTTTAAAGATCTAAGCATACATAGGGACAGACAGACAACGGGAAGCGACTTTGTTTTATACTTTGTAATTATAAATTAGTAGGTGTAGGTATTAAATGTTTTGGATCGAAATATATAAATAATGCCGGACATTTTACACAGCATCATCTGGCCCAAAAGAAGGCAGAGCTTGTGTTTTGGGTACCACACGACTGATATAGGTACTATTGATACTATTGATATATGTGTTTTTAATAAATACATATTATACCTAGAAACACCCAGATCCGAGTTAATATTTCCATATTATACAAATATTTGTCTCGCGGCGGGAATCTAACTCGCAACCTTCTGCGTCTCAGCCGGAACTTGGCCCACTGCGCCTCAGAGAGGAGATATTGTGGTATAGGTATTCCGATTTCTGACTGAACTAAACTGAAATAATTTTTATTTAACTTTTTTTTTTAGTTCTTCTTAAAATCTAACATTTTTCCAACTTCTCTAATAAACACTTTCAAACACACCTGCTGCCGCACATAAATACAATCTTTCCGAAACTTTCTCCTAAGACAAATTGTGTAACTTCTAGCGCCATCTATACAACATTTGTGATTTATCTTCGCGAGTAATGAGTGCGCGTCGCGGACAGATGGCGCGACTGAGTTGTTTATTGGACTTCGAAGATTTATTGCAAGGGGTGCTGATTTTAGGGGTTGTTTTATGGTTTTGCGCAAGTGAAAATGTGTGTTGAAGCGTTGGATTTATGTAATTAATATCGGATAACATAGTAGTAACGTGTGAAAATAAAATTTCTTGGGTACTTATCCTCTCTTGAAAGAAACTATTAAATCAATGACATTCGTCAGAGTAATCGTTTTCTCCTATGATTTGTGGTAGCTACCTACAAAATGAACTATATCTAGGAAAATAAGTAAGTACCCATCTGAGTACCTACACATTTTATATAAAGCATTTTATTTATTATTTTATTTTATTTATTAAACAAAATCCACAGCTCCTAATAAAACAATATAACTTAATCTAACGCATTTATCCTAAAGCCAATAACGGATTTACATTTTGTGTATATCACCTATAATTAGAAGACAGTCACTAACCAAACATGTTATTAATTAATAAAAACATTATTTTTATATATAAGTGAAATTGTTTTATAAGGCTGTTTACGATTTAATGCTGAAGCTAAAAATACTGACCAACAAAGTCTATAAAGGAATACACAAATAAGGTTGTTAAACCTTAAAAGTTAAAAACATCTTACAAACTCTGGCCCCATTGAATAACTACTTAATAAAAATGAACAGGTTACGCCCTCTACCGTGTTTTTAATTCACGTATGAAGTAGTCTCAAAAGTCACAGATAGATGGCGTACCTCAATATACCAAATGTCATCAAGTTCAAAAGTCTACTGCTAGATGTCACAGCACAATCTGTAAGGCAAAATGGTTCATGACTTTCTGACTAGGTGTCGCTAGGTAAATCGTCAGTTCACAGTAGTAAAATCACTACATTCCAACAAAACTAGATGTCGCTACGCATCACGTATAGAAATAAAAGAAAGTTTTGTGAGCTTTTATGATCACATTATTATTTTACACTCGTTATAAAAACCTTTGCACGGAGGTGTAAAAATGGTTTTTGGTATTGTTTGGGCGTGGGAACACTGTGCTTGGGCCGGGGTGGTGATATTATTGCTAGGAATAGTTAGGTAGCATAGCTACCTACCTATAGATTTTTTTTCCTGTAGCTGAGACGAACCTCCAAGTAGAAATATATCACTGGCTTTCAGAGACAATAATGTAATAAATAAATATAGTAGGTAGGTAACTGAACCATCTAATTTCCTAACGGAAAATGCCGACAACAAATTGAGTTTTAAAAAATATATAGGTAGGTACTTAAATACTACTTAATACTTCATTCTTTAGATCTTTTCTTAGAACCCTTTGAAACTTTTCTCTCCCAAAAACTAAATTTATTGACAAGCTTAATGTTGTTCTTACAAAACAATAAATACCTATATTATTATGTTAACCACGGCGTCTACTCTGCGAATCGATTTCGATATATCGAAACGATAAAATCGTCAAATTGACAGTTGTTTCGTTGTCAAAATCAAATTATCGTATTATCTGTTAAGGATTCCGACATTGACTGTCAAAAGTAATGTCATTCGTTTTATCGCTCAAAACGAGTGAAACGATGTAGGTAAGAGTAGGGTTTTGCACGATAATTGACCCGATATATCGATTGTCGATTTCAAGAATAGAGGCCCAGATGACTGATAGAATAATAATATATTTTTACTTCTTCACACGCATAGTACATACATAAAAAGTAGCCTATGTCCGTTCCTAAGATAAAATCTGTACCTATCCATACCAAACTTAGTTGAAGCAAAAAAAAAGTTCTGTTGATCCGATCGCTACCAAATTTCACAGGACCACCCGTTACGCCAATCTGAAGATTTCCTAAAAATTTCATTGAAATCGGTCCAGCCGCTTCGGAGTCTATAGGGAACATACATACATCGCCATTTATATATATACTAGTTGTCGCCCACTGGTCGAAATTCGACCATAAATAATTTTTAATTAATGCATTTTTTATGCTTATTTAAAAAAAATATTGTCATTCTGCACTCCTTCTCTATATATAAACTATAAGTGTGCGAAATTTCATACTCCGCGCAAATTTCGTAAAAAGGGGTACAAAGTTTTTGCTTCACGTATTAATATAATAATAGATAGAAGATAAGAACACTGGTTGTGTAGTGGTAGTAGCCCCGTCCGTTTTTAAGGTCGTGGGCTTGAATCCGCTCGTGCACCAGTGGTTTTTGTTGTCAGAATAATGTATATGCGTTAAGAATAATTGAACAGTAACGTAAAATCGTAAAGGAACCGGCAAGTCATAGGCCCTGAAAATTTCGAAGATATGTGCTAAGTGCACGAATGGAGCTTCTGAGACGCACTTTAATCCTTTCACCACACTAGTTCCAAATATCTAGTGACACGATAAGATTCAGAATTTCATCATCTCGTTTCTTTATATGGACTAGATGGTATTGTGTGAAATGTCCATCAATATATATTATAAGAACAGAAATGTACTGAATAATATACAATAATATAAAATAAACGTAAAACAGTTGAGGTATCTAAGGACCGTTTAAAACGATCTATAAATAGCTCAACTGATCCAGATCACTGCCAGAGGGCAGCGTTCCCAAGATGTAATATCCCAAGATATTTATAAGTTTTTAAGAAACTATAAGAAGCGTTGTTTGTTATAGGTAATTATTCAAGTAAACAGATTCATTCATCCACAAGCCAATTCATCCGTTTTTCAGTGCCCATTGTATCGATTCTTTGTTTACTGAGCGGACAAATGGACAAGTTATTTATATGTATAGAGTTGTAAAGGAATTTTACGACTTCTCGGATGTTTGGACGTCTCCGTGAGAAGCTCGGGGACCTGCTCGATTGATGTTTTTATCAATGAACCTGCGTTTGACCATTTTTACAATCAAGATGGTGACTATACCGGAAGGTCTAAAGCAGATAAATAAATTAATATTGGTAGACAATGCACCACAACATCATCTAGCCCCAAACTAAGCTTAGCTTGTATTATGGTGACCAGATAATACTTATGATAATACTAATGCTTAACTAATACTTATGATACCGACGGTAAAAAAGATGTTATAGTAAATTTATTGGGAACTAACTTCTTTAATATTTTTTTTTCTTTTAATCTAAATTCTGAATTATAATAGTCGTCTACTTTCACTGTTTTTAATTAATCTTTACGTTAATTTATATGTGGAAAACGTGTAATTGGCCATCAACTATATATGTACTTCCTGTAAGTATGTATAATTATATTATGTCTTTTTATGTACTAGCTGTAAGTTTTCTTATAAGTTATAAAAAATAATGGTAAATGCACGTTCAGGAGAAGTATTTAACTAGTAATCTGAACGTAACCTTATCAATAAAACGTTTGTTTTATAGATATTGGTGTACAATGCATACAACACCATCTAGCCCCAAACTAAGCACAGCTTGTATTATGATGACCAGATGACTGATATATTATTTAAATATTTGTAAATACATAGTTATGTTACTTTATATACCCAGACACATAACAAACACCTGTGTTCATCACACAAATGTTTATCCTGGGAATCGAACCCTCAACCTACAACGCATTAGGCAGAGCTACTACCAACTGAGCTGGCAGGCCAGTCAAAATCGGTCAAATGCGAAAATCCCTACCTAATTCTATAGTTACGTACTATTTTCAGTATCATGGTTATTTTACCATCTGCTACTATTACCAGTCCAATTATAATTGTTATAAACTATGAAAGCATTGATAGTTTGTAAAATTTATTATGGTTTTTTTTTTATATTTTCAATGTTAGACTTATTTTGCAAGTGATACATTTTACTGAAACTTTTTACACGATGCACGTCATCGAGCTACGTATGTTCCGACATTCAGTCCCTGACCATAGAAGCATGAATGGAAGCTTCTGCTCGCTTTATGACTGCTAAATATAGCACGTTCATTCATGTACATCCATTGTTTTGTTTTTTTGACAGCAGTCATTGTTAGGACAATGTTGGTCAACGGGAATGTGGCCAAATACTTGTCTTGTCTTGTTCATTATCCTAAATTCAATACAATTCAATTCTTTATATCTAGGACGGATACTTCTTCTTATAGTGTTACTAGTTATTTCGTACCAGTGTGGTGAAAGGATTAAAGTGCATTTCAGAGGCTCCTTTCGTGCACTTCGCACATGACATTGAACTTTTTAGATTTTACGACTTACGACGTTTTTATGCACCGATTAAAAGTACTCGTATAGCGCAGCGCATATACATCTTTCGAACAGAAAAAAATATTGGTGCACAGATTCGAACCCACGACCTTTGGATCGGAAAGCTACTACCACTGATCAATGCTCAACGAACGGGTACTCAATATAACAGTAGGTACCCAGGTGACCATGATGAGGTATAAAACACGGATAAAACGACGTTTTATAAAAATGAAACCACCTAGTCGATTTATCGCCCCAGAATACTGCATACAAAATTACATGAAAAATTTAGGAACCGTTTCCGAGATTCAGATTATATATACATATATATTGGTTCAAGGTACAAGGTTTGCTGGAAGAGAACTCTTTTTAGGGTTAAGCTCGCCTGTGTACATGCCATTATTGATTAAGTTTAGATTATGTTTTTTGTGTACAATAAAGAATAAAGAATATATTGACGGCCTCTGTTGCGCAGTGTGCTAAGGTCTGGCTGAGACATAGAAGGTTGCGGGTTCGATTCCCGCCACGGGACAAATGTTTGTATGATCTGCAAGTATTTGTCTCGGGTCTGGGTGTTTCTATGTATAATATGAATGTATTTACAAAAAAAAATTAAGTAGTATGTTGGTGTCATGTGGTACCCATAACACAAGCTCTGCTTACTTTGGGGCCAGATGATGCTGTGTGAATAATGTCTGGCATTATTATTATCATTATTATTATATATACAAGAATTGCTCGTTTAAAGGTATTAGATATACATTAATATATATAGATAGATATATATTAATTAAAACAACATTATTTTTTGTTTAAAAATGTAATTGTGACAAAGTAAAATTTCTGAATCAGAAAACATGTTTACGAATTGTGGTTTATTATTTTTTAATGCATTACCCGAATAAATGCTCATTGTTTTAGTAATAAACTTGACCTCACTTCTCCTTCTGTTCTTCCTATAATGGCATCTCTCTGGTTGACAATTTGTCAGTGTCAAATGTTTGTGTGGTTATAAAGTCTTAGTCGATCGTTATTTCTTTATTCTAAAATGTCATCGCGGAATGACCGTCTAGAACTCTCTCGAGATTCCTGGTCGTTCAAATCACATAGCAACATAATACAATTTTAATTCAATTGTCCATACTTGTACTATGTAAGTACTATGTACAAATGCTGTATTGAAAATAATAGGTCATTACCAGAATCTGTTCTAAACAGTATTCACCCTAAGGCTTTGTACATACCTATTTACTGAAATTACACTTACATTTTCATAAGTTAACGCAATTTCCATAAATAAAAATTTAAATGCGTTATGATAAATAATAGTTTAAAAAAACTAAAAAACACGCTTTATATAGAAAACCAAACTAAAAAATAGAAAATAAATTTTAATAAATTGAATTAAGAAAAAAATGTTTTAATTAAAAAAAAAAGCGTGGGGTGCATGGTGTCAATAGTTTTAAATATTTATATAAAGCGTGTTTTTTAGTTTTTTTTAACTATTATTTATTTTCTACTTTTTAGTTGTAGGATAATAAATTTTTTTTTATTTTATTTTCTCTTCGAATTATTGCATTGTCATCGGTTTTTAACAGGTGTGCAAAATTTGAATGAAATCTGGCCGTTTAAAGTGGGTCAAAATCGCGTCCTAAGGCGTCGGTTACAAACATACAAACATACATACAAGTGAAGCTAATATAAAGCGTATAAAAAGTAGCTTGGGCTTTTATAATAATAAAAAACAATGACTCTAAAATGTACTCAAAAGCCCTCAAAAAAGGGAGCTCGTGTCCTCAGTTGCTCAAAAAACTCTTATTCAAATTGTGAGGGAAACTTTTTGCCCTCTGATTGCACCTGCCCAGCGAACGAACTGACAGAACAAACGTTTTTATCAATATAGTTTTTAGAAAATAATATAACTTTTTTTTGTACCGCGCATTCCGCGTGACGTCTAGAATTGACAATTGACCATCGGCTAAGACTCTTATAACAAACGAACTGACTATAAACACTTGACACTGGCAAAATTGACATTAGTATGTCACATGCCATTAACAAAGAAGAAGAAGAAGAAGTAACTATATATAAAAAAGCACTAGGACCGAGACGAGTTTCTTGCCAATTCTTCTCGGGCTTGGGTTAGATGAATTGGCACCTAAATTCACCTAGTAGGTATGTAAGACGTTTCAAAGTGATCCTTGTGATTGTATTGATTAAAGTATCTTTTGACTTTGACTTTGACTATCGTGAAAGATTATTTAAATTTGCTTACCTACGGCTTAGTTCTCTTTAGTATTTTTATTCATAAAATACTGAATAATTTATTCACAGAAATAATTACAGAAATGTACAAAATAATATATAATACAATAACATGAATACCATGAGCAATCTAAGGACCGTTTAAAACGATCTATAGATAGCTAAACTAATCCAGATCACTGCGAGAGGGCAAAGTCCAAGACACTGACGGCATTGCCACGTTGAATAGCAATTCTATTACGCTGAGCCAGATAGGAGCCAGCTCTTGGGTCACGCAATGTATCTACCAGACGCCATGAAATAATTTTGAAAGTACGTTGTTCCCCTGCTCCTTTTCCCCACGGGCCCAGGGTCTCGACTCCAAAAAGCAAATATGTAATATAATTCATATATGTAGGCCTTATCAAGACTGGCTTATCACTATCAATAGTCATCATCACTCGCTACATAGTATTAAACATGATATATAAACATAAACAACATAACTACATAGTATTAAACAAAGTCGCCTCCCGCTGTCTGTCTGTCCCGATGTATGCTTAGATCTTTAACACTACGCAACGGATTTTGATGCGATTTTTTAATAGATCATCATCATCATCATCATCATATCAGCCTTTATGAAGTCCACTGCAGGACATAGGCCTCCCCAATAGATTTCCAGGAAGAACGTTTTTGAGTTTTCGATTTAATATATATGAGTGATTAGAGAGGAAGGTTTATATGTATACTAGCTGACCCGGCAAACGTTCTTTTGCCTTATAAATATCTTTCGTAAAAAAAATGTTTTTTATTAAAAAAAATTTTTTTTTTTCAAAAAAAGCATCTTATGTTACTTCTAATACCTCCAAGAATATGTGTACAAAGTTTCATGATGATCGGTTCAATAGTTTTCGCGTGAAAGCGTCATAAACAAACATACATTCACATATATAATATTATATTATATATTAGGATTACAAGTATATAAAATATAAGTAATTTCGTCCATTTGAACAATGTTAAGCTCTGCTCTACATACTCTAATCACTAATGGTTTTACGCGAGGCCCTAATTTAGGTCGTCGGCGTCGGCCTGCCTTTGAAAGGCTTTTTTATAAAACCAACCGAGCTACTTAGATTACCTACTTCTTTTAGCAGATTTTGTTAGTCTTTTTATGTGCAAGTTTTTTTAAATGAATATCAAAAATGTATCAAAGAAGCGTGTAGAGGGTTGCTCGAGTAAAATGTATCAAAGAAGCGTGTAGAGGGTTGCTCGAGTTTATAAATACTTTTATAATTGTATATTTAAACAACTTATATTGCAAATAAGCTATATATCAATTTAACTTGTAAATTTTCATACCAACACCTTTTGTATCTCTGTCAAAAAAGCTATAAAATAAGCTATATATTAATTGAACTTGTAAATTTTCATACCAACACCTTTTGTATCTCTGTCAAAAAAGCTATAAAATAAGCTATATATCAATTTAACTTGTAAATTTTCATACCAACACATTTTGTATCTCTGTCAAAAAAGCCGCTCTAGCGTAATTCTAATTATGGGTTATCATATAAATTATTAAATCTTATTGCATTATATTATACTAACATTATGCCAAGCGTGGGTATATTCCAAATCCTTACTAATATTATAAATGCGAAAGTAACTCTGTCTGTCTGTCTGTTAAGTTTTCAGGTCAAAACCGCTGAACCAATTTTGATGAATTTTGCTATAGAGATAGGTGGGACCTTGGAAAAGGACATAGGCTACTTTTTTGTAGGTATTACGCGTGCGAAGTCGCAGGCAGCAGCTAGTATAATATAATGTTAATATATACATTTTTTGTCATGCCCCCTGACTACCTCCTTGAGACATCCTTATACGTAACTAAACAAAAATCTGAGGAGATATCTACCAATGTCATGTCTTCAGGTCACTCGTGATCAGTCGTGAGCATCAGTTTTTTTTAGCGAAATAATCAGCGCGTTTTAAATTGCGCTAATCTGAACATTCAACTGAGTAATTTCCACTAGTGATGATCTGATGATGTCTGAGTCGGATGCCATATGACAATTAAGTTGGGCACAACAGCGAGAAAAAATCTCCGCGGAATAATGAGCATAATTCCTAGATACAATCCTAGATACACATAAAGGTACAAGTAAGTAAAATACACACTGCTCGAATGACCCGTAGAATGTGAGGACGGAAATTTGTAAATTAATTTCTGCATGGTAATACCAATATAATAAAATAAAAATTTATTGCTCAAATCTGAGTCAAATGACGAATAAAATTAATAACGACAGATGCTGTGCGCCTACTTCTCAGGGCTGTCCGTATTTTTTATAACAATGATTATAGTGCAATGTTTTGTTTATTAATAAATAAACAAATTTAAAATACGCTTACGAAAATATTTATATAAAAAGCGACTCTTGCATTGAGTAAATAAATACTATTCTACAATTCAGACAAAATCATCTAGTCCCAAACTATGCATTTCTTGTATTATGGCGACCAGATGATTGGTAGAATACTTATATATTTTTTTAAATACATAAATATGATACTTTATAACACACAGACACAGAAGAAACACCTATTTTCATAACACAAAGGTTTGTTCTGGGAGGGAATCGAACCTTCAACCTATAGCGCAGAAGGCAGAGCCACTACCAACTGAGTTGACAGGCCAGTAAAATACCTACATAGTGCTCTGTCTCTTTCTATCGCGTTATTCTATCTCGTCTGTCGCAGCACATTTTTACGAATTTACCCAACCAGGTGGGCCCGCGGATGTAGGTACTTTACCTGCCTCAAGTACAAAAGTAAAATGTACCAAGTATAAAAGTCAAAAATGACAATGACAAATACAAATCAAATTTTGACTTTACTTACCGAGTGGTAAGTAATGTCAACATTCATTACATTCTACATTCTACATGTCGTAGAACTTAAAAGTTGGAAGACATGTCAAGTGCACGTAAGGAGCCTCTGAGGCGTACTTTAATCCTTTCACCACAATGGTTCGAAATAACTAGTGTCATAATAAGAAAATGATGTTAGTGTTTTTCATATAAAATTTTTGATGTAAGAAATTTTTTTGCCATTTCATCATTTGGTAGCCCTAGCTCGAGCGCCTCTATTTAACCTCAAAATGCCGCAGCAATGTTTTTAAAGTAGTTTTTATTTATACTCTGTCGTCTACTAATATTATGCTTATGTTACAATTTTTTCTTAATACGGACCTCCCTTAGGGTGTTTGATGAGTAAAAAAACCTTTTTTTCTATCTTAGCATATGGCGCGGCTCGTGCGGCGCACATTGCGTTATTTTTTTTGCATCCGATTGAAATTCAAACATGGCGCATGTGCGCGGGCGCAGATATTGTAGTTTTTGTTTATTTTTTTATTTTATTTCGGTCGATAAAAGCCAGTCTGCTGCCCTAAATGAAAAGGTAATAATCAAATAAAACTATTTTTTGTTTGATTTTGTTGGCGGAAGGAAAAGATGCCGCCTGTATGTGAGGTTGCGGGTTCGATACTTGTGGTACGAGTGTAAGCACTCAGTTTGTGCATTTTATTTGATATAATGAGGGCATGTCCGGTGATCTGTAAGTCATTGATAATAAGGTACATAATGCAATGATTCAGCTTCTTTATAAAATTAAATGGATATGATTCTCGGACTTGGCTTATGATGAATCTGCTTACTTACGATACTTCAAACCCCCAGATACAGAACAAACACCTATGTTTATCACACAAATTATCCTGGAACGGAATTGAACCCCCAACCTACAGCGCAGAAGGCAAAGCTACTACGAACTGAGCTGATAGGCTTTACTCTGATAGTATTTACTTTGATTTTTAACCGACTTAAAAAAAGGAGGAGGTTCTCAATTCGGTTGTATTTTTTTTAATTGTTGAACCTCATAACAGCTTGCTTATAATTTTCAAAATTTCAATTTTAGATCAATTACAGAATAATATAAAATACATATGAAACAGTTGAGCTATCTAAGAACGATTTAAAACGATCTATAGACAGTTCAACTGATCCAGATCACTAAGGGCAGCGTCCCCATAATAGCGTAAAAAAGTATTTTTTACAGACTGTAGAGAAACTATCCACTCCACAGTTGCAAGCACATTTTTTAACTCCTCATTTTTTGTCGCATCTTTTTGTCGTTTTCCGTCTGCTACGTAACTTTTGTCTATGACGGGTGTTGAGATACTTCATGTTTTTTATTAAATATTGGTTACCAAATAGGTGATTATATTAACCGCGTTCTTAAGGAGGTTTTAATTAATATCTTTGCGGGATTAACACTTTCTAATTTGTTTTAAGTCGTAATTTATAAGTTACCTGTCGGGGGTGGTTTTTATTATGAGGTAAAGTAAAACCAAAAATAGACAATCGATTATCATTTTATTATTGACTAGCTTCTGCCTGGGGCTTTTCACGCCTTGCCTAGCAACACAGAATACCGTAGGTAATATATTCATTGTGTTCTATGTTCCTGAAGATTAAATATATTTTGACATCTTCTAAACGGGTTATTCCCAAACTACTCCATTCTTTTGTTCTAAAAAGATAAGAATCCCATACATTCATTCTCAAACTACTCCAACATATATTTTTTTATAAAAATTTTGCATTTAAGTTGCATTCTACTCCGGAGGTAGCTGAAATTATTCTCAAAGTACTCCAGTGATTGATCATCATAATTCCCAAACTACTTCCATGAAAAACATCGAAATATTATTATTTTAATATTTTAGTTTCATTCTACTCCATGAAATGTTGAAGAGGTACAGTGAGCCACAATATTTATAATTATAAGCATTGTAAAATAATATTCACTAAAATTTCCTATACACTGTATTAGTCGTTTACGTTTTAGATAAATGGAGTTAAACACATAATTAAAAATAAAAGTTTAAAAGAAACCATGCGCATTGTCGCGCTAAACAGAGACACTAATGAATTTATAACATTAATATGATTAAAGATTAATAATCAATAGAACTTTGACTGATCTGTCAGCTAAGTTGGTAGAATCTTCTGAGCTATAGGTTGAAGGTTCGATCCTGTCCCAGGACAAATATTTGTGTGATGAGCGTATGTGTTTGTTCTGTGTCTGGGTGTTAAACCAAATATTTAAGAATTCTATCAGTCATCTGGTCACAATAATAAAATGCTTAATTTGAGGCTAGATGGTGTTGTGTGCATTAAAATTAAAAATTAAAATTTGTTTATTGACAGCAAAAACTTAACATAAAACAAAGGAAAGTAAAACAGCTTTAAACTATTAAAATTATGACTAAGAACATTCTAAATATGGAATTTAAAAATAAAAGAAAAACTCAATGGGTACTTCTATAATACTATATTATAAATCATCATCATCATTTCAGCTCGATTGCACCCACTGCTGGGTATAGGCCTCCTCTTTATTATGCCACTCTTTCCGGTCCCTAGCAAGTTTCATCCAGTGGTTCCCGACAACGCTGACCATATCGTTACACCATCGGGCATGGTCTGCCTCTTGGCCGTTGAGCATCCCTTGGCCCCCATTGCGTTACCGCCTTCCTCCATCTCCCGTTATCCATTCTTGCCAAGTGTCCCGCCCATTTCTACTTCAACCTGGCGAACTGCATACCTACGTCCACAACTTTCGTCCGACGTCTAATTTGGACATTGGGTATGTGATCCAAAAGTGATATTATATTATAAATAAATAAATAAAATGATATTTGTTAAATGTTCGTTTTGCTGATAAAATGATAGCTACCGATATTTCGTTACACAAATGTTTATCCTGGGAGGGAATCGAACCCCCAACCTACAGGCGCAGAAGGTAGAGAAACCACTGAGCTGATAGGCCAGTCATATATAAAGTAGACCTGCAACATCTATACCATCCTCTAAGTTTTACACTTGTCGAATAAAAAGGTTTCTTTATGATTATTCTTCAACGATTGAGAGCAATGACAAACCCATGGTCTTAGGATACGGCAGGAGTGCTACAACTACGTATCACCAATCATTTAAAATACTTAGGCCTAGCACGCACAAGCGAATTAATCCGTTATGCCGTTTTATTCCGAAGTCTATTCTGAAGTATCAAATTTTCAATGCCATTTTTTGACGTGATAACGTCTTATAAATCGTTGAACGCTGGCTGCATTCACGAAAAAGCATGACTCTACGTCACGTTCCGTCTGAACCGAGCGTGCAAGCGCGAGCGCGGAACAAGCGATAGAGAGGCACGATCGGTTCATCAATGTTTTCTTATGACGTTAGCATGTAAAATTATCGTTATCCGTAAACCGACTTTACAGATAACCTTTTTTTTACTACTTCTGATCACGCGTACCACAGAATAGCGCATAAAAATCATCGTTGATTAATCAGCTGTGCGCGTTGGCCTAATATCTTACACTAACGACCCGCCCCGGCTTCGCACGGGTGCAATGCTGATACTAATTATATACAGAATGTAATGATATCATATCTAGTTATTCGTTATTTTTTTAGTTAAACATACTAAAAAACAATCTACTTAAAATAAATTATCTATTCAAATAAAATTGATACCCTTGTTTTTCATCATATTTGTTTAACAAAAGCCGCTCTACGCTTATCACTTACTAATTCATAATCAATTTAACGATTCCATAATTTTATTTATTTAGCTCTTCACCTGTCGTCTTAACTTCACGCTATTTCGATTGTTTGTTAATAGAAAAAGGTTGATCCTACCTTCTACTAAATGTGTAAAAAAATGTGTGTCGATGTTTTTACGTTTTTTGTTACTCTCACACAAATATCACAAAAATCTGCATCCCTGATCCCTGATCCTCAACCTGGAGGTTGAGGAACGGTCACAAAAGTATCCTGAAAACCATAGCTGATACTGTACATGGAGTGATTCCAAGAGTTTACCCTTCACTATGGTGACCGCACTGGATATAGAGGGTCTATTATTTTGTAATATGTTATTTTTCTTTTATATTTATATAAATTATTTTTTAAGATTTTTATATTGGAGGTGAAAACTTCTTTAGTGTCGTTGTGATTTGAAAGTCGATGAAACGAAAAAGCGACAGTAAAAAGAGACAGACACATTAAATTCATAAGATTTAACGTGGGAGAAAATGAGATAGGAAGCAATATAGGTATACAGTGCCCTCAATTCTGTTGGCACCAACCTAACTAATTTTAGCTAAAATTAGGTTTAGAACTGTCAAATGAAACTTGGTATTCTGCTGTTACTAACATATCCTAATTTTATCTAACTTAATTAAGCGTTCCTAATTTAGTTAGATGGTACCAACCGAATAGGTTTTACAAATGCTATGACTAACTAAAATATATTTTAGATAATTCCTGATTTTCGAAATGAACCAACCGAATTGCCACCAGTGTTTCTTATATTCGTGGTTCTAAAATTTTTGAAGGTTTCACTTCTACCACGTATGAATTGCACACATTTTCATTATTTTGAGTTGTCCGAACAAAAAAAAATATTTAAGTATATAAATATGGCTGAACCTGAATCATTTGATCATTGGTAATTGTACATTCATGTTATTCATTTATCAAAAACATAATAATCAGACCAAAATAATAAAATTATTTGGGTAGGTAAAGTATTGGGTAAGTAATTGGGTGGTGAGTTCTACCCAAAGAAAACCGATGACGTCACTTAGTACTTACCCGGTCTGTACGTACAAAGGTCAATGCACCGAATGAAGATAGAAGCCGGCCCATTGTAGCCCAGTAGGTATGTATTTTGGCAGAGATTCCGCTTGACTACAAAACTCTATTTTTTGGCCCTTGTAAATTATGCTGAATGTCGCCTGCGATGTGATAGTGTTAGGATGTGTCGATGAAAGTCGTTACATTTTATCGATGTATGTATGTATTTCTATAAAAGGTTATTTGGTTGATTCAGAAGTCAGAGGCAATAACAATCTGCGTAGTTAATATTCCTTAAAATTTTATATTTAATTTAGGTAATTCTGCTACTTATTTTGAATTAACATTATCGAGGTAACAAAGTTTATCTCGCTATCTACTTAAATTAAATTAAATGTATTAGGCACTATTTACTAATATTATAAACGCGAAAGTTTGTATATATGTTTGTTACTCTTTCACGCAAAAACTACTGAATGGACTTTTATGAAACTTTACAATAATATAGCTTATACATCAGAATAACACATAAGCTATAATTTATAAAGATATTGAGTGAATTTTCCAAAATATATGGATAAGTGTCAAGTAAGTAGGAAAAAAATCTGCCATCTGCAAGTTATTCTGGCGTGCGCTTTATAACCCGTTAAATTACACGAAGTACTAATTCTGCGCAGACGCAGTGGCGGGCACCAACTAGTAACATATATATATTTGATCTGAGTAACACCTATACTCATGAAAATTTAAAAGTTATAAAAAAAAACAAAACGAGCTCTACGGTAGTCGTATACGATTTGTGACATCTGACATTTCACCATGGTAATAAACAACATTAACATTATATCCTGAATTAGTTTACATAACAGTACACTTTATAAACAACACTGTAGGTTAAGTGCACAGCTGGTGCATTCTCCTTCTCTATTTCCCCTTTCTCAAACACACTCTAGGATCTCGAACCTCTCGGAAAATGGGTTGGTACCTTCTGACGGCCAGCTCTACCGCGCCGCACTCTTTGGTCAAATCAAATAGCGCGCGTTTTTCCGGCTACCTGTTACACAAGAAAACACTCCTATAGGTTGTAGGAAAGCTTGAGCAAATATGTTACACGTCAATAAATAATTCAATCCAATATTCATCTACATTTTTAAACCAGTTGTATATATACTTAGTTATAGTCGCAAAACGATTCAAAGTGGTCCTTGTTTTGTAATTCCCTACCTATAATTAAACAATGTTTATATATTTACATACGTGAAGGTATAAATTTTAACACAATTTATTCTTTTATCGATAACATCCACTCCTTAGTAAACGAAACATATTACACAACCCTTATTGTCGTTGGAATATGCCCAAATACCCAAGGTCAAGAACCGTGCTACGACATGGAGCGACCATAAAGGCATGTATTACAATGGTTCTTTTGATTTCATCGACAGCGTCCCCTCCCTAGCAACTAAACCAGACTGCATTGTAGTTGGAGTAGGCCCAAATGCCCAAGGTCAGGAAACGTGCTACGACATCCATGGCTACCATGGAGTACCCCCATTATTTGCAATGCTTTAAGAAGTTTATGGGACAATCGCATTTGAACACAAACTCAAATATTTTTTATTTAATTAAAAAGGATCACTTTGAAACGTCTTACATACTAAGTGAATGTGCCAATTCCTCTTAACCCAAGCTCGAGAAGAACTGACAAAAAACTCGTCCTGGTCCAAGCGCTTTCTTGTATGATCCATCTTATAACTAGCTTAACTACGAAAAACTAATAAAAGATTACAGTAGCTTATACATTTCAAATCTGTCAGTTAACTGTCGGAGGGCAGAGCTACATGGGGCCATGCATTCGTATTAATAATTCATTAGTAATAAATTAGTCATTTATATTATAACTCGCTTTCTTCAAAAGACTATTGTAAGCTTTAAATTTCTTAATAGGAAGTTAAGTTACATTTTCAGGAAGCTTATTATAGAAGTACACCGTGTGAAGGACTAATTTACATTTTCTAGTCGAAACATAAGGGATCTATAATTTGATTCTGTTCCTAGTATTGATTCTATGGATCTTCATAGAACCAACCATTTTGCTGAAACCCAACTCTATTTTTATGAGGATACATTTTCATATAAATATTGTGAAGCTATTGTGAAAATATTAATAGTTCATAGTTATGGGTACGACATGACTGTAATTTTCACTCAGAACGGGATATTTACCATGATTATGTGACTTTTTCTGCTTCCCGATATTTCGGCACATTGGATGTGCCAAACCCATAATAGTTTTAAAAGTTTTACTACTTATATACTTTTTTTGAAAATACATTCATCTATAACTATAAAAGACTAACTGACTGACTCATCATCGCAGAGCCGAAACCGCTAAAGCTAGAAAGCTGAAATTTAGAAGGTAGCTTCCTTTTAAAGAAAAACCACCCACTAAGGCGGAATTTTTGAAATTCAACCCTTAAGAGGGTAAAAAGAGGTGAAAACGAATGTATGAAACTTTAAAACGAGTGGTGCGATTTGCTTGAAACTTTATATGAATAAATAAAATGCAAAATAAATGGACACGTGTTTCAACAAAGTATTATATTATACATATAAACAAGCTCTGACGACTACTGTGGCGCAGTAGGCTAAGGTCTGGCTGAGACGCAGCAGGTTGCGGGTTCGATCCCCGCCGCAGAACAAATGTTTCTATGATCTGCAAGTATTTGTTTCGGGTCTGAGTATTTCTATGTATAGTATGTATGTATTTAAAAAAAGTATATAAGTAGTTTATCAGTCGTGTGGTACCCATAACACAAGCTCTGCTTACATGGGGCCAGATGATGCTGTGTGAAATGTCCGGCATTATTTATTATTTATTTATTAATTCAACAGTTACACACATATTTTAATTCTGTTATTTAAAACACAGTGCATAAAAACTGCTGAAACAATACGGTAATGAATCTTACCGCCAGTTGTCTAAACTCGGCTTTCCTGTATATTTCGGTGCGCGAGCTTTACGTCTAGACGTCTGTCTCGGTGATGAATGCATCGACACCCGCAATTTATCGCGTTACTTACATACTTAAACACAATTATATGTTTGCTAAAAATGTAACCAAATATATAGTATCATCTCCCTACCCTTGTCCCTTTATGTAGGGTAAATAAACAAATAATAGGGGTTTAAGGCGACACCCTGATTGAATATATCTTATGCCAAAGTAAGAAAAGCTTGTACTACATATAAAAACCAGATAACTTATCGAATACTTACACACATGTATATACACATCGACTGCACCGACACACCGAGTTCACGAAACTCGAGCGGCAACGAGCGGACCGCGGATCAATCTCACCCAAGAAGATTCTCTAGATGAATCGAAACAGTGTCGGTGCCTCCATCGTTAAAATAATACGTGAGTAAAGCCCGTGTTTATCAAATTGTATAGTACAACTCACGAAAGTTTTGAAAGTGAAATACAAACATAGTTTATAACAACCAGTCACAGAACAAACATATAAAAGGAAAAACTATTTGCGTGATGAACACATCACGCAAATATTTTTCCTGGCTGGAGATCGAACCTACAACCTGCAACACAGAAATTAGCTGTGAGGCTAGTCGTGATAAAGAATGAAGAAAAGTACTCCGTCAATCTCTGCTCTGTGTCTGGGTGTTATAAAGTATCATAGGTATGTATTTAAAAATACTAGTGGTCGCCCACTGATCGAAAATCTACCATAATTCATTAATAATTAATATATTTTTTATGCATAATTTAAAAAAAAAATAGCATTCTGCTCTCCTTCTCTATGTAAACTATAAGTGTGCGAAATTTCATACTCCTCCGTCCGTGAAATTTTCGTAAAAAGGGGTACAAAGTTTTTGCTTCACGTATTAATATATAGATATAAGTATTTCATCAGTCATCTAGTAACCATAATATAAGCTATGCTTAGTTTGGGACTAGACGGTGTTATGTGCATTGTCCATCAATATTTATTTATTATTATTAAACTTACTGGCCGGTCAACTCAGTTAATAGTAACTCTAGACTCTGAGCAGAGTTAGTTAAGTTAGTTACACAAGTTATAAACACAGACTAGCTAATGAATTGTTTAAATCTGTTGCCATCTCTATTCTCTGACATAAGTATGATAAGGACAGAGCATACATAAACGCCACACTAGCTTATTATGTTATTACAGGATAGAGGGGAATAATATGTAATCAAATTCAATTCGCTCACGATTAAATTATACTCGTACAAAAATTCATTAAAAACAAATTACACAACAAAAAATGGCAGGGTCCCCCAACATTAACCCTTCAAAATCGCATACTAAATGATTCTAAATGACTTTCTTATTTAACAGCATGCCATTTGGCGCGATTGCATCTCTCTCACGATTAAGGTAAAATTAATTATGTCGCAAACATTTCCACTGCGTTTGATAGACATGTCAGGAAAATGTGTAGTTTCATATCTGTTTTATCAATCTTTAGGAGTTGAAGCTCATTTTAAAATAATTATCTGACACTAAAAGTCAACTTCGCAATCAAATTTTGATTAATAATAAATTTATACAGGGTGGAGCTACAATGACAACATGAAACGAATATCCGTTCGGGTTTCGTGTTTTCAGATTTTAAAAATATTTTTGTTTTCATTTTAAACTGAGGTTTCTTCTTGTATACAATTTGTTTAAATTTGGATAGAACAACATCTGTGGGTACTGTTCTAATTTATAATAAAACTATTGATAAATGCTACTTACGGATGGACATCAGTTCATGCCGGGTTCATTAAAAGTTCCTAAAAATAATGTGCAAACGCTTAATAGGTACTATATTATTATTACTAATTAGAGCGGCATCAGCCGGTCTCTCTCAATTTTTCCAACATTTTTATCCCTGCAACCGTAAGGGGTTGATCAGTCTAAAGAAGATCTGTTCTAGATCAAGAAGCTTCCTCATGAAAACAATAAACGATATATAAGGACAATAATCGTGCAAAACCGTACTCTAAGATACATCGTTTTGATTCGTTTAGAACGATAGATCGACCGACATTACTTTGACAATCGATGCCTTTCTTCTTTCTTTCTTTTCCTCCAATAATGGCACCTGTCTTTTTAACAATTTTGCCAGTGTCAAGCGTTTGGATATAAAGTCTAAGTCGACCGTCATTTGTCTATTCTAAACGTCATCGCGGAAATTCCGCCTAGAACTTTGTCGGGATTCCTCGTTGTTCAAATCACATCACATAATACACTTATAATTCAATTGTCCATACTTGTGCTATGAAGTCGCAATTTATTCATTAAAATTCCGCTAAGATTACTGAATAAAACATGCAATACCACGAGAAAAAATAATTAATTTAGAAGTACTATGTTACTTCATGAAATGACAAACGAAGAAATGACAATCGATGCCTTAACCCCCACAACAGTCGATACAATAATTTGAATTTCACAACGAAACTCTCGATTGGACTGAAATCAACGAAAATTTCAACGAAATATCCGAACGATAAGAATTCGGATATTTCGGTTTGGCGACGCCCAGAGCTATTAGAATTTCGGAAACATTATCTTAGCAATAAAACATAGCTGGTAAATTATTCTGGGTCTTTCCCAAAGAATGTGTCTCGTGAAGAATCCTCTCTATTTCCGTTCGTCTGTGACTATATCGGTAGCGTTTAACTAAACGCCTGTTTTAGCCGCACGCGCAAATAAACCGCGTTTCGGCCCCCAACAGACCAGCGGCGCATAGAGTTACATATTTAACGAAACTGGACTATAATTTATAAATAACTAGCTGACCCGGCAAACTTCGTACCGCCTCAGAATCAATAAAAAAGCAATATTTTTTTCATATTTACTCACCTTTTAAACCTTCCCTGGGCTTCCAAAAATAATTCGAAACCAAAATTAGCCAAATCAGTCCAGCCGTTCTCGAGTTTTAGCGAGACTAACGAACAGCAATTGATTTTTATTATATAGACTAGTCTCAAAGTAAGTAGATCTTGTGTTACAGGAACAAGGTACATGACTGATATATCTTGTATTTTTTTTATATATACATACATAGATATTATACACAGAAACACCCAGACCCGAAACAAATACTTGCAGATCACACAAACATTTGTTCCGCGGCGAGTATCGAACCCGCTCTTCTGCGTCTCAATAATAACGTTTTAACAAATATCTATAATTCCTAAGTATTTATGTATTTATAGAAAATCTACAAATATTTTTTATGGGCTAAAATTATTTTCAAAATTTTATTTTCAAATTGATATGCGACCAAACAGGAAGTATTCTAAACAAAAATGATTTCTTCAAATCAATTTATAAATGACGGAGTTCTGAGGTTACAAAGAAAAAAACAACCGAATTGAGAATTTTTTAGAGTCGGTTAGAAAGGTGCATGATGTTAAAAGTGTATAAGCTAAATCTTTTGTATATCAAAACGAGTAAGCCAAATATGTGTTTAGAAAAATTTAAATAAAAAAAAATTGACTGGAATGTGTAAAGACATTTGCCCAGTAATGGGACATAATAAGCTCTTTAAAGGTATAAGTTGCATGACATACTTCAGTACCTATTCGACGACCTCTGTGGCGCAGTGGGCCAAGGTTCGGCTGAGACGCAGATAAATGCGGGTTCGATTCCGGTTAGACAATTGTTTGTATGATCTGCAAGTATTTGTCTCGGGTCTGGGTGTTTCTATGTATATGTATGTATTTACAATATAATAAGTAGTATATCAGTAATGTGGTACCCATAACACAAGCTCTGCTTACTTTGGGGCTAGATGATGCTGTGTGAAATGTCCGGGATTATTTATTTACTGTGTCCAGATTTGAAGTACACTGGAACAAGTGAAATTACTGACCAAATACTCTTCTGAGACACTTCTGGAATTTGCATAATCCATAAATTCACTGGTAACCGATTAACGTCAGGGATTCCGCTCTTACTTAGTAGAGTATCGAGAGTATGAGAAGAGAGTATGAAAAGAGAGTATGACAAGAGAGTATGACAAGAGAGTATGAGAAGAGAGTATGAAAAGAGAGTATGAGAACAGAGTATGAGAAGAGAGTATGAGAAGAGAGTAAAAGAAGATAGTATAAGAAAAGAGTATGAAAAGAGAGTATGAGAAGAGAGTATGAAAAGAGAGTATGAGAAGAGAGTATGAGAAGAGACTATGAGAAGAGAGTATGAAAGTAATTCCTTGTCATTATTGAAGCGTTATTCATAAACTGCAATGTTTTCAAAAGATGGGTTATAGGTTGTCTGGAAGAATCCTCTATTAGCTATAACCGTCTCCTATTTTCATTCTTCTTTTTATCGTGAAACTATTTATTTAGAACCAGCGTGGTGAAAGGTAAAGTGCGCCTCAGAGGCTCCTTTCGTGCATTTGGCATGTCTTCGAAATTTTGCGTCTTTGAATCTTTGTTCGGGATTTCGTTTAAGAGTATTTTCGAACAGAAAAATCGATTTGATTCAGATATTTATCTCACCATAATTGTTGCATTGCATAATATTGGCATGTCAAAGAATAAATTACAATAAAAAAAATTGGTTGTCTGTAAAGTCAGTTTTCGGACGATAGTATAACGTGACAACGTCGTAACAAAACAGATAGATGAGGCTTGCGCCTATCTGTTTTGTTATGCGCTCTCGCTGCGATCGTAACGGGACAAATTAATCATTCTTTTTCGTGCGTGCAGCCGGCGTTCATCGATTTATTAGACGTTGTCACGTCAAAAAAAACACAATCAATAACAAGACTCAATCCTAAAACTATGTACAGATAAGTATTATCTAGTTGCTATTTAAAAGGTCATTGGTAGTTGGCAAAGCACTATGAATGCAAATCAGAAAATAAACAGGTCATGCATTCGCTGATGTTGTAGAATGGGTGACACTCTAAAATTTTTTTTATTTTCCTTCTGAAGCCATTTAGGGGTAGACGTGATAGGCAAACAACCTTAGGCCACTACTAGTCTCATTAATAAGTATTATTATCTTGCAAATATATCAATAATCTGATTCACAACGAAAACATTTCCATCAAATAATCTGTATCAGTCTAAACTCATGTAGCACAACACGAGATCAAAGCGACGGGATGCGCAGACGACGTCGTCTCGACTCCCCCTCCCCTGCTATCCCCACTCCCCCCTGGCGCCTCGCGGATTTACATGCTCACACGCAATTGCGTAGGTACCTACTGGTAGGTAGGTACCAGGTTTATCGAATTTACAAGGTTATGAGTAATTCGTCTCGATTCAGCTTTTAGCTTTCATTCATAAAATTTGTTGCTGTCAGAGAATGTGAGCGCTGATGCATTTTACGCCGAACAGTTCAAACGTCAATATTCTGTTAATTTTAGGAAAATAATCTACTCTGAGCAAAATAGAGCCGGGTATTTTACAAACTCTTTTTGTCTGCTAGATTTTTTATTCAAAAACGAAATAATTACGTTTTAAAAACTAAAAAGAAAACCGACTTCATTGAATGAAACTTAAGCCCATAAAAATTCAACCGAATTGATTACGTCCTCCTTCTTTTGAAGTCGGTTAAAAAGTTCTTATTTTACGCTCTTTACTACTTTACCATTTTAGGAAATTCGTAAACCCCAATGTAAAGTAACAGGAAGGCAAAATATGGAAATTTGGATAACATATTTTTACATATATTTGTTCCAGCTATTTTGATTTAAAAACCAAACTACTGAACCGAATTTGATGAAATTTTCTATTGGGCCAATTGGGAATTAGGTACATTATATCCTTACACATCATTCAAATCGGTTCATAAATGACGGAGTTACTTGGTAGCAAACATAAAAAAACAATCGATTTGAGAACCTCCTTCTTTTTGATGTCGGTTAAAAAGCTAAAATACTCACGACCGTAATCTTAACACTAATTAAGTACTTTAAGAATGTGTGAGGGTAGTCTGAGACATGTCTAAACGTATCTATAATTGGCATAATGCGTGTATTTTGCATAGTGATTTTGGTAATTTTTGTACATGAAAGCTGGTAACACTATGCTTTTTCAACTTGAGATTTGTGCTTGTAAAATACCTCTAGAGGCAGTTTGAGTCGAAAGACCTCGATGTCACTGACCTAGAAACAATAACATGAACTTTGACATAAGCATTGTGTCGAGCCACCAAAGACACAATAGCCCAGAGCTAGAAAATGATTAGCTGGTCGACAATGGTCGACATGCTTCACCTACGCCCACGCGTTGACGGCTGCAGGGAAATTATACAAACCGCATTTAGGCAGGGCGCAAACGTGGACACTTTTGTGTCTTGGGTCGGATACAAGCAACCGATGAATATTTAATTTCTATAAAACCAGTATGAAATCACCCACTCCCTACGCACACGTAAATATTTTTTGTGTCCAGTTGCTTCCACTTAACACATACTAATTGACGATCAAAAAGCGTTCGGTGTCGGCTACTAGAAACTAGAAGTTGTCAGTTGAAGACACAAGCGACATTAACAAATTTCCTTACAATTGCACTGACGGAAAACAAGCAACGAATTGTACAAGTGGCCAGTAGTAGCAACAGGCGACTGTGTCCGATCACCGCCACAAGACACAGCAACTATGGTTCCCTTTAATGGTGTGCCGTGTCGGGAACAAAAAGTGTCTTCGTTTGCGCAGGGCCTTAATTAATTTAGTTTGTAAAAAGACGTAGTGGACAGAACGTGACATAATTTACGTAACACCTTAAGAGTTAAATAAAAATAAGTTGTCTGTAAAGACGGTTTACGGACGATAATTTCACGTGATAACGTCTTAAGAAAAAAATATGAAAAATTGCATACTTTTATAATCCGGATTATAATTATAATCCGAACGCTTATGCCGATCGTGCCTTTCTATCGCTTGTTCCGCGCTCTCGCTAGCACGCTCGGCTCATGCGGAACGTAACAATTTTTCGTGCGTGCAGCGTTCATTGAAGACGTTATCACGTCAATACATACAACATACTAGTGAATTTTTACACGAAAGAGAATCTTATGAAAGAGAAATTGAAACCCTTTTTTCGTAAATATAATATCACTAGGTGCCACGATAGACGTCCTGCCAATTTGGCTTTTCAATTGCAGGCGGGAGGGAGGTGCATGCGTCTGCTTCGTGTCTAAATCAATAGGAATTAGATTGGCGGAATAGTACTAAATATTTGTTCATCTATGTCCATTCAAATTTCTTGACATTTTCAGCAGTTAGCGTCATATTTAAGTTAATTTAAACAAAACCTTAAATTGTTTACTCACCAAATTTTTTTAACCGTCTTGCGAAGTAAACATTGTTCTCGTAAATTGTTTATTTTCTTGAGTTATTTCCGGTTTATTAGTGATTTGATTTACATAGAGCTAGAGCTATTGACTCGGGTGAATTATTGAAATTAAAGCTTTGTGTCTCTTGTAATTCGAGCAAAAATAATCTCTAATTATTATATATAACAGACGCCATTTTACATAAAATAACAATGATGAACGACAAGATACGACTTTGTGATATCATACAATAAATGTTTATTAATAACTAGATAAATAAATAAATAAATAATGCCGGACATTTCACACAACATCATCTGGCCCCAAATAAGCAGAGCTTGTGATACATGACTGATATACTACTTATTTTTTTTTTGTAAATACATTCATATTATATGTAGAAACACCCAGACCCGAGATAAATACTTGCAGATCATACAAACATTTGTCCTGCGGCGAGAATCGAACCCGCAAACCAGATGAGCCAGTGAACTTTGTATGACCTAATATGTATTTGACTAGCTGCTGCCCGCGGCTTTGCGCGCATGGTACCTACATAAAAAGTTGCCTATGTCCCTCTCCAAAGCCTCATCTATCTCTATACCAAAATTCATCAAAATCGGTTCTGCGGTTTAGGCGTGAAAATGTAACAAACAGAAAGACAGAGTTACTTTCGCATTTAATTTCCATACAAAATTACCAAAATAGTATTTTTCATTTGTTCTTTTGTGTATTCAAACTTTACTTAAAACACATCAGTATTGAGGCGAACAAAACGAATAAACTTAAAATTCGGTCGAGCTATTTTCTTGTTTTTGTGAGACTAATACACGCAATCGATTTGAATATTTACTAGTGGTATCCCAATGGTAGAAATTCGACCATAGTAAATTAATAATTAATGTATTTTTTATTCATAATAAAAAAAAAATATTAGCATTCTGCACTCCTTCTCTTTATAAACTATAAGTGTGCGAAATTTCATACTCCTCCGTCCGCGCAATTTTCGTAAAAAGGAGTACAAAGTTTTTGCTTTACGTATTAATTCGTTAGAAAAATACATTTGTGTATCCAAGAAAATGCAGCCCATTTTAGCAACTAATTAGTTTACCATTTTTTGTAAATAATTAAAATAATTAAGATATCATGGTTTTTTTTTTCATTTAATTTATCATGTTTCTTAGAGAGATTTCATCCTTCTAATTTATCATAACGATCAATGCAATAAGTACAGGGTGTAATTTTTGCAGATTTTAGTCGGTTTGATTCCTGGATGGGGCAAGCGAATTTTCGAAAATCTTTGAATGCAGTTTTCTTTCTATTCAAAAATAAAGGAATGTTTTCTTTGAGTCAAATTTCCTATCTACAGTATTAAGAGTACTTTCCCTTCAGGTGGCGTTACAAAATTCCACCCTGTATAGAAGATACCTAGATGATTACATGCTGGACCATTTACATAATATAATGGTGGCAATTCGGTTGCTTCATTTCTAAAATTAGGATTCTCTAAAATATATTTTAGTTAGTCATAGCATTTGTAAAACCTATTCGGTTGGTACCATCTAACTAAATAAGGAACGCTTAATTAAACTACATAAAATTAAATTTGGATAAGTTGGTATCAGCAGAATACCAAAGTTTCATTTGACAGTCTAAACCTAATTTTAGCTAAAATTAGTTAGGTTGGTGCCAACAGAATTGAGGCCAATATCATCTATTCCTATATTAACAAAAACTTTTACTATAGTAACTAATAGAATACATAATATACTTGTAGGCACATAATACACATGTCTATTATTCAATGTTATTGAATATTCTAGTAAAATATAAAAAAATAGTTATTTAAATCTAAAACAACAATAATTAACAAAGCAACAGTATTTATATTTAAATAACTGAATCAGATAAATAGCTATTAAAAAAAAGCCCAGTGACATCTAGTCGCGCCATCTGGCGTACCTGGGCGAAATATGCATATGTCTTTTTGTCCAGATGACTTGAATCTACTGCCACTTTGCAGACATCACCAATGCAAAACCAACAACAGATCTATTAACATAAAGCTTGAATTTCGCCGGCAATTTTCTGCCGAAATATTGTCAACTTTTCTTAGATTTTGTGAGTTGAAAAGTTAAGGTTAAGGTTCTTTTTTCTGTGGCAAGTTGCGAGATGTTTTTTTCGGAAGTACTAGTAGCCTGTAAGTTAAGGAGTATCAGGTTTCGCGGCAGATGCGAGGTTTAATTCTGCGCACGCGTCGATGACGTATTTTAAGCTCTAGTTGGTGCGCAACGGGTTTGTTTGAGTAGGTAAGGCTTTTGTTTCAACGCCTTTATTTTAATGGAGAGTTGATTTAATGGATCGACTGTAACTTCTCTACCAATTACGAAAATAGACAAACTCGTTATGACAATCTCGTGGAAAATGTACAGTCGTCGATGTAGACATACATATACATATACATTTTCTTAAGGTATGCTTAGTGCACGAAAGGAGGCTCTGAGGCGCACTTTAATCCTTTCACCACACTGGTTAGAAATAACTAGTGAAACTATAAGAAGAAGAAGAAGAAGGTATGCTTAGTTTAAAGCTAGAGTGAGAAATATCTCCAATATTTATTTATTTAATAATAATAATAATGGTGCACAATGCACACAATCCCCATCTAGCCCCAAACTAAGCATAGCTTGCATTATGGTGAATAGATGACTGATAGAATACTTATATATTATTAAATACATACTTATGATACTTTATAACACCCAGACACAGAACAAACACCTATGTTCATCACACAAAATGTTATCTGGGAGGGAATCGAACCCTCAACCCACAGCGTAGATCATTATTCGTCGTTTTTATTAGTATGGATAATGAAACTTATTGTACTTCGGTTAAATATCAGCTCATAATCTACAGGTGATGATGAACCGAGCAGTTGCTTTCAAACACGTGTCATATTGTTTTTTTTAATGGCACTGTTATAGGCACGCAGTAACACCAACATGTCACTGTCACGCGAGGTCTGTGATCCACGTTATTGACAGATGCCATTTAATTAAGAATACTGCTACTTTGATTATATGATTATATACTGCTACTATTCTTCCTATAATGGTATCTGTCTTGATGACAATTTTACTAATGTCAAGTAGTTCTGTTTTTTTTATAATAATGGCACGTAGATGCTCATTAAGTATCTACAAATTAAGGTATGAAAAAGCTCGTAGTTCGGAGCAGGTATTTCTGTGTATGTCTTTTCAATACCCTTGTGTCCATTTGTATTCAATATCACAAGACCAGTAGGGCGATTATGGAACTTTGATACTATCAAAACATTGATACTAATAGCTTTCAGTTACTATTGATGAATTGGTTTTACGGATCGCTGCAATTTCTATCGGCTTCTATCGGCTTCTATCGCTAGTTACAATGTGATGTTGGTGTCAAGCTATAACTCGACCAATTTACAAAGTACGATTGTGGTAGGAACCGTGTTTTGCGTACTAAGCATTTAAATACATCGTATATGATTGATTGAAATCATGCCTATTGCTAATCGAAATTGATAGATATTGATGCCTAATGTAAATTTTGCCAGTGTCAAGTGTTATAGTTTATAGTCAGTTTGTTTGTTATTAGTCTTAGTCGATGGTCAATTGTCAATTCTAGACGTCACGCGGAATGGCGTCTAGAATTTTCTTGGGATTCCTCGTCGTTCAAATCACATTGCACCTCAATACACATATAATTCAATTATCCATACCCGTCCCGTAAGTCACAATTTACTCATTAAAATTCCGCCAAGATTACTGAATAAAACATGCAAGAAAACGAGTAAAAAATATTAAATTAGCAGAGCTATGTTACTCCAGAAAATGACAGACGAAGAATCCCAAAACTAAATCACTTAACATTGGCAAAATTCACATCAAGACAAATGCCACTACAAGAGGAAGAAGAAGTATCTTTTGTCTATCATTTTATCGCAACAGTTTATATTGAAACTTTGTGTACTCGTACCTATTAAATGACCCTGAAAAATCCGGAACATTAGTCGTGGTCTCGAGAGAGACCCAAACATTGATTCATTGAATCATTTCAAAATCCTTGAGTTCAAATCAAATCCGTAGAGAAACTAAAAACTAAATTCTTCTAAATTGATCTATCGGAACAATGTTATTTCGTCTACTGATAGCATCTAGAAAAAGTTGAAAAGGGCTGGATCAAACCACCTAGATGGTGGTTTGATCCAACCCTTTTCAACCTTGCCATCCACCCGATTATTCAACATTTTCTCAATCAAAATCTCATTCTCATTCTTAACTTAAACTCAATGTTTGTTGACTTTAGAAATCTCAACTACAGAAGTACCTACCCTGAAAAGAGGTCCCAAGATATTACGGTTACAAGCTACGGTAATATAATATGTAGAACTGAATGCTCTATATCACAATACAGGCTAGCTGTACCTACTTGTCAGCACGTGGACCTGCCCAGCTGCGAGGCAGATGCGATCGTCTGCGTCGACGATAGAGCCAGGTGTTTGGAGGCTGCTTCTCGTTTGCTGAATACTTTACAACTATTTGCCAGCCAAACTTTGCTAGGGCATTCTCAATCTTAATTGTAGCAAGAAAGGTTTGTTAAAGAGTTTCCATTTCGAGATCGTGTGACACTATATTAAAATGTACTGAAAATATGCTCAGCTTGAGACTTATATCCAGGCTCGGTAGACGTCTCCTCAAATCTCTAATTGCTTAGATCCATGAGAATATTTAATGGTAATCAGAAGCAGGCCTAAACAAAGATAAAGTAATATTCAAATATATTTTTATTCAATACAATCACAAGGGTCACATAGAAACGTCTTACATGCTATGTGAATTTAGGTGCCAATTCCTCCTAACCTGTCTGCGAAGAATTGACAAGAAACCTGGTCCTAGCGCTTTTTAACTTTTTTTATTGTTGTTTGTTACCTCATAACTTCGTCATTTATGAAAATATTTTTACAAATCAGTTTTAAGGTCATAGGTTCAGTAGTTCGGTTTCTTAATCAAAATAGCTGAAAAATGTGTCTTCCAAGTAAACGAAATTTCGTATTTTATATAAATGAAGTCGGTTTTTGTTTTTAATTTTTAAAACGTTTTCATTATAGTCTTTCATATAACCAGCTTAACTATGCAAAACTAATACAAGGTACCATTATTTTATACAATGCAATATATATGTTTGTATGATCTGCAAGTATTTGTCTCGGGTCTGGGTGTTTCTGTGTATAATATGCTTGTATTTATAAAAAAAAGTATGTAAGTAGTATATCAGTCATGTGGTCACCCATAACACAAGCTCTGCTTACTTTGGGGCCAGATGATGCTGTGTGAAATGTCCGGTATTATTATTATTATATCAGTTAACTGTCTGAGGGCAGAGCGACATGAGCCCATGCATTCCTTCTCAACAATATAGTCATTTATATTATAATACGCATTCTTTAAAGACTATCCTTTACGCCAGCTTTAATTTTATTAATAGGATAACATAAATTTAATAAGCCCACGCTTTAGACAAAAGTTATTATTTAAGATTATTCTAGATGTTTTTATACCTAGGTACAACGTCAGATGAACTTTACAACCTACAATCAGAGCTAATATCAAAATTAGTTTAAATTTTTGATACTTTACGATCCAAATTGTTTTGTTTATCCTTAGCTTCGAGTTATTTTTCAACCTCTTTGACCCTCGTGTTCTTCGCCGCGCATGCGAGGAAATTATTCCATTCCAAATTATTATAATGCATGGAGATTCGCATGTTTTCCTCCATCTTCCTTGTTCGATGGCGTGCCGTGAACCCTTAGATGACGTGCAATTTGTTACACAACGAAATGCTACTCTTTTTGATCCTGGGGGCATTTATTATTAAAACACGCCTGGCGCCTTTTTTTCAATTGTTTTGATACTCATAGTTAGGTAAGGTACCTACTAGTTTGAGCTAATTGATCGTTATCAATTTGCAACTGAAATGCTAACAATATTAAGATATAGGTAGGTCAACAATTAAAACGAGAAACGCTGCTCTATGCAGTGATCTGGACCAGTTGAGTTATCTATAGATCGTTTTTAACGGTCCTTGGATATTGTTGTATATTATTCTGTACAATTCTCAAAGATATATACAAGATATGTACCTAAGTTGTTCTGCTTCCCGATATTTCGGCACAGTTGAGTTTATAGGAAGCTAAACAGCAAGGTAAATATCCCGTTTTCAGTGATAATTATGTTCAAAACCATGAGTTTCATATCAAGGTAAATATCCCATTTTGACTGAAAATTATGTTTAAAAAATAAACATACGAGGTAACGTTACCTGACTTTTGGGCACTTTTGGGCGGTCATTGAACTGAACTCTGTTTTTTATTTATAAGTAATTAATCAATTCACAACTGCTCTACCTTAGTTTGACGCAGGCGTCCAAATCGGTGCATTACTTACGAAGAAATTAAGTAATAACTATTATGCCGTTCCTGCCGGTAAAATCAACCGTTACGTCACTGGGACGGTCCGAGCGCAGCCCTCTTTCTTCACGATGCGATAATGCGGCGACCGTCTCAATGACGTCACAGCTCTCACACACTCACTGAACTTCGCTACTCATTTTATCATAACTTCGTAAAATGTTGTCGTAGAACAAAAAAAATTGCACTGTATGTTAAGGTTTTATTAGTTCTTTAAATCTGCATTCTCAACTAAAAACGTTACGGATTGTCATTGAATTATAAGTGTATTATGGTGCAATTTGATTTGAACGATCAGGAATCTCGAGAAAGTTCTAGACAACCATTCCGCGATGACGTTTAAATATACAAATGACAATCGACTAAGATTTTATTATCAAACAATCACATGACACTTACAAAATTGTCATGACGAAGAAGAAGAGGTGTTGATTCAAACTGCTGCAGTTCTAAAGAAAATCAATTCAAAAAGGGACAAAATATCAATTGTAACTGTCATTAAAAAATTTAGTTTCCTAATTTGAAGACTAATATAATACTAATTTTCTTCTTCTATCATTTCTTGGCACATAATATTCTAACTTTTTAGGTTCTTCAACATGCCGGCTTCCTCGCGATATTTTCCTACACCGTTTGAGAATACCGAATAAATCAATTAAATTCATTGGTGCGCAACTGGATTCGAACCCACGACCTCTACCACAGACCACCAGTGCTAAAACAATATTAGGATTTGAACAAAACAAGCTGATTGGTAAAAATCAAAGCCAAATTATCATAACCACATGATTGGGATATCTTGTTTTGATCTGAATTACTGATTCCTGGATCTGGTAATCATCTTGAAGCGCTGTTTATACTATACAATAGGTATCAATCATGATACTGTAGTAAATAAATAAATAACTAAGCATAGACGTCGAAGGAAAAGTTAGCATTTTAGTTCCAAATTCAGAACTAGATGTCGCGATTAAAATGAACAGCATATCATTTTTATCGCGACATCTAGTTGTGAATTTGGAACTAAAATGCTCACTTTTACTTCGACGTCTATGAATGTTATTTATTTATTTACTACATTTATTTACTGCATTTATTTACTATTTATGTGAATCGCGCTATCTTTGTGTTTTGACAAAATTATTAGGAACGCAACATTTATTTCTAATACAAGCTCATTTACATTAAGAGTAAAATAACCGATTAATTTTATATACAAACGTCGTAGGAACATCACCACCTTTTGAATTTGAACAACCAAAACTAATTGTGATATGAATTTATCTCGTCATATTCTATGCTTGTATCGCAGCGCAACAGAACCATAAAATATGGGTTTGAAAGATACAAGCCTCAAAAATATAGGTTTGAACGATACAAGCCTTAAAAAACGTATTCTAACATTGATTTTAGCTTTGGACGTACTTGAACAACATACGGAGTACGCAAACTCTAAATGATTTTGATACAAGCATAGTGTATTTATTCGAGAGCTCAAATAACTTTATTTTGAATAGATTTATTCAGCAATTTTTTCACGAGACCCCTTGAGCCAATGATCTGTTCCATTATTTTTACGCAGTCAAGTGAAATAGTATGCATTTTAGCTGCGCCTACTGACGAATTTGTGTCGCTGACTACTGTTTTCTTAAGAAGACTAAAGTTAATAAAGGATCATTTAGTTTTCTAAAGATTATCATGCTGCAAGTATTCAAAAAAGAGAACATTTTGCGTGGCGTTAACCATCGCAGGTGAGCGGTGCAACTTACAATTACAAACAATGCACGCGCTGCATTCTATTTTTGAATTTTGAACTTTTACGTTCGATAACCGTTGATTATGTTTGTTTTTTTTTCGTGCCAGCCAGTTCGATACAAAATAGGTTTTAGTTCTGTTTTTTTCTACTGTTTGAACTTGTTTTAGAACAGCTTTTTAATAACTAGGTTACTGGGACAGATGCTAAATTCTAGTGTTATTGCTTATACTATGTTTCTTAGGTTAATGTTATGTTTGGACGTGTCTTTACTAACCCTCTTTGAAATCCTAAAGATCTGAAGAGGTATCTACCAAACCAGGGGATTTATCGTAATTTTTTTTTAATGCTTATTCAAGATTTGATGTTTGCCATTCGATTACGTTACCAATTAAATAAAAATGTGCTTCAGATAAAAATAATGTCTAAACTCTTACACATTTTTAGACTCGCTTTTTCATTACTATTATAAAAATACTTAAAGCTAACCGCAGTACAATAAGCTGTTCTAAAGACCCGCCGATATACCAAGCCCTAATCATAATAAATTAATAGCCTAAACAAAAACCAAAAAGCGTGCGTAAGTTTTACAAGAAACCCACCACAATAGGGCTACTTATCCAACATTAAAGCTGCCTTACCGCATTTAAGGGTCGCGATTTACAAAAAAAACACATTTACGGAGTCGTTGCCCTCCGCGCCATCTGGTGTGCGCCCGCGCCGTTTTCGACTTGAGAAAAAATTCGTTATACACCCCATTGTAACCAGAGCAATCGACCTTCGTTTTAAGTCCAACCGTTCTGCAATGAATTGTAGATCTTATTTTCACGAGTTTACGTTATCAAACTGAGTATTCATTATGGTCCATTTTGATTTAAAAAACTCGACATAGGATTATAATTTTAGTTGAAACTAAGTTAATATTTAACTAAGTATTGTGTAATCATTGCCTTATTAAAACGTTAAAAAAGTTAATTTCAATGAAAATAAAGTTATATGTAAATAATGCCGGACATTTCACACATCATCATCTGGCCCCAAAGTAAGCAGAGCTTGTGTTAAGGGTACCACATGACTGATATACTACTTGCCTATACACTTTTTTTTTGTAAATACATACTTATTATAGGTACATAGAAACACCTAGGCCCGAGACAAACACTTGCAGATCATACAATCATTTGTCCCGCGGAATCGAATGGATCCGCAACCTTCTGCTTCTCAGCCGGACCTTAGCCCACTGCGCCACAGAGGTCGTGACGTTACTGAGTATTATCAGTCCCGTTCACTGTCAGATTGCAATAATTTTTAATTGCACATTAACTGAAGCCGTCATAATGAAATAAAATTACCTAATGTGACGTTAGTAAAAGTATGTCCAGTCTTAATGAACAAAAATGGCAATAGATTTTAAAAGACACATTAGTTAACATGTGATTATGAGATTCTTAATCTCTTACTACATAGCTGGAGAGGGTTGCGAATGGGTAGGGTTGTAGCTAGGTTTTGGGCACGGTATGTGGCGTGCTTTGCTTACTGGCGTATTAGTCAAATAAATGTGACTGTATCGCTGCCGACATATAGTCTATGCTGTTAGTATTGTCTTTAAAGCATGATGAATGTTACGAACGGATTTCTATAAACAATCCGTTCATAACATTCATCAGTTTATTTCTCTATGAAAATAGCAACGGACGGTTTTATTTCTAATGCTTTAAGACTGATGTATACAAAATAAGAGCGTTCGTTATCATCTGCCTATACTCCAAGCTGGAAAAACCAGATCACCATTAACTTTGTGACGATGTGCTTTTTTTCTTCTTATAATGACATCTGTCTTGATAAGTTTGCCAACGTCAAGTGATTGTTTTGTTTTAATATCGTCTCAGCCGATCGTCATTTGTTTTTCCTAAACGTCATCGCGGATCGTCTAGAACTTTATTAAATTTCTCGTCATACACATGACAAAAGAGCATAATATATGTATAAATCAATTGTCTACGCTTGTGAAGAAGAAGTCACAATTTATTGATGAAAATCCGCTAAAGTTAATAATAAAACATGAAATAACACGAGCAAAACTAATTAATTTCTAGGAGCTACGAGTCTTCCAAAAATATGAATCGAAAAATACGACAATATTTTAACAGACATATATAAGCTAAATTTATTGTCAAAGACAGTGTCCTTGGCTGGCCTTTTAGCTCAGTTGGTATTAACTCCATATGCGCTGGAGGTTGCGGGTTCGATGCCCACCCAGGATAAATATTTGAGTGATGAACATAGATGTTTGTTTTACGTTTGTTTGTAGTATTAAGAGTATGTATTATTATATATATTATATAATAATTATATCAGTCATTTGGGTCCCATCGTACTAAATTTGGTTAGTTTGGGGTTAGTTTTGTGTGAAACGCCTAACAATATTGATTTGACTATCTATGTGACGCAGTGGGCCAAGGCCCGGCCGAAAAGAACAAGGTTCGATTCCTGCCGCGGGACAAATGTTTGTATGATCTGCAAGTATTGGTCTCGGGTCTGGGTGTTTCTATGTAAAATATGTATGTATTTACAAAAAAAAAAGTATATAAGATGATGATGATAGATGATGTTGTGTGAAATATCATTATTATTATTATTCATTGAATGAAAAAAAGGAAGAGTCATGATTTATGTCCAATACTTACCTACGCCAATTTCAATAAACTGCTGTCACAACGATTATTAAAAAGCTGACTAAGTAAATCATTAATCTGAAGCCAGTTATAAAGCTCCGGAGGTATATCCAATAGAGCCTATGCCCTTTGAGTTAAATAAGTCCATCAAAGTAATAATAAAATACACTCGATAGATGGCGTTCGGAAATAACGCGACTTGATGATGTAAATGAGTCCTAATTTAAGATGAGAAGTCAAATCAAGTCTTTATTTATCTCTACAAAAATGCGTATTAAAAAAATATAAATTACCTAATATTGGTAAACAATTCACACACCACCATGTACCCCCAAACTAAGCATAGCTTGTATTATGGTGACCAGATGACTGATAGAACAATTAAATATTTGTAAATACATTACACATTATAATACCCAGACATAGAACAGATAAATCTGGGCTCGATTTAATATCGATGATCCCTATAGCTTCCCTATATTCCTCCGAGAACACAATTCCATCGATTCCCCATAAAAATACCCACACGCGAGCCATTAAAAGACCGTGTGGTTATCTTTGGAATCAACGGTAATGTCACACGCCTATGTTGCGTGCTGCTCAAATATTCAGATTCCTGTTGATTTTGGAAATATCACGGTTGACCTTATTTCTTGTGATTGAAAGCATGATTTGCCGTTATACTTAACTAGAATGAAAATTTTAGGTAACGCGAGGAAAACGGCATGTTGTAGAACTTGAAATCTTCGAAGACATGTGCCAAGTTCATGAAAGGAGCCTCTGAGGTGCACTTTAATCCTTTCACTACACTAATTCGAAATAATGAGTGACACGAAAACAAAAAAGACGAAGAACTTCATAGTATATACCCATAAATTGGATTAATCTTCTCCTCTATAATTTCTTACAAATTGTTTACAATAATATATCGTTGTTGCTACCACACCCCGTCTAATTCAAGTACCACTCAAATCTAAAATAACATTCGGACCCTCATTTTGGCAAACACTCGAGTGGCTCACTAAATCAGCAAGCTAAACCGGAAAAACATCATAGAGTTCTAATTCTGTTTATATTTGTGCCTTACGGAAGTAAAGCTGCTACGCTTTTTCTGCGAGCACACCCCACGCCACGTGTCTAGAGATTGTGAATCTATTCTAAGAGCGCGGTCCCAGACGCGACCCTTGCGGCACACCTGCCTGGCAGACGACAAAACCGCCAGGTTTAACACGCAAAATTTATCCTTATTCCTTTGTAATAAGGTGTTTAGCAGCATAGTGGATAATAGAAGAGAGCCTAATATTTGGCAGGAAAGAGGGAGTAGAGTACATTGAAGTATATTTAGTCAAAAGCTCCCTTATGGTTTATGATGGAACAAACGATATAGGCAAGGTGTGTGAGGAGGTATGCGTTCCGCTTTTGAATGTTTTGATAATATTTTTAATGAACTTTATTTTTGTATACTCCGTTGTTTTGTTAACGATTACTTGGGGCCAATAATCTTTGGCTATAAGATTCTTACTAGATTCAAACAATTATTAGTAGCGTCTTTAGTTCTTAAAAACATGGTATCATGTAATGTCACGTTTATGTGCCTAATTGAACTTGTGCTTTATTTAAATTTCTCTTCTAAAAGTACCTACAGCATTGAATGTGGATGATATGACATTTTGAATAACACAGGTATCCAAAACATCGAAGCAGATTCAGCCTGCGCATACGCACCGGTACAATTTGAGCTTAGCACAAAAAATGACACCTGAATTATAACTACACCGACACGTTCTTCCCCTTAAATTTGACATCTTGCGTTACTATTACTCCCGTTAACCATCTGTTCGGATTTGCATTTACAAAATCGTCTATCTCATCTATTTCTATAGCAATAGGGACTGTTTTTGCTTGTACAAGATCAAGATTGGCGAATTCATGTGTGAAATTGAATGATACAGTTGGCGTTTTCCTTTCGATCGATTTTGCACCTTTTATATCAAAAACCAATTTGATAGATCCACCATCTGGTGGTAGGTGGTCGACCTTTTCTTCAAATTGTATTCGATTTGTGTTTAATGGTATTTTTTCTTTTCAGGTAAGTGTTTGGCAAGGTTTTGGCAAAAAAATGGTGCTTTGCAGAAGGTATCGTATGGCGATGCGTGAGTACATAACTTTATATTGGATTTATTGTATTTTATAGATTTATTAACTACCATAAAATTGGGATTATTTATCTACAAAGCACGACACAATGCACAATTTTGTTATTTTGTTTTCAACTTCGGATGCTAACATTGGTACAAAGACTGTCATAGTATAAGGACAGAATTAGAAATTGGTTCTGTTTTACTTTAAAAAGAGAAAATCTATTTACATTTACACTTAATCTTTCAATGGATTTGATTCAACATACTGTTTCACTGTAATCAATTTATAGACTTGATAGCGTTTTTTTAAATAAATGACCTCTATGACTGATTGGGCCAAGGCCCGGCTGAGAAGGTTGCGGATTCTTGTACAAATTGCAAGTATTTGTTTCGGGTCTGGTTATTTCTATGTATAATATGTATGTATATATATGATGTTGTGTGAAATATCCAGCAAAATTGATTTAAATTAAAAACAGTGGTAGCAAATCAAAATCAATCGATTGAGTCAGAATGCGGTAACACCTCCAGACCATGACGCGAGACAGGTGCAGAAGACAATCACGAGCCAAAATCTAATCAGCTGTGAAATCGGTGGCGAGCAACTGAAGGGTTGAGGGTTTTTGAACTTTAGATGTCTTTTACTGCAAGATTTTTAGATGCATTTATCAAATGTTTAAACAAACAAGATGAATACTAGAACTACGTTTACTTCGAATATAGAATAATAAGGCTTATGTCATGGCTTCACTGAGCTTTAAATCCCTTATACATTAATTTATTCCGTGCTGTAGATTGAGGGTTCTATTCCCTCCCAGGACAAACATGTGTGATGAAAATAGGTATTTTTTCTGTGTCTAGGTGTTAAAAAATATCATAAGTATATATTTAAAAATATATAAGTATTATATCAGTCATCTGGTCACTATAATACAAGCTATGCTTAGTTTGAGGCTAGATGGTGTTGTGTGTTCTGTATTTTTTTTGTATATATTTCTTTTGGTAACATTTTATCTCGGTATAATTTATTTGTACTACTCATATTTTGATAGTTTTTGACTGATAGACTGCTATAAATGCCTTCTAAGTTATTTTATTTCTTCTGGTAACATTTTTCCTTGATATAATTGTCCGTGAACACATATTTTGTCAGTTTTTGACTGATGGACCGTCAGGTTTAAATGCTTTCAAATTATTTTATTTCTTCTGGTAACATTTTACCTCGGTATAATTTCTCTGAACACATAATTTACAAATGTCATCAGTTTTTGGTTCGCGTGTCGGAAATCGCTAATGACTGGAGCTTAAAGACCACATTAATTAACTGTTTTTAATGTTTTTGATATCAATTAACTTACAATTAAACGAAGCAAACCAAAAGTAACTTGACCATGATATTTCATGAGCCGTAATTTTATGAGAGAAAACGGGTTGTTCTGGACGTGCATTCAGCAGATAAATACTGCTATCGGACATACTTTATACATTTTATAGGTATTGAAGAATAGTAACTGTAGGTAACATAACGTGCTAACAGAAATCGATATCCATTACAGATCACCATAAAGTTTGTTTAAAACCATCATAAATTCTGGCTAAAACATTATTAAAGTACTTATAAACGCGAAGGTCAGGCTTTGACCCCGGTCCCAGGGTGCCCCAGGTCGTTATGACCTAGAGGTATATGCTATGGGTTCCTGAAAAGTGATCGTCAGGCTTTCACTTAGATTGTAATATGATGGAGCGTTATGAAAACTAGACTGATGGAGGTTGAAAAATTTCGTTTCCTTTGAGAAATGCATTGATTGTGTAAAAGACGATTTGAGGAAGATAAATGGAAGTAGAGAAAATGTAGTGTTTCTTTCAAGATTGGATCTGTAGGGCGATTATGGAACTCTAATTACAATCAATGTCTATCAGTTTTCGGCGTAATTTCAGTCATTACTGATAGACATTGATTGTAATTAGAGTTCCATAATCGCCCTACTGATAATCTCACTTTTTAACCGACCGAAAAAAGGAGGAGGTCCTCAATTCGGTTGTATTTTTTTTTGTTTGTTATCTCATTGCTCGGTAATTTGTGATGTTCTTTTGTTAAGAAAAATAAATTTCATTATTTATCGATTCAGTAGTTTGAATATTAAATCAAAATAGGTGGAAAAAATATGCATCCAAGTAAACAAAATTTCGTATTTAGCTTTCCCGTGATTTTCCAGTCGCTTTTACGAATTTCGAAAAATGAAAAAGTACTAAAAAGCGGATAATAAAACCTTTTTTAACCGACTTTAAAAAAAGGAGCAGGTTCTCGATCTGGTTGTATTTTTTTGACAACCTCTGTGGACTAAAGTCCGGCTGAGACGTAGAAGGTTGCGGGTTCGATTCCCGCCGCGGGGTAAATGTTTGTATGATCTGCAAGTATTTGTCTCAGGTCTGGGTGTTTCTATGTATGTATGTATTTACAAAAAAAACGTATATAAGTAGTATAACAGTCATGTGGTACCCATAACACAAGCTCTGCTTAATTTGGGCTGATAATGAGGCTGTGTGAAATTATTATTATTATTATATTATTTGTATATTCAATGTAGTCAGTCATTTTTTAATTTTTATAACGTTTTTATTAGCATCAATGTGGCGTTAAATGTGTTGCCACTTTTAATCATTGTCATTTTAAAGACAAGACCATACTTTTACGCTAGATTATTTCGTTTTGAGATTATTAAATATATATTAATGTACTGCTTCACTATGACGGCCGCTACTTTTCAGGAATCCAGTTTTTTTAACGTGACCTAGGCACGCTATGCTTTGCCCAAAATTTAAGTGATTGTTCAGTGTACCTAATGATAAGGTGTGGACTGCGGCTAATTACGTAGGTACACGACTGCTTTTGAAGATATATTTTTTTACTGATATTTTTGAGGTTTTCATTTTGATAAGCGGGTAAAGTTTTCCTGAATTGTAAAATAATTGATCCCACTTGTTTTTTGACTGACGTCCTAGGTTCTCTGTACGTTATGCTGTCATGACGTGTATGTTGGCTCTTTTACGAAGTGCGTAACTAATAACGAGCTTCCAAATTCCCATCACTAAGCAATATTTTATTAGTGGACAATACACACATCTGGCCTCTACAGCGCAGAAGGCAGAGCTACTACCCACTGAGCTGACGGGCCCACTGCAGCCAGGCTTTCCTAGGGGCAATTCCTAGGCTTTCCTAGGAATCCTACTGATATTATAAATGAAAAACATTGCGAGGTTCTTTGTTACTAAATCACAGAATAATCGCAGAACCGATTTGGATGTAACTCGGTTTAGATAATAAAAAATGAATAATGCCAGACATTTCACACAACATCATCTGGCCCCAAAGTAAGCAGAGCTTGTGTTATGGGTACCACTATAACTGATATACTACAAAGAAACACCCAGACCCGATACAAATACTTGCAGATCAGATCATACAATCATTTTTCACGCGGCGGGAATCAAACCCTTCCGCGTGTCAGCCGGGCCTTAGCCCACTGCGCCACTGAGATTTGAAACTAGAATAATGTTAGGTAGAAAAAAATGCTTCTTTTTATAGTTCTAGTTCTACTCGGACAAATCCGTGTTGTAGTAGTAGTAGTCCGTAGTACCTAGTAGAAACACGAATACAATCCACCAGATGCTTTTTTGAAGGAAACAATTAAAATCCGTCAACCGTACTTTAATCCAAGCTGAGAATTTTATTATATTTCTGTCGCGTCGCTCTATAAACCTCCGACCGTCACGCATGTTACATTGCTGTTTCTTACCTCAATTTTTGTTTAACGTGTTGTATTAAGGTGTTCGCGCACTAGTACCCGGTCCTTGGCAAGACTACAGGACGCAAATCTAAAAGCAAAGGCTAAATGCACGGTCTTCTTCACAGAGATCTCGCTCTACAGACGCTGACGGTGTTGCCAGGTGGCCAATGTAGTGATGGTCATTTTAGGCCCCTAGTGTCAAGTAGAGTAAAAACAAAGTTTGACAGTTGATTAGTTTTGGCCGTCTTGCGAACAAACATTGCGCTCCTATATTACTTATTTGTTTCGATTTATTTCCAGTTTTATTAGTAATGTTGGTGTTTACATTTAAATTGAGCGAGAGTTATTGACTCGTGTTTGAATAATTAGAATGAAAGCTTTGTGTTTCTTTGCCCAAGGATCAAAGTCGAATCGTCCAAAATCGTGTCACTAGTTATTTAGAACCACATTGTTGAAATGTAGCGCCTGGACAAACACAATTAAAATGTAAGGCGTGGCTCGCATTGCGGATTAATCCGCGGTGAATTAAACGTTATTCTGTGGGATATGGGATCACACGTAGCCGTAGTATCCATTAATGGAAAAAAACCGCGTTGAAATTACATGCTTCCGTTTTTTTTTTTCAGAATTTTCGGCGCATTTTAAACCGCGCGGATTTATTCGCTAGTGCCTGCTAGACCTTATAACTCCGCGTTATAAGCGCTGATGAATGAGTGATTATTAGATATATGTGTTTAGACATGATAAAGTAAATTACTAAAGGACTAATTAAATTAAGTTTTACAAATGCTACAAATATGAAAAGATAATGTACTACTATTAAGGCTGACTTAGTTGAAAAGCTTTAACCTCACATAAAAAAATGGCTATGATGCATCTGGACTATGCCCTCAGTCTTCTTGGTCCTACAAGTGCGCAAACACCTTAACCGCAATTAACTTATTTCTCGTGTTTTATCCTCGCCTGTAATTTAGGGTAAGAATATTGAAGGAATCAAATTTATGTTTTTATAATGGCTAACGTATAACGCTAATACTAAGTTATGTGGGGGATCGCGTGAGTCTCGCAAAAACCCGAAAAGGCTAAAGAATTCTGCATTATTACAGAACAATTTGGTTAAAAGCTACCTTCTGTGATTTACCTACCTTTAAACTTAAGCACGCAGCCGTATTCCGAGGGTTCCGTACAAACCTATAGGTATATAAGTAAAATTTCACCCATCACGACAATCGAGTCATAGTTGGATGATATAATAAAAAATTTACAGTTTTCGCAATTTTTCCTTTATCTGTGCTATAAGACGTTGCTTCGTATCAAATTTCAAGATTCTGAGTTCACGGGAAGTACCCTGTAGGTTTTGATTCCCTTGCGAGTGTCGAAAATTTGCGGCATAAACGGCTGTATCTTTTGATTGCGTTGGCTTAGAAGTTTGATTTTTTCACAGCTTTAAAGGACAGTAGACTTGAGTATTTGATATAAATTTCAGCTTGATACCTCCACGCGTTCCTGAGAAAAAGTGTCTTGACAGACAGACGGACGGAAAACAGTGTTCCTATAAGGGTTCCGTTTTTTCCTTTCGAGGTACTGAACCCTAAAAATGGATTTTTGTGAAACTTTACAACAATATATCTTATACATCAGAATAACACATAGGCTATAATTTTTAAAGATATTGTGTGAATTTTCCAAAATAAAACGATAATTGTAAAGTAAGTAGGGAAAATCAGTATCTATACCATCTATCTTCTTACAAATATTATAAACGTGAAAGTTTGTATGGATGTTTGTCACTCTTTCACGCACGCAAAAAACAAAAATGGATTTTTTTTAAATTTTACAATAATATAGCTTATACATCAGAATAACACATCCATACTAATATTATAAATGCGAAAGTATCTCTGTCTGTATGTTCGTTACGTTTTCACGGCTAAACGGCTAAACGGATCTTGATGAAATTTGATAAGAAGATGTATTGTATTCGGGGGAAGAACATAGGCTAGGCTTTTTGTCTCAAAAACAACCTCGAAAAGGGTAAAATAGGGGATGTAAAATTTGGGCAACTCATATTTCCTTAAGTTAGGGATCTGAAAATTCATATTTAAGTTATTGGTAAAAAATAAAGATATATGTGTTTCAACGGATTTGCAAAATCATCCCCGAAGGGGGTAAAATAGGGGATCATACTTATGAGGTGTTCTTTAGATGCACAGAATGCATTTCTTACAAAAATAAAGGTTCTAAGCGTACGCCTACGAAGTCGCGGGTAACAGCTAGTACAAATATATTAACAAATAGTTCTTTTTTTTTGGTTGTCTTGCGAAGCAAACATTGCGCTCTTATATCATTTATTTATCTCGAGTTATTTCCGGTTTTATGAGTAATTTAGGTGTTTTTATTTAAATAGAGCTAGAGTTATTGACTCGGGTGTGAAAGCTTTCTTTGTGATTCGAGCAAAAATAATCCGTTGTCATTTTATTAAAGGCACCTTTTTATACAAAAAACAAATGACGAACGACAAGATATGACTTTGTGACATACTATATGTAATATAAACACGTGACACGGATTTTTCGTTTAACAGGAAGTAACATAGCACTTCTAAATTAATTATTTTTCTCGCATTATTGCATGTTTTATTCAGTAATCTTAGCGGAATTTTAATGAATAAATTGTAACTTCATATTACAAGTATGAACAATTGAATTATAAGTGTATTATGGTGCAATGTTATTTGAACGACGAGGAATCCCGAGAAAGTTCTAGACGGCCATTCCGCGATGACGTTTAGAATAGACAAATGACGATCGACTAAGCCTTCATTATCAACCACTTGACACTGGCAAAATTATTATTATTATGATAATTATCATTATATTATCATTATTATATTATATATATGACGACATCTGTGACGCAGTGGACCAAGGCCCGGCTGAGACGCAAAAGGTTGCGGGTTCGATTCCCGCCGCGGGAAAATTTTTTGTATGATCTGCAAGTATTTGTCTCAGGTCTGGGTGTTTCTATGTATAATATGTATGTATTTACAAAAAAAAAGTATATTAGTAGTATATCAGTCATGTGGTACCCATAACACAAGCTCTGCTTACTTTGGGGCCAGATGATGTTGTGTGAAATGTCCGGCATTATTATTATTATTAGAAGAAGAAGAAGGCATTGTTAAAGTTAAAAAACGTTTATTTATAAGTAAGGCTATCAATGTTTTGATAGTATCAGTATTATATAATCAGAATTACATTACATGTTTTTCGTGTATGTTGATATGAAGACGTATAACAGTTACAAAGTAAAAGAATGTTTATAGGTTTTAGGTGTATTTTTAGTCGAACGTGCGCTCTGAAATGATTCACGTACTAAATGGATCGATAGTCTTATCCTGGTACCGATCTGATAAAGAATCGGTATATATTTGTGTCGTTTTGGACATTTTTCAAGAGAGCACATTCCGTGATGTTTTGACTGAATGTACGAAGATTGTTGGATGCGGTATTAATCTGCACCAAAGAGCACGGACAGAATATGTTTTTTTTATCGAAGTGTATAATAGAGTCTAGCCTATCTTTAGAAAATCAGTTTTTTTTACATTTAGTAAATAACAAGTCACAATCACATCAAACGAGGAAATAATAAAATAAAATAAATAATCCCGGACATTTCACACAGTATCATCTGGCCCCAAAGTAAGCAGAGCTTGTGTCATGGGTACCACAATTATATACTTTTTTTTTGTAAATACATAGAACATACATAGAAACACCCAGACCCGAGGCAAATACTTGTAGATCATACAAACATTTGTCCCGAGGCGGGAATCGAACCCGCAACCTTCTGCGTCTCAGTTGGACCTTAGCCCATTGCACCACAGAGGTCGTCAAACAATACAATACCTACTTTGCTTGAGCCGTGTTCAGAATTTGAGAACCCCGCGTGTCGGCCGAGCACAGATTGGGTGCGGCTAAATAAAACTTCCATGGTCAGTTTTTAAACTGCCTCATCCAATATTTCTGGAGTTTTCAACATCCCAATACAACCTGTTCGTGGAACAGCGTACATTTATTATCGCTTAGCGGCGCCTGCGCCTGCGCCTGCGCGACCCATGGCCGCGGTGGTCCCTCACAAAATGTCAAAAAAGTATCGAGATGGCGCTGAAACGAAGAGACTGGGAAGCTGTTACTGGATATGGCTAAATATTTAAAATAAATATAAAAATATATAGACAATGTATACAACACCATCTAAACTCAGACTAAGCATAACTTAAATTATGGCGACCAGAAAAACCCAGTCAGAGCAAACACTTAACAACACAAATATTTGTGTTCATTACACAAATATTTGTCCTGGGAGGGATTCGAGACCCCAGCCTACATCGCAGAAGACAGAGCTCCTACAAACTGAGCTGTCAGGCCAGTCAGAATATTTATTTGAACGAAAAACTCAGTCAATATCGAAGCAGCGATATCGTTTCAAGAACAAGAGTAAAACAATTGTCTTTTTTATGGTTTTCAAAGAGTTGGTAGAAGGCAATTAACCATATGAAAGTAATCAGAATAAACACAGAACATTCAGAAAACTTGCAGAAAACAAATGATTGATAAAAAGACCTGGAAAATACGTATGTAATAACGAAAATACGTCTAGCGTAGGAGAAACGAACCTCCTTGCACCTCCTGGTCATGACTATGATGATCTAAGTACGTTTAATTTGCGGCTGGTGGACAATCACACAACACCATCTAGCCCCAAACTAAGCATAGCTTGTATTATGGTGACCAGATGACTAAGTGTGTAGAATACTACATACTTCATAATCATCTTCCTGCCCTTTTCCCACATTATGTGGGGTCGGCACAACATGTGTTCTTCTTATATTCTCTTCTATCAGCCGTCATCTCAACACTCACTCCTTTCTTACTCATGTCATCCTTCATACAATCCATCCGTCTATTCTTTGGCCTACCTCTACTCGTAAATCCATCAACATTCATACCAAGCACTCTCTTAGTTACATGCTATTCTTCCCTTCTCATTACATGCCCATACCATGCTAGCCTGTTGCTCCTCATCTTATCATTCACTGGCGCCACTTTCACACTTCCTCTTATGTACTCATTCCTTACTCTGTCCACATCCATCTCAGCCACGTGCAACTTACTACAGAATACTACATACTAATGATACTTTATAACACCCAGACACAGAACAAACACCTGTGCTCATCACACAAATGTTTGTTTTGTTTGAAACCCTCAACCTACTGCGCAAAAGGTAGAGCTGGGGCTAGCGGGACCAGTCATTATTTTTAAACATGCCACATCTAGTTCAGTTCCCTCCATGTTATAAATCCCAGAACAGGTCAGAGCGTCATCTCTTATCAGCCTACGATGGTCACCATCGCCTCTCATTATACATTTAATTTGCAGATAAAGTGGCGATAAGACCTATAAGATTAATGTATCAATAAATATCGCTGTTTTGTTTGTGTAGTGTTTTAGATTATTATAACTAAACTGGATAAATTTAAAAGATAAAGTTATGCTGAGTTTTGTACGCTATTGTTATTTATTGATTTTATTTAGGTATCTCATGGTTAAGATAGGTTTCTCAAGCCTATCTGTCTCTCGACTTACCAATATTATGCATGACGAAATCCTTGCCTACAATTCAAATCTTTCTTATTTAATACAATCACAAGGATCACGTGAGTTGGGCTAGGTGAATTTATGCTGACTAGCTTCTCTCTGCGGCTTCTCTCCATGGTGCCTACATAAAAAGAAGCCTATGTTCTTTCCAAGCCACCAAATCTCTTTACCAAATTTCACAAAAAGAAGCCATCGAATTTATAATATTGGTATAGAGTTCCTAACTTCTTCTTTCTAACCCAAACCAGAGATGAAATAGAATTGCCAGGAAAAGCCAAGAATTGGAATACTTTGCCGTCATCTGTCTTTCCTGAAAATTACAATCTAGGTATTTTCATGTCATGAGTAAATAGGTGTCTTCTAGACCTGCGTGGCCCATCGTCGGCCACTCGGTCCGACCACTCGGGCCACACGTCGGTCAGTCGCTTACCATCAGGCGAGATCGTGGTCAAACATAGACAAAACGTTGTCTATCTATGATAAAAAATGTCTCCTCAATACCATCTTCAGACAGGATCTCTCAATATCCTCGCCACTTACCACAGACCAGTAATACCTAAGAGGATATCCTTAGACTTCCTACCTACCTGTTCCACATCCTTATTCCATCACCTGAACCACAGACAAGATGATAGTTACTACGGATCCAATTGTTCCACGTCCTGCGGCGTCGTATGAATCAGCTGATCAAATATGATAAGTAGGTAGTACAAAAGTACGTCTAGACGGCGCTTGTAAATACTGAGTTGCTGTCCTCTTACCACACACCTAAGTCAGACTCCTAACAACTATCCGTTAGTAGCTTTCATCAGTAGCTTTCATTGTTCATGGTGGACAATTTCACAGCGCACTATCTCGCCCCTAACTTGGGTTCTACGTTAAAAAAAACGGTTAAGTACGAAAGTTGCTCCGTTCAGCATCATGACTCTTTTACCGTGAGTTACTTCTACAATAGTTCAATTAAACTGTCATAGACTATGGACACTAATTGAAAAAAATCAAGTTAACGTTCAAAATAATGGTTTTTGGGCTTTTTAAGATAAGTTTTAATCTCGATTATTAACCTAAATTTTTTTTTATTGCAAATCAAATGTTTTCCTACAATAAGTTCCATAAATTTCTAGCAGATGGCAGAGTAAGTTAACTTCAACAGAACTACTAAGCCAAAGCAACGCGCGGAGGGTCAGCTACCACATAAAGTATAAAAAAAAACTTTCTACTTGACGCTAAAAATCCAGCCAGCCTAAGTGACCATCAATGTACTAACTTAATCTTATTATAGGCTCACTACTAAAATCCCTGGCTCTGTAGAGACCCCACCTAAGATTTGTAGTTCCTCAAATTTTTGAGTAGGTATGTTTAAGGGGTCAAAGACACGTCCAAATTCCTAAAACCTTAATTCTCTATAATAAAGATCTGCATCGTATCCGTCTGTCTGTCCGTCTGCTTCCCCTGTTTAACGGAAACCCATGCAAATGTCCATATGCGGCGCGCGTCTGCGCACGTGATATAAATACATACATTTCTTCATACATAATTCAATTCGGTTGGTAGACAAAGTTATAACCTATGTATTTAGTTTGCTCCGGAAATTACCGAATTTAAGTAACCTGATGGCCAAACCTGATGGCTGGGTCCATAGGCCGCCTGAAGGCCTCTATTGTAGCTTAATAACAGCTGAGAGCTGGGGCTTACAAGCTCACGGTCATTTCAAAGCACAGAAGTGCACTAGACATAATAATAATAATAATTGAATAATGCTGGACCTTTCACACAGCATCATCTGGTCCCAAAGTAAGCAGAGCTTTTTGTTATGGGTACCACATGACTGATTATACAACTTATGTACTTTTTTTTGTAAATACATACATAGTATACATATAAACACCCAGACCAGAGACAAATACTTGCAGATCATACAAATATTTGTTCTGCGTCTCCACCAGACCATGGCCCACTGAGGTTGCCTTTGAATTGATTTAGTCGTCCGGCATTTGGTGACTCTTCTGAATATTTCTATTTTCTTGCCAGTTCTTCTCGGGCTTGGGTTAGGTGGAATTGACACCTAAATTCACTTAGTATATAAGACGTTTCAAAGTGATCCTTGTGATTGTATTGAATAAAGTATCTTTTGATACTTGACTTATTTTTTTCAATTATCTTCACAAAAAGTAAACTCGATTATACACAAAACAAACAGCAACAATAAGTCTCGCGCAGTGGTTCACCATTCGATTGTGTTGAACCGAAAATAAAATAATCAAATTTCAAGGCACTTTATAACGCACAGTCACACCAAAACCTGTTACCCGGCGCTAAAAAAATAAAATTAAGATATTCAAGACGAACCCTTGCGCCGACGCGTCATAATCTTCTTTATCAGTTCATCTTAAATTGGACAATCCAATTTCCACCGTATCTCTTTTATTACAAGGATAAAATCTCATAAACTTGTGTAAATAGTAAGATACGATCGTCGTTGTGTACCCGTAGATTTATTTCAAAATGTTCGCACCTGACGAATTTTTAGCTTTGTCTTGCATTATTTTATTTTTTTTGTTTTATCTCGCCACTCTATCTTTTACGGTATATTTCAATATTTTATATAGGTACACATATATAATTTTATAAATAGGTATTGGCAATTTATTATGCTGTCAAAATTACCTACTGGCAAATATAAAATCAAATGAATAAAATATAACTAATACCTAAATAAACACGAGCAAAGTCAGTATTCTGAATTCTATACTCACAACATTGACCGAACAATGTAAGCTCATTTTCGGAGAGGTCCTCAGCAATTCTGTCAGATAAATGAGATCAAAAGTCTTCTTATTCACTTTTAGGATTATGTAAATAACGTTGATTTTTATGTTTTTTATGTCCCAGTGATGCAGCATTTGACTCATTGGGTTTTAAAATAATCATATGTATTTTGAAAAAACTAAAGTCAATAACTGACTTTACATTGACGACATTGAAACAGTTATTGCGCTCCTCTATTATATATTTTTCAAGAGTTAATTTGGTGTTTTTATTTAGACGTTTTTATTTTTTATTTTTTTTGCTAGAGTTATTGACTCGGGTGTATAATTGGTATAAAAGTTTTGTGATTCGAGCAAAAATAATCAGAAATTATTTTATATGAAAAGACACCATATTATATAAAATAACAAATGAAAATCGACAAGATACAACTTTGTGACATCATATCATAAACAATATAAACACTTGACATTATTAGACACACTAACGAAGAAGAAGAAGAGATAGAGTCTATTTTTGAGTCTTGTAAAAGTCCTGTTGAAATACAAATCCCTTTTGTGTTATTGGATGACCGATCCTGGAGCAGTTTGACCCAAGTGAAAGACGAGTCAAGGTCTCCGAAGGCTGCATGAGATACTTTTAAGTCACATTTGCCGATTAGTATTTATGCTAGTGTGGTATTATAATAATAAAACAATTATTTATCATGCGAGCTTAGCCGTTGCGCAATCTTCCAAACATAACCTACATATAAAAAAGTTATATCAAAAACGCTAAAACACACAAACCATTTCGATAGCGCAACACGTGCGCGCACGCATTAATGTCGCGATTAGAATGATAAATATTGGTTCCCCGTATAAAATGAAGGTTATACACATTTTTTTACCAGAACATAATTCTGAACTGCCGATAAGATTGGCTGGCAGGTGCGGTGACAAACTTTGTGAAAAGCCTCTTTATAAAAATCAAAGATAACATAAATAAAAAAGCTATCACAGCTGCTTTAAAAGCTGCTCTACTTCTTTTTATCCTATCTCAATGTACCACTGTAATGTCAAGTTCAACAAGTACTTTAAAAGCATCTCTTACCTCTGTTTAATAGTTTTAATAAGCACTAAGCATATAAAACGTACATAAATCTATTAACGTATATTTCTATGACAAATCTACACTGGAAATTGTGCATATTATTATGTATTATGTGTTATGAAATAAAGAACTATTGAAATTGAATCGACTTCTTTTTATCGTGTCACAAGTACTTTTGTCCAGTGTGGTGAAATGATTAAAGTACGCCTCAGAAGCTGCTTTCAATTCAAATTCCTTGCTACTGACAAATAATTCTTCTTACTAATACTAAATATGCAAAAAAATAAAGTTTGGATGTTCAAAAGTTTGTGGTTTAATAATGCTGCAGCTGGACCAATTTTAATAAAACAGAAGACAGTCTGTGACCTGGGATAGCATATAAACTACTCTTTGTGTAGGGACTACACGTGCGAAGCCGCAAAAAGAAGCTAGTTACAAACAAATACATCAATTATGTTTTGGGATCTTACCTTACCTACTACGAACATAATATTCAGTTCTATCCTCCACATGGTTGTCTGGCAGAGATCGTAATCTAGCGACAGGACCGCCCATTGTATCATTGTACCATTACTACCGTGTATCTAAACTTTTCTTACAACAGTCAAATGTGAATGTGGTGTGCAATAAAGTATTTTCTATTCTATTACATTTCGTTTAGTCATCTCGAATGGAAGCAGTTTTAAAATACCAAACTCCTAAACCTACAAAATGCATATTACTATGTCTAGCGCAGATTGGGTAAAGCTTAAATTAGACGTGATCAAATTGCGCAAATAAATCCTACTTAAGTCTTGAAATATCTAGTCTACGTTCAATACAAAAACCATAGGTTTGATTACAGTTTTCGTAACAAATAATCCGTAAATCCCCACTTTAGAGTTTTATAGCAGCACAGACCACACGGTAACTGCTTGCAGCCACACAATAATTGCTATACAAACCGAAGGAGAAACTACAATTTGTAGAACTCAATTCATGTCTCAAACAATTTACCATTCTCCCACGTCCATTTGCCAAATAAAATTTCACCTAAATAAACACAGACATGATCTGAAGAGCCGGCTCGATATTTAACGGTACATAAATAGGGACTATTTGGCCCCTGTGGGACGCCCCGGTGGGCCAAAGCCCTTTTGTGTTTTTGGCTTATGATGGAATTTACACCTTCAGTGTGGCAACGGAACCAGAACTGCGAAAAAAGTCCTGAGCCATTAGCAGGAATCTTATTGTGAAGAAGAGCCAATGCTGGTACTTACCGCTAAGTAAAAAAAAATGTCGCAGTGGTTTTACGTCGTATTTAGTAGAGAGAACCCTACTCTTATTCTACATAGTTACCTTCAATATGTGTATTTAGGCCAAGCGAGCGAAAATCTTCGCGTGGTTCCGTGGAACACGAAAACAATCGTAGGTGGCACGCACTAGGCAAAAAAACCTGGTTAAAATGACATACTTCAGATATCAGAATAGCGCGGTTTAAAACGCGCAGTTTACTTCCCCGTACTAGGTACGTGTGGTACGAGATGATAGGAAAAAGCCGAAGAATTAAACAACATTTTTATTAAAACCCCAAAACAAGAAATTACTAAGACGCTCCAGTTACGTCCAATATGTGTAAATACCTATAAACTCTGTTGCAAGTAAATGTACTTAATAAAAGAAATCTTAGCATAAAAGGAATCTATATTAATATCATTACACGCTTCACCTAAATCCTGACGTAATCGCTAATACCTCTACCCATTGTATTAAATGTATCGACAGAATTTTCTGCCCATTTCACTACAATGACCATCCTACGTCCCTGACAAACAGTGCTGATGGATGGCAGCGGCATCACAAAGGCCAAGGGCCTATTGACAGCTACCACAGATACTAAAGTAGTACAGCCCCAATTATGTCCCTGAAATATAGGGTTTAGTCCAGTGGCCGAAACGAACCACAGAGCAGCAAAAAATTTAGATACATTGATAAATAAAGAAAGAGATATATTTTGGTACGAAACGAATTGAGACATTTCATTGGAGACAATCATTTAACCACCAGAATACGAGTAGAGTAGTGTCATGAATTCATGATTCACCTAAATACCCGTTTAAAAGTTCCAAGCACGTAAAATAATCACTTGTGTGCATTTTAGAATATGAGCACCAAGAAACCTCTTTAATACCACGGTTTAGCAACATTAGGAAGCACTACGCAATGTAATACTTGGATGACTCCAGTAAACCCGTAAAACCGTTGCAATAAAATATCAAATACTACGATCAAAACTTATTGGTTAGCTGAGCAGCATGAGGCTAGACGTGACGTCAGAGGTCTTGCCCAGCATTTTAGCGCAGGACACCTCGTGGAGCTGCCGGCAGTAGGCGCGCGTGAACCTTTGCCCGCAGTGCTGGCACGGAAAGAGCCTAGATCGGTGATGCTGCATGTCTAGCTCGTGACGACAAACGCAGCAGCTTCTGAGGAAGATGAGGTTTTTTAATATCTGACGCATAGTTTGAAGAGTTAAAGCTGTCAGATGAATCACGACGCAGTTTCTTATCTAAAAAATATGAGTAATTACCTCACATGACCCGAATTATGCTTCTGAATATGATCACTGAGCTGCGACGGCTGGTCGAAAGCTGCTCCGCAAATATTACATATGTATTGAGATATCTCGTTTTCAGGATTCTGATAGAGCGACAGTCGGGACAAGTATGAATAATAGTCTATCTGGGGCACGTAGGATAGTATTTGCTTCACAGTTTCAGTTGATATGCGTAGCAAAGCCTGGAGACCCAGTGGGTCTGTATTCACAGCTATCGTCATACTTTGATTGTCTATACTATTACTGATATTTTCTACGAACACTTTGCTTTGTTTAGTTTTGAATAACGTATCTGAAATTTCCGTTGCTTGCTCTTTAACTGGTACTTCAAAAGTGATGTGAACGCTAGATCGGTCACTTTGACTATGGTTGTTTAAAATCTCATCAATCTCTCTTTCAACTTGATTATTTTTATGCATCTCTTCATAAAGTATATCATTAACATCATTTGTATCATAATTAGTACAGTGTTGTTTTACTTCGTTGATTGTTATGATACTTTTCGGAAGTTCTTGGACTATTCCACTAATAATGTTTTGTTTTCGTTTCGCTATATCAAACGAGTCATTCGTAGTATTTATTAAATTGCTAACATTGTTAAATTGGCTTGATACTGCCTCAGATTTTATTGTACCATTAGAGTTTTTTTTAGATTTGATTTCGATCATGAGTGTATTAATAGATTGTATTAGACTATCAAGTTTATTTTCTAAGCTAGACAACGCACAATTTTTCACTTCAATTTGGGTCTGCATGATCTTCTGCTTTAGTCTGTTATCATTACTCGTAACCGTGTTGTATTCATTTTTGAATTTTTCTATGGGGATGTTATCAATATCAGCGTTAGTTTGTGCGAATGAATCCAAATCTGTTTGTACCGCTATGTTGTGGATGGCATTACTATTGAAATGAAATTGTTTATTTAAAATAACTCTTTTAAAATCAACTTTGCTTGTAGACGGGTAACTAGTTTCTTTCTCCACAAAAAAAGGTATTCCTCTAGACCTACTTGCTGATCTTTGATATGACTGGTTTGCCAATTGATAGTTCGATCTTTTCCGATTTAGCATCATTAGACGTCCTTGTGAAGCTGTTCGGAAGCAAAATCTGCTCCTGTTATCATAGATGTATGGCCTGACATTTATTGGCCTCTCCACGTAAGAATTTTGGAGAATATTTAGGTTCATTTCATTTGAAGCACTATAAAAGTCTTGTAAAAAATTCTCACATGGAGTCGACTGTTTCCATTTATAACTAGTTTTGTAGTAATCATCATTAATATCAGGGTTTATATCTTGTGGTTTGTAATTTGGTATGGTCCTGGGCTCAGAGGTATTGTATCGATGTTTATTTTTGAGATCGTTTATGTAGTTGTTCCAAAATACTTTTTGTTTCTCTGTTGCTCTAGCTAAAACAAGCCGCCTAACCAGTGCTTTCAGTCTCATATTTCTCTCAATAGTTTCATTAATGAACTCTTGGCTGTACATGTCTATTGCAGGTCGACAATACGTTGTTTTCACTGCATACTCCGACCTCGTATTTCTATTTCGGTTGCGATATGTTTCATACCTAATATTGGATCTTACAAAAGTTAATTGTGGTTCCGCTTCTACTTCTGGAATATTTGCAGAACAACTGACATGATGAGAGTCAACAATTTGAGTTTCAATGTTATGAACGGATTTCGGTAATATTTTTGCAGAAAGCTTTCTTTTTGTCAAACTTCTAGACTTCGTTCTATCATTTGTGTGCAATGCTCTGTTGTTGCTGACCGGTAGGTTTCTTGGGTGTGTCTCGCTATAGTTTCCGTCTAGGTCTCTTGACTGTTGTCGTTTTGGTTTCTCCCTATTTATTCTGCTATCGAGAATTACCTGATTGTAGTAAGCTACCTTTGTATTGTTAACTTTGTATTGTTTAAGTTCATTGCATCCGTTCAGTCCAGCATCGGCATTTGCAATAGTGTAACTAGAAGAATGTTTACTGAGTAAGTCCATCTCTAGTTTTATTGTAGGTCATTTTATCTCACAAAATGTGAGAAGCAAAACGCTTACGAATAATTTATCATCAGCTAAAAGTAAACATAGAATTTTGACAAAACCTTATACAGTTTTGTCAAAATTCAATGTTTACATAGTTGTGTATATTTTTTATGTCAATATAAACCTCTATGGTTGAACCACAGAGGTTTTATCCTTAATGCATTTTTTGTACAAAATAGGTCTCATATTTTTCTTATCGTCTTACTATTTCGTTCTAACCAGTGTAATGAAAAGCACGAAAGACGTGCACTTGGCACAAGTCTTCGAACTGTTTAAGTTCTTCGAAACGCCGGTTTTGTCACGGTGTTTTCTTTCGCCGTTTGAGAGTACCTACTGATATAGCGTACATACATTTTTCGAATATAAATCTTTTGGTTTAAACTTGCACGACAAGATTTGAACCTACAACTTTAGGTACGGAAGGCGGTCTAATCCAGATAGTCTGATCCACATAAAAGTTTTCACATCATCCTTGTATTTCTCAACATGTTGTCTGTAAAAAAACCATTTAGCGAAATTATGTAATTCTTTAAAATAATTAAAAAGGAATCTCGTAGGTTGCTTTTATATTAACGTTTTACGGCATTACTCAAAAACGTCTCTCAACTGTTACCGTCTGTCAAAAGTTAATCACTGTTTAAAATAGTACCATCCCTTTTTGTAAGATAGTGACAGGGCCAATTGTTTAGCATTGTTTAGGCAGTGTTCGTTGACGAAACTGTCGAAGTTTAGAACAAAAATAAATAATAGTTTAAAAAAACTAAAAAAACACGCTTTATATAGAAAACCAAACTAAAAAATAGAAAATAAATGTAAGTAAGAATTTTTTTTTTTATTTAAAATAATGCGTGGGGTGCATGGTGTCAATAGTTATAAATATTTCATTGACAGATAGGAGAAGAAGGATTATCATTTCGATAATATCTTAAAAAGCACCCCACGCTTTTTTTTTAATAAAACATTTTTTACTTACTTACATTTATTAAAATTATTTTCTATTTTTTAGTTTGGTTTTCTATATAAAGCGTGTTTTTTTAGTTTTTTAAACTATTATTTATTTTCTACATTTTAGTTTTAGGATAATCGGATATTTCAATTTTTTTTTCATTAATTATTGCATTGTCATTGGTATTTGACAGGTGTGCAAAATTTGAATGAAATCTGGCCGTTTAAAGTGGGTCAAAATCGCGTCCTAAGGAGTCTGTTACAAACATACATACAAGTGAAGCTAATATAAAGCGTATAATAATCGGACAATCATAAATGTCTAAAATAACGCAGTAACATATCAAAACAAGCAAAACAGTGTGGATATAACTTCAGATTTATATATTAGATGGAAACTTTGTCAGTGAATCGCGCGAAATAATTCTGCCAGTTTATTGATATTTCTAACATCGACAAAGTTAGTGTTCAAAGCAAATTCTAAGACATTGAAAATAATGACAAGCCTCTTGGATGTACCAGAGTCAGATAGTTAAATCACCTAGATATAACGCATGTGTGTAAACTGTAAAGTTATATTTCTTTTAAATAATAAGCGAACCATTCAAAACTTTCGTGACTGTTTATTTTGAAAAAAATCGGGCTTTTAACCACGTATTATATTGTCGATGGAGGCACCGACACTGTTTGATTCATCTAGAGAATGTCCATCTTCATCTTCATCGACTAAATAATACATGTGTTCTCAAAATTAATAATGATCATCATGGTTTTGAACATAATTTTCACTCAAAACGGTATATTTACCATGATATATGAGTTTTTCTGCTTCCCGATGTTTCGGCACAGTTGCATGCGTCTCGTGATCATGGCGCATACAACTGTGCCGAAATATCGGGAAGCAGAAAAACTCATATATCATGGTAAATATCCCGTTTTGAGTGAAAATTATGAATAATGATTGTTAAGAACTTCATTTCAATTTAGTTTGACAAAGTTTTACTACAATCGCTTACTGATTATCTCTCAAATTAGTCGTATCCATTGACTTTTACGAGTCTACAAGTTAGTCAGCTGCGCGTCCAATCATTATTTATTTAATTAAGTCTCAAACAAGATCACACGTAAAACCATAAAACCACAATGCGCGAAAACCGCAATAAGTTAATTTAAAATCGCACGAACGTAAATAAAGACATTTTAAAGGATAATAACGAGGCTAACAAAACAACGTAAGTAAAGGTATATATGTAATATAATGTAACGGTATTGTTGTTTTTTTCGATGTGTGGTCAAAAATTTTAATCAAGACCACCCAAAAATGGAGGAAAGAAATAAGATTAAGCCCTGGTTTCTTCAGTTGTTACCGACGACATTATAACGGACATTACAGTGGTAATTTCAGGTGGAGCAATACGGGCCAAATGGGGTAAAATAGTTGTGAGAGCATCGATATTTGAGAGCAAAGTTTCCATTATGATAAAACTAATTATTTTACTTTTCTAGCACTTTTACTAAATAAGATAGATAGATAGATAGAAAACTCGTTATTGACTACCACACGGAATACTCATATTACAATAACTAGTGGTTGCCCATTGGTTGAAATTTGGCCATAATTAATTAATAATTAATGTATTTTTATGCGTACTTTATTCAAAAACAGCATTTTGCACTCTATATAAACTATAAGTGTGCGAAATTTCATACTCCTCCGTACGCGCAATTTTCGTAAAAAGGGGTACAAAGTTTTTGCTTCACGTATATAGATAATAACTTAACTTATTTAAGGCAGTACAATGAGCGGTCTTATCGCTAATAGCGATCTCTACCAGGCAACCGCCTCAACAACAGGAAATAACAACTAAATTAGTCCAAATTTGGTTCACTTTAATACATTCTTTATTCTTATAGCGAAGAAATAATGAACTCATGGTTAATTAGTGGCCCATGTCTGATAAGATGTCCATCATAATGACGGTCCTCGTGTTTTATGAAATCAAAGCTTAAACATCTAAATGCAAGAATTCTAAGTGTGTTCGTGAAATCAACCTACCTGCAGCGAATCAAATAACCATATTAAGGAGTCACACTTAAGGAATGTACTCTTTCAAAATACATTATTACACTAGGTATATATCCTGATTCTGTTGTCTAAACAACCTAAAAACACGTAAATTTCTATTTATAAGCCTTCTATCGTATGACTCAGTGGCTAGTGACCGAAAGACTCCGTTTTTTTTTATCTGTCACGGCTTAACTATTGAAAAGCTGGGACCAATAGCGTGTCTTCCGAAACCTAGGACATGAAGATACATATGAATAGGTAACATGATTTGTATAAGCCGTAAAGAACCCAAAACGCTTACTGATAAAAATTACGCGAATTTGCCTAAATCTTTTATTATTTTCATTTTACCTGTTCCCAAGTAAGTTTTCTGGCCTCAGCTCTGTCTTCTACTCTGTTGTAGGTTGTAGGTTTTGATTTCCTACCAGAACAAAAATTTTTGTAATGAACATGCAAGTAAAGCATTTATAAAAATATATAAGTGTTCTATCAGACATCTACAGAAATAATTACAGAAATGTACAGAATAATATAAAAAACATATGAAACAGTCGAGCTCAACTGATCTAGATCACTGCCAGAGGGCAGCGTTCCTAAGATATTGGCGGCATTGCCACGTTGAACGGCAATACTAATACGCTGAGCCAGATAGGAGCCAGCTCTTGGGTCACGTAATGTATGTTAATCAGTCATCTTGTTTCCATAGTACAAACTATGCTTCGTTTTGGGGCTACATGGTTAGGATTGTCAACAAATATAAATCATTCATTGACGACCCCTGTGGCGCAGTGGGCCAAGGGCCGGGTGAGAGGCAGAAGGTTGCGGGTTCGATTCCCACTTCAGGATAAATGTTTGTATGATATGCAAGTATCTGTCTCGTGTTTCTATTTACAACGTGTATGTATTTACAAAAACAAAAAAAAAGTATATATGTAGTATATCAGCCATGTGGTACCATAACCCAAGCTCTGCTTGCATTGAGGTCAGATGATGCTGTGTGAAATGTTCGGTATTTGTTATTATTATTAATTCATTTATTCAATTCAATTCAATTTATAAAAAAAATTAAGTTATTTAACATACGTTGTTCCTTCTTCTTATCTTGTCACTAGTTATTTCTAACCAGTGTGGTGAAAGGATTAAAGTGCGCCGCAGAGGCTCCTTTCGTGCACTTAGGTAAGCCTTAATGTATGCTCTCGACCTTACCGACAGGACCCGCAGGAAAGACGAATCAGTACATGCGGTGTTGGTTCGGTTGCAGGTGCATAACGGCTGGCACCGAGCTGGGTTTGTTTCAAGTTTTCCTTCTCTGTTAGTCAGCAGAGCGACTAATCCCCAATAATTTCAAGACTATCGCAGTCGTCGCCAGCTGTTTATAGAATGTTATTGTATTTATATTTGTTAATAACAACTAGTCCAGAAGCGTAACATATAAAAAACTCGTATATAAACCCCAAACATAACAATAACAAGATCATAACAAGCTATTTAGATAATGCATCGTCGCATAGTTTTTATGTTTATCTTTGCATTTTTATTAGTTTCTTTGACTAGCGCCACGCCCCGTGCTCGTTCACAGGTTGTCGCTTATGCTAATGCTTCAATAGAATATTCATTGAAAAAACTACCCTTATACGTTATCGTGTTGATGTTGTTTTTGACGTGCCTCGTGCGTCGTTCATGTTGCTTTTATTTATTCCAATTTGAATGTTATCGAGTGCTTCGTCTGCTATTGCTTATTCATATTAGATGTTCAGTCCTTAGTCTGTTTGTTAAAAGTAGAATGCTGGGGTGACATTTATGTAAAAGACACAAGATTCCAAATCCTATCATTCACGACTCTATTCATAAAAATTAGACTACATATTCAAGCTTTTTTATACACGAGAACACTGAACATAAAAAAATACACTACATTTGTACAATCAGCGGCTTTATCGCTAAAAGTGCAACCAGGCAACCTTTGGATGCATATGATAATAGGTTGGTAAAAGCTACCAACCAGTAAGCAGTTTCCAGATAAAGGTAATGAACTTTGACTTTATATATATGAACAGATTTAGATAAGGAAATTAAAATTACATATGTGTACAGCTTGAACAGTAAAGGATTCACCATACATAGCTGAACTATGGACAGGAGTAAGAAGTTGGAGAATGTCAGACGAGCGCAGATCACGATCGTTTTGTTATTCTGGTGCTGGAAAACAAAACGTTTCTTTATACAATGGGGAGAGAAAGACAGAAAAAGGATATTGTATAACAGCGATAGGATATGAGCAAAAAGGTTTTCAATAACATCATCGATATAGGTACATTTACGAAAAAGATACTCGGAAACCTATATAGGACATGAAGATTACATGAATAGGTAACATAATTTGTAATCAGGCATCCTAATTTATTATTCGTATATATGATTCCCAAATCAAGATGAATCTTTGCATAAAATTTTCACGAAATAGAACTTATACAACAATAATTAAATTGCCTAATTCATAACAAGTACATAGCGTAAAAAGATTCCTTCAAAGGGTCGTTATACAGTAATGGCTCAACAAACGGACCCTCGGGGACCCCTGTAGTTGTTTTTCATACAAAAGCACTCATGAAACACAGATTTACCCATTTCGTTTCTTACACATTGCGCGCTCAACTGGAACACCCAACAGGGGTTGTAGAAGGGTAGACGTGATGTATGTGTCTGGGTTGAAAAAGATCGAGTGAATTGAACGCCTTGGTTAGGTTTAGTCCCAGATGGCACCATTACACCAAGGTGAAGGTCAAAGACTAAGGAGTACTTATGAGAATGAATACCATGGATTCGTTACCAATCAGGGGATATTGAGGAATAAATTGAGGCAATAAGTTGATTATGATTATTACCTTATTGTATGAGGCTTTCTATATAACTATTCCAATGCTTACATAAATAAGAGAAATTAGCAAGAAGTAGTGTGCGACGTGATCTACTACAGTCGTAACATACTAACCTAAAACCTATAGATGCAGCAAAGCCTATCTTAATTAATTCGTCACTGTCACTGTAAGTAAAATAATATATTCATTGTGGTCGTAAGGTTGAAAATCGTATTTAAAAAAGCCTCACTGTGTATGCAGTAACAAGGATAATGATAGCTCAAACTAACATCATTATCAAAAATATCATCTCAAGATCTTCTTGAATCAAATCTCCAGCATAACAACATCATAAACCAGACCAATGCAAGAACGAGACAGAAACTACACTCTCTTTGTGGTTGTTCACGAATGAAAGAGAAGAGGGATACATTGTGTTCGTATAATGGTTTGTCTACATGCTTGTACGATTGTGCTTCAGTCGCACGAATGCTTTTTTTATTTTATTTGATCTTATTATTCATAGGTAAGCATTATTGTAGCTCGGCCAGTTTTTGGGTACCGTGCGTTTGTGATTTAGGGTTCCCATTGAAGATTTTTCTTGAAAAAAGTTATATTTATCTTATTTAGGGTTCTTAATTTTTCCTATTCGATCAACAAATTCAAATAATTTTATGTTTTATTATGTTCTTTATTAGTAAATATATCAATTATTATTATACCGAACCAACTAAACAACAACAAATTACTGAGACAGTGGTGGCAATTCGGTTGGTTCATTTCTAAAATTAGGAATTGTCTAAAATATATTTTAGTTAGTCATAGCATTTGTAAAACGGTTGGTATCATCTAACTTAATTAGGAACGCTTAATTAAACTTTATAAAATTAAATTAGGATAAGTTGGGGACAGCAGAATACCAAAGTTTCATTTGACAGTTCTAAATCTAATTTTAGCTAAAATTTGTTAGGTTGGTGCCAACAGAATTGAGATCTATTAGTAGGCACTATTTAGTAGAATTTAGATTATACGCATTATCAAAACAAGTTTGAACGAACTACCAATAGACAGAACCCGTATAGAGACTGCACACTCGACTATTTTTTTCACACCGCCGGTTGTGTGGAATGCAAGGTTTGGGAGATTACGCCCTGTCAGACACACGATGCTGTATTGTTGCCACCATCAATGGCACCATTGATGCCGCGGCCATAGAATGCTATGATTTGTCAATATTTAGGATTATGATTGAGGACATTTTGGAGGTATCGAGGAGAATGGTTGAATGAGATGTGTTTCTTTAAGAAGTTAATAATGGTAATAATAACACTACAAGACGCTTATGTACCTACCTATTTTATTTAACTAGCTATTTACATAATGATGTAATGGACCAATTGGAGACATTTTGACAAATGAACTGCCAAATGTTTGAAGTTGTGCTTATTGAATTTAGTATTTTTGCTCACTTTTCCTGCATCAAGTACATTGACTTGAAGTTTTATCTCCTATTCAAATATAATATTGTTTTAAAGTGTGTCGTCAGCGGCGTGGGAATCAGCACCGTTATATCTTATCTCGTTGATAACTCCGTTTGTGGACTAGCCTTTTGTTTTAACTCTATTATGAAACATGGGGCAGGGAAATATTTGAGATTGACTCACGTATGCATAGTATTTTGATTAGTTTTAACTGTGGTTATAATAATAAAACGGACGTTCAGAGATTTTGCAACAGTCATTGGATAAGCAATAAAAAAAGTTATTCTACATTTCAGTTAAGTATATACTACCAAAACCAATACCATTTTCAATTGACGTAGTCATTGAAAAAATCGAATGCAAACAAAATCTATCTACCTTAAATCAATGAGCAAAACATTTATAATTACAATAAGCTCGATAAATCTTAAGTAAAGCATATCAAGACAAATATTTTGTTATTTTATCGAAACAATATTTTTTTGTTAGTATCTGAATATTCTGAATATATTCTAAAGGGATAAAGAATTATCCCTTTACTAGCTTTTTATAATGTCTGATTCAAAAATAACTTGTTTTGAGCCACTATGTCCAAGCTTTGTGTAACACGAATTTTACATTAACGCCCTAATTCACCCGGTCTGATCTCTATCTCTCAGCTCCTATATCTTATCTTCCAAAAAGAGATCAAAAACATATCGAAACAATTAAAATTCCTCTCGGACCCAAGGTCGAGTTCTAAATATTCAAGATGCCTTCGGAAATTTAAGCTTAAATTGAATTGGCTACATGCCGAGCGCTTAAGGAGGACGCAGAGGTAAAAGGGTTTTTGATATATGGAGTAGAATTTGTTTGAGACACGCCCCCTCATATCAGAAATTACTATTGAAATTGAAAAGAAAATTGTATGAAATGAGAATACTTAGAATTTCTACTAAAGCTCGCGATTTTTAGGTGAAAAACAAAAATATTTATTTAAATTTATTTGTTTTGACTTTCATCAGCTCGGCTCGGATGAACAAAATAACCAAGAAACATGGGCCTAAGCAAAGTGCAACTCAGTGTTTTGGTTTGATGGTTTCTGTAGATCCTGTTGACTGTCAGTTTGCAAATAAAACTAAGAATTCCCATATTCAAATATGTTTAATTATTATTTAAAATCGACCTATTATTAACATATTAAATTGTAATTCACATCAGAATTTATTTAATTATATAAGTTACCGACAGTCCAATAAATAGTAGTGCTTTAGGTAATAATATTACAGTCCTATAACTGATCAAACACACAGCATTATTTTAAAGATAAAATATACAAAAGCAATCAATTAGTGCCCGACATAAACCCAATTGGATGGATTATATTTTGGACAAAAAATAGACGAAATAAAAAAGTGGTGGAGTCTCAGCTTTTAATTATCGTTTACCGCGGTGTTTGAAAAACTTTGAGATATAAAGTTGTCGAATACGGATAGGAAAGCAATCCATTCTCGTGTAGAATGAGGACCATTACTATTTTTATAACTTCCGATATTCCGGTCAATCTGCTTTCGTAAATTCAAATAGTTGAACTTTTATTTTAATTTCTTGTCTGATCTCACAGTTCAGAAAGTTCCAACTCTGGCTTCTGCAGTGTGCCCATTGCGTGTTAAATACCACAAGTATTTATAAATATATACTTAAGTATTCTTATCAGTCATGTAGCTACCATAATACAAGCTATGCTTAGTTTGGGGTAGGTGGTGTGGTGTGCATTATTATTTATTATTATTTCATAAATGTTTGTACTGGATCTAGTTGCCATAAAGTATCTGTCTTATTAGCTGCTGCCTGTGGCTTCGCATGCGTGGATCTATAAAAAAGTAGCCCATATTTTTTTCTAAAATACATTTTATCTCTTCACCAAATTTCATCAAGATTCGATAAGGCATTAAGCCATGAAAACTAACAAACAGAAACACTTTAGAATTTTTAATATTATCATGGATATAGATATTTTTCATATTATATCCGGATATTGGAGATCTACAGGGACATTTTCCATGGGATAACGGTCGTGAGCTCATTCTTACAAATCGTGTCGTATCCTATAAAGCTATTTCCTTGGACATCGTATTTTTTTTGTGGCATGGCGCGTGATTTTACGCCGCTCGGGTTCTCACGCCACAGCATAGTCAACATGCAGTATGGCCAGACCGCCCGGCTGGTGCCACAGAGCAAACAATACTAACTACGTACTGAAGATCACTTCGCAAGACTTCGATCATATGCTGTGTGACTGGTTCTTTCTTTGTTAATTTGCGGTGGATTAGTTGATATATATGATCTGCAACAACTGAAACAAGGCCAATGGCTGAGATTTGAGAACATTTCTACCGAGTCGACGTCCATATAAATCAAATGTTTAAAGCTTTTTCTAAGTTACCTATAGGTTAGCCGGGCACTGACTGTTACACATGGCATGCACGTCATTTTGCATTTCTTTAGTCTGTTTCGACGTATTGATTGTGATAAAACTCGTTTAAAAAAAACGAGATAATTTCTCAAATTGAATCTAATCTAAGGGCTGTAGATTTCACTTTACACTGCAGGCAGAATCAAAGTGACACCAGTGCTGGAGTTTGGTCCTCACATGTCTTCGTCCTCTGACGTCTGTTTTAGTGGCGCAATGATAAAATACTGTTGTTGTGGAACCGATACGATAATGAAGATATAATGGTCAGGGTAGTTTTTGAGATAGGGCCTTCAGATAATGTAGAAATTATAAAAAATGCTATGACTGGCTCGGCTACCACACATAGCGTGAGGCAGCTATGTGATGCTTTATGCTGAGAAGAGCTAGCTGTTAAGTAGGCTTATCTTTGCCCAGTAGAAGATGCTAACTAGTTACATCACAAACCAATTATTATATTGGTAGGAACTTTAGTTTTCGAAGAAACCCTTGCTGCGGCGGGCAGAAATTTAAGGTCTATTCTGTATAATAATCTCACATAAGCTAAAGGTGTTGTTTAAATCTGTTGCCATCTCAAAAATAATGAAAATAACATACCATACCTAATCATAACTAATTATGTAAATACAGGGATAGTGTGTCAAAGCATCAAATTCACATGATGACGAGGTTCTTGCCTAATTCGTCAGACTTGGTTAAGGAGGAATAGGCATCTAAATTCACCGCATAAAAGACGGTTCCAAGTGATCTTGTGATTGTATTTAATAAAACTGTGTTGACTGTTTTGATAAGAATGGATATAACAACAGAAGAGAATACTCAAGTAGTAGATGATACATACAACAGCATCAATGGTAAAAATAACTCGGAATACCAAAGCTAGTAACTAGTGTGCTCGAAAACTGGTAGTGGAAGGGTAAACAAGAGTGCGAGACGCCTCACTCCCACACCCGTCTACGACGTACAAACATTGGAACAGTGTGCTGTAAAACAGAACCAGTAAAAAAATATCAGAGTCTTCTACATTACTGAGATCTACAAAAATACTAAAATAATCACAGACTAATGCAAAAAGTAAAATATTATCTGTGGCGCAGTGGGCAAAGGCCTATCTAACACGGTAAATGTTCGTATGATATGCAAGTATTTGTCTCGGGTCTGGGTGTTTTTCTATGTATAATATGCATGTATTTTCAAAAAATATATAAAAGTAGTATATAAATATCAGTCATGTGGTTCCCATAACGCAAGCTCTGCTTGGGCTAGATGACTGTGTAAAATGCCTGGCATTATTATTTTTATTTCAGGCTGTTTAGAATCACAAAATCTTACTTGATAAAATATCAGTCAATAGGAATTCAACCGCAGTACCTATAATAAATAAATATTGGTGAACAATGCACACAACACCATCTAGACCTTAGCGCTAAGCATAGCTTGATTATGGTGACAGGTGACTGATAGAATACTTATAATACATAACACCCAGACACAGAACAAACACCTATTACATCACACAAATGTTTGTCGTAGGAGATAAGAACCCCCAATGGATACATCTGAAGAGGTATATCGAGAATATTATATGAAAAATACTTGAAAGGCTTCATTGATGTTTCGGCAATGATGTCATCATAATGAAGACCGATACCATTAAATGAATAGAAGAAGAAGAAATTGGTCATGATGCAATTTAACTAAATACTCATTTAAAATATATATAAACCGTCTCTAAACATCCAATAACTAACAGACAGGCGAAAGAGTAATATCTTTTGATAATATTTTTACCTTTATTTGAGCCTTACACCTACTGTATAGTACAGTCCAAGTATAGAAGTTTGGTAAACACTATCAATAACAAAGTGTTTTGGAAAACAAAAATGTTTTTATTGTTAGTGAATGTTCTCTTGCTGATTTTACTTGGCTCTATGTTATTCTACGGTCATCTGTTCGAAAATGATACTGTATTTTTTATAATTCGTTTAAAAAGTTAGGTTAGTGTACCTATCTAGGAATTGATCCCGGATTCGAGTCTCGCCGAGACGAAGCGATGTTATGAAAATGAAAACAATGAATGTTCAAAACAAATCTTCCACTTGTCCGCATTCCACTGAAAGGCAGAGCGAAGTGAGGGTCACGAGCACTCGCGACTTTTTGTCGCTCCGGACGCCGCCAGCAGAGACCCCCTGGAACGACGGCGTCACGCAGGCGTCATGTCACTTATCTTCTAGCTTTTTATTGACACTGTGATTTATTTGACTTTCGACACTTTGAGAGTGTAGATATTATATTTTCAATGAAGTTAACACCGAAAATCTACGATAATTATTACCTTACCGTAAATCTAACATATTTATAAAAATAACATATTTATAACATATTTATAAAAATATTTCTAACAAAAGTCTCACTAAGCAAAGTGTCGTAAAAATATTTTTTTTAATTGGTTCGTAAATGATAAAAATAAAACTTGAAATATGAATGAATTGAGAATCTCCCCTTTTTTTAATAATAAATAAATATTGTTGGATTGTCCACCGAACCCTAAAATTGGTTATACTCAGCCTATGAATATGAATATTCAATTATGGTGACCAGATGACATATAGAATACTTATATATTTTTTAATACATACTTATGTTACTTCATAACACAAATGTTTGTTCTCGGAGGGAATCGAACACATATATAAATTGTATAAATTGTCGAGGAACATACAAAAAAGTGTTAAGGCAAGTTTCTTTCCGGATTCTTCTTGTACTGGGGTTAGGAGGAACCGGCACCTAGATTCATTAGCATGTAAGAAGACGATTCAAAGTGGTCCTTGTGATTTTATTGAATAAAGAGTTATTTCATTGCATTGAATTGAATATACATGAGTATATATAACCTTAGAAACAATCTGATCACTTGACATTGGCGAAATTTTCATCATAATGACGCAACAAAGAATAAGAAGGGAAGAAGAAGAGAATGTAGATAATATTTACTCAATCAAACGTGCCGTCAAAACGGTAGAGACCACACAGCCATCAAATCGTCATTAAACATCAATAACCACCACAAACCCAATTCGGCAAATAGGAACAGTCTGCGAGAAAATCGTTGATAATCTGTTGGCAGCGGCACTCTTGATCAAACAACGCAGACCCTTCCAAAGACACCGACAAGATCACGCCTATAATCACCTAAATTATCCAGTAAATAAGCTGCGAAAATAACCCTTAAACCTAAAGCTTTAAGGTCATGGTGGGTGAATAGCAAAAACATCAAACTATTCGGCAGTATAATGACAAGGTAGTACTTGACGATGTGATGAATAATAGCGCAAATATTGGTGTTGCCTGATGATGGACCACCAACGACTGCAATTAGGTAAGGATCTGTTGACTCTGATCCAACATATAGCACTGTTTAATCGTTTTTTTTTATTCTTTAAGTTTCTTAAGATTTCAGAACGAAAAACGAACTTTTTTCAATTCGGAGTGAGATGATATCAAAAATGTGTGCCTAGTTCTACGATACGGCCCTGAGAGAATTCTCCTAACTTGATTAGTAATACCAGTCGACTTTCCACCATGGGTCGACTTTCTTCTTAATTAATAGATCGATACCACCAGATAAATTAAAATTTAAAATAGTTTTATTCAATACAGAAGAATAATGTTGAATAGTGTAACATGCAAGATTAACGGTGCCAATTCCTTATGGAGGTAAAGGTTTTACGAAGACACAGACTGATACCTGATCTAGAATAAGAACTTCTTCTAGCAAAACCGAAATAGGTACTATACTTTTACAAAATTGTGCCAATAATAATGTTAAACGTGATCTAAGTTAGGTCGTTAGTTTCCCTTCGAGTGGCAGTGGCCGTGGCTATGGGTGCCATTACCGAGACTGTGCTCAGAGCACGATGAGACAGGGGCACGGGTGCGTTCCGTATGAAGATCCTGGAGCCCCTTGACACGCATCGAGGCTGGCCACCAGGTGGTTTTCAGTGGGTCGTCGACGAGTTCAACAACCCCACACTACGCAACTGCGAACCTCAATGGTAGTTGGGTATCTGGGAGCAGATTTTTCTACGAGACAAAACAAAACAAAAGGTCTTTACTTCTTTAGCTACCCGTCTTGCAGGGGGCGCTTGATAGACAGCACCCTAGGCCTCTCATCATTCACATACAGATTACAGTTATGAGAATGTACCAACACGCTGGTTAATTATTTCAAAAATAAGTCTTCTCAATTTGTGGTACTGTAACTCTAATTTAAAATGCTGATGTTGCAAATCAATGCCTACGACTGTCTCCTCCCACACTAAGGCCTCTAGTGCAATTATTTCTGTGCTAGCTAGGCTACAACCTACGTCAACATCCCGTGACGTCAGATCCGTTTCCGCTCAGCTGATATCCGTCTGTCACGTACAGTACCAGTCAGTGAAAGTATGTGACTCATGGAACAGGGATACGCTGTCGATATGGAAATGGTTTTTTCTTGGTTATCTTAACAAGCTATGCTACTAGCTTCATAGCCCGAGTAAAATTGCCCCTTCGTACTCTTTCCACTTCCGCGATAGCCCCATATTCAAAAACCACGAAACACGGCTCTCCAGAAATCATGCAAACTGACAGACTTGTCTTTGACTTTGCTCCTAGTGCTCATCTTTACATAGATCTGGTAAGCAAGAGCTTCAAAGCCTGTTATAACGACATCCAGCGAAAATTCCGCGACGTGATCTGTACGGTTTTTTAGCGCGTCGAAGTGCGATTGTTACTTGCGCGGTTTCTTTGAAAATAAATGGGCTGGCATACCTCGTCTGCGTCTACGCCGCGCGCCGTCTGCAGTGAGTCAGACAGTGCCAGTTCCGTTGGGACATGGGAGGAAGCGATGAATGTTATTACCGTCGTAGAATCTAAATAGTGAATTAAACGATTAAGTTCCACTTGGACCCACGATTTTAATTGAGTCAGATATTAAAGTCACGCCGTTCGAGTGCCGCTTGATTCTTAGCCTCGAATATTCAATAAATGAATAATGTATAGCATATCCTTATATATGCGAAAGTTTGTATATTTCGGATGTGTGTTTGTTACCTAATTACGCATTAATGGCTGAACAGATTTAGATTAAACTTCGTATAGACATAGATATGAACCTGGATTATATAGGATACTTTTTATCTACGTACCTTGTGGGCAAAGCCGCGGGCAGCAGCTAGTAATGAATATTGAACAATTTGCACACATCATCCATCTATTCTTTAATTGAGCATAGTTAATAATAATAATAATAATAAAGCCGGACATTCACACAGCATCATCTAGCCCCAAAGTAAGCAGAGCTTGTGTTATGGGTTACGTATGTAAGTACATGAAAATATCAACGATGTATACAATTTTTAGATATTCGTTGATTTTTCAGCTCGACCGATTTTGATAAAATTTTAATGGGACCACCTGTGAAGTAGGTATACCCTTTCAAACAAAAAAATAAATTTTCAAATCGGTTCAGGCGTTTTCGAGTAATCGGTGAACATACATAAAAAAAAAGAGATTCTGACGAATTGAGAACCTCCTCATTTTTGATGAAGTCGGTTAAAAAATAAGTATATGTATTATATCAGTCATCTGGGTGCTATAGTATAAGCTATAGGAGAATTCAATTGTCCACGAATAGATAAATATTATAGGTAATAAATCATAATTAAGATTTTATCATAAATATCATAATTAGAGTTTCGTTATCATTGAACTCGAGATTGGTTATGGTTCTTGTAGGCCCTGGTCATACCTATAACTAGCCGTCCCTACTTCTCTACGTATGAGTTCTATGTATCATATAATGTTAATTTTGCAATTTTCCAATAATGTTAGTGTCAAGTTTTTATATTGTTTATATTTTCCAAACGACTAATTTGCGATACATTTGTTCTCAAGTGAAGAGTTTCGGATTTTTATCATGTTTTCCATCATCAGATCCTCACCAAACTAAGATCAGACCACCTCAGAGGTATAACCGTTTTAAATACAAAAAAGACAACCGACTTTATGTATAAAAAAAAAAAGATTCCGACGAATTGAGAACCTCCTCGTTTTTGATAAAGTCGGTTAATAATTACTTCACATAAAGTCATATATATGACTTAATCTTTTCTTAAAATCGTAAATATGACTTTACATAAAGTCAAATTTTAATATACTTTCTATATATCAAATTTTTTAATAAAACATACTTTAGACACGTATTTTGAACTTATGAATAGTGACAAAGTTATTTCCAATTTAATAATTACGTTTTAAAAACTAACTATACAATTTTTAAATTTTCGTTGTATTATCAGTTCGACCGATTTTGATAAAATTTATATGGGACTAATCGGGAAGTATATCTGCTCACATGACATCGCTTTATAAATGACGGAGTTATGAGGTAACAAAAATAAAAAAAAAATACAGTCGAATTGATCACCTCCTCTTTTTTGAAGTTGGTTAAAAAAAATAACTGCTAATAATTGGCGAAGATATCAGATAGATAATTGATTCAGGCGTTACTTTGCGAAAATCCATTACAAAACATTAAACAGATGGACAAATATTTAGTACAATTCCGCTAATCTATTCCTACGTCTCATTCTGACGTTGGTCGAAGCAACAAGTCTGCAGAGCAGAGTGTTTTTTCGTCGGGGTGCGGAGTGAGTCAAGTGTTCCTGAGGATGCCTCGTGGAGAGGCGAAACACGTGTCGAATTTCTTTTGGAAGTAACTCTTTAGGAATAGATTAGCGGAATTGTACTAAATATTTGTCCATCTGTTTAATGTTTTTTAAGATATCAGATAATATACATACAAAAAAATACATACATAACAAAAAATATAAAGCCGAACTGAGAATCTCCATCCGTCAAAGCCGGTGAAAAAAAAAGCGTGTTTCCAAAATTAATCAAAAAACAATGGTTTTATGACTTTATTATATCGTTGGCTAGACCCTAACTGTCTACACGTGGAAAAATATGAACACGAAATGTCCCATTAGGTACCTCCTATAAAGGATCATGGAGACCGAACAATAAACCTTCTAAGAAGGTGTCTGTACGTGCCTACCCCCGAATTGCCGCGCGATGGTTACGCCAATCGGCAGAATTCCAACTAAAATTCGATATGTATTTTGTTTGGTGTTGGAATTTGGAAAATGTTGGTTTACTGAGAAAAGCATAATTTACTCATACCAAGAGGATAGGTATAAGTAACCGTGACTAGCATTTAGACCCGGATCTATACAAGTACAAGCTATGCTTAGTTTGGGGCTAGATGGTGTTATGACTTGTCCACAAATATTTATTAATTTCTCATAAAATAAAATCATAGGTCATTCAAGCTAGAGACACTACTTCTTCATATGAATCAGTAGCCAATTCTGAAAAAAAAATAAAAAAAAATGTAGTGACGAAGTTGTAGGTAGGTTATATTATGTATATCTGTCTGGTGGTATCTGGTATTATATCTGGCACTTAATAATGGATGGCCCGATTTTGAATGCTGGTGTTTGCAAGCTGGTTCATAAATAAATATTGGTGGACAGAAAATACGTACATAAATAAATATTGCTGGACATTATTCACACAGCGTCATCTAGCCCTAAAATAAATAAATAAATAAACAAATAACCAATATTGCTGGACAATGCACACAACACCATCTAGGGCCAAACTAAGCATAGCTTGTATTATGGTGCCTAGATGACTGATTACTTACTTACAAGTAAGTATACATACCTATAAATAAATATACATATATTATGCATAGAAACACCCGGAACCGAGATAAACAAAAAATTGTTCCACGGCGGGAATCAAAACCGCATCCTTCTTCGCCGCAGCCAGACCTAGGCCCACTGCACCACAGAAGTCGTCACATAGTATCCATTGTATTGTATTTAGGTAAAGGTTGGTACATATAATGTCAATATAGTGGTATGTGCTGGTGTCGTAGTCATTGCCGAGGAATCCCTTTCAATCTATTTGTTTTCCCGAACTGATTCATGCATACCAGCCGAGTATGGAGTTCTTAGCTAACTCGTTGCCATTTGCTAACTAGAACAGAGCAAGGTATGACTTGTGTGAACGATTTAAAATTTAAATTTAGCTGTCTAATGTATAACAGGGCCTTACTTTAAACGGCTCTCAACGTGAACACAGCCTAAGATTCGTCCTGTCACTATTTGTCATTATCTTACAAAAAAGGGATGGCACAATTTAAAAAAAACCTGTGCGGACGCCCGACAGAAGTGATAACTAAAACTCTAACTACCGCTGTGGGTTAGAGTGAGAGAGGAGGCCTACCGCGGCTGTATGCGTGAGAGAAAGGGAGACAGACTGGCGCCGTAACGCGTTACGTAACGAAGCGGTTTACCCTCCCATAAGAAGTTATCACTTCAAAAGTGATAACCTTTTGAGAGACAGATGTTGAGAGATATTCCTAATACCGTTATACGAATAAGTTCATAACAGAACCATAGAGAGCATTATAAGTATAGTTTTTGTTGTTCTTCCTATAATAGCATCTGTCCTGATGACAATTTTACAAATGTCAAGTGATTTTGTTTTGTTCAAATAAAGGCAAAAAGTCGTTGTCGATTATCATTTGTATATTCTTAAGGTCATCACGGAATGACCGTTTAGAATCTTCTTGAGTTCCTTATTTGACAAATCAGTAGTAAACTAAAAATACTTAACATTAAAAATCATCAACATCATCATTTCAGACCGATTGCACCCACTACTGGGTATAGCTGGCCTCCTCTTTATTTTGCCACTCTTTCCGGTCTCTAGCAAGTCTCATCCAGTGGTTCCCGACAACGCTGACTATGTCGTTCGACCATCGGGCGGGTGGTCTGCCTCTTGGCCGTTGAATTTTAAAACATTAAAAATATACACTTTAAATTCAGTTGTTAAGATAACACGAGAAAAACGAAATAGATAATAGAGCTAAGAGTATGTTGTTCGTAAAATTTCAAACGAAAAATCCGAAGAATAGTTCCAAAAAACAGATGTTAACAACATGAGGACCTTTGTAGCGCCGTGGGCTAAGGCCCGGCTGAGACGCAAAAGGTTGCGGATTCGATACCCGCCACGGGGCAAACGTTTTTATGATCTGCAAGTATTTGTCGAGTCTGGGCTGTTTCTATGTATAATATGTATGTATTTACAAAAAATATTTCGGTGTATCAGTCATGTAGTATCCATAACACAAGCTCTACTTACTTTAGGGCCAGATGATGCTGTGTAAAATGCCCGGTATTATTTATTTCAATCAGAACTTTCCGTTTTTTTTTCAATACGGGGTTTACTTGCTTATTGGTTTTACGGGTCAAGAACGGACGCCTGAACTAAACGAAAGTAATAATTAACCAATATTTATTATTAATAATAAATATTGGTAAATAATGCACAACACCTTCCACCCCCAAACTAAGCAAAGCTTGTTCGAGTATTATGGTGATCGATTAAATACTTATATATATTTAAACACATACTTATGATACATAAAATCATTAAGAGATTTGAACGATATCTATCTAGATATGAAAAGGGTAAGAAACTCTCTTATTAAAGGCTTCAACAGTCAAAGTTTGTAAAAAAAACAAGGTCGATGTATCCTATACGTACCTTGAAGCGACGAGGTTTTTCTCAACTTGTTCTCGGACTTGGATTAGGAAACCTAAATTGACCTTGTATGATTCAAAATAATCCTTATGATTGTATTAAACACCACGGACCAATATATCAGCCAAATAGGCCACAAGATTCAAAGAATAGTGATTCAAAGTAAACATAGATTATGTTAACAGATATTACAGCATGTGCATGACGAATGTGTGACAAAACGACGTTGATAGTACGATGCCAATAGGTTTCTGTAATATCTATTTTTAGAATAGATAATACCTACTTCTGAACACATACTTGAGTTTAAGTTTTCATTAACTTAAATCAATAAATATCTAAGCAAAGCAAATTATGGGACTGATGGAACATTTATATTCTCGTAAATGTACAGCGTACATACTGAAGATACTTTAGAATAGCCAGACACAGATAAATGTTTGTTAGGAAAAAGGTGGGAATCGAGCCCACAAACTTCAGCGCAGAGTTACTTCCAATTGAGCTACGAGGCAATCAATAGATTAGAGTTTTGAAGCGTTGGCCTTACTCATGTTGGCATAATTCTTGTGTAATTTATTTATTATTACTAGTGGTCGCCCACTGGTCAAATTCGACCATAGTTAATTAATAATTAATGTATTTTTTATGCATAATTTTAAAATAATATTAGCATTCTGCACTCCTTCTCTATGTAAACTAGAAATTTATACTCCTCCGTCTGCGCAATTTTCGTAAAAAGAGGTACAAATTTTTAGCTATACATGCGTATTAATACGAGTATATAGATTTTGTTTTAAAATAACAAAAAAATTGTAATCAATAAAAATCAGTTTCCGTAATGTTTTGTGGTTTAGAGCCATCATATTTCCCTGGTCGTTGGTCCATACCTTTCTGAGCACAATCGTCGACCTTCAGCCAACAAGGTCAGTGATGGAGTACAGAATATTGATTGAGTCAATGCGCTGGAGTATTTAGCAATGATTTCTGAATGAGCAGTCGTGGGTCGAATTACAATGATGTAAGGATTGTTGACATATTGATAACATTGTTGAATTTAGCGTAGTAAGGGCACGTCATGCGGAGAGTAAGTCATGCTTGTCATAAAAAGATGATAGATTTGAATGTGGATGCTTAAAAGGATGGGTAGGCCTAAAAGATGGATAGACATGATTTGTGTAAGGAAAAATAGACTACGGAGATCATGGATTATAGAAGAGAGTGGAGAAGAAGAATCTGTGGTGCCGAACTCAGGTAGTGGGTTAAGGGCAGGGAGATGATGATGGCGTTCACGTTGTTAAAAGGCAGTGTGTATAAAGATCTAGTTTGTGGAAATATCGCGTGACCAATGATCTGGTTTCTATTAGCATTGCCATCCGACGTTGTATAGTCGCCAGTGTCTTGGGGAAATTGCCCTGTAGTAGTATGCCAGATAGATAGAATACTTAATTGCATGTCATTAAAAGGTGATGGATTTTAATGCGGATGGATATAAGTTGAGGTAGACCTAAGAAAATATGGAGGGACTATCAATGATATGTGTAAGAATGGATGGATTATAGAAGAGAGTGGAGAAGTAGAATTTGTTTTGCTGAACCGGTTAAGGGCAAGAAGATAAAGATCTGTTGGAAATATCGCCTGACCACAGCTTGCTGGTTTCTATCTGGCTCAGCGTATTAGCATTGCCATTCAACGTTGTATAGCCGCCAGTGTCATGGGGAAGCTGTCCTCTAGCAGTCTGACAGATAGTTTGAAAATACTTTATTACACAACATAAATACATTGGGACTGATAGAATAAGGAATAATGTTTAGCCAGTCGGTAGCACAATGAGCAATCTTATCGCTATGTAAATAACTGTGCTAGAGCCTAGAGATTGAAAGAACTGAATATAGCTGAAAAAATGGTGATGATAAAAATAATTAAAGGAGCTTTCTATTGAAAATGTGTGCATATTTACAGGATATGAAAAGAAATACGTCGAAACTAACACAAAAATACCAACAAAATATTATATACAACATTATTAGATAAACTTAATAAACCAATACATATATAAACATACGTAAACCTCAAATAACATAATGAATCAAGTCACAAGTAACGTCAGGAATTTAAACAATAAAAAATAGCTTCCGGCAGTGTGTTTCATAGAAGAACAGCCTGGTACTGTGAAAAAATTAGCATAGTATGAGGAGGTGTGGACAGATGTCACGAGTAGGAAAGTATCATACAAGCTCAAGGATCGAGAGTGGGAGAGGTGTAGAAAATGGAAACCTTCTTTGAGATAGGAGGGTGTCGTATAATTAAAAGTAATATTAAATGGACCTTTTAAAAAGTGCATATTCCAATGAAGACGAGTTGGCAACCACTTTTTTCGGAATTTCGAGACATGGTCGTACTGGCGCAAGCCAAAAATAAATCGAATGGAAAGATTTTGAAGACGCTCAAGTTTGTCAAGTTCCTGTTCAGTTAGATTTAAATAGCAAGGATCAGCATAGTCAAGTAATTAGAAGGAGAGACTGTGCAAGCGAAATTTTAGTAGAAATTGGCAGTTGCTCAGTCTCCAAATAGAACCTGCTGAGGCTAAAGATAGCTGTGGTTCTCATGACAGATTTCTGTCAATGATAACACTCGGCTGTACGCAGAAGTTATACGTATAAGTAGACCAGTCAATTCAGGACACCATCCGGGAACTCCCAATGATAATGGCTTGCGTTTTCATACTGGAAATTTATTTTAATGTTATTATATAGGTAAAGAACGTGTGAGTCAGTTGAGTTATCTATCGTTCAAACGATAATTAAATAAGTCAACTGATTTGTACTACTTTACACGTAATTTATATTATTCTGAAGCCATATCAGTAAATAAAGTTTTTTATTAGTATGTTCTAGATAGTTTTAATTTTTTACTTTAGAATGAGAAATCTCATAAATCGTGATGGTGGTTTGTCTAACGGAAATCGTCTTCCACAGTGTGAGGAGTCCATGTCAGCTGGCGACATGTGCGTCGCAGCCGGTCGCGCTGGTCCAGCCGCTCGGTGGCACCCAGCCTGCTTCATCTGCTCCTCCTGCCAGGAGCTGCTCGTGGACCTCGTGTACTTCTGGAAGGATGGCAGACTGTACTGTGGACGACATCATGCAGAGAGTATGAAGCCAAGATGCTCTGCTTGTGATGAGGTAATTGAGGCTCCTTTCTTTTCCTGTCATTAGTTCTTGGATATGCCGGCTTCCTCGCGACGTTTTCCATCACCGGTTGAAAATTATATTGCATATACATTTTTAAATAATCGAGTGCGCATAACTGAGTTTAAAGCCAGCCACTAAGAAATATGTTAATTGTATGTTATTTATTGTATTTGACCCACGCCACAAACTCTTACTCTTATCTAAGGCACTGATACTGATGATGAATCTACAATTTAGGAAATTATAAATTTTAATTGACATCGGTCTTTTCGATAAACTATCGATCGATCTATTAAGTATAATAATCATCATGTTGTGTACTTACTTAAGTTAACTTAAAAGCGAAAACCTAGATTTTTGGGTTGGGCAAATAGGTCCACGTCTCAGCGTAATGCTGCACCAAACCAAAAGAGGATTGGTGTAGTACTGGCTTTACTAACACCATTGAAGCTTTCTATAATAATATTTTCCCAAAATGTATCATCAAAAAGTAAAGAGATGCTGACACATGCTGGATTGCAGTTAAACTGTCCGAAATACCAGGAGTATTAACAATTACAATTCCCTCTATTAGAGCCAAAAAACCAAGGTTCAATAAACACAAATAAACAAAAATTGCAGTCAATATGCAAACCGCAAAATTGGCATATGAATAGTTGAACGACCGGCAGTTGGTCCATAAATCTAGTGGCGGAAACAGGCCCTCAGGCCAGGGCGTTTAGGGCGTTCAGACCCCCGAACCTGTATCACCCGATTCGATGAACTTGTCCAGGATATCACATCAAAAGAAAATAAACCTTGTTGTTGAGAGGAGCATCAAGCTATTGATTTACATATTCCACAGTCTGTTAATCATTTAATAAGGTTAAATGATTGAAGCTCCACCTTAGTGAATCCAAAAGTGCTCGAAGACTTGTGTCAAGTCCTCGAAAGAACATTAATGATTGATCTATTTGTTAACACGATAGAAAATGCTAAAAGAATAGTAGTTATTATGACTTCTGTGGCACAGTGGGCCAAGGTCCGGCTGTGACGCAGAAGGTTGCGGGTTCGATTCCCGAAGCGAGACAAATGTTTGTTTGATCTGCGAGTTATGGTCTCGGGTCTGGGTGTTTCTATATATGATATGTATGTATTCTTAAAAAAAAGTATATAAGTAGTATATCAGTCATGTCATCATGTGGTACCTATAACATAAGCTCTGCTTACTTTGGGGCTAGATGATGCTGTGTGAAATGTCCGGCATTATTTATTTATAGTTGATCTGTTAATAACCTAGCGAGAGTTTGAATTCGGTTTTTAGTCGAATCGAACAGTCTCGAACTGGGGTTAGGGCCAATAAGTGGGTCGGGGGTGGCACGTGCTGGGGGGCACTTCCGAAAACTGCCGAGTGAAGCGATTAAGGCTCTTGTGGTGGGTAATGAACCCAGGCCGTTGACACAGTGTATACTACTTAGAACTGCCTAGGATAGGGCCTATTCTTCAGGGTGGCCGAAAAATTCTGTAATTCGAAAATACCAGAATTTTTGTACTTTTCTATTTATACAAAACATAACATGAACAAATTTAATACATTTTCTTATATTATATATTTAAATACCCGTAGTAGAAACAAACTTTGCCTTGTAAAATAGAATACAGCGCTAATGCATAATAGTGTTTTCTGTATGTTTCCTAAAATTTATAATAAGATACCAGAGAGCATAAAAGATAATCAACTGTTAAACATTACAAATCATATGAAGGCACTTCTTGTAGAAAAGAGTTAATAAATAAATAATGCCGGACATTTCACATAACATCATCTGGCCCCAAAGTATGCAGAGCTTGTGTTATGGGTACCACATGACTGATTTACTACTTATATACTCTTTTTTATTTTTTTTATTTACATTACAACATAGAAAATCCCAGACCCAAAACAAATATTTGCAGATCATACAAACATTTGTCCCGCCGCGGGATTCGAAACTGCAATCTTCTGTCTCTCAGCCAGGCCTTTGTCCACTGCGCCACAGAGATCGTCAGAACAATATTGTAAACTACATTCTAACAAATAAAAGAAATGAATTAAATGATTGAAACATGTTTTACTGGCAATGCTAATTACGCTTAGAAAATTTCGTAGAGTCCTAGAGTTCCTTGGATTTAATATTTTTTTTTACCTAAGTTTTTGAATTATTTATTTATATTATTATTATTTTAACAATAATAGCTTATTATTAATTTGTCATTATTTCAAAGGAACAACATCAACACCTTTTTCAAAATTGTTTGACACGAGCACACCTACACTAAACTACCACACGAACATATACATACCCTGTGTGGTTTTCCAATAGTCTGCATTCCATGGAGTTCTTTGATAATTTAGTATCAAATGTGCTATCCTATCGAATTTTACACTGCGTAATTTTCAATCAAAAACGGGATATTTATATATGAGTTTTTCTCATATATCATGATAAATCATGGGTTCTGCTTCCCGATATTTCGGCACAGTTTTATCTCGTTATCATGGCGCATGCAACTGTGCCGAAATATCGGAAAGCAGAACCCATGATTTATCATGATATATGAGAAAAACTCATATATAAATATCCCGTAAATTTCGTAATATCCGTAAATATCCCGTTTTGAGTGAAAATTATGTTCAAAACCATGATAGTTTTTGAAGTTTTACACTACGACTTTCAAGTCGTAGTGTAAAACTACGAGTGTACGAGTACTAGGAGTGTACAGTTTTGTATATTTTTGTAAAATGTTAACCTAGTAGGTAAGTTTTAGTTATGTTAAACCTACTTTATAATTTTACTAGCTGACCCGGCCACGCGTTGCTGTAGCTCAGTAGTTCTAATACGTTGAACCCATATAAGCTAACTTCTAAAATTATCAGTATTTCTCTACTATATTATGCATGCATTATACATATAAACCTTCCTTTTGAATCACTCTATCTAATAAAAAAACCGCATCAAAATCCGTTGCGTAGTTTTAAAGATTTAAGCATACATAGAGACAGACAGACAGCGGGAAGCGACTTTGTTTTATACTATGTAGTGAAGTGCCTCTTCAAATGTATTCATTATTAATTTTTAATTTTACTTATATTTTGGGTTATTTCTTAATTATGTGTTTATAATAAAACACATAGAAAACCTGTAACTTTCCTAGTGTGTATCATACAAAGTGAATGGAATAGAAGTTCTATTCTATACTTCTATTGCATTCACTTTGTATTATACACATTAGAGAAGTTACTAGTGTTCTGTAACACAGTGTAAACTAATACAGGAACCAATGAATCACTAATTCTGTTATATACAAAATTTATTTGAAATAAAACTTTTTGTATTATGTATTTTTCCATAGTTTCAAATTATGGAGTAGGAGACGGTCGTGAGTTCAAATCTTGACCAAGTTGGCATTCTACAAACGCTAAGGGTTTATGTACACTACAGGCGAGCTCAATGCAATTCTCGCATGACGAAAACAAGACGCGAAGTAGAAATGAAATATTGACCTAAAAAATAAACGTAGAAGGAAGTGACGAAGCGAAGACCCGTATTTCAAAACAAAATCCTGATCAGTTGTGTCGTTAACAAACATTTTGTTAAATATAATATAGACCTTATTTGGTTTGCATCAAAGTCTGCATTAGAGTATGTTTAAGTAACATCTCTCATTTTAGTTGCTACTAGCTGTTGCCCATGACTTCGTCCACATTTTTATGAAAGAATTGTAGCTTAAATCTTTACCCAGGATGCAATTTATCTCCTTGCCAAACTATAAGTTTCAAACCAATCACACCCACCAACCATTCAAAAGTTTCCATACAAACATTTACATCCCATTTTACTCCTTTATGAGGGTTATTTTGAAAAATCTTGAAACACGTGTCCATTTTGCATTTTAATTATTCAAACCAAGTTTCTAAGAAATCACACCACCCGTTAAAAAGTTCCTATACAAATTTTGACACCCCATTTCACCCCTCTGTAAGAGTTTTTTGAAAAATCCTGAAACACGTGTCCATTTATTTTGCATTTTCATTATTCAAATTAAGTTTAAAGTAAATTGCACCATGCGTTAAAAAGTTTCATATATTAGTTTTCACCCCTTTTCACCCTCCTAGGGATTGAATTTAAAAAAATCCTGCCTTAGTGGGTGGTTTTGCTATAAAAGGAACATACCTTCCAAATTTCAGCTTTATAGCTTCAGCGGTTTCGGCTCGGCAATGATGATTCAGTAAAATATCATGTAATTATCTAGTACCTACTAAATAAAAATCTGTTTAAAATAATTACATGCCGACTTTGCTCTGAGTTTTGTTCGGCTTTGTAGCCTATAAAAGCTTATTTACTCCGGGATTTAGGTATATCTAGGTAATACTTATGTACCTTAGGTAATAATGCTTGAAAGGTGTGCAACATTTTAACCAAATGTTGTTCAGAGAATTCAACATTTATCGCCCACCATCAAGTGCAAATACTTCTACCACACGGCAATTACACGCTGTGTCGGCTCCGGAAGAGTTCCGGACGGAAAACCGGAACCACAGCCCATGGCAAAGAGTTGACTCATTACGGTACTATAAAAAATTGCGATGAGGAGGGTCATCCTTGCGAATCTTTCGTAGCATTCGTAGCAAAGTTGTATTAAGCGTAAATCAGAAAAATATATTGCATGTAAGGTTTTTTAAAACTACACTAGCTTCTCTACATAAGTGGCTTATGTCTTTCCCTAAGATACAGTCTATCTTCATACCGAATTTCATCAAAATCCGTTAGGCTGTGTAGCTGTGAAAACGTAATGAAAAGAGTCACTTTACATTTATAATATTAGTATAGATTGTACGAATGGATATGGGTTTTTGCCTTATTAAAATTAAAGAAACCATCTTAAGTTTATTGTCTATAGCTGCTTCGCACGCGTGGTACCTACTTAATAAACAAAATATATTTTATTCAATACAATCACAAGGATCACTTTGAAACGTCTTACATACTAGGTAAATTTAAGCGCCTATTCCTCCTAACCCAAGTCCGAGAAGACCTGGTAAAAAACTCGTCCTGTTCGTAGCGCTTTTTTGCATGATTCATCTTATAACGAAAAACTAATACAAGAGAGTTTATACATGTCAAATGTGTCGGTTAACTGTCTAAGGGCAAATCATAAGGGCATGCATTCTTATCCTAAAATGTAGCCAATGCCGTTGCCCAAGATTCAGTTTACCTCCTTAATTAGGACTGATAATTGTGCAAGGTAGTAATAGACACCAATCAAATAATGTATAACTAATTATTTAAAGATCAAAGCATACTTATGTAAATATTATCTTGTAAGTCTCGTTATAAACTGCAGGTGTTTGTACAGAGTTGACCAGCTGTCCTCAGTTTACATAACATAGCGATGCTATCAGAGCTGTGGGGGTTGAGAACAATTACTTATAATGTGAACGATATCCTAAAACTGTTTTCGGGAGTTGCAAATAACGGTTTAATCGTGGAAAAAAACGGTATTTTTACGGCGTTTAATGTCGGCAATTTGTTTTATTAATTTTGTAGTCATTAGCGTGTAATGGACTCGTAAACTGTGATAATGACCTCTGAGTTACAGCTCGTTTTCTTTTTATATCAACTGTGATACAATGAGGTTTTCATTTATTTACATAAAAAAATTTAAAGATTATTCTAGATTTTTTGAGTAAATATTATACCTAATATTTTCTTACCCACCTCTGTTTTTAATGACTGGTCGATATAATTAAGGTAATTGACATCGTATTTCGAGTGACATAATGTCCGAGAAGTAATATAAAAATAATTTTCTTTCAACTACGTAGTAATGTATGTTATCATTATTTACTACAAAACCGATCACAAAAGACGTATTTTTTGCTTAGAACCAAAACAGTGCAGGAATGTTATATGAAATCTCATTATTACACTGTTTTTTACTTTTTACTTAGATATAAATTTACCACAGAGGTTTAATATCTCCCATTAGGTTAAATATAAAATGTTTGCATTCGATCAAAAAGATACTGGCTGATAATAAAAATCGGCAGAATAAAACCGACTTGGTGAAAAAAAAACAAATGGCGCGCATTTTATACCATTGTAAAACTTAACATATTTTTAATTTGAGTAGCATGTATATTTTGTCACAGTAGGTAGATTGGTAGTTGAAAGAAAAGTAAATTACTAAAGAGAGTAATTAATGCACTCGTGTTAATTTAGTGCCTCGTGTTAAACACTCGTGCATTAATAACTCACTTTCCGCTCGGTGCAACAATCTACTATTGAAATGATATTCGTAGGTATCAAAGTTCGAAAAATAAATACAAGAACTGAGTTTAGTGATTATTTTTATTTCATTTAAAATACACCTAGACCGGCAAAACAACAAAAAAAAATTAAGTACAGCTAAAATTTTGTAAAATACGAAAGAACTTTTTTATCGTTACTTACACCTAAAACCAAATTAGAATTTATAATAAGTGTTAATTTATTAAATAGATTTTCCGCCGTTTGATTCAATACCAATTTACATGGCGACTAAAATGAGCTGAAACATATTAATTAATTAACAAATTTAGGAAGCGTCATTTCAAGATGTTCAAACATTCAAACAAAAATACTGTTTTCAGATTACGAAATAAAGTTATCCAGCGAAACGGCAGAATCTGGACAAATTCCTATCCCCACTTAGGGATAATTTATAACAAGCTAGGATAGACATATTGTGGCTTGTCATAATGTGAACGCGGATATTTCAATCAATCTGAAAACAAACGAGGGTAGTTTCGAAAAACTGCTAGGGCAACTCCCTAAGAAACCTGTCTTTCAGCCGGCGACCACGGTTATTGAAACATAAACGAAATGATATGAATAAAATAAAAGTCAATATGGGATAAAACGATTGCGAAAGTTTAAAAAATAATATAAGATAGACATGTTTATGAACTGTCAAGGAATGTATAAATAACTGGTGTTTTCATTCATTATGTTATTGCTAACAGGCAGAATTTTTCTCCATAACACTCACGAAGCATGACCATCATATATCATCAATAGTAGAAATGTGTTAGAATTTAGAACTGTCATAACTTGTTAGGAACGAATTATTACCTCCGTCACGAAATTTGCTCTTTGGCGAAGAAAGCAGACTTAAATTTATAGCAATTAAAACTATCATGTCATAATTTTCACTCAAAACGGGATATTTACCATTATATGTGAGTTGTTTTTTTTTTATTTTTTTTTTCTTAGGAAAACAAACAGTCTCTTAATAGTAATTACTATGAACAAAATATATAACTATAGACCAATTAATAGTTTTCGCATATCGATATGTAAGTTTATCTCGAGATTGTGCCGCATGTAACTATGCCGAAATATCGGGAGGAAGAAAAACTCACATATCATGGTAAATATCCCGTTATGAGTAAAAAATTTATTAAATTTGTAGTAGTGACTGCGCAAAAATTACATTTATACAACACAAATGGTCAATAAATCTATTTTATTGTGTTCTCTAAACGTTCGCGGACAGAATTCATATCATTTTATTTGTTAACAGATATTTATCGCTAATTACATTTTAATTTATTTCCGACGCGACGTTTCGTTTATGTTGCAATAATTATGGTCGCGGACTAGTATGACTAGTACGTGACTAGTACGTGTTTTGCTATTTGGCAAAATTTTACAGATTTTGGCATTTCGACTGCTTTGTATCATTATTCATTGTTTATTTGTATCATTTTTGTATCAGTATTCTTTTTAAAAATTAAATCACACATTCTTTGCATTTCTGCACGCCATACGCCATGTTGATCGAACCCCATAAAATTCAGAACACCCTATAACTGAAACACTCGAGATTATAAAAGGACCGTGCAAAATTACAGCTGATCGTTATCACTCTTCTTTCGTAGCATGTCGATGTTGTGATAAAAAATTCAAATTTTATGTTACTTCTGCACGCAATCGCTGAATTTTTAAAGTACTTAAACATATAAATTCTGATTGTAATATCTTCTAACTTGTGCTATGTTTTTGTTTCTTAACGGCTTGCTTACACAATCCGATATTTGCTTATTACATTTATGTATTTATATCAATATCACAGTTGTCGTAATATTACATAAGAGTAGGTACTTACTGATAGCTACGACGCATATTTCAGAACAAAACTCAAACTCAGATCGAGAACTGCGCAAAGTTGTACTGAAAGTTTCCGATAAAATCAATATCAGTTATAAATACGAGAATAATAAATAATATAAAAAAAATTTGTAAACAATGCACACAACACTATCTAGCCCCAAACTAAACATAGCTTGCATTATGGTGACCAAATGACTGATAGAATACTTATATATTTTTAAATACATACTTATGATATGATACTCAATATCAAATCAAAAAATCAAATCAAATTAAATCAAATACATTTATTTGCAACTACAAATATATACAAAACATAACATAACAAAACATGGAATAAGTACATCAAACAAACATAAAAAAACAATGAAATAATATAAACGTTGGCTTAGTTGCAAAAAGGTTCCAACTCAACGTGTGCAGGTTAGTAACCTACGCTGGTCTTCCGTTGGAGCCTTTATGGGACCAAATAAGTATTACCAAGTAGTAAAAAAAACACACAAACTCGTAAGTGGACGTGATCACAATTACGTGATTATATCGCCAGAAAATTATAGAAAAAACACCCGTGTTCATCACACAAATGTTTGTCTTAAGAGGGAATCGAATCCTCAACCTACAGCGCAGAAGGCAGAGCTACTACCAGCTGAGCTGACAGGCCTGATAAAGAATCGCATTCGCCGTATTCAAGTAGGTAGGTATCTCTATATATTATTACGTGAAGCAAAAACGGATGAGTTTCATACTCATCCGTTTTTGCTTCGCACACTTATAGTTTATATAGAGAAGGAGTGCAGAATGCTAATATTTTTTTTAAATTATGCATAAAAAATACATTAATTATTGATTAATTATGGTCGAATGTCGACCAGTGGGCGACCTAGTAGCGACTAGTTCGATTAAATAACCGTGCTCTTAACTTCAGGAATGAAAGTGTTTTCGTTGCCAGGGTAAAGTGATTCCAAGTGCCATTAACGATCAAACTACTCGTAACTTGTTTGTCACTCAACTCAGATCAATATCTGCGTACAGCGATGGAGATCGTGGCCGAGGAATGATTCAATGAATTTCAGGAGAATAAAAGGTTAATGATGTAAATGACAATACATAATTACGTTTTAATAATTACATTTTAAAAACTAAAAAGAAACAGACATCATTGAATGAAATTTGAGCCTATAATACATTTTTAATGGAAAGTAGATGTATTTTGTAGATATATAATATGGGAAGGCCAAATAAACGCACCGCTCCAATGAGACAGCGAGGTATGAAAACACATGAAAACATCATCGATGTATACAAATTTTAGATTTTCGTTGATATTTCAGCGCGACCTATTTTGATAAAATTTATATGGGACCACCTGTGAAGTATAACCCTTTCAAATAAAAAAATAATTTTTCAAATCGGCTCAGGCGTTTTCGAGTAATCGGTGAAAATATATAAAAAAAAAAAGATTCCGACGAATTGAGAACCTCCTCCTTTTTAATGACGTCGGTTAAAAACTAAAAAGACAACCGACTCCATGTCTATACACCAGGTAGCTACTGTAAAACGTTGAGGAGTTCCCTTGACTGTGCTTCGTCTTCATCATCACACCCCTAATGACAGTCACAACCCATCTAGGTGTAAAGTTCTCATCAATACAAATTAATCAAGCCCAAACACCAGGTAATTGCTGTAAATCGTTGAAGAGATCCCTCGAGGCTCCATCATCAGATCGACTTTAAACCAGACCTTCATTAAATAGTACCTAGTGCTTTTAATACTTAATGAAAAAACAAAAATGCACTTGTCACCACTACGATATTCGAAGGTTCCCCTCGATTTCTCTGGGATGCCATCGGCAGATCCTGGTTTCCTTATCATGGTACCATCATTGGGATATTTCCATTCCAACAAAAAAATAATTATCAAAATCTATACCTATAAAAGAGCTTAACGTGACTGACTGACTGATTCATCATCGCCTAGCCGAAACCGATGAAGCTAGAAAGCTGAAATTTGGAAGGTAGCTTCCTTTTATAGCAAAAACACTCACAAAGGCGGCATTTTTTGAAGTTCAACCCTTAAGAGGGTGAAAAGGGGTGAAAACGAATGTATGAAACTTTTTAACGCGTGGTGCGATTTGCTTGAAAATTGATATGAATAAATAAAGTGCAAAATAAATGGACACATTTTTCAGGATTTTTCAAAACACCCTAAAAAAGTGGTAAAATTGGGTGTAAAATTTTGTATGGAAACTTTTTAACGGGTGGTGTGATTTCTTTGAAACTTGGTTTGGATACTTAAAATGCAAAATAAATGGACACGTGTTTCAGGAATTTTTAAAATAACTTTCATAAAGGAGTAAAATGCGAAGTGAATGTTTGTATGGATTTTTTAATGGGTGGTCAGGTCAGGTGATTGGTTTGAAACTTATCACTAAAATTTGGCTACAATTCCATAAAAAACAAATGCGGACGAAGTCGCGAGTAACAGCTAGTCGGTTCATAAACGACGAAGTTATCCGCGAACACACATTAAAAAAAATATACGGTCGAATTGAGATACCTGCTTTTTTTGAAGTCGGCTAAAAATGTTGGAACCAGTAGGGCGATTATGGAACTCTAATTACAATCAATGTCTATCAGTTTTCAGCGTAATTTCAATCATTCGTTTGACGAATTTGACGTTTCGATAGACATTGATTGTAATTAGAGTTCCATAATCGCCCTACAGATGACTGACCTTTTTCATATCGTGGCACTGGTAATTTCGAACCAGTGTGATGAAAGGTAAAGTGCACCTTAAAGGCTTATTATATTAGGGGGTTAAAGTATGAAATTACCATTTTGTATTAGCAAATTAAAATATTCCTTTTTCTAAGATTTCGTATTATATTCAATCAAAGTTTCACTCATTAACTAAACATTTCTGCCATCTCATGTGGATCGACTTCTACTCATTTTCAATTCATCGTTATTGACCTTAAGGATGGCCTCTTTCATTCTTCAAGTCGAAGTTTCCACTACGAAAGCGATTAAACCAAAAATGTACAGTGCGTTAATTAACTATATAGTCTCCAAACACCATTGATGATGCGAGCTGAATCTGCTGCATTAGCTCAACGAAGGAAATTTTATACAAAAATGACCCTACTTTTCGATATTCCATCTTTCCCTTTAAAGCTGAATGTAAAACAATTGAAAGCCAGACAATTTTTTAAATTGAGAACATTCTAATTATCGTATGAAAAAAGTTTCACTCTGAAATTCGACATCATGCAGGTTAATTCTAATTCAAAATGTCAGTACATTACAATTTAATATTTCAAACTTATTTTTATAGAAGCAAAAAACAAATAAGTATGAAATCCGCAAAGCGGTATTAGGTCAAATGGTTATCACATGGTCCGATCAAATAAATGTCAAGGTATCAGCATTGCAGAACATCGTGAAACTAGACTGTAGTGCAAGCCTTCGAAAAGCTACGCTATGTTTCGCGAATTTGTTTGCAAATTTAAATGATAAACTTGAATTCTACCACCAATTTGGAAAACTTTCAATAGAAAAAAAATTGCGAGCGAAGTAGTCGCATAATATGATGTGAAAAATATTAAACGAGTATCATCATTTTTTGAATAAAATAATTCTTACTAATATTATAAACGAGAAAGTTTGTATGTATGTTTGTTACTCTTTCAAGCAAAAATTTCTGAATGGATTTTATTGAAACTTTACAATAATATAGCTTATACATCAGAATAACATATAGGCTATAACTTATAAAGATATTGTGTGAATCGATCAAAATATAACGATAAGTGTCAAGTAAGCAGGAAAAAAATCTGTCATCTGCAAGCTATTCTGGCGTGCGCTGCAAAAACCGTTAGAATTACACGAAGTACTAATCCTGCGTAGACGAAGTCGCGGGCACAAGCTAGTAATTAATATTGTTAGAAAATGCTCACAACACCATCTAGCCCCAAACTAAGCATAGCTTGTATTATGGTGACTGATAAAACATAATATATATTTTTAATACAAAATTACAATACTTTATAATACCCAGACACTACCCAATACGTCCATCTCACAGGTGTTTGTCCTGGGAATCGAACCCCCAAACAACAACATAAAATAGCTACTACCAACTGAGGTGAAAAGTCAAGTCAAGTCAAGTCAAAAGAAACTTTATTTTATACAACACAAGGATCACTTTGAAACGTCTTACATACTAGGTGAATTTAGGCGCCAATTCCTCCTAACCCAAGCCCGAGAAGAATTGGCAAGAAACTCGTCCTGGTTCTAGCGCTTTTTTGCATGATCCATCTTATAACTACCTTAACTACGAAATACTAATACAAGAGAGTTTATACATTTCAAGTTTGTCGGTTAACTGTCTGAGGGCAGAGCGACATGAGGCCATACATTCTTATCAGTAACATTGTCATTTATATTATACAGACCAGACAGTAAATGAAAAAACTTCTTCCCTAAGAGTAATAGTGTGACTGGTTTGGTTTGGACATACATACAGACAGTTTTTTTCGCTATAGCTACCCGTATAGCAGTAACTCAAGTTTCCGCATAGAGCAAGGCTATGTCGGCGGAAATGCACGCGAGTACCAAACGATGCATGCGCTTAGCTCGTAAATAAACTGACGGTTCACTCCGAAAGAGCTTTAAAAAGAATCTTTATTTATATCATATACATTTTACGACTGCTATAAAGTTGCCAGTAAAACAGACAATTCGATAGAGAACGAAAATCCTATCCTACTTATCTAACTACTATTATAAATGCGAGAGTAACTCTGTCTGTCTGTTACGTTTACACGCCTAAGCCGCTGAACCGATTTTGATGAATTTTGGTATAGAGATATATGGGACTTTGGGCAAGGACATAGCTTACTTTTTATGTAGGTACCATGCGTACGAAGCCGCGGGCAGCATAGTATTATGTGGCATGGTATTATGTGGTTTTTTGAATGTTTCTTTGTGGTTCAATCAAGCCGAAACGTCTTTCAAGATAGGAGTTTCAAGTAACGGTTGTAAAGAGACAACCTCTGTGGCTCAGTGGACCTAGGTTCGGCTGAGACGCAGAAGGTTGCGGGTTCGATTCCCGCCGCGGCAAGTTTGTATGATCTGCAAATATTAGTCTTGGGTCTTGGGAAAAAAAGGAGTTTATAATTAGTATATCAGTTATGTGGTATCCATAACACAAGCTCTACTTACTTTGGGGCCAGATGATGATGTGTGAAATGTCCGGTATCATTTATTTATTTATAAACGGATTTAGATGTATCTTGGTAGAAATGTAGTATGTGATCTTGAATAGCTTTTAGGTTACTTTTTATGTATATACCGCACGTGCGAAGCCGCGGACATCTAGTATTTTGTAACAAGTGCAGAACGATTATATTTTTTACATGTAAGTTAATGAATGTTTTCAATTATTATATCTCAAGTAAGTATGATTCATAGGCATTCCTAACTCACGTGCTAGGCATTGTACGCCGAGCGTGTGGGAAGGACACGTTATTATATAAGTAAGTACTTATATAGTACTGCTATGTGATGTATGATCTTTGGGAATTCTTGAACCTTAAACTAATAAGAATAGGTTTTTGGATCCATAGACAAAACAGCCAATGGCATAAAATAATACTACCAAAATTCATCATTTACTAGCTGCTGCCCGCGGTTTTGCACGCGTGGTACCTCCATAAATAGTAGCCTATGTTCTTCTCCAAGGTCCCATCTATCTTTATACAAAAATTCATCAAAATCTGATAAGCGGTTTAGGCGTGAAAACGTAACAAACAGACAGAGTTACTTTTGCATTTATAATATTAGTTTAGATAAACGATTTCTTTGACCACTAACTTAGAATTGAATTATCTACTTTCGTCAGATCGACTGCACGAAAGAATCCTCTGATACGCACTTCAATATTTTCAATACACTGGTTTGAAATAACGAGTACCTCGATAAGAAGGAGACGAAGTAGTGACCAACTCTGGGGACGGAGTTAATGGCATTTTTTTAAAAGCCGACAGATGCATTTGTCCTCCGAAGTACGGTTGCGCTCAGATGAAAATGGCCCTGCGTTCACCTATGACTGACCACACAGAGCGTTGCCGAACTTTGTTGATCTGTTAGGAACTTAGTACGCAACGAATGCTTCATGAATTGACTGTGAATTAAAAAACGTGGGGTTGATCTCTTGACAGTCCTATAGAGAAGTCGAATAGCCGTTTCTCAGTAGCCGGAAAGCCGCGAGCTGACGTAATACCTAGGAAATTAAAGTGGAATCACGGGAACCATCACAAAAGATCTATAATCTAGGCCTCGAACAATATACAGCGATAATGAGCGAGATAGCAGGGCTCCCATGCAATTGAAATCTGGCTAGCCTGAGACGCGACTAACCGCTTTTTATGGGGTTAAAGCTTCAGACTACTGAACGGTTTCTTCAGTTGTGGAGAACCTTATCATAAGTTGATCAGAACAAAACTAATGGTTCTCATGAATCCAATGAATTTTTGAATTTAACTTACCTGACAAGTCATCCCTACTATATATTAATACGTGAAGCAAAAACTTGGTACCTCTTTTTACGAAAACTGCGCCGACGGAGGAGTATGTAATTTCGCACACTTATAATTTAAATAGTGAAGGAGTGCAGAATGCTAATATTTTTTTTAATTATGCTAAAAAAATTCAATCATTATGGTCGAATTTCGATCACTGGGCGACCACTAGTAGATCTAAATAACTAAAGGTCTGGAGATGTCTCTTGGTATACGTCTGAGTAGTACAGTCGTTATAATAATACATAATCAGTAAGGTCACCATCTGCGCCCTTATGAAAGCTATCTAGTAAGAAATAATACCAAGTAAGTAATATGCGAACAAAGTAGCTAGATTTTTACCAGTTATTAAATATTATAATAGTGGTAACAGAAGACAAGTGGTAGCGTTTCTACGTCACTTATTCTGAAGATGCACAATTCAAATGAAATCCACGTGACCACACTCACAACTTGACACAAAATACCGTTTTTGAAATATTAATAATGATACCACTAATGAAGGAACAAAATGCGGTCCGTGGGACCCATTCCCACGTTCAACAATGGGCCAGCTTTCTGGGCGCAGTGGGGTCGTCAGCATCGCCTCACCAATCGCACTAGATGCCTAATTAAAGCATGTTTATAAAGGTAATTAATTTAGACCGCCAAGTTGCCGTGTCATAATCGGGTTATGAATTGTTGAAGTCAAAAAACTCATTGCAATGGCCAGTTTTGGTAAATTGAGCTTTCAACTTGGAATTGCGTAACAGGCAAAGATAAGAGGTCAGATGTTCCACGGTATGCCTGCTGTTTTACCTTAGTTATGGACAAAACAAATTATATTATTGACTTAGTGAACTACAATTACAGTTACGATCAGCCCGTTACTTTTACAGCTGAGCAAAGGCATCCTCTTGACCTCTCCGGTAATCTGGTTTTGAATCACAGTTGGCTAAAGGATCCAGATTCATTCGTTGTCAGGGCTCCGCGAACTAACAAACTGAAAAACTGAAACTAACAAATTGTTCATTGTCCACAGATAATACTAGCAGACGAGTGTACAGAAGCGGAGGGCCGAGCATGGCACATGAAGCATTTTGCGTGCCAGGAGTGCTCCAAGCAACTCGGTGGGCAGAGATACATCATGAGAGAAGCCAGGCCTTATTGCCTACCGTGCTTTGACAACTGCTTCGCGGAATACTGCGACGCTTGCGGAGAACCAGTAGGTGTAGACCAGGCGCAGATGACCCACGAAGGGCAACACTGGCACGCGACAGAATGTTGCTTCGCTTGCCATACCTGCAGAGTCAGTTTACTAGGCAGGCCGTTCTTACCGCGTCGCGGCGCGATATTCTGCTCCATAGCTTGTTCGAAAGGCGAGCCTCCAACACCATCTGACTCGTCAGGTCCAGGGCCATCTGGAATAGGAAGACCTCCTCGAGCCCCGAGGCCGCGGCGAGTTCCATCTCCAAAGTCCCCAGATCGGACGCCGCAGCGAAATTCTCCGTGCTTAGAAGGTCCAATAGGAATAGATGCTGATTCGGAACCCAGTGGGTCTATAGCTCCGGAAACCCCTCCTCCACATCCACCGCCCCCTCCGCACGCATGTCTCAGCTTAGACCGAGCTCTAGCAGACTTAAGGTTAGAGCAGTCTATGACTGAGCACCAAATACAACCGTCACCAACCTCTGAAGACAAGGAAGAGTCACCAGAGGAGTGGAAGCCACCGCATCCGGTTGAGGCTCAAGCGGTGGTTACCCCTGGACACTCCACATCAATGCCCGAGCTGACATTAGTAGATGGAAAGGTGAAAAAGCCTAGAGGCGGTAGAACGGTGAGGTTTTGCGGAGATGATAACGAAGCGTTTGAGCCTGACGATCCTCCGAAAAGAGAGAAGCACCGAGATGAAGATGCGAGTAGCTACTGCAGCACCTGTTCATCCTCGTCTTCTTCAGCCGAGTCCTACACGCTGCCGACAAGAAGAGCGTATGGTGGAGTCAGGATTTCATACGTCCCAAATGACGCTGTCGCCTGCGCGAAGCGAGAAAGGCAGAAAAAGAACCAGCAGCAAGACAAAAACTGTATAATCACGTGATGGGCTGACCACAGTGCCTGAAACCAGTGACTTCAACCTCCGATGAAAAGACTGACTTTTTGATAGTTTTTTGTAGCCCCGAAGCGCCATAGTATTGTAAGAAATGTCTTCCCTTTACATTCTTGCCATCGTAGGGCAAAAGTTAGTACCGAAATCGCATAACCCAGGTGCGCGACACGTGTCTCATCTATAGCTAACTACGTGACTCACGCATGCGGCATATCCATATGTATCTTTATAATGGGCTTACTTGAATGAGCTTGGACAAAATGTCTGAACGTATTATTTGCGATTAATCGCTGACAAATGTGACACTATCATTGAAACTTTTTTGTAATTCAAAGGGTTATAATTGCCTTGTCATTTTTAGCTACTAGATGGATCAAATACAATGTCGATAATATTTATGTGAAAGGGCCTAAAGTTACAACGATAATATAACAACAGCTTTAACTTAGGTATTCGAAATTTCAGTTATAAGGATCGATTACTTATAAATAATAATATATTCAAAGCTTTTGTAATGTATTTTTCATAAAATATTGAGACATATCCCACTTTGCCACTTAATTTTAAGGTTTTATGTTTTAGCATTAAATATTTTTTTGAAAAAATACTTTATATAATTTGTAAATTTAATACAAGTACAAAAACGCTTTGTATTAATAATAATGTATTTAAGGAAGCTACTAATGTAAATAATAAATTATCTTACGATTGTATTATAAGACCATGAATGAAATTGATACATGAAATGATGAATCACTTGTTTATTATACTTTAGAATATTGCACTAAAAATGTTACTAAAAGGTGGTGAACCAAGTGCCGTTTAATGTATTTTAATAAAATAAAATATTTTTGTAACGGAATTCAAGGAAACGTTGATAAACTTCGCTCAAAATATTGACACCTGTTATTTTATATTAAAATAAAATAAACACTTTAAAATTCGAAAAGGATGATAAAATTAGATACTTATTGAACACAAGAAGTAATTTACATAACGGATAAAATAAACAGCTGTTTCTTCAAAACCGACAATGTTATTTTAATATAAGCGATTGCCACGATTATTGTACAAACAAACTGAATTTCGGTGTAAGTTTTAAGTTATTTGTAACAGAAGGAGAATAAAAAGTTTTGCAATAATTTGTTAATTATTTCACCTTTAGTATTAAAACACACTGGAAAACTGTAGGTACTTACATGCTCTTCTTCTTTGCCTCCTATTCTGTCTCGACATAATTGCCAGTGTCAAGTGATTTTGGTAATAAAGTCTTAGTCGATCGTCTTTTGTCTATTCTAAACGTCATTGCGGAATGGCCGTCTAGAACTTTTGCGGGATTCTTTGTCAAACCACATTGCACCATAATGCACCATAATACACCTATAATTAAATTGTCCATACTTGTGATATGTAGTCACAATTAATTCATTAAAATTCCGCTAAGATTACTGAATAAAACATGCAATACCACGAGAAAAAATAATTAATTCAGAAGTGCTATGTTACTATGTCCTGAAATGACAAACGAAGAACCGCGTATCTACTAATTCGATATGTGCAAAAAATTGCTAGACAAGTACATACATAATTACGTTTTAAAAACTAAAAGAAACCGACTTCATTGAATGAATTTTGAGCCAATTAAACATATTTAGTGGAAAGTGGATGTATTTTGTATATATATAATATGGGTAGGCCAAATAAACGCACCGCTCCAATGAGACAGCGAGGTATCGAACGAAGTACATAAAAACATCATCGATGTATACAATTTTTAGATTTTCGTTTATTTTTCAGCTCGACCGATTTTGATAAAATTTATATGGGACCACCTGTGAAGTATCTTTCAAACAAACAAAAAATGAATTTTCCAAATCGGTCCAGCCGTTTTCGAGTAATAGGTGAACAAACATAAAAAAAAAAAAAATCGACGATTTGAGAATCTCCTACTTTTTGATAAAGTCGATTAAAAAGATAGAACTTCTAATCGAATAAATTTTGACATAGGGTTATCTAGGTTCGAATAAAAACAAAGTACCACCACTGTCCTCTATCTACCTAATTTGAACTAGCAGATTTTAGGGTTCCGAAGTGCAACAAGAAATCCTTTAAACAAAGCTTCAGCTCGCAGACTATGTAGTCTTATCGTGATAAAGCTTTGGAGTAATCATCATCATCATCATATCAGCCTCTAGAAGTCAACATATGCCTCCCCAATAGATTTCCAGGAAGAACGATTTTGAGCTCTCTCCATACACCGATTTCTTCTGTGATCTTTACTGTGTCATCGGGTGGGAGGTAGTCCTACGCTTCGTTTTCCTGTCCTTGGTCGCCATTCGAGAACTTTAATTCCCCAACGGTTATCAGTTCTGCGAGCTCATTGCCCGTGACAATGAACTTGCAAATAATACAAGTTCAACTTGCAACTTGCAGTAATACGTAATAGTAAACACTATAAATTTATGTTAGAAAACCTTTTAAATTAATGCTTTTATGTGTACTATCTTTACATATAAAGAAGGGTTGGTTTTTTTATTGCTATTCATAACCGAACAAAAAGCACATTAATTTTTTTTTTTTTTATGTAGCTCAAATACACAAGCACTATAATTAGGGCTAATAAGGCTATAGATTAGTTCTAGGTTATGAATAAAAGCCTGATTTAAAAATCGTACAAATTCATGAAATCTGCATTAAATTCATTTATTTTGCTTACCAGATGTTGAATTGGTTTGAGGCCGACCACTGCGTCATTTTATCCCTTTTCACTTTCAAAACTTTCGTGAGTTTGATCCGCGGTCCGCTCGTTGCCGCTCGAGTTCACGGTTCGCACTACGGGTGAGGTATCTCACGGTGAGATACCTCGGATCAAACTCACCCTGATGAAGATTCTCTAGATGAATCGAAACATTGTCGGTGCCTCCATCGTCAAAATAATACGCGAGTAAAGCCCGTGTTTATCAAAATGTATTTTTATCCTTATTGACTTTGGAAGCTTTTACTGTGCGTGTACAAATGCGATAGTTTATGGTTTGACATGAGTTATGTATATAAATAGACAATTAATCGTACCTACAAATAAAAAATACTCGTAGAAAAACTAAACAACACTCTTTTATATTAAAGCCTGTTTTTTTTCTTTTTTTAATATTATTTACTTTCTACTTTTTAGTTCGGTGTTATCTACAAAAGCGTGTTTTTTAGTTTTAACAATCAGATTTTTTAAACTGATCAGGATAATGCATTGTCATCGGTCCTTGATAAGTGTGCAAAGTTTAATATCAATCTCACGTTTTGAAGGGGGTGAAAATCACGTTCAAAGATTCCGTTACATAGATAGATAGATACATACATACCAAGCTAATAAAAGCGTGTTAAAATTAGGCTCTGATTCATGCGAAGAAATAATATAATCAGACTAGGGATACAAATAAAGGGCCATCTTATAATCACATAGAAGCTAATATAATGCTTTAATCGGTTTTCATCTTTATTTATTGACATTAGAATGAAAAGGACAGAGCAATCTACTTTAACGCTCTCAAAAGATTATCGCCTTTAGGTACATGCTAGATAAACACTAGTCTCTTATCAGTGAAAGTGGCTATATCGACTGTGCTAGTGGGAACGGAGGTTCCCACTCGGCACACTATGCCTGTCAACTCGTATTGTTTTATTTATAAATGTTTGTTATGACGCTTTTTTAATAGCACGAGTGTTTTTATAGTAATAATATGTAATAATAATAAAGCCATTTTATTCGGACTACTAGATATACAGATTTTTTTCCTATACTAATGCACTTTTTTCTATAAACATTTGTTTTCCTTCTTCTAAATTTATTTGTATATTTGATGCTTCTTGATCATGTGTAGGTCCGTTTGCCAGTTGGTATAGGCCTCCTCCAACCTATTCCATTCTGGTCTCTCTCTAGTCACTCTACTCCACTGTATCTTACCTGATATCATCGTCCCATCTTTTTTGTTGTCTACTTATTTTCCTTTTTCCTTCTCTTGGATACCATTGTGTAACTATCTTGCTCCATTTTTCTTTTCCTTTCATTTCCATTTTAGTGTCCATTTAAATCCATTTCCACGAGTGTTTTTACTAAGTTATTAATATCGTCCATACTGACTGGCCTCTTAGTGCAGTTGATAGTAGCTCTGCCTTCCACTCTGTAGGTTGGTGTTCGTTTCAATCCCAAAACAAACATTTGTCTGATGATTGACATTGAAGAATAGAAGAATATAAATTTATTGTTATGAAATAAAAATACAAAATAACAATTTAAACACGGTAAGAATACTTAAGTGGTACAATGGGCGGCCATATCGCTCTTGAGAACGATCTCTTCCTGGCAACCTTTGGATGGAAAGGAATGTATGAATTACATTGATGTTTGATCTGTCTGGGTTATATAAGTATGTATTTAAAAATCTTTGGGGCTAGATGGTGTTGTGTATATTGTGCGCTAGTATTTTTGCCAAGTCCGACGAGTACAGAGGAAGACGGACGGATTCTAACTGTAGTGTTGAAACGGTTTCTCGAGCAGTTTGAGGTCTTGCGTTATCATCATTGGCCTTTGTTCATCTGTTGAAGATGATTTAGGTGGCGTCAGTAAAGTTACAGAGCAGTTAATTGTAATTGAAAACTTTCGTTCATGGATCCACTCCAGCAAGCCGAGGTGGGTGAAGTTTCCTCTCCACTGACGTCACTCTGCCTGGGATTCTGTTTGATAGCGCAAGCCTACCCAGGTACCCACACTAACCTCTCGACCTTGCCGATAGGACCCGCAAGAAAAACGAATCAGTACATGCGGTGTCGGTTCGGTTGCAGGTGTATATCGGCTGGCACCGAGCCGGGCTTGTTTCAAGTTTTCCTTCTCTATTGCTAGCTCTTCTGATTGTCAGCAGAGGGACTAATCCCCAATAATTTGAAGGCTATCGATGTCGTCTCCAAGCAGCACTCATCTGGGATCAGTTCCACGTAGAAATCCTTACTCGAAGTGTTATATAGTAAGTACAGCGAAAAATTTTACAGTCAGATGCGGGTGCCGAGCCATTTTTGATGATCCTCAGCCTCAGCTGATCGTTATGGAGTACAGCGGATGGTAAAAGTAAAAAACTTATAAAAAAAAAATATTTTTGTAAAAAATCATCTGAAGAGATGACATTGCGTTATAGTGAAGCAATAATGGTAAAGATCATTTGACGGGGCGAGGCTGTTTCGGGGCTGTTTATCTGCGAGCTTCGCAATATTTGTTCACTTTCTACTTGCTTGACCGGATCTGAGGAAGCAGTAGTTAATTACGCCATGAAGCGACCAATAAACAGTTACCAAAACCGTTCTGTGGGTAAGCTATGCTTTAGAACAATGTTGGGGAGTTTGGTCTGGGGTGCTGACTTCATTGCGTAGGTCGCTTACGACTATCGTAAAACATCCACTTTTCGTTGAACGTCACATTTTGCCAAATCCCTCAATTTGTACCGATTTAACAAGGTAAGGTTTCAACGAGCGTGTTAGATTCATATAAATACTTGCCCTAATAAGTATAATATATTACACCTAATATCAAGATTTAGAAGTTTATAATGAAAGTTACTAAAATTACTGAAGTTAAATACCTACTTCTCACATGAGGAATTAAAGCTAAATGTAAGCAAGGATAAATTCAATAAGAAGAGAGAATAACAAATTTACCATAGTATATTCAATTTTCTTTATTCAATAAAATTACAAGGACCACTTAGAATCGTCTTCTTACATGCTAGTGAATCTAGTTGCCGGTTCCTCCTAACCCCAGTTCAAGAAGAATCCGGCAAGAAACTTGTCTGGTCCTAACACTTTTTTGTATGATCCTTTACAATTGTACACAACACAAGTACCCTCCTACAAAATAAACACCATAAGGAATATAAGGAAACAATGACAGAATAATTAACTGATACAAATGTATGTAGTTCACAAAGATAATATAGTTTTAAAGTTACCAAATAACCAAACAGAGAATAACAAAAAAAGTTAACGGTACACATATAAAATACACACAAATATATTTTAGTACAATATTATTGCAAGGCACTTATCTTACTAGTTCGGTGGTCACTCCCAATCTACCCGTCTTAGGCTTTAACCTCGCCTTTTATACATTTTTGAAATATATACAAAACATCACACCATATTCATTATTCAACCAATCACAGAAAGCCTATTAAGAATCTAAGTATAATAATGAAAGTTATTTACTTAATAACAATAAAAAGATGTTAAAATATAATTCATGAAACAATGGATTCATAGTTTTGCTATATATGTCTTAATAAAATAATTATAACGAATTTACCGATTTAGTAAACAATCGAATGAAGGACTTGTAAATATCAGAATAATGAGAACAGAAAATAATAAAGTGAAACATTCGTTAATAAATCCAAACTAATTAATAACTGGAAAATAGTAAGAAAGTATGTATCGAACAATTAAATTTACAATATATAACAATCATTGGATACTTTCGTTCTGAAATCCTAATTTCGTTCTCAAATGTGTGTGATGGTATAATCATTTTTATTACAATAATATTTATTAAAGCATATGTTAATTTAAACCAACTATAAAATAATAATATAAGTATAAAACTGTTTAACTGTTTATCAAAACACCATCTGTGTTTTTAGCGGTGAACTAATTGAATGACAGGTGGATTTTTATTGAATTCTTACGAGTATAATTTCAATTATTCTGTCAAGCGCTTCTCTGTGCAAATCAGTCAAATCTAGATTTTTTATGTTTTTATTTTACCGATTTTGTGCAAATGGGTTGATATTGTGGGTCTAGTTTACCCACGTCAAACCATGCCGCTAATTCTTTGGTAGTTTAGTATGGATCGGCTTCCCCTTTCACCATCTTTCACTTTAAATACATCGTTATTTACCTTCGTGGCTGCGCTTCCTCGAAGCCAACCAAAAACGCACAGTGCGTTCATTAACCGTGTCCTCTCCAAACACAGCATTGATGTTGAGGAGCTGAATCTGCGGCATTAGTTCAAAGAGGGAACTTGTATTCAAAAATTACTCTAATATTCGATGTATTGTACCTTTAAAGCATTTATTTACATATATGTACAGAATAATATACAATAAAATAAAATACATGTGAATCAGCTGCTATCTATCTAAGAAGTGTTTAAAACTATCTATAGATAGCTCAACTGATCCAGATCACTGCCAGAGGGCAGCGTTCCCAAGACACTGGCAGCAATGCTCGGTGAATGGCAACGCTGTTTTTTTAAATGTATACCTAACTTCCTAGTTCATACCTAATAAGTCATGTTCTAATAATTCAAATCTCTGCATTTAAAAAAACAAAAACTATCAAGACGTCGCAAAAACAATTTTATTTTGATAACAAAAGTACGCACAATGATCAAACTTCCCCGTTCATCCTGTGCTTCGAAACTTATTCAATAAAATTCAGTGGAATTGTTCACTCGTAAAATTTTGGCGCTTAGTTTAGGTTGAAGCTACGCTAAAATCGATGCAGATATCGTCATACCACAGACTTTGCTTATATATTACTACTATAGTTATTAGTACCTAGATGACCGAGCTTAGCTCGGTATAAAACACAGATAAAACTACGTTTTCTAAAGATGAAACCTAGCTAGATCGATTTATCGTCCTAGAAACCCCATGCATACTAAATTTCATGAAAATAGTTGGAGCCGTTTTAGGGATTCAGATTATATAATATACTAGCTGTCCCGTTCGCGACTTCTTCCAGGCGTTTAAAAAAAAAATCTAATTGTAAATCTAAACCATTCTCGAATACACTTGAACACACACAAAAAGATTCATAAAAATCAGTCCAGCCGTTTAGGAGGAGTTCAGTGACAAACACACGTACAGTAGAATTATATAATCTGAATCTCAAACGGCTCCAACAATTTTTTTCAACGAGCAATTCTTGTATATATGTACCTATATAATATATAGGTACATATATACAAGAGTTGCTTTAAAGGTATTAGATAGATAGATAGATTAGATATAAATCAGCATAAATCATATAAATCATCATAAATCAATTGCACACAACACCATCTAGCCCAAAACTAAGCATAAATTGTATTATGGTTACTAGATGGCTGATAGAATACTTTTGAATTTTTAAATACATTCTTGATACTTTATAACACCCAGACACAGAACAAACTTCTATGTTCATCACACAAATATGTGCCCTGTTTGTATGTTAGTTTGTCTGTCTATTTGTTCGTTACCTTTTCTAAAAGGGTCCCAATGAAATTTGGTTTGAGAAAGAAAGATACATAACTGTTTTTTGACTTCTACACGGAATATTACAATAACAATAACTTAACTGGAAGATTGTATCTTGAGTACTGACATCGGTTACTTTTGTAGTGGTGTAGATGCCACGTGTAGGAAGCCGCGGGCAAAAGCGATTTTTTATAAAGAGAAATGAACGATTTACTATGGTTAAGCAGAACCAGCTGCCAACCTATGCCAAGAGTCCTTGGCCAAGACCCAATGTCGCAAAACGACGACGGCTAGACGTCATAGACAACCTTATTGCGGGAAATGCTTTTTTACTATGCCAGGGTCAATGGCCGGCAGAGGAATTAAACATATTTTGATTTTAGAATAGTTATGGTTTATTTTTTTATTTATTTATCATAATAAAAAAGTTTACACAAAAATAGGTAAATATAGAACATAAAACCACTAAGGTCTGTAATGTAAATGCTACAATAAGTCTACTCAATATATTAAAACTAGTGTAGGTACGACTTAGGATAGTAGGTAGTACAAAAATGTTTAAATTGGCTCTTAGATCTTTCGTATGAACAAATAGAAAATCTTCATTCCTCTCTCCATAAATACTAAAGACAAGTTACATAAATAAGCCACACATTCATAGGTAATCATTACACCCACACACAAACACACACACACACACACACACACACACACACACACACACACACACACACTCGCACACACACCTACACTACACACTTCTAACTCCACAGACTCACACTTATCATATCCTTCTCACTTTATTTTTTTTGGTTCTTTTATACAGAACCTACTCATCAGTTCTGGAGGTGAGCGTTGAGACTGCTTAACAGTTTATAATTTTTTTTTTTTTTTTTAAAGCAATATCTACCTAACTCAACACCTAAGTATGAACTGATCTATATAAAAAACTGGAGCTAGGTAAATACATTTTACAGTAGCTTTTTTTCTCTTTTTTTCTTTCTTTTCACAGTAGCGCTAGTAGTTTAAAGCTACACACAAAAACTATTTTTTGGGGGTTTAAAGGCCACAAGGAGCCTTATATGTAGTTTCGCTATGTGGGTCTTACTGTATGTCTGCCCACCTCTAATCAGAGCTCTGGTGGGGTTGTTTTTTTATTTTACTATCCCATCGTGTGGCTTATCGTTGGATAGGACTTTCAAATTTATGACTAGGTTTTATAACAATCTTTCGATACATTTTGATAAGCACGGGTTTTACTCGCGTATTATTTTGTCGATGGAGTAGTGCGAACTGTGAACTCGAACGGCAACGAACGGACTGCGGATCAAACTCACCCTGGTAAAGATTCTCTAGATAAATCGAAACAGTGTGAAAAATAAATAATAGTTAAAAAAACTAAAAAACACGCTTTATATAGAAAACCAAACTAAAAAATAGAAAATAAATTTTAATAAATGTAAGTAAGAAAAAAATGTTTTATTTAAAAAAAAGCGTGGGGTGCATGGTGGAAGGATTATCAATTCGATAATATCTTAAAAAGCACCTCACGCTTTTTTTTAAATAAAACATTTTTTCTTACTTACATTTAATAAAATTTATTTTCTATTTTTTAGTTTGGTTTTCTATATAAAGCGTGTTTTTTAGTTTTTTTAACTATTATTTATTTTCTACTTTTTAGTTTTAGGAGAACCGGATATTTTAATTTATATTTTTGTGTTTATTTTATTTTCTTTTCAAATTATTGCATTGTCATCGGTCTTTGACAGGTGTGCAAAATTTGAATGATTTCTGGCCGTTTAAAGTGGGTCAAAATCGCGTCCTAAGGAGTAGGTTACATACAAACATACAAACATTCTAACATACAAACATAAATACAAGTGAAGCTAATATAAAGCGTATAAAAAAATCCATCCTCATAAAATAAAATCGTCATAAAAATAATCATGCCTCCATCGACAAAATATACAACTCACGAAAGTTTTGAAAGTCTTTCGATATTTATATTCGTTTGATAAATATTAAGCATTGAAGTCGTCCTTTTCGATAGAGTCCAGTGTCAATCCCATTACCGACTTAAAACTTTTAGGGGTACATACCAGATTTTTTTTTTAATTAAAAAAGTTATCCCAGCTTGTAATGCTTTACTAGATTATGTGTAACAGCCTGATTGGTAAACCTTAAAAAAACAATGGAAGTTCCATATATATATTTAAATTTTTAACTAGATGGTGTTGAATTGGTTTGAGACCTGATAACTAGTCATTCTAATCCTCACTGAGTTTAGGAGCCTTTACTGTTCGTAGTCACATGTCCTTCGCCGTTTTTTTAACATTTTCTGACAATTCTAGATGAAAAGCTGTCAAAGTCATATTCTTTTCTTTTTCTTCGTTGATGGCATGAGTCATTATAATGTCAATTTTGCCAGTGTCAAGTGTTTATATTGTTTATAGTATGTTAGAAAGTCGCCATCACAATCTTCACCTTTTGTTATAAAATCGAACCCGCAACCTTCTGCATCTCAGATGGACCTTAGCCCACTGCACCATAGTTGGTGTAGGATGAAGCATGAAAATAACGTGTCATCAAAAATGACATCTGCTTTAAATAAGTTAATATTATTTTAACCATTTTAACCCGGCAGTTAAAACAGCTGCGAAATTCAATTAAAAATTAACCCTTCCCCAGACCTTGGGGTAGTAACTACCCCGTGACACGAGTGTTATTAAGTCATTAGGGGTTCATTAGCGCTGTGATTAATGACGGAATGTTGAGTGCCTATGCAAGGGTTGATCTGGCACAGAGTAAGGTAGAGACTGCAGAAGGGATACGTAGGTATAAATAAATAATATACTGGTTGATAAACTACACAAGACCATTTAGCCCCTAAACTATGGCAACAAAACTGAATACATATATATTTTTAAATACATACATAAAAACTTTTACGCTTTTAAAAACTCACATAGAGAATATCATAAAGAGAGCAATGAAAATGCTAGGATTTGTTATAAGGAATAGCAAATTACTCAAAAAATCTCAAACAAACAAACTTCTTTACAACACATTGATTCGCAGTATACTCGAATACTGTCCGGTTGTTTGGAGACCTCACTATGCTTGCCATATATTAAGACTTGAACGGATACAAAAACGGTTTCTCTGGCACTTGGCATATGCAGCTAACATCACAAAAAAAAGGTGTCCTACGTTGAGAGAATGAAGTATTTTAAAATGAACTCTCTGGAAAAACGCAGAAAACAACTTGACCTCATATTTTTGTATAAAATATTAAATTATCATATGGAATGCCCTCAAATTTTACGTATGTTTAACTTCAATGTTCCGCGCAGAACACCAGCTCGTCACCCAGTCTCACTACTTATCCCGCCACTTCGTACCACAGTTCTTGGCAGTAACTCTCCGATTCCAAGGCTTTGCCGAGCATTCAATGATTGCAAGCATAATTATATCTTTGCTGTCAATGTAGGTAGGTTCCGTGGAGAGTTGGTCGCGCACCTACCTGATTGAATTCTTTAGTTTTATATACATATTTAACTCATCTGGTTGGTGAGTTAAGGAAGTACCTTTTATTGCATCTATAATATATTTATACTCGTACATATTTTCTAGGTTCCTTAACACTGGCACCCAGTAAATGTGTCCATGAGTGCAAATGCAAGATTCGGTCAAACTTAATCAAATAGGCAGTCAGTTTGTTAAGGAATCTATTCTTAGATCATAATAATTATTGTTTTTTTTTATAGTTTATAGTATTATAGTTATGGTTATAGTTTATGCACCTGCCTGCCTAATGTTACACTTTTATTGTTATGTTAAATATTACGCATGTAGTGTTTACCTTTGATTGTGCAATCAGCATGAACCTGTACATTGTGTACACCTACTGTAATATACTAAGTATGGTTGTATTATTGTAATAATCGTTGGTAGACCTAAATAAATAAATAAATAAATAAACTTTTTAACATTTAGACATAGAACAAACATGTTCTTCATACAAATAATATACCTCCCTCCCGCCCGCAGTTGAAAAGCCAAAGGATGGTGTGCGCTAATCTTTTATAAACGCTTTGCCTTGACCTTGATTAAAGTTGGTAAAGAAATTTGGTATTGTATCTTGGAAAGGACAGACAAATTAAATTCTTACGTTAAATTCTTACAACGCGAACGAACCCAAGCTATTCAAATAAAGAAGTGACTTATCTGTCTTCTTAGTTCTATGTGTTGAAAGGGTGAATTTAGCCCTGCAGTAATTACTCCGTCAACCAGTAATTGGCTCATTTATTAAGTTATGATTAAGCTCGATTGTGGTTCGTATTGTGGCCAAGTGGTAGGAGTGACCACTCAATTGTAGATTTGAAGCTAACAATAGAGCTACCACGTATATGTAGCTATTCTCGAGTTTTTTGTTCGCTGTCTACTCTTGAATTTGTAAGGGTTGGAATAAGTAGGTACTTATGCTGTGTTCCGTTTTTTTTGTTTCTGTTAGTAAGTTTATCTTGACTGGCCTTACTACACAGTTGGTAGTAGCTCTCTTGATATTTTACTGAGATTCTACAAAAACCATATTAGACGTGATAGTTGTCTTTTTAATATCCACTTATAGGCTACTATTTAAAAAAACATGTATCAAACATGTGTCAAAAATTACCACTGAATATCTTAATTTATATCAAACGAATAATCCGTATATTAATTAGTAACTGCTGCCCGCGGCTTTGCACGTTTGGTACCTACCTAAAAAATAGCCTATGTCCTTCTCCAAGGTCCCATGTATCTCTATACCAAAATTCATAAAAATCGGCTCAGCGGTTTAGGCGTGAAAACGTGAGAGACTTTCGCATTTATAATATTATTTAATATATAATATATTATTAATTAACATTATTATTATTATTATGATTAAGTATATTATTATTATTATTATATCATTTATAATATTATATTTATAAATATATAGTAGGGATTTTAAAAAGAGACACCATTTTTTATAAAATAACAAACGACGAACGACAACATACAACTTTGTAACATCTTACTATAAACAATATAAACATTTGACATTGTGACAAAATTGTTATCATATGATACATGCCATTAATGAAGAAGAAGACGAAGAATATCAGTGTCGACAAAAATGATCAAAAAACCTCGTAATATCTTTGAGAGATCTATCCAAAGACATGCTACATATTGTGCAAAATTTAATATTATGATAAGACTGGTAGCTGTATAGACACATTGTATAGGATCTTCAGACATTGTTTAGGATCTTCAGACATTGTATAGGGTCTTCAGACACTGTATAGGATCTTCAGACATTGTATAGGGTCTTCAAACATTGTATAGTATTTTCAGACATTGTATAGGGTCTTCAGACATTGTATAGGTTCTTCAAACATTATGGAACTGTGGCTGGTTTTAAAATATCGTAGACGATATGCTGGCTAGAAGGCAGCCATATGTCGCTCATCCCTGTTGGATCCCAAAAAGGCGTCCAGCTCAGCATGTGTTGGATGAAAGCAAGTAAATAAATAAATATTGCCGGACATTTTACACAGCATCATCTGGCCCCAAAGTAAGCAGAGCTTGTGCTACTTGTACCACATGACTGATATACTACTTATATACTTTTTTATTAAATATAAGTATTAAGTAATGCTCACACTTAACGTTGATTTTCAGATGTAACCTAGGTTTAGAAGAATAGTGCAGCAACGATAACAGGACAATGAACTTATGGTGGACAGGTAAACACAGAGAGAAAAAATAAGTCAAAATTATAGAACAATATGACATAAAAGACTCCGTACAGGATCAGAGTCGCAGAGGGCCATTGAGCGTACCATAATCGGCATAAAACTTCTCGATCGAGTTCCCATAGTAACTCACAAGCAAACGTTAAGACGTTCGCAAGCGAATATTGGAACTTTCATGGAGGCAGGAGTCGGCAGGACACGTGGTTTGGCGTGGTGATGATACGTGGAATACGATGCTAACCGAATGATAGCCCAGATGTATATTAGGAGCATACATCGTCCGCCGGCAAGAAGACATAATTAAGGTCGCAGGTCGTACATGGGTTAGATTGCCGCAATATCGAGGTGGATGGCACAAACAAAGAGGGCCCCGGGATGAGACACGCTGCACATGATGATGATGACTAATAGTCTGCGAGCAAGAACATTGATTAAGGGTAGACAGAAAGACAGACAGACCGACATGGCGAAACTATAAGGGCTTCTTGTTGAACTTTGGAGTTGAATAATACCGAACATTTCAGCATCATCTGGCTCCAAAGTAAACAGAGCTGATAACTGATTACACATGACTGATATACTTACTATTTATATACATTATAAAAAATAGAAATACCCCCGCGGCGGGAACCAAACCCGCAACCTCAGCCGATGCAACCCACTTCGCCACAGTGGTTGGAGATGAGGTTATGATGAGAAATGACAAAGGTTTCGGCGTGAATATCATTAAAGTAGGTATACCTTCGATCGGCCGGTGCAATGACGAGGCTGTCCCGTGACGCGTTGGGCGTGAAGCACAGGTGGCGTCACGGTGCGCGCGCGCATGATCGATTGCCGTCGCCACTGTCGGTCGACACTTCTATTGAAATCAATGTGGCCACAAGTGCAATATGAATACATTTTGGTATAAATAATTAAATGAATATTCTCACGATAGCTTCACAATATATATATTATCAAAATTTGTTATACACTCATAAAAATAGAGATGGGTTTCAGCAAAATAGTGACCTTCATAGAATCAAATACTAGCAATAGAAACAAATTATACATTCCTAAGTTTCGACTAAAAAAAGGAAAATAAGTCTATTATAGGGAACACGGTGCACTTCTATAAGCTTTCTGAAAATGCACTTAACTACTTATTACGAAATTTAAAGCTTACATAAAGGGTAGTCTTTTCAAGAAAGTTTATTATAATATAAATGACTATATTATTGATAAGAATGCATGGCCTCAGGTCGCTCTGCCCTCAGACACATTTGAAATGTATAAACTCTTTTGTATCAGTTTTTCGTAGTTAATGTAGTTAATAGGATCATGCAAAAAAGCGCTAGGACCAGGACGAGTTTCTTGCCAGTTCTTCTCGGGCTTGGGTTAGGAGGAATTGGCACCTAAATTCACCTAGTATGTAAGACGTTTCAAAATGATCCTAGTGATTGTATTGAATAAAATATCTTTTGACTTTGTTCAAATTGAGAGACGTTTATAAGTTAGACCGGAATGGATTACAAGAAGAAGAAGAAACTGGGTCATTCATAATTTCTGAAGACTGAAAACAATGGATTGGTTGGATTGCACCTATGGGATATTATTATTATTTATACTGTCATGTCTCGAGGCCTGAAGGGGTAGGATACCCTTTAGGGGGTTTACCAATACATTACAAAAGTGTTTTTTTAATCAAATACCCATCTGGCGTTCTTATATAGAGAAAGTGAAACTATTTGTCAATTTTGACTTATTGTATGTTGGAGAAATAAGTTATTTAGATAAGTTAATATTAAATAAGTTATCGGCCTCGCTTTTTGCTATTTTTTCATATCTGTTTATATTCATAACCAATATTCATAGCCAATATTCCGAAGCAAGTTTTTAGATAAAATGCTCGACGGGATTTTTCAAGCTCATGGATGAATGAAAAAGTACTGTAAGTACTGTACTAAGCAAGCGCAATGAAATAATAGTCGAAGTCAACGTCAAAACATCCTTAATTTAATAAAATCACATAGACCACTTTGAATCGTCTTCTTACATGCTAGTGAATCTAGGTGCCGGTTCCTCCTATCTCCAGTTCAATTAGAATCCGGCAAGAAAGTCGTCTGGTCTTAACACTTTTTTGTATGATCCTTGCCAATTTTGTTACGGATGCCGAGTCGAGTTAGAGCAGAGCAATAACCTCTTTGAAATGGTGGTTAAGTTTAAAGCTGCCTCGGAATTCAGAAATATCTATCGAATAAAAAATCCCATTTAAAACCATGAAACTATTCTCTTTAATACATTCATATTCTTAAGTAAATTGTATACCAGAATAAACGTAATTACAACTGCACAAAATTACATAATGCAATATGTCAACCGCTTGAAATCAGTTGAAGTGAACACTTAGGCCTCCTAAAGAAAAACACGCTCTAGCTAACGAATCCGCACGATTAAAACCGCGATATTCTGAATTTTATTCTGAACTTTGTAATTTGAAGCGTTGTTTTTTCCGCTAGTGCTTGCGCTTCTGATTCCATAACCCACAGAATAATGTGAAAAAAATCGCCGTGGATTACTCCGCAATGCGCTTTAAGCCTTACTAACTCGTAAAATATTATTAGTCGATAATTATAAGTATATTTCGTGAGTATAGACTCCATAAATGTTGACCTTCTATAAAGCAAAGAAACATTTCCCCAGTAAGGCCGTGTCAAAACATAATTAATGTTGTTCTACCCTTTCATTACGTATCGGTCAAGTACTCAACTTTCGTCAACTGCCAATAAATGCTGCAATAAACGCTGGTTGTGGTTGTGGCTGGACTAAGGGGAAACAGGGGAAAACGTTTAGTAGGCTACTAACACAAAAAGACAAATCATTTTGTATTTCGGTCTGATTTTTAATTGACTTAAAAAAACGCAGGTTCTAAATTATTCATTTATTTATATTTAGTTAGTCATAGCATTTGTAAAACCTATTCGGTTGGTACCATCTAACTAAATAAGGAACACTTAATTAAGTTAGATAAAATTAAATTAGGATAAGTTACCAGAATACCAAAGGTTAATTTGACAGTTCAAAACCTAATTTTAGCTTAAATTAGTTAGGTTGGTGCCAACAGAATTGAGGCCATTGTAAACCTATTTATGATCTAAAGCCGTATATTTTGTGCCCAAATAAGCATTACAGTAGCCGTATAAACGTTCGTAATGCTACTATAGAAAATGCGAAAATGATACAAAAATGCTGTAAGTCGGCCGTTATACTACTTTGAGTTACTTGGGACGACACTCACGCATTTTATTTATATTTTAATATATCTAAACCCTCTAAATCCAGCTCTGTGTGTCTGTAATAGTAACCAGCACGAATAAGGAGAACTATAGAGACGGAATTGACGAAAATGGTTTATGGTTATGCCTGTAATAACTGATAAGGAAAGTATTTACGATATGAGCTTTTTGGTATGCATTGTACTTGTACCTGGTCACGAAATGGCGGTGGAAAATGATTAAAAATCGATATATCTTGAGAAGTTAATTTAAATTTATCTATATATACAGGGTGTCCTGGAACTAGTATTTAAAGCCTGAACGATCTGATTCTGACAATGTAAGTAACCAGATATGGGGGTGAATTTTTTTTGAATTCCTATTTTTAAATTTCCATACATAAACTTTTAAGTTTATTTCAATTATTAATATTGACAACCCTCTTTAGTTTACTGTGTTTGAAAGCACGTTACCTACCTAAAAAAGTTTGTGCAAGTACAAATTTATTGGTATACTAAGATAGGTAGGCATGGATACATACTTCTACTAATTTTAAAGCAAACTTTGCTGCATATTTCTTCAATGAAGATTATTGAATTCATAAAATTTGTAGAACATTTATTGTTCTCCCAAGTATCGAAAAATGTCCCCCCTCAGGATAACATACTAGTTCCGGGACACCCTGTATAAAAGACGATGTGTGTATAAATATTAATATTGCTGGACAATACATACAACACCATCTAGCCCCAAACTATGCATAGACTGTATCTATGGTGACTAGATGACTGATTGAATACTTATATATTATTAAATACATACTTATGATACTTTATAACACCCAGACACAGAACAAACACCTATGTTCTTCACACAAATGTTTATTCTAGGAGGGAATCGAACCTTCAACTTACAGTACACTTAGAGCTACTACCAACTGAGCTGACAGGTACGTATGTATGTTCCCTATAGGCTCAGAAACGGCTGGGCCGATTTCGATGAAGTTTTTAGGAAATCTTAAAATTGGCCTAGCGGGTGATCCTGTGAAGTTTGGTAGCGATCGGATTAACAGAACGTATTTTTTTTGCATCAATGACAGTTCTGCTGTCAGTCTGCTATTGTTTTCATAACCCGAATTATGTTGACAAGTACGTCGTATATTTAATTCAATCTAACTAAAATTATGATTCTTCGTTTGTCATTTCAATTAGTAACATAGCTCTGCTAATCTCTGCTATTTATTTATTTATTTATATTTGGAAAACCAACAGCTAAAAAAAACAACATAGTACTAAAAATAGAAACAGAGAGCCAATCAGGTTTTCACTGATGGAAACATTATAGTCAAAGGTGAGAACATTATTTTATCGCACCTTCATAAAAAGAGACACATGCTCGCCAACCAGATAATTACAATCATCAGAGTTTCATATTCAATAAAAATAAAAGAATATAAAACAAAAGTAAGAACATCAAAAAGTATCATATAATACCGGGGTTGCCTAGGTGCTAAAATCATATAATACCGGGGTTGCCTAGGTGCTAAAAAAAAAAATTCAAAGTAATGCAACGCCGTGCCTTGCCAATACTAATATTGAATGGATCAATGTCTAATAACTTACTATAACCGTTGACGGTTGAACTCGCTCGCATTATAAACGAATTTTGTCTGTAATTAGTAGAAGCTCCAGGTACATAAAGAGGGGCGTTGAATCTGAACGTTCTATGCGGGGTATTAAAATTAATTTTAAAGAGAAGGTCGGGCCAGTCAATATCATTAGAAATTATTTTTAACATAAATAAATAATCAGATATGTCACGACGAATTGATAGAGGTAAAAAGTGAAATTTCTTGCAGAGGTTAATATAGTTACTAGAATCGTAAGGGGTATGAACTCTGTAGCATAAGTATCTTAAAAATAATATTAATATCATGTTTTATTCAGTAATCTTAGCGGAATTTTAATGAATAAGTTGTGACTACATAGGACAAGTATGAACAATTGAATTATATGTGTATGGTGCAATGTGATTTGAACGACGAGGAATCCCAAAAAAATTTTAGAAGGTCATTCCGCGTGACGTCTAGAATTGACAATTGACCATCGACTAAGACTTAACAAACAAATTGACTACAAATATAAACACTTGACACTGGCAAAATTGACCTTATTATGTCACATGCCATTAACAAAGTAGAATAACTTAATATTATAAACGCGAAAGTAACTCTGTCTGTCTGTTACGTTTTCACGCCTAAACCGCTGTACCGATCTTGATGAATTTTGGTATAGAGATATATTTGACTTTGGAGAAGCACATAGGCTACTTTTTATGTTGGTATCACGCGTGTGAAACCGCGGGCAGCAGCTTGTTATTATATATATCAAAGTGTCTCTGTGTCTGTCAGTTTTGTTTGTTTGTTACCTTTTCACGGCTAAACGGCTGAACGGATCTTGATGGAAATTTGTATGGATATAGATTATATCTTAGGAATGGACATACGTTACTTTTTATGTATGTACTATGCGTGTGAAGCCGCGGACAGAAGCTAGTAAATAAATAATGCTGGACTTTTAAGACAGCGTCACCTAGCTCCAAACTAAGCAGAGCTTGTGTTATGGGTACCTTACTTACCACATGTAAATACATAATCATATATAGAAAAATACCCAGACCCGAGACAAATACTTAAAGATCATACAAATCTTGGTCCCGCGGAATCGAACCCGCAACCGTCGGCGTTTCAGGCAGGCCTTCGTCCGCTGCGCCACAGAGGTCGTCATTAAAAAAAAGTTTTTTAATAAAATTTGCTGTTTATCTGAATGACTGACCTGTCAGCTCAGTTGGCTGTAGCTCTGCCTTCTTCACTGTAGGTTGAGGGTTCGATTCCCTCCCAGGATAAACATTTGTGTGAAGAACTACGGTATTTGTTCTGTGTCTGGGTGTAATAAAGTATCATAAATATATATTTTAAAATATATAAGTACCTATTCTATCAGTCATCTGGTCATCATAGTACAAGTTATGCTCAGTTTGAGGCTAGATGATGTTGTGTGCATTGTCCAGCAATATTTATATTTATTTATAATGTCTGGCTAGTGCTTCTTCTTCTTCCTATAAATACAATTTCACCAATTACAATTTGGTTTTGTTATAATATCGTCTCAAAGTCATAGTCGATTGTTATTTGTCTATTTTATACATCATCGCGGAATGGCCGTCTAGAATTTTCTTTAAATCATTGTCGTACGAATCGTAAAGTAACATTATATACTTATAATTCAATTGCTTTCAGTGTACTAAAATGTTACAATTTATTGATCAAATTTCCGCTAAGATTTTAATCAAATAAATTGGTATTTAATATTTGGTATATTAGGTTTTATTGTTTTTAGCTTACAGCTGGTCGTCTTCTAAAGAACACAAGAAATAGAGAAGACTCAGAATCAGATTGACTGTAGGTTTTAGGTTTTTTATTTTATTTTATTTCTCCTGGATTGTCCTCCTTGTGTCTTGTCTTGTTTAAGTGTTATCTATTTTGTCTTGTCTTTATGTAGTTTATGGAAATCGCTCATATTATGCCTCTGGTCTCCCGCAATACAGGCTTGTCCTAGTGCGGGGACCATCAGTAATTCTGAAAACCTTGTATATTTTATTATGGTAAATAAATGAATTTGTATTGGTAACAATAAAACCTAAAATACCAATAATTGTGATTATATAAATATTATTATGATTATGTCATTGTGTAAATAATTACTATTGAAAAGATATTGGCCTTAATTATTTTGGCACCAACTTAACTAATTTTAGCTAAAATTAGGTTTAGAATGTCAAATGAAACTTTATGATTCTGCTGTTACCAACTTATCCTAATTTATTTTTATCTAATTTAATTAAGCGTTCCTAATTTAGTTAGATGGTACCAACCGAATAGGTTTTACAAATGCTATGACTAACTAAAATATATTTTAGACAATTCCTAATTTTAGAAATGAACCAACCGAATTGCTACCATCATTTTGATTATGTAATTAATTACTCAGGCAGCCACCTCGTGGAACTATTCTACCAATATTAAAAATGTGTGTAGATGTGTGTATATTTATATGTTTAGATATATTATTATCTTTGTGTGCGGCCCAATCAAACTGCATCGGATTTGGATTACCAAAAGCCTTAGCCTGACCAAAAGTGCGATTCATCTGTCATTATCATCAACTCTGGAGTACAAGCATGAAAGATGCTTTCTATTAATTTGAGACATCTTTCATCAGACCTTTGGAACATCATAAAATCGTCAAAAAGGTATTGTTCTAAGATATTGCCCATCAGTGGGACAGTAATATACATTACAGAGGTAATCAATGCGTGAAGTTTGAGGCCACGCGGCTGCGACCACAGGAGTCAGGTTACCGGGGGTAACGCACGTCTATCGATTGAAAATATGAACTAATGCATGTTTTAAAAGATTGAAGAAAGGAAGTGAAGATAAACCTCTTTTGTAAAACCAATAAGTTGTTAAAGGGTTTATAGCTTTGTACTTACTTAGTATACTTACTTTTGATGAGAATGTACGGAGGTAAGGTATTTTAACAGCTTCTTCTTATCGTGTCTTGATATTTCCAACCGGTGTGGTAAAGTGCGCCTCAAAAGCATATTTCGTGCATATCTTTAAACACTTTTTGGTTCTACGACATGCCAGTCGCCTCCGTTTCAGAGTCGGTACTTGTATTGGTGCTGTACATTTTTGAACAGAAAAAGCCATTGATGCACGATCGGATGAAAACCCACCTTAGAAACCACTACCACTAGACCATCATTGCTGTCACCAGTTTTATCAGCAGTTAATATATTTTTATGTCAAGCTCATAAAAATCTATCAACTTATCTATGTTCTATGATATAAGGGTAGAAGAATGTCTAGTTATAAGATGGATCATGCAAATGCGCTAGAATCAGGACGAGTTTCTTGCCACTTCTTCTCGAGCTTAGGTTAGGAGGAATTGGCACCTAAATTCACCTAGTATGTAAGACGTTTCAAAGTGATCCTTGTGATTGTATCGAATAAAATATCTTTTGACTTTTGACTTTGACTCTAAGGAAGGATGGACTTACAGCTTGTAAAAGGTATAACCAACTGTTATTAATCCGGTTAATTACATTATCCCATCAGATTGCATTAGTTAATTTATATGCACTCATTGCCTCGGATTTTATAAATAAAACCTGTTTTTATTACTGATTAAGTATTCTGCCTACTCTTGATACGTGCCTTGCAAGGCCGTCCGGGTATGAATCAACTAGCATCTCGTCTGTATCGCGAGAAAACTCTGCCAATTTCTAAGAAAAATTTTAAATTGTGACTCATTGCATTTAAGTCCGGAGTTTGCCTTTTCTCGCTTTGAGAAATTATTGTGTCTATTGCGAATTTCATAATGAACAAAAACATAGAGCAAAGAGTTTGGCATCGCCAATGGAATTTCGTGTTCGGAGTCCGTGTAAATGTTAGTGGAAGTGAAGGAAATAGTGACTGAAAATCCTCGTTCAAGTTTGAGAAAAAGCTGCTGAACTTACTGTGTCTCACGAGTCGAGTAGGGTACGTCTGCTGCATGCCGTCGAACTGTGGGCTAAAGCTACCACTGAGTGAAGCCTTGAGACAGTAAGACTGCGCGGTAGACCACGCAAGCGATGGCGGGACGAGCTGGTACTGTGTGTGTAGTACTGTCGCTGGTAGACAATGGCGTTGGCCGAAATGGAAAACTTGAGGGTGGGCCTTTGCCCTGCAGTGGGTCAGTACGGGCTAAAAACAACAAAAACGTGGCTACTGCTTTCCTAATGCAATAGTTGTGACGAAGAAATTCTACAAACTTTTATGACCTTTGAAATTTTGCACAGTCCAGGCACGTATATATGCATCTGGCCTCTAAGCTGGGTTGGTAGTAACTCTGCCTTCTGCACTGTCGGTGCACTGGGTTTGATTCCCTTCCAACAATAATACAATAATTTGAGTGATGAAAATAGTTGTTTGTTTGTCAAGCCTGTCAGCTCAGTTGGTAGGTAGTTGCCTTCTGCGCTTTAGGTTGAGGGTTCGATTCCCTCCTAGGACACACATTTGTGTGACGAACATAGATGTTTGTTCTGTGTCTAGGTGTTATAAAGTATCTAATGTAACTTATTTATTTAAAAATATATAAGTATTCTATCAGCCACCCAGTCTCCATTATTACAAGCTATGCTTAGTTTGGGGCTAGATGGTGTTGTGTGCAATGTCCACCAATATTTATATATTGTGTTCTGGTGTTGCAAAGTATCATAAGTATGTATTTAAAAATATAAGTATTCTATCTGTTGATCAGTAGAGCGATTATGGAACTCTTGATACAATCAATGTCTATCAGTTTCGATTAGCAATTGGCATCAATATCTATCAATTTCGATTAGCAATAGACATTATTTCAATCAATCTTATACGATGTATTTAAATGCTTAGTACGCTAAGCACGGTTCCTACCACAATCGTACTTTGTAAATTGGTCGAGTTATAGTTTGACACCAACTTCACATTGTAACTAGCGATAGAAGCCGATAGAAATCGCAGAGATCCGTAATACCAATTCATCAATAGTAACTGAAAGCTATTAGTATCAATGTTTTGATAGTATCAAAACTTCCATAATCGCCCCACAGATGTCACCATAATACAAGCTAATAGTATATCCATCTAGTCACTTCGTCGTCAGAGATAATCATATTCGAATACAAGATGACACGTTGCCCTGTGCTCAAAATCTAGGTAAATAGGTCTCATAAGAAGAAAACTACAAACTGACTCACCAGCAACTCACACGTCGGTATTCGAAGCTTGGGAACGGATATAGCCTTTTTGGAGAAATGGCATTGACACGACCTTGCTGTTGACTCATGGAATTTCCAAAATACCTACATTTCCGTCTACGTCATCCATTTTTATTTTTCGGTAACCATTTTTTAAAGTAATATAAATCTTATAAAGTAATTAGTTTTTCTCGTGTTATTTCGTGTTATTATCAGACTTCAAAAAAGGAGGAGGTTCTCAATTCATCGAAATCATATTTTTTTATTTCACCAATGTTAGCTTAAAGACGCCCTAACCGATTAGAAACAAGTGGTTCCCAGGGGTTCCCAGGTATTCCCATTTAAATTTTATCGAAATCGGTCAAGCGGTTTTAAAAAAAATCAACAAAATCTAATTAATATAAAGTAAGTCAGTTTTCTTTTTAGTTTTTAAAACGTAATTATATTGGGTAATTTTGCGGAATTTCAATAAAATGACGTCTCAGTATAAGTTTTGTACCTAATTATATTATAACTGTATTATGTTGCTTACTGAATTACATGACGAGGAAACCTAGAAAGTTTTAGACCTAGTGTTCTTCTTCTTCTTCTTCTTGTTTGTTTATGGCATGTGACATAATGTCAATATTGCCAGTGTCAAGTGTTTATTTTTGTTTATAGTTAATTTGTTTGTTAAAGTCTTAGTCGATGGTCAATTGTCAATTCTAGACGTCACGCGGTATGGCCGGCTAAACTTTCTTGGGATTCCTCGTCGTTCAAATCACACTGCACCATAATACACATACAATTAAATTTTCCATACCCGTCCCGTAGTCACAATTTATTCATTGAAATTCCGCTAAGATTACTGAATAAAACATGCAATAAAACGGGTAAAAAACTTAAATTAGCAGAGCTATGTTACTTCATGAAATGACAAACGAAGAATCTCTAGACCTAGTGTGCTATGACGTTTAGAATTGACAAATGATGATTATGACTTTGTGACATTATTATAACAAAACTATCACTTGAAATTTGCAAAAATGACATCTAAGAAGACAGGTATGTCTCCAATAGGGAATAGGGAAAAACTACTTTTTTTCTGTAAGAGCTTGTTTACGCCATTTGCGATAAGGTGTGACGAACAGATGTTAGTCACACAAATATCGGTCCTGGCTAGGGATCGAACCCACAATCTACTGCACAGAAGGCAGAGTTACTACCAGTTACTAGGCCAGTCATGATGATGATATAATTCCCAGTAGGCGTAAAAAATGACTTCATCTCAACAATCAAATGATCATGGACCATTTCGGCGCCACCATATCCTGGCCACACGCGTTTGATTGCATGATTGCTTGCTTGATTGCATGATTGCTTAGCGCTCGTGACCCGTCACGTACAAACATCCTTATCAAGGCGTTGAGTCAGGCTGAATTTTCCATTTTCCTTATGTGTGGTGTCCATTTTACTTACCTAAATAATACAATACATGTTTTTTTTGTTGTTTCGAACAAGTGTGGTGAAAGGAATACAGTACAACTCAGAGGCTCCTTTCGTGCACATGTCTTCGAACTATTTAAGTCAACGACAATTTCATCAATTGAAAGTAGGTACTGGTATTACCTACTCTCAATATTGGCATACATTACAGGAAAATCAGATCTGATCCGTACCCACGATCTTAGGATCGAAGGACGGGACTTAATGGTAGAATGACTAGTTTTCTGAAGATTTTTTCTATGAGGCAGATCATGTATACATCATCATCATCATCATCATCATAAGCTCTTGTCAGTCCACTGCTGGACGTAGGCTTCTCCCATGGCACGCCATTTAGCTCCATCTTCAGCTCTCCTCCAATCCTTGCCCGTTGCCTTACGAATATCATCACCCCACCTAGCTACAGGGTGCCCTACGCTACGTTTGCCGACACGCGGCCTCCACTCAAGAACCAGTCTGCCCCAACGACCATCGGTTCTGCTTATATATACACTAGCTGGAACCCCTCGACTTCGCCCGAGAAACTAGAAACCATCGAGTTTATATTAAAGTATTATAAATATTATGCTTCATGTAAATCGCACAACGCATTAAAAAAATTCATACATTTGTTTTCACGCCTTTTAACTCTCTTTTTGATGGTTATTTTGAAAAATCCTGAAACACGTGTCTATTTATTTTGCATTTTATTTATTCTAATCAAGTTTCAAGCAAATCGCTACTCGCGTTAAAAAGTTTCGTACATTCGTTTTCACCCCTTTTCACCCTCTTAAGAGGTGAATTTCAAAAAATCCCGCCTTAGTGTTTTTGCTATAAAAGGAAGCTACCTTCCAAATTTCAGCTTTCTAGCTTCAGCGGCTTCGGCTAGGCGATAATGAATCAGTCAGTCAGTCACTCAGTCAGGTTAAGCTCTATTATAGGTGATATATACGACGACGAATATACTGTGGCGCAGTGGGCTAAGGTTCGGCTGAGACGCAGATGGTTGCGGGTTCGATTCCCGCCGCGGGACAAATGTTTATATTATCTGCAAGTAATTGTCTCGGGTCTGGTGTTTCTATGTATAATATGTATGTATTTACAAAAAAAAAGTATATAAGTAGTATATCAGTCATGTAATACCCATAACATAAGCTCTGCTTACTTTGGGGCAGGATAATTAATAATAATAATAATCCTGGACATTTCACACAGCATCATCTGCTCCCAAAGTAAGCAGAGCTTGTTATGGGTACCACATGACTGATATACTAATTATATAGGTACTTTTTTTTGTAATTTTTTGTGTGAATTGTCAGGCATTATTTATTATGGATTTTGATGCGGTTTTTAGGGTTCCGTAGCCAAATGGCAAAAAACGGAACCCTTATAGATTCGTCATGTCTGTCTGTCTGCCTGTCCGTCCGTATGTCGTAGCCACTTTTTTCCGAAACCATAAGAACTATACTGTTGAACTAAAATAAAAATTTTTTTTTTCATCAAACCCATACGTATCTATGGATAGGTCTTCAAAAATGATATTGAGGTTTCTAATATAATATGTTGTACATTACCATGCAAACTTCCACCGAAAATTGGTTTAAACGAGAGTAAGTAAGTATTTTTTTTTTAATACGTCATAAATCGTAAACCGCAATTTACCTTTCATTCAATCAACTCAAATATAAAAATAAAAATAAAACATTTAATTTCAAAAACATAAACCTTATGCATAAACCATTATTTTCTAATAATAAATCTGTAATAGGTGCCTAAGAAAATAATAATTATAATTCGCGCCATAAAGCCACACCATAAAGCCACGCCCTGGCTTGATCGGTATCGCCCAGATGTACAAATAAAACTTACATGGAGTTCATAAACAAAAATGTTTTTTGCAACAACAATATGCCAACATAACTTTTTGGAGATCTCAACGAAATTTTTTTAAAAGACATTTGTATACTGTCATTCATGCAGAACGCTGGATACCAGAACATTATTACCACCTTGTCCAATTACGCGAGGAGGCACACAAATTGATAATATTTTTGGAAATATTTCTTGTGAAACTGGAATATATGTTAGTTTATTTAGCCATCACAAGCCAATATGGGCTCGCATATAGTTAGATCTAAATCCCATCATTTAGGTACCAAATTATAATGTTTTAATGTTTACTTATCAATAACTTAATTTAAAAAAAACACTAATATTAAAACATCGATGAAAGTTACAACGAACTACAAGAACTTTTATATTATGTTACTTGCTGCTACGGAACCCTTCATGGACGAGTCCGACTCGCACTTGGCCGCTTTTTTTTTAATAGATAGAGTGATTCAAGAGGAAGGTTTATGTGTATAATACATGCATAATATAGTAGAGAAACACTGATAATTTTAGAGGTTTCTAATGTGATGTCGTAAATAAGCACATTTGTCGTATATTTAGTATAAGCATTGCACCCGTGCGAAGCTGGGGCGGGTCGCTTGTTATTATATATAACACTCAGACACAGCACGAACGCACACAATGTTCATCACACATGTCAATGACTCTATCAATGACACATGTCATGTCAATCACTCTGAAAAAATATGGCTCACTTACATTTGCCCTTGCCCTTACATACTGGGCAAATGTAATATTGTTGCTCAATTACTAAGGACTGTAGATAGTTTTAAATCAGGGGTAATAGCAAAACAATGCGAAAAAAAAGGAATTAACTTTTGATTTTTATTCAAAGGAGATCACGTGGAAACTTATAAATATTTACTTTTACCCCGCTATTGCAATTCGCCCCCCTTGACTATACTAATGATAAGGTCCAATCACTCTCGCACAAGGGTAAGTCAGTGTTCAACTATAGGGTTCATTGAACTGAATGGTAATATTAAAACTTGACAAACACAAAAATAGTCTAATCTACAGCCATCAAGCATCAGCAATGTTATACATAATGCCTTATTATCAAAAGGGCGAATATAATCACACACCTCGCCAGCATCTGCTCACATCTGCCTATACACTGCCTATTGGCTGTACTATGTAATTATTGACTGAGTAGGTAGGTACTTCTTTATTTGAAATTCACTTTTTTTAAATTGCTAGTACTGTTGACCTATTTAAATCGAGTACTAACCTCTATTGGTGAGTCACATGTTATAAATAGATAAAACATACTTTATTGCACACCATAAACATATTGGACTGATAGAATAAGGAACAAGTACCCGGATGACCGAGCTCGTTATAAAACACGGATACAACGACGTTTTCTAAAAATGATATCTAGCTAAATCGATTAATCGCCCCCAAAAGCCCCTGCAAACTAAATTTCATGAAAATTTCATGAAATATTACAAGTTCAGACACAAGTCTAACACATGGGATAATTGCATGAAATCATCATAGACGTGTCACAGAACAAACACCTGTTGGTTCAAAGTCAAAGTGAAGTCAGAGTCAAAATATATTTCATTCAATACAATCACAAGGATCACTTTGAAACGTACCTACATACTAGGTGAATTTAGGTGCCAATTCCTCCTAACCTAAGACCGAGAAGAATTGGCAAGAAACTCGACCTGGTCCTAACTCTTTTTTGCATGATCCATCTCATAACTACAATAAACTAATACAAGAGAGTTTATACATTTCAAATGTTTTAACTGTTAACTGTCTACGGATTATACTATTATACTATGAAGATTATACTATGAAAACCTGATGACTGCAGTCATCAGGTTTTCATAGTATAATCTTCACCTACTTAGTTTGAAAACTAGATGGTGTTGTGTAAATTGTCCAGCAATATTTATTTATTTATAACAGCACAGAACACCATTTAGCCCTCATACTAAACATAACATGTATATAGTGACCAGACGACTGATATAATACTTATATATTTTTAAATGCATACTTATTCCTTAATAACACACATACGTACTAATAAACGGAATAATATAAGTTTGTCTAATTTATTAATCTTGGTTAAATTTTTAAGCGGTTTAATGATGACCTGGATGACCGAGCTTTGCTCGGTATAAAACACGGATAAAACGATGTTTTCTAAAAATGAAGCCTAGCTAGATCGATTTATCGCCGCCGAAATCCCCTGCATACTAAATTTAATGAAAATCGTTACAACCGTTTCCGAGATTCAGATTATATATTATTATATACAAGAATTGCTCGTTTAAAGGTATTAGATAGATAGATAGATTCGGTGTTTTGAAATGAAAATCGTCATGTCATTGAAGATGTCATTGTCATTGTCGTGACGTCATAATTGTAAGATACTACATAAATCAAAATGCTGGCACTAATAGCTCTAATTCTGTTAATTCACTAAACTAGCTAAAATACGGACGATCTAATTTTGTTTGCACCAAAGTCTGAATTAGAATAACATTTATTAAAATTTTTCTTCGTTAATGACATGTGTTATATGATGACAAGTTTGCTAATGTCAAATGTTTAGATTGTTTATAGTAAGACGTCACAAAGTCGTATGTTGTCGTTCGTCGATTGTTATTTTAAAATACTTAATTGGTGTCTCTTTATATAATAATTACACGGATTATTTTTGCTCGAATCACAAAGAAACACAAAACTTTCATTCCAATTATTCACACCCGCATCAATAACTCTAGCTTTATTTGAATAAAATCACCAAAATTACAAATAAAACCCGAAATAACTTGGGAAAAATAAATAACATAAGAGGACAATGTTTACTTCGCAAAACGTCCAAAAATAAACATATATTTAAATAATTCTTCTTAAATTTACTAAATTCACATTGTGATTGACGTATATTTAATGTATCGCCATGTAATTTGGTGTTGAATAAAACCACGTAAAAATTCATTAAATATGAGAACAAATTTTATTGTGATCTATTCAAGTTAACAATGTAAATTTTTACTTATTTTAATATAAGAGTTTTACTCTGCTGTTTGATAAACACGGGTTTTACTCACGTCTGAGTGCGCGAGTACCGCGGATCAAACTCACCCTGATGAAGATTCTCTAGATGAATCGAAACAGTGTCGGTGCTTCCATCGACAAAATAATACGTGTGTAAAACCCGTGTTTATCAAAATGTATAATATTAGGTTCGGGAAAAAGTCTTTTCGCATTGTAGTATGTATGAACTTGTAATAAAATCTCTTTGGCTATACTATTTGTATCTGGCTGGTTTGGGTATCATTAAAAGTTTAAATTTTAAAGAACATAATTCCAAATTCAAATTAGGAAAATAAGTGATTTTTATTTGTTTTTCGCACTGTCAAGATGAGTGAATCTAATGAAGAAATTCGATACATTTTAAAATTTTACTACAAAAAAGGTTAAAATGCAACACAAGCCTCGAAAAAAATTTGCGATGTTTATGGACCTAGTGCAGTGTCTGTGAGAGTAACACAAATTTGGTTTAAGCGTTTTCAATCCGGAAATTTTGATGTCAAAGATGCACGTCGCTCTGGTCGCCCTATTACGGATAAAATGGATGTCATTTTTGAAAAAGTGGAGCAAGGTCAGCATATCAGTAGTTACGACGTAGCTGAAGAACTGGGAATTGACCACAAAACAGTTTTGGCGCATTTGAAAAAAACTGGGTACACAAAAAAGCTCTATATTTGGGTACCTCACGAGCTCACTGAAAGAAACCTAATGAACCGTGTACTCATTTGTGATTCTTTATTACGACGTAATGAAACCGAACCTTTTTTGAAGAAGCTGATAACTGGTGATGAAAAGTGGATCACGTACGACAAGAACGTGCGAAAAAGGTCGTGGTCAAAGGCCGGTCAGGCTTCACAGACTGTGGCGAAACCCGGGTTAACTCGCAACAAGGTGATGCTGTGTGTGTGGTGGGATTGGAAGGGCATTATTCATTATGAGCTGTTACCACCAGGCAGGACCATCGATTCTGAACTCTCCTGCGAACAACTGATGAGATTAAAGCAAGAAGTTGAGAGAAAGCGGCCGGAATTAATCAACAGAAGGGGTGTGATTTTTCATCATGATAACACACATTTGACATTTTTCACATTTCACACATCTTTAGCCACTCAGCAAAAAATAAGAGAGTTTGGCTGGGAGGTGTTAATGCATCCGCCGTATAGTCCTGACCTTGCACCTTCCGATTTCCACCTGTTTCGGTCTCTTCAGAATTCTTTAGGCAGTGTCAGGTTAACATCACGAGAGGACTGCCAAAACCACTTGTCGCGGTATTTTGATCAGCGGGCCTAGCACGGCACGAGGAGAAATAGTCTTTCCACCTTTTTATCCACCTGTCAGTGGAAATACACCACCACCTGTCCACCACAAGTGGATAAAAACGGGGGAAAGACTATTTCTCCTCGTGCCGTGCTAGGCCCGCAGAAGTCCCAAAATTTCTATAGCAATGGGATCATGTCCCTACCTACAAGATGGCAAAAAGTTATCGAACTAAATGGTTCCTACATACTTTAGTTACATGTAAATAAACTATATTAAAAAATGTTTTGAATTTTCTTAAAAAATGCGAAGAAACTTTTTCCCCAACCTATTACAAGTCACGAAAGTTTTTAAAATGTTACTCTGATTTGGACTTTAGATTTAGCAAAATAAGATCGTTCCATATCGATCGACACCATAGTACACAACAACAACAAGGTAAGACAGAAAAGTTGAAAAATTGACAAATAAACAACAATTACATCGTGACGTCGCTTGCGCTGACGCCGATGTGTTACGTGCCTTATCTATATAAACACGCGTATTTCCCCTTTTCGATACCTAAGTTTACCGTAACACGTCACTTGGGAATTTCGCATTTATTTTTCATATTATGTATAATATTAGGTAGGGGAAAAGTCTTTTCGCATTATAGTATGTATGAACTTGTAATAAAATCTCTTTGGCTATACTATTTATATCTGGCTGGTTTTGGTATCATTAAAAGTTTAAATTTTAAAGAACATAATTCCAAATTCAAATTAGGAAAATGTGTGTTTTTTTTTCGTACTGTCAAGATGCGTGAATCTAATCAAGAAATTCGATACATTTTAAAAATGTTACTACAAAAAAGGTAAAAATGCAACGCAAAATATGCCAGACAGACACACTACAGAATCTAAGCACCTTCAATATAGCAAATAAATGTATCTTAGCTTAATGCATTTACAAAAGGCAGTCCATCACTACATAGTATAAAACAAAGTCGTTTCCCGCTGTCTATCCGTCCCTAAGTATGCTTAGATCTTTAAAACTACGCAACGGATTTTGATGTGGTTTTTTTAATATAGTGATTCAAGAGGAAGGTTTACAAGTATGAAACATGCATAATATAGTAGAGAAGCATTTATAATTTAAGAGGTTTCTAATGTGATGTCGTAAATAAACTAATTTTTTTGCGCTTACATTGCAATCGCTGGTTGAACCCTACGAGATAGATCAAAATAATAACACCTTAAAAAAGTCTATAAAAAAGTCCGCAATGGTATATATCTATCTCTTAGGTTATGTTATTCTCTTAGATAACGTTGTAAAGACATTCTGTAGTATATTTAGTATCAGCATTGCACCATAGAAGATGTTCATCATGTGTTGACGGAGTGTGTCCGGAGCGAAGCGCAGCGGCGATATGATATTTATGCATGGGTATAGCGTAGGTTACTTGTAATGGCATTTTGTCTCGCCCGCTATCGGAGGAAGCCAATATGCTGGCAAAACTATATTTCCGCGCAGTATGACGAGCGCAGGTTTTTATTAGTGTTTTTTTGGTACTTTCATTGGTACTTAGAAGTATTTGGGTGTAATAAGTGTGTACGATTGTATTATTAGGTAAATAGAAAAGTAGGTAGATTAGCATGGTATATATTTAGCATGTGTTTAGCCTTAACGGGAGTGACATAGTCACTGAGTGATAAAACTCCTTTAAATAAATAAGATTTAAAAAAAAAACATCATTGCACCCGTGCGAAGCCAGGGCGGGTCGCTAGTAGTAAATGATTGATTCAGCCGTGACTTTACGGAAATCTATTACATTATCAAATGGTGTGGGCTAACTTTTTACTAACGCTTTGCATAGATTTTCAATTTCGGGCGGAAAGAAGGTGCATACGTCTGCATCATATCAAACTCATTTAGAATAGATTAGCGGTATAGTCCATACTAATATTATAAGTGCGAAAGTTTGTATGTATGGATGTTAAGTAAATATCTGCGGAAACTTTAAATTGGCCCTCAGCACACATGCGCTGGTCTGTACCGGCATGTTTTATATAAATAACTATTCATAAGACCAAGCTGTAAGTTTTCCTAAAACGATGTAGATAAATAAATAAGTATGTATGTTTGTTACTCTTTCACGCAAACATTACTGAATGGATTTTAATGAAACTTTACAATAATATAGCTTATACATCAGAATAACCCATAGGCTATAATTTAAAAATATATTGTGTGAATTGTCCAAAATATAACGATAAGTGTCAAGTAAGTAGGAAAAAAACTGCCATCTGCGAGCTATTCTGGCGTGCGCTGCAAAAACCGTTACGTTACGTTACGTATACAATGTATAATGGAAAAGTTTATCTTAAATAGTCCTTTAAGAAAATTTTGGTATGAAGATAGACAGGACTTTGGAAAAGAAAATAAGCTATTTGAAGTACTAATCCTGCACAGACGAAGTCGCGGGCACCAGCTAGTATAAAATATTTGTTTAATGTTTTGAAAAGGTAATCCCATAGAGTATTAACCAATTTTCTACCTGTGTAGTTAATCTTATACACATGTTTTAACCTTAAAGAAAACTAAACACAATATAATAAAGAATAGATAACGAACAGAGCCAAAACACGTGCTCGACTACTTTTGATAACGTTGACGGACAATGCAGGTAATTGGAAAACGACAAAGGTGCCAGATGTGGATGGTATCTGTACAAGAATTTGCAGGTAGATGTCATAAACCTTTGTCTCCCCGAATATGTTTTAGAAGTTTGTTGTATTTCAGACCAAATATATATGATGATATGATTATTAAAAATACATTTTACTTTATAAGTTTCTTACCTTTACCATCAACTGTAAAAGTTGAGGATCATCAAAAATGGCTCAGCACCCGCATCTGACTGTAAAATCGGGTTTTTATATTTCGCTGAACTGAATAACACTTCGAGTGAGGATTTCTACGTGAAACTGATCCCAAATGAGTGCTGTTTAGAGACTGATAATGGAGACGACTGCGATAGTCTTCAAATTATTGGCGGTTAGTCCCTCTGCTGACTAACAGAAGAGCTAGCAACAGAGAAGGAAAACTTGAAACAAACCCAGCTCGGTGCTAACCGTTATTGTAGGAAGGCCTGCGCTATCAAAGAAAATCCCAGGCAGAGTGGAGAGGAAACTTCAACCACCTCAGCTGGAGAGGATCCATGAACGAAAGTTTTCAATTAGAAATAACTGCTCTGTAACTTACGCCACCTAAATCATCTCAACAGATGAACTAAGGCCAATGATGATATATATATTTGACGAACTCTGTGGCACAGTGGGCTTAGGTCCGGCTGTGACGCAAAATGTTGCGGGTTCGATTCCCACCGCGGGACAAATGTTTGTATGATCTGCAAGTATTTGACTCGGGTCTGGGTGTTTCTATGTATAATATGTATGTATTTACAAAAAAAAAGTATATAAGTAGTATATCAATTATGTGGTACCCATAACACAAGCTCTGCTTACTTTGGGGCCAGATGATGCTGTGTGAAATGTCCGGTATTATTATTATTATTATATTACCCTCTATTTGCCCTCTATCCTATAATTACATAATTAATTTTGATAAACACGGGTTTTACTCACGTATTATTTTGTGCTGGACGCGCAATACTGTTTCGATTCATCTAGAGAATATTCATCAGAGTGAGTTTGATCTTATAAACACATAACTCATTTTGATAAACACGCGCTTTACTCACGTATTATATTGTCGATTAACGCACCGATACTGTTTCGATTCATCTAGAGAATCTTCATCAGGGTGAGTTTGATCCACAATGCGCTCGCTGTCGCGTTCAATAATACGTCAGTAAAACCCGTGTTTATCAAAATGTATAGTACAACTCAAGTTTTTAAAATCACGTAATTAGATAGCATGGCGATTAAGTATGTTCTATCCTTGTCATTCTAATGTCAATGAATAGAGATGGCAGTTGTAAACATCATATAAGTATGTGTTTATGAGAGGGTTAAACTATTAGTCTGTGGTAGGTAGGAATAAGAAAAATGAAAATTAGCTTAGTCATCAAAATGTCATCATCAAAAGTAATATTAAGTTAACCGCAAATCATTAATTGTATAGTAAAATACCTTAAATATTAATTTAAAATCGTTTCCGTCGTTAGTGACTCATTAATATCTACTACAGCATTTACAAATGTAAAGTATCCTATTCTATTATACTTGTATGTATAGTAATAAATAAATAAATAATGCTGCACATTTCACACGGCATCATTTAGCCCGAAAGTAAGCCGAGCTTGTGTTATGGGCGAACTGCTATACTACTATACTTTTTTGTGTAAAAACATTCATATTATATTGTAGAAACTTCTAGACTCGTGTTAAATACTTGCAGATCATACAAACATTTGTCCCAATCAAGAATCGAACCCGCAACCTTCTGCGTCTCAGCCGGGCCTTGGCCTACTGTACTACAGAGGTCGGAGTTCAAGTTTTCCGTTTGAGTTTCAAGTTTAAACAAACTTTTTTCCATTATATCAATGGGTAAAGGGGAATTATCCGTCGTGATATCAATCAAAGAGAATATAACATTTATATAATATCAATAGCATATGATTTGAGATACACGCGTCTTTACCTTAAAATATATATATATTTCTATATGGCTTTGCACTCTACACTACATCATCTAGCCCAAACTATATGTTGTTTTATGATAACTAGACTGATAGAATACTTTGATAACATCCTGACACAGTAGAAACACCTATGTAAATCACACAAATATATGTCCTGAAAGGGCATCGAACGCCCGACCTACAGCACAAGAGGCAGAGCTACTAACGACTGAGCGGACAGGACTTAAAACTTAACTAGACTCAATTTTATTTCAAGTAAATTCATCAAAACTTATTTTCATTTGTGAGGTTTTAATCATTTTGATTGACAATGAAAAAACTTTATATTTTCTGTATAAACACTAAACAGACTATAACTAAATAAGCTTAAAAATAGTAGTTTTTCAGGTTATAAACAGGGGGCTATGGTTATCCAGTTTTTTTTTTTTTTTATAGATATTTACTAAGAAATTTAAAGCATACATAAAAGGCAGAGTTTTGAAGAAAGCTCATTGAAATATATCATTAAATATATCATTGACTTATATTAATACGTGAATCAAAAACTTTGTACCCCTTTTTAGGAAAATTGCGCGAACGGAGTATGAAATTTCGCACACTTATAGTTGATATAGAGGAGTACAGAATGCTTTTTTTGAAATGATGCATATGAAATACATTAATTATTAATTTATTATGGTCGAATTTCGATCACTAGTATAAATTAGTACGTTAACTAGGTCAATTAGGTTGTTAATAATTATATTTTGGCACACAATGCTGGCCCAACACCCTGGTCCAATGTGTACATCGAGCATTACAGAGTGCAGAGCTATGCTACGATCGCTTATACTGTGGCCAGTGACTAGTACCTACTAAATAGAAAATGGTCTCTATGATTATCATACCGTAGGTATATTTTCAAATATCGAGCACGGTGACTTCACTTCCTTGGCACAGGAAGGAGTGGGCTCAAGTCCTAGATCGGGTAGATTGCGTAGTACTAAGTTATATACCTATTTCGAAATTTTAATAAGTAAAAATTACTTAGCATGGATAGTTTAAGACAGCGCTGATCCAGATTAATGGCAGAGAGCAGCGTCGCAGACACTGGCGGCATTGCTACGTTGAATGGCAATGCTAATACGCTGAGACAAATAGGAGCCAGCACTTTGGTCACTGTCATTGGAAATTTGAAAATAGGAATTGTTAAGAATTTTACCCTCTTGTCTGTTATCAAATACAATATGTAATACATCAACGTTATGTAGGTATGTCGTCAGTATGGGATGTTGTACAGCGCCTCTGGTGAGCGCAATATGTACTACATAACCCAATACAAAACAGCGCACATCACATTTGATAAGATATTCATTATCGGAATCACCAGTCTTAAAATACTAGTTCCGGGACACCCTGTATATTTTAAACTTAAAACGTGCCCCGGTTTCGCACGGGTTAATTGTATACACCTAACCCTTCCGTCCATTCGTGAAAATCGTATGAAAATCCTTTCGTTGGGTTGGAGTTTATCGCTTTCAGACAAACGTGACGTGACAGACGTGTTTGTTTTATAATGTAGGTACTGTTTATTGTATATTATTTTGTACATTTCTGTAAACAAAAGAGGATCATTTTGAGTACGTACGCTTTTTGAGGCGACAACTCACGTTGAAAATTGCAATTAGCGGATTTCACGGCTATTATATGACGTTGCCGCTTTTATTGAAACCTAATCTCAAACCAAAGTCAAAGTCACCATCAAAGTCACCGACATAGCACTCAAAATATGCAAGTTGAAGTGGCAATGGGCAGGCCATATAGCTCGTAGAACTGATAACCGTTGGGGAATAAAAGCTCTCGAATGGCGACCAAGGACAGGAAAACGAAGCGTAGGACGACCCCCACCCGATGGACTGACGACATTGTAAAGATCGCAGGAAATCAGCGGTGGGAAATTCCAGGAAGGACGATTTTGAGAAATCTATTGGGGAGGCCTATGTTCAGCAGTGGACTTCTAGAGACTGATATGATGATGATGAATCTTAAAGCGTATTCCGTGCGGTACTTACAACGTCACGTCTTAGTGATTCTGTTGTTTCGGGAAAAAATCATTAAATACGAACGATTATATTTTGTTAAAGTTTAAATTATCGTAATTTTTTAGATGATAGTTTTAAGATAAAATTAACTAACTAAAATTAAGTTGAAATTAATATTTCGTTCTCTTATTGCATTAATTTTCTTTGAATTTTCCGCAGTTGAATTCAACACTAATTTAGTACATGGCTATTAAAAATTACTTTTTAAAAACTAAAAAGAAATAAGACATCATTTAAATTTACCACCCATAAGCATGCGATTTTTTTTCAGATGTTTTTATTTATTCGTCATAAATACATTAGGTACTTTAAAAGTGCAATACATTTCTTCCCCTATTTTTCATCCCTAGGGGTTTAAGTGGGACCAAACTATAGCTATAAGCAAACTATAAGCTATAGTTTATATAGCCTTAAAAAAATCCGAATCGGAGTCCAAATCCAAATTTCCAGTCGGACGGAGTTCTGAGAGTACATAGATAAAAATTTACTAAATTGAGAACATCCTTCTTTTTTGAAGTCGATAAACAATTTGCGAAAACACGCGAGTCCCCGTCAATTAGTTGAATGCAGAACTGTCATCCAAAATGTTTACGCTAATTTAGACTGTGTGCACAAAATAAGAAATATCTTTCGAAATTCTAGTTCGTCCGCCGAAGTAGAATCATCACCAATGTCTTGTGTCTAGACAAATCCACATCTAAGTAGGTCAATTGACCCCAAAGGTGACTTGTTCATTGGGGCCTCCTGAGATTATATTGAATATGGAAATTTGTTTTGAAATTTGCTAATTTGAGGACAGTAATTTATCCTCTACTAGCGAACCGCTCGGCTTCGCACGGGTGCAATGCTGATACTAAATATACTACAGAATGTCTAATGTGATTTGATATCTCTACAATTATCAGTGTTTCTGTACTATATTTTGCATGGATTATGCATATAAACCTTTTTGAATCACTATATCTACTTAAAAAACCGCATCGAAATCCGTTGCGATTAATAGGGACAGACAGACAGCGGGAAGCGACTTTGTTTTATACTATGTAGTGATAGCTTGTTTAAGTTACACGATTCGATTCGATTCGAGAATCGTGTACGATACTTTTAAAACTATTACGGTTTTTAAGATAATTTTAGAGTGAGCACAGTGAGTGCTATTGAGATCGCTACCTACTTCTCTACTACTACTAATCTTTATTAAATAAAATCACAAGGACCACTTTTAATCGTCTTTTTACATGCTAGTGAATCTAGGTGCCAGTTCCTCCTAACCCCAGTTCAAGAAGAATCCGGCAAGAAACTCGTCTGGTCTTAACACTTTTTTGTATGATCCTTGACAATTTTGTTACGGATGCCGACTATACTACTACTAATGTTCACTCAAAACTAGATATTTACCATGATATATGAGTTTTTGTGCTTCTCCATATTTTGGCACAGTTGCATGCGCCATGATCAAGAAATAAACTGATAAGTTTTAATAAGTTAAGTTAAAGATAAATTTATCTCGTGATCGTCTCGTCTCGTGCCGAAATTCATGAAAATCACCAAAATAAAAAAAATGAAAATCAAAAGCACGTGCTCGCTATCCAGATATAATCATAACTGACTTGTACAGAGTTTTTTACTCAATCAAAAAAAATTTAAAAAAAATAACATTAATTAGTACCTATTTGCCTAGTAAGCTAGTAAGTAGACCTGGGTTGCATAGATGCTTTGAAAAATCTATGAAAGGCAACGCAATGTTATGTATGGTCCACCTTTTTTATTCAAGACTAGATGATATACTCGTGTAAGTCGTGACTTCAATAAATTATATAGTAAATAAAACGAAGAAAATAATATATTTACTTATCGAGGTTTATTTAGGAGGTGGGAAATCTTCACCTCCCATCTCCCATCTCCCATTTCCCACATAAACCTCGATACGTAAAAACATTATATTCTTCGGTTTATTTACTATATAATTAATAACATATGATTTAGAAACACGCGTCTTTACTTTCAAATAAAGAAAGATAAAAAATTACGGTCTCAACACCTTCTAGCCCCAAATTAAGCAAAATAAATAAATAAATACTAATGTATTTTTATATACATACTTTGATACCATCCAGACACAGAACAAACATCTATGTTCAGCAAGCAAATGTATGTCCTGGGAGGGAATCGAATCCCTATCCTGTAGGATGCTGTAGCTTAAAATCAGAGTTATTACCGACTGAGCTGATAGGCAAGTTTAACTAGACGTAACCCTACGACTTAACCATTTAACCAGACTCAATCTTTTGTTTAGCCGTAGTCAAATCATCAAAAAGTGTCAACATCAAAAAGTTAAATATTTGTAAGGTTTTATTTAACCTTTTTGGTTTATTTGACTCCTTAAAATCTAGTCTATATTTTACTATGGTCTACCATTTACCTACGTAAATTCTACTAAAATTAGTCACAAGGAAATTGACGCAATATTGTTTACGATGTAAATTTATAGGTACCATGAGTTCTTTCCAGGTAAGGTTCGAAAAACATCTCTTGGATAGGTCTCTTGCCGCTAAAGACTTAATATTAATTCAAAACTAGAGTGGGGTTCACAAGTTGAAACACTTGCTGGTAGGCTTAGTTCCGTTGCATATGCAGTTCGAGTAATACTGATACATCTAGACTAGCTTATTTCAGCTACTCCCATAGTGTTTTGTCATATGGCATCATTCTCTGGGGGAAAGCAGCTGATATTGAAAAAATATTTGTAATTCAAAAAAGGTTCAATACGTGCCATTTATAAAATGAAACCACGAGTCTTTGTGAGAAATATACAAAGAAATTAATATTCTTACAATAGCTTCAAAATATATATGTGAAAATTTGACTTGACATTGAGACGAAATCCTTTCTCCCATAATCACGTGGCGCTTATGTACGCTCTGTCCTTGTCTTTCTAATGTTAATGAATAAAGATGGCAATACATTTAAACAATTTATTTGCTAGTGTGTGTTTATATAATGACGTTTGAAAAACTAAAAAGAAAACCGACTTCATTGAATGAAATTAAAAATATAACCGAATTGAGAATTTACGAATTACATCTACGAATTATTTTTGATCGAATCAAAAAAAACACAAAGCTTTTATTCCAATTATTCACACTCTATTTAAATAAAAACACCAAAATCACTACATAGTTTAAAACAAGGTCGCTTCCCGCTGTCTGTCTGTCCCTATATCTTTAAAACTGCGCAACGGATTTTGATGCGGTTTTTTAATAGATAAGAGTAATTCAAGAGGAAGGTTTATATGTATAATACATGCATAATATAGTAGAGAAACACTGATAATTTTATATGTTTCTAATGTGATGTCGTAAATGAACTCATTTTTTTGCGGTTACATTGCAAACGCTGGCTGAACGCTACGAGATAGATCAAAATAATGTACTACAGTTTTGTACACCTTAAAAAGGTCTACAAGAAAATGCACCCGTGCGAAGCCGGGGCGGCTCGCTAGTTACTAATAAAACTGGAAATAAAATAATCTACCAATTACTTAACATTTTATGTCTACCTATAGCAATCTATTGACATAAAATGTTAAGTAATAGGTAGATTATTTTTACGCAAAGGCTTGCAAACTTTCACAATTGACAGTTTGCAGGCCTTTGCTTACGTCATTAAGATAACCGCATCTAAAGAACTAATTCTACCAGCACCAAAAATGGTTCCCACGGGACCCCATCGTCTTGTTTATTACCTCACAAGTACAATGGTTACACAACAATACAGGTGCCAAATACATTGACGAAATCCTTTAGCGTCTTTAAATAACGTGGAAGACATTCGCACGTTCATTCATAAATCGAAAAAGAATGGCGATTGAGGGTTAGCGGGTGGTCAGTTTTGTCAATTGTAATTTCTAAGTATTGTAGTGTTTGTTTGAGTTCTTGAATGAAATTGTATCGTGTAGTTTGAGGTCCGGGGTTCAGAATAAAACTCTTTTTCCTTTAATCTGTCTTTTTATACCGACTTTTAAAAAAAGGGGAGGTTCTTAATTTGGTTCTTTTTTTCTCTTAACTTCGTCATTTATAAATCGATTCGAAAAAATCTTTATGTTAAAGGAAATACTTTCCGACTGGTACAATAGACATTTCATCAAAATTGGTTTTGTAATTTGGGTTTTAAATCAATATAGCTTGAAATAATAAATAAATAAATAAATGTCATCGAAATAACCGAAATTTCAATATTTTACATTCCTGTGACTTTCTAATAAAAGTTACTGTGACTTTCCAATGGTGTTTACGAATAAATATATATATATATAAAGTACTAATATGCGTAAAATAATATCTTATTTAACCGACATAAAAAAAGAGGAAATTCTCAATTCGGTCGTATTTGTATTGCTAAAATTTCAGTCGGTTTTCTTTTTAGTTTTAGAAAAGTAATTATATAAACACACACTAACAAATGAATGGTTCAAATCTATCGCCATCCCTATTCATTGACATTAGAAAGACAAAGACGGAGCGTACATTAGCGCCACGTGATGATGGGTTCGTCTTTAGCGGCAATAGATCCAAGAGATGTCAGACGAACCTTACCTAGAAAGAACTTATGGTACCTATACTTCGTAAATAATATTGCATCAATTTCTTTGTGACTAGTTTTAGTAGAATTTACGTAAAAGATAACTAATTTAAAACTAATATACCTGCAATATAACTCGATTTTTAAGTCAAGTCAAAGTCAAGTCAAAAGAAACTTTGTTCAATACAATCACAAGGATCACTTTAAAACGTTTTATATTCTAAGTGAATTTAAGTGCCAATTCATCCTAACCCAAGCCCTAGAAGAACTGGCAAGAAACTCGTCTTGGTCCTAGCGCTTTTTCCATGATCCATCTTAGAAATACCTTAACTACGAAACTATTAGTATAACAAGAGAGTTTATACATTTCAAGTGTGTCGGTTAACTGTCTGAGGGCAGAGCGACATGGGGCCATGCATTCTTATCAATGATATATCATTAGGTAGTACGTTTATTTCAATTCAATTCATTTTATTTCTGTTTACATTACACAATATAATATTATTAAAATGCTTAGTCTAAATGTTAGTAGTTATATAATTGAACTAGAGGTTGCGTAGTGCGCGAGCTGCATGCAGCTCGCGGGTTAAGTTCTGTGTTGGTTAAGTTACGTAAGGTAATGTCCCTACAACCCCTACGGACCCTAAAACCCTACAACCCCTACAACCCTTACAATTCACTACAACCCCTAAAAACCCCTAAAAACCTCTATAACCCCTAAAAAATCCTACAAACCCCTACAAATCCCTAAAAACCCCTACAATCCCTAAAAACCCCTACAACCCCTAAAAACCCCTAAACCCCTAAAAAAATCCTATAAACCTCTACCACCCCTACAAATACCTACAACCCCTACAAACCCCTAAAACCCCTACAAATCCCTACAACCCCTAAAACCCCTACAACCCCTAAAAACCCCTTTAACCCCTAAAAAATACTACAAACCCCTACAAATCCCTAAAAACCCCTACAATCCCTAAAAACCCTTACAACCCCTAAAAAATCATACAAGCCCCTACAACCCTACAAATCACTACAACCCTTAAAACCCCTACAACCCCTGAAAACCCCTACAACCCCTGAAAACCTCTACAACCCCTACAAACCCCTACAAAAGAACCCCTAAAACCCCTAAAACCCCTACAAACCCCTATAACCCCTAAAAAATCCTACAAACCCCTACAATCCCTACTAACCCCTAAAATTCCTTACAACCCAAAGTTAAGTTTGCTATGTCTATCTAGCACCGTTTAAAAGTTATGAACGTTCAAAGTTAATTTCTGAATCGGATAATGCAGAGGATCTTTTTTTTTTTTTTTTTGACGAGGAGAAATCTGCAAACAGATTTCCAATGCACTGAGGGGTGCAAATGGAATATGTGAGGTTGGCTGTCTAAAAAACGACAGACGACTCACTAAAACTCCCCGGTGACCAGCCTCATTGCAATTCAAAGGGGCTCCGGGATCTCCATAGGAACGCACCGGTGCCCCTCTCGCAAAGTCCTGCGGCCGCAGCCCATCCCAGGAGTGGCAAGCCACCCCCGCACACCCACCCGGTGCTTACGGCAGAACACGTCACACATGTTAACTGCCGCCTTCCCCGAGCCCGCGAAGGGATAGCCGGGAGCCCTCACTCCGACTACCCATGGACCCAGTGCGCCGCTCAGTCCCACAAGAATCTAAAAGAAACTGCGAATACCTCGCGGCGAGACGTCGGCAAAGGAGATCCCATCTCGTAAGCCTGCTGGGTGTATAGACGACACTTACTCGCAGAGTGCCGCCGCCGGTCAGAACTAGTGGTACTGCGGGGTCCCCCGCCAGAATTCTTATCCAGGCAACTACACGCCAAGCTCGTCCCCGCTTCAACCACTGCACCCTCATTGAAGAGACGCGCGGAGGAAGCCCCCATCCCTTCCGCCACTCGGTCCCACTAAGGTCTGGCGACCCAGCGAATACCGAGCGGCCGAACGCTGGCCAGGAGGAAAATCCCCCTTAGCCTACCTGGGTGCATGCGACGACACCTCCTCGCAAAGTGCCGTCACCCCTCCCAAGGGCCAATGACTTCGGACGCCCTAAATCCTACCATCAAAGGCCCCCAAGATCACTCGGCCCACGGGTCTCCCCGACCCAGTGTGGGGGATCTCCGAGCGGCCGCAAGTCAGAAAACGACATTGCGAGTGTCCCTTCCCGACAAGCGACTGGGAAATGCACACCAAGCACGTCCCCGCTTCGTTGCTTTCGGACGTGGCCCGCACAACTCTGTCTTGCAAAGCAGAGCGCCTTACAAGACAGAGCTCTGCGAGCCATGGCCACAAGCCCATCCCTGGACCGCAGATGCGGTCCTCTCCTCCTGTCTCGTCTCACTGTGCCCTCTGCTAATCAGAGGGACACGTGGAGAGATCCTCCGTGTCGGGTTATTGGCCACCGTGCGATACTTCTTTAGCGTACTAAAGAAGTATCCCACGGTGTTACCAGGGTGCACCACGAGGAGGTTACCCGACCTTGCACCCCAATGCAGAGGATCTTGACCCAACCCTCCCTCGCCGACTTGTAGTTTCCGAGATAATGGGGGCAAAAAGGGGGGCAAGGAGGGGGTGTCTAACAACTTTTTTTTAACTTTTCGGAGCATCCTCTATACGTTCCCACTAAAATCTGAATGTTTCGATCTGAATTTCATGTCACAAGATTCGTGAACAGAACTATTCAACAGAACAGGTGGGAGTACACCGAAAAGGTATAATTTGTGTAGATGGTAACCAATTTAAATTAATAAAATATTCCTATCGAACCAACCTATAAGATGTATCGTTGAGAAAAAAAAAAATAGTAGATCCGTTTCAGTTGGTCAGTAAAGTTAGTTGGAGTGGAAGTCCTCGAATAGTCATTATTCACTATCTTTTTTGCGCCATTTCTTTTTACTAATTAAACTTAGTTAAATAATCCCTGATGCATCGAGTGCGTGCCAGCACCAACAGCCTCTTGTCTACTGTGTCAGAGCGGTTAGATGAACCCATTCTTAGGCACTCGACCAATATGTATGTACTGCCATGCAACGCAATGCGTTGTGCTAAATGAATGGTATTTAAATTGATTTTGTACTTATTGATTTATATTATTATAATAAGTTATTATTATGTATTATGAATTTTGTTATATTTTAATTTATTGTGAATTATTATGTGATTCATATTTATGTGAATTATATTTTATTATTATATTATATATAGCGTGACTTGGGCAATATTGACATCAAGACTGATGCCATAATTGGAAGAGAAAAAGAAGAAACATTTTGTGCTAAAATATCGCTAGGAATCATTCTTGAAAGGAGTCCGTACTTCACATTTAGGCCGAGCTCGCCATTACTTCAATGCACACTAAGGAGGATGAGGTTAATTTACCTAAGGTGAATCACGCAACACCACTACTTACGTTTATTTAATCTTCGCTGAGTCTTCTTCCACAATTTGGCATTTATTGAAGTCTAGAGGAGCCAACATTTTTGGATTTGCTGAACAATGCTCCAATGCTAAAAAAAAAACGTTTGCGTCTCGGGACTCCCGACAGAAGGCAGAAGAAACTTAAACTAATCTATCTAGCGCTGTGGGTTAGATTGAGAGAGGAGGAGCCTGCCTACCGCTGCCGTATGCGTGAGAGAAAGGGAAGCCAGACAGACTGGCGCCGTAACGCGTTACGTAACGAAGCGGTTTACCCTCCCATAAGAAGTTATCACTTCAAGACACAAGTAAACCTAACTAAATTACAAAACGTCATTATTGAAGAAACAACACCTACTCTAGTACATTATTACTTCCAAAATCGTTTAAGACCATATCCGTCACGTGACTAAAAGTCTAACAATACGTCACTACGTCATAATGTGACGTCATCGCGCCATAACAGGTTATGGGCCCACGCCACACCATAAAAAACGTTAAATCTTGGGAACTTGTCAAAACGCCTCAAAATACACCGACAAAAAAAAACGTGTACTGGTGGTAGGTTCATGTCTAAAAGTAGGTGTCTTTCATCATTAAAACGCTTATTTGAAGTTTTGGTCACAAGATTTCGTATTTAATAAAAAAAACTGCAAATATTAATACCCAATCGTAGAGCACTAGTAGAGCACAGTCCTAAACAAAACATGTATACCTACCTCTTCTTCTACATAACGCGTTTATAGTTTTTTTGAACTAGTGTGGTATATATCTGGACGACCTCTGTAGCGCAGTGGGCTAATGCTCACCTGACACACTGAGCGTTGCGTGTTCGATTCTCGCTGAGAGAAAAATGTTTGTATGATCACAAATATTTTTCTCAAATCTGGGGATTTTTTTTATGTACAATATGTATTGACAAAAATATAAATATATACGTAAGTATGTATATAGACATGTAGTTCCCAGATCTACTTACTTTGAGGCTACATGATTGGGGCTATATTATATGTCTAGATTTTTTTTATTTATGCCGATCGCAAAAATCTAACATAAAAATAATGAGAAAAACAAGAATTTCGTGTTCTGTGATACCCACTTATACATTCATAGTGATACCATATTGTACGAATGCCGCCAACGTTTTCTCCTTAAAAGTTGATTTGTCTGGGGTCATACAGTCTGGCTGATTAGGATTAGGTCATTGTCTGAAACGGAACACCCAATTGCAAGAACTAAATTCTTCATGGCAAGGCCTCATTTAGGCGATAAATAAATTCCGGAGCCATTGCCACTTCTTGGAGAGGCCATGCTATATCAAGATGAATATATCTCATTTGACTCATGAATACAAATTATACTTCTACAATTGACTAAATTGACTTTTTAGCTCATTTTAGACGGCATGTAATGTGGTATTGATTAAAACCGCAGAAAATCCTAGAAAAAATAATTCAAGGATCAAAATGCCAATTTTAACTTATTTTAAACAGTTTTATCTGTCCTTAAAAACTGAATATCTATTTTTGAGTTAGGTGTGAACACAATTTGGTCGTATATATATATTAGGAAACTTTAGCTAGCCCGGCGAAATCACCGAGCGACCAGCAAAGTTTATCATATTATTTTATTATCGCTTCAAACTGACGCTGATTCAGTATGCGAGTAGCCTAGATTTACGATGTTTACTCACAAAACAATAGTAAATGTGAAACAATACGAAACAAACAAAACAAACAAACACTACTACTGTTTGTTGACGGGACAGCATTCTTCGAGTTGACGCATTAGGTCAAATCACATTTTGTGTTCCAGACTCCATGGTCGATTAAAACCTATTTGGTTTAAAGCACTAACGAAGAAGTCAAAAAGCAACGAAGGTCTTATGCTTAGCGTTAGACAAGACTGCTGAAGCAGTAGGCTGGAGCCTATATCTATAGTGGACTATAATCTATAGATACATTATAAAGGAAACCAGCATGTCTGAATGTCGTTCGAGATTTGGACAGATGAACAATGTCGCAGGTACATAAGTAGTATATCAGTCATGTTGTACCCATAACACAAGCTCAGTACAACTTTGGGACCAGTTGATGCTGTGTGAAATGTCCGGCATTTTTAAGTTATTATTATTAATTTATCTCTTTAAGTTTACTGTTCGCACACCACGGCACGATGTACAATTCTATACCAAATTCCTTTTAACTGTTTAACTTCCTTTTCTCCTTTTAAATAATGCTTTTTCCATCTCTCTAAAAAAACACAAGTTATATGTACTTACCTACTTTTGTAAATTAATAGAGATTTCCGAACCAAGACATTTACGGTCTCTCCCAAGATTGACACTACAGCCAATCTAATGGTATCGACATGGTCACGCGAAGCGATTGAGATGCGATTGACGACGAATGACCTGAGGTGGAAAGCGGTGACCTTCTTTGAGGTTATAAACAGAAAAAATAGAAAATAGATGACCGACCATCAGAAACTATGGTTATTCACATAATTTATAATTTAAACGGGGTAGGTATGACTGAAAAAACAAGTCACGGTAACTTACATAAATATGCCATAAATAAGCGCTTTACGTGTACAATATAATACCGCGTTCAGGGGGCTGCCTGAACGCTGTTGTTCCAACGTGTTGATGGGGCTGCCTCGATTCTGTAGCGCGTCAGGGATCAGCGCCGAGGCGCGCGTGGACTGCTTCTACACCACCATGCGTAAGCGGGGAGCATCTCTGGTGCGCCGGGTCCGAGCCAGCTCGAACAGCACTCAGCGGGTTCGCAGTCGAGGATGCAAGTTTTCACTAATAATAATAACATAAAGTATAATTATTCTAAATAAATTTGTGTAAGTTTAATGTATTTCTTTGTTTTAACTAGTATTTTTTATTAGTATTATTTTGTAATTTATGTTTATGTATGTAGATTAAAATGTCTGAAGATGATTTTTAATTTTTATGATAATTTCATGTAGGTATATTATGCACATAGTTTAGTCTGAAATGAAGATTTAATTAATTTATTTATTTATAAGTGTAAATCATCATCATAACATATTGTCAGAGACGAATTCAATGACATCGAAAAGACGCGAAAGGTTGACGTCTCACTATCTAGGTGTTAACGTGGATGGTGAAATTCAATTTAAAAAATTGTTAACGGTGCAAAATTTACCTATGAAGAACTCTAAATATAGGTACCTAGTTCAGTATATAGGAATCATGCAACAATTCAATCAAATAAATCATGTCAAAAATCCCATGAGGTAATACCCATAAGTTCCGTATGGTCACGGAAGTGATCAAGTTCATTAACATTGTAATGACGTATTCTTACATTCGCATAGCTACCTACTACTCACGATACTAATTTCTTGTCGTCTAAGAAGCGTGACCACAGGACATAACATTGACAGAACGTCATATCACTGCATTAAAATTACACGCTAATAGACCCTGCTCTTCCGACTGCAGCACAATGGTTCCCACGTGTGGGAACGCCTCATGGTTTCTAGTGAAATTGTATTAACCTTTATTCTATTTGCTATGGCTGGCAAATGAGCGGTTGTCAGTGATTATTTTAAATCTTAAGATGCAAAAAGGTAGTTTAAACTCCAGACACAATCAACTATTACGACAGAATACTTATTAGTCTTAACTAAAAAATTTCTCGAGAAAGAAGTATATGTTTCTGACAGCATAACCATAAAGGTCAGAAATGCTTGGTTCTCGATTAGAATTTAAGTTTTTTTTCTAGATTATGGTCCTTATACGTCAATGATTTTAGCAGACCACCCTGGTGGTTAGAATACCACCCTATGTAATATTGAAGATGCCACTAAGTAGGTTTAAGTGGATGCCTAGTAGTTCGGTTAAAAAAATTCTAAACAAAAGACTCCAGCGGGACCTCCTAACTACTAGCGTTATTGAGAAGCGCGTTCAAATCTTTTATATGGAAAACTAGATTATAATTTGTGTTTTTTTTATAATATTTCTATTTATCGTTTTTGTAATATTAATGTTATTTTATCATAACTAAAGCCTTTAAACAAAGGATCAAGTTTATAGGTATACAACCTTATCCATTAAAAAAAACTGTTCGAAGTTCAAATCATAGACACACTCTTTTAGAAGATGTTCGTAGGAAGAATTCAGCCCTGCTTCAGTCCTATTCAAGTATGTGGTCCTAATCTCTATAGATAGGTGAACGTTTGATATCTGTAGTCGGCAACGCACATCAACGCAATTCATCCAGAGATCGCAGCGATGACGCTGGAACAATGTCGAGAGGCAGGTGCCACGTGTTCGTTTTTACAGGCCACCCCGACTGGCTCGACTTGATTCGCGATTAGGTACAGACTAATTAGTAGAGATAGGACAGCTAGTACTTAGAATAGTACCTACATTAGATAAGCTTTTCGCAAGATAATATTGGAGATCTGAAGATAAATAATTAAGCAAGTGTTTAGATGGAGAGGTGGGCGCTGTTAACGTTTGTGTTACATTGTGTTATGTGTTGCAAATAAATACTTTTTGAATATAAAAAAGTTTGTATGAGTTCCTTACAAGTGTACAGTCGTAAGGTTTATTATTATGTAAACCGAAAACTCTTTCCAACCGAATGTTTGGACGAACCAATTGCACGTCTACAAAGTTTTCTACAGAATATACCTACTCGTAGCTAACGTATCCAAGCCATATTATCTACCGCTATATCTCACATTATGTTTGGATCAAAAATGTCCCCAATAATCGTAAATTACGTCTAATCTATGACGAGGACGCGTGCGTTTTTGCTGCGCGCACGCCGCACGTGCTGAGTGCTGCTGCCGCCATCTGTCACAGGAAGCGGCGCTCGAGTGGAAGATGGGCTTCGGACAATATGCTGACGATCACGAGCCGCGATACTTGACAGCTTGACTACCATGTCAGGTGCTTTGCTACTATTGAATTTAAAAAACAAAATTTGTAACAGATGGACCGTTATTTGGTTTTCGAACAATGGTTGCCTTTTGTGGAACTACCTACACGGTTGCTCAGTGCGTTTACCTCAGAGTTAACAGATTGTAAGATAGGTAAGCAGTGCAAGAAACGAGCTTGTGAGTCGTTCGAGCCCAATGGCCTGACTCTAACATACAAGGAACTACGAAGGCCACGTAGAGCTAAGGAGTCTACCAAACTCCTTAGCTCTACGAGTATATAGTTATGTATCACGTCATCGATCAATCAATACTAGAACTGCCCGATAGTGAGTTGTCTCCATGGAACAACGACAGTGATAGTTCACTGTGGAAGTGAGTGCTCCTTTTAATGCAAGTGCAGGAATACTTTGACATTTGGAGCATTTTTTATCAATGTATGTCAAGTTGTCAACCACATTCGCCACCAGACAGTCAACCTACGAATTTTATGTCTAATATTAACGATCGACTCATTGACTGGTTATTAACGTTGTCGTCCATTTTACTGCCCACTAAACAATAATAAAATCCATAATTCTATACATACCTACCTACATTCCTACTTCCTACCCATATGTGTTAGGTATTAGCTTCTGCCTGCGGTTTCAAACACGTGGCACTTACATAAAGAGTAGCCCATAAGATATTGCACTTCACAAGCTACAAGTTTCACTTAAATCCATTCAGCCGTTTTATAGTGATTTAGGCACAAAAAAACGTCGAAACATCCTCACCTGGATTTATAATATTAGTAGAAGTAGGTACTCATAGGTCTGACTGACAATACCTAACTGTACGATTGATTCTAAATTACACTTACACACAATCTTTTTTTGGGTTTTTATAACTGGTACTAAGGCAAGTCAACTCCAGCAGATACGGTAAAAACACCATGGCAAAATTGTTATTACCAGCACATAGAGCCCCATACATGTCGCAGGAAGATTTTCGCAAATGACAAGTGGGAAGAAGCATGTAGGCATCTTAATTGGCAGCGGTCACCACCGACAGCCATAACCGAACGAGCGTGGGTCGAGACGCAGCGTCTGTCCCACGACCAGCCGCAAGACCTCTACAAACTGTAGCTTTACCTCTGAATGACAACATGTTTGAAGACCCTCGGGAGGAGGGACGGGTCTACGAACACTGGCAAGAGCGGGGGCCTGTGGATCTATCCAAGGCATTGTGTTTCATTCACAATGTTTTTCTGACGTTATAAGTCTATACTTTCGTTTCTCTGATTATCCGACTGTCTTTGCTCATTAGTAGAGGCACAGAGCGCGCTTGCTGACTGCCGAATAAGAAACTAGGTGAATAGCACAAGTTCAGTAATGTAGATGTAATGTAGATTTTGATAATCGGGATTTCTATTATCAATCAACTATAAAGTGTTTACCGAATGATTGTTCTAAAGATAAGTAGGTAATTAATAGGTTTGTTGAAAAATAATGCGTAATCTTCTAGAAACAACGCATTTACAAATAACATCAACCAAGTGAAATCACAACTGTTTCAAACTAAAGCGACAGATAAATGACACACTTGTCTTCCAATATCTACAATACGTAATGCGACTTCCTGCCCAAAAAATGGGTGAGAGCCAGAATCGAAAGTCAAAAGCGGTATTAATCTAGTCGCAGCGGTGTCTATTTCTGTCGGCTGTCCATCCATAGCCGTAGCTCGCTGCCATACATCCATAGGGAGCGGTGATACTCGGCTATTCCGGGCGGGCAGGTTTTCGGGGAATGTCAACAAACGAACGCAACGGGCATTCATTCAATGAACCCTGCTCGACGGTGGCGAGACCGGTATTCATAAAAATGATGCTCCCAGACGCGCTCAATGGACTGCCTGTGCCATGCCGACGCAGCTCTTTCAAGCTTTTATGGCGGAGCGGCACCGATCAGATCACGTATAATTTTTTGTCCGATTTCCAAAACGTGATGAAACAAAACCTACTTATTTCGCTCGTTCGAGAAAGAGCTTATTGTCCGAACAATGTCGGCACGATATGCACATGTTTCTAATCGATTTCACAGCGTCTGTGTATCGATTATTGAACTAATCTAATTGCGAACAGGTACATTGCACAAGTTTGTGAAAAGCGAGTGGGCGCAGCCACCGGTGGCGTCGGCGTCGGCGTGACGTGCTACCTCGCTTCTTTGCTAACATTGCACAACTAAATGACTAGGCCGGTAAAGTACTAGCCAATGCAAAGCTACATCCTGTACCTGGTACAGACCTTTCTGTTAGTACAAAACCTAAACTCTCAAAGATCAAACAAAATCAATGCTATTTTAGATACTTACAAAATCTTACGTTCGCTAACAGTTGCCAAACAAAAGTGAGCAGTTTTAAGATTTCCCAAAACTAGTTCAAGATTATAATAATTATCAAGTAGGTACTTAAATAGGTACTCGTAGGTGCTGCCCGTTCTCAAGCCGACCGACCTTAAATCTAACAGAGAATCTCAAGTAACAGGGTAATCAATAAAAGATATCGTAAGGATTTAGTTTCTTATAATTTTCTTTTAACAAATTATATTATCAATAGAAAACTGTATAATTAACAAGTAGCGTCTTAACAGATACTCAAAAATTATTAGGGATGTAGGTACCTAATATTTTACAAATACTTTGGAATGTTTATATAAACAATCTCATAAATGAATCATTGTTCATGAGACGAGGACGCGCGGGGTTATCGAGCGGGAGACAGCAGGCGTCGGTAACATAGTCAGAAGCTGAAATGCCACTCGTGGAGTCCAGGATAAAACCCGCCGCCGGCCGCCCCCGAGCCGTGTGTTCACAGCCTAATTTCCCAATTTACTATTTTTTTCCGCACCACCCAGCAACAACATAACGATACAACAGCCCAATGACAACATCAATATCAAACACGATACAGCGCGGCTATCATTCACCAAATTGCGTATTTTATCGATTTCATAATTACAATTTTATTTTTAACATTAACATTTTGATGAACGGTAGCAGCTGTACAAAAGGCATACAAAAGCACATGATGGAACAAGGCTGGAACTGGGGCGGCGCATTTAACACCATATAATGTTTACCTTTTTACAATATTAGAAGAATAATTGAGATTCATAATGAGATTTTAATTGGATATAGATATGAGAGGCCATGCTTAGCAGGGTGAAATGAAATACAATCGTTAACCGCTTAGTACGCGCTCGGATGCGACTCAACATCGATATTAACTAAGTAAAGCAGTCAATAAATAAACGATTATAAATATGTAATAAATACCTACTATATTTACAAAAATAAGCCTTCATCATGACGGCACTTACTCAGCCTTTAAACAAATATAATACAGCACTATCCCCGCGGGATAACAGGTATAAATTAAAAATAAAGCTGCCGCTTAACACTCGTATTACAAAATAATACTGACACCAGTAAATACTCTATCCACAGTTGGAATGGAACGGCATAGGAACCCACAGAGCTACTCGCCGCCTCTCGCAAGCATATCAATTCATCACAATTCTGTGTTTGTATAGAATGGAATATACGATAAATACAATTTACAATGATTAAGCATGGTGCAGTGGACGCAGAGAGTACACAACACTATCCCTGCATTCACTGCACCTCTCATAACTTTACCTACACTAACAAATAATAACATGCAGTGTGTGCGGATGGACACACTGTGAACGTCCACACACACCATCTCCAGAGAGCAGAGAGGCTGATTTCCATTGTGACAACTTTTGAAACACAAAACGTTCCAATGAAAAGGACCCTCTCTATCCTCCAGCGGTGGCTCTGCCCACATATCCAAGGATACGGCACAAACAACAATATGTATAACATATAACGGCTCTACTAGAAGCGAGTAGCATTAGGTACACGGTCGTCACAGATCTCACAACACACAACCGATCATCACAACGATCACAATCCACCGAAACACCAGGAGACGGAAATTTGAAGAACCTCCTCGACCGCACTTACAAAATAAATTCCTTCCGAATAAATTACGATTCATAAAATAATTATCACATAAAATTTGACGTTCCTTCATAGTGTCACACTCATAAAGTCTGTGCGCTAGCGATGCGTGGGCGCGAGTGGCAGGGCAGGCTGGTCGGGCGGGAGGAGGCGCGCAGCCCCGTGCGGGGCCAGCGCTACTAGCTGCACCTGGCCGCGTTCGGCTCCGCCCGCGCTCGCACCCTTGCCGTCGCCTCCACCGCCCCGGTGGAGCCGCACCCAGGCGCCGAAGCAGACTAGAATCGCGAGGAACACCGCCACAGTAGCGCCGCCCGCGATCGACGCCGTCTCCATCATCAGCTGCCGGCTCGTCAGCACGTACGAGTCGTCGAGGTCCTTGAACTCGCATCGCTGCCCGACGAAGCCGCTGCGGCACTCGCAGTTGTAGATCGGACTGTCCGAGATCACAACTGTGAAGCACGCACCGCCGTTCAGGCAGTAGTACTCCGAGTAGTCGGGCTCGCACTTGAAGATCGGGAAGGTGACGTTGAGACGGGGCTGCGGCACAGGCTGGTCGGGACGTTGCGGTCGCTGCGGACGCGCGGGCCGCTTGGACACGCTGGACGAGCAGGCCGCCGCCAGCGCCCAGGCGGCCGCCACCACGGCCCACCACACTACCAGAGAGTGCATGGTCGGCGCAAGCGGGACGTGCACGGTTTTGACATTGGACGGTGACTTATGATAGATCCGAGAGGCGATGACATGACCGCATTCGAATTTCGAACTGGAACCCTTCGCTCGTATCCGCGTCGGCGGTCCGCCCGGACATGTTTCCTGCGTTTGCTTTTTCACGACGGCGATCACTCGCTCATGACGGAGGCGCGGTTTCTACGGGTGCTAGAGATATCGCATCGAACCCTCCGCGGGGCATGTCGAGATTGAACGGCGGAACCTCTTTTGGCACTCGCGAGTTTACGATTTACGGAGCACAACACACAATGTCCCGTTCGAGAAGATACACACAAAATGGTGCTGAGCGAAACGAAAGCGCGGTGGCTCGGCGAGTTGTCTATGCGCGACTGACGGTCGGAGGGCGTCTACTGCATCCGCCATCTGCCGACGAGAATGAAATGCGGGGAACTCGGCGGCGCCGCGCGTGTGTGTGCGTCCGGTACGTGCGCGTGTGTATACGCACGTGTACTCGAACGAGAAATTATACAAGTATGCGTCATGTTGGCTTTAGTGTGCGTAAGTACCTATATTTTTTCTTTGTATGGGATTATGAACAAGGTACCTACCTATTCCTTTTTCTCAGCTATTCGATCCTACCTTGTACCTTACCTACCTTCACTATCTATCTTTGTGAACATACTCAAAGATAGTGAAGTGAATGCAATTATGATTATTAATTTTGCTCTTGACTTAGGTATCTAGTACCTACACTGAGTGTAGTACGATAGGTACGTAAACCTAAGTACCAACTTAAAGTAGGTATGTAGGTATTAGCAAAATAAGAAATAGTAAGATAAATTATGTTTTTGTTAAGGTTCCAACCTTAATTAGGTAAGTTATTATGAATATTAATAATACAATTGATTCTGTGACAATTATGTGTAAGGCCTCATTTTTAAAATACCTACCTACTTACCCATTTAGGTAGGTATATGTGATGGAGGAAATCTCCAGAGATGCTTCAGAGACTAATGAATTTGATTGGTATGAACCTCCAACCAATCTAGTTTTTGTTTTTCTCTGCGTAACCAACCGTATATAGGTAATAGGTTATTACGTTTTAAAAACTAAAAAGGCAACCGACTTCATATAGGTATATACACAACTACAACTACTGTAAAACTTTGAAGAGTTCCCTTGACTGTCCTTCGTCTTCATCATCAGAGCTCTAATGACAATCACAACCCATTTAGGTTTAAAGTTCTCATCAATACAAATTAATCAAGCCCAAACACCAGGTAATTGCTATAAATCCTTGAGGAGTTCCCTCGACTGTCTTTCGGCTCCATCATCAGATTGATTCCAGACCTTCATTAAATAGTAGTGCTTTAAAATACTTAATGAAAAAAAATTACAAACGCACTAGTCGCCACTACGATTTTTTAAGGTTCACCTTGAATTCTCGTGGATGCCATCATCAGATCCTGGTTTCCGTACCATGGTACCACCCTTGGGATATCTCCGTTCCAACACAAAAATAATCATCAAAATCGGTTCATAAACGACGAAGTTATCCGCGAACACACATAAAACAGTATATATATACGGACGAATTGAGAAACCTCCTTTTTTTGAAGTCAGTTAATAAAAGGGTCTTAATTCCTAACGGCCTAACTAAAGTCAACAAAAGACAGGTGTAATTTTATTATTTGGAATATTTTGTATGTACCTACTCATAATCTCATTCTCAATTTTTTCAATCTCAAAATCATTTTAATTGACTGGCCTCACAGCGCAGTTGGTAGTAGTTCTGCCATTTGCGCTGTAGGTTTGCGGCTCGATTCTCACCCAGGACAAACATATTTGCGATGAACAGGTTTTGGTTTTGTGTCTGGGTGTTATAAAGTATCATAAGTATGTATTTAATAAAAAAATATAAGTATTCTATAAGTGATCTGGTCACCACAAGCTATGCTTAGATTAGGGTTCGATGGTGTTGTGTGCATTGCTCACCAATGTTTATATTTATATTCATTTTTATAATATAATACTTGCATATTTAATCTGAGGAGTACTATGTTATGTTTACTGCATTCATTATTTTATAGGTCCACCCGATCCGGCCCGACACCTGATTGGATCAAGATGGGTTAGATTATGGATTATTTTACGGTAGGTATTTGATAAATAAATAGTCCTTAGGACGTTGTTAGAATTTGCTTAGTGTTTATCGAACAACTCCATTCAATTAAATGAGTTGTTAGATAAACACTACGCCGCACTGTGTCGCAACCTTTATTTAATACCTACGGATCACTACGGATCAAAAAACTATTGGACAATACAATACAAAACTGATCGTCTATTAAATGCCTTTAAGTTCGTCGTCTAGTCAAGTTCAATCGTCTATGGTATTTATATGACATCTGTCAACGTGTATTTTTTATTGTCAGTGTCAGCTATGTCAAGTCAATTGTTTGATAAAAGTTCGATTCGATGAGCTAGGAAAGAAGCAGCAGCGCTTGCCAGACTGTCTCTTTAGAGCAGTTTTCCGTCCTATCCTATTTTAATGTCATACGGTATACGGTATGTATACCGTCGCGTCGACGGCGTCGTCGGTCGGTCGGTCACTTGCATATTCGTTCGTCCCTTAGTCCTTGTCAGTACCCAAACTAAAAGTCAATATCTCGTTGTGAATAACATCGTTTTGTGAACGCAAACTTACAAGAAACAGAACAGAAAATAACTACTCATCCAGGAGTCAAGGACTAACTTTTACAGTTAAAAGATAATTATTGAAAACTCTGTACATACATATTATTGTCCTAAATTGCTAGGCGTTACTGGCAGCTCTGGATGCTGCAACTGGAACTGGAAGGAAAATAAGGAAGAGAAGAAGAATAAAAGAAAGACTAGACTCAGTGATGCCGGATTCCCTGCAAATTCGGGGGTATTTTTGGCCTCCGGGGGGAATTTAGGGGGGATAAATCCGTTGGGGGGATTTTTGAGGGGAATAATTAGGACTGGGGGGCTTTCTGAGGGGAAAAGTTATGAATGGGGATGGTACTTACAGTTTTTTAGAACGTAGCTTAATTTGATGCGAGTTAATTTGTTAAGGTAATCAATTAATACCTAACCTATCAAACAAATTTGGCTAACACTTTGTACATGGTTTCATCGTCACGCGTCAGTAGTAAATGTTAACTTTGTCCGGGTTTGTATAGTTTCATTCGATAATTCTGTCGTTCGATCGACGTATATTTATCATTTATTCAGTCAGTGTACATCAATGTTGGTTTTTTGGTTTAATGTAGGTATTCATTTCAAAGTTTAGTCCGTATTAAATTTGACACTGAAAACACCAGAATCTCTAGTTGAATTGAAATGGTTTGGTTGTTTCATTTTATTTATAAGTAAGTATATAAAAATTTAAATCATTAAATAATCATTTTGTTCCTAATTGTAAAACCAACTTTAATCAAGGTAAGTAATTAAAATTTAATATTTAATGATGAACTGATAATTAAAACACCTATGCTTGGTTGGGGGTTATTTTCTCGAAATACCTGTTTTTCGGGGGGATTTCATGTGAAGTTTGAGGAGATATTCACATAACTATCTGGCAACACTGACTAGACTACGCTAAACCCTATCTATTTAGTATTTACATGTTTCGACTTTCGACATACCTATTCGCAGTTTTTGTAATAAAACTAAGTTAAAGCTAGTTCTTTCGTACTGAACAGATTTAACTCTAGCTTGAAAATGTCTGAATCTTCATCGTCTAAATCAAAATCTTTGAATCTAAACCCATCTCCAACTCTACAGTGCAAAGATCTTCACGAGTATCTGAAGAGTAGGTCGCCTCAGTTTTTGGAGACTTTATATAACTATCCTACAATTTGTTTAGCGGTCTATAGGTAAGATTTTAGTTGGTTTTTATTTACAAGATACACTAGAAATTCAACACATAAAATACAATAAAGAGGTTATGTTTATGTTGTTGTTAGTTAACAACAAATCTGTATTTATCCATCATCATCATCATCATTGCGCTTTGTCTGATCTTTTTGGACTAGCCATTTTACGTCGCGTTGACTCACGCGAATAATCTAGGTCAACATGGAGATAGCCACTACGAAGCGACCGTTCAAGCTGATGGAAACGATGCGACTAATGATGATGATGCGTGGATCATCTGTTGAGATGATTTAGGTGGCTTCAGTCAAGTTACAGAGCAGTTTTTTAATTGAAAACTATTGTTCATGGATCCACTCCAGCAAGCTGAGGTGATCCATCCAGATCCATCCAAACTGCATATGGTTCTTGTTGATATTTGATAAGAACATATATTGTATATTAGCGATATAAAAACACATTAATTTGATTATTTCAATACCTGAAGTTTGTAGATTTAATATTGAGTATAAACCAAAATGCTATTTAAAATCACTTTTCTTACACAGTTGTCTTCCATTGCAGGGAATTACCAGAGTTGGCTAGACATTTCGTGATAAGACTCTTGTTCGTGGAGCAGCCAGTACCCCAGGCTGTTGTCTCTTCTTGGGTATCACAGCACTTTGCCAAGTAAGTGTTTCATGAACATCCAAAAAAGTATTCTAAAAAAAAGTAAAAGTAAGACTTCTCAAACATATGTCACTTTTAAACTTTTAAACAGATGAATTCAAAGTAACAAAGCTAGCTGCTTCAATATTAGATTTTTGGCTACAATATAAAGAGTGGCATGATTTTGGATATAGTACTTGAAGGTTGAAGGACCCCCCACTCGATGGACTGACGACATTGTAAAGATTGCAGGAAGTTGGTGGATGGAGAAGGCTCAAAATCATTCTTCCTGGAAATCTATTGGGGAGGCCTATGTTCAGCAGTGCACTTCTTAAAGGCTGATATGATGACTTGAAGTTTGGGCGGATGATAAAGTTTAGTTGTTCATAAACCATCATGTATTGCTCAAACATATCTAACCTATTATACTTCACGGTCTGCTAGCTGAGCTGACATCTAACCTAGCTAGGATAATCTACTGGGTCTGGACAAATACCTCATGCGCATGCCCTGTAATGTGTACTTTTGTAATAAGTAATCACATTGTGCTTGACCAATCTCCCACAATACAGTAACATGCATGTAAAATATATTTGGGTAAATAAACATTTTCATATCTTAGTTTTCCTTCACACTGCTGGGCAAGGGGAGAGGGATGAATGTAACAAATGGGAGGTGGCCCCCATTTGTTACATTCATCCCTCTCCCGCGCTCAGTTTGGCCCACAAGTCTATAATATAGTCCAATAATATGGAATGATTACAGAGAGCAACAGAAAGCATGCGAGGCCCTCTCGGAGCTGTCGGTGTGGCAAGAGGCTCCCATTCCTGGTGGTATGCCTGGATGGATGCTGGCCCAGTCCTTCAAGAAGCACTTGAAGATAGCTCTGCTTGGCGGGTCAGTATTCAATGACAGGCGTTTTTATACTGCCAGGCATCCTAAAAGAGCTGGTACCAATTTCGTCTATGGAACTGGCATTTTTAACTCACATCAAAAAAGGGAGGAGTTCTCATTTCGGTTGTATTTTTATCGTATTTTGTATTTTTAATAAATGAAGTTGGTTTTCTTTTTAGTTTTTAAAACATAATTAATTTGAATAAATTTGTGTATATCAGTACCAGTACTCTCAAAACAATTTGAGGAAACTGGCATGTCATAGAACTTTCAAATCTTCTGTAATCCCCGCACTGTATACATGACATATCACTGACATAAGAAGACTGAGATAAAGGCTGATAAAGGGAAATATATCCCGAGAACACACCTATTAATTTGAAGCTCCTTATTCCAGTGGTAGACCATGGAGTATGTCATCATCTCTGGAACCGGATGGTAAAGCTCGAGATGTAGCCTTCCTGGATGGTTATGCTCTCGAGAGATGGGAGTGTGTACTGCACTATATGGTAGGCAGTGCCCAGACTGAGGGCATCAGTGCTGATGCTGTGAGGATCCTACTTCATGCTGGACTTATGACCAGGTGCGATTTATAAAAAAATGTTGTCAACTATAAACAATATTTAGCCAGAATTGATTGATCAGATTGGATAATTCAATTTTAATTATGTGATATTTTTTGTATTTTTATTGTTTGTCTTTTCTTTTCAATAGTTTTAGTACCCATTATGGTAATCAGACATTCATTTATTCTCGTCATCGTAAATCAGATATCCATGATACAGGCGTGCCTAGTGTGGAGATCAGTAGATATAACCATAGCCCCTGTATAACACTTGGAAAATTATGTGTTGATAAAGAAAAAATAGTTTTTTTTTATTAAAATTTTACAATGATGTTCAATGTAGTCAGGCCAGGCATACTGTGTATCTTAGGTACGATGTTACATGGACATTGGCGCGCCCATACGGAAGAGAAGTGCCGCGCTGGACGAGATAGGGTTACGCGCTAGACAGAGAGACACTATGTAGGTAAATATAAAGTTAGGCGCTAAGCGCTTGTGCGAGCCAGGTCCATATTTATATAAATGTTTTAGTTGAGTCTGCCTTCTGCATGTGTACCTACTAATAAATATTCTGTAAGGAATAAGAATGATCTGAGTAAGTGTGGGCATGCCTCTACCTACCTACCTTGTGAAGGGACAAGCTACCCCGTCTGAGGGGCTGATTCATACCGAGCCCGGCGATTCATTTTGTAAATTTATTTAATTTAAAAGTTTTCATAATTAAAAACGAATATTTTTTTACTGTTACTGTTTTTTTATTACAGAGACGCAGAAGATGGGTCTGCAGTCATCACACGCGCTGGTTTTCAGTTCCTACTCCTAAGCACGGCTAAGCAGGTCAGTTCTGAATCATCCTAGAGATTTTCAAACATTTTTTGTAATGTTTCACTTACAAATCTTTCGTGAGTTGTGGACTCACGTATTATTTTGTCGATGAAGCACCGACACTGTTTCTAACTCACCTTGATGAAAAATCTCACGATTAATCAAAATAGTGTCAGTGCTACCAAATTATCCCACTAAATGTTAGCACTACTGGTACTTCTCTATATACTGTAACGACGTATTTGCGTCATACATGTAGTTCGGGGATCTAACCTCGAAAATGGTTAGTTTACTTCTAGATATTGTGGCGATTAATTTTACGTCTGATCATTTCAGCCGTCAGGTTTTTACCGGTTGTTCTGACACCCCTGTCAGAGCAATAAATTTTGACTTTGACAGATACATTCGTTCATATTATGGAATTTTTTATTTCCCCGAGTGGCAACTCTAGATTGAGTGATTGGAAAAATTAGAGCCTTCATACTCGGTCACCGAGACATTACTTTTCTTCTAACTGCAGAGCGGAGTTGTAGATAGGTCTTGCGAAATCTTTTAAATTCGCAAGAATCCTATATTATTAAAGCCTTGAAATGGACGCTATGTTTCCATAGGCCAAGGGGTGATCCCCCCAAAGCATTATTTCGGTAAGTTTCCAATTTGATTGTGATTTTGTTATCTTCAAATTTACCTCGCGAATTTTGACAATCGTGAATATTTGTTCTAGGCGGAAAACATCAATTTTCCTACCCTTAAGATGACTGTAATACAGCAGCATTATTTGAAAAGAAAAACGGTAAGTTTTTACTACTAGTTTTGGTTTTCCCTTGATCATTCATCGAGTTTTTATTAATCGTGATTTATTTGTTCTAGCTACGCGAGATGTCGGTAGCGTTTTTTCCTTATTAGCAAAATTTTGATCCAATGACGCCTCGTGTAATTTCGGCGGGAACGTCAGAGTGGTGAGACTCCACCACCTAACTTCATTTCTCTGATATAAAGAGACACCGGACCGACCCCAGGAGACCCGTTTCCCAAGACACGCGACGTTCGCGAGACCCTCACGCCACGTGGCGGAGTCCCAGGATGCCTCTTGGAACCGGGATCCGGTATAATTTATACTATTTTCTTTGACTGACAACCCAAGGTATTTAAAATTTAACTTTTATTTTTTTTCTACTAAGAAATGCAATGGTAACCGAAATTGAGAAATGTATCTAGAATAACTAGAAGTTATAAGCCTCAGACAAACCCCAAAACACCAAAATTATAACATCTGAAACGTATCTGGACTTTTATTGTTTTCCCCGGCCCTGTGATTAGAAGTTCTAGTGCGACGGCTGCCTATCCGAGGTGATTTTATTTAAGTAAGTAGGGATACCTCCTGTCTGGCGCCCGAGAAATATTATTTAATTGATTGTTTAGACTTTGTTTGTGACAGGGGGCCCCATTAAAAACTTTCTTACTATTCCAATATAACATCTTACTAGGAACTTTAATTTATTATTACAACTTTTAAATTTCAATATTACAATTGGCGCCCGAACAGGGACCTGGAGTGGTTTGTTTGAGGTTTATTAGTTACCATTGCATTCTATTTTTGTTAAACCAGATTAAAGTGAGGCAATTTAATTTATTTGTGTAACCCCAATATTGTTCTATCAAATAATTTTTGATATTTTGTTATTTTTGTGTGCCATTATATTGTGTTTTTAATTGTGTAACAAACATTAACAAGCCAGGTTGCTCAGTTAATTATATGTATCTTTTTACAGTGGTTATAATTAAGTTATAATTGTGAAACTTTAATTTTAAAAGTATTCATTCAATAGTAAGTTTTCATTTGTGAATTACCAATGCATATAGTGAGGAGAATAACTGTTTATCATAGAATCAAACTTATTTAAACAAATACTTTGGAAAACATTTAAAACATTTATTTTTAAACAAAATATTTGACGGACTTAACTAGACATTCTTGATTTTACTTTGTTACTGTGTTCTTCGAGTGTTCACACCTTTTCATCATGGACAAACAGGTTCAGTTCTTACTGTTGCCTGAACTTAATGATTTTCTACTGCCAGTACTTCTACTCATGAAGAGAATGTTGTTGCCTTTGATTATCTTTATAGGGATTGCCCGACCATTCCAGGTTTGACTTGTTTTCATCTACACAGGTTATATGTTATCACAAGGGATTGTGAAGTGTGCATTTTAGAGTAATAGGATACTGTTTCAAAAAAACTAATTGGTCTCCATCGAGCACCAGTTTCTAAGAAACCCATCGTGTCTGGATGATGTTAAATTGTTAGCCACATGGAGAAAACCTAACATTACAACTGATAACAGGTAACTTTAGGATTGGTTATGCTATCTAAACACATTCTTTAACATCTATAGGGTTATGTTTGTTTTGTGTGTCAAGAATAGTGTTTCTAGTTTCATTTTTGCAATTTCTGGTTGGTAAATATAGTTTTTGGTATTGTTAATTATTGGATATTGGTTCTATACATTTGTGATCTTGGTTATATTGTGGACAGTAAAGGTTTCCATACTGATCCCACTAAATTGGATATTATTGATAATTTTCCTTGACCTGATACCGTAGACAAATAAGAAGTTCCTTGGGATATGTTCTTATTATGGTAGATTCACATTGTAAATTTGCTGACATTGTTCTCACCTTTGATTAAATTAACTGCATTCTATAATTTGGAAACAATCTTTTGTTTCATCATTTGTTTTGGTTTGTCTTAGCTTTGAGAAATCTTTCTTTTTACATTGTGATGCTAGTTCTGTTGGAATTGATAGTGTTCTGAATCAAGCAGACACTAATAGTAGACAACATCCAATTGCGTTCTACTATAGACCACCTAATAAGTGTGAACTTAACTTTAGCACAAAAGAAAGATAATTACTTACAATTTTAGATTCAATAGAACATTTTAGATTTTACACAGAGAGTTAGTAGTTATGAATATTCCAGTAACATGCGATGGCATTACTAGGATAGTAAAGCTTACTTATGTTTAATTATCCAATTATCTTAGTACCTTAATTTTGGCTTAGATTTGTCTAGATAAAGATCTATGGTAAAATATAACTTTTGTTAGTAATGATAGAATTTATACTTGTACAGTAACTTCTGTTTCTAAACTTTCTCCTTCTGAGAAATAAATAAATATTTAAATAAATAAATATCTAAATAAATAAATATATACAATAAAGAAATTAAAACAACATTATTTTGGAATAAAGGTTTAATGTTCAAGTTAGTTTAGATTAATTCAAATATTGTTAGTTAAATTAAAATTAAAAGTTTGATGACATTTGTTAGGCTTATAAACATAGTACATTTCCACCTCTTTGTAGTATGGTTAATCCTACATGGTTCTGCCTTCGGTTGACATCATAGGAATTTTGCCTAAAGGTTATTCTGGACATAAGTATATTCTTTCTATGGTTGATGTGTGTAGCTGAGGTGTAAATACATGTTAAATATTGCTGAATATTCCCAATGGTTAATGCTTTCACTTCTGCTATTAATGGATTGTTGGAAAGGAAAATATTTCTAAAAGTTTATTAGTCTTAAAATTATAGTTTGTTTCATCGATACTCAATTCACTTCAAAGTATTTTGTAGACTTCCTGAAAAGTTATAACATTATTAAAGTAATATATAATAATTTGTATACCGTAGAACAATCCTGTAGGAAGATATAGTAAGACTGTAGTAATTTGCATATCATGTTTTGTTAGAAACAATCAATGTTATTGTTCAATATTTTTGCCTCGCTTATTCTGAAATTTGTTTCATTGGTTGCTTATTTTGAAATTTGTTCAATTCATTTATTATTTTGGAAATTGTTTCATTGGTTCCACGTTTTGGAAATTGTTTAATTGGTTCCACATTTTGGAAATTGTTTAATTGGTTTCACATTTTGGAATTTATACCATTAGTTTTTAATAAGTGTTAATCTTGTAACAGATTACACTTAGTTTTCTTATGTTTGGACGGGATTACATTTTTGATGCTTTTTACATCACTTTAGTAATTCATTGGATTATTTGGATCAACTTTTATTTGGATCAATTTTATTTGGATATTCCTTTACAACATTTATTAGATCACTTAGTGATAATTGTTATTTGAGTTCAGTTTCATTTACTGACAATTTTAGCGCACTGCTATTTATTAGGTGGAAGGAAGAAAAGTCATTTCTTTTGCTGTTGGTGATATTGTTTGGAGAAGAAGCTGTGTTCAATTAAATGCTAAGGCATATTTTTCGGTTAGATTAGAACCTGAGTTTATTAAATGTTTACCTTTTAAAGGATTTAGATAAAACTACTTCTGGACGTTTTCTTGTTAAAGATATTATTAAATACTAATTTTGGTTCCTACCTACACTTTTCTTAAGTTTAGTAACTTTGTTTTGAATTCGGCTTTTGAGTTTGAAGAATGAGATTTGATGGATGGAAGATAATAGCCGTACGAAAGCGATGAATGTAAGGAGTCTCCATTACGGTTATTGAATTTAGGTTAAATGTTCAAAAGTTGGCTTAGGTAGTTTCGGTTTACTACTTCTCACTCTTTATTACTATTATTCAACATCAAAAGATCTTATGTATATTATTGTTCATTATTTTAAAGGTCTTTGTTTTTGTACCTTTTATTCGTTTGTTTTGTAAGTCTTTTTAGGCTTGTTTTTATAGGTTTTTTGTATTGTCCAAGTTTACAATTGTTAGATTAGGTATACATGGATAATTTTAAGTTTACACCGATTTGACATTTTACATTGGCCACCTTCGATTAGACATTTTGTTGCGACATCCTTTCGGATGGTCCACACACCTTTTGCGGTCCTCAGATTTTCCCTCCGGTTCCGTTTGATTGTTTACATTTTGTTGTGACATCCTTTCGGATGTGCACACACCATTTTTTGCAGTTCTCGGATTTTCCCTCCGGTTCTGTAGTTTGTTTTGTTCACCCTCACCGTCTTGTTGTGAGGAGTGGAACCATTTTGTTAGTGTTGTGCCCGGAAAATTGGTGGGGTAGAGTCGATCACAGCACTTACAGTTTTTGTTTGCCTACACCGTTTTGTCGTGTAGAGCAACACCTTTTGTTACAGATATGCATGTGCCCGGGAAGTTGGTAGAGATGCGCCGATCACATCATACTCTAATTTTTGTTTATCCACACCGTATTGTGTGTTGGATAACCTTTTTGTTTGTTGTATTGTGCCCGGAAAGTTGGTAGTGTAGAGCCGATCACAATTACACCGATTTTTGTTGGTTGTTTCATTGTCTAGTTGTACCTAGTTTTGGACATTCACACCACGAACTTTTGTTTGTGTATTATGCTTTCACCCCTTCAGGTGATTGTTTTTGTACTGAAACGGCGACACAAGTGGTCTAACCGTAAATTGTAGTAGATATCTTTCGAGATAGAGTTTTTTGATATTCTTTGAACTTTGAGTCGGAGGCTAGGATTGCCTATCCGCACTTTTTACCAGTTCACTGCAATACTTAAGTTTCATTATATTTATTATTTCATTACACTTTTGATATTCATTGAACTTTGAGTCGGAGGCTAGGATTGCCCATCCGCACTTTATACAAGTTTCAGTGAAATACTTAAGTTTTCTTAAACATTTATTATGTATTTCATTACAAATTTATTAACATTTATTATTTCATTCCACTTTAGCTATTCATTGAACTTTGAGTCGGAGGCTAGGATTGCCCATCCGCACTTTATACAAGTTTCAGTGAAATACTTAAGTTTTCTTAAACATTTATTGTTGCATTACAAATTTATTGGCATTTATTATTTCATTACACATTAGATATTCTTTACACTTTTCTGAGTCGACGACCAATGTTGTCTAGTCGCACTTTATAAGTACAGATATCTTAGTATTTTTGTTTAGATGCTTCTTTGATAAACTCAAAGATGCATTCCTTCAATTTCAATTCATCTTTTGTAGAGCCTATAGCTTTTTTTGTATTGCCAACATTATAGAGTTGTAGAGTCTATTTTTTTGCACTTTTTAGGTAGAGACTTACTCTCTCATTTATTTTGAATTTTGTATGGTAGAGACTTGCTCTCTCATATTATTTTGGGTTATTTTTATAGAGGTTTGCTCTCTTATTCTATTTAGATCAAATTCGTTTGAAGTTATTGTTTTGGTAATTGGTTTAGGCATAAAAGAAAGTGTCTTTCTTTTATTTTTTTGGGAAAGTTTGTACTGTAACGACGTATTTGCGTCATACATGTACTTCGGGGATCTAACCTCGAAAATGGTTAGTTTACTTCTAGATATTGTGGCGATTAATTTTACGTCCGATCATTTCAGCCGTCAGGTTTTTACCGGTTGTTCTGACACCCCTGTCAGAGCAATAAATTTTGACTTTGACAGATACATTCGTTCATATTATGGAATTTTTAATTTCCCCGAGTGGCAACTCTAGATTGAGTGATTGGAAAAATTAGAGCCTTCATACTCGGTCACCGAGACATTACTTTTCTTCTAACTGCAGAGCGGAGTTGTAGATAGGTCTTGCGAAATCTTTTAAATTCGCAAGAATCCTATATTATTAAAGCCTTGAAATGGACGCTATGTTTCCATAGGCCAAGGGGTGATCCCCCCAAAGCATTATTTCGGTAAGTTTCCAATTTGATTGTGATTTTGTTATCTTCAAATTTACCTCGCGAATTTTGACAATCGTGAATATTTGTTCTAGGCGGAAAACATCAATTTTCCTACCCTTAAGATGACTGTAATACAGCAGCATTATTTGAAAAGAAAAACGGTAAGTTTTTACTACTAGTTTTGGTTTTCCCTTGATCATTCATCGAGTTTTTATTAATCGTGATTTATTTGTTCTAGCTACGCGAGATGTCGGTAGCGTTTTTTCCTTATTAGCAAAATTTTGATCCAATGACGCCTCGTGTAATTTCGGCGGGAACGTCAGAGTGGTGAGACTCCACCACCTAACTTCATTTCTCTGATATAAAGAGACACCGGACCGACCCCAGGAGACCCGTTTCCCAAGACACGCGACGTTCGCGAGACCCTCACGCCACGTGGCGGAGTCCCAGGATGCCTCTTGGAACCGGGATCCGGTATAATTTATACTATTTTCTTTGACTGACAACCCAAGGTATTTAAAATTTAACTTTTATTTTTTTTCTACTAAGAAATGCAATGGTAACCGAAATTGAGAAATGTATCTAGAATAACTAGAAGTTATAAGCCTCAGACAAACCCCAAAACACCAAAATTATAACATCTGAAACGTATCTGGACTTTTATTGTTTTCCCCGGCCCTGTGATTAGAAGTTCTAGTGCGACGGCTGCCTATCCGAGGTGATTTTATTTAAGTAAGTAGGGATACCTCCTGTCTGGCGCCCGAGAAATATTATTTAATTGATTGTTTAGACTTTGTTTGTGACAGGGGGCCCCATTAAAAACTTTCTTACTATTCCAATATAACATCTTACTAGGAACTTTAATTTATTATTACAACTTTTAAATTTCAATATTACAATACTTACGCGTTTTTTTTCACATAATATCTCTATATACTTACGTCTTTTACACAGACGTTCTAACTTTTTAACCGACTTAAAAAAGAAGGTTAAAAGAAGGTTTTTTTTATTTTTTTTTGTTACATCGTAACTCCTTCGTTTGTGAACCGATTTGAAAAAGTATTACCGGTTACCTTTCCATACAAACGTCGAAGGACGACCACTCCACCGTCTGATGTTAAACAATAAAAATTGTTGTTTAACATCAGACGGTAGAGTGGTCGTACTTCAACGACCTAAGAGTCAATTTGTCTCGTCATAATCTATGCTTGTATCGCAACAGATTCGTATAAAATATACAGGTTTTAAAGGTACAACCCTCAAAAAACTAATTTCAACACTGCTTTGTATGCAACTTTGGGCGTAAATAAATTACATACGGAGTACGCAAACTTGAAATACAAAATACAAAAAAAAACTTTAATTTAAAAATAATATATAATGTAGCCGGACATTTCACACAGCGTCATCTGGGCCTAAAGTAAGTGGAGCTGGTGTTATGGGTACCACATGACTGATATACTACTTATTTACTTTTTTTTTTGAAATATCCATATGACATATACATAAATACTTGCAGATCATACAAACATTTGCCGGCGGGAATTGAACCCGCAACCTTCTGCGTCTCAAGCAGGGCTTCAAATCAAATAGATACATTCACTGGTTGTTTCATGAGAACCCTTAACCCAAAAGTCATGTTTTTTTACGCGGTCTTTTTATATAGAAATCAGTCTTATCTAATCATATAAATAAAAAAATATGATAAGGAATCATAATTAACAGACAGGAGGGAAACAAATACTTGCAGATCATACAAACATTTGACCCGCGGCTGTCTCAGCCGGACCTAAGCCCGCTGTGTCACAGAGGAAGTTTTATTTGGGTGTGATTAAAGCGTTGCAAATTTAATTGATTTTAAATTTCTTAAATAATAGGGTTTGTCCGCAAAAAAGTAGATCTGTCGCCTGTCGTAGTAAATGTAGTCTCCAAACAATACAAAACCAATTCCATAATAAATAACATAACATTATCGGGATATATTATTAAGTATCAAATAACTATTTTTGTATTTATTATTATTTAGTATATATTTATTTATGTATTGTATTTATTTAGGTTTGTACTGATAACTATATAATCCAATTATTCGCTAACGATCATTTTAAAACAACCTAACCTAACCCACAGATCTAACATTCTGAGTACGAAGCTATTATTTAAGGATAAGACCTACTATTTTGAAAACGAAGTTTTTATTCATGAATGAACTACAATTTTATTGATAATCCATCTCATATTTTAGATACTTAATTGGCCTCAATTCTGTTGGCATCAACCTAACTAATTTTAGCTAAAATTAGGTTGTGAACTGTCAAATTAACCTTTGATATTCTGCTGCTACCAAGTTAACCTAATTTAATTTTATCTAACTTAATTAAGCGTTCCTAATTTAGTTAGATGGTACCAACCGAATAGGTTTTACAAATGCTATGACTAACTAAATATATTTTAGACAATTCCTAATTTTAGAAATTAACCAGCCGAATTGCCACCATTGACATTATTTTGTTAATTCATACCTGGCGACACTTTTTATTTATCTGAGAATTAAAATATTTCGTGGCGATAGATCTATTCATTAGATGATACAAGTTGAAGACAAATATATACTTTGCTGGCAAAAAATATAATTCCCATTTTATTTGTGTATTGTGCAGGTATGGCTGTTTCTGCAACACTATTTACATACGGCGGAGAAGAGAAGTTTAAGTGCGGCGGAATGTTTGGCGTTTTTGTATCAACTTAGCTTCAGTACACTTGGCAAGGTATAAATAAATAATAAATAAATAAATAATCCCGGACATTTCACACAGTATCATCTGGCCCCAAAGTAAGCAGAGCTTGTGTTATGGGTACCACATGACTGATACAGAGGTATATTTTTCACTCGAAACGGGATGACCTCTGTGGCGCAGTGGTCTAACATCCGGCTGAGACACAGAAGATTGCGGGTTTGATTCCTGCCGCGGGACAAATGTTTGTATGATCTGCATGTATTTGTCTCAGGTCTTGGTGTTTCTGTGTATAGTATGTATTTACAAAAAAAAGTATATAAGTAGTATATCAGTCATCTGGTAACCCATAACACAAGCTCTGTTTACTTTAGGGCTAGATGATGCTGTGTAAAATGTCCGGCATTATTATTATTATTTACCATGATATATGAGGTTCTATGTTTATCTCGTGATAATGGCGCATGCAATGACGAAATATCGAGAAGCAGATAAACTCATATATCATGGTAAATATCTCGAGTGAAAAATAAGTTTTTTCGTTATTGTAACAGTAAAAATGTGTTTTATAGAAATCACAATTGGCTCAAAATTAGCCATGCAACGAATCTTACTTTTACTTTTACGAATATAAAGATTATTCGGTTATTCGGTGGATATGAATAATATAAATAGTTAAACAATTATTAAAAACAATAGAAAATACTGTATTTAAATATGCCATGATAAAAAAAACATGAATAATAGAATTCGATTGCAGTTACATTTTTGTTCAAGAAGTGAAATATTTACAAGTTTTTCCGTGATAAATTATTTCTTTGGCCTATTGGCAGCGATTTAAATTAATATTTCAGAAACTTTTGGTTACTTCCTGTTTTTTAGAGTAGGAATTTGAAAATCATTAAGTTTTACTTAAAATATAATTTGCTCGAATCATCTCATGATATTCGAATACGATTATTCGATAAAATGCTAATATTCGCTGAATAATCACTACTTAACATAATATTTACAAGTTTTTACAGGACAAACGGTAAAAGGTAAATAGTTAAGAATAAATAGTTGATATTAAAAGAAAACGTCCTTAAATCATTTTGAATATTGCCAGCTATTTAACCTAATCATTTAAAAACTATTGGGCACATTTTTCAGAGTAGGAAACTGAAAATCATTGCGTTTTACTCAAAATACGAGTTGCATAAATCTTGTCACGAATATGCTGACATTCGCCGAATAATCACTACCTAACACATTTTTGTAACATTATGGCATCTTACTAATATAAATTTAGTTTAATTTGTGTTCATATGTTTGTGGTTTAACCACGACGTAACAACTGAACTTGGATGAAACTTTGAATACACGTAGACTGCTACATGGAATAGAATATATGCTATTTACATATAGGTAATATGTTTACGAAGCCGCGGGCGGAGGCTAGTATTTTATAATAGTTCTAGCTTTGTACTTATGTATACTATAGAGCGTTAAAGATTGTAGTTTTGTTCATCTTTGAAACTACTGCACTGATTCTGATCTTTCACTTATAGATAGCTGAATTTCTGTTGTGTTGAAGTAGGATAGTAAGTATTCCACGCGGCTGAAACCGCGGGACACTGCTAGTGTGTATATATTGGTATATATATATAATATATATATATATATATATATACACACGTATATATATACATATATACATATATATATACATATATATATATATGTATATATATATGTATATATATATATATATATATATATATATATATATTGTTGGACAATGCACACAGCACTATCTAACCCCAAGATAAGCATAGCCTGTATAATGGTGACCACAAAATAGATTCTAACTAATATAAATCCGAAAGTAACTCTGTCTGTCTGTTACGTTTTCACGCCTAAACTACTGAACCGATTTCGATGAATTTTGGTATAGAGATAGATGGGACCTTGGAGAAAAACACAGGCTACTTTTTATGTAGGTACCACGCGTGCGAAGCCGCGGGCAGCAGATAGTACTTATATATTTTTAAATGCATTATGATACTTTATATCACCATGACACACACCCGTTTTCATCACACAAATGCTTGTCCTTGAAGGATTTGTGTTTAAGTTAAACCCTAAATATACAGCACAGAAGATAGAGCTACTACCAATTAATTATATTGTAGTAATATAAATTACTATATTATTGAAATATGAAGTTTATTTACGGAAATGATTACAGAAAGTACAGAATAATATACAATAATATAAAATACATGCGTAATAGTTGAGCTATCTAAGGCCCGTTTAAAACGATCTATAGATAGCTAAACTGATCCAGATCACTGCCGTTGGCCGCGTTCCCAAAACATTGATGGCATTGCCACGTTGAAATGCAATGCTAATACGCGCCAGATAGGTAGTAATTATAATAAGATGTAATTAATTTACAGGACTACAGTACAGAGGGCATGAGCAATAACATGCTAGTATTTCTGCAACATTTGAGAGAGTTTGGACTGGTCTATCAAAGAAAGGTATGCTCTTAGAAATAATCACTTTTAAGGAAATAAATATCATGACAGTGCCGTGTTAATATATATATGAAAATCTAATGTATTGTCACAAAAATTATCATACTAGAAATAAAGATAAATTCGCTGTTCCTACAGTTAGGCTCGCTATAGTTAGTATATAAATAAAATAAATAAATAATCCCGGACATTTCACACAACATCATCTGGCCCCAAAGTAAGCAGAGCTTGTGTTATGGGTACCACATGACTGATATACTACTTATATACTTTTTTTTTCGTAAATATATACATATTATACATAGAAACACCCAGACCCGAGACAAATACTTGCAGATCATACAAACATTTGTCTCACGGCGGGAATAGAACCCGCAACCTTTTGCGTCTCAGCCGGACCTAAGCCCACTGCGCTACAGAGGTCATATCTTTTATAGGGCAATCTCTACGCTTCTATAACAATGTACCAAGCGACATGTTAGATTTCTCGATAGGCAAATTTAAAAACAAATACTGTCTCTTAAAGCATATTATAAAATATCTGATTATTTAGATGACAAAAAATCTTGGGATGAATCAACTCCAACTCGACTCGGCATCCGTAACAAAATTGGCAAGGATCATACGAAAAAGTGTTAAAACCAGACGAGATTCTTGCCGGATTCTTCTTGAACTGGGGTTAGAAGGAACCAGCACCTAGCTTCACTAGCATGTAAGAAGACGATTCAAAGTGGTGATTTTATTGAGAAAAGAATATTTTGGTGTGATTTGATTTGATATCAGGGTAGTATTGAGGCAGATGACCGTTTTGTCTATACTTCAGTTTATCTCGCGATCATGGCGCATGCAACTGTGCCGAAATTAGCAGTAAAACTCACATGGTAATATCCCGTTTTGAGTGAATATTATTTTCAAAACCATGTTAGTTTCAAAAGTCATATACCTATGTATAAGTGGTGATGTTATAATTCACGTGTGAAACAAAGCAGTATATTTCCAGCGGAAAGCGGGTCGTTTCTTCCCAACTCGCCTAGCGCTGAACATAGCGTGTGTGCGGGACGGGGCGGGAGCCTCCGCCCTCCCCGCCCCCTCCCCCTCACCCTCTGGCACTGCACCCCCCGTGACGCAAGGGTACATCGTCACTGAGACCAACTACAGGGTGTATGCATACACGCAGACTAATCTACAGGTATGGATACAGAATTCTTATAATTCTCATAAATATTTACTAATATTAATAATGTGAAAGTAACTCTGTCTGTCTGTTACGTTTTCACGCCTAAACCGCTGAACTGATTTTGATGAATTTTGGTATACAGATAGATGGGACCTTGGAGAGGGCCATAGGCTACTTTATAAGGTACCACACGTGCGAAGCCGCGGGCTAGTCATCTATATAATATAAAAATTAATCCCTATTTCCCTTGGTCACGGCACGGCATCACGCGAGAACGGCTAGACTGATTTCGCTAATTCTTTTTTTTGTTGTGTGTGTCAGGAGAAAAAAAAAGAAAGTAGCGTGGAAAATTAAAAAAATTATAAGATAAGAACTTTTCTAATGTAACCTTGGCGCTTTTGACAATATAAACTTTTCTAATGTAACCAATTCAAATTATATATTCACAGTAAAGACAGAACGTCCGTCGGGTCGTAGCTTGTTCATAATAAAAGAGTGAGCACAGTAGTCGCATATGCTGTGTAACATCTGACATCTCATCTTGACAAGCAACATTAATATTTTATCCTGAATTAGTTTATATAACAGCACACTTTATACACAACACTGTAAGCGCACAGCTGAAGTGTTCTCCTTCTCTATGTACCTTTCTCTTTCTCGTCACACACACGTACACACTGTTGAATGACAGTACCAACCTCTCTGAAAGTGGGTTGGTACCATTTGACAGCCAAACCTACCACCGCGCGCTCATTGGTCAAATCAAATAGCGCGCTCTTTTTGGCTTCTTGTTACACGCTTTCGTCCCATTTCACGAAATCACTCGCACATATTGCAGAAAAGCGAGAGAAAAGATGTTACACATCAAAGACATTCTAACTGCTGCCCGCAGATAAAACGTAGTCCATGGTATTCCAGGAACAAACATCACACAAAATCTTGGGAGGGAATCGAACCTATTACTTACAGCGTGGAAGGCAGAGTTACTACCAACAGAGCTACAGAGTATGACCATATCTATATAATAAAAATAAATTGCTGTTCGTTAGTCTCGCTGAAACTCGAGAACGGCTGGACTGATTTAGCTGATTTGGTGTTGAAATGTTTGTCATAGTCCAGGGAAGGTTTTAAACGGTGAGAAAATTTGTGGCATTGCAACGCATGCCGGGTACAGCTAGTATCTCAAAATTATACTTACCAAATATCACGATATTAATTTTACAATTTACTTGACAGGAAAACCGGCTGATTGTAAATTGTTCACTGATTGGCAGTGTATAATCGTCCTACGACTGTGGTAGAGGCACCCTCGTTGCAATCTTTTAAAATAAGGTTAAAGAAGTGGCTAACCGAGAAAAGCATTAGTTTAGTAGGGCATTGCCTAGGTGTGATAGCAATGCGGTTAAAAACCCCTTCAAAACCCCCTTCTTTCTGTATCTGTTGATCTGTTGAGTAATGCAAGCCTCAACGCGTACGTAGCGATTATTGGCTTTTTGCTTCGGTAATTCGGCGCAAATGGACTAATTTTGTTTTGATGCTAACGTCGAAAGCTGCTTCTAACTCAGCCGTTGATGAGTTGTCGTTGTTGTCGACAAAAGTTCGTTCCGTATACGTCGTTGATGTTGCGTGCCGTTTGCGCCGCACTGCTACCACGACGAAACCCGAACCCGTATTTTAAAATTACTATAACGTGTCCTATGCTAAAAAGATTCAAATAAAGTGAAAATAAAATAATAAATAATAAAAAAATACTGAGTTTAAAAAAAGGATTTCATGTTTTTAAAATGTAATTCATTTGCAAATTATAATTCGAATTCTTAGCCAACCATAGAACGTTTACATTTTAAAAGAACATTATACTATACAACGTTAAACAAAAATATTTCATAGGTAAATCACTACATAGTATAAAACAATGTTGCTTTTCGCTGTCTGTCTGTCCCTATGTATGCTTAGATCTTTAAAACTACGCAACGGATTTTGATGTGGTTTTTTTTAATAGATAGAGTGATTCAAGAGGAAGGTTTATATGTATAATACATGCATAAAGTTTTTTAAACTTACGCGATCAGAACACATTATAAATATTAACGGGTATTTCAGTCATCCCGTGACCACGACAGAGTGTTAACCTGTCGAAACTCCGGGAAAAATAGGTAAATAAACACGATAAATACCCGTTAATATTTATAATAATACATACATAATATAGAAGAGAAACACTGATAATTTTAGAGGTTAGCGTTTATTGGTTCAACGTATTAGAACTACTGAGCTACAGCAACGCGTGGCCGGGTCAGCTAGTATATTATAATGCTGATTTGATTTTAATTACGTTTTGATACGTTTCACGATGTTTTAGCACAATTGTATACAAACGCATCGTTTTTGTCTTGCAGGTGGCATTGTTGGGACTATTCACAGAGCTTATGTACAGGTATGTATATAAAAACAATGAAGCATGTGCCAGCTACAAATGAGGACTACTGATTATCCCTCTTAGGGTAAGATTCGGCTACGCAATTTTATTCTCAGCTCACGTTCCCGTATGTTAAAATTATACTGGTTTTTAGGGTTCCGTACCTCGCATGGAAAAACCGGAACTCTTATAGGATCACTTTGTTGTCCGTCCGTCCGTCCGTCCGTCCGTCCGTCTGTCCGTCTGTCCGTCCGTCTGTCCGTCTTTCTGTCTGTTAAGACCCTATTTCTCAGGAACGTGTCAGGAGGTATCAAGCTGAAATTTATATAAAATACTCAGGTCTACTGTCCCTTAAGGCTGTGAATAAAACAGCCAACGCAATCAAAAGATACAGCCGTTTATGCCGCAAATTTCCGCAAATTTTCGGCACTCGCCAGGGAATCAAAACCTAAAGGGTACTTCCGTGAACTCAGAATCTTAAATTTGGTACGAAGCGACGTCTTATAGCACAGATAAAGGAAAAATTGCGAAAACAGTAAATTTTTAGTTACATCATTCAACTATGTCTCGATTGTCGTGATGGGTGAACTTTTACTTATATACCTACAGGTTTGTACGGAACCCTCGGTGCGCGAGTCGCACTTGGCCGGTTTTTATTGACAAAGGGAAGCATACAAGTAAACATACGCAGTTTCTTTTCTGATTTAGACAATCGTGGTGAAACCTCAGAAAGGTTTCGCCGGGTTAACGAATATTACTAAATATACGATCTTATTTTGCTTATGAAATAATGAATGAATATATATAATGGAATATAATAGTATATGAATATAATAGAAGGCAACTATTTATGCTCGGAACGCAACAGGGCACTGATCTAGCAAAAAAAAATATAAAATCAAGAATCAATACATCATACGAAAAATATCAAGTAAGCAGTTTCACAAAACCATTTGCGCAGACTGAAGCTGTTTTGCAAAGCGGCTGGAACCTGGACCCGAAGAAGAATGATAAAATTGTGCTCTTTGTTGGGGAAAGCGACCGCAATCCTATAAAGATACTGATAGAATTACGAGCGTTTATGAAAAGATTTGAAAATACTACAGTCATTGTTGTCAGCGTTACAAATAATATCTACAATAATACTGAGATATATGATAGATGAACCTACTTGACTAAAATCATGTTTAGATCTTATAGCTAGTAATGTAAAATCTGCAATAAGTACGGTTCATAAGCTGGGTCTTTCAGACCACGAAACAGGCCAGACGCTTCAATTAGACATTGACGAGAAAAATATCCCACTTCAAAGTTGGTATGTATGGAAACAAGACTATAATAAGGATAATGTACGAAAATTTAGGGAATGTATACGTAAATTGACGTGGGCTGAAGTGTACGAAGAGGTAGAGTTCAATAATGCATTTAATAATTTTTATGACATGTATGTACTTTATGAATTGTGTTTTCCACGTACTAAAATCAAAGTAAATAATAAGACGAATAAATGTAAATGGATTACTAATGGGATAAAAAAATCATGTGCTACTAAGAGACAGTTAAGATTTTCGTACTATAAAAAACGAAATGACCTACTAAAATCAAAATATGCGATCTACAGTAAATTGCTTAAAAAAGTTATATCACATTCACAGAAATTGGTTAATGCAAATTATATTACTAACTCTAAAAATAAATGTAAGGCTTCATGGAATATAATAAATAATAATAAAAAGAAATTAAATCCGGTTACTTCTGACCTAAAAATAAAATATAACAACAACCTTATTAATGAGCCTATTAGTATTGCTGAGATTTTCAATAATTTCTACACTACTTTGACATCTAATAATTCTGACATTCTTAATAATAATGATTAATATACATTCACAGATCTCACCTAAAACCTTGTGACAATCTAGAAATACTAAATATTATAAACTCTCTTAAAAATACCGAATCTGTAGGGTATGATGGTATATGCACCAAAATAATTAAAAATTGTTCAGTAGAAGTGATAGAAGTCTTAACCTATTTAGTAAATCTATCATTTCAATCAGGTGAATTTCCGTTAAAACTTAAATATTCAATTGTTAAACCTGTTTTTTAAAAAAATGACCTAACTGACATTAACAACTACCGTCCTATAACATTAATACCCATATTTTCAAAAATTTTTGAAAGAGCTATGCACTCTAGAATTACTAATTACCTTAACAAACATAATATTATAAAAAGTAACCAGAACGGATTCCAGAAAGGTAAATCGACTACATTGGCCGCTTTTAATCTAGTTAAAGCCATACTTGAGAATGTTGACCAAAATAAGTTTGTCTCAGCAGTGTTCTTTGATATGAGCAAGGCGTTCGATTATGTTTGTCATAAAAGACTTTTAGCAAAATGTAGTTGTATGGTATACATGGTCTTTCTCATGATTGGATCAAAAGTTACCTGGACAAACGGACGCAATGCGTAGAAGTTAGAAAATTGAATGACAAAAATGAACTTGATTCCAGGTCACCTTTTAGACATAATAAACTAGGTGTGCCCCAAGGCAGTGTTCTTGGGCCACTGTTGTTTTTATTATACATTAATGATTTACCAGACATCACGAATAACCATTGTACACTTTTTGCTGACGACATCTCTATAGTAGTAACTAATGACAATGAGCCTGAACACATACAAGACTTAAATAACACAGTCGGAATGTGTATTGATTGGTTAAGCAAAAATAATCTTAAAGTAAATGTATCAAAAACAAAGTTCATTACATTTTATAATAGAAAACGAAAAGGAAGTGCATTTAAGGTGACTTATCAAAATGATGAAATTCAGGAAAGTGATACTGTTGTGTTCCTTGGTCTAAAACTTGACAATGTATGCTCATGGGTACCACACATTGAGCATATTAAATCAAAAATAAATAGTTTAATTTACGCGTTATGGAATATTGCAAACATAACTGATCATAAAACTGCTTTGCTAGCCTATCACGGTTATATAGCATCCCTTCTTAGGTACAGTGTTATAGTATGGGGGAACGGAGTTAATGCCAAGGCTTTATTTATAGCGCAAAAAAAGTGCCTTCGTGCAATATTCAACAAGCCACCTTGGGAACCTTGTACACCAATATTTAAAAAAAACAAGATTTTGACCATTCCGTGTATGTATATTTTAGAGATGTGTAAATTTGTCAGATCACATGCGGAATTATTTGACACTTTCGAACAGGTATACAAATTTAACTCTAGACATAAGGACAGACTAGCAATACCTGTTCATAAAACTGAATTGTTTAGTCGCAACTGTTACACCATGGCTATCAGAATTTACAACAAATTGCCAAGTCATGTAAAAGAGCTTAGGGGGCCCTTATTCAATAGAAAACTATTTAACTTATTAATTGATCAGTGTTTCTATTCTGTTGACATCTATCTTCATTTTAAGTTTTGACCTATTATTAATTATGTGTTTTATTATATCAGAATGATCAGAATCAGTTGACAATTTTAATTTATAAGTTATTTTAAATTGGTATTTATAGTGACATTGTATTAATGATATGTTATAATTTCAATTGATTTGTATGATAAATGAAATATATTCACGTGCCTGTACTCGGGCTAGATATGCAGCTCTACTATTGACAATTCCACCTAATGTATATTATAACCATGTCTTGTGTGAATAAACGTACTGAATTACTGAATTATAACAAAGTCCAAATTTAAGTAACATTTTTAAATTACAGTTAGACATTATAACTTTTGAAACTATCATGGTGTTGAACGTAATTTTCACTCAATACGGGATAAACTCATGCCGAAATATTGGAAGAAGTAAAACTCACATATTATCAGTAGGGCGATTATGGAACTCTTGATACCATCAATGTCTATCAGTTTCCATTAGCAATCGGCATCAATGTTTATCAATTTCGATTATTAATAGGCATTATTTCAATCAATTATATACGATGTATTTAAACGCTTAGTACGCTAAACACGGTTCATATACTACCACAATCGTACTTTGTAAATTGGTCGAGTTATAGTTTCACACCAACTTCACATTGTAACTAGCGATAAAAGCCGATAGAAATCGCAGCGATCCGTAATACCAATTCATCAATAGTAACTGAAAGCTATTAGTATCAATGTTTTGATAGTATCAAAGTTCCATAATCGCCCCCACAGAACGGTCTCAATGGTGATTGATATATTTTATTAATGTCGCGGGCTTTTAAAATGTGTAATATATACTTGTTGAATTTGCTAGATTCCCGAACATGGTGGCAGGAGTGCTAACCCGTGATTCTGTTCGGCAAGCATTACGTGGTGGCATCACGGCGCATCAGATCATACACTACCTCGAGCAACATTCTCATCCACAGGTCAGTTCCGTAACTTCTGATTCTGCGTCACATTAGTGCAAAGTACAGAAGGCGATATCTGCTAAAACATTTATAAAAATACCAACTCTAAGTACGACGCAATAGAGTGCAATTCAGCTCGCATAAGCGCTTAGTGCCTAACATTATATATACCTACATTGTGCCTCTCTTTCAGTCGCGTAACTCATCTAGCGCGGCACTTTTCTTCTTTAACTGTGCATCTAAAATGCTGTCGCTATCGAATTAATGTTTTGCGGAGTCCGCCTTCTGTTCTTGTACTAATAGTTATTCTGTGATAATAGATCATGAAGTATGAAGGTCACTAAAAACCGCACTAGTGTGACAGCAGTATGGTATCCTCTACGTTTACTTCTTGACGACATCTGAAGGTTGAGCCGAAGGTTGAGTGTTCAATTGCCGCCGTTTTTTTGTATTTTTTGTATGATCTGGAAATGTTTGTCTTGGATCTGGGTGTTTCTATGTATAATATGTATGTATTTACAAAAAAAGTTAAAGTAATATATCAGTCATGTAGTACCCAGAACATAAGTTATGCTTACTTTGGGGCCAGATAACAAGCTGTTATGGGTACCACATGACTGATATACGTCTACTTATATACTTTTTTTAGAGCGGCTATCGAACCCGAAACCATCTGCGTCTCAGCCGGATCTTAGCCCACTGCGCCACAGAGATCGTCTTGTTGTTATATTTATTTTTCTTTCCAGATGCTAAAGTCAGAGACGGGTGGTATCAGAACATCATCAGTGCTGCCACCTACCGTCGTGGACCAGATTAAGTTGTGGGAGACAGAGCGGAACCGATTCACATACACAGAGGGCGTTGTTTACAACCAGTTCTTATCACAGGTACGTTGTATCCTTGAAGGATTTTATTTTATAAACTGATTTCTTAGTGTACATAACCTCCAAATTCTATACGACCAGCGGACACGGCTGAATACACTGATTCTCATAAATATACTAGCGATCCGCCTCGTCTTCGCACTGATATAGGTATCAAGCTGATCGTGAATCGTAACGCTCAGTACCATCCATACCTTGACAGTCTACCACCCTTACGAACAAAGCGCTTTGCTTATCACTACATAGTATAAAACAAATTCTCTTCCCGCTGTCTGTCTGCCCTATGTATGCTTAGATCATTAAAACTACGCTACGGATTTTGATGCCGTTTTTTTTAATAGATAGAGTGATTCAAGAGGGAGGTTTATATGTATAATACATTTATAATATAGTAGAGAATCACTGATAATTTTAGAGGTTTCTAATGACATTAGACATTCTGTAGTATATTTAGTATCAGCGTTGCACCCGTGCGAAGCCGGGGTGGGTCGCTAGTCATTTATAATGCGTACAGTCAAGGATTGGAATGTTTTGCCAGCGTCTGTCTTTCCTGAAAACTACAATCTAGGTATCTTCAAGTTGTATTGATTCAAAAGTATATAAGTATTCTATCAGTTATCTGATTCTAATTATACAAGCTTAATTTGGGACTAGATGGTGTTGTGTGAAATGTGCACGAACATTTAACACGAGACACAATGGTGGCAATTCGGTTGGTTCATTTCTAAAATTAGGAATTGTCTAAAATATATTTAGTTAGTCATAGCATTTGTAAAACCTATTCGATTGGTACCATCTAACTAAATTAGGAACGCTTAATTAAATTAGATAAAATTAAATTACGACAAGTTGGTAGCAGCAGAATACCAAAGGTTAATTTGACAGTTCAAAACCTAATTTTAGCTAAAATTAGTTAGGTTGGTGCCAACAGAATTGAGGCCAATATTTGTCTAAATGTCTAACTGTGTGTGATTGATTTAATGAATAGATGATGATTGTGTGAATAGATTTTATGACTATAAGTCTATTCTTCATCTTAACGTGTTACTACTTCTTTTAAACATCTGTGTAGTCAAAGGATTTAAGTGCAGCGGCTCCTTTCGTGCACTTAGCACATGTCTTCGATCTTTTTAGGTTGTTTAACATGCCGGTTTCCTCACAATGGTTTTTCTTCGCCGTTTTATTATACTGGTATGCATTTTGAACTGAACAATTAATTACTCCATTCGAACCCACGGTTTAAGATCGGAAGTCAGGGGCCACAACCACTAGAACACCAGTGATTTAAAGTTTATAAGGTATATCTCCTATGGGTCAATATTTTTGTTATAATAACTAGTTCTCTAAACTAAATTACTTAATTATTATTTAGTGCATCCGGTTTTTCGACGACGGCCTAAAAACTTAGCTCTGTAATCTGAGTTGATATATATGACGGCGTAAGCGACGGAGCCGTTACCATCTTGATTTGGTGGTAAAGGGTCCATATTTGTCGTAATAGAATAATACGATGTTTATTACTTGACCTTTTAATCACAGTATTATAATTACAATGTTCAGTTAGCACACTTATATAGGCAAACCGACAGTTTCACAACGGACAAGTGTCTCGGTTCGTGTCTCAACGTCAACTGCCCGATCGACCAATCCCCACTCTCCATCACGACTCTGTCCACGTGCCGCCATTGCAAAACAACTGACGTCACCGCGTTTGCCCCACTACGACGTAAACAATCAACAATCAATTGCGAAACTTAATAAAATGATATCGTTATCCACGACACGGCCAGCCTGACGAACTACACGTCCTCGTGTGTATCTGTAACAAAATAACCAACTTTGAGGCACACTTTCATGTTCGGCCAGCCTGACCGTAACGTTCCGCCATCGTATCTTAACAATCATGTTAACAGAGATCAAGTTAGCTTACAAATCATTTCAACAACTTTAACACGAAAGGTTCCTCTAAGCCCATAATCTTTAAATCTCAATACTGATAATTTAAAACAATAAGTTCACATACACAACGCATGGCCCAGCTGTCTCTGCAGCTAGTGACAATTACATGCCACCCATATCGTCATCGCTTCAAGCGATACGACCAACGCTTTAACTAGAGTCCACGACTCCCAGGCCACACGGCCCATACAAATAGTCTCTCTCGAGACCCGGGTCCCCGCCACACCACTAGCTGCCCATCGCGCTCTGTACAACTCCCACAGTTGCAGTTACGACTACAGACTAGTGTGTGTAGTGCGACCTAGCCATGGTATGTGTTCTTATTTACTGGTTGAGGCTCCCTCCTCACGATCTTCATCAGACAAATTTAACTCAACGGTCACACTGCTTAGAGGAATCCTTCTTATACGGTCGTGAGCGTACTTATATGTTCTATTACCATTCAAAGATTTTAACTTATCGTCAATTATTTTGAAAGACCCCTTGGTAACCTACTTTCAGAACTCATCTTTGCTCAGTTTCCAGACTGTTGAAAATTAGCCTACGAGATGCATTTGAACTAAGTTTTGCCTCAAATATCAAATATCAGTAAAAAGATTTGGATCAACAATTGTGCATTGTTATAAAAACTCTCCATTATTAAAACGACTCACCGAATGAATTATTTGTTATCGCCATATATGGTGACTATGGCGACTACCACTCGAGCTTGTCGGGCTATTGCTAGAATCAGTCAGCCGCTGCAGCTGACAGCCTATACGTAGCAAACACGCAGCAAACTCCGATACATGAAAGAAAATAAACAGGGTATAGTGGTTGTTTTTATCACGCCTATAAGAATCTACAAAAATAGCTTTGTCTGGAGTACGGACTACTATCGTTTCACGCTAGCTGTTCTTCAAAAAACTTGTGCCGGTGTTGATACTAATCTATTGTAACTTTTAACTTGAGAGAAGCTTGCAAACGAAATTTACGTCTTATCAGTAGTAAGGACAAATTAACGTGTACATCCATAATCCTCCGATTACAAGGTACAACGAACGGTGATAAAACTAACACTTTTTAAGGATATCATGGCATTCCGTTGTAACCATAGGCCTTGTGAGTCTCAGAGGCCAGTTTAATTTCAGCCGAAAAAATGCGCACTGCAAATCTTTTAAAATATTCTGAATAGCGTAAACAAGTTAACACTATCATGTAGAAGCATACCCACAAAAAAAATTCAAAGCTTCAATTATCCTACGCCTGCTAATCTATGGACAGACAGTAAATGATGACCTTGCGTATTTTCTAATCTAGAGTGATATGACTCATAGCTGAAAATCGCTGAAAGCTAAAATTATTTCCAAATAATTTCGGAATCGAACCGAAAACCAACCTAGAAAACATTCACATCACATCAGCTAAACACAATGAGATTCAGAGTTCAATTACTAAGCAATTCACGTCGTGGCGTAAATTGTATCCAGAATTTTATATGACTGCATAGAAAGATCGACTATCTAGTTCAAATATATCTCTTTACAAATTACCCAATTAAAAATCGTAGGTTCGATACTATCAGGGACAGTGTTGGAATTTAACTCTCGATAGTCCACCACCATACGATCAGAACCGTCACGCTTCTTCACTAATAAAATAGGACTAGCAAATGGGGACTGACTAGGACGAATGATATTAGCTTCCATTAGTTCACTAATCGTAGAACGCACTAATAGCCTTTCGTCTGGGCTAAGCCTATAGGGCCTAGATAAACAGTGCTGTTTGGGTCCTAAAGTCTTATCTTCAGTACACCAGTTTTGACGTGTGTGCGAGGTAAACCATCAATAAAAGTGTGGGAAAACTCTTTAAGCGTGTTTTGAAAATCTGTATCCACATCATTTAGATTATACACAGGTACGGACTCGTAATTACAGGACGCTATAGACTTTTGTTTTGCAATAATTAGAGACGAATCAGACATATTTATTATAAACCCTTGCTTTAAGATTTCTCGGCCAATCATTACATCGTATTTCAAACAGTAATCGGATAAAACATGAAACAAAATTAGCAAATTATTACCGTCAATTAACACATCGCAGAGAATTTCAGTTCAGTACACATTACGTTAGCGTTACTTATGCCCTGTATACGAACCATCGCAAATGTACGTTCACCAATGAAATAACGACTGACAGATTGCTTAACAAGAGAGCATTCGGCACCAGAATAAAAATACAAATAATACGACTCACCAGATTGTTCCAATCGCCCACAAACCCCCGCCACTTGACATTTATCGACGCGTCGCTCGGGTACGGCGTCGCCTCCGCTTGCACGACCTGCACAAGACGCTTCGCTAGCGCCCGGGTATCCACGATGACAGTTTGAAGCAACATGTCCTCTTTCTTTACAACGGAAACAAGTTACTTGTTTACTAGTTCCAGGCGTAGCCGTCGATGTCGATTGTCCACTATTGGCGGTAGACATAAGCTTCTGATGTTTTGAACGGCAATCGACCGCTTTATGCCCCGCTTTATTTATATATTATATATATATATATATATATATACTGCGCCACAGAGGTATATATATATACCTCTGTGGCGCAGTGGTGACCCACTTTCCGGCTGAGACGGTCCGGCTGAGACGCAGAGGTTGCGGGTTCGATTCCCGCCGCAAATCAAATGTTTGTATGATCTGCAAGTATTTGTCTCGGGTCTGGGTGTTTCTATGGTATAATAAGTAGTAGGTATATCAGTCATGTGGTAACTATAAGACAAGCTCTGCTTACTTTGGGGCCAGGTGATGCTGTGTGAAATGTCCGGCTTTATTTATTATTATCATATTATGTCCTTAGGCAGACTTCGTGGTGTTACGTGACTTCGCTCGAGCACAAGGCGTGCTGACGTGGCAGAGCGAGCGCGCAAGAACTATGGTGGTTACGCGCGCCTCGCACGATGACGTCAAACGGTTCTGGAAGAGATACTCCAAGTCTTCATAAACACCGGAGGTCAACATAGGGCGGATTGTTCTTCAAATCGAAGTGCTGGGACGCTGGGATATGCTAGAAGACAATAATGGAACGCGCTCGCCTTGCATGATGACGTAAACGGTTCTGGAAGATATACTCCAAGTCCTCATAAACACTGGAAGCATCAGAGGCGATGTGTTTTCTTGATTTACATTGGTGCCTGCGCGCTTTTCATGATGACGCCAAATGGTTCTGGAAGCGATACTCCAAGTCCTTACCACTGGAGGGTATCAGAGGCGATGTGTTCTTTCTTGAAGTTCCACTGATGCTGGGGTTCTCCTGAGGACTACATTGGTGCCCGAGCATCGCATGATGACGTCAAACGATTCTGGAAGATACGATTCTTCAAGTCCTCGTAGACACCAGAAGACTGTTGGCTCATGTGGGTGGCAAGTATTCATAGCCATTTCGGGACTCGGTGCGTGATGTTTTCAACTTGAAGTCTTACTGATGCTGGACTACTCTCGAAGTGATAGTTGTGATGGCAAGTCCTCCTAGCGACCGGACGACATCACTGTGTGATGTATTCTTGAAGTTCCGCTGACGCTAGGCTACTCCGGAGGACTATGGGTGCCTTGTGATTTTCGGATTCGGTTCATCTCAGTCTGGATTCTACTGAGGACTAATAGGTGCTCGTGTGGTGGTCTAATTGTTTAGATCTAATTCCCTTGCGTTCAATAGAGAACCGCCGATACGTAACGCGGTCTCTAGTGGATGCAATCTACTTATTACAGTTATGGTCTCGGCAGAATAACAGCGTCTGCTATCAAAACAATGTATTATGCTTAGTCAGGGCCAATTTCCTGCTGTACCTAGCATACACATACTTAAGAATAATATTAAATTGTCATTAAGTACAAAGATTTTTGTAACGTCTTTCTTCTCGCTTTCCTGCAATCTGTGTGAGTGATTTCGTGAAAAGGGACGGAAGTGTGCAACAGGAAGCCCGCGCTATTTGATTTGTTGACCTATGAGCGCGCGCGATGGTAGAGTTGGCCGTCAGATGTTACCAATCCGTTTTCCGAGAGATTGGTACTGTCAGCCAACAGTGTGTGCGTGTGTGTGACGAGAAAGAGAAAGGGAAATAGAGAAGGAGAACACAGTATACAGTGTTGTAAAGTGTGTGTTATATTAATTCAGAATATAATGATAGTGTTGCTTATTACTAAGGTGAGATGTTAGATGTGATACATCATATGCAACTGCTGTAAGGCTCGTTTATTTTTTCTTTTATGTTGTTTGTTAAGAATGTCTATGTTATTTATTAATGGACCTAATTGGTATATGTGGGGAGTAAGAAGCTATCTTCTGTGCTTCAAAGGGACGTCCCCTCTGAAGCTAAGCCCCCTAAGCTGTCGATCCTAGCTTTTCAAATGTAGATAGGCCTTTAGACTCTGTCACAAGCCCACTGACGTTGTTTAATAAATATTTGTGAAGTAGAAGAATGGTACGCTGTGCGTGACCTTGATAAGTTTGTAAATATTCTTTATTAAAGATAAGTTTGAACAGTGATTAAAACAAAGATATATTGTAATTATTTGTATTAAAAAATATCTTACACAATTTATTACTTAAACTTATTTACATCACAATATCCATACACTCAAGTTTGGCATACTTCTTCGTAATAAACACACATTCACGGAGGCAAATTTAATTTGAAGTCACACGAAATGTAATTGGGAAATTAGTAACTCCTTAGTCATCTTCAGTGAGATCGATATTCTGCAGCACTGATGTCGTTTACTCGCTTTATATAAGACAAATGCCTTCCATTGCCCTAGGAGAGACAAAGCGACGCGACATTACGAAAATAATTATTAACGGCCTTGGAAACGCCTCTCAAATTTAAGCTAGTAAATAATGTCTTCTATGAGGGTAGTTTTATAAAATACAGACTTTTCTTATTGTGATCGTATCGTGCCTGTCTTGTGGTTCAACTAGTCCTAGAACAATGGGTAGTAAATCTAGTGTTGTATGTTATCAGTTCCAAGGGCGAACTACTGCGTTTGCATTTGCGTTTGCGTGGGCAGCGGTGGCGGCGGCGCTCGAACCGGAGACAGCGCTGCGTAGAGCTTGCTGACAGCTGACTGCACTGTACGCTCCAACCCTTCGTCCTCAGGGCACATCACCTCCTAATAACGAACACATAATAATAAATAAATAATAATAACTAGCCATAGTACATCTGTTGAAGATGATTTAGATGACGCCAGTCAAGTTACAGATCAGTTATTTGTAATTGAAAACTGACGTTCATGGATCCACTCCAGCAAGCTGAGGTGGGTGAAGTTTCCTCTCCACTGACGTCACTCTGCCTGGGATTCTGTTTGATAATATAATAAATATTGTTGGACAATGCACACAACACCATTTAGCCCCAAACTAAGCATAGATTGTAATATGGTGACTAGATGGCTGATAGAATACTTATATATTTTTAAATACATACATAAGATTATACATAAAAACACCCAAACCAGAGACAAATACCTGCAGATCATACAAACATTTGTCTCGCGGCTGGAATCGAATTCGCAATCTTTGCGTCTCAGCCTTGGCCCACTGCGCCACAGAGGTCGTCATCATGGCCGCGTATTTCACTCCAGAGCTCCTTACGTTCCATTTAATTTGAATAAACGATCTCTCTTATAAGAAATACGTACCATATTGAGCAAGTCGATATCGGCACGCTTGTTATCAACCGTCACATACAGTTTATCTCCCTTGAACATCTTGGGCACGGAGTCATCTCCGAACATCTCTTGTAGCATTTCTATTACGCACTCCTGAAATAAAGCACACATTAGTCCAGGTAAAGTAGTTTGGTGATTTGGTAAATTTGGTGCCTCAATGATCTAAATAATATTTTAAATGTTAACATGTTTCTTAAGGTAAGTTTAGGCCTAAAAAACAACGAGCTAGAACTATATGACGATCTCTGTGACGCAGTGGGCAAAGGCCCGGCTTATACGCAGGTCGCGGGTTCGATTCCAAATGTTGTTGGATCTGCAAGTATTTGTCTCGGGTCTGGGTGTTTCTATGTATATATTTACAAAAAAAATGTAAATAAGAAATATATCAGTCATGTTGTACCCATAACACAAGCTCTGCTTACTTTGAGGCTAATACAGGTAAGGTGTACGAGCTAACGCACAAATTTACAATGATACAATGAACTTTTAGTAATAAATATTTTATATATAAATTACGCTAGCTTGCATTGCTTTACGCTGCAATTATTATCGATCATTGGTGGAAACAAAAAGCAGTTGTACTATTACACTCATCGGGTTCGGTCGTTTAACTCTCTTCGGAGTGACCACCCCTCAGCTAGCTTCCCTTAGACTGCTAAGGGAAGCTAGCTGAGGGGTGGTCACTCCGAAGAGAGTTAAACGACCGAACCACAGCTTTACGTATTGTGGGGTCCCTTACATAAGGTTTGTTATTTTTTTACTTTAGTATCCATCCATTCTGTTTACAAAAATATATTGATTGATTGATGATATGATTTGTACCTTAAAGTGCATTCTGTCGAGTTTGTGAGCGAGCGGCAGCAGACGCGGAGTTGGCAGTGATGCGGCCGCCATTACCGCTCCCAAAACGGCATCCGCGAACATATCTGCTACCGGACCCGCCACCCACTGAGGGAAACAATGCTTATTAACCGACTTCAACAAAGAAGGAGGTTCTTAATCCGGCTGTATTTATGTTTGTTAGCTAATAACTCTGTCATTTTTGAACCGATTTGAACCCGATTGGTTCGTTTGGTACCATAGAAACTTCATCAAAATTGTTCAATAGTATGGTTTTTAAATTGAAATAGCTGGAAAAAATATGTCATCCTAGTAAACGAAATTTCAACTTTGAAATTTCGTACCCATACCCAACCCATATTATGTTTTTTTTTTTTTGCAAATGTCGGATCGATGGGGACTTTTTACATTACATTCTTCTTCTTATCTTGTCACTAGTTATTGCTAACCAGTGTGGTGACAGGATTAAAGTGTGCCTCAGAGGCTCCTTTCGTGCACTTAGGTAAGCCTTAATGTAAGCTCTCGACCTTGCCGACAGGACCCGCAGGAAAGACGAATCAGTACATACGGTGTTGGTTCGGTTGTAGGTGCATAACGGCTGGCACCGAGCCGGGCTTGTTTCAAGTTTTCCTTCTCTATTGCTAGCTCTTCTGTTAGTCAGCAGGGGGAGTAATCCCCAATAATTTGAAGATTAACTATCGCAGTCGACTCCAAGCAGCACTCATCTGGGATCAGTTCCTCGTAGAAATCCTCACTCGAAGAGTTACATAATTCAGTGAAAATTATCAACCTGATTTTACAGTCAGATGCGGTCGCTGAGCCATTTTTGATGATCCTCAGCTGATCGTTTTAGAGTACAGGGGATGGTAAAAGTAAAAACTTATAAGATATATTTATTTTTGAAATATATATATGTATATTTTTTTCATTTTATTTAAATGTAATTTAATTTATTTTGGTAACGTTGCATCTAACTTGACCGGGCTATAGCTGTTTCCTGCGGCTTCGCACGCGTGGTACTTACATAATAAGCCAATGCCTGTCCCCAATAAATGGATAAAATAGTTTTGTTGATTGGAAAATTTAAAAACGTTATAAAACAGAAAATTCCAATTCTTGGGTTCATTTCTAAAATTAGGAATTGTCTAAAATATATTTAGTTAGTCATAGCATTTGTAAAACCTATTCGGTTGGTACCATCTAACTAAATTAGGAACGTTTGATTAAATTGGATAAAATTAAATTAGGATAAGTTGGTAGCAGCAGAATACCAAAGGTTAATTTCACAGTTCAAAACCTAATTTTAGCTGAAACTAGTTAGGTTGGTGCCAACAGAATTGAGGCTACTGTCTCATAAAGCTTATTATAAAATGAATGATTATTCATATGACAAATAAGCTTGGGATGAATCTGCTCCAATGCGACTCAGCATCAGCAAAATTAACAAGGATCATACAAAAAAATGTTGCCAGATTCATCTTGAACTGGGGTTAGGAAGAACCGGCACCTAGATTCACTAGCATGTAAGAACACGATTCAAAGTGATCCTTGTGATTTTATTTAATAAAGAATGTTTTGATTTGATTTGGTCGAGAGCTATTGTCACAAAGACCACAGAGGCCAAAACCATGAATAGAATTGTATGATTGACTAGCTGGTGCATGCTGGTGTAATTCTACGGTTTGTGCAGCACACGCCAGAATAGCTCCTAGATGGTAGATTTTTTTCCTACTTACTTGACACTTATCGTTATATTTTGGACTAATCACACAATATCTTTATAAATTATAGCCTATGTGTTATTCTGATGTATAAGCTATATTATTGTAAAGTTTCATTAAAATCCATTCAGTAGTTTTTGCGTGTAAGAGTAAAAACATACATACAAACTTTCACGTTTATAATATTAGTAAGGATGTTTAATCTTAGCTTGCTACAACTTCGTTTGTACGATGGTTTCCGTAATGACCTTTTTTAACCGACTTTATCAAAAAGGAGGAGGTTCTCAATTCGTCGGAATATGTATGTTCACCCATTACTCGAAAACGGCTGAACCGATTTGGAAAATTCTTTTTTTATTTGAAAGGGTATACTTCACAGGTGGTCCCATATAAATTTTATGAAAATCGGTCGAGCTAAAAAATAAACGAATATATAAAAATTGATGATGATGTTTTCATGTACTTCGATCCCTCGCTGTCTCATTGGAGCGGTGCGTTTATTTGGCCTAACCATATTATATATATACAAAATACATCTACTTTCCACTAAAAATGTATTATGGGCTCAAATTTCATTCAATGAAGTCGGTTTTCTTTTTAGTTTTTAAAACGTAATTATTACCATAACACGAGACTGTGGTCTAAGCGACGATGGGGTCTAGAAGACCTATTTACTCTTGACTTGAAGAGACCCAGATCGTCGTTTTCTGCTAAGACAGACGACGGCAAAGTATTCCAAATATTACTTACCTCTAGTGTAAGTACTTCAGAGCTGATGGTAAGTTCAAGGCAGTTGTAGAGCCTCCACTTGGTCTCAGACAAGAACTGCACAGGGCCGGCGACTTGAGTCACGACATGTCTTAATAACGCCATAGATCCGCCGTACTGGACCGATACCCGCTGAGATACTGAACTCTGAGAAAGTTCTGTGTACGCTGTCAATAAACACAGACACATTGAATATAATATTTAGTTATCTTAATGTATTGGGGTCAATTTATTTATTTATTATGGACTAGCTGACCCGGCCACGCGTTGCTGTAGCTCAATAGTTCTAATACGTTGAACCCATATACGCTAACCTCTAAAATAATCAGTATTTCTCTACTATATTATGTATTATACATATAAACCTTCCTCTTGAATCACTCTATCTATTAAAAAAAACCGCATCAAAATCCGTTGTGTAGTTTTGAAGATCTAAGCATACATAGGGACCGACAGACAGCGAGAAGCGACTTTGTTTTATACTATGTAATGATACTTCTCATACAAAAAACGAGCCTTATAATAGTCGCATTATAATGATGTTATATCGTGAAGTTGTTTATATATGAGCACACTTTGTACACAATTCTTGTAGGTTAAGCACACAGCTGATGCGTTCTCTTTACCTGTTTCCCTTTATCTTTCTCGTCACACACGCTCACGCTGTTGGCTGACAGTACCAACCTCTCGTAAAATGGGTTGATACAATCTGACGGCTAACTCTCGCACGGTAATACGCGATATATACCCGTTAGCTACTAAGATAGATAGATAGATAGGTGTATATATTAAATATTTATGTATACAGAGAGAACACGAAAATAAACGATTATCACAAAAGTTGTACAATGGGCGGCCTCATCGTGAAAAGCGATCTCTTCTAGGTAATCTTTGGATGGACAGGAAAGACAAAAACAAAAATACGGCGGTGTACAAAAAATTACATAACATACTAATACAAACAAAGGTTGCCTGGAATAGATCGCTTTTAGCGATAAGGCCGCCAATGCAATATACAATTTATTTCTATTATTTCTTTTGTGTTCTTTTTTTGTTCAATAAGGTGTTAATCTAACTATCTAATCTAATATATAAAAATACAAAATATGATAATGATAATGCCTAAAATTAAACCTACAAAACAAAAGTAACACAAAGAAAACATACAACTTTCTACAGTGATAAAAGCATTAACCAGTTAGCAGTTCCCAGGTAATGGCAGATAATGGTTATGGACTTTAACTTTATTTATATAAGAATACAGGTTAGTGATTCTATAAGTGTACAGTTACAATAATAATTACTTACTGTTGAGATCAGACGGCGCCAGGATGTGATAGTTGAAGTTCCTCTTCACAAGGATTCCTTGCAGGTTCATTCCTGGTTGCGGCGGCTCCATAGCCAGTGAGCCCATCACCTAAAAAAACAAAAACTTATGAAAATTCCTTAATAGTTAAGCGGGCAAAAAATATCTTTACAATTTTTTTTACTAATACATTATATAGTATATTTGAAAGTGTCTCTGTCTGTATGTAACCTTTACAAGGATCTTGATGTAATTTTGGTAAGCAGATATATTGTATCTTAGGGACGGACATAGCCTACTTTTAAAAACCTAAAGCACAGAAGGCAGTGCTGTGAGGTCAGTCTAAAGATTTAAATATATGCAGTTTCACCAACCACAAGTCGCATCGGATATATATTTCTTGACCTGAGACAGCCATCAACGCTCAGCTTTTTATTAAGCTACAGCTGGTCGGCAGTTTTAGCCGATGCGTCTTCAATAACATGTCAAACTTTACAGGAAATAATACAATAATAATATTAATATCTTTTTTGAAAACAATAAAACACAAAACAAGAAATTTAGACCTAAGTGCATACACATAAGTTAAGTGTCCTGCTATCGGCGGTCTTATCTTGGTTGCGTTTTCTACGAGACAACCGTTTTCCTTACTGGCTAATCTTAATTTAATTTAACATAAAGGGACGTTTAACAAAAGCTATGCCATCGACAGCGAAACTGAACGGGTCGGGTACTCACCAACCCCTGAACTAGTTTAGAACTGTGTCCAGGAAGTAGTTTCTACCCTTGCCAGCCCCTGGCAAGCTTTTGGGTCCATGGATTCGGATGCATTTTAGTGGGGGATAGAATCTCTTGGCGGACGTAAAATATAAATAAATATTGGTGTACAGTGCAAACAACACGATCTAACCTTAAACTAAGCATAGCTTACTATGGTGACCAGATGACTGATAGAATACTTATATATTTTTAAATACATACTTATGATACTTTACAATAATAAAAAGTACCTTGGCGGTTTTATCGCCTCTAAATGTAAGAGACAATAGTTGCGTGTTCCGCGGAGTGTGAATAGCGATCTTCCCGCGATGTTCGCGCTGTAAGGCCGCCTTCAGACGAGACATCTCGTTCTGTTCGCCGTGAACTAAAACCTAGAATATTACAAAAGATTTACTAAATATACATAAGTTTGACTAACATAATGTTAAAACAGATTGAGGTTAAAAAGTACAAGTTAAATATTTAAAAAAACCACCGACACAAAATGCTTGTATCTATAACTTATTAATTCCAACACAATAAATAGCTCTGCTGTAATTTGATGAAGAATTTGGTATCCTCCAAATTCCAGGTGATGCTGCAGCATCAGGACAAGGTAACCATGCTTTTGCAATATTATCAAAAAAACAGGATACCGAATTTCTACGACATGCCGGTTTTTTTCACTGTTAAATTTGAGTACACATCTAAGAAGGTTTATTTTGGTTGATTGTGGCTCTCCGTCTTCATATTTGTTTGATCTGAGGTTTCTTTTCATATACCAGCATGTATGACAATCAACATTAACCTTCCGTAATACCAATTCATCAATATAGTAACTGAAGCAATTAATATCACAGTTTTGATAGTATCAGAGTTCCATAATAGCCTGGCTTATGATTGATCAAGACAAAGTCAAAGTTAAAACATTCTTTATTCAATAAAATCACAAGGACCACATTGAATTGTGTTCTTACATGCTAGAAGAAGAATCCGGCATGAAACTCAATTAAAAAAAAAAAACTCGGTACGAATCTTCTCTAACTCGACTCGGCATCCGTAACAAAATTAACAAGGATCATACGAAAAAACGTTAAGACTAGGCAAGCTTCATTGCCTAATTCTTCTTGAACTGGAGTTAACCAAGACCTAGATTCATCTAGTATATAAGACGATGATTTAAATTTGACTTTGTGATTTTATATTATACTAGCTGTCCCATTCGCAACTACGTCCGGGCGTTTTAATAAGAAAAAATAAAAAAAAGTATCGAATTGTAAATTTAAACCATTTTCGAATCCACTGAACATACACAAAAAAAACATCAAAATCGGTCCCGCCGTTTAGGAGTTTAATTACAAACACACGCACAGAAGATATTTAAGAAGAAGATAATTTAAGTTTTACATATATAAAGATTATATATTATATATAATATAAGATTATATATATAGAACTTAAATTTTTCATTCTTTCTTTCATCCTCCATGCACTCCAGAACATTCTCTCAGATGATTGATGATGATTCAAAATTGGCCCGTCTTGTCGTGGGTCAAACCTAACCTCTGCTATTTCGTCTAGCACTTACCACATGTGGAGGCTTCAGTATATTAATAAACTCGCTGGTCTGTTGATAGTCGGTATGTGCTGAGAAGGAGATGTAGTCTACGGACATCTTCAGAGGCAGCTTCTGTCCAGACATCGTCGTTATCTCGTCGGGCTCCGATAGGATTGTTTTAGCCAGGGTGCCTTCAACGCAGTAACCTAGAACACAATAAATATGATATACAAAGGAGAACGCATATGTGTATCGAACTATCGAATAGATATCTTGCTGAATCGCCGGAGTTTGGCATAATTCGTTTTGGGGATTGACACATTAACGACCTCTGTGGCGCAGTAGACCAAGGTCCGGCTGAGACGCAGAAGGTTGCGGGTTTTATTCCCGCCGCGGGACAAATGTTTAAAAGTTCTGCAAGTATTTGTCTCGGGTCTGGGTGTTTCTATGTATAATACGTAAGTATTTAAATATATATCCATACACAAGCTCTGCTTACTTTGGGGCCAGATGATACTGTGTGAAATGTCCGGCATTATTATTATATCAAAGTAAAAGTCATCATTTTTTTATTCAATACAATCTCAAGGATCACTTTGAAACGTCTTACATACTAGGTGAATTTAGGTGCAAATTGATCCTAACCCAAGTTCGAGAAGAACTTTCTACTTATACGCGTTCAACTTAAGGAGCATCAATTTGATACTGTGATATTTGAAGATATCTCAGAGGCATCACTACATAGTATAAAATAAAGTCGCTTCCCGCTGTCTGTCTGTGTTTATATGTATAATACATGTATAATATAGTAGAGAAACACTGATAAATTTAGAGGTTAGTGTATATTGGTTCAACGTATTAGAACTACTGAGTTACAGCAAGCAGCGCGTGGCCGGGTCAGCTAGTACATTATAATTGGCTCATCCACCGCTGCTACAAAATAAATAAGTTATATAGTTTTAAGAAACGCTCGTAGCTATTCAGTCGTTTCTAACAGATAAACAAGGTTAGCATCTTAACGGGAGACTGTAGTAACAATTTCATAAAAGTGTTCACGAGCTTTGGACGGTAAGTTAAGCTGTAGGTCCCGGCTTTTCCAAAGTTGCCATGACGGAGACCTTTTGGTGGTCTGTTAATTTCTTCATTTGAATTAGTCACGAAAAGAAATAATTTGGACATTTTTCACAGCATCATCTAGCCCCATAGTAAGCAGAGCTTGTGTTAAAGGAACCACTTGACTGATATACTACTTGAATACATATAATACATAGAAAAACACCCAAACTAAAATCAAGTATTCGCAGATCATACAAACATTTATTCCGCGGCAACTTTCTGCGTTTCACGTGGGCTATTGCCCAATTTGCAGAGGTCTTCAAATTGTCAAATATTAATAGCTTTATGATTACTAGAAGACTGCACTAGTTTAGCCCAGAGGATTCTACAGTACAAGTCTGTTTTGGTATGTAACAACACATGATTCGGCCTTACTTACACGCCTCTCAACTCGAACAATGCTTAAACACTACTTAAGTTTCGCCCTTTCTCTATTTGTCACTATATAACAAAAAGGGCAAGACATCTCTTGCCCTTTTTGTTGAAGACGACAACAAATGCGCTGAGAAGATGAGCTGAAGCTTACTGCGGGACCCAAATGGATGAGAGTTGCTCAAGATAGGAAGCAATGGAAACTACTGGAGGAGGCCTTTGCCAAAAGCTTCACTGAGTTGAGAGACATCCTATAGCGAAACGAATCAAACAACAGTCATACAGATCAATCTCACCCAGTATAACGGGCTAAATAAATCCTTACTGATATTATAAATGCGAAAGTAACTCTGTCTGTCTCGCTTTCACGCCAAAACTACTGAACCGATTTAAATGAAATTTGGTACACAAATAGTCTAAAGCCTGAGAAAGGACATAGGCTACTTTTTAATTGCAAAAAGGGTTGTAAAGGGTTGAAAAGGGGGATGGAAGATTGTATGAATGTATTGTCATTTTCAGAACTACAAGCATTAAATTTTAGGCTGTTGATTCCTACTAATATTTTAAATGTGAAAGTAACTCTGTCTGACTGACTGCTACGTTTTCATATCTAAGCCGCTGAACTGATTTTGATGAATTTTCGTATAGAGATAGATGGGACCTTAAAGAAGGAAATAGGCTACTTTTGATGTGGGTAGCATGCGTGCGAAGCCACGGGCAGCAGCTAGTAATAAATAAAACAAAAAGGGATGGCACTAATTTAAACAGTGATTATCTTTTGTCATAACTTGAGAGATGTTTCTGTAAGATCGAAGAGCACTGGGGCAAGCAATATTAAGGTAGAACAGACAAAATAATTTATGGGCCGACGATATGTTATACCCCTGGTATAGCAAGCGTCATAGATTACGGTAATAATTTACCATCAGGTGGGCCGAATGCTTGTTTGCTGGCTCAATTATATTAAAAAGTTGAATATACCTGCAATGATGACTCCGTTCTTCGGGTCGGTGCACCACGACTCGAACAGCTCTCTGGATAGACCAGACTGCATCATTCCAGGAGATGCCATGATCACGCAAGGGCCAATGTCCTCGAAGTGGTCTATACCCTGGAAGACAAAACCTTATATTTTATAATCGCATATAGCATGGCCTTTAAGTATGGCAGACTATCCTTGTCTCTCTAATGTTAAAGAATAAAAATGCCAAAAGATATTTCATTTTAATCATAATAAATAGTCCACTTTCAAAACATTCGTGAGTTGTACTATACATTTTGACAACCTCTGTGGTGCAGTGGGCTAAGGTCTGGCTGAGACGCAGAAGGTTGCGGGTTCGATTCCCGCCGCGGGTCAAATGTTTGTATGATCTGCGAGTATTTGTTTCGGGTCTGGGTGTTTCTATGTCTAATATGTATGTATTTACAAAAAAAAAGTATATAAGTAGTATATCAGTCATATGGTGTGGTAACCCATAACACAAGTTCTGCCTACTTTGGGGCCAAATGATGTCGTGTGAAATGTCCGGGATTATTATTATTATTATTTTGATAAACACGGGTTTTACTCACGTATTATTTAGTCGTAGATGTGTCGGTGACATATGTGACACATCTATGTTTCGATTCATCTAGAGAAACTTCTTCGGGGTGAGTCTGATCTGCGGTCCGTGAGTTACAACACGCGTTCACGGTTCGCACTAGACACTCAACTCGCAACTCCATCGACAAAATAATACGTAAGTAAAACTCTTGTTTATTAAATTGTATAATAAATATTGATGGGCAATGCACACAGCATCTAACCCTAAAACTAAGCATAGCTTTGTGTTATGGTGACCAGATGTCTGATAGAATACTTATACAGTGGTGGTCAAATAATTAAGAACGCTGATATAAAGGGAAGATTTTTTCAAACTAAAACGCAAAACTAATTGCATGCAATTTTTTTTATTTCTCTCGGTATCGTAAAACTTTTCCATAATACCACTGTATTCATTTATACACATGATTAGCTAAAATAAATAGACAAACTTTTTACACTACTTCTGAACATGGTATTCCTATTTCCTGGCTGGTTATTACGTATGTAATTAAGAACGCTAAATAGTTTATACCTTTATTTAAATTTAAATAGAGAACGCTCAGTCGATTTGTTACTGTTCGTATAATTTTGGCGCCACTTAGTGCTGTAAAAGATTAAAAGTGATTGCTTCTTATGAAAAAAAAATGGAAAAAAATAAAAGTTGTGATAAATCTACAAGGGACGTAATAATAAAACTTCGCCGGAAGAATTGGTCTTATAAAAAGATAGCCGACCACCTGCAATGTTCAAAAACGATGGTTTGCCACGATGTAAAGCATTTTGCTACGTATCAAACTACTTCGAATGTTCCACGTGTACCTAAACAGAGAAAAACAACTCCTCGAGATAACCGAAATATCGTTCGTATGGCAAAACAAAATCCTTTTAAAGGGTTCAATGAGCTGAGTAAATAATATTTTGGTGAAAACAACCCTTGAGCAATCTCAGCACGCACTATTCGAAGACGTCATAAATTAATAGAGTCAATGCCTCGCCGGTGTAAAGCAGTAATTAAAAGCCGTGGATATGCTATTAACTATTAATTTTAGTTAAAAAGTATTAAATTGATTTTTATATTTTCTGCGCTACATTATGTGACTTTTTAAATGTAAGTGTCATACAAAACAATTCCCGAGCAGTTTAATAAATCGTTCTTAATTATTTGTCCAGCTTCAATACTATTTGAATGTGTTACTTTTGGTAAAATAAATAAAATGTAAAAAAAAATAGTTTGCGATTTTATTCTTTATTCCTAAACCACGTTGCTCTATTAATGTGGCTATTTTATAACATAACTAGTTGCTTCTCAGAAGGTACACATCTCTGTGTATGACACGATTTAAATAAAAAACTTCTAAAACTTCAAATCGTTCTTAATTATATGACCACAACTGTATATTTTTAAATACATACTTATATCATACTTTATAACAGACACAGAACAAACATCTATGTTCAACACACAAAGGTTAGTCCTGGGAGGGAATCCCCTCAACCTACAGTGCAGATGACAGAGCTACTAAAAATTGCGCTGACATGCCAGTCGAGATCCTTCGTTTGTCATTTCCTGAAGTAACATAGCACTTCTAAAATAATTATTTATTTCTCCTGCTACTGCATGTTCTATTCAGTAATCTTAGCGGAATTTTAATAAATAAATTGTGACTTCGTAGCGCGAGAATGGACAATTGAATTATGTTGCTATGTGATTTGAACGACGAGGAATCCTGAGAAAGTTCTAGACGGCCATTCCGCGATGACGTTTAGAATAGACATATATGACGATCGACTATTCGACTAAAACTTTATTATCAAACAATCACTCGACACTGGCAAAATTGTCATTATTATGACACATGCCCTTAACGAAGAAGAAGAAGACATGCCATTCTTTTCAATGCTTTTATGTAAGTATTTAAGTATTTTTATATGGTCATAAGTGGAACATTACACAATGTAAACCAAAGGAAATTAATACACATGAATCCAGTTAGAGCGTTGCAATAGTAGTTTCGCCTTCATGCCAGTTATTAAGTACTAAAAAAAGATTTTCAAATTAACAACCTCTGTGGCACAGTTGGCCAAGGTCCAGCTAAAACGGCAAATAAACAGACGGCTATCTGCGGTTGAGAAGATCTCGCGCGACCACAACATCGAAATTCAAGGAGTTCCTGAAAATCGTAGCGAAAACCTGCTTGCGATCGTCAAAACACTGTGCGAAGTTATATCAGCTCTTATCTTGGAAAACGACATCAATGGCTTTCGGAGAGTGGCAAAAATGGGAACATCATCTAGCAGACCAAGAAACATCATCGTCACCTTGTCTTCACCTCGTCTTCGCGATTCCGTGTTATCTGCAGTACACCGTTTCAATAGGGCCCATGCCAAGGATATACTTAGCTCCAGGCATCTTGGCCAAACGGTACACTCAAGAAGAGTATGTCGTCGAGCACATCTCTCCAGAAACCAAACTGATTCATGCTGAATCTCGCAAATTCGCGCGTGAACATAATTATAAATATATCTGGGTCAAGTACGGGCAGGTGTTCCTCCGAAAGAACGATACCTCCAATGCAGTACGTGTTAAGAACTGCGACTTCCTCAAGTCACTTCAATAGCTGTAAGTGGTCTTCATAGATTTTCGATACATTGTTTTCATCTCTCACTCATAATGCTGAGCATTACACCAAACTTACATTTAAAAAACATTTTGGTAAAATTACATTTTACCAAAATGTTAACAGATTTAGAACGAAGTTAAGAGATGTATACATAAATGCTTCCACTTCCAACAACGACTTGATCTGCCTGACAGAGACTAATCTAATGATAATGTATTTGATGGCGCATTTGTCTTTGATACCCGGTATGACCTCTTCCGAAGAGACCGTTCTAGCTCTAGCGTACCCAAAAATGAAGGGGGAGTACTCATAGACAAATCCAAGAAGTTAAAAGTTATACGTCGGAAAGAGTGGGAAACTGACGTGGAGGACCTCTGGCTAACCATCTTGTCCGGTCCCAATAACAAGCCAAACCTAAACGTCTGCTTGTGCTATTTACCGCCAGACCTTCCATCAAACCTACTTGAGAACTTCTACAATACCTTGCACAGTATAATCTTGAGAGCGAAGGACAAAGATGAGTTTCTAATACTTGGAGATTTTAACACGCCTCTCGTTACATGGACGTCCTCTATTAATCTATTAATAAAACAATGACTCCCAGTAATCCCGTAGACTACAAATCTAAACTACTCTTTGACACAATATCTGTTTGTAACCTTTTCCATTTTAATAACATTCCAAATGACAACTACAGGTATCTTGACTTAGTTTTCTCTATCTTTGACGACACTAATGTTTATGGTGCAGAACCCCTTAGTCGCTTAGATAAAACTCACCATCCATGTCTTTCTATTCACACCTCATTTAATTCACCTAAATCATTCAAACCCAAAAAAACTGATAAAATTAATTATAAGAAATGTAATTTAGAAAGTATCAAGGCTGACATTAGTAAAATCATATGGTCTAAAGAAATACCTCCACAACTCGATATTGACTCAGGCATTGATGTCTTTTATTCGGCACTCAACAAATCTCTACGAGAAAATGCCCCGCGCATTAAAACCCTTTCTAATAAACACCCCTCATGGTACAGCAAAGGTTTAATCAAATCTTTAAAGTAACAATCTAAATATTACAGGCGTTTTAAAATGTACCAAAACCCCAGAGACTACGATACTTATTCATTGCTCCGCGCAAGAAGCAGAAGACTTTTAGACGAATGTTGTAAAGCGTAAACATCCTCTGTGGAGGAAGGCTTAATGCATGACTTAAAGGGTTTTTGGAGTTATGTTAAAAATAAAAAAGGTTATTCAACTATACCTCAAGTCATGTCGTATGATGGTGAACAATCTACAGACAGAATAGGGATATGCGAACTCTTCGGGAAGTTTTTTGGCTCTGTTTACGAAACAGTTAATTATGCTGTTGCCATGGCAAACTTCTTCTAGTGCAAGTGCAAGCATTTTACCAAACATACAAATAACCGAATCCAACGTTAGCGCTAAAATAAAATTATTAGACCGAGGAAAAGGTGCTGGACCTGACGGTATCCCACCCGCTTTTGTTATCGCATGTGGCTCAGAGCTGTCCGTACCCTTAACAATAATCTTTAATCATTCGCTCAGTGCTGGCACTTTTCCTGCTAGATGGACGACTTATGTCATTCCCATTCACAAATCTGGCGATAAAACACATTGCGATAATTACCGTCCCATCAGCATTCTCTCATGTTTCGCCAAGCTGTTCGAGTCTGTGGTTTATGACTGTATTTACGCTCACATCAAACCGTATATCTCGAATAATCAACATGGGTTTGTTAAGCAAAGATCAAAAGTTAGCAACCTTTTAGTGTATAAAACCTTCCTCTGCGATGCATTCGATTCAACTGGTAGACTCTATTTATACAGATTTCCGTAAAGCTTTTGATAAAGCCAATCATAACATTCTGTGCTCTAAATTGTCTCATTAAGGTATTCATGGTAGTCTTCTACGGTGGGTTCCCTCGTATCTTAATAATAGAAGTCAACTCGTTGCAATCAAAGGATATATATCTTCAACGATGCAGATACCCTCTGGTGTCCCACAGGGATCTCACCTGGGTCCTCTGTTCTTTGTTGTATTTGTTAATGATTTAGCAAACAGTTTCGAATGTCCATGCTTAATGTATGCTGATGACCTAAAGGTATGTACTAAAATAAGCTGTGTTTACAATTGCGTCAAACTAAAACGCGAACTTATTACAATAAATGAATGGTGTTCTCTAAACCGCATGTTTTTAAATATAAATAAATGTTTTGTTACTACATTTACAAAGAAACATAACAGAATTATCTTTGATTACTCCATTGCTGGTAACCAATTTGATCGTAAATCTATCGTTAGTGACTTGGGTGTCTGCTTTGATGAGGAACAATCCTTCAAAAGTCACTATGACAAAATTATTGGAAAGAGCTCTCGTCTTCTTGGATTTATTGCCAGGATCACCAAAGGTTTTCAAAAACCAGACCGTCGCCTCCACCTCTATAATAACTTAGTTCGGCCAGTTCTTGAATATGGAAGTCCAATATGGTCCCCACACTACGCTAACCATACTGAGAGAATGGAAGCCATTCAGAACAAATGCCTTAAAACCATTTCATTTCGGCACAAATTAGGTCGTTCACTGTCTGGATACAACAATAGGCGTAATCATTTTAAAGTTGACGCTCTATCAACAAGAAGAGATTATGTTAACCTTATATATCTGCACAAAATTCTACATTGTCCTAGTTTGCTCGCGTCAGTCAGCATAAACACATATTATAGATCCCGTAATCCTGCAACCTTTGGCTTAAAAATATATAGAAACAATATCTCATTCCACAGTCCCCTCCCAAATATGTGTCGTCTTTATAACGAGTTGGCTACTTCTCATAATCTAGATGTCTTTAACAACTGTATCAGTAGGTTTAAGCGGTGCGCTTATAAAGTCTTACACGATACTAATAATGTATAATTTCTATAGATGGTTCTTAGTTTACGGTATTATAACTTTTATGCATGTAACACTGTAATTTTGTCATATTCACATATTTGATTAAGAATCTAGAGCAATAAATAGATAATAACTAATTTTAGTTAAAACGCTGTGTTGATTGTAATCTGTTTTATGAATTTAATAAATAAATAAATAAAAATAAATAAGACATAGAATGTTGCAGGTTAGATTCCCGCCGCGAGATAAATGTTTGTTTGATCTGCAAGTATTTGTCTCAAGTCTGGTTAGTTCTATATCTATGTATTTACAAAAAAAAGTATATAAGTAGTATATCAGTCATGTGGTACACATAACACAAGCTCTGTGTGAAATGTCCGGCATTATTTATTTATTATAAGTGAATCAAATATGCCGGCTTTCAACCATAAAACTTAAAACGTCAGTAAATGTCTATGAATATACTCTTATCATATCAAAACACCTGCTGACCACAACAAGAAAATTAAGATAAACGTCATGGACTTTACTAAGTGAAACTAAATCTTAGACCACTACGAATAAAGTTCAATCTGCACTGGAGAAGACCAAAGCGAATGATTATCGGCAAGCAACACAGACCTTGTGTTTACAGCCGTAAGGTTCAAATTAATACCATTATTTACCAATTTGAATAAAGGTCATGTTCGAACGAATTGCTCTATGATGTCGGCGTCTGTATACATAACCTATAGTTTTTAAGTCGTTCGCTGTCGCGCATAGTGAAGGTTAGACTTTATTCTACAAAATTAATCGCTTAAAAATAACTGCGTCGTTTCTAAATGAAAATTTAGCATCATAGGAAAGTTCTAGGGTCTAATTGTAGTAACTAATCGCTTGCAAATTACTATAATTGTTTCAAAACCGTAAATTGTTTTGACCGTGTTTTTAAAATTGATGGTATTCTTACACAGATCAGTCTTATTTTTCGGCCTCATTTGACATTTTGAAGCTTTGACATTTATAAGCACAATAGTCTCCAAATACAATATGTAAGCTCCCAACAGGCTTAAACGTCCGTGTGTTGACTGAGTAAGATAATATTGTTCTAAAAATCATGTAATTTGAACGGCTTTTTCGTATATGAACAAAAGTTTACGGTATAATATGATAATTATGCGTAATAAATATCATATTATACCGCTGAACCCGGTTGTTAATTAATACAAAATCAATGTCGAATAGATAAGATATGAATTCCAAGGTATTATAGTAATCTGTGTTTAGTGGAAGCCGGTAGCCGGCTAGTGTTTTGTGTTAGTTAAAACGCAGGTGTGTACCTATATGAATTTGTTATTTTTTTTTATCATTTATATAGACCTATGTTTGACCACGATCTCGCCTAATGGTAAGCAACGATGCGGCCGACGCTGGGGCACGCAGGTCTAGAAGACACCTATTTACTCTTGACTTGAAGTGACCCAGATTGTAGTTTTCAGGAAAAACAGACGACGTTAAAGTATTCCAATCCTTGGCTGTACGCATTATAAATGTGGAAGCAAAGCGCTTCGTTCGTAAGGCTGGTAGACTGACAAGGTATGGGTACTGAGCGGTACTTCTGCTTGTCCTATTGTTAAAATTTTTAAATAAATTTAAATATTATAATATTGGTGTACAATGCACACACCATCTAGCCCCAAAGTAAGCATAGCTTGTACTATGGTGAACAGATGAATGAAGGAATACTTATAAATTTTTAAATAATAATAATAATCCCGGACATTTTACACAGCATCATGTGGCCCCAAAGTAAGCAGAGCTTGTGTTATGGGTACCACATGACTGATGTACTACAGATACTGATCACACAAATGTTTATCCTGGGACGGAATCGAACCCTCAACCTACAGAATAACTATAACAAGCTTTATTTAACTTATGTAATAACTATTTGACGACCTTTGTGACGCAGTGGACTAAGATCCGGCTGAGACAGAAGGTTGCGGGTTCGATTCCCGCCGCGTGTCAAATGTTTGTATGATCTGCAAGTATTTAACTCGGGTCTGGGTGTTTCTATGTATAAAATGTATGAATTTACAAAAAAAAAAATATAAGTAGTATATCAGTCATGTGGTATCCATTAACCAAGCTCTGCTTACTTAGGGGCTAGATGATGCTATGTAAAATGTCCTGGATTATTTATGCATTCCATAGTTTATTCCATAGCTTTGTATGTAAGGTACCTATTTCAAAGTAGCCTGACTATATCTGGCTTGAATCAAAATGTGTAACGCTATCACAGTTTGTCAGAGAACAGTATATTGTTCAGTCCGAAAAAATGGAAAATGATGAACATAAAAACTTTACCCATCTACAATAATTAGCATTTATAATATAAGCATACATAATATTGTAGTAATTAACGGTAATTTATCGTGTATTACCATTTAATTTACCTTAACTAACAATAAAATTTCCGATGGCGAAAGATACATAAAATTATACGCATTTAGGTTATAGTGGTCGCCCGCTGGTCGAAATTCGACCATAATTAATTAACCATTAATGTATGTTTTATGCATAATTAAAAAAATATTAGCATTTTGCACTCCTTCTCTGTGTAAACTATAAGTGTGCGAAATGTCATAATCCTCCGTCCGCGCAATTTTCGTAAAAAGGGGTACAGAGTTTTTGCTTCACGCATTAATATAACAATAATATCATTCTACTGAAATGAAAGATGGTGGATGATGATGGATCTGCATTGTGATGGCTACCTTTGAATGCCAAACGGCTAATCAAGTGTAGGAGGATTGTACACGCGTCTGCACTGTGATTAGTAATAGATTAGGAATAGATAGTGGAAATAGTACAAAATATTTGCCTTCTATTTAATATTTTGTAATGGAGTTCCGCAAGTCACGCCTGAACCAAATAACAATTTAAAATTTTTAAAAGTACAAAATTTTGAATCCAATTCTCACTTTCCGATTGAGCTGGAATGCACGCAATTTTAACTGACAAGATCAGATAAAATGATAGGCGAAAAGGCTCAATTTTTTTAATTTAAAATAATACTCTTCCAGCCATGATACCAGACTCCGTTAAAGACAGCATCATCTACTGGCTAGAGGAACACCGTTCCTTCGTGGTAGCGGTCTTCTGCCTACCAGCCAGCTTTCTCTTCACAGTTCTGCTGAGGATCCAAGCCTGGCTGCGGAGGTACAGTCCTCGGAACCACGAGGATAACGTCAGAGAGATACAAGCTAGGGTAAGATACATCATTACCAAGGCAGAGAAAAATCATACAAATTAATCAGCAGTTTTTTTTATTGCGCGATGACTGGTTTTATGCAATTTTAACATGATTATTTTGGTTATTTGAGAGTTTGGTCCAGAACCTCTTAGTCATGTATGGCCTCCTGGTCATAACAGCCTTTATAAAGTCCACTGCTGAACATAGGCCTCCCCAATAGATTTCCAGGAAGAACGATTTTGAGCCCTCTCCATCCACCGACTTCCTGTGATCTTTACAATATCATCAGTCCATCGGGTGGGGGGTCGTCCTACGCTTCGTTTTCCTGTCCTTGGTCGCCATTCGAGAACTTTTATTCCCCAACGGTTATCAGTTCTGCGAGCTATATGGCCTGCCCATTGCCACTTCAACTTGAAAATTTTGAGTGCTATGTCGGTGACTTTGGTTCTTCTACGGATTTCCTCGTTGCGGATTTTATCACGTAGTGAAACACCCAACGTAGCTCTCTCCATAGCATAGCGACTCTGATCTTGTGTATGAAGCCAATAGTTAGCGACCAAGTCTCAGTTCCATATGTCATCACTGGCAACACGCACTGATTATAGACTTTCGTCTTGAGGCTCTGCGGTATCTGTGACGAGAAGATGTGCCGTAATTTCCCGACCGCTGCCCATCCGAGTTGGATTCGTCGGCTGACCTCTTTGTCGAAGTTGGACTTGCCTAGTTGAATCGTTTGACCCAAATAGACATAATGGTCTACAGCTTCGATTATATCGTTCCCAATATGTACCGGTACGGGTGCAACATGAGCATTTGACATGATTTTTGTCTTGCTCATGTTCATTTTAAGACCCACCTGTTGGGACACGATATTGAGGTCGCTGAGCATTGTGCCAAGGTTTTCCAGAGATTCCGCCATGAGGTCTATATCGTCGACAAATCGAAGGTGAGTGATGTGTTCGCCATTGATGTTGATACCATGTCTATGCGAGTACAAGAGCTTGAAAATATCCTACAATGCAGAGGTGAACAGTTTCGGAGAAATAACATCTCCCTGTCTCACCCCTTTATGCAATGGGATTGGATTCGTGCTCTGGTCCTGGAGTCCGATAGACATGGTGGCGTTACTGTACAGACATTTCAACACTTCGATATACCGATAGTCGATTTGGCACCGCTGGAGTGACCGCAACACTGCCCAGGTTTCGACAGAATCAAAGGCTTTCTCATAGTCCACAAACGCTAAACAAAGTGGCTGGTTATACTCTTCGGTCTTCTGTATAACCTGCCGGGGCGTATGGATGTGGTCTATGGTGTTAAAGCCTTTTCGGAACCCGGCTTGTCCGGGAGGCTGGAAGTCGTCAAACCTACGAGCGAGACGATTAGTAGCTACTCTCGAAAACAGCTTATAGACATGGCTCAAAAGCGAGATGGGCCTGTAATTCTTTAAGAGGGTGTTATCCCCTTTCTTAAAGAACAGTACCACCACGCTCCTGTTCCACGCCTCTGGCGTAGTTCTCTCGAGGATGACGGAGTTGAACAGCTTCTGGAGGACCTTAAGTACCGGTGTTCCACCCGCTCTCAGAAGCTCTGTCGTTATTCCGTCTTCCCCCGGTGCCTTGTTGTTCTTAAGCTGCTTGAGAGCCGTTCGAATCTCATATAGGCTGACGTCCGGAATGTCTTCAGTGTAGTGTCGGGTTAGGCGGGCTCTTGCATCGCTATTTGTGCTTGTAGTAGGACTTTGCGATGAGGTGTATAGTTGTCCATAGAACTTCTCGAGCTCTCGTAAAATTTCTGGCTTCGAGGAAACGACAATGCCACTATCGGTTTTCAGCTTCGTCAACAGACTTTGCCCAATAGACAGATCTCTCGCGAACACTTTGGAACCTTGGTTGCGCTCTATTGCGTTCTTAATACTACACGTATTAAAGAGACGCAGATCGCGTCGCATAGACTTAGAGATCTGTTTATTGAGCGTTTCATTTCGCTACGTTCTGCCATGAGTTTAAGAGTGTGCTCAGAGAGTTTTTGGGTTCTACCTTTGCGCTGGGTTTTACAGAACTTTGACCCAACGGCATGGACAATTTCCACCAGACCGTCATTTATTTCATCCACGGATCTGCATTCGGCGAGGCATTGGAAGCGATTTTGGAGTTCCAACTGAAAGCTTCCATTCCATTCCATTCCAGGGTTTTGGATTTGGGCAGGACTTGGGCGAAGAGTAGATTTCATCAGACGGGACCTTTCTAGCTTTACGTTAAGATTTAATGAGCCTCTAACCATACGGTGATCACTGCCGGTTTCGACCCCTGAGACATCATTAAATATTTGCTTTTTTGTAGTCATGATGAAATCTATCTCGCGTTTGTGTCCACCGGGGTGAAGCCACGTCCATTTCCTGGACGACCGCTTCTTGAAAAAGGAGTTCATCATAAAGAGTCCCTCCTTTTCCATGAAGTCGGCCAATCGCTGACCCCGTTGGTTCCGCTGTCCAAATCCAAATTGCCCCACTCTCAGTTCATCGCCATTCCTCACACCTAGCCGCGCGTTGAAGTCACCCATCACAACCGTAAAGTGTGTTTTCGAGGCTTGCATGGCATTTGAAATGTCATCATACATAGTCTCCACTTCATCGTCTGGACGTTTCGAGTGAGGTGCGTACACCTGTATGACCTTAAGCGAATACTGTTTGGTTATTCTGAGTATAAGGTATACCACCCTGCTCGACACGCTTTCGATCTTTACTATGTTGTTAACGAGGGATTTGTGGACGAAAAATCCGACACCGTGCTGAGAAAGTTAATCGCCCTCTCGGTAGTAGAATAAGTTGCCGGAATTTAGGATTATCGTGTCCTCTCCCTCTCTTCGGACTTCTGATAACCCCATAATATCCCAGTGCAACTTATTTACTACTACTTTCAGCTCTATCAACTTCTCGTCGGTCCTCAGTGTGCGTGCGTTGTATGTTGCCAGGGCCAGGGGTCGTTGGGATTGGTAGCTGGACATCTGCCGGAGATTCTTCGCACCCCCTGTTCCGCCACCTATGCCAGGAATAGCGGAACTGCCGGGAACTAGGAGCCGTTTTCTAGTTGTGTTCATCATATGGGGGGTTTTGCCATAGTCACCACGCTTGGCAGACGGATTGGTGACCGCAGATTCAGTATTTTGTGCTCGGGGGGTGCTGCTGCCCAATCCCCCGGTGTGTGTTCCCTTAGTCGCCTTTTACGACATCCACGGGAGGAGATGGAGGGGTCCTATTCTATGCCGGAACCACCACGGCCTCCTGGTACACTGGACAAATTAGCACTGGCGCTTCGGCGGCCGCTGCCGCGGCACGCTCGCTTTGCTCACTCGCCTTGCGCGTTGTTTTCTATACTCTAACATAACCTAACTAACTAGTTTCGATCGTATTCCTCGTTATAAAAATGGAAAAAAGTCTTGTTAATTAACTGGTTATAAAACAGTGAAACAAAATTCTGATATATATATAACTACTTATGAAATCTTAGTTTCGATCGTGGACTAAACCTATTTGGCACTTTCTTATTTCAGCTTTAGTGGATACTCGCCCTACAAAACTGACAACAGATAACCACGACACACGATCTTCCTTCTTTTTAACTGATTCATTTCCTTCCAACTGATATACTACTTATATACTTTTTTTTGTTAATACATACATATTATACATAGAAACTCCCAGACCCCGAGACAAAACTTGCAGATCATACAAATATTTGTTTCGAGGCGGTAATCGAACCCGCAACCTGCGTATCAGCCGGGCCTTGGCCCACTGCGTCACAGAGGTCGTCAAAATCAAAATATATCAAAACCGAATTGCCGATTAGCGCATCTGTGCTTCGGAGGGCACGTAAGTCGTCGGTCCAGACTTTTTATGCTGTTATGCCGTGATGAAGGCCTAACTCCGTCACCAAAGGTCACTGACTCATACGAATTAGTAGAACTTCTGTAGCTAATTTCCATCTGACTGTCTCAGTTGCAACAATGGAACAAGCTACCTATCCAAGACCGACGCCTCCTCTGCACATCACGACCCAACTGGCTATCCTTATCCACGACGTTCTTCCAAAAGCACTTACACCACAAAGTGCCAATACCTCTGTACGACGTTCTCGAGCTGAATGTAGACGCTATGACTGTGAGAGTGGAACCGATGTGCACAATTGGAGATATCACGGAGTATCTGATACCGAGGGGGTATTCTTTGGCAGTGTGCATTGAGCTGACTGATGCTACTTTGGGGGGTAAGTTTATTATTATAGAGTCTTTTATCAAGAAAGTTCGGGATAAGATTGCTTTATTACGTAGGCTCAATGATAATAGATGAGTGATAGCTAGGAGTCTAGACGAGATCCATTTTTTGTTGGCGTTCACGCCCGCGTAATCGGCGCACTCAACTTGTTGGGCAATTTCGTAGAGAAGTGTATACGAGATAGAGCTACGCGAAAGAGAGGCATTATGTAGGCATGTATGATGTTAGGCGCTAGGCGTTTGTGCGAGCTAAATTGCACTTTGTTGCGTCGTAACAAAAGCCGCTATTTATATAAATGTTTTTGTGGAGTTCAAGTACAGTATTGATCATTATTCTGTGGTGTCGGCTTCTAAGGTAACGTTTAGCGTGTACACCATTTCAATGGGTAACATCTAGAATCATTTCAACCCATTGCCTATTTCGGAGGGTAAATTAACCTGTCTTTATCTATATCAGTATATAGGCTGTGACGGAGACTTAACTACATACGTCCCTAAACTTGACTATCGATATAAGCATACTTCTACTAGCTGTTTCCTGGCATTGGTCATTCTACACACGCGAAAGTAAGCGGCTCGCTTCGCTCTTTTAAGGATAATTCGTTTTAAATAAGGTTCTAATTCGTTTTTTACATTTTTTGTATTTCAGGACTGGCTTTCGGAACAGGAATGTCGACCCATTCTCACAAAGCTGGCCTGTACCACGAGACCATCACGAGTTACGAGGTGGTCATCGCCGACGGTACCTTGGTAACGGCCACAGCTATTAACGAACACGCCAACTTATTCAAAGCACTACCGTGGTGCCACGGCAGCTTAGGTTTTCTTGTAGCTTTGACATTGAAAATTGTCAAGATCAAACCTTATATCAAGATGAAATACGTCCCCGTGAAAGGACAGAGCAACTACTGCAATATGATAAGGGCTATATCAGGGACTTATGAAGAGAAACCTAAGGTATTTCCTGATTATATCGAAGCAACTATTTACTCCAAAGACGAAGCAGTAATTATGAGTGGTGATTACTCAGATTACGATCCAAACATCACAGTGAATCATTGCTCCAGATGGTACAAACCCTGGTTCTATAAGCACGTAGAGAAATTCCTGACTAAAGGAGAAACGGTGGAGTTGATTCCGTTGAGGGATTACCTGCTGCGGCATAACAGAGCTATATTTTGGGTGGTAGAAGACATGCTTTCATTCGGAAACGATACAATTTTCAGATACCTATTCGGGTGGTTGCTACCCCCTAAACCGGCTTTTCTAAAATTCACTACGACACCAGGAGTTCGCGCGTATACTTTCACCAAGCAAGTATTCCAAGACATAGTCCTCCCAATCACCGAGTTAGAGAAACAAATAGAAATCGCAAGTCAGCTGTTCGAAAAGTTCCCTCTACTAGTGTATCCGTGCAAAATAATTGACCACGGTCCAATGTCGGGTCAGTTAAAGCGTCCCGATTCTAAATACTTAGTCCCGGGTACAAACTACGCTATGTATAACGATTTGGGCGTTTACGGCGTTCCCGGGAGGGTCAAGGAGAAGAAATCTTATAACCCAGTAGCAGCTATGAGAAAAATGGAGGATTTCACTCGACAAGTTGGTGGATATTCGTTTCTGTATGCTGATATATTTATGACGAGGCCGGAATTTGAGGAGATGTTCGATTTGAGTTTGTACGAGGTTGTGAGGAAGAAGTATAGGGCAGATGGGGCGTTCCCACATTTGTATGATAAGGTTAAACCAGAGATTGATGTGTTTGCGATTGGTGAGGCGAATGCTATTGTACAATAAATATGTTTATGATGTGTAATACTAGATGTGGTACAAGACTTATATACTTTTCAAAAGTAAATACATACATTTTATACATAGAAACATCCAGACCCTACTATACTATATTATAACACCCAGGCACAGACCAAACACCTGTCTTTATCACACAAATGTTTATCCTATGGCAATCAAACCCACAGCGCAGAAGGCAGACTATGACAGACAGGCTACTACCGGAGCAGTGCGGTTAATTATTCAAATTAGTCAAGTAATATGTCAAATTTGCAATATATTTCCCTTCTTCTGACACTAGTTATTTCACACCAGTGTGGTGATGTGGTGCGCCTCAAAGGCTCCTTTCGTGGACTTCGCACATGATTTCGAACTTTTAGGTTCTTCGACATTCCTTACGATTTCACTTTCAAAACTTGTGAGTGAGTTTCGTGAGTTTTACTATACATTTTGATAAACACGGGCTTTACTTACGTATTATTTTGTCGATGGAGGCACCAAACCGTGAACTCGAGCGGCAACGAGCGGACCGCGGATCAAACTCACCCTGATGAAGATTCTCTGGATGAATCGAAACAGTGTCGGTGCCTCCATCGACTAAATAATACGTGAGTAAAGTCCATGTTTACAAAATGTATTCCTCGATTTTTTTTCCTTCACCGTTTGAGATAAAATATAAAACGATTTATATTTTTCGAACTGACAAACTACACACAAGACAAGATACACGACCGGATTTAAAACCCACGTTCTTAGGATTGGAAGGCGGCGTCTCTACCACTGGACTACCAGTGCTCTCGGATATATTTCCGTTCTTCTTCTTCTTCTTCTTATCGTGACACTAGTTATTTAGAAGCAGTGTGGTGAAAAGATTACAGTGCGACTCAGAGGATTATTTTCAATGCTCTTGAAGAAATGTTTCCATGTTTCGCTCACGTTGGTTGTACGTGTGAACGTCTTACCTTCAAGTTGGATATATGGCGGAACACGAAGGGGTTATTGATAGCGATCTGTCGCCGGATCCTGTCGTTCATAGCGTTCACGTAAGTCTGGTACACGGCCATGCACTTCTTGGCGAGTGAGGACGCGTAGTAGATCGGTATGTCTTGCAGCTCTGGGTGGAACGACCAGAACTCATCTGTGGATCATATCTTAAGTTATTTATGTGATGCGAGTTAATAATCTTACTAATATATTCTAAACCGGTGTGTAATGTACTTCTACTTCGTTAATGGTATGTGTCATCATAACACATGACACATGTCATTAACGAAGAAGAAGAGAACGGACTGCATAATGGAGGGAAAGATTGTGTTGTGTTGAGCTAGATTTATCTTGGAATAATGTAAAATGTCCTATGTATAAATGCTATGTCTCTGTCGTTGTCATCATCTTTCTGCCCTTTTCCCACATTATGTGGGGTCGGCACAACATGTGTTCTTCTTCCACTCTCCTCTATCAGCCGTCATCTCAACACTCACTCCTTTCTTACTCATGTCATCCTTCACACAATCCATCCATCTTTTCTTTGGCCTACATCTACTCGTAAATCCATCAACATTCATACCAAGCACTCTCCTAGTTACATGCCATTCTTCCCTTCTCATTACATGCCCATACCATGCTAGCCTGTTGCTCCTAATCTTTTCATTCACTGTCACACACATGTCTCTGTCGTTGTGTTATCGTAGTTGTGCGATTGTCCAATAAAAAAACTATTGAAATACGAAACCCTTTTGTGCTTTATTTTATGTCAGAACCTGGAGCGGTTTGACCCAGGTCTTCGAAGTGTTCAAAGTCGCTTCAAAGTCGCATCGCATCAGCCGACTTATTATTTAAGCACTAATATTAGAACCGACATTCTACACTACATTCACCCGGCATGTAAAGCGACTCAAAATGGTCCTTGTGATTTTATCATTCATAATCTTTCACAAAATCTAAATAAAAAACATTTAGATTTTGTGAAAGATTGTGTGTATATTTGGAAGTAATAATGGCTGGACTGATTAAGATAATACTTGGCACAGATATAGATATTAACCTGAATTAACATATAGGCTACTTTTTAAGTAGGTACCATGCAGGTAAAGCTTCAGCTAGTTACTAATTTAATGGTACAAGTGAAGTTTATGGTAAAGTGAAATTTAGGGCATGTTACAAGTAAAGTTTATGGTTTTTATTCAACAAGATGTAGAACTACCTAAATAAGAAAAAAAAGTTTATGGTATGGTCGGTAGATTATGGTAGAGGTGTAAAACAGTAAGAGTGAAGTTTATGATGGTAATAGTGTAGTTTATGGTATGGTAAAAGTGACATTTTGGAAATGTAGAAGTGAAATTTATGGTATATTAAGAGTGAAGTTTATGGTATGGTGAATGTGAAGTTTTATGGTAAGGTAAAAGTGATGTTTATGATAAGATAAAAGTGAAGTTTATGGTATAGATTACCGAGTATAAGCAGCAACTCCTGCGCACGCCCCAGCGCGAATACTGGGATGAGGCAACGACCCCCGCGCTGCACTATCTCTGACACGAGTCCGGTGAACCTACTCTCGCGTTCCTCGCGCTTCTCGTGAATGTGCGTGCCGTATGTCGACTCCTGTTGATACAAAACCAAATAAGTTAGTATGCTAAATAAACTAATGTTAAAAATAATGTTAAGTTTTTTTGTTTGTTTGTAAAAACTACTAGTCCAGGATCCCTGGTCCATTTTTGCTTTTGATTACTATCAAGCTAATTTTCCGTGAGTAGCTTCATTTTGATGAGACGCCCTACAATTTCCTGTACGAAACTCTCTATCGTGGTAGCTAACAGAGGAAGCAAGGATAAAATATGTCGATTTTATGATTATCAAATATTTATTACTAACTGATTTTTTTTTATTAAATCTCAAGTTAATTATCTAAATTATTCGAAAAAATATTTGTCCTACAAAATCTATGGTTTGATAAAAGAGTCCTTCCAACATGTATCGATAACGAGGTCATCATAAATGATTACTAACCAGCTGATTATTTCTTTTTTTACTTACATAATATTTATATAATTTAACAGTCATATTGTCCTACAAATTGGACAGACAGACAGAAGATGGAGGACAGAGGATTTTTGTAGGACAAATATTTTGAATAAATAAATGATAATCTGTACCACTAGGTACAGATTACCAAATATTTATTACTAACAGTTTTTTTTTTGGTTTAATCTCAAGATAATTATCTAAATTATTCGAAAAAATATTTGTCCTACAAAAATCCTCTGTCCTCCATCTTCTGTCTGTCTGTCCTCTGAAATTGGATATCAAGAATACTTTTGAGCGTAGGACCGGGATAACGTACCACGCAATTTGTAGGACAATATGACTGTTAAATTATATAAATATTATGTAAGTAAAGAAAGAAATAATCAGCTGGTTAGTAATCATTTATGATGACGTATTTTGACAAATATTTTTTCGAATAATTAGATAATTAACTTGAGATTTAATAAAAAAAAACAGTTAGTAATAAATATTTGATAATCATAAAATCGACATATTTTATCCTTGCTTCCTCTGTTAGCTACCACGATAGAGAGTTTAGTACAATAAATTGTTGGGCGTCTCATCAAAATGAAGCTACTCACGGAAAATTAGCTTGATAGTAATCAAAAGCAAAAATGGACCAGGGATCCTGGACTATACCTAACCGATTTTAAAAAATATTTCACTTATTGCACTATTCATTATTCTATAAATTATTTCACCTAGAATCTACATTATCAGCGAGTAAATTGAACTGTATTTTATTTACAAAAACAAAATTGTGATATTTCATATCAAAAGACGCATACGTCATGCGTCTTTTGTTATTCTGATAAACAATAGTAGATTGTTGCACCGAGCGCAAAGTGAGTTATTAATGCACGAGTGTTATGTTGGTGCCCGAGCGCAAGCGAGGGCACTGAATTAACACGAGTGCATTAATTACTCACTTTAGCAAGGTGCGTAATTTACTTTTCTGTCAACTACCAATCTAGGTACCTACTGTGATAAAATATACCTACTCGCGCCTTTTGTTGTTGTTTTTTTAACCAAGTAGGTTTTATTCAGCCGATTTTTATTATCAGCCAGTATCTTTTTGATCTAATGCAAACATTTTATATTAAACCTAATGGGAGATATTAAACCTCTGTGGTAAATTTATCTAAATAAAAAGTAAAAAACAGTGCAATAATGAGATTTCATATAACATTACTGCACTGTTTTGGTTCTAAGCAAAAAATACGTCCTTTGTGATCGGTTTTGTAGTGATTAATGATAACATTACTACGTAGTTGAAAGAAAACAATATTGGACTAAAAGACGCAGCAAACTACAATGCAAATGTCATTAAAACGCGCGTCAAATAATTATTTATAACACTTACTGTAATCAATACATCTGGATTGACTGTAGGAATCTCAGCTGCCATTAAATGCCTGTCTTCTTGTCTTGAAAAATCACCAGTATATAGGACCTGTTATATAAAAAAGCCTCAATAAATCAATTAAAAAAAATCGGGTTGCACTCCGGGAGTGCCGACAGAAGTGAAAACTTATTTTGGCGCGTTAGAGTTTAGTAATAAATCACTTCAAAATCAGTAATTATGGCGACTGCCAATCAAATACTGAACGAACAAAGATGATGCAATATTTTTTGTTCAGAATGTAGATAATAATATATATCAAAGAACCTAACTCAGTAAACTTCTCCATACAAAAGTAGACTGTAAACATGTGAATTAAGGTTTATAATCAAATGTGGCGAGCGCGGCAGCCGGCTGCGTCTACATAAAAGAACCTAACTCAGTAAACTTCTCCATACAAAAGTAGACTGTAAACATGTGAATTAAGGGTTATAATCAAATGGGGCGCGCGCGGCAGCCAGCTGCGTCTCGCCCCAGACGGTAACGGTGTCGCGAATCCAGAGGTTTTACCTCATCTAAATATATGCGTACCGCGCTAAAAGAAGTTTTCACTTCAAAAAAAAACAAGTTCAATACAATCACAAGGAACATTCTGAAACCCTGAGTTTCAACATATAGACTTGTTTGATGACAGCCTTTATAATATATGTAATAATTTAAGAATATTTTTAAATTTTAATTAAGACGTTTTGGTGAAAACTGTAAGTTATCTGTTGTTATGAAATAAATAAATTCTAAATTCTAAACGTCTAACATAGTAGGTGAATTTAGGTGCCAATTCCCAAGCCCGAGAAGAATTGACAAGAAGCTCCTCCTAGTCCTAGCGCTTTTAAGTATGATCCTTCTTATAACTAGCTTAACTACGAAAAACTAATACAAGATAGAAGAACAGTAGATTACGCGTATACATTTCAAATCTGTCAGTTAACTGTCAACGTGAGTTCATGCATTCTTATCAAAAATATAGTCATTTATATTATAATACGCATCTTCACAAGAATACCCCTCATGTAAGCTTTAAATTTCTTAATTGGTAGTTTTAGGTAAGCTTATTATAGAAACGCACCATGGACTTATTTATTTATATAGGAATTATTTATTTTTTCTAGTCGAAACTAAGGAATTAAAGTTTGTATCCGTTTCTAGAATTGATTATATGAAGATCACTTTTTTGCTAAAACCCATTTCTATTTTTGTGAGTGTTTATTAAATAAATAAATTATATCACTTTTCAAATTTTCATATATGAAAACCTCTGTGGCGCAGTGGGCCCTACTAAGAGGTTGCGGGTTCAATTCCCGTCGCAAAACAATGTTTGTATGATCTGCAAGTATTTGTATCGGTGTCTGGGTGTATGTATGTATGTATTTACAAAAAAGTACATCTCATATGGTACCCATAACACAAGCTCTGCTCACTTTGAAAATATAAATATATAGATATATTGTGAAGCTATTCTGAGAACATTAATTTCTTTGAATATTTCTATTATATTCTGGTTGTGATGTAAGATTGCGGAATAGTACTAAATATTTGTCCATCTATTTAATGTTTTGTAATGGATTTCCGCAAAGTCATGCCTGAATCAATTAACTTTGACATCAAACATTTTTGTGATGAAAAAAGATGTTAAAAAAAAAAACAAATATTCGTCAATTATATTGAGAAGTTTTCTAGCCAAACATTATCTACCATTTTTTATAACCACGATTTCGATCATTAGATAAATAAACCCGTACTTATAATGTATGAAGTACGAGCATTAAAATCTGCCTTGTATGTTAATCAATAGGCTATTTACTTTGTCTTTCATTCAACACTCAAAAATCAGTCTTAAATTTACGCATTCAGAATATTTTGCTTCTAATCATGTCAAAAGTTTTTTTAACTAATGTACGTCTCAGAATGCTCTCATCGTGCACTTGGCACACGTCGATTTTTTAAGGTTTTTTACAACAAGCCAATGTTTTCTTTCACTTGAGTGTACTGGAATTGCCGCACATACATTTCGAACGGAAAAAACTCATTGGTGCACAAACGGATTCGACCTTAAGGATTTATATATTTATATGGAAAACAAAGAGAACAATTAAACTTATAAACAAAATCACAAAAATATTATTAGTAAAATTTTCATTCATAAGTAAAACTTAAAAAATGCGAAGATAAAGTGGTAATACTGAAAAGGAAATAGCCTTTTTTTATAACTGACTGACACCTTAAAAAATTTACTTAAATATAACAGTTTAACAAATATAATATAATATAATATAACAAATTATTATTAAAGGATCGGAAGAAAGAGCCAATGGCCTCAATTCTGTTGGCATCAACCTAAATCATTTTAGCCAAAATTTGGTTTTGAACTGTCAAATTACCCTTTGGTATTTCTATTATTTAATTTTACCTAACATAATTAAGTGTTCCGAATTTAGTTAGATGGTACCAACCGAATAGGTTTAACAAATGTTATGACTAACTATATATATTTTAGACAATTCTTAATTTTAGAAATGAACCATCCGAATTGCCACCAATAGCACTATCCTTCTAATAATACTTAGTTATATGACTTATATTATATAAAAATAAAAATGTACAAAACAGATAGATTCTTACTTTGACTCCAGCAATCTCGATCATGAACATGGCAGCCCCGAGCACATGGCCAGCATTGTATGCCCAGAACCTGACTCCCCGCACATCCTTCTCTTCATGGAAGTTGATTGTCTCTATGCGATCCATAGACCCTTCGAGGTCAGACTCCGTGTACAACATCTGCTCTGTTGAGATGTTGCTGAAAGAATAGTGATTGGAAAATTAGTTAAAAATTAATAGGAGATGCTAATGTCCTAGATAATGTGGCACGAAACAGACGTGGAGATAAGCTGTGTTTATTTGGACCCAAGACTGCATTGTTACATTAAAGTATAGTCTGTATGGCACTAATAATCTAACTAATATTATAAATGCGAAAGTAACTCTGTCTGTTTGTTACGTTTTCACGTCTAAGCCGCTGAACCGATTTTGATGAATTTTGGTATAGAGATATATGGGCTTTTGGAGAAGGACAAAGGATACTTTTTATGTAGGTACCACGCGTGCGAAGCCGCGGGCAGCAGCTAGTAATATATAATCAAATACCAAAGAGCTACCAGAAACTTAATGGGTTTAAAAATAAATTTGAAACCGATTAATTGAAAAATGCTATTATACAATTTTAATTTCCTATGTAATTGTGTTATTTAATTTTATTGCTTGACATTATCCTAATATTTAATGTTGTTATTTGATTTATTGTTTAATGCCAATCTCTCGGTTTGCACCCCGAAATCGGTAAAACATTTGTGACATACATAAAATCGAACTCTCAACCTACAGACACTCGTATTTCCTGGTACACATAACTCTTTTTACGAGTATAAGGGCAGGTAGTCCAACATAAAATTATCATTCTATCTACACACGTTTATGCAAATAAATAATCTTTCTTTATCCAAATTATCAAGGTAGCAGGCAGCACTGTCTCACTGATTAAAACCAGGAGGAATGGATAAGTTAAGCCTACACTAGTTTACTGGTAGACCACAGGATAACAAGAAATAATGAATGCCAATATTCCTAGTTTTTCAAACATTTCTAGAAATAGGTACATATGCTTCTTATAATAACACATTCTATTCTTTTGTTTAAATCTATCTTTAATATTCAAATTGAATATACAATTCAGGGTCAATATAAAAGGTTAAATCCCGTTTAAACTATAACATTATCACCTATTAAATTATTAATTATTATTCCAAAACAGAACATGCAATATTAAAAACTTAATATTTATCAAACAAATATCTATATCGAAAAACTGTTTATGGAATTTGAAAGACTTTTTTAACATATACCCCATCGTGTGGATGGGGTAGAAACCCCACTTTACATGTAAGGGAGGAATACCTCTCTTACATGTACCGTTTTTAATGTTTTTATTTCATAACTTTGTACAGGTCATTAATACACATTACTTTTGCAAAACTTCATTGCGATCAAACTAATATTCTGTGAGCAAGAGCATGATAAGGGCAGACAAACAGACAGACGGACATAGCGAAACTATAAGGAAGGTCGCCCAGACGAGCTAGAGTAGAGGCGGCGCGGCGTCGAGGCGCAGGCGCACAAGCGGCGCGCCGCATCTACGTTTTCTTAAAGAATTTATAGTAGTGCGCTCACATACTAGAGTCGCGGCACGGGCGAGGTGCAGGCGGCGCGGAGTCGAGGCGGGGACGCGGCGCGAGCCACTTGCCCGTCCGCGCCGCGACTCTGCCGCCATTTTGTCATTTCGTTTCGTGCGTAGCTACGTTTAGACACGTAGCGTCCAACTCGAATCGACCAGTCGTTACTCCATATTCTTGTATAGAAAGAGGCAACCAAGAAGGCACACAATTGGAACGAATCAATATTTTTAGCACAGTATTCAGTAGTTAGCCAAGATGCGGCTATTGATTCACCCGCCTCTGTTTCAAATAAAAAGTAAATTTTGGGATAACTTCCATATATATTGATTATTTACGGTTGAAAGTATTACCTACATACCTAATGTTTATTTTCGTTTTTTCCAACAGTAAACCGAAGGTACCATGTGATATTCCATAAAAATTTTGAAATTTGTCGGGATACTTTCATAAGTCACTGAATGCTCCTCTTCTGTCACAATGTCTCAAATATGAGTGTATCCAAGTTTTTTTTCTATTTAATGACTTCTACGAGTGCCATTGTAATAATGACTGTAAATAAATATGGAATGTGTGAAGGAAGCATAGCCGCCTGCGCCTCGACTCTACATAGAGACGACGCCTCGACCGTGCCACGACGCCGCCGCGACCGCGCCTCGACTTACCAGTGAGCAACGCGCCTAAGGGTTCCTTGTGGACTTCAGGACTCTAAAAAGGAGTGACTATTGAGATGACGAGTGATAGAGGGGAGTGGAAGAACCTGTTGTGCCTCCACTTAACATGGGCAAAGGGCAGGAAGATAATTATTATGATCTCCTTACCTAACTTTGATGTAATCTGAAACCAGCCACCTGTAGATTGCCTTAGTAGCGTGAGTCATGAACACTCTTCCTTTGAATGAAGTCTTTGTCAGGAACCATGGCAAGGCTCCACTGTGGTCCAAATGGAAACTGCCAAACATAGATACAGCATTAATACAAAAATAAACTACTAATAAAAATATGAATTAAATGTGTTTATTTAGGTACCACAATACAATTGTATCCACACTAGCTGCTGCCTGGGGCTAGATCCGAATGATACCTAAGTAGATCAAAAGTAGCCTATATATTGTTCCTGGTCTATCTCAATAGCAAGTTTCATCATCACACAAACTTTTGCATTTATAACAGGTCTATACTTATGCAGTTGTAGTTTTATAAAACTAGGTCTATAATAAGAACAGCACCTTCATAATGTAAAGACCAATAATAATACCGGACATTTCACACAGCATCATCTGAGCCCAAAGTAAGCAGAGCTTGTGTTATGGGTACCACATGACTGATATACTACTTAAATACTTTTTTTTTTTTGTAAATACATAATATAATGATTATGTGACTATGTTAAACTGTCCCAGGCACCATAGCATCCTATAAGTTAGTAAAAAGTAATAATAATAGTAAAAATTTTATTATTATAGGTTTAAAATTCTTATTTCAAAATAAGAATTTTAAACCTATGTGCATATTACATAAATTAATAGTGTACTGCAATGGCGGTCTTAACGTGGTTACGATTTTTACCAGACAACCGGTTTACTTACCGGCTAATCTTAATTTAATTTAACTTTAATGGACATTTAACAGAAGCTATGCCATCGACAAGGAAACTGAATGTGTTGGATATTCACCAACCCCTGAAATACTTCAACTTGATGCTGTATAAATCATCTAGATTAGATGCAAAGGCCCTGTTTATATTATTACAGATTAAGTTAATAGTAAATTATGGTGGACATTTCACACAGTACCATTTAGCCCCATACTAAGCAAGGAATTAATAAAAATAATGCCAGTCATTTCACAAAGCAACACCTGGCCCCAAAGTAAGCGGGGCTTGTGTTATGGGTACCACAAGACTGATATACTTTTTTTTCAGATATACATACATATTATACATAAAAAACACCAAGAAATGAGACTAGTAATTGCAGATCATACAAAATACTTACATACATACATATCAATGGTGGAATATCAGCTACATCAGTAAGTCAGTGAGTTTCAATTATTTTTCTATTATAATGAATTTAGTGCTTATATATAATAATAATAATAATAATAATAATCTATATTTATTTCCAAAAAGTAGTTACACAATGTCTTACAAGAATTTTAGATAAAAATAAAATAAAGATGATTTATTTTTCCACACAAAAGGTCACATAGCACATTAGCATAGGCTAATTAACAAATAGTACACAATATGTAATGTAGTGAGATGAGCCAGGTAAACCTGTTTTGTGTAGAACTAGTGCCTGAGATAGGTTTTAAAAAAAACCTGTAATACAGGTAACCAGTGCCCCACTCCACCAATGTACGACGGACATCTAGGTACAAGTTGCCACGGTAGACTCCTACGTTTTAAAATAATTATACATAGATATAATAAAATCTAGTAAAAACTCAAAAATAAAATATAAACAAAACATGCATTATGTTAGATAGGAATTAACCAATAGTGAAATAAATAGAGAATATAAATAGTGAAGGAAAACATCGGGAGGAAACAAAGGCATTGATGAAATTTGATTTTGTTGACTGTTATACTATGCTGTAACCAAAAACATGCATTAAAAATACATTCTTACTGTGAAATAAGTAGGAGATCAACTTCATCAGCCTCTATCAAATCCACAAAGGGTAGCGCATCCATTCCTGACAGTCCAGGGTGGATACCACAGTCCAACTGAAACAAGCATTCATTTTTACTACAATTGACCCCATAATTATTACTCCTTATGATTCAATGAAGTTAAGCAAGTGATGTACCTAAAAAAGTGACCGAGACCATACTAATTTTGTAGTTCTTGTTAACAAAAACTAGCCTGTCTGTCATGGGTACACACATTCAGTAGATCGAAGCAAAAGTCAAGACATTCTATAGCAATAACTCAATGCTATCCTTACATATATAAAAATCTTGTGTCACAGTTTTCGTGTTTATACTGCGAAACGGCTTGACCGATTTTGATGAAATTTTATATGTATATACAATAGGTCTGAGAAAAGGTTTATAACTAACTTTTATACCCCTAGTGTTAAGGGTGGCTCACCGCAATATTTTTTTTATGTTCTATAAGGCAAAACAATGTTTGCCGGGTCAGCTAGTAGTAATCTAAATTATGTGTTACTTACCATGATTTTTTTCCCTTTGAACTCTAACATGATGCATGATCTCCCTACTTCTTGACCTGCGCCCCTGAAATCAAAAGAAATTTGCTGTGTAATCTTGAATAAGTGACTATTTTACTTATTGTGTAGCAATTATTCTGCCAAGGTTTGCAGTATCTACTCAGCTTTTAGTTTAGATTATAATGCGTGATCTAATTGCAGAAATAAATGTTCTTCTGGTCTGGGTATGAATTCCTGCTCACATATTCGCTATATTTTTCTACACTTACAAAGGTCTTATCGTAAGCTGGTCGCTTTCTTCTAACGGGACCGGGTCTGTCCCTTTCCTAGGGTTTGTCGTCATGATTAATTATTTTGGATAAATCTGACCGTCCAAAAAGTTCATTTGCATCCAATTTTATAACGCTTGTAAACGAAAAGCAACGCAGCCGAGCCGGATGGTTTATTTTGTTTTGTTTTGTTTGTTGAATTTGAGGTTATAAAAAATGTTACCAAAACCCACTTCGTTGTAATTGTATAAAAACGAAGTGTCAATGTCATTGTAATCATTCATGTCTATATCATGCAGCAATTTTTTTAACGAAGAAGAACCAGGAACTGAACTGAACTGATGAAGAGGAATCTCTGCTCTGAGGCGCAGTTTAGGCCTTTCACCACACTAGTTCGAATTAACTAGTGACATGAGATGAAGAAATATATTATTTTATTGACTGGTTTAAAACATGGTGTACCTACCTACCTATCCAAAATGGCAAAAATAATGATATTTTAGACTTGTCCGAGGCGCGGGCGCGGGTTTCAAAGTCCCACATCTGGATTGGCTAAACTCTGAAAACAGGTCAACTTTCCACGCCACTACCTACGACCATGCATACCACGCAACCACCATGCTTTTTGATTAGTACCAAAGTTAGTAATTTTAGTCTATTTATACCTTTAAAAGAGCGTAACCTGACTGACTGAATGAATGATTCATCATCGCAGAGCCGAAACCGCTGAAGCGAGAATGCTGAAATTTGGAAGAAATTTTAGAATTTTGGAATTCCTTTTACAGCAAAACCGCTAAGGCGGGATTTTTTGAAATTCAACCCCTGAGTGTGTTAGTGTGAAAAGGGGTGAAAACGAATGTAGGAAACTTTTTAACGCGTGGTGCGATTTTCTTGAAACTAAATATAAATAAATAAAATGCAAAATAAATGGACTCGTGTTTCAGGACTTTTCAAAATAACCCTAACAAAGGGGTAAAAGGGGGTGTCAAAGTTTGTATGGGAACTTTTTAACGGGTGGTGTGATTTCATAGAAACTTGGTTTGGGTACTTAAAATGCAAAAATTCATGGACACATGTTTTAAAATAACTCACATAAAGAAGTAAAATGGGGTGTGAACGTTTGTATGGAAACTTTTTAATGGGTGGTGAGTGTGATTGGTTATCTCCCATCCCTACTAATATTATAAATGCGGAAGTAACTCTGTGTCTGTCTGTCTGTTACGTTTTCACGCCTAACGTTACCGTAACGCCTAACGTTTTCACGCCAGCTTAACCGATTTTGATGAATTTTGGTATAGAGATAGATGGGACCTTGGAGAAGGCCATATACTACTTTTTATGTAGGTACCACGCGTGCGAAGCCGCGGGCAGAAGCTACTACAGATATATATATATCTCTATATATGACGACCTCTGTTGCGCAGTGGGCTTAGGTCCGGGTGAGATGCAAAAGGTTGCGGGTTCGATTCTCGCCGCGGGACAAATGTTTGTATGATCTGCAAGTATTTTCTAGGGTCTGGGTGTTTCTATGTATAATATGTAAGTATTTACAAAAAAAAAGTATATAAGTAGTATATCAGTCATGTATATCACCCATAACACAAGCATCGCTTACTTTGCTCTGCTTACTGCTTACTTATAAAATGAAACCACGAGAATCTTTGAGAGAAATATTCAAAGAAACTAATATTCTCATAATAGCTTCACAATATAATGTATGAAAATTTGTTATATACACATAAAAATAGAGATGGGATTCAGCAAAAAAATGACCTTCATAGAATCAACACTAGGAATAGACATATTATACATCCCTAGGTTTCGACTAGAAAAAGTAAATACATAACTCCTTTATGGGGAACACGGTTCGCTTCTATAATAAGCTTCCTGAAAATGCTACTAAACTACCTATTAAGAAATTTAAGGCATACATAAAAGCTAGTCTTTTGAAGAAAGCTTATTATAATATAAATGACTATATTATTGATAAAAATGCATGGTATTAGTATTTCGTAGTTAAGGTAGTTATAAGATGGATCATTTATAAAAGCGTTAGGACCAAATCGAGTTTCTTGCCAATTCTTCTCGGGCTTGGGTTAGGATGAATTGGCACCTAAATTCACCTAGTATATAAGACGTTTCAAAGTGATCCTTGTGATTGTATTGAATAAAGCACCTTTTGACTTTGACTTTGACTTGACTTTGACTTTGGGGCCAGATGATGCTGTGTGAAATGTCCGGTATTATTATTATTATTAAATATATTTATGAATATAGTTATTTATTGTATCAATAATCCAAATTAAAGAGAGGGGTGGGTAGAGACAATGAAAGCCTGGCTCGTTAATGATTAATAAGTACCTAATAATAGTATTAACAATAATTTATTCAGGTTCTTAAAATTATTTTGGTTTTGGTACTATTTCCTATCATCTTAAAGTAACACATTCTTACCAAAAAAAGTATAGGGACGGTTAAGTGTCAATATATAATAACTAAAATTTTAGCTGTTTTCACTTTTTTGCATATTCGTAAGTAAAATATAAAAGAGCATCTATTCCCGAAGACACTAGGTCTCTAATTGCTATAATTAATGAGATATTTATTTGTTGAAATACCTAACAAATTACCTTGCGCCATTTTTGCTGGCAATACCAAATAATCTACGCTTATAAACGTGTAGACTGTAACGCTGTTCCTCGCTGACTACCGTGTCTCAGTGAAAAAAAAATTCATTTCTCAAAAACTCTATAGTTATTTACTCAGATCGATGTACCCATCAAAACCGCAACGTTATTTTGGCAAATGCATTGCTGATTTTAAGCAAGAAGAACAATGTTATGATAACTCAAAAAAATTAAAACCTGGTCATACACAAATGGAATGTGATTCAGTTCACAGCGCGATTGAGCGAAAGCTTAAATATAGGGAAATATATTTGCCAAGTGACTACATCAAAATTACAAGAGAGGCATGTCGTTCAATCTGGATTGTTTCAAAGCCTTATGAAACAATCCAGATTGATCTCGAATTTGTTAAAGATTATATAAATATAAAATAATATAAATGCACAAAACATCATCTAGTCCCAAACTAAGCACAGCTTGTAAAGCTGCCAATCCATAAGTTGTCGACATTAGAGTCATTCATTACAACACAAAGACTATCAAAGTAAAACGTGATTAGATATGATGCAGACTGGATGCCTCTACCCCAGAGACCTAAGATAGTAAGGTCTGAGGATATCAATTATCGACTGTTGCATACAAGCAGGATCCCAATTTCAGCTACAATACGATGATGGGCAGTATGGTCCTAACCTCTACATTTAATGTTAAAAATATGACATCACGGGATCTCCCGTCTAGTTTTGAATCAACATTGTTTCAACTACGATTGCGGCAGTGTCGTTTCAATGGAACTTTCATATTGTTAGACTTTACTGTCATGTGGATTTTATAAGCAAAATATAAGTGTTGGATGAATAATGCTGATAGGCCAATCAGTGAATGTGGTCAAACTTCTCCAAACGATGGTGGTTCAGGTATCCGCATGGCAAATTTTGATCAAAGCTCCAACACAATATTCAGTGTTGAACAAGAAGATGATACAGTTATACAGAGATATGGCCGTGATGAAGACTTGTCTATACCAGAATTTGAGTTGTTAAATATATGAGTTGATTTGAACCAACTCATATTTTTGATTTGAAACAAAATACTATTAAATTGATCATTTATTTAATTTTTATGTGTTAAAATCTAGAAAAATGTAGATGCTATGTAAAGCTATAATTTGTTTGCCAAATGAAAGGTTGAGTTTCGACTGTTGTTATTTCCAGTAGAAATAAAAAGTCTTATTTTATTATTGTGTAAATTCTGACAAACTTGTTTACAAATCAAGTTTGTCTAAATTTAAAAATAATTAGAGGTGTTGATTTTTATTAAAATTAATAAGTACAATTGAAATTTTTGATATAATATGTTTTTATTCATAAATCGCGTAGATACCAAGTATCTACTCGACAAACAGCAGTTATTCCGTTAAATTTGAAACAATTACTTCTATCTACATTTATTTCATTAACCTGAAATGTTTCATTAATATTTATATCATCATAATATGCCTTTCCTGATAATATTGAAATAAAAGTAATTTTTATTTTTTTATGATGAAAATTAAAGAAATGAAACGTTTTTTTCGTCTCCTGTGAAACCACGATTTTGTAGTTATTATAAATTGACACTTAACCGTACATAGGTAATCTCATTTTTCCTTTGCCTTATTTATGACCTAAGTACCTAACATAACTCTGTCCCATACACTAGGTCTCTAATGTAATGAGCCTGTAATGTAGGGTCACAGTGCCCCGTCTCGTCATAACAGAACAAAATAAAAATAAAAAATAATAAGTTGGTGCAATACATATTGTCGGTACGGACATATTGCTATTGCTAAGAATATAAGAATATGATAGAACAGTATTAATTATAACTACCTAATTATGTAGGTAGGTAATTCCCAAAATGAAAAAGTTCCCTAAAACATAACATAACCAAAACAAGTGGGTAATTGTAAAAAGGTAAAATATAACAAAATAAAATCTATAGAAAAGTGGTAAAATTAATAACGATTAAAACATTTAAAAAAATTCGGGTTGCACTCCGGGAGTGCCGACAGAAGTGAAAACTTATTTTGGCGCGTTAGAGTTTAGTAGTAAATCACTTCAAAACCAGTAATTATGGCGACTGCCAATCAAATACTAAACGAACACAGATGATGCAATATTTTTTGTTCAGAATGTTGATAATTTATCAAAGAACCTAACTCAGTGAACTTCTCCATACAAAAGTAGACTGTAATAATGTGAATTAAGGTTTATAATCAAATGGGGCGAGCGCGGCAGCCGGCTGCGTCTATATAAAAGAACCTAACTCAGTAAACTTCTCCATACAAAAGTAGACTGTAAACATGTGAATTAAGGTTTATAATCAAATGGGGCGAGCGCTTCAAATGGCTTTTTTTTTAATTATGATTAATGTTTAAAGGCACTAAGCATGTACGTATTTACTTTGTAATCTTTAATTGCCTACGTACCTAAACTGTAACTTTACCTAACATAAGATATGGAAGAGCGAGACCATCTAACACAAGTATATTTCTACTTAAAAGATGGTCTCAACACTTATGAAATTGTTAAATAAAATAAAATAAAATTAAAATTAAGTAAAATAAATAAATAAATAAATAAAATAAAATAAAATAAAATTGCAAATAAAATAAATACTTACATGTCATAAAGTCAAGTTAAAATTCAAATATATTTTATTTAGTTTATTAATAGTTTAGTATATTTTAGTTTATTCAATACAAGGATCACTTTGAAACTTCTGACATACTATAAAATAACCCTTAATGATTGATCATTCATAGCTACCAACATACACAGTTAGGTAAGGGTAAAGGTAGCTTACCTAACCTGTTTATTTATAGATAGGTAGTACTTAGCTATAGGTAGGTACTTACTCTAGGCACCTACTTAATTAGTTAGGCATAATGTAGCAAGCACCCTGGAAGCCAGTTCTGCTACATCGTCAGCTATAAATATATACAAAACTTGTTTCAATTCAACACGCACACCAGCACCACTGGCAGGATAATGAACTTCATACAGATGCGTAGAACCGCACTTAAGGATTATAATTTCGCAAATTTCATTACACCCTCGTAGTACATATACTTATTGGTACCGACCTATATCCCTGGGTTATTAAGGGATAAAAGTAGGGTCATAAAAGTTGGGGTATTCTACCTCATCCTAATATTGAATGAGGCACCCTAACTTTAATATAAAGAGAAAATGATAGGATGCGAAAAAATCTATCACTATGAATAATTACATTACTTGTATTATGGTGACAATATGATATAACTTTAAATTATGATACTTTATTACACCATGACACAGAAAAAACACCTATGTTCATCACACAAAATGTTTATCCTTGGTGGGAATCGAACCCTCAACCTATAGCGCAGAAGGCAGAGCTACTACCAACTTAGCTGACAGGCCAATAATAAGTCTACTTTTGATTTTAGTTATTCTTATTATAATAATAATAATAATAATACCGGACATTTCAAACAGCATCATCCGGCTCCAAAATAAGCAGAGCTTGTGTTATGGGTACCAACATGACTGATATACTACTTATATACTTTTTTTGTAAGTACACACATATTATACATAGAAACACCCAGACCCGAGACAAATACTAGCAGATCATACAAACATTTGTCCCGCGGCGGGAATCGAACCCGCAACCTTCTGCGTCTCAGCCGGACCTTAGCCCACTGCGCCACAGAGGTCGTCTGTCATTATGTAGTAGTTTATATAATTCAGACAAGGTTCACATATATTATTATTTATGTAGGTAGGTACCTAAGTAGGTACTCTATCTGACTGTTTTCTTCTTATTTGTGATGGCCCTAGTTCTGTTGTTTCGCCGGACTAAGAGTAGTTAAAACACGAACGATCAGATTTTGTTTGCATTAAAGTCTGTATTAGAGTAGGTAACGTTATTAAATTACATATCATAATTTTACTAAATTATCATGTGACTGAGGTGTTTTAACTCATTTTAGTCATCATTTGTAATCTAAGATGTTTTGATTAAAACTGCGGAAAATCTATTCAATAAAGAAACTAACAAAATAAATAATAAATAAATATTGGTTGACAATCTAGTTGGCAAACTAAGCATAGCTTGTATTATGGTGACCAGATGTCTGAAAGAATACTTAGGTATATATTTCTAAATATACCTATACTTATGAATACCTTATACCTAACATGTTGCATACAGCACAACAGAAACACTAGCAATGTAAAAATGACATGACAACCACTAAGTACGAAATGGCGCGATGTAGTGTAGGCCAACACTCTTTCCACTCGTATATCTAGTTATTTACCCACCCATCCCAAGTAGGTACTTTAGTTCCACAGGATCTCACTGCCTTCTGATGCGTAGAATATTTCATAGTTTGTAGAATATTTGTTCCAATCAGAATACCTACGAGTTGACAGTTATTTTTGCAAGGACCGAAAGGCAAGTCGCTTGGCATGGCGCTGGTGGCCAGGAAAGCGGGCTTGATATTACTTTTGTTTCTTTGTTCCTGCTCGGCTGTTGTTTACCATTTAAATGGTAAGTGGCATTTTTTATCTTGATAACAACAAAAGGAAAATATTGAGTAGGTACGTAGATACATTCGCACTATGAGACCCGGGAAGGGGGTGTTAAAATTAAATAGGTACATTTATGACCTTCCCAATTTTCCATTCACGGTTCGTCACCAAGCGGGCAAGCAGCGAACTGAGGAGTACGAAGGGTCGGTTCGAAATCGATTGTCGCTGCACAGATTTTTATGGACTGACAGCTGATTATGAGTTTATGACAGTTCTACAATTGAGGAGAGACGCTACGATCGACCGAGGTGTCTCGATCAAAACTAACTGTGGTTTTTGTATGAAAATACAGGATAAAAATTTGTGTGATGTTTGTTCTGTGTTTTGGTGTCAAAGAATTGTAAGGAAGCATTTCAATAGGTTTATATATAAGTATAGTCATCTGTTTCCCATAGAACAAGTTATGCTTAATTTAAGGCTAAATGGTGACGTGTGAATGAATGGAAAAAACGGAACCCTTATTGGATCTTTGTTGTCCGTCCGTCCGTCCATCTGTCAGTCCGTCCGTCTGTCTGTCAATACCCATTTTCTCAGGAACGCGTGGAAATATCAAGCTGAAATTTATATCGAATACTCAGGTCTACTGTCCCTTGAAGCTGTGAAAAACTTCTAAACCAACGCAATCAAAAGATACAGCCGCTTATGCCGCAAATTTTCGACACTCGCAAAGGAATCAAAACCTACAGGGTACTTCCCGTGAACTCAGAATCTTGAAATTTGGTACGAAACAACGTCTTATAGCACAGATAAAGAAAAAATTGCGAAATCCGTAATATTTTAGATGGATATCATTTTGCAATAAAAATACCATAACTATGAATCGATTGTCGTGATGGGTGAACTTTTACTTATATACCTACAGGTTTTTCAGAGCCCTCGGTGCGCGAGTCCAACTCGCACTTGGCCGCTTTTTTTTAAATTATTCTTATGTCTATTATCCTATTATACAAACCTTTGTAGTTAAGTACTAATCATTTTAAACTAGGGCATGCAATTATCGAAACTTTTCGATACCTAATCGATAATCCGATTTTTATCGGGTTTTTTTTTCGATAAAAACCGATAATTACCGATTTATATAAGAAAAATAATTGTCTCGTAGAATTGCTTTCTTTGTCCATATCCATAGTATACAAGCACATTTACGTCTTTTATTATTGAATTAAAATAATTATTTTTTCTATAATATGGATTCATTTCAATTAAACTACAAATTATACATAAAAATCAAGTCTGAATCTAAATAGCACTAGTCATGGTTACCTACCATTAAAAACTAAACAAATAAAATATTTTTTCTGAAATAATTACAGTAAAATATACTAAGGTAGGTAGTAAAACAGTCCAAAGTAGTAAAGCTACTTATTAGTTCGTACTTTCATATCTATTTGGAATTAACAATTTTACCAATCAAATCAGTCATTTTGAAGACGACGTGTCTACAAAGCCAATTTTGCAAATTTGTTGGTTCATCAATTCTTTATTTGATAACCTTTATTTATTCCGTTCCGTTCTTTATTTCTTTATTTCCCTCGAAATATATATAGACGCTTTGCCGCTATCAACCATAGTGAAGTCATAAAACCGTGCTACTTTATGTTAATACCAGAACGCACGCACACTCAGACACCCAAACCGTGAGCCATGCTCTTAGTACACGTCCCATCGCCATACAGTAAATATCGTAGTAAAAAAAACACTATGCCTCCCTGTGCGGTGAAAAGTTCTGTGAAAACTAAAAAATAGTGCCACGGTATCACTTTTCACTTGTAAGTACTTCTAATAACACCTTTTTATTCAATATACTTCGTAAGTTTTAAGGTTATTTGGAACACAAAACCTCATTGACACACTTGGTATAAAACGCGATGCTTGCCAGAATATATTAAAAATTTCCCAAGTCAATGATATTATCTCATACTAGCGGTTGCTCGCGACTTCATCCGCATTTTTTTTAATGAATTGTAGCCAAATTTTATTGATAAAATTCAAACCAATCACCTGACCACCCATTAAAAACATACAAACTTTGACACTCCATTTTACCTCTTTGTTAAGGTTATTTTGGAAAATATCTTTCTTTTGAAATATCGAGAAGCAGAAAAACTCATATATCATGGTAAATATCCCGTTTTGAGTGAAAATTATATTTTGGAAAATCCTGAAAAACAGTGTCCATTTATTTTACATTTTATTTATTCATAACAATTTTCAAGCAAATCGCACCACGCGTTAAAAAGTTTCATACATTCGTTATCACCCCTTTTCACCCTCTTAGGGATTGAATTAAAAAAAAACCCCGCCTTAGTGGGTGGTTTTGCTGTAAAAGGAAGCTACCTTCCAAATTTCTAGCTTTCTAGCTTCAGCGGTTTCGGCTGAAGCTAGAATATATAAATAATACCCGTTAACTACTAAAGCAATATGAACCCTGATCGTGAAAGTTGTAAAAACATACACCGTTATTAGTTGTAGTAGTGCACAACATAATAATTGTTTTGTAAATGAATTAACCACCACAACTTTTTACGCATTCATACAAATTTAACTAATTATAGGGATCCATTTAACAAATGGTGACTTCACTTTGGTTGATAGCGGCGAAGCGTCTATATATTTACCTCGGCCTTAGTTGATAATGGGGTTTATTTGACTCGCGGTAGTGATAGGAATGATTACATAAAACCTTTATGAAATTATAATTTATCGATATTTTATCGATTGATTATCGACAAATTATCGTTTATCGGTTATCGATTATCGGCTTGCATGCCCTATTTTAAACCCCTTGATCCCTTGATAATAGAGACAGAGTACGCTCGGATGCCTCCATTGTATGGGTTGGATGACTACGGAGCCTGCCTAGTCCCCGCGAATGGAACTTACTGTCTACTGCGCGTCGACCTTTTCGCTCAGCCGAATAATAAGCTCATGCGCCTTATACACGTAAGTGCACAATCATCAAGGTTCCTATACATTATTCACTACATTTCACAAGTGACCTTTTAGTGGTTCTGCTTTCCTAGTACCTACATATTAATATATAATCAAGTAAAATGCAAATCCATTTTTATTCAATACAAGGATCACTTTAAAACGTCTTACATACTAGGTGAATTTAGGTGTAAATTCCTCCAAGCCCAAGTCTGAGAAGAATTGACAAGAAACTCGTCCTTGTCCTAGCACTTTTCTGTATAATCCTTATACCTAGCATTTTGATCAAAATGCTAATAACAGTATTAACAAGGTTAATAATAGGTAAATCTGTTAGTTAACTGACAGAGGACAGAAGCCATGCTTTCTTATTTTATCATAACAGACTACTGAGACTATTTTGTTTCTGTTGTCCTATTAAATTGTACTGGCAAAGGGACAACAGGGAATGATCGTTGTAATATTTTTACTGGGTACATAATTTTATTGTGTATCTCTCCGCGATTTTGTTTGCGTAATATTATTTTGTTACTAAAGTCTCGCTTTACCCGTTACAGGAATATTCAGAGAGCACAATAAAACACTACAACCACACCTATCTCCAAAGAGGCGTATGCGTCACCACCACCTGCAAACACCACATAAAAAACAACAGCATACAAACAATAGAGGGCCTAACTATGATCCTTGAGAGATGCCTAAATGAAACAATTTATTCTGATTACGGAGTTCAGTCGAAACTTGCACAGTTGTATTACTGCGATAGAAAAGGACAGCACATAGAGATAGATGTAGGAGATTGGATAGTTTTAGGTGTTGCTGTGGCTATAGTGCTGATCAACTCTGTCGGTACCTTGTACGATATAATAATTAGCCAAATGCTTACGCCAAAGGACGCCAAAGGTTTGTTTCGTAACAACCTCAATGACCTACGATTGTAATTACTTATGAAAGCAGCTTCATTAAACTGTTGTGATTCTAGGAAACAAATTCTTGCTAAGCTTCTCGGTAATCCAAAACTGGAGACGATTGACATGCACCGAGTCAGAAGAAATGAGGGCCAAGAGGCTGACGGGATTACATGGAGCAAGGTACCTAACATCATTTATCTTACATGCGTTTCACTGTAGTCGTAAAATCTTACTGAAATCGAGTTATATTTTTGCAGAGTTTTAACAATATTCATGATGTTCACAGCCCACGTGATGTGGGTCAACAGCATGGGCTTCAGTGATAACATCCAAGAGTTTGAAGAGGTGAGGGTCCATCATCATTAAAAAAGGATATACTTATACTGATACACTTATAATTTAATTTCATTATCATCTGATAATGAAATTAAATTCATTTATTAAATCAGACAACATATTAAGTCCATTTTTGGCTTGACTTTAGTTTCCGGGAACACGAATTGGAGGGTGAAAAGGCTCAAATCTGGTAGGGTTTTGCTTTCTGATTACATATTTATCACTTTCAACAGAAGGAAATCCTTACTTTTCGTGAAAATAATAAAACATTTCTAACCTCAAATCTGATAAAACGTGAAACAAAACGTAATTGTCGTATTGTTGTCTGTGGTTTAACATGTTGTGCAAAATTGATGTGAACGAAACGTAAAAAACCTGTCATGTATCAGTAATTTTGTTATGGCTTCTTTTGACGACTTTGGCTTATCTTCACATCACTACAACATAACCTAACCAGGTTATGTTAGAGTATAGAAAACACCGTGCAAGGCGATCGAGCGAAGCAAGCGTGCCGCGTCAGCGGCCGCCGAAGCTCCAGAAGATTAATACAAGGTCACGGTAGGAGCATAAGGACATATTGGTCCTTTTTGAGGTTTGGTTTCATTTATTCAAATATCTCGAGAACGGGGCAATCCCTTTTATTGGGAGTGGTATCAGATATGGGGGAGATCCCCCCCACTCCCCCTATTTTTTTCTTTCATGTTCGTGTTCCCAGAAACTAAAGTTTAACCCCATTTTTGTAAAATTTTAGGTTTTTGTCCATTTTTTTGTCTTAAAATCTATACCTAGTTCACAAGGAAAGTAAAAAATTAAAAAGGAAGGTTTAATAATATGGTATGCTACTTGCGTAGACACTCTTGTGTTTGGGACATCCATTAGAGCTGGTGAATGTGCCGAGGATCTCAAAAGGCAGACGTAAATATGGCGGTCTTGATAAGGAATATTTGAGCCTTTTGGAGTAGAGACCATGGGCCCGTGGGGAACAGGAGCACACCGCGTTTTCAAAACTATTTAATTGCGAGACCCAAGAGCTGGCTCCTATTTGGCTCAGCGTATTAGCATTGCCATTCAACGTGGCAATGCCACCAGGGCAGTGATCTGGATCAGTTGAGCTAGATATCTATACCTATCTAGATCTTCGAGTCATGTCAGAATTGTGGAAGCCGGAACAGGTAAGATATAAAAATGGCGAAATTAGTGATAAGAAGCAGGGTACCAGCCAACAGAAAGAGGTTAATAGAGGTAAAAACACTAACATAACGGAAATCCAGGCAATGGAGCAGAAGAAACATCTACACGTCTGGCGGTTAAATACAGATACGTCTTTTGAAAACTTAATAACCTATGTAAAACAGGTATGTGTCTTGGAAGTACCCGTTAAGATTGACAGGATTAGGCATAAGACAGAAAGGGGTTATGCTTCATTCATTATTACTGTTTCTTTAAAAGCGTACGAAAAATTATGCAAACCTGAAATCTGGCCGGTAAACTTAGAGTTTGGTGAGTGCTTTTGGTTTCGGAGACAAACAAATAATCAAATCGAAGAAAAGTAGTATGTGTGATATATACTACCAGAATGCGAGAGGTCTACGAACAAAGCTGCTAGAATTTTACCACAATATAGAAGGTTCGGGTGCAGACGTTTTTGCAATCACGGAGACGGGTTGTAACGAGTCCATAGAAGATGCAGAGCTGATACCACCGGGATATCAAATATTACGGTGTGACCGAACAGACGGCCGGAAACAAGGGGGAATATTTCTCGTAGCTACACATCGATTGGAGTTATGAAGAGCCAAAATACCAGAGAATGTAAGCATCAACAACTGCGCTTTTGAATTAGTTGGCGCTGCAGTTTATTTACAGGAGAAATATTTATATTTTTGTTGTGTTGTATACATTCCTCCAAGTAGTAATAAAAATGAGCATATGATTTTATTTAGAATTATTGAAAATTGGTGTGCGAAATATAAATCTATAATAGTAATAGGTGACTTTAATATGTACTCGTGTTGTGATAATGTATTAAACTATGTTGAATATTTTACAGCTTATTGCGAATTCATTCAGAAAAACGAAGTAAGGAACTGTAATGACCGGCTACTGGATTTAGTGTTGGTCTCTATGAACCTGGAGGATGTGCAATGTGCGCGTAAGAGGTGCTTTGCCCAATAAATGTGTCCTTCCTCGAGGCACAGAGAACAGGCGCGGCCGCCTACGCCTGTGTACGTACTTGTCGGGCACGCACAAACTCACAACCACTAAAATGTCCGGGTTTACAATTTTACCTTGGAACACTCCAAGCACATACCGAGCAAGTGCCCAATCTCTTCTAATTTCCAATTTGTTGTATCCAACCATGACAAGAACGACCAAGGTTGGATACATCAATGGAAAGAATGGATATACACCGTAGAGTTTTAAATATAGATACCGTGTGAATTAATTTTGTATGCGCTCCATCATGAGACTATACTTAGCTTCATGAGGAGCCCATATCGCGGCTGTACATTCCAACTGGCTTCTAACTAATGCACCGTACAATGCTCTCAATGCTTTTATGTTTGTGAATTTGTTAGCACTCCGAAGTATGAATCCAAGAGTTCTATATGCTTTTTTACAAATATTGACAACATGCACTCTGAATCTAAGTTCCGTATCGAGACATCCCCCTAAATCTCTAACCAATTCCACCCGCTTCAGCACAGTATTCTCCATTTCGTAGGTGTAGGAGAGTGGTGCCTTTGCTCTGCTAAATGTTATGATGGAGCATTTGCTGAAATTAAACTGCAGTTTATTTCTCCTACTCCACTCTACCACCCTATCCACGTCATTTTGCAAGCGTACACAGTCTCTCTCCTCTTGTATCGGTAGTAATAACTTTAGGTCGTCGGCATATAGCAGACATTTAGCCTCCATAACCACTTCTGGTAGGTCGTTGATCATGATTATAAATTTCAACGGCCCCAAATTACTATCTTGGCTCACTCCTGTTCTGGTGAAATATGGCTCTGATTTACACCCCGCGTACTCTACGTACTGCTGCCTGTCCTTCATGTATCTTGCGAAGAACTGGAGTAGCTTAGTAGTGCAGCCGATCGTCGCCAACTTTGTCAGCAAGATATCGTTATCAACCAAGTCAAAAGCTTTTTTGAAATCAAAGTAAGCGACGTCGACTTGCACACCAGCGTCCACGCGAGGTAGAATATAGGCCATAGAGTTGAGAAGGTTGCTTGTTGTGCTGCGCGCAGGTCGGAACCACGGCTGAGCATCCGAAAGTTGAGCCTTTATCTGCTCTTGCATACTGCGTTGCACTGCCGATTCGAACACCTTCGCTGGCGTCGAAAGTATCGCCACGGGTCTAAATCCATTAATTTCTGACCCTGCCTGCCCTTTAGGTATCGGAATCACCCGTGTCACCTTCCAACGCTTTGGAAAGTATGACGCCGTTAAACATAAGTTATAAATATGTTCAAGCGGTGCCGCCAAGACCATGCGACAATCTCTCATCACAAATACGGGAATACCGTCGGGCCCTGCGGATCGTTTCGGCTTGAGCCGGGCGAGCGCTGCCATCACTTCGGGCCGCGAGAGCCGCGGCACTCTGAATCTGGTAGCAGACAAGGTTGACGTATTCCAATGTCCTCTGAATGAATTCGCAATGGCTATTTTATATGTGTTATGTTATTTTGTTAAATTGTCATTAAGGATAATTTGTAATAATATGTAAAATGATGACTACACTGTTGTATTGAATTCCTGTAAAAATAGCTGTAAGAAGGTAAATAAATAAATAAATCTTTTTAAAAGTTCCTTAGATAGCTCAAATTTTTCACATGTATATTATATTATTGTAAATAATTCAGTACATTTCTGTAACTATTTCTGTACTTAAATAAAAGTTATGGATATACGTTTTAGATAGATCTTTATGATCTACCTAGACTAGATGGTATGTGGGTTGTCCACAAATATGGGTATATGTATTTATTACAGCCTCCGATAAAGCCATAAAAGAAAGGCGACTCAAGACAAGTCAATTTCTGAGAAATTGTGAAAATGTGGCAATGAGATGTCTTTTCTGTTCTCAGCTGTATGATAACGCATATTACCAAATGATATTCAGTGGCTTGGTGATCGTCCAAGTGTTCTTCGTGATATCAGGGTTTCTTCTTGTCTACAACCTTGAGATCTACGCTGAGAATAATCCCGTGGGCTGGAAGCTGGCTCCGAAGATATGGCTCATAAGGTGGTGGAGGTATGAACTTATCTTAGCTCTTGTTTACTCTGTTGTACTCTTGCTCTTGTCAGCCTGAGGATTTAGTAGTTTATACTCTTTTTAACCAACTTCAAAAAAAGGAGGAGACGGCTTCTTCTAAAATGTTTTTTTCTCAAAACTCCGTCATAAAATATAAGTAGAAAGTAAAATAAAAACGATTTTAACCGACTTCAAAAGGAGGAGGTTCTCAATTCGGTTGTATTTTTATGGGCTCAAATTTCATTCAATGAAGTCGATTTTCTTTTTAGTCTTTAAAACGTAATTATATCGTATAAACGAGTAGTTAATTTAACTTATATTTTTGTTATTTTGATTAACGAACCCCCTCAAATGTTTTTGGTAACTCAATAATCCTACACTATCATATCATTGCTGTCTTCAGTCAGTTTTAATACTCAGCTTAATACATCTGATATTTACTTTTATCATTACCATATCTAACATTATACCTCATTACCACCATTACCAAGATATCTACACCGGGATTACCAGAAAAAGGAAACGCATCATTCAAGTCGCAAGCATTTGGCACCACACCAAGGATCAATAATTAAAACAGCGAACATACTTACCAAGAAACCATTTATTCATAATTCATAATTCACAATTCAACTCGGGCGTTTCTACTCAATCACTCGAAGTCATCTTCGCTATAGTAGGTAGGAACGTACCTATCTAACCTACCTACCACCATTCTGTGATATGTTTATTCTACCAGCAGGCCAGATGATGCTGTGTGAAATGTCTGGTATTATTATTATTATTATATATTATTATATTCTCCACACTTCTTTCATCTCTTTCAGGCTAACCCCAGCATACGCCTTGGTAATGGCGTTTATGACAACCTGGCTTCGTCATCTAGGCTCCGGCCCGCTTTGGCGCCTGTTCGTTGCTGACTCCGTGGTCGGGGACTGTCGCCGGTACTGGTGGGCACATCTCCTCTACATCAACAACTATATCGCCGACGGACGCTACTGCGCGCTCCATACTTGGCAAGTGTTATTTTTCTGCAAAAAAAGAGCTTCTGGCACCTCAAACACAATCACTAATGCTGTGTACAATGTCAGTGGCACGTTGGCAAAAAAACGTTGATATGTGTAGGTATCTCCCGGCATCGAACTTATCACAAATTAGCGTCCAACTCAACATTTATGTTGTGTTCACACACGCTGATCTTCTGTTTCCGGAATTAATAATCCACCGAAGGGCTATCACCATGTTCTAACAAAAAGCCAGGGCCGACAGTCGTAAAATATCCTCTGAAGCAAGGCAGCACTTAGATAAGGTCGCTGCAGTCATCCATCCAGGCACCTGACCACGCATAACGTCGCTTAACTTTATAGATCTGATACGACATAGACTTCCATCCAAATATATTCAATCTATGAAGACGAGGGTTAACAAACATTTGTTGATCGATGAAGTTGATCGATGAAGATACCAATATGAAATCAAATTTGGTATAATGCATCCACTAGAATCTTTATTTGAAAAGAAATAATATTCTCACAATAGTTTCACAATATATATATGAAAATGTCCAAAATAGTCACCTTCATTGAATCAATACTAGGAATAGAAACAAATTATACATCCCTAGGTTCCGACTAGAAAAAGTAAATTAGTCCTTTATGGGGAACACGGTTCGCTTCTATAATAAGCTTCCTGAAAATGCTACTAAACTTAATTTAAGGCATACATAAAAGCTAGTCTTTTGAAGAAAGCTTATTATAATATAAATGACTAGTTAGTCCATTGAAAAGTTACATTTGGGTATGCATTTGTCAGAGGACGCAATTTTATTTTTTTAATGTGTAGGGGGGGTCAGTAGAAGCTTAAGTTCAAGTTTGTGGGGTCGGCACCCTTGTCCCCCGGCCGCCATCTTGGAAAAGGGGGTGCAAAGGGTTTTCGCGCTGTATCTCGTAAACTAGTTACCTTACAGAAAATTTAATCAAACATAAAATGTAGCAAATTAAATTTCCTACAATTTTATTTCTATTACTTTTTATCGTCAAGTGACCAACAAAAAAGTTATAAACAAAAATAAATGAAAATTTTGTTTGTTTGTTCTAGGTTTTACAGCGCTCCAAACTTAAACGGATTCTCGAATGCTCATAGGGATGCAATAAAAACTAAAAATTAGGCTTACTTTTCTATCTATATTTTTTTTATTCATACAATTTATTATGATCTTAACATTCCTATGCTATTATTGAACTATGTTTGACCCTTTTACCCACCACCTATGAGGTATAACATGGGCAAAGTCAAATTTATAAAAATTTTGCAGAAGCATCCAGAGTTAGCAAGTGGAACTAAATTATTTATGAGTGAGAAAGTCGAGTCATCGTTACTCAGTGTTGTTGGCGAACGTTTTTTCGTCTTTTTATATGGCGGAAATAAAGACGATACTCTAGACACTCTGCGATACAAACGATTTGCTAAGACAGTGACAAAAAATGCATTAAAAAATGCATTAAATTTTTATAAATTTGACTTTGCCCATGTTATACCTCATAGGTGGTGGGTAAAAGGGTCAAACATAGTTCAATAATAGCATAGGAATGTTAAGATCATAATAAATTGTATGAATAAAAAAAATATAGATAGAAAAGTAAGCCTAATTTTTAGTTTTTATTGCATCCCTATGAGCATTCGAGAATCCGTTTAAGTTTGGAGCGCTGTAAAACCTAGAACAAACAAACAAAATTTTCATTTATTTTTGTTTATAACTTTTTTGTTGGTCACTTGACGATAAAAAGTAATAGAAATAAAATTGTAGGAAATTTAATTTGCTACATTTTATGTTTGATTAAATTTTCTGTAAGGTAACTAGTTTACGAGATACAGCGCGAAAACCCTTTGCACCCCCTTTTCCAAGATGGCGGCCGGGGGACAAGGGTGCCGACCCCACAAACTTGAACTTAAGCTTCTACTGACCCCCCCTACACATTAAAAAAATAAAATTGCGTCCTCTGACAAATGCACACTAAGGCCTAAAAAATGTAACATTTTAATGGACTATATATTGATAAGAATGCATGGCCTCATGTCGCTCTGCCCTCTGACAGTTAACCGACACACTTGAAATGTATAAATTCACTTGTATTGGTATTATGTAGTTAAGGTAGTTATAAGATGGATCATGTAAATAAGCGCCAGACAAGTTTCTTGCCGGATTCTTCTTGAACTGGGGCTAGGAGGAACCGGCACCTAGATTCACTAGCATGTAAAAAGACGATTCAAAGTGGTCCTTGTGATTGTATTGAATAAAGTGATTTTGAATTTTTTTGAATTTTGCTCTAGGATGAAGACGAGTTTCTTGTCGGTTCTTCGCGGGTTAGGATGAATTGGCACCTAAATTTACCTAGTATGTAAGACGTTTCAAAGTGATCCTTGTGATTGTATTGAATAAAGTATCTTTTGACTTTTGACTCAGTTTAACTTGACTGCTATTATAGGACTATTATAGGACTTGTAGCAGCTAAGAGGTACTCTTAATTTCTTTCCAGGCACATCGCAACAGACACGCAGTTGTTCTGCCTCGGGCTAGTGGTCTATTTTGTAACTCGACGCGGTGGCAGAAGCTTCACATTAGCGCTTGTCGTAGCTCTTGGGGTTGCTCTACCAGCTGCCCATGTGTGGATGTGGGACTTGGATGGACTCGTGCTTATGACTCCCGAGTAAGTTGTTCTCAACATTTAACACAGCAGGCATATAATATGCGAGCTACTTGCATGTCATTGCTCAAGCAGTTGTTTGAAGGCCATTGTTGCCATTCCTTGCATAATAATAATAAATAATTAATAATGCCGGACATTTAACATATAGCGTAGTAACCTAGCCCCAAAGTAAGCAGAGCTTGTGTTATGGGTACCACATGATTGATATACTACCAACTATTATACTTTTTTTTGTAAATACATAAATAATATACATAGCAAAATACCCTGACACGAGACAAATAACTTGCAGATCAAACAAACATTTGTCCCACGACGGGGTACGAACCCGCAACCTTCTGCGTCTCAGGCAGTCCTTCGCCCAATGTGCCACAGAGGTCGTCATAATCGAAATTCGCTCATATGCTCTTATTAGACGACCTTTGTGGCGCGGTGGGCTTAGGTCCGGCGAGACGCAAAAGGTTCCGGGTTCGATTCCCGCCGCGGGACAAATGTTTGTATGATCTGCAAGTATTTGTCTCGGGTCTGGGTGTTTCTATGTATAATATGTATGTATGTATTTACAAAAAAAATATGTATATAAGTAGTATATCAGTCATGTGTTTACCATAACACAAGCTCTGCTTACTTTGGGGCCAGATGATGCTGTGTGAAATGTCCGGTATTATTATTATATATATATTTTATTCACAGGTTTTATCGCACAATGCTGAACGACACTTTTCATTATATGCATGTGTATGGACACAACAACCTCATCTGCTACGCTATCGGAATGTCGACGGGATACCTCGTGTACCGGTTCCAGAAGAAAGAACTCGATCTGTCCAATAACAAGGTACTTACGTAAATGTTCTTTGTATTATAATATTTTTAGGTTCGTATACATCAGGCGTGCTTACCGCTGATGTAAATAAAAATGAAAAAACTGGCGCAGCCGTTAACACAAAAAAAACTGGCGCCGGTGGTAAGGATAATTCCTCACAATAGCATTAATTAGATAATTTTTTTCAGGTCTGCATCACACTAGCTTGGTTCGTTATCCCGTCTATAGGGGCTTTATTCTACTCCGGCTCCATGTTCTACGGGGATGGAGAAAGACCCCCGTTGGCCGCGAGGATGGCATATGCAGCACTGCAGCGTCTGGTGATCGGAATAGCGGTCGGGTTTGGCATCCTAGGACTTGCTATGAGGTTTAATAGTGAGTAACATATTCTATTCTTTTATAAACGGGATATTTACCTTGATCTAAGAGTTTTTAACCTCAACAGAGCGCCATTATCTAACAAGAATGGTTCAAGAGGCAATTGAGATTACTAAACATAGGAATTTCAACAAAGAAAATGGTACATTTATCAGCAGTCTGAAATCCCGTGATGAGAATAATGTCAAAGCAAAAAAACGCATGGTTTGATATGATACCATAAGATACCGGTGGTAGTATCATTCATAGTAAAGGAGTGCAAAAGAGGCTAACGTTTTGTCTGCTAATAAAGAATATTATGTTTATTAGCAACTGTACCGAACTATCGGGAAATAGACTCGTAAATCATGTTAAATATCCTTTTTATAGAGAAAATACGTGAATGATAGTTTTCAAAGTTTCTTCCCCGATTTATATATTGATGGTCTTTGTTTATCTGTCAACAATAAAGTAGGTACTTAACTGAGACAAATGTTTATGTGATCCGCAAATATTTGTCTCGGGCCCCTGGGTGTTTTTCTATGTATAATAAATATGTTTCTATGTATTTAAAAAAAAAGTACCTTTATAAGTAGTATAGTAATCATTTAATTTCCATTCCCATAACACAAGCTCTGCTTAAATTGGGGGTTACCTAAATGATTTCGTGTGAAATATCCAGAACTACCAGTAAATACTACTTCAAATTAGTTCTACCTTATACTTCTCGGACTACACGGTACTAATCGGACTGTACGTACCTCTGCCGTAACTTCCACTGAGACACCGAAAGTGTGTGTAAGTGTGTGTTTTGATAAAGCGACTTCATCTCTTAGTCCTTCACCTCGTCTGTTATTTCTCCAGCGATTCTCCGCAACTTCTTCGAGTGGCGCGTTTGGGTGGTTCCCAGCCGGCTCTCATACTCCGTCTACTTGCTGCATCTCTTCTTAATCCATACGCACATCGGACTCAGAACTCAACTAGGCCATGCTTCAACTTTCAATATGGTAAGCTTGTTACTGTGTAAAAAAAGAAAACAGGAAAATCACTGCTCTACTGTTTCATAGTGCGGGAGTAAGTAAGTATTTATTCAGTACAGTTATCATATTACAATATGTAAACAGAAATCATTTTGAGCAAGATATAGTCTCATTAAACGGATAGAAAAAATATTTGGTACTATTCTGCATATTTCTTTGGTCTTTGTTCAGAACAGACGTGTCCCAAATGTATATTTAAATAAAAAAATAATCACTTGCTGACTCGTGACCTTGTTTACTGTGCAGCAATCTGTGTCATACCTACTCAAGGTATAGTATATTATGTTTAGTATCGTGAAAATGGACAATAATTATTAACTCTGTTTCACTTCAATACTACAAAATGGACAACAGTACCTTCAACCGGAGCAGCAGGACAGCCCGCCGCCTGCGCCCTCGTCCGCTTCAGCATCCCGCCCTATAGCACCCGACCGAGAAGATAATGTCGTAGAAGTTATTTCTACCCCCGAAATTCAGAGCTGGATGATGTCAATCGAGCAGTACCTAAACGAAGTGTGTACTATTGCATCGGAGGGGAAACTGAATACAGAACAAAAACTTAGCATAAGTATTTTGTGTCGAAAAGTTGGTCATGGTACATCGCAGATGGCAGTGCAATACCAATCTCTTAAGCAGAAAGCCGTTCAAACCCACTCCGTTACTCAAGAACTGAAAGATAAACTTAATCTTTCTCAGCGGCTTCAAGAGCTTAAAGAAAGTATTGACCAGTCCTCGAAACCCGTAGCAGGAACCTTTTTTGCCGATATGTTTAAAAATGGAACCAATAACTAGCCGATTAATCTTAGTTCAGTTGCTTTTTATCCCAACGATAAGTTGAAATCAAGTGAAGATACAAAATCCCTTGTCCAGAAAATGCTTTGTCCTGAACGGATGAAGTTACACATAAGACCCCTTCGAAAAACAAGGAACGGAGGAATAATAATAAGCACTGAAACTAAAGATGACATTGAGGAGCTCAAGTAATCGATGCAGCTTAAAAACTCTGACCTTACAATCGATGAGCCATATAAACGGAAGCCCAGAGTTGTAGTTGTCGGTGTGCCTTCATCGATGGCTGAAAAAGAGGTTTTTACGTGTCTCTATCACCAGAATCTGGCCGATACACTTCAGAATTCTTCTCTTGACCAGTTTTTAACCTCCATTAGATTAAGCCATAAGTCAGGCAAGAGGACAGCTGAGACCTGTAACTACGTCATTGAAGTACCTGCAGATATAAGGAAAGCCCTCATAACAAAATATAGAGTTTATGTGAATTGGTCGTCTTGCCCTGTGCGAGACTATACTTTGATCACTCGATGTTATAAGTGCCATAAGTATGGTCACGCGGCCAAGTCATGTCGGGATCCTACATACACCTGTGGCCACTGTGCTGCTCCTGGTCATTCTATTAAGGAATGCACGAAGAAGGCAGATAAACCAAAGTGCGCCACTTGCGTCCACTTCAATAAGCCGAGTAAACATTGTACAGGAACTGCTGAATGCCCGGCAACAATAATAGCAGAAAAAAGGTACATTAACTCCATAGATTATGGAGGTGCCTAAAAGGCGTCATTTAAAATATTTATAATGTCGGTTCATAAGTAAAAAAAAACAAAAATTAAAAATTAAGACAGTAATCAATCACGGTGCCCTACTAACCTTAAATTGTAAGTCAAGTTAAATAAACAACGTTTGCACATTTTCTAAGTTAAATAATTACACGTAAAAACTAGAAAAATACTTACGTATCATTACTTTGTGTACAATTACCAGTTTACAATTCCGCTAACTCGCAATTTGTTTTGTGTTTATATTTTTATAATGTTTGCATTATTTGTAGTTTTAAGTTTAGTTAAGATTTTTAATACTATTCTATACATCTCACTGAAAATAAAATGTCAATGTAGGTGATTGTTTTAGAATCTATGTACCTAAGTAAGCTCTTCACGCCTGAGATACAGGATTACCTAGTTCAGGCTCGTATTATGCATACCTTTAATTAAATAAGTTATAGAATTTTGTTACTAGATTACCATGTAAATGTAAATTTTGAATAAATATTATTATTATTATTATTATTATTATTATTGCGCTAATCTATTCCCAATGACACGAGTTAGACACGATGAAATACTTATAAACAAAAGAAACATCTTGCTACTTAGTTAAAGACCGGAGACAAGCGTACTCATCGTAGATTAAATCGTCATTAGGTCCTAAATTACTAACATTTATGCACCAATTGCTATTTTTAACTGAATGAAAAAAAGGAGGAGGTTCTTCTTTTGATTGTATTTTTAAAATGTTTTTTCCTTAAAACTATAATTTATGAACTGATTTGAAAAAATATTTTTTTTATGGAAAAGAATATACGATTTGAATTTTCCGATTGAAATTTTATCAATATCAGTTCTGTAGTTTGGTTTTTAAATCAAAATAGCTATAAAATAGGTCAAAATATGCCATCCAAGTAAACGAAATTTCGTATTTTGCGACTATCCAGTGGTTTTTAGAAATTTCGAAAAATGAAAGAGTACCGTTTTTACGCATTCTAGTAGAGCGTAAAACTGTAAGTGAAGGGGATAAGTTAAAAACTGGTAACTGGTAATTTTAAATCGGTCCTATTTTTTTTTTGATGTATGTAGTCAGTTTTTTTTTGTTTTGAAACGTAATTATGCAAAAAAGTTATTTTGTTTTGTTATTTTCCAGACGTTATTCCACTTTGGCGTGATGGTGCTGACGTTTATGATATCGCTGCCGTTCTGTCTGATGGTGGAAGCTCCACTCATGAAGCTCGTGAAGACCAGCAGTTCACAGCCTAAGAAGGTGATTGAACAGACCAAGTTCTGAGCAAAGCAGAAAGAAAAAAGAAATAAAATTATGTTTATTGGGGTTAAATTTATGTAGTGAAAGTCCTGAAACAAGTTCTACGGACGAGAACGTAGGAACTTAAGGCCTAAATCAATTTTATTATTCCGTTGGTAAATTTAATTATCTAATTTGTTACTTACAATCAATGGCATTCCAATAGATAATTAATGCTTACAATGGTTTTCGATTCCTCGACTTTTAGGTATGTTTTAGTATAGCAAAACATGAATAATACAATATTAAACAGACGCCAAGTGAAAATATGTAAATAAACATTAGAATTCTGATTAGGTGAACAATAGATTATGCATATGTGGTAGGTACATAACATCAACATTTGGTTGTTTACAAATCTTGAATGACAAACTGTTAGTAAACATTTTTATTTTTATAATAAATTATAAAGGCTTTGTGTTCATTTTTCATCACTTTTAGGGTTCCGAAGTCCAGCAAGAAACCCAGCAGTTGCCATGTCTAGACAGATAGACAGACGCCTGAACATAATTAGAGCATTTGCTCACAGGCTATTTTCATCGTGATACTTAGAATTTAACTCGGTAAATACGTAGATAGGTGGCCCCTAGAAAAATATACTACATATTAAAAAAATGGTTGTCTGTAAAGTCGTTTTACGGACGATTAATTTACGTGATAACGTCATAAGAAAACATTGATGAACCGATCGTGCCTCTTGTTCTGCGCTCTCGCTTGCACGCTCGGCTCAGGCGGAATCAAAGTTTTACTACTATTAGAGAAGGACACTCGCAGTGTTGTTTTCTGACTCGCGGCCGCTTGGTATCCACACATAGGGTCGGGGAGACCCGTGGACCGAGTAATCTTGGTGGCCTTTGACAGCCAACCTCACATATTCCATTTGCACCCCTCAGTGCATTGTTCCGGCACTTGTTAAAGTTATATTTACTACTTAAACCATCTGTGGTGTAATGTAGGTAGGTAAGTATTTTTTTTGAACAATTGCATTTTTAGAGTAGGTAAGTACATAGATAAGTGCAAACCTAGCAATCATTATTAAAGTATGTTGGGTACTTGTATGTAGGTATTACGTACCTACTATATAGGAATAATTTATTACGCATGGGTTCTAGGCAAACTAAACAGCTAGGCTCAACTAGGTATGAAGATTAAAGTACCTAGGTGGTCTTCTCGTAGGTACCTACCTAACCTTCTGACACTAGTTTAAGGTTTATATTCATACCTACCTTAACCATCTGAGGCGTAATGTAGGTAGGAAGGTAAGTATTTTTACTAAACAATTACATTTCAAGAGTAATTGTTTAGTAGGTAGGTGCAAACCATAATATACTTTAATCATCATTAAGGTATGTTGAGTACTTGTAAGTTGGTATTACGTACCTACTATTTGGGAATCATTTATTATGCATGGGTTCTAGGCAAACTAAACTGCAAGGCTCACATAGGTCGGAAGATTAAAGTAGTACCTAACCTTCCGACCCTTGTTTAAGTTTTATTTACATACCTACCTAAACCATCGTACAAATTCGTGATATTGTATTTTTTCATCATGCCATAACTATTTAGTTCCTGTCTTTATCTGTATCTTACTGTCTACTGTTCCTAATAGAACACATAAAAAATCACAACACTACAATACAATGGATAACACTTCGAAACAATCGCACTCGTATCACTTGTTACTTAACGATCGAGTTCCAAATACTGTAATCCGAAGACTTACTAAGATGAAAGTAGAAACTCGATAATGGCAGTCAAATAGCAGCAGGATAATTAATGAGATGTGGAGATGACATGACAGGTGGAGTAAGGCAATCACTAGATGGTGGTCTAGAAATGGTTATAGGCACGTCAGTTATACTTTGACTAGATTGGGAGATTGGATATAGTCAAAGTATACAATAGTAGATTGTTGCACCGAGCGCAAAGTGAGTTATTAATGCACGAGTGTTATGTTGGTGCCCGACCGAGCGCATGCGAAGGCACTAAATTAACACGAGTGCATTAATAAGTCTCTTTGGCAAGGTGCGTAATTTACTTTTCTTTCAACTATGTAGTAATGTTATCATTAATCACTACAAAACCGATCACAAAGGACGTATTTTATGCTTAGAACCAAAACAGTGCAGTAATGTTATATAAAATCTCATTATTGCGCCGTTTTTCATTATTGCACTGTTTTTTACTTTTTATTTAGATATAAGTACATTTATATCTATCACAGGGGTTAAATATCTCCCAATAAGTTTTATATAAAATTCTCCAGTAGGTACGTAATACCTACATAAGTACAATAATAATAATAATAATAACGTTTATTTGCGCCACATACAGTTAAACTTAGATTACTACATAATCATAATTAAATGAATAGCAAAAGCCTTTTTACTTAGTTTTAGGTACATACATATAGATATAACAGTCATATTTTATAGTCAAAAACGAAAATAAAACATTACATTTAATGTGCCTCTAAACTAAGTTAGTAACTTGTATTTTAGAGGCCAAGGAACACAACATAATACATTATAATTTGTGCACAATATGGTGTTAATTATGGTCCTTTGACACTCAAACTAAGTGAAACACTTGTGTTTTAGGTGTCAAGCTCTTTACATTTATGATAAGGTGCTATTTGGACGAGATTACGTCAGTACGAGTAGTACAATCAAAGAAGACTTATGTAATTTTATACATAGCCTATATAAAGAAAAGGTAACATTAAACAAGAGAAATAAACAAAAAAATAAAACATAAAGAGTAAAACCTATTAATATAAAAACTTATTTCTATGCTAGAATGGGTTAGTTTCTGGTTAGGGATGTTAGGAGTTTGGGGAGTGACTATAACAAGATACTATAAAGTAGGCGAAAGGGACGGAGTGTTTGTAAAACAAAGGAATGGATTAAAAAGAGGATGTAGTGTATGATTTTACACAGTGGGGTAAGTGTGTACAAGTACCTAACATACTTTAATGATGACTGCTAGGTTTGCACCTTCCTATGTACCTACTCTTGAAATGCAATAGTTCAAAAAAATTACTTACCTTCCTACCTGCATTACGCACACAGAAAGATTAATTTTTATTATTAGATAAATAAGCTGCAGAACGCGACAAGTCGACAACGCTTACGAAAAACGTCGCTCCGACCCAGACAGTGACAGCGCTATAAGTAAGAAGCGTTTGGCTATGTTTAGGTAATTATCTCATGAACTTTTGGAGGATATGCGAGCTGAATTGAACTTAGTTGCGTCGCAGAAAGAGTCGCTATTTATATTCCATCATATAGCACGGCGATGCGTCGCCGCCGCCTGTATCGCCACGCCAACTATTAGGTTTACCCTTGCCTATAATGTTTCACATCAATAATACTATTAATCACAAATTGAAAATAAATAATTTTATTTACTTAATAATAAATAATACTACGTATTTACAAAATTAACAAATTGAACATACTTCAGACATTCTCTGCACACATTCGTGCATCGGTCAGCGAACACACGATGGTGTTAATGTCGCTGTCAGTAGGGCGTGACTATAGGGCCTTAGATTAGGTACAATTAGGCAATTCGGGAATAGACAGTCTTACAATTCGAGCTAATACTTAATACTCGAGAAACATTGTGTAGTATCTGACAAGCAGCAGTCAGACCAGAAGTTTGTAGTTGCTTCTAGAGAGCTGAAGCCAATCGCACCAAGAAAACATATTGAAGGGTTAAAGTTTTGGATAATATCCAAAGGTCTTCTTGTAAAATAATCATAAGAAAGCCTTTTGGATCTTATTTAATTGCAAGTCGTAAAAACTGATATTAATGCTAGGCGTGAATTAATCTACTCTTGTAAGGATTGACAAGGACCGAGTAGATTCGTTTTATAGCACCAGCATTGTGAAATTTGTAGGCGTTCTGCGAAACAAAACATACGATTACAATCAGTAGCGCTTACGTTCTCATGCTAATCATATGCTCATGAAAATTTAGACGAGTATCAAAAGTAACGCCCATGTCCTTTGACCTTAACTTATGGTGAACCGATACCCTTAGAGTACCTAGCAAATATTGTGCTAGTAACGGTACACGCGCGCGGCTGAAAGCGATAGTCCGACACGTCCATTTTGAAAAAAATATTGTTTTAAAGACTCCATTTAACCACAGCGCTAATGTCTCCTGCTAGACTGACGAGCGAATATTACATACAAATTATAACATACATATCTTAAATAATATTATAGAAGTTGTACAAAGCAAGATCAACTTGTAGAGTCTTCAAAACCACGATACAACGTTTCTGTTGTACGTTTGGATTTGCTTGGATCAATTGGATCTAGAGAGATTTGCATAGGCAAATTACAAGCAAAATAGCTATATTAAGCGGTGTATGATAACCCTCACGACAAGAAACTAGACCGTTCTCGTCCATTTCAGTAACATGGACTCCACAATGACGTTTTGTCACCAGGCCACATCAAACTTACCACCATACAAACTTAGTGCCTCATGCATATCTACCACAGGCCACAAACATAAAAAATGCATAACACTCACAATATTTCAAAAATATATCGGTAAAAGCTTTAATTTTAGTGTAGTTTCAGGAATACTCCTCTCATACGTCAATACACTTCAACCACACGTTGAGTAGATATGGTATTTACCTTAATTCTTGCAAACATGCAAAAAATACAAAATGGGACCGAAGATACACCCTTGAAGCATGCCTCAATGAAACCTATTGGCGCAAGTACGGCTTAAAGACAAACTTGCAGGCGTATGTTCGTTGCAACACTGCCCGGAAACAAATAAGCTTTGAAACGCCTGACATAATATTTTTAGTCGTTTTTGTAATCATTACGTTATTTAACTGTATAGGAAGCTTTTGTGGTGTCTGTTTAACGATGGAGAATAAAGGATTTGGTATGCAATTCCTATCATAGAATATTTTATGAAGGTAAGGATGTAAAACATTAAACGGATGGATAAATATTTAGTACTATTCCGCCTATCTATTCCCAATGAGTTAGACATGATGCAGACGCATGCACCTCCCTCCCGTAATTTTGAAAGAACATATCGTAGCTTATAGAAATAATTGTCCAGAAAGGTCTTATTTTTTCAAACATTTAATTGATTCTGGACATTCATTGAGTAATAATAATTCTTTTGAAATTTTACATACCTGCAAAAAGGTTTTAGAATGTCTGTACTAGAAACTTTAGAAATAACAAGACATAATACAATAGATTTCCAAGACACAATAGATTCAAGTTTTCCAAGATCATATTACGTTTGTTTAGAACAGGTAGCGCTGACTCATACGGGAGGCGTGACAATTCAGTCTGAGGTTATAAATAGTGGGGTTGGAGCACTGTCGATTCAGTCTCATTCTATTCTAATTCGCGCGAAGCAACAAGTCTGCAGAGCAGACTTTTCGTCAAGGCGTGGAGCGAGTCAAGTGTTCCTGAGGATGCCTCGTGGAGAGGTGAAACACGTGTCGAATTTCTTTGTGAGTTTGCATGTGTGGATAGTGTGCGCTTATCTTTTACTAACGCTTAGCATGGCTTTTTAACAGCAGGCGGGCGGGAGGTGCATGCGTCTGCATCATGTCTAACTTATTGGAAATAGATTGGCGGAATAGTACTAAATATTTATCCATCCGTTTAATGTTTTGTAATAGATTTCCGCATGGTCACACCTGAATCAATTACTTATCTAAGGTAAGGATGTATTGTTTTCATATTTTTTTAAATGTTTTAGCCATGCGTTTTCTTGCTGTCTTCTTTATTCGTAAAAATTGAAAGAAGTTAATGAGTCCAGGTGCTGAGGGTCCTGAACCAAGGCTGAAGAAGCTCCATGTTATTGCCGGTTTCAAGTATGCTCATAATGTCATAGCATAATACACAACCGTTCAAAAACAAAATAGCAAAACCACGAGCTCACGGCTTTAATGTTGTTTATGTTGTTCAATATCGACAATCCAAATGTCGTTGAAGATGTAAGTTATTCATGGATTTCTTATGATTATTTTTGGTATAGTAAGCATTATAATCAAATCGGTTCCTATTTTCCAAAATTAGTTATTCAGAAACACCATTACACATATATTTTTGAACGGGGAGGTAGTTCTCAGATATTCTTCATCATCGCCGGATTTCTGCTCGCCTACAACCTGCTTTTGTTTATTGAAAACCACTACATCGGCTGGAGCGTGTTTCCCATGAAAATCTTTTCTAAATGGATCAGGTAAAAGCATTCTAGATACGCTTATGAGTTTTTCAACTTAATGTTTTATTAAGTACAGTGGAGGTAGATGGGAGCCACTTATATCAACGACAGAAGATACAAAATGCAATGATTCAGGACTCTTCTTGTATTGAACAGGCCAGCTTTTAGATTTTAATTAACCGTTTTGCCATTTCTTGATTCTTAACTGTTTGTTTTTACATTTTTTGTTTATAACTTTTGTTTAACTGTTTTCTTAACGATTAATATATTTTTAGACAGTAGGTATACACTTCTTACTGTCCATTTTGTGCATCTGTCAAGTCAAGATTTTAATAAAATTTCCCTTTATTTTCAGGTTGACACCTCTGTATGCGCTTCTTCTGTTTTTTAAGGTCACTTGGTTGCGTTTCGTAGGTTCTGGGCCAGCTTGGGATGTAAGTATCGACACCTACTATTATATTATTTACTAGCTTCTGCCAGCGGCTTCGCACGTACCACCGTGAAAAGTAGCCTAGACTATATGTTATTTTAGGCCACAGACCAATTATTTAAAATATTTAGTTCTAAAGGCATTGTTGACCTTTCGTGTTCCAGATCGCAATTACAGATGAGGTGAACGACTGCAAAGAATACTGGTTGCAACACTTGTTATACATCAATAACTACAATAATGTGTCGCAATGCTTCTTACATACTTGGTAATACATTCTTCTTTAACATAATATAACAACAAGCCCTCGTGATTTAAAAAACTGAGTAGGTCCTACCTAGATCTACGCAGTTAGCAACGCTCTGCGAGGTTAATGCCTGGATAGGTGAGCGCAGTGGCCTGAGCGGGCTTTTTTCTGCCATGCTTCGTAGGGCACGATGTCAAAAAAGTCAAAGTCAAAAGATACTTTATTCAATACAATCACAAGGATCACTTTGATCACGTTGAGCTGTCGATGTTCAAAAGTTGTTAGGCCATGGCGGCATATTATCTCCATCACCAGAGTTGGCTAATGACTCATACGAAAGTAGTACGTGGATAGTATTACAAAACTTTGGTCATAGAATTGATTATTATTGGTAGATGAAGAAAAACATCATGAGGATAACGGTAACTTTTGGTTAATTTACATTCGGCAACCACGTATATTCGTGGTTTACACAATTTAGTACTGGATGTCCTTATAAGGATGTACACTCGCTATATCTAACAAATAGAATAATAATATTTGGTAGGCACATTATCGGTCACCTAGGTGCGGAAAGCACACTCCTAATTTATATAAAGCGGACAATCACTCCGTACATACTTAATTCAGTTTTGGTGTCTGACAAGCGCGGTGATCATAAAATATTAAAGTAAAATTCAATTTCAAATCGAATGATATCAAAAAATATTTATTCAATAAAATCACAACGACCAGTTTGAATCAAATTCTTCTATGCTAGTGAATCTGGGCGACCGTTCATCTTAACTTCAGTTCAAAAAAACTCTGGCAAGAAGTAAACTCGTCCGGTTTTAACACTTTTGTATGATCCTTGCCAATTCTGTTACGGATGCAGGAAAAGATTCAATAGCAAGCTACAACAAGAATAAAAGGTAATTACATTTGTACGTAAGTACCTATAATAACTTGTTTGTCTATTAGTTGTAAATTATTAGTTGTGATCAAGCCTGTCTATCTCTTCTTTGTCTTCGTTAATGGCATGTCATATTGCTAATGTCAAGTGACTAGATTTTTAACTGACTTCAAAATAAAAAGCAGGTTCTTTTTTTACCTCATCAACTTCGTCATTTATAAACCTAAATAACATAGCTACACTTGTGCTAAAAAATCACAAATTAAAGATCAAAATTTCGCTAAGATTATCGAATAAAACATGAGAAAAACTAATTCCTTTAAAAGAACTAAATATAAAACGAAGAATCATCCCCCAATTGAGCAAGCGTTGCGTTTAAGTATTATCTGTCCTTGTCATTCACAAAAATATTCATAAATAATCACTCAATAGCCATGTGAATCATAATCAACCTATCATAGCACGTAATGCGTTAACTTACGCGATTTATTTATTTATTAATTAGTACGAACATGCCAATAACACGAATTAAAAAAGAACAATAATAGAAACCTTAAATGATAATACAAAATAAAAATATTAACTGGTAATAAAGAAAGCATCTACACACTCAAACAGACTTCTCACAGAACCTCAGACATTCAGATAGAATCACCTTCCATCCATCCGCAAACACATCACATTCAGGGTTCTCATTCAAGAGGGCATTCAGCGCAGAAAGAGTACGTGCAATGGGAAACTGTGCGTGTGCAAACGTACGAGAACAGGAACTGCCGGTGCTTTCTGTTACTGCAATAGTTGTTGGGGACGTAGAGCTTCGCCAAGTCATCATGGCGATGTAATTAACCACTTTTTTACGCGACGTTTTTTACGCCACGCGTCCCTGTTGCAGCACCCGCGGTGTTTCCACCATCCGCGGTTTTTTCTGCCGCACCCCGTTTTTCCACCAGCAACGGGTGCTAGGCCTCAGATTGACCTTTATTTTCATATCATTTCCAAATGCATACGTGGGGGGTAGTGCTGATCCTCAGCATAGTTATCTTCTGCCATCGTGCGCCTAGCCCTGTCTGCGGCGACATTGTAAATGAAAGTGCTGACTCTCTACTGTTTCTACTTGACTTTGTGCTAGGAGGAGTATTTGAAAAGCTACAACTGGAAAACAATATACCCATATTGTTACCATTAGACCGTTAGACCATTTTTGTATAAATCCCGGGATTGTTTGAAGATAAAAGATTATTGCCCACAAGGCACAGAAAACTTAGATAAATATGATTTGTTTTAAGGTGACAAAATTTTCCTGATTAAATCATGTTGAATCTCAAAATATTGTTTTGTTATTATAGAATGTACCTAGCTAGCCCAAGACTTTCCAAGCAAACTTTTACTATCTAAATAACTTGAGTGCAGTGAGCCGTGAGAGTAATTAACAGAATGACGCGACGCATAGACCCACAAAACAAGAAAATTTGAATACGCGAATGTCATTCGTCTGACTGAGGACGCGGGTTTATCGCGTCACAATTTTGCAATTTAATTTGAAATTGGATGCTACTTTCTTGTTTAGTAGCACGAAAAACTTTTAAATTGATTCCGATTTATCGTTTTATTAAAAAAAACAATGGCTGCCATCTTGAATTTTTAAATGCATACCATTACATCCCCTAAACTTATATAAAATTATTACTTAACAAGCGCCAGTTTGCAGGGTATATTAAAATCACTAATGAATAATATGAGTAACATAGAAATTAATGGAGAGGCAATTAATCTTGTAGATTCCACGATTTTCCTAGGTCTTAATATTAATGCGAAACTACAGTGGGGACCACAAATTGAAATACTTGCTGGGAGGTTTAGTTCCGCTGCATATGCAGTTCGTGTGATACGGTGGCGGTTGACTTGTGAAATCTCTTTGCATCGAAAGCAAAAACTCTTAAGTCGTTATCTAAAAAGCTTTGCATTTTGCTCTCATCTTACTATCATAATTATCTTACTGTTACAAACAATTGGGAAAAGTATTAAATCGATCAGCTGTATCACGCAAAACTTTTCAAAATTTTGTATGAAAAAATACCACTTTTTAAAATAATTAATCATTTTTAATTTTGAGCGGACCGCGGATCAAACTCACCTGATGAAGATTCTCTAGATGAATCAAAACAGTGTCGGTGCCTCCATCGACAAAATAATATGTGAGAAAAGGCCGTGTTTATCAACAACTCACGAAAGTTTTGAAAGTGAAATAGGTAATTAAAGAGTAGGCTCCTAAATAGTTAAACCATAATAGCACCAATAAGCGCCATCCAACTCATCGCGAACTGGGATAGTAATGATGTCAATGAGTCAGTGAATCAGTCAGTATCATCGAGCATTATTCATACAATAATATGATATACATGATATGATGGGCAAGTAGCCGCTTGTACAGAAACAATAGTATCATTTAAAAAAAAAACTGGTTCTAATACAAAACGTATTCTCAAATTTCTTGCGACGCGGCTAGGTTCAAATTTGAGATTTGTGCCTAGTAATAATCACAAATTTGACAATAATCTACTCAGGAGGGTCTAATATCAGGGTCTGTGTTGCATTAGGTGTGCCCGTAAGGATAGACATGTTTATAAATAAATAAATAAATAATCGAACGACGGCGATGACAATCGGCCACGTGGTAGATACGTGAGCCGCGCGAGGCAAGCGCGAGGAGAACGCATTCTCTTCGCGCTTGCCTCGCGCCAAGCAAGCACTCGCTGGCCAAGCACTCGCTTGGCCAGACTGCAAACGTGGGCGCGGCTCAAACTCAAACTCAAACTCAAACATATGAACTTCATTTGAGTGTCCTTAGTGAACACGCGGGTGCGGGACCCAACAAGGCAACTCACGCCATACCTCGTTCATACCGCGTGGCCGCAGTGAGAGCGCAGGGCGACAAGCGACAACACGCGAGGAAGCGGGGATCTCAAACTGGTTCGAGCTAACCCTGCGCGTTCTTGTGATGGCGTCTTCACAAATTAATGTAGAAGAATTAATAAGTGCTATTCAAGCTCGCGCTGCACGAGGTTGCTCTCGCAATTTTTCATTTCATTTAAAAATTACCATTTAATGTAAGAATTTTCCAGTAAAAATAAGTATTCTTCGTCCATATTATATTTTGTCAAACACTGGACAGGACGACACGCGGAACGAAGCCGCGTTCCACTGCGGACAGGCACAAACGCGCGCGTTGCTGCCCGCCTCGCGCTGCCAGTCTGGCCAAGCACTGAGAGGCGGGTACGGTCCTATGTTAGTACAGTGAGTAGCGCGCATGCTTCATAAAATCGGTGGTCGGAAATAACTAGTGGCTACTTCAATGAGTAATTTAGGACCAAAAAATTCAACATTCTGTGGTAAAGCATATTCTTTTGTTTTTAAATTAAAACGCTTATTTATTTAAGGTTAATTAAATATACTTTCATATAAAAATCATATTTGTTGAATCAAATAGATGCGCTAGCTGCTGGAGACGCTTCAAACATAATTTCGACGAGGTGCGATTTTTGTGACGTCAGTGTATTATAAACATACCTAAGCATATAATTTTCACTCAAAACGGGATATTTACCATGATATATGAGTTTCAGTTTATCTCGTGATCATGGCGCATGCAACTGCGCCGAAATATCGAGAAGCAGAAAAACTCATATATCATGGTAAATATCCCGTTTTGAGTGAAAATTATGTGCAAAACCATGATAGTTTTAAAAGTTATATACCTAAGCATATTTTTATTACCATTGTATGACCATATTATTAACATATTTTTATTGTGCTATGTTCTTTTCCTGTATTTTTGGATTGTTCGTTTATAAGCTCATAAATGTCTGTCTATATCGTTGTCTATGTTTTATAAAAACGATGAATCCTAGATTAAGATATATAAATCTAAACAAATAAATCTCCAATTTGCCCTGACTGCGTTGGCTTGGTTGGTACCACGACCACAAACTAAACTATGTTTTAACCTCCATGCAGTTGAGATAAATATAAGATTATAGTACGAAGGGCACAATAGCAATATGAATTTCGTTGGCAAACGAGACAAAACCACGTAAGTCATATCATAGAAATGTGTTATATGCTAGTAAAAACCCAAGAAGTCTCCAAAACCGTCTGTCTGCTATAGCAAATAGGCTTCTTTAGACAGTCTTTGTACTTTAGAAGATAATTGAAAAGTATTATAGGAAACCTACAGAAAGATTTTGTCAAGTGAATAGGAGAAGCTAAATACGAGTAGGTAGGTACATAAAAGAAAACGTGTGCGAAAACGTCAAGGAAATATACATCGATTACAAAACAATAACAAGAGTGGCTTTAAGTTTACTTAGTAAAACAAACCATAGTTTTAATTCAAAAAATAGCTTGTCGAAAATGTAGGTAGAGGAGAAGGTGGTAACGTGGCCCCCCTTACTTTGTTTTTGATACTTAAAAATATACTTGCATGAGAAATCAAATTAATACCTCATAGCGTTCTTTATTCATCTGCCTACACATAATATAAGGTGAAATAAATGAAACTATTCATAATTCATAATTCATAAATAAACTATGTATTCTTAAAAAATGCAAAATTGCCATCTTGAGATTAAGTGATTGAACTTATTGACAGAAGTTACAGATGTAATATTCGCCTTCAGGACCTGCATAGTCGGTGTGAGCCCATAAATTGCAGTTCAGGCACTGAATCCACTCTTCTACACGTTTATCGCTAGAATAATTCGCGTCACAAAATATGCAGGGCGTGTCTGAGGTATCAGGTATCCGAGCTGAAAAAATATTCTTCTTCTAGACACTTTTGGAGCTACTACTGGAAGTAACATCTCTTCGGGATTTTTTTTTGTAGTGTAACTTATTCGAAGAAATATTGTTGCGCCCGATACATAGCTCCATCTGTTGGCAGGCAGACACATTAAATATTCACCTACGCCATCGAGTAGATGCAAACTACAAAGTACACGTATCGAATGCATAGGAGTGAACGAGACAGCAATATCTCTCTATTGCAATCGAACGTTTGAGCGCGTTCCGGTTCGTTCTCGAACGTTCCAGTAGCATCGCGGTTTTACGCGACTTATTCGACGCTCGTATAAATACAGCGGTGGTTTGCGGATGTAGTCAGTCTATTCTCGGCTAAGCAAGTGATACAAGTGCGATAGTTTCGAAGTGTTATCAGTTGTGTTATAGTGTTGTGACTTTTACAGTGTTCTATTTGTAAGTTAACTAATAGAATCAGTGGATTAAGTTCTATGTGTGGTAACTTTGAAATGAAAGTTATTATTTGGTAAAATCAAGCGGTTTCATAATTTATCAGTACCCGGCTCGTAACAAATTGGTGTCAGAAGCGGAGATAAAGAAATGCCGGTTTTACCAAAGGAGTCAGCGGCAACAGGAAATGGATGAGAGGCGGTTTGTTGGTTCTCTATCACAAGAATCTCGACAGGTTCTTCAGCCAACGATGGAGTCATCTGGTGAGTTATCGAGTGTCCCATCATCAGCTGGGGCTCAGGCTCCTGCTGCAGGGGACCTTGCTGCCTTAATGGCGATGCTTCAGGAACAGGCTCGCCAGCAACAGGAACAGGCTCACCAGCAACGGGAAGAAGAGGCTCGCCGGCATGAAGAACAGAAATGTTAGCAGGAGGAACTGGTTCACCGGCAGGAAGAACAAGCTCGCCAGCAGCGGGAAGAACAGAAACGCTGGCAGGAGGAACTGGTTCACGAAAGAAGAGGCTCGTCGTCAGGAGGACCAAGCTCGCCAGCAACAGGAGGAACTGTTTCGCCGGCAAGAAGAACAGACTCGCCTTATAAAGGACCTGCATGGAACCTTTGGCAAGGAGCTTCAGGATGTTAAGGAGCAAATCCAGCACCATGATAGCCGAATTTCTGAAGCAGAAACCCAGATTGCAAGTGTAAAAAAAGCTGTGGATCTGCTGAAATCTGAAGATAGGGATATTGCTCCTGTGGTCTCTTCATCGTCAGCGCGAGGATTTAAGGTGCCACCATTTTATGGAGGTTCTTCGTGGTCCGCCTATAAAATTCAGTTTGAAGCTGTTCTAAACGCAAACGGATGGACGAAGTCGCAGGCTATGACTGCACTAACATTAGCCTTGCGTGACCAAGCACTCACGGTTTTGGAGGCCCTGGGAAGTAACGTCAATTATGAGCAGCTGCTGGAGGCACTAGAATCTCGATATGGTGACGCACATCTAGAACATGTTTTCCGCGCTCAATTAAAGGACAGGACTCAGCGCAATTCGGAGAATCTGCAGCAGTGGGCCCTGGAAATAGAAAAGCTAGTTCGGAAGGCTTTCCAATGTTCACCTGCCCTTATCGATGGGAACTTGGTTCAAGCATTCGTGGATGGGATACGTGACTTGGAAGTCAGAGCTACGGTGAGACTTGGCCATCACGAGACTTTAAAGAACGCCTTGGCCCATGTTTTGGAGGTGGAAGCTGTGCGGATGGACACTCGAGCACATCGCATCAGAGAAGTGGTGGAGTCCAGCCGCGACGGCCGTCCAAAGTTTAGTCCGAAATGTTATGGGTGTGGAGAAAAGGGTCATCTGAGGTCCAGTTGCCCGAAACGAAACAAAGAGAGTAACGACAGATCTCAAGAAGGACAGGTGGTGAGAGTATCCACTCCCCAGCAGCAGGGAAACGAGTAAATGCCAGGACCGTGGGGCGGGTGCTGGCTGGTATAGAAAAAGCCCTAAGAGTTTCGATTTCACAAGCCCACGATGGGAACAGCCTGATCATCAAAGGCCAAATTAATGGAACGACCTGTAAAATGACTTTGGATACTGGTGCTTCTCGTACAGTAGTGAGTTCCCAACTTGCGAATCGCTTTCTTGGGGACTTTTCCCGCAAATGTAACAGAGTTCAGCTCGTGACAGCAACCGGCCAGCACATATCCGTTCAAGGCGAGATGCAGGTGGAGATGAAATTAGTGGAGACCACTTACCATCATAACGTCATCATTGCCAACATAGTTGATGAGTGCATTCTGGGTTTGGATTTCTTGCGAGAACACCACGCGGAGATCGACGTAAATAAAGGGATTTTAAAATGTGGCACAGAAGAAGTCTTTATGGAAGGAGGATCCTCAGGAAAAGTCTACTGCCTAAAAGAAATTGTGCTTCCTCCAAAGTCAGAAACCATGGTACAAGTACGCCTATTGCAAACATCAGAGAGAAATCGATGTGTATTGATAGAAAGATTAAACAATGACCTACCATGGATTATGGCACGGACTCTAGTAAAGAATATACTATCTCAGCAGTGCGAATACTGAACCCAAGTAATGAGGAACATCTCATTAAGAAGGGAATGTTAATGGGCAATTGCGAAGAAGTAACCTGGATGCGAAGATGTCAAGAATTATCCAGTGTCAATAAATTAGACGTCAATTACAATGTCTCATCATTGCTGAAAGATTGTCGCAAAGATCTTTCTGAAGAGGAGGTTGCAATGGCTGAGAAGATGTTACTTCGATATGCCGATATTTTCTCTTCAAATGATACTGACATTGGGAAGACAGGGCTGGTTCAGCACACCATAAACACCGGTAACGAGTCACCGATTCGTCAACGTTCAAGACGATTACCTGTCGCAAGAGAAAAGGAAGTGGAAACTATGAATGAGGGAATGGTAAAAGACGGAGTGATAGAACCTTCTTCCAGTCCCTGGTGCTCTCCTGTGGTACTAGTCAAGAAGAAGGACGGTAGCTTGCGTTTTTGTGTGGATTATCGTCGACTTAATGACGTAACAAAGAAAGATAGTTATCCACTTCCAAGGATTGACGACACACTGGACACATTGACAGGGATGAAGTGGTTCACAACCCTAGACTTAAAAAGCGGCTACTGGCAGGTTGAATTAGACCCGAAAGATAAGGAGAAAACTGCGTTTTCTACGGGAAAGGGTCTGTGGCAATTTAATGTAATGCCGTTCGGGTTGTGCAATGCCTCTGCAACTTTTTAAAGGTTGATGGAAATGGTACTAGCTGGATTAATTGGAGACGCCTGCCTTGTCTACTTAGATGACATTGTTATAGTGGGGCGTAAGTTTGAAGACCAGCTTCAAAATCTGGAATGAGTACTAGCTAAAATTCGAGCAGCCTATCTTAAATAGAGTCCGAAGAAGTGCTCATTTTTTAGACGACAAGTAAGCTTCTTAGGGCATGTTATTTCAGAAGATGGTGTGCAAACTGATCCAGAGAAAATCGTCGCTGTTAAGGATTGGCCGATCCCAAAGGATAAAACACAAGTCCGAGCGTTTCTAGGATTGTGTTTCTATTACCGACGGTTTGTGAGAAACTTTGCTGATGTTGCTAAGCCCTTGCATAAACTCACCGAAAAGAAACGAGTGTTCAGCTGGGACGAAGAATGTGATATTGCCTTCCAAGAGTTAAAGCGACGTCTGTGTGATTCACCTATTCTTGGTTTCCCTGACACCGAGAATAGTTTCATCGTAGACACAGATGCAAGTAATACTAGTATTGGAGGCGTATTGTCCCAGCGCAAAGGAGATCAAGAGATCGTGATAGCTTACTTCAGCAAAGCTTTATCTAAACTGGAAAGAAACTACTGTGTCACTAGAAGGGAGCTATTATCAGTAGTAAAAACTTTGCAGCATTTTAGTAAATACCTGCTGGGGCATAAATTTCATCTACGCATAGACCATGCTGCATTAAAATGGCTGCTACAGTTCAAAAATCCTGAAGGACAAGTGGCAAGGTGGATTGAACAGCTACAGGAGTTTGACTATGAAACTGAGCATCGCAGTGGAAAATCTCACGGTAATGCAGATGCCTTGTCAAGGAGACCTTGTCCAGAAGAATGTAAGCATTGTGTTAAACAAGAGTCTAAAGAAGTGGTACCCGTCAGAATGTTGAGCACCGATCTAAGTGATGAGTGGAAGGAAACCCTGCAGAAAGCGCAGACGGATGACTCAGATATTAAGGCAATCATCGAATGGATAAGGGCTGGAACTTCTAAACCTGTATGGAGTGATGTGGCTGGAATGAGCACAACAACAAAAAGCTACTGGGCACAATGGGACAGTCTGGTTATCCACGATGGAGTATTGTGCCGTAAATGGGAAAATGCTCGCGGAGATCACTGTCATCTGCAAATGGTTGTTCCAAAAGCTAAAGTATCTGAAGTGCTTAAACTCTACCATGAAGGATGTTCCGGGGGGCATATGGGGGTAAAGAGAACTCTGTTGAAGATACGTGAGCGATTTTACTGGATCGTTGGTTGAACTGGTTGAACGATGTACACGAACACGTTCGCCAATCCAGCCAACAAATGTCTGAAAAGATGAAGATTCGATATGACCGAAAATTAAACCACTTGGGCTTTAGTGAAGGATCACTGGTGTGGTTACATAACCCTGTACGCAGTAAAGGATAGTGTCCTAAAATGCAGGCGAAATGGGACGGGCCATATCGAATTGTGAACAGGATCAACGATGTCACGTACCGGATTAAAAAGGGGCTACGAGGCAAGCCTAAGATTGTCCATGTGGAACGACTAGCGCAATATTACGGGTCTAACGATGCTCGGGACGCGCATGTCTTAGGAGGGGATAGTGTTGCGCCCGATACATAGCTCCATCTGTTGGCAGGCAGACACATTAAATATTCACCTACGCCATCTGGTATCGAGTAGATGCAAACTACAAAGTACACGTATCGAATGCATAGGAGCGAACGAGACAGCAATATCTCTCTATTGCAATCGAACGTTTGAGCGCGTTCCGGTTCGTTCTCGGAACGTTACAGTAGCATCGCGGTTTTACGCGACTTATTCGACGCTCGTATAAATACAGCGGTGGTTTGCGGATGTAGTCAGTCTATTCTCGGCTAAGCAAGTGATACAAGTGCGATAGTTTCGAAGTGTTATCAGTTGTGTTATAGTGTTGTGACTTTTACAGTGTTCTATTTGGAAGTTAACTAATAGAATCAGTGGATTAAGTTCTATGTGTGGTAACTTTGAAATGAAAGTTATTATTTGGTAAAATCAAGCGGTTTCATAATTTATCAGTAACAATATCTTCATGGGTGGCTCCAAAGGACCCGATGCACTCATTTAACATACAAGAGTACGCAGTGACCCTTTTTGAAAATGCTTATATAGCCCATTATATTACTTTAGATCTCATGGCTTCAACAGCTTTTTTCGTTTGTTCGGGATCCCTAGTTTTCCTTTTCTTCGCAGGTGAAGACAATACTCTTTGTGAAGGCATCTAAAACGATTAAAAACAATATTTCAGTTAAGAAATACTACTTTACATGTTATATGGCCCCCGGGGCCAAAATTAAAGGTTGTGGAGGGCCAAATTACAAACACTACACAATCTAAAAACAACACAAGTAAATACTAAAATACTAATGTTATTACAATTTACCTAAAAAATCCTGTGGGAAAATGTATATCAAACACAACGTGTAAATCACCAAAGCTAAAAGTCCGTATATAAAAAAAATACAATAAAATGACGCGCACTGACAAAAACTTTACCGACGCGCACATACTACTTGTTCCAAAAACAAAAGACTGGGGCGCCCCCAGGTGTATTAATTAATAATTAAATATGCCAGGTCACTCGTGCTGTCTGTTACCGCAAAGTTTCGCGAGATGACGATTTTCTATACATGAAATATCAAGAGGGGCCAATATATCTGCAGGGGCCACGTTACCATCTTTTCCTCTTGTGTGAAGTTAAAAATATAAACAAATTTTTTTTCGTCCCTACACGCCGGACCGTATTCAAGGGTTTATTTGTTTAATTGATCCATAATAACACTTCAACTGATGAGGTTCAGAAAATGCATTATTGCATGGGATACCGTAAGATGACAGAGAAACTGAGGCGCGTGCCTATAAAAGTAGCCAATTATCAAAAGTAATAGAAACTATAATAATTAAGATATACTTAGCAAGTCGCATACTGAAGCGCTTTATAGGTCATCCCAGTATTGGAACCGAGTCAGGCATACCAGCGAGGATATTTTTGAAGCTAACGAGGATATGTTTGATGTGATGAATGATAAGCTAAAGATTGGTCTAAAGATTTTGCATATAGATTTAGAACCATGTGTATGAACCATGGGTTTGTTCTTTTCCTGTATTTTTGTATTGTTCGCTAATAAGCAAATAAATGTCCATATTCCATGATAGTCACATATATTATTTGTTAAAAGTTTGACTCCGATTCGTATAAAGACTGGGAATATAGAAGAAGTACGTCAGATTAGTGACTAACCATAAATTACTGTTTCCGTTCCTATTCTACTTAAAAAACTTGGGTATCAGAGGAGTTGCACTTCAGTGGTTCAGTATCTCTATCAGTATCTATAGGTCTATTTTCTATTTCTATTTTCTAATAATTGCGTGAGTTTTTAAAATTACGGTTCTAATTTCCGATCTTTTGAAGTCTTGGAAGAAGCCGAACCCAAAGCCATACCAGAAGTCTAAAGTTATGCATGCTATGTCAACTGGGAGTTTTTGAAGTTTTATTATAATAACGAGCAAAATTTCGTTTATTTAGAATATAATTGTGTTAATTTGTGTAGAAACCATTCGTCCTACTAGTGCTGGGCTTGATCTAGATGTTAAATCTGCAAACATAAGCATCACTTCATGCTTTACCCAAGCCGAAAGTTAACATCAAAATCTGTAGCTTTATCCAAATCAGGTTTGGAAGTCGAAGTCAAAGCAGCAGTTTCAAATGTGAAGACGCCGTTAGACGACAGTTCCGTCGTCTAGTTATGTTCAATTATGTTATAAACTGCGGTCGTAGGCATGCAGGCAGATCACTGATGCATCCGTCTGCTTAGAGCACTGATTGATCAGATCACAAGCATCATTTGTAACAGAATCTGCCGTACAAATTCTGTGACCTCGTAGGATTTCTAGCAAAAGTATCTCGGGATTGGACAGCGCTCAAAGCACTCAATCCATTTGGCCTCTAAGCATGTCGTCCTGATGAAAATCACATTACGTCATGATACCAATTAACAACTAAAATTACGTGCAAATGGTTTATGTAGGATCACAAGTCTTCTTCCTTGAAAGAAGATGGAATATGTAGGTTGGGCAGAGTTAGCTGACATCACTCTTGCAGATCCACATGCACACCGTTTGCAAACTGCACTGCTATAAGTAATTCAGCATTGGCATCATAATGTGGTGGTAAGTGAAGACTCTTATGTCGATGAGCTGCTAAAAAGGTTCTGGCAGATTGAGTCAGACATCGGTTTCCGTAAAATTCTCACTGAGGAGGAACAGCGACGTGATACGTTTTGTAGTCAAACAACTCAGCGATTGGCTACAGGACGCAGGACGCTATATAGTGAGATAAAGATGTTTCTGTTTCGTAAAGATGATGCACAGTGTAAATAAGGAAGCACTAAAGAAATTACCCTTTTAAGAACCGTTTTATGAAGAATCCAGAAATGGAATCTTGATTTCCGAAGTATTAAGTAAATACCTGGAACTTAGACATTATGGTTCAAGTAGTTGGTGAAGATTGCGAAAAGGCTGATACAGTATTCTACCGCATCACGCTGTTGCACGCAAGAAAAACAACTTACAAGGTCAGAGTGGTGTTCAATGCTTCTTACAAGGAAAAAAATGGAGTCATGACATGACACATTGATGATCGGTCCTATTTTACTGCCAGATTTACGCCACATTACAACATGATGTATCGAATACACCTGAACGCAGACGTCATCAAAACGTGCCACCATGTTGTTGTTGCAGAAGTTGACACTGGTTCCCAGAGACTGGTCTCTTTTTTTTCAATTCAATATTTATTTATTCAATAAAATCACAAGAAGATTCAAGAAGAATCCGGCAAGAAACTTGTCTGGTCTTAAAACTTTTTTGTATGATCCTTGACCATTTTGTTACGAATGCCGAGTCGAGTTGGAGCTGATTCATCTCCTTTTTTGTCATCTAAATAGTCAGATATTTTATAATATGCTTTAATAGACAGTTTCTGTTTAATTACGTTTTTAAATTTGCCAATCGACAAATCTAACACGTCGCTTGGGACCTTGTTATAGAAGCGTACACATTGCCCTATAAAAGACTTATTAACTTTAGCGAGCCTAACAGTGGGAACAGCGAGTTTATCTTTATTTCTAGTGTTAATACTATGATTATCGCATTTTTTTTTAATAAATGAACCTTTATGTGCACATACATTAAATTTTTGTATATATACTGACAAGGCACTGTCATAATATTAATTTTTTTAAACTTATTTCCAAGTGATTATCTGGGGCCCATGTTATAAATTGCACGAACCGCCCTCTTCTGCAACACAAATATGGTGTTAATATCAGCAGCACTCCCCCACAACAGAATGCCATACGACATAATGCTATGAAAGTAGCTGAAGTAAACGAGTCTAGCGGTAGCTACGTCGGTAAAATGACGGATCTTTTTAACAGCGTATGCCGCAGAGCTGAGTCTCTTCGACAATTTATCTATGTGCGGGCTCCATTGCAGCTTATTATCTAAAGTAATGCCTAAGAACACTGTGGTGTCGACGAGATCTATCTTTTCGTTTTTAATTTTTACATTAGCTTTCACCTGTTTAACGTTTGGCAGTATAAAACGAATGCATTTGGTTTTTTTCTCGTTAAGTAATAAGTTGTTTACATTAAACCATGTTACAACTCTAGAGATTGCATTGTTGACATCGTCAAGATTAGTAAGTCGTCGCTTTAATTTAAATAAAAGCGACGTGTCATCAGCAAACAGTACAATCTCGTGATCATCCTGTACATGTTTAGGTAGATCATTTATATAAATTAAAAACAAGAATGGCCCGAGTATTGATCCTTGTGGTACACCCATTTTTACCATTGAACCCGGAGAACGCCTTCCATTTACATCTACTCGTTGTGTTCGGTCACTTAAGTAGGATGTAAGAAGCTTAAGTGAAACTCCCTCAACACCATAGTGATGTAGTTTGCTGATTAGAGTTTCATGGTGAACGCAATCAAAAGCTTTCGACAGATCACAAAAAATATCTAAGGCATCGCGTGATTCCTCCCAGATATCAAAAATATGTGATATTAACTCAACACACATCAACTTTACATTAATCATTTTGAATGCCTTGATAATATAGTTTTTGTTCACATGTTCAAAGTAAAATTGTGTGACAAATTCAGGTAAACTATTTTTTAACAATGATTCTGCTATTACATGAGAAGAGTTTAAAGACTTTGTAGTGGAGACTGGAATATCAGTAAAAAAAGTTTCAAATTCCTTTGCTACATCTATACCTTGCTTAATGATATTATTGTTGATATTTATATATATTACACTATTATGAGTTTTGGATTTTCCGGTCTCACTATCTCGGTCTCTGTATGGACTCTTCTATCTTCTATGTAGACGATCTGCTGACTGGGTGCCAGGCAGTGGAAGAAGGCAAAATCATTAATTAAGGAATGAAGGAACTAAAGGGCGTTAATAAGAGTGCACTATTTAATTTAGAAATAAAATACGTATTTTTTGAGCGATTTGTTATATTTTTATTGCATTGTTAAGTAGACATGTACCGATTAAGTATGGGATAAAATATGGCTAAACAATGGCCCCCGAGGCTCTGATGACAGACAATTGCTCTTTTAATGAAATTTTCAATTATTTTTTACAACGACGAGGCTGTATCTAACCGATGATGCGTTGGAGCCTTAAGTTAGGAATTGTTTCTGGTTTATTCGCATACACCCACGATTCACTAAAACCCTGAAGTAATAAATCGTATGATCTTGGTGGCCAGTTGACATCAGAATTTCGTAAATAATTTGGCCGGGAAGTAGTTGCTGCAATAAATCGTTTGTGTCATGCGCAGTGTGGCAGGTGGCGCCGTCCTGCTGAAACCACATTTCGTCCAGATCGCCATCCAGTTGGAGCCAGAAGAACTCCGTCATCATATTCCTGTAACGAACGTCGTTCACAGCCACTGCAATTACGGCCTCATTTACAAAAAGTAAGGCCCAATCACAACCACTTACCAAAATCCAATACTTTTATGTGCGACAAATTAAGTATGATCACGCACGTGGCGCCCGCAGCCCGCGCAATGTTTTCGCAGTAGCGTCAGCACAAGAATATCAAAACATGTATAGGCTTTTATATAAAAAAAAATTACCTACCTAAAAATATTTTTTTTTCTTCATTTATTACTTTAATGTAGACAAATAAAATACTTGTCATTTTACGAGTATATATAAAATAAATAACAATTTATGTTAGTACAAGAACTAGTGTGTTTAACATTTGATTTTATAATGTTATAGCGTTCCGTGTTTGTTTGTTTTCTAGGTTTCCTGGGGATGTACTTGTGAGACATAAATGGCTTCTTGTAGTTAGTGCCTTTTTGCCTCACGAAATACGTGCAGATTTCGTAGTGCACCTGTTACGCTTTACCTGCTGTTGACTGTACCTACAAACATCATCTAATACATTTAAACGAGCAATTCTCGTATATAGATATATGATCTGAATCTCAGAAAGGGCTCCAACGATTTTCATGAAATTTAGTATGCAGGGGGTTTCGGGGGCGATTAATCAATCTAGCTAGTTCATTTTTAGAAAACGACGATCTTTAGAAAAAAAATTCCGATCATCAACCATTTTTATGTGTTTATGTTTTTTTGTTAACCCTACTTACACCAAAACGCTTTGTTTTTATTAAAAATCGTAGATATTCAGGTAAATGCTATTTTATTTTGCTCTATACAATTTGTCTGCTGACGCTCCTTGGTAGTCATTGTCACGGACACGACTCGACCCGAAGTATGCCGGTGACGTACGACAGTTGTCTCGCTCGCGCTACTGTCAAAACAAATCGATTTGTCTCTGTCGTCAGTAGTGTTCAACGTAAAATGTAATTACAGCTGTTGAGTGTTTGTGCATGTTTTTGTGCATCATGTCTTTAATTTCACGTGACGAATATAAGGACGTGCCCTATCTACCGCTAATTTGTGTTATTCAAAGGATTTTCTGATATGTTTATTCGCGAAGCTATTCAGATTCACTTCATAGGTGAAGGTTTTTTTTTTGAATCTGCTTTTACTTCACCTAAATGGTGGCAGTTATTCCAAAAATGGTAGACTTTTTAGACCAGGGTAGAAAATCTAAAAATATGCCTTTAAAAATAATAGAAAGTGAAAATAAATAATAGTAGGATGAAACCCATTGGAAAAGGAGAAAAATATTATAAAAAGGAAGGAAAAATAATTTACGGGCGATCAGAGGTCTGGAAGGGGAAAGGGGTGAGTTTTTAGAGGTAAAAAACAGTTTAACTCGATTTCCGGCAAAAAAGTCCTATGCAAAAAAGTCAAATAGCAAAGTTGTAGGTAATAAAAAGATATCTTTTATCTATATCTTTTGTATACACACTTTTTAACCTCAAAATTTATGTGAAAAATTCCAAAAACCTATACCTATACCCAACCTTTATTAACTTATTTGTTTGTTGATTATAGTAGTATACACACATTCACCACGGTTTAAACCACGATTAATTTGTATAAGTGGTCAACACAAATAAAGAGATTTAAAAGAGGGTAAAAAACATTGGTAGTTTGCTTACGCCGCCACTGACACTGTCGCAAAAGGGTTAATGTGTGCCTCGGAGCGAAAAGCCACGCAAATTTCTGGTAGTGCGTGCGCTTACTTCTGATTCAATATTCCACAGATAAACGCGAAAAACAGAATAATGTAAAATAATGCGGCAAAATTCGCAGTGCGTGCTAGGCCTTATGTAATTTTTACAAATTTTTATTTGTAACATGTAATTTGACTTTTCTTTGTCAAAATTATATCCACCAACACTAACAAGACGAATATAATAATAAATGTAAGCAGATACCAAATTTAGTATTATCTTCAATGTTATCCCAAGTATCTACTTAGGTACCTACCTAGATACTAATGTAATTTAATTATAATAAAAATAAATTTCCTGCATAGATATGCATAATCAACACTGTCAATGTTTTATATCTACCAAGATAAGAATTAAAATTACAATGAATTTCTCATTATTAAAACACACCGAATACAAATAAACAAAAATAAATACTGTAGGTACCTAAGAACTGACTAACTAACTAGGGGAGAATAGGGTTATAAAAATTAAACAAGTAACAAGAAAATATATGAATATTGACAAATATGTAACTCTCATATTCGTACCAAGGTTTATGTTAAAAAATGTATTCCGGACTATCAAACTCTGTGAACAGGAAACACAGGCACAGCACGCCAAACATAACAAAAGAGTATCCGAGTGAAAACCAATTGATTTTATCACAAAAGTATCAAAAAAATCACAATACAATTACACGAAGAGCCGAGTGACAGCTCAAAGATACGAAGTAAGAATCTACACAGACGAGACGGCTCAAAATCTGTAGCGGAGGTTTTCTCGGAGATCCTAAACATACATATATGTACGCCTCTTGAAACCCACAACTCCATTTTATTAGGCAGAATGTATCAGCATAATACAAGCTACGACTGCATTGCTAAACAGACATGTAACAGGTAATTTCAACATAATAATACTCCCAGATAGCGCTGCGGTACTACATGCATTCAACAGGTACGAACATAACTCTGGTCTAACCTCACAATGCCACAAGCTGTTGAAAGAGGTAAGTCCATTCAACAAAATAACCCTGCAATAGATCAAGGGTCACAGTGGATCCAGAGCCAACGACGAGGTTGAGGTTTTAGTTAAATGAGGCTCGGAACTGCGATCTGCAGAACCGGAGTCAATAATCTCCCCTGGATCCATGGGTAGTGCCAAACAGGTAGCAGGTCTTCTGGTAGTACTAGAAACTTGATAAAACCAGTCCGTGAAGCGACGATGTCGTATTTCGGACTGATGTCTGGTGCACCCACCGTGGAGGGTGGGGGGGGAGTGGAGGTGATTCCTGGGGGGGTTCGGGCGTCCCCGCAGTTCTTTGGGCCGGCTATCAAGTGCCTTGCTCAACTACCGTCTTCCCCACTTACCTAACACTCTCACTCAGTTTAAATATAATAGTCACGTTTACAGCGGAAGCACGTCCTCTTACTTCAAGTGCACCTCTCAAACGTACGAGGACTGCACTCCAATCTCGATTCAGTCCACCACCATCTTGAGACCAATAAGCCACACTTATTATTTCTCACGGAGATCCAATTCCCTTTCGACACAACGTACCTCTTTAATGCTCACCACCAGCAGTGGCTGTTTCCATTTCAGTCTACTGAACATGCTGGTAGAAAAGCTAATAAACTTGCTCTTTCACATAATCTCACTCAGCTGGAGATCAAGGTTACCAGGGTACCAGATATTGAGGGCCACCCAGCCAATTGCATGGACCTCGCATTTTGAACGCATCCAACTCAAGCTTGACTCTTTTCGGCGAAAAAGTGAGTTTCTTCATGTCCCCGTTATCATCTCGAACTCTTGGGAGTTTCACTTGCTCGGACTCTCACTTTTGGCTCCAATACCGAGTCCAAGGCCAAAACTGCTGCCATGAAGCGATACTTAACACCTGGACAGCTTTCCACTTTATATAATGCTCAAGTCCGGTCGGGTATGGAGTATTTTAGCTCTTTTTTCATTTGGAATAGTTCAGCCAAACACCAGCTGCTTTGGACTCGATCGATCGTAGAGCATTGAGGGTGATAGGCGAGCAGCTAAGACTAAGTTCCACGCTGAGACTACGTTCCAGAGTCTCGAGCACCAGCGTAAAGTTGCTTCCCTCTCAATCTTTTATGGAATACATTTCGGAGAATGTGCCCAGGAATTGCATGATCTCATTCCACCATCTCCCTTTCACAACAGGACAAGCAGACGTACCGTTCAATACCACCCATACCTTGTCAGTCTACCACCCTTACAAACAAAGCGCTTTGTTTCCACATTTATACTACGTACAGCCATGGATTGGAATGCTTTGCCGTCGTCTGTCTTTCCTGAAACTACAATTAGGGTCTCTTCATGTCAACAGTAAATAGGTATCATCTAGACCTGCAACTCCTATCGTCGGCCACATCATTGCTTAACATCAGGCGAGTTCGTGGTCAAACCTAGGTTAAAAAAATATGATAAAAAAAAAGTATTGTCACAGGTCACTGCTCACCAAAAAAAACATCTATTTACACTAGGTGTTACAGACAGCCTACTATGCAGAGGGTGTTTGAGGAAGGAGAAAACAGCCGCACATGTGCTCCTAGAATGTAGCAGCTGGAACCCTAACGAGCTCAACACCATGGAACACCGAGGACACCCAGGGTCGCCTGCGCACCAAGTGCCAATTACCAAGTAAGTATATTGTATTTCGGGAATAGTACAGAAATTATTTCCGCAGCAACACTACCGGCAGTGTGTGTTCACATTAAGCCTTCACACTTATTTATTTTGCATTCAACCTCGGGTCATAGCAGACGTCGAAATCATTGCTTCTCAGCATTGGGTGAAATTGTGCTGTGAACTACCTCGATTTACTTACTGAAGGCTCCTTCAATATCAGCTACTTACTTAGACCACTCTAGACACAATCACTTGTAGCAACACCGCAAGATGGTTAATTTAGAAGATGTTTCACACTTCCTCGGTTTCCCTTACCAACCTAGCGAGTTGTTATTAACAAAATATTTTTATTGCTATGATGCTCAGCGGACAATCATCCATTTACCCACACAAACCTTTGTAATACCTTATTACATTAGGTACCTACTTAATAAGAGATGAAGTTTTTTAAACATTTTAAAACATTGATACATTTGAGTAAAATTTTTATACGATCGTGAACAGATTCTTAATGAAAACCAAAATACAATAAATATTGAAAAATTAAAATGAGTGCAGTTGTTTGGAAATCATTATACCTACTTTTCCTATTAAAGCAGTGTACATGTGTTATTTACAATTTAAATGGTATGTTCCTACAATTATTATGTAGGTTATTACCAAGGTACCTCATTATTCATAATGGTGTAAGCTTTACTAAAACGGCATTAAAGTCTGTTGCGATATGATGTTCAAGCTCAAAAGGTAAAACGAAACTAATCAATGTACTGTGAAAACAGTACCTAGATGGATGACAGCGGTGGCATTTTCATCTGAACTCTTGCGTGCTTCGAAAAGCACGGAGGCTTTTGAGCGCCTTATTTACTCGTGTCAGAATTGACCACTGTCTCCTGCAAAAGGAAGTACCAAAGTAACCAAAGCGAAATGTCTAGGTTACATAAATAAAATCTTTTTCCAGTTTCGGAATACAATAAGCTGCCTTCCGTGTTCCACCTGGACCCGTTAGACAACTGCATGGAAGAACCAGAAGCTGTGTATTGCTCAGTTGAGTTCGTCCCAGTTTCAGATACCCCTCACCCGTTATTGGACATTATGCGGGTAACCATTCATACACATTTTCAATTCATTTTCGGATACATCTTTGCATGATATGAACTGATTTTGGTCATCCGACGACTTATTTTCTAATTGTAAAGTTAAACTTAGTATTATTATTATTATTAATAGCATGCACCATCCCTATGCAAGGCAAATGCCTCCCAATCCCTCTTCTAATAAATCTTGATTCTGCAGCCGAGATCCAATCATTCATAAAATAGTCTAATTCGTCCAGCCCTTTCCATCTCTGTCTATCGTGAAGTCGTCTCCCTATAATTATAATATTCTTTTTTAGATTAATATTTTTACCATTTTGTATTAGGTAGGTTTAATATTTGCGAAACTTATACAAAATTTTGCATAAGCTGTGTAATTGTTATCATAGTTATAATGTAAATTTTAAATGATATCTTTCGTTTTCACTGTTTTCAGGAGTATTCAGAACACACCTCAACGCACTTCAACTACACATTAATAAGATACGGCATCTGCCTTAATTTCTGCAAACAGTTCGACCCAAAGCATAATACAACAGCGGAACTAAAACAAACCCTTGAGGCATGCATTAATGAAGGCTTTTGGAATAAATACAAGTTAAATACTAGCTTCCAGCAATACAAGTGCGATAAAATTCAAAAGAAGATTGAATTCAAAGTAATAGATTTTGTAATGCTCGTAGTTTGGGTTGTAATTTTACTGTTGAACCTTGTCGGAAGCTATTGTGATATTAAACTTAAGACAAAAGGAAATGGATTGGGTATGTGGTCTCATTTATAGTTCTTCAAGTAAACAATACCTGTGAAAAACATTTCCCAGTAATTTCAATACAACTTTTAGTGCAGTGTTCAGTGCGGTCATTGTTTCACTGATATTAATCAATGAGCCATTGAGCCTTTCGTTTAAGATTACGCCTTTGGTTTTTAAATACGCTGTCATCAGGGCTTTGTCAAAATTTGTATTATGTTTGACTCCAGCAATGCGCGCACTGATGCATTTCTCCATACGACGAAACTGGAGGAGGCTGGTGGCGCCTGCAGCCAATGGCCCGGAGCCAAGACTCGAGAGGCTGAAGTCTTTAAGTGGATTGAAGTAAGTATTGTTGATGTTGTTTTCACGAACTAGGCATCAGCCTTGCAAAGTAATACTTATATACCATCTGTCCCTTCTATCAGATTACTTTGATCTCGGAACTTTTGAAAGCATTTAACGGTTTGTTAAATGCTTTTTTTGCTATGTGCCAGGTACTTTTAATAATTTGGGAGTCCGGTATAGGTGTCTCATAAAGTTTTTATGGAAACGTGCAAAATGTTGATAATATGTGATTAAATTATCTATTATTAAATAGATAGATACTCGTAGATAAGGACAATTATAACTTACATTGTATCTACCAACATTAAATAAGATAAATTTAAATAAAAACGCAAAATCTATGAGTGACAGCCAAACAAAACAACAAATGTCTTAATTTTGCTCAAAAAACAAATGACCTTCGAGATGACAAAGTTGAACGACATGAAATAGGTAGATATTCGTATTTACAACATAACAAATACAGCGTGTGTGTCTGTGTAGTAGGACTACTATGTACCAATTGCAATAATTATTCATATTTTAAACTATCTTCTACTCGCGGTTTCGCTGATACATGAGAGATTTTTTCAAATACATTCTAAGTTATATTATTAGCTTTGAAACTTACAGCTAGCTATGTAGGTACAATATTAATTATTAATTATGCCATACACGCAAAGCATATATTGTATACAGAAGACAAATTAAAAGTTTCGACATGTAGTTAAAAAAAAATGTAAATAGAAATGCATTTAGAAATTTAACTTACTTAACGAAGTGTTGAAAATATCAATAATATTGTTTTCTTATCAATATTAGGTAAGTTCGTCCTTTAATCGACTTTAAGAAAACCCTCGATGTGCGACTCGTACTTGTCCGGTTTTTTGCTCATTTCCCGCCACTTTTTTATTATTTAATAAAGAACAACCTAATTCTAATACATTTAATTATTTTTATCTAATGCGTCTTAGCTATAATATATGCTGTAAGGTATACGAGTATGTTTAATACTTACTAATAAACGACCAATATTTACTTTATTTTTATAGCACCATAATTCTTACTTATCTTGTTTTTTTTTAACTATAGATCAATCACGATAATTTTGGTGATTACGACGCACTCGCTGCTATCGGCCTATTTCTATATAGACAACCCAAAATATGTTGAAGACGTAAGTACCTACCTTAGATACTGGGGTCTACCTATATCTAGTAGATTAAGAAATTGGTTCTAATAACTCATAAGTCTATGAGCGATAATACATTTCCAATCTCTAATTATAAAATATTCATTTTCCTGACTGACTTACCAACAGACAACGCATAGCCTAAACGGCTAATCGTAGAGACTTGAAATTCAGAAGGTATATCTTGGTGCGTAGGTGTAATAAGAAGTGATTCAAAGCTTAAGCTTTGAAAAATCCCATAAATAAAAAAAAAACATAAATTTAAACATATCTCGAATCGGCTAGGTACTAGTGAATTCCGCGACTTTGTCAGCACGTCTTTATCTTTAGACTTTGTTCGTACTGAAGAATATTCATTTAAAGTTTCAAGCAAATTGTATCCCGCGTTTCAATGTTAATATTTTCCCATACAGTTATTAACACTTCATTGCATACCATTAGGGGATAGACTATTCTATTTTTAATAAGTGTCCTTTTACCATTTTGACTGAAGTATATTAAGGGCAAGTATCAATCCAATCGCACTACGCATTAAAACAATCCTTTTCCAACTTTAGCGCCAAGTTTAAAAGGGGTTGTTTGAAAAAAAAAATACATTTAGTCCATGATAATTTCTACAATTGAATATTTTTGCCAAATAGCCAACTGTACGACCAGTTAAAAACTCAAGAATGTTATAAACTTGTGAGTTCAAGAATACGATTTTTCATACAAAATTCCTTACCTCTTTTCACCCCTTAATGAGTGAATTTTGAAAAATCCCTTTCTAATTCTACGCATCAAAACAGATTTATTATGCTTCTAATTTCATGTCTCTATTAACAGCAGTTTTGGCTATGCGTTGACTATATTTGAATCAGGACAAAAACCCATAATTATAGATTAGTGTGTCGTTTCTATATGTCTGTCTATCCTTATCATTCAATTCAATTCAATGATAATGAATAACGATGGAAACCGATTTAAACAACACATAAGATAAAGTGTTATCTATACCTATAATAAATCTGTAGAGAGGTCAATTCTGTACATGAAGTATATTTCCAAAATAACTATCAGGGGGTAATTAGGGATCGATACTGATGCCAAATATGCAATCAGTACAATTTTTGTCTGTCTGTCTGTCTGTATAACCGTTATAGAAACAAAAACTACTCGACGGATTTTAACGAAACTTGGTACAATTATTTTTCATACTTCTGAGCTGGTTATAGTAGATATACTTTTCATCACGCTACAATCAATAGGAGCAGAGCAGTGAAGGGAAATGTTGGGAAAACGGGAGAAGTTACTCCATTTTTTAAGCTTCCGTCGCGTGTGCAACCTTAATGGTTAAAGCTACACAGAAATCATGTACGACGGAAATGTTCTGCTTAAAATTATATAAAAATATCCGACGACAGCATATGTCTATCTTTTATGGTTGACTCACAATAACACGTGTAACTCCTGATAGCTTAGGAGTTCGATGCTTTCTGATTATATTTGTCTACTCTTACGTTTATAACACTCTCAGTCATCCCTTATTAAAAAAGTTAACATTAACTATTCCATAAAAAAGAATCATATAAATCGGTATAGAAACACCAAGACGAGTTTCTTGCCAATTCTTCTCGAGCTTGGGTTAGGATGAATTGGCACCTAAATTCACCTAGTATGTAAGACGTTTCAAAGTAACCCTTGTGATTGTATTGAATAAATCATCTTTTGACTTTGACTTTGACTTGACAAAGTTATACATGAAATACGCTAATAATAAGCCATCGCGCGTGAATACTGAATCATGCTATAAGGATTATTTTTGTATAAGGTCGCGAACGCACAGGCAGGCGGCTTGCTTGGCGCCTAGAGGCTAGCGAGTCACCTAACGAGTAGCTTCGTAAAACGAACATTCTCGAACGTTCGCGACCGGCCTAGCAGCTAAGCGCCAAGCGCGCAGTGTGGCCGGTCGCGAACGTTCGAGAATCGGTCGCCGCGCTCGATGCGTCTCGCGGCCGAAGGTATAAAAGGGCGGGGCGTCCGAGCGCGAGCTTCATGCAACCAAGAATTTGACAGTCTGCTCTCAACCAAGAATTTGACAGTCTGCTCTCAAGGGTCAAGCCAAGCCACCTAGCTTACTGGGAATTGGCTAGATCAATGAAAGCAGATACTATCTCTGTCATGCCACCTCTCAACCGCCCGAACCAAAGCCCCGCTTTCGAAGACGAGGAAAAGGCCAACTGTCTGGCCGAAAGCCTCGAAGCCCAGTGCTCACCCAGTCTTGACCCTTTCGATCCAGTTCACCTCGATACCGTGAACAATGAAGTAGATCGTTTAGCCTCCCTACCTCCGACTTCAGCTTCTTTATCTCTCGTCAGAGCCTCTGAGGTTCAGGCGAACGGCTTCATCTACAAGCTGTCCTAATTCGGAGTGCCAGACAGACTCGTGCTCAGCTTACGAGACTATCTTCAAAATCGAAGCTTCCGCTATCGCGTGGAAGGTGCACTCTCTAGCCCTCGGCCTGTCCGAGCCGGAGTCCCTCAGGGCTCTGTCCTCTCCCCACTCCTTTTCAAGCTGTACACCAGCGACATCCATCAGTTCGAGTTTGCCCTATTCGCAGCCGACACAGTCATATACACGTCTGACCGGAATGCCGGCCGGGTGTGTATAAGACTGCAAGCTGCCGTCAACAAACTAGGTGCGTGGTTTCGGAAATGGCGCATAGAGATGAACCCGACGAAAAGTACAGCAGTGCACTTTTCGTTGAAGTCACCCCCTCTCCGAACCATTACCTTGTTCGATAAACCCATTCCATTGGCAACATCTGCCAAATATCTTGGCGTGGTCCTCGATAGACGTTTGTCTTTCAGAAAACACGCCACCTAATGCGTACCTAATTATAATAAAAAGATGTCATGCCTTCAATTTTATTGTTACCACTTGCAAGTGAGAAGGAATAGATTTGTATACTTTCAACGTTTTCGTGGCTTATTCAATCAGTTTATTGTTGACATGTACGCAAAAATTGAAACCGAAAGATTCGTTTATATACGATCTAATCAAAGGCAGCTGCGCGCTGAAGAATACGTGCACCTTCGCGACGCCATGCAGCAAGATAATGATACGGTGAATATGGGCCGTTTAGATATTTTACCCTCTTCTTTTACTGGTGGTCCACGCTACATGCACGAACGTACACAAGATGCTTTTTGTTACGTATGAAAATATGGACGTCCCGACTTATTTATTACTTTAACAACCAATCCCAAGTGGGATGAAATCACTCGGGAGCTTCTTGAGGGTCAAGCACCACATGACCGCTATGATATTATCGCAAGAGTTTTTCATTTAAAATTAAAATTAATGATAGATCTACTTACCAAAGATAACATTTTTGGAGAAGTATTGTGTTATATGTATAGTGTTGAGTGGCAAAAACGCGGCTTACCTCACGCACATATCCTGCTTTGGTTAAAAGATAAGGTTCGACCTAATGATGTAGACAGTTCAATCCGTGCTGAAATTCCAGATCGGATTGCAGATCCCGTGTTATACGACATTGTTAAAACTCATATGATACATGGTCCATGTGGTGCATTTAACTGGAATGCTCCTTGCATGCAAGACGGTCGTTGCACTAAAAGATATCCAAAAGCCTTAGTTGATGAAACTGTAACAGGACATGATGGATACCCATTATATCGTCGCCGTTCAAGAAACAATGGTGGTTTACTGTTGAAAAGCGAGTGTCTGACCAACAGGTTACTTTATATAATAGGTGGGTCGTTCCGTATTCGCCTGTGTTGTCTAGAGCATTTCAAGCTCACATTAATGTTGAAATGTGTAATAGTGTAGAGTCAATAAAACATTTATTTACAGAAACAGATATATATCAAATAAATATACAATTACTTATAGATAAAAAATACAGTTCAGTTCACTGACCGCAGGTAGAGTGCCCAAAAGGCTGGCAACGTTACCTCGTTGAATAGCCATACTAAGCCTTTGTCCGAGGTAAGCACCAGCCCTTTGATCATTGGTCTTGTCCACCAGTCTCTTTGATAACTCTCTGAATAGAAGAAACGCCTCAGGTTCCCACGGGCCTAAAGTTTCTACCCCAAAAGGCAGATATATATAACCATTGCCAATGGATGCATATTTCCGCCTCTTGAGGTCTTCTGCCGCAGCAGCAGCGGCACCCACGGTCTTAGACGTAGACAATACGTGAGATGCTGCCAGAGTGTCCACACAAGTCGCATCCCACACCAGAGGTTTACCACGACTCCAGGGAATTAATGTCATGCCGTCAGGCCTCTTACCATCGTCACGTGCGTTACCATTCGGCTCTAGGATGGCCGGCACGTTCACGGTGGCGAGTGCACTATGGATGATGTCATTAAGACTGGCATGGCGAGCTTGACGACCTGCGCTGCGGCGGATATATAAAATATATTTGTAAGTATATTAAGAAGGGCAGTGACCAAGCTACATTTGCGTTGAGAAATGAACATGATGAAGTTACTAGATTTAAGTCAGGCAGATATATCAGCTCTTCAGAAGCTGTGTGTGAATCTTATGTTTCAACATTCACGAAAGATCACCTGTGACTCATCTGGATGTTCATCTTGAAGGCGGTCAACGTATATATTTCAACGCCGAAAATATTATAGAACGATTAGAGAACCCTAGACAAACAACTTTATTAGCATTCTTTCGACTTTGCCAAACTGATGATTTTGCAAAATCTCTTTTGTATGAAGAAGTTCCATCGTATTATACCTACGATAAGCAACGAGGTGTCATTAATCGTAGACGCCGTGGCAGGCCTGTAGATGGCGAGTCAGGTATTTTCAAAGAACATGTTCTTGGTAGAGTGTATACCGTTCATCAAAACAACGCTGAGTGTTTCTATTTGCGATTATTATTACATACAGTGCGAGGACCAATATCATTTATAGATTTGAGAAAAGTAGACGATGTTGTTTATCCAACTTATCATGCAGATTGCCAATCGCGTCATTTGCTTGAAAACAATCAGCATTGGGATGACGCTTTAGCAGAATCCTGTGTTAGTGATAATCCACGACGGTTACGCCATTTATTTGTAACATTACTCACATTTTGTAATTTGTCAGATGCTGTACAATTATGGGAAAATATAAAGAAAAATTTGCAGAAGACTTTCTTCGGAATATATCTCACAATGATGAAGGCGCAACTAATGATAATTTTCGTGATCTTGCCATAAATCAGTGCTTATTTGCTCTTCAGGAAGACTTAACAGCAGTAGGCGGTAAATCACTCTGTGAATATGGCTTGCCAATACCAACCTCAGTCGGAGAGGTTACCAATAGGGAATATTCTGCAGAGATTGGTTACAACACAATGGAACTGCTGGCAACATTAGAAAACGGTGTCCCAATAATGACTGCAGAACAACGTTCAGTCTATGATCGCGTGTGCGAGAGTGTTCAGAATAATTTGGGAACAATATGGTTTTTAGATGCACCTGGAGGAACTGGGAAAACCTTTTTGACTAAATTAATATTAGCTTATGTTCGAAATCAGCGTAAAATTGCTCTTGCCGTAGCTTCATCAGGTATAGCTGCAACATTGCTACCAGGAGGTAAAACTGCTCACACTATGTTTAAAATACCAATTGATCTAGATCGCACGGAAAGTATTTCAAGAAATAGCGACAAAGCTAAGGTATTACGCGAGTGTAATTTAATCATATGGGATAAATGTACGATGGCCCATCGAAAAGGAGTAGTCGTACAAAATACTGTCGAATATACAGGGGGAAAGCAAAGTTTATAGTTCAATAAATAGAATGGTCGATGAACAAGAAGCCACTAATTACCCGATAGAATTTTTAAATTCTTTAAATATGCCCGGACTTCCTTCTCATGAAATTTGTTTAAAAATTGGCATTCCGATTATTTTGCTCCGAAATTTAAGACCACCACAACTTTGCAATGGAACTCGGCTAAAAGTAACCCAATTGCAACAAAATATAATCGAGGCTATAATTTTAACAGGTTGCGGTGCAGGAGAAACCGTCTTTATTCCCAGAATTCCCATAATACCAAATAATTTTCCATTCCAATTTAAAAGAACGCAATTCCCAGTATCGGTGTGTTATGCAATGACAATTAATAAGGCTCAAGGGCAGACTTTTCGTGTTGCTGGAGTAGATCTCGGTGTCAGTTGTTTCTCGCATGGTCAGTTGTACGTCGCTCTTTCCCGGGTTAGCAGTTCTAGAAATCTTTATGTTCACGTGCCGGACGGGTCAATTTTCAACATAGTTTACCCGGAAGCTTTGCGCTGAAGTATTTTCGTTCTATAGGTACTTAAGCCTTATGTGAACGTGATCTAAACAATATTAGCATTACATTAAGTTAATAACACACAAGGAGTTACACGCTGACGGAGTCGCGGGCACAGCTATTAACAATAATATTGTGCGGTTCCGTAATGCGATATTTTTCAACGGTATTGTAGATTGACATTTTATATTTCCCCACTAAAATACGAAAGTTAATCTGTCTGTTACATCAAAACCACTGAACCGTGAGGAAGGACATAGGCTACTTTTTTTTTACGAAAAACGACGGAAACGCTGACAAAGTCGCGGGCAACAGCTAGTTGTAAATAAAACCATATTCTTCTCTCATTAGACTACTTTTCTCTTCGTTAAAAGCGTCCCCCAGCTCTTCTACCGAGGGGTAGCACTAAATACAATAATAAATTCAAACTTGTTTCAATTAATTAATTGCGGTTTTAATCATGTCTTTTCACTCGCACAGTATTACTATTGGTATTATAAAAATGAGAGGAAGATATATTTTTTGAAACATGTTAAGGATCAATTATACGTAACGAGTACTGTGGTAAGACAATAAAATGATACTAGACCGAGAGAGCAGAGGTATGTCTATGTTTAGGCACTCAGCCGAGAACTCGTCAGTGTTCATAAGGTCGAGCACTCAGCCCACTGTCTCACCATTGTATCTACTTGTTAAGTGTAATTGACCCTTTATACCTACCTACAGTACATCCTATATTAAAAAAAAACATTTTTTTCCAGTTGTATAAAAACTATTTGATCCAACTGTTCATGAATGGCCCGCTCTTGGTGCAAACCTTCTTCGTAATCTCTGGGTTCCTACTTGCCTACAACCAGCTACTGTTCAGTGAGAATAACACCATCGGCTGGAGTATGCTGCCTATGGGAATCATGATGCGGTGGATCAGGTTAGGACTTTAATTCTTCATCATCAGAAGTCTGTCCTTTTATTATAAATACTTAAGGGTATTTATCGCGTTTATTTACCTATTTTTCCCGACGTTTCGACAGGTTTACACTCTGTCGTGGTGACGGGATGACGGGATGATGTCGTGGTCATCCCGTGACCACGACAGAGTGTAAACCTGTCGAAACGTCGGGAAAAAATAGGTAAATAAACGCGATAAATACCCGTAAGTATTTATAATAATGTGTTCTGATCGCGTAAGTTTAAAAAACTTTATTTCTGTCCTTTTAGCTTAGTTAGAAGTAGCTCTGCCTATTACCAAACCCACACCCTAGGGTTTGGTTCAGTCCCAGGACAATAATTTGTGTGATGAACATAGATGTTTGTTTCTGAGTATATTCTGATAGTATGTATGTATTTAGATTTAGAAATATTATAAGTATTCTATTTGATATTTGGTTTCCATAGAACGAGTATAATATAGGTATGATTCGTTTGGTTGCGGGTTCGATTTCCGCTGCAAGATAAAACTTTGTATGATCTTCAAGTATTTGTCTCGGTTCTGGGTGTTTCTATGTAAAATATATTTGTATATATTTATATTTGTGTAAATAAATAAAAATTTTAAGTAGTGTATCAGTCAGTGGTACCTATAACACGAGCTCTTCATATTTTGGGGCCAGATGACGCTGTGTGTAATGTCAGGATATATATTAATTTATTATTTATTTACAAAAATAAAAGGAGTTTAAGTAAGTAGTATATCAGTCATGTGATTATCCATAGCACAATCTTTGCTTACTTTGGGGCCAGATGATGCTGTGTGAAATGTCCGGCATTATTATTATGATCATAAATCAATTTGTTACTCTTCGCAAAAGATGAATTAAAGAAGTTTGAGAATAAAAAGCGAAATAGTTTAATAATAATCAACTAAATGAACCATTCTCAGGTAGATCAGGGCATTAGGGCAGAAATCCTTCGAAAGCGAAATGTGGCGACAACATCGAAACAAAATAACTGGACAAATTACGTATCTCTTATTTACACAGTATAAGTATAGAGATGTGTCAGCAGTGCCTGGCGTGACCGAAGACATGGTCACATCAAAAGCACGGCGCCGGGCTCCAGTGTCGATGTCGTTGGCAGGTAGACCGAATTTAAAAATAAATTTCTTTCAGATTGACTCCCATATACGCTGTAGCCATGCTATTCACGTTATCCTGGATGAGATTTGCGGGCATCGGCGTCGGCGCAACATGGGACGTAAGTAATTTTTTCTGATCGTAAATAAATAATTCTGTTTTTGAGAGACCTGAAGGGCGATCGCGCTATTTTGTCAACGTAATTGACATTGAACAGATTGGTTTTGGCAAAGGTTTAGATTTGGCTAATCTGAATGTCAAAATGGTACCACGCTGTTCTTCCTGAACGATTTAATCGTTGATTTTACCAATCGAACAAATTTATATATAGAACTACCTAGTATAACTCGAAGCACATACTAAGATTTACTAAATCCAAAACGTGACTTCATTTGGCTCGTACCAAAGTTCAAATTAGATTAACAGTTCTAAATTACAGTTCTAAAATAAGTTAAAATTTACATTTCATTTAATTACTGTATTGATTGTCCTAGGGTTTTCTGCAGTAGATAAATTTAAAGTTTTGTTAAAGTTTCATTTAAAAATGTTAATCTAATTTGGACTTTGGTGTAAATATATTAACATCGTTCGTGTATTAGTATATTTTAGTTAGTTTCACGAAACTATAGAATCAGGGGCAGTATTTTATGTTTGATGTGGACTTAGATGAAGCTTAGTATACTAACATGGTGTTGTGGCCATGAATAGCATATAATATTTGAAGATGTCTAAAGCAGTTTTTTAAATTTGAGAAAAATTGCATTAGGTATACACACTGCGTACATTTACCCTGACATGCGGTTAAAAATACGCAGTCGTTCGGGTAATAGTTCGCAATCGGGTATAGTATTTGTTCCAAGTAGGTGCAACGAAAGCGGAGCTGCAGGCAGAATATTATTATTATTATTATGACCTCCCGGGCTTTTACCTGTTAAGTCCCACAGCACGGCAAAAGCCTCCGTTCCTTCTCTCCAATCGTTCCTGTCTAGAGCCACTGTGGGCCAATCCTTAAGATGGGCATCTAACTCTCCATCTTCGCCGCGGTCTGCTACGAGGTCGTTTTCCCTTCAGGGGTTTCCGCTCTGTAGAGTGGGCCTCTAACATCAACGCATCCAACGCATCCAACATACGGCAGACGTCGCACTTCATCTACTTCGCGGATATTGGACAGCAAGTGGGACTGAGCAGAATAATAAATAAATAAATATTTGTAGTCAATTTTCATTTAGCGCCATCTAGCTAAAAACTAAGCATAACTTGTACTATGTGAACCAGATGAGTGATAGAATACTTAATATATACCTACTCGTAAGTACATACGTACCTACTTATGATTCTTTGTAACACAGAATATTTTATAATATAATTTTCAACAATAAACCTATTTGGTATGATACGTATTTTTAGAAAGCGGTGATGACTGAGGTAGACGACTGCGGACAGTCCTGGTGGCAACATCTCATCTACATCAACAACTACAATGATGGCTCACGATGTTTCTCGCACTCTTGGTACTCTTGTTTTTTACCTCATCCCATCATTATCATAACCCTACTTTATAATGTAATGTTTTGGATCTATTACTTGCAACAGCTAGACAGATTACATTAAAACATAACATAGATGTCTGTGACCTAAAATGGCGTATAGGCTAGCTTACTTTTAAAGTAAGTATCACGCTTGGGAAACCGCCGGCAGAATCTAGTTATTTCATAGTTCCCAGACGACTTAATAGTAGCCGTCTGTAAGGTTAGTCATTCAGGTTAAAAAGCCGCTCTTTTGCCGGCTTTCTTTAATAATGCCTAAACTACCACGATATTAGAAGCACAGCATTTTACATAGCAAAACTATTAGAAATTTCCAGTCTTACGTATAAACGCCTCTCAATGTATATACAGGCAGTGTTCAAGTTCAAACACTGTCATTTCTGAAGATTCACCCTGTCACAATCTTACAAAAAGGGATGGCCCTATTTTGAACAGTGATTAACTTTAGACATAAATTGAGAGACGTTTATAAGTAACGCCGTACAAATGCAAAAAGTATTTGACGATACCTGACAGTTTTTTTATATCTGAGGAAAACTGCAGAGTGCATACATTTACCCTGAAAAACGGGTAAATTACCCAGTCGTTTAGGTAAAAGTTCGCGATCGGGTAAGGAAAACTCAAAAACTCAGATACAAGATATGTTGAAGTAAAATAATGTATATACCTACCATGAAAATAGAATAAGTGTTAAAACGAATATTTAGACGAATAGCGAATTGAGTTTAGCAAACCGAAATACTCGTAGTACATGCAGGTTTATTGATTTCGTTTCGTAAGAGCACCGTTGAGACCGGAATAATGTGTATTTTATAAAGTAAGCAGAAACTCATAAAAATAGAAATGGGTATTAGCAAAATAGTGACCTTCATAGAATCAATACTAGGAATAGAAACAAATAATCCATCCCTAGGTTTCGACTAAGAAAAGTAAATATGGGGAACACGGTGCGCTTCTATAATAAGCTTCCTGAAAATGCAAATAAACTGCCTATTAAGAAATTTATATCATAAGCGTATCATAATATAAATGACTATATTATTTATAAGAATGCATGGCCTCATGTCGCTCTGCCCTAAGACAGTTAACCCACACATTTGAATTGTATAAACTCTCTTGTATACATTTTCTTAGTTAAGGTAGATAAAAGTTGGATCATGCAAAAAAGCGCTAGGACCAGGACGAGTTTCTTGCCGGTTCTTCTCGGGCTTGGGTTAGGTTAGGTTACGGCACCTAAATTTACCTAGTATGTAAGACGTTTCAAAGTGATCCTTGTGATTGTATAGAATAAGGTATCTTTTGACTTGACATTTTTTTTTACAGGTATCTAGCAGCAGATTTTCAGTTGTACTGCCTCGGGCTAATAGTGCTCATTGCGTGCCGAAGTACAGCTTCTAGGACGGTGATCATTTCGATTCTCCTGCTAGCTGGCTTTCTAATCCCACCACTGCAGACGTATTTCCAAAATCTCGACGGCATCGTCGTTGTCTCACCTGAGTAAGATTTTCTGGGCCGTAAGAGGTCGATCTAAAAGTATGGCTAATGTTTAGCTTTTTCTCATCAGTATCGCTTATCGTTTATAACGCTCGCAGGTTCTAATCCAATAGACATATACACTAAAATATTTAACTACCATCGTTTTTATTATTTCGTGATTACTTCCTGATACCGCATGACTGAAGATAAGTGGACTAGGGGTTTCTCCAGACATATTGAAGGCATCGGCATCGCCTAGATTCCCACACATTTGCAGAAACCTAGTGAGTGTTGCCGAATAGAAGCGAGGGAAAAACAATTCACCTTCATTCAATTCACCGTCACCCGATTTATGTCGGTCCGTAACTGTCTACACAGTCGGCAGAGTATCTATACAAAAATATTGTACCTGTTGTCACTGAGTCTACTTATTGTGTACATTAAGTACATTACATGCTAGGTGAATTTGGATGTCAAGTTATGACTAATAGATACTCTGCCTACAGACCTCTTAGTATAACTCCACCTACACCTACAGTGAAGTCAGTGTACAGTGTAAGACGATTCAAAGTGATCCTTTTATTTTTATAGAATAAATCAGTTTTTTATTTTAACTTTAAATCTGACTCAACGAAACAATATTTTTTGCCAATCTTAAAGCGCATCTTTGCCTCCAGGTCCAGCTACAGCTTCTACGTGAATAATCCCACATACAACAACCTGTACAAGCGCGGACACACTAACCTCTTCAATTACGCCGTCGGACTGGCCGTCGGGAACATACTCTACCATTTGCAGCAGACCAATTTCAACATACAGAAATACAAGGTGCTGGTGAGAATCTTTTTAATCACTACCGCAGACATGGGAAGACATCATGTCATCGTGACAGCAAAGATTTTGAAATCATGCAACTTTTGACGCGTGTGTATCTACCCTATACATGGTCTATTTGCCTATTTTTATTGACCATGCAATTACTTCTTGCTGAAATTTCTATGGCTTGTTATTACAATTTTGGCAGTGCGTTTCACGATGATTCGCTTTCTATGAGTGTGAATTAGTGCGAGTCAGTTATGTTTTTTTTTAGAAATACAAGATCCTCCTGTGGTGTTGTGTACTCGTAAAAGTTTTACTCCTGATTTCTGGCAGTATCTTCTACCAGGATGGGCCAAGGCCTTCGATGGCGGTCCGACTAGCTTTTGCAACCTTCACAAGGCCTGTGTATGGTGGTTGCTTTGCGATTATATTAATATGCATGGTGCTTAAGTATGAAAGTAAGTTTGAAGGGTTTGCAATAATAAAAAATAATAACAGCTTTTATTTACAGATATGTAAAATACATGATAATTAATGATATATTGCGTTAAAAGTGTAAGGGTATATTTATCTGATAATAACAAATTAGTTAATAAGGCGATAAATTCTGTTGTCATTTGGGTTTTAAGACATAACAAGAAAACCTTAAGGCGCAAATTACCAAATTACCTCTTGTATGGGTAAAATGAGTCTTCTGCCGTTATTTAGTGGATAAGTGCTCGTTACTTAAAGTAATAATAACAATATGGTAAACTATCTCTAATTCAAAAAATTAAAAACTTATTAAAACTTTTGATATGAAGGTTATAATCTAGTTTTAGATTTTATACATGATATGGACATGGGACAACTAGCTGTCCCGCTCGCGACTTCGTACGCGTGTTTAAAAAAGAAAATGAAACATAAAAATCTTGGTTTTGGAAAACTCCAAAATAAGTGTGCAATTATATTTTATACAAACAAAATTTAAATCTAATCTCACCACGCGTTAAAAAGTCCCAATATGTAACAAATTTTACCCCTCAATTGCACCCCTTTCTAAGGGTTGTATTAACATACTTTGAAAAAGTGTCTATTTATTTTATGTTTAAAGTGACAAATCAAGTTTCAAGCAAATCTCATCACGTGTTAAAATATTCCCTATATCAATTTAAAACCCTTTTTCACTCTCTAAGGGGTTACATTTTGGAAAACCCGTTTTTAGTGCGCATCTACACCCCTCGTCCAAAATTTCGAACCTTGTAGTTTTGGAGTTTTCGTAATGAGTGAGTAAGTTAGTGAGTGTACTTCTCCTTTATAAAATAAATATAAAATTATTATTATACGATGTCTTCCCAAAATTCAACTGAATAAAATTCCTATTGAACAGCACACTGACTAATCTGATCAGCACACTGTCGCCATACTTTGTGTATGGTGACAGTGAAACAAGAATATACCAATATAAGAAAATAAACTTTTCAAGCTGAAATATTTGAAATTAAATCAGAAAATACCAATAAGTTCAGACATATAAAGTCAACGAAACTATAGCGAATGGAAGCTCAACTTAAAATGGTTTTAATACGTTGTGTCTTAAAAATCCTAAAATAAAACCAATTTTGAATAACTCCCTTATCTCCGAACCCCATATCTTATTATTTCTCATTCCCAGTCATTAGACCTGCCAAATTTTATGGAGATCAATGATATTTGATCAACAAAACCTGTAATGCCAAATCGTCTAAGTTGCTACTGAAATCTACGCAATTAGCACAAAAGCAAAAACAACAGCCTTAAACAAAATTATTGCAGCTACAAAACTCTTGGAACGCCGTCGCAAAAAATAGCAGCCTAAAATGTATTTTGCTTTCAGAAATGTGCAGATTCTTACTAGAATTGCGAGTGTGGGCAGTGCTGGGCCGTCTGTCATACAGTGCATATCTACTGCACATCACCATCATAAGTATTGTCTGGGGGCATAAGACTAGAACAGAGCACGTGTCTATCACATTCATGGTCAGTTTCAAAAATGTATAAACTCGGTTTAACGCGGTTACCTTCAGAGAGGTTACCGCTTGTGGCATTGCATCTGAGAGTTTCAAGCTTCGGAAAATAGCGCCAGTAACGGCAAAAGTAAGGAGTAACAGGTTTGTGTGGTAAGTCATGCAACATGAAGGGTATTTGAATTTGAATATCGATGGATAAAGGTGATATGCCTACAAAATATGAATGGATTATGTGAAAGATGAAGTTGGTCGGAAAGAAGTAACTATGGGGATAACAATTGATAGTGTGGAATGTAAGAAAAGAACCGGTTGTGGCAAATGAAGCAAAATTCCGAAGTTAAAGACAGAAATTTCATGCGATTTGTACCATGAAATACATTAATTTCACATCGTCCCGAAATCGGCACGTGAGAATTCGTCGTCAGTAAGTTGTAACCATGTAACGGTGATGATTATTCAGTGTTTCATAGGCCAAGTCTTGTCTTATGTAATGGACGAGGGTAGACAAAAATAACAATTGTAAATTAAGTCATAATTATATTATTGAGAAAATAACTGTTTCTTATCTATGAAGAATGACAATCGACAAATGACAATCGAGCGGGTGCTGGGCAAACCTATTTAGACATAATCGGAATGATAATGATAATGTTCATAGAATTCAAGTTGTTTCGTTATCAAATTTTCGTATCGCCTGTTGTGGAAGATTGCTACATGTCGTCCGTTTCATCGTTCAAAACGATGCAACTAAAAGTAGTTTTTTACATGATTATTATCCCGATAGTGTTCGTGCCTCTTGGTTTTGAATTTGGCGGTAATTTACTGCACTGCGAGAGACGGACATAAAAGGCGGCTCGGTCGCATTCTATGGACAGAGCCATATTGGTCGAGCGCGGGGACAGACGGTTACTGATCGGGCGACGGCGAAAAACGATCGGTCATCGCCGGCGCAACTCAAGATAAGGAACTATTTATTCTAAACTCAACGGAAAACTACATAAATTCTAAATTCTATCGATGTTGTGTTCGATACGGAGGCACGGAGGCCTACGGATGGCCTAAACTTCTCGATTCTGTGCTTTGTGTAATCCCAACTGATCTCCGGCGACGCGACGGCGGCGGATAACCACGCGGCTCCTTCAGCGTCCTATTTTAAGATAATGTGAATTACTCTGTCTTATTCATTTCTTCGAGGCGCAAACGAGTGGTCAACGTTTCCCTGTTCTCACGAATATATAGTATATCGTTTTGCAGAGTAGATTCCCATATTTCCAAAATGGAGGCTTTTGAGTAGCTCGTATCCCACCAAGTCGACCACTATACATTCTTGTTTTGTTTCAAGGTCCAGCAAATGACCTACATCGTAACCTTATCGATCATCGCGGCGGTGCCTTTCTGGTTTTTAATAGAAGAGCCCTGCGCACAACTGATGAAGGTTTTCCTAATGCCAGAGAAGGGAGATGAGAAACCATCAGATCAGAGTAAGTATACTGCGACATTTGTTATTTTATTGACACCACAAAATGCCACTATGGGCATCCATCCATTCACTAACTTCGCAGAACGTTGATAAACATAATCTTTTAAGAACGAATGAGTTAGCCTTGCGACGAATTCTTCCTTCCTCCCTTCCTTCCTTATATCCTGGCTTCCTGATCAGAAAGTCTAATTTTTAAGTTTCTTAAGAAGTAAAATGCCTAAATGTCACTGTCTAAAAAGCAAAATGCCTAAGATTCAGAACACCTAAAACGGAAGTAAGCCTAAAATGCAAATTGTATAAATGTGAAACTTCTTAAGAAGCAAATAGTCTAAAATGCAATACAACTACATAGGAAGATGACTAAATCTTAGTGACATAATAAGAGGTACCGATAGCAATTAGACAAACTAAATAACAATATTATTACGCCATCACAACTTTTAAACAATGTTTGTAATTTTATGATTTACGACTAAGACTTTATTAACAAACAATCATTTGACACTGACATAATTGTCAACGTTATGACACATGCCATCCTTCGGGGGCTAACTTAGACTTTAATATGTTCTTTTTTGTCGACAGATGGACCACGGAAAGACGAAGACGATGTTTCTGACCAGAACAAGCCTACAGAAGTGCAACTCACAATATATAAAATGTAATGCCGTTGTCAACTACTTCAGAATCTGTTCTCCTGTACAGAACTTTGGAAATAAAAAAATATTGGTGGATAATACACACAACACCATCTAGCCCTAAATTAAATATAGCTTGTGTTATGGTGACCAGATAACTGACAAAATACCTACATGTTTTTAAATACACACATATGATACTTTGTAACAACACCCAGACACAGAACAAACACCTTTGTTCATCACACAAATGTTTATCATGTTAGGGAATCGAACCTACAGTACAGAAGGCAGAGTTACTACCAATTGAGCTGACAGGGCAGTCAATGTGAAAATGTTTAATTACTTTTTTATCAATGATTATTTCTTGGTTGATGAATATAAACCTAGGGCTATAGGTAACTTTAATTTAATGTTCTTCGGTATTTACCAATCCATGAATTATATTATTATATGGATGTTTATTAGTAATGATAATTTTATTTAGATTACCAAACAAGTTATTGATAGGGTTATCCAAAAGATTTTCATTGCTCATTTTATTCTTATAAAAATAACCTGTAATATTGTATTTTTAATATCTTTAGTTTGCTGTCCCTTTTTATTGAATGGTCTTATATTTTTCTAATCTTTAATAGAAGAAGTATGAATCTTTTCACATAACTTCAGTTGGATGCGCTGACCGCTCGAGGTGATCCACTTTTAGACTTAATTTTGCGATTTCAGTTAAAATGAATGCCGTATCCGTGCTGATACTCGGTATTGCCTCTACTACCGATAACTGCAAAGGCCGCGTGGTTTTGCATCACTTTATCTGCAATGGCTGCTAAGTTCTCAAGATCCTTCACCTCGCTCATCGCCAATACTGCTCTCACTGAAGAAGGCAGGTGTCCTTGCCACATGATCCGTCTCATTTGGTATCTTTTCGCGTGCTAGATCTCTCATCCGCCGTACAAGCTGGGATGACTTTTGGTCACCGAGATCCATTTCACTCTAAAGTTTCTCGAATTGTCTTATTTGTGATTCCTCGTGCACCTTCAGCAGACGTTCCCTCAGGGCTTCATATTTTTTTTGATTCCGGTGGTTTTAATATAATATTGCTGACTTGCTGGATGACGCCTTCACCCAATTTCGTCACAACTACTGTGGCGTTTAGGTTTTTAGTGGCATATGACTAAATGAAACGAAAACGTCAACAAACATTAAATATATACATATATATTTAAAAAAAATAGGATAAGGTCGGGGTTAACTATGCCGGTCTGGTTTGGCTTCGCGGTCCGGTACTCTCCTGATAGCTGCGGGTGGATTCTCGACGGCGGAGGGCAAAAGAGGCCGGTGATGTCAGCCGTCGAGGAAGTTCGTTCAGCCGTCGAAGTAGGTTGGCGGTCCAAGGGATGATGTCCGAGGTTGGACCCCTAGTGTAGGACCCTGTGAATAATGTTAACCATAAACATTTGCTCCGACTACTTTCCGTGGATAGAGAACACCCTGTATTGACGAGCCTATGTGGAGAGCCGAGTACCTAGGTAAGCAGTTGGTGCAGAGGTGGTTCTCTATCAGAACGGAGTTACAAAGCAGTAAAACAATAAGGCACGATTAGTGTAATGAAATAGTTAAGCTAAATCAAATAGGTAGGTACCTACATAGTATGCGAACTGGAATTTAGAAGAAATTGGCCAATGTAGGTACGTAGGTAAATTTAGCGGATAGAAGAATGAGAATGAATGTGCTCTGAAAATTACAATACGGAGTTCATTTAATATTTCGCCCGTATAGCGATTAAAACCAAATATTTGCATATAAGCGCAATAAATAAATAAGTACCTAAAAATAAGTTTTCACACACAAAATAAATTACGTAAAGCTAAGCAATTCCCTACCTACTTATAACACTGTTCAACACTTACCCTATCGGGGTTCAGCACACACTTGAATTTAATATTTAGGTAGGTACTGCAATATGTAATTATTGTCTGATGTAATTATTGTATTTATAATTAAACAGGCTTATGTAGGTATTAGTTACGCTAGCACGTAAGAAGACACCTTTTAATATCAGTGAACGCACTAGTCACACGTCCGATGCAAGTCGGATGAGAAGCCGTGTGTGAGTGTGTGAGGCCGGCCGCTCCGGCGCCGGTCTAAACATTCGAGCCGGCGGAAACAAAGGAGCGGATTAGCCAATCAGCGCTCCGTTGGAATATCACGCCACCTTGCCTTGTAGGTACTGTCGCGATAAAAAGTGCTAGCAATATGTTGCTGCTATGCAGATTTTTATTGTAATTATTTAATTTTACTTTAAGCATTTAGATAGGTACAAAATGTATGTTAATGTACTATGTAATATGTTTTTGATTTAGAATAAGTTATTATATAAGTTTAATTTAATAAAATTTTGATTTTGTTAGCATTAGTAACAAGAAATACGTAGTATGTACGTGCAACGTGCAACTACCTAGGTTGAAATTTTCTTCGTCACTCATTTTTTGAGGTCCCAGGATTGCTTCGTACTAAAGAAACCACAAACGAGGCTGGTCACATTAAAACTCTGGAATTCTTGATGATACCGTGACAACAGCTACGTCTGCTCCGTCTTCTTTGCTCGTCGTCGGTATTAACCCTATTTGTGACATTTTGATATTATAATAATAATAAATAATAATTAGGTAGTAATAAATTATAATCAGGGTCACCACTGGCCCATTTATGATATATCCTTTATTGAGTATTGCGCGTGCTCATAAATTTTAAGATAGAATCACTTGGCACGTCCGTTTATTAGGTCTTCATTACAACACTGCCTGTATGTACGCACAACTCACTGCACGAACCCTGGCTGCTTGGCTTGTCCTGGCATCAATTGTCATCCACTGGACTCCGTGACTTCAGTCCACCACTGCAAGGCTCCTCCTCTTGATCCAACAAAATGGGGTATATGCGGCGTGCTCGCTGGTTTTTGAGTTCTTGAAAGCTTTGATCTTCTTCATGCTATTCGAGGTTTTATTGTTGCCCCTCATGAGCCACCATGTAATATCTTTAGAGGATATAATGGAGCCAAATAAAATACGTAAATTACAGTAAAAGTATAATTGCATGACTCGATGCTTATCTATCAACGGTTCAGAGACAAGTGACATTACAACGTTTTTATATATAGCAAATAGAAAAATAACTTCTATCACAAAGGTTATATAAATTAATTTTTGAAATGTTAAGAATAATATACATGTGAAACAGTTGGGCTACCTAAGGACCGTTTAAAATGATCTATAGATAGCGCAACTGATCCAGATCACTGCCAAAGGGCGTCCCCAAGACACTGACGGCATTACTACGTTGCATGGTAATGCTAATACGCTGGGCCAGATCGGAGGCAGCTCTTGGTTTAAGCCATGTTTCTACCAGATGCCGTGAAGTGTAGTAGAGCAGTGTTTTAAGACTTCAGACTGATCCTGAAGAAGTGCCAATCTTTGTTGCCAGAGAGTTACAAAAATTGCCTCCAGTTACATTCGATCACGTTGATACTACACGGCTATTGAAGGACATTCTCGTTATTCAGAAAGATCTACAAACAGTCAAGGAAACGTATGTATTGATTAATAAATTTGAAGAAGCTAAAAATGATATAGCGAACCTAAAACAGGCATCACTTATAAACAATTACAGCTTTTTTGTCAATAATAAACGCGGAGGTGGCGGTACTTCGGATATTTTTTGTATAGATAGCGGAACGACTGGTCTACCGCACACAGACGAACAGAATATTCTGACTCATAACCGGTCAGCTGTAAGCGCGGAAAGCTCATTATCGCCATCCTTTTCCCAAGCGAGCGATACCTATAAGTCGATTCCGGTTGCTCAAGCGCATTCACCAATGCAAGGCAGAGGCGTTCGACACGTGGAGGCCCCGGTTCCATGCACTGCGATTTCTAACACAGAAGCCGTGGTGCCGGTCTATACGGCAGCGTGTGGCCTCACCGCTAGTTCGAGCGCTTCGTGCGTTTCTTTGCAGAAGCCGAGTATAATACCTACTCTTAGCCATACCGAAGAGGAATGCTTTGCAAATGTAGTGTCGGCGGAGGGTCAATGGAAGGAAGTTAGACCAGCTGAGGAGTGGATTACTGTGCAGCGAAAAAGACTGAAAAATCGTTTTACTACTTTAGAGGGAAAAGCGTTGACAAATTCGAACGAGAAGTTTAAAGCAGCGGATATTAGAACTCCACTGTTTATTAATAATGTGGATATTAGTACTTCTGTAAAAGATATTATAATGTACGTTTCATCTAAAACGCAAGTCACAGTCTCCTTGCAGAAAATAAATGCTAAGGTACAAAGACAATATAATGCGTATAAAATGTACGTACCTTATGCCTGAAGGAATATATGTAAGGAGATTTGTTGAGTTCAAAACAACCCAAAATGGATAACTTTAATAACGGAAATATTATGAACTTAAAATTTATTAGTTATAACTGTCGCAGGGTGATAAGATGTATAGATACGGTACGAGAGCTGTGCCAATCTGCCGACATTCTCGCACTGCAAGAAACCTGGCTATTTCCACACGACATTGTATTGCTCGGAACAATCGATCAGGCGTTTGCATTTACTGGAAAATCGGCGGTTGATACTTCTACAGGGATACGGAAAGGTAGGGGGTACGGAGGAGTCGCAAAACTGTGGAGGAAAAGCGTGTTCCAGACAGTGTCGGTTGTAGAGTGCGCAAGTGATAGAATTGCTGCTATAAAAATAGTGCTAGCCGACAGTCAGCTACTTGTGATAACGGTCTATATGCCAACGAATGACGTTTATAATCTAGATGATTTTACGAACTGTATGAGTGAGATCAGTGCGGTAATAGATGGTTGTGGTGTAGAATCTGTGATCATTTTGGGGGATTTTAATGCCGACCCTAAAAAGCTCTTTGGTAAGGAACTTATACATTTCTGTATGGAACATAAATGGGTGTGTGCAGATATTGATTACTTTGGTATAGCGTCAGATACATATACTTTTGTTAGTGATATTCACGGTACTTGTTCGTGGTTGGACCATATAGTTACTACGGAAGCCGCAAGAGAAACGATAATGGACTTTAGGATAAACTATAGTGTTACGTGGTCTGATCATTTTCCAGTGGAATTTACTTGCAATTTAAATGTGATAACGCCAAAGGTTAATGTACCAAAGTCATCTCACAATTCTGTTGTATGGGGTGAGAGAGATATCTCTCAGATAAAGCAGTATACACAGCTATGCTCAAGTATGCTTAGAGATGTTGACTTTCCTTCAGCTTTTAGAACATGTGCAGATAATACCTGCGGTGACATGTATCATAGAAAAATTATTGACACAATGTATAGTAGAATTGTTAATATATTAAAAAGCTCAGCCAACAGTAGTCAATACAGTAATATTCCTAGTTATAAGCAAAGAAAAAGAAAACCATATGTAATTGGATGGAATAAATATATTAGAGAGGCTCATGGAGAGGCACGGCTTTGGTTTCAGGAGTGGGTTCTTTACGGCAGGCCGTCGTGCGGTTTTGTATACGATGAAATGCGAAGATCGCGCACTATTTTTAAAACTAAACTTAAATTGTGTCAAAACAATCAGACCCAAATAAAAATGGATATTCTCGCGAAGCACCACACGGCAAAAAACTTTAGCAAGTTTTGGAAGGACACTAATAAGCTTAATCCAAAGCTGAGCGTGCCCGTGAGTGTGGAAGGTGTAAGCGACCCTGTCCAAATTGCCAATCTATTTAAGGAGCACTTTAGAGTGAAATCTTCACTAGGTCCTGGAAGTGTGGGTTCGGAGCCGCCTACTGGGGATCAAATTGTCCGGATCTCAGCAAAGGAAGTTTCACGGATAGTGAAAACCATGAATCGAGGCAAATCTCCTGGTCACGACTCTTTGTGTATTGAACATCTGAAGTACGCTGGACCTCATTTAGCACGGGTACTCGCCATGCTTTTCACTTTCTGTATCGGCCGTTCCTACCTTCCTGAGGAGATGATGCGGACTCTTTATGTTCCCATTATCAAAAATAAAACTGGAAATGCTTCTAGTTTAGGTAACTACAGACCCATATCACTAGCTACTATAATAGCTAAGGTGCTAGATGGTGTGATTGATAAGTATCTTAGTGTACATTTAAACTTACACGATGCCCAGTTCGGGTTCAGGCCCGGGTTGTCCACTGAATCGGCCATACTGAGCCTCAAACACACCGTCCAGTACTATACTAGTAGGAACACACCTGTTTACGCCTGCTTCTTAGACCTTTCGAAAGCTTTTGATCTGGTGGCGTACGACAGGTTGTGGCCGAAGCTGGGTGCTACTGGGCTGCCGTCTGAATTGGTGGAACTCTTTAAATATTGGTATGGCAATCAATGTAACAATGTAAGGTGGTCAGGGTCGCTATCGGACACGTACAGGCTGGAGTGTGGAGTGCGGCAGGGTGGAATCACTTCGCCGCGACTCTTCAACCTGTACATGGATCGTTTGATTCGTGAGCTCAGTGGCGCTAATATTGGATGCTCTGTTGACGGAGTAACTGTCAATAACATAAGTTACGCTGACGATATGGTGTTGCTGAGCCCATCGATCAGTGCCCTACGAAGACTTGTTGGAATCTGTGAGCGTTATGCGGAGGCTCATGGGCTCAGATATAACGCTGGCAAGAGTGAGGTGATGGTTTTTAAAGCCCGGTCGAAAACTTATTCCACAGTCCCATCAATCTTGCTGGCGGGCAGTGAGCTCAAGCGGGTGTCCGAGTTCAAGTATCTGGGCCACTGGGTCACTGAGACTCTCTCAGATAACACCGATATTGATAGGGAGCGAAGGGCATTATCAGTCAAAGCCAACATGTTGGCCCGTAGATTTGCACTGTGCAGTACGGCTGTAAAAACAAGTTTGTTTAAGGCGTACTGCCAGTCTTTTTACACGTGCAGTCTATGGGTTAACTTTACTAAGTGCTGCTGGAATGCCCTTCGAGTCCAGTACAATAATAGCTTCAGGGTGCTGTTGAGGCTGCCATACTTCTGTAGCGCATCGGGGATGTTCGCGAACGCACGCGTCGATGACTTTTATGCGATTATCCGCAAGAAAACGTCGTCCCTGATGCGTCACGTGAGGGACAGCACCAACAGATACCTGCAACTTATAGCAGGAAGGCTGGATACTGACTGCAGCTTCATGAAGCACTGCACAGAGGTGCACCATTCGCACCGGTGATGTAATGATGTGGTGCATGCAGTCTATATTTTAATTTCTTTATTTTATTTATGTTCTCTATGTTTTAAATTATTATTATGATAAATATGGCTCAAATTTGTACATATACTTATGAAGGCTGAAATAAATGAAATTGAATTGAATTGAATTTAAGTGTCTGTATATGTGTGTGTTTGTGTCATCGTAACTTCCAACCAGAAAAATCGATTTTAATTAAGTTTTTTTGTTTCAATTGTTTCTTCATCGTGATTGTTTTTAGCTATGATTCACTTATGATAGCTTTTCCCACTGTTGTGCAAATGCTCATTCTTCAAGACTTCTTAGGCAGGCATATACACTCCGCTATTATCTGTATTGAATACTGCAAAAGTCGGCAAAGTGCGAAAGTCGGCACTAAGCTGCGAAATCGGCTTAATGTACCAGTTTATAGTTCACGAATTTGTAATTGATCATCCTGTCTTCCGCCATCAATACTATCCATACCAATATATAAATTCAAAAGTGTTTCTTCCTGTCTGTCTGTTACCTTTTCACGACTAAACGGCTGAACGGATCTTGATGAAATTTGGAAAGCCGATAGATTATATCTTGAGGAAAGGTATAGGCTACTTTTTATATAGGTAACATGCGTGCAAAGCCGCCGCAAGCAGCAGCTAGCAAACTATAGATAAATAGGTAAGCATAGTATTAAAATCTAGGTCTATGTTATGTACATGTGTCTAGGTTCTACATAATTGAGTATAATATGAGTATATCACTATTTTCTCACCTTAAATTACATACAGTTTTTTTATAAATCTGTTAATAACTAGCTGACCCACTCGTTAATTCGTCAAGCTTTTAGTTTTTAACCTCCGACGAATAAAAGGGGTGTTATTAGTTTGTAGTGTGTATCTGTGTATCTGTGATGGCCTGTGACATCTATGATGTCGTGAATCGTGAACGGATGAACCAATTTTGATTAGGTTTTTTCGTTGGAGAGGTCTTAGTCAAAAGTGTTTTTATCTATGACTGTTTTCTGCGGCTTTGCCTGCGCGGTAGATAAAAATAAGCAAGATAATAATTGAACGAATGAATGTTTCTGAAAAATTACAAAGCATTATCGCGGTTTTCATGGTTTGACCATGATCCCGAGTGATTTTTTTGAAAACCTTTCTTAGAGAGCATCTACGGCCCTGAAGGAAGCTGCATACCAAATTTCATTCCAATCCGTTTGGTGGTTTCTGAGATTTCGTGATGAATGTGTGAGTGGTATTTGACAAATATATAGTAGATTTGAGAAAATCTGAAGATGAATATATGTGAGCAATTTCCACAGGTCTTATGTTGTAAGAACATAGTAACCTTGACCTGATGCTGCAGCATTACCTGCAATCTACACGACACCCAACATCTTACAAACTTACTATTTTCATAAAATTTATGAAAATAGACGAGTCGAAATGTGCTGCTGGAGGCGTATGCAGCGCATTCCGTGGACCGCGCGATGCACCATATCATATCAATATATTTATTAAAAAAACCTAGAAATAAAGAGAAGGCTGTCTATTATTTGCTTCCAATGCAAATAATTGCTTAAGCTTAAGCGGGATTCGCGGTCAGCTTCACTTGAATCCCTCGTCAGGGCTTGCAACCTATCAATCCTTCCTTTATCTGCTACTCACTTCTACCCTAATTCATCTCCCTCTCTTCTAGATCTGATTCTTGTTTCTTCTTCTACTCGTGTAGCCAAGCATGGACAATGTGCGGCGGGAGCTTTCTCTTATCATGACTTAGTTTATCTTTCCTACAAAATTCGCCCTCCTAAAGCCAAGCCCAAATTAATTCTGCAGCGAAATTTTAGCGGCATGGATCTAGATAAACTGCAAAATGATGCGGATGTTACAGACTGGTCCCAACTAATAGAAGAATCTTCTGTTGATGGAAAAGTTGAAATATTCAACTCTATCCTTACTCAATTATTTGACAAACATGCGCCACTTAGACCAATCAAGCTGAAGCACTTGCCGGCACCGTGGTTAACAGCTGAAATTAAAACTTTAATGCATAAAAAGTTGGTAGCGAAAGCTAAGCTCAAGTGTAGGTACACGGACTACAACAAGGAAAAATACATTGATTGTAGAAATCGCTGCAATAGAGCGTGTCGAGACGCACAACGCCGTTATATCCATAACTCCGTCGAGGATTCCGATCCTGCCAAGGTTTGGAAATTTCTCAGGTCACTCGGAATTGGAAAATCACGACAACTTGATAAAATCCCACAACATTTTAACATAGATTCTTTAAATCAGCACTTTACTTCATGTTCCCATTTTGATGGATACACCAAATCAAAAACATTGCAAAATCTTTCTTCAACTCCAATTCCTGACTATTCATCATTTCATTTTAATCAATTCACTGATTGTGATGTTAAGAAGAGCATAGCATCAATTCCGTCTAAAGCTATTGGAAACGATGGCATAAGTCGGAATATGATAGTCCCCATCCTCGACCAAATAGTCCCCGTGATCTGTCACATTCTTAATTTCTCTACCTCCACAGGAGTATTCCCTATTTACTGGAAAGAAGCACAGGTTACTCCTCTTCCAAAAAAATCCAACCCAGCTTCATTCTCTGAGTTCCGTCCAATTTCTATACTTCCTTTCCTATCCAAAGTCCTAGAACGCCTTGTACATCAGCAAATCAGTATATTCCTATCCAGAAACAATCTTCTTAATCCCTTCCAATCCGGTTTCCGTTCTGGTCACAGTACTGTTTCAGCATTAGTTAAGATAACTGATGATATACGTGATGGCATGGATAATGGGAAAGTAACTGTCCTATCTTTGCTAGATTTCAGCAATGCTTTCAACAATGTTGACTATGACCTTCTCCTAAGTATCCTCTGCTCTCTTAACATATCTCCAACAGTGGTTGAATGGTTTCGTAGTTACCTGTACGGGCGTCGGCAACGTATACGGATTGATGACACTTACTCATCGTGGTGTAATATATCAGCTGGCGTTCCTCAGGGCGGCGTTTTATCACCTCTTCTTTTCGCAATTTTTATAAACTCAATTTCCCAACATTTAACTTCATCGTACCACCTCTATGCAGACGATCTACAAATCTACACGCAGGCTCCTGTTGCGTTTTTGCCTGGTGCTATTCAAATAATCAATCAAGACCTTGGTCGTATTTTAGATTGGAGTAGTGCTTACGGTCTTAGGATTAATCCCATGAAAACGCAAGCAATCGTCATTGGGAGTTCACGGATGGTGTCTAGAATTGACTGGTCTAGCCTTCCACACATTATTTTTGATGGAATTCACATACAGCAAAGTGAGACGGTGAAAAATTTAGGTGTTCTTATGGACAGAAACCTGTCATGGGAACCACAGCTAACTGAAGTCAGCCGTAAAACTTTTGCATCAGCTGGTTCTATTCGGAGGCTGCGCAACTTCCTTCCAACTGCCACTAAAATTTCGCTTGCACAGTCACTTCTTCTTCCAATACTTGACTATGCCGATGCCTCTTATCTAGACCTAACTGAACAGCAACTTGACAAGCTTGAGCGCCTTCAAAATCTCTCCATTCGATTTGTTTTTGGCTTGCGCAAGTACGATCATGTCTCGGACTTCCGCAAAAAGCTAAAATGGTTGCCAATCCGCCTTCGTCGGAATATGCACTTTCTAAATTTATTATATAATATCCTATTCAATCCCACGACACCCTCCTATCTCAAAGAACGATTCCAATTTCTACACCTCTCCCACTCTCGATCCTTACGCTCCTCTAACACTCTTCTTCTCGCAATACCTGTCCACACTTCCTCCTACTATGCTAATTCCTTCACAGTACAAGCTGTTCAACTATGGAACGCGCTGCCTGAGGCTATTAGACGCGCCAAATCACTTGATTGTTTTAAAACTATGGTCAGGGAACACTATTTGTCCTGTCATTAACTGTTGCTTGATTCTTTATGTCATTTTAGATTTAGGTTTGTTTATGTATGTATTGGTTTATTTAGTTTATTTTATAACGTTGTATTTAATATACTGTAATGTATGTATTGATTATTTTTTCTTATCTTTTTATATCTATCTTTTTCTATCCTGTAAATTTGTATGTACACCTTATTTTTGATTATAAATCTCCTAATATTGTTATCATCACCCTTTTTTTAAGCTACATTCTGTTCAATCCATCCTAAGGTTGTCTGGCAGAGATCGCTACATAGCGATAAGACCGCCCATTGTACTACCGACTAGCAAAACATTGTTATTTTTGTTTCTACTTGTATATTTGGTGTGCAATAAAGTATTATCCATCTATCTATCTATCTATCTATCTATCTATAATTTCAAATAATACGGACACATTGCTGGCAAAAACACTGGCCCTTGGTCGGGTTGATGGTAAAAGTCCTCCCCTACCCGTTGGACAGACGGCGGCATAGGCGGCTATGAAGGCCGACAAAGACAGGAAGAGATGGAAAAGCATGGTATATATATATATAAATAAATAATGCCGGACATTTCACATAGCATCATCTGGCCCCAAAGTAAGCAGAACTTGTGTTGTGGTACCACAGATATACTACTTAGGTATATACACTCGTGAGCATAAAAATCGACTAAGGCCGTACGCGTGCGGTCAAACGCCTCTGAAAAAAAAACTCAGCCTTAAAATATTTTTTTTAAAACTTAATGATTAATGTTCTAGGTTCAAAATAACGAAAGCAACGTTATCTTTATCATTTATTTGACCACGGTGTTACTTGTAACAACTGTTTTTGCACTTGTTTACAAAAACACTATTTTAAGGGATAATAGGTCCTATAAAAGGTATTTTACCTGAACTACCCTTATCAGTTAGTCATCAAATGTCAACCGGTACACATCTCCCTTATAAATAATCAAGAATATTACCCGAAAATGGACACAACAAGTGAAGAAGCAGCTCAAGCGATTCATCATATCATCATATCAGCCTTTATGAAGTCCATTGCTGGACATAGGCCTCCCCAAAAGATTTCCAGGAAGAACGATTTTGAGCCCTTTCCATCAACCGACTTCCTGCGATCTTTACAATGTCGTCAGTTAATCGGGTGGGGGGTCGTCCAACGCTTCGTTTACCTGTCCTAGGTCGCCATTCGAGAACTTTTACTCCCCAACGGTTATCAGTTCTGCGAGCTATATGGCCTTTTTTTTTTTGACCCGGGAAAATCCTTTATGGATACCACACTCGCCCGGGGGGGCGAGGTGGTTATGTGGGAGTCTCCACCCGAAACGGTGGCATACCCACTAAAAACCCGGGATGAGACCGTCCTCCACCTATGTGGGGCAAGATGGGGTCGCGTGAGCATTCACCATCTTGCCCCGGTGGGTGACCCTTAGTAGGGCCACTGCGCCTATGGTGGGGTGACCTGGCTCATATCAGGTCACCCCACAGGCAACAAGTGTGGTCGTGCAGACCGCTGGTGAGTCCCCCGACTCTCCAACAGTAACCCCACTACGGAGGAGGGAGGAGGTGGGCGAAACGCCTCCTCCTACCTCCTGTACGTCTGCGCCGGAGCGGGTCAGCTCGTGCGTCGTTCTCTCTTACCCACTCCGCGGTCTCCTTCTGCGAAATTACGGCTTCGTAGAAGGAGACCACCGACTGCCACGACCTCTCGCTTCCAAGCATGGCATTAACCACGCTCGGTAAAGAGAGGTCAGGGCCCACTAATGCTGTAAGCGTGTGCCGCTGGGGACCCCACGCAGCTCACACCTCCAGCGTGTGTAGCGCCGTATCCTCCGGCGCCCCACATTCTTGGCAGGTTGGGGTGACCTCCCGTCTCGCGATCTGGTGCAGGTACTTACCGAAGCATCCGTGTCCGGAAAGCACCTGCACTAGTCGGAAGGTCAGCGATCCAAATCGCCGACCAACCCAACTCTGGAGGACCGGGCGGATCGCCTCCACCGTCCACTGCCCAGGGACCGGTGGAGCCAGCCAGGTCCTCCTTCCACCGCCGCAAGAGTGCGGCCCGCGCCTGCCCCCGCATACTGGCGACTTCGTCCTACGCTGGGGGGTCTCCACCGGATCTCCTCGCCGCCACGAAGTGGTAAACTTCGGCGAGGATCTCCGCTTGGAGCTCCCAGGGGGGATCTCCGGCCAGCACGCACGCCGCCGTCCAGGACACTGTCCGGTACCCGCAAATCGCCCTCGTCGCAATGACCCGCTGCGGACGTCGTCGCAGCAGGGTCTTATTGCTGCGGACGAGGGCGTCCACCCAGACAGGTGCCCCATACAAGGCCATACTCCGGATCACTCCGGAGTATAGTCGGCGGCATGTGGCGTTCGGGCCACCCACGTTGGGCAGCAGCCTCCCTAGGGCGGCCGCGGCTTTCACGACTTTTGGGGCCAACTGTGTAAAGTGGGCCCCAAAGGCTTATCTTATCCAGGATAAGACCCAGATATTTCATCTGGGTCCCAACCCGGACCGGGACTCCGCCCAGTAACACCCGCGTTCCCGGAGGGGGTCCCCCCCGAGGCCCATGGAACAATAGGGCCTCGGTCTTGGAGAGGGCTACCTCCAGCCCCAGGGAGCGTATGCGGTCGACCACGAGCGTTGTACCGACCGTGGCAAACCGCAACGCTTCCCTAAGGTCCTTCCCCTTGACTGCGACTAGGGTGTCATCCGCGTAACACACAACCCGCATACTTGCGGGTAGCGTGCCGCGGAGCCGAGCTATATGGCCTGCCCATTGCCACTTCAACTTGCAAATTTTGAGCTACGTCGGCGACTTTGGTTCTTCTACGGATTTCCTCGTTGCGGATTTTATCACGTGAAACACCCAAAATAGCTCTCTCCATTGCACGTTGCGCGACTATGAGCTTGTGTATGAGGCCAATAGTCAACGACCAAGTCTCAGTTCCATATGTCATCACTGGCAACACGCACTGATTGTAGACTTTCGTCTTGAGGCTCTGCGGTAACTGTGACGAGAAGATGTGCCTTAATTTCCCGAACGCTGCCCATCCGAGTTGGATTCGTCGGCTGACCTCTTTGTCGAAGTTGGACTTGCCTAGTTGAATCGTCTGACCCAAATAGACATAATTGTCTACAACTTCGATTATATCGCTCCCAACGTGTACCGGTAAGGGTGCAACATGAGCATTTGACATGATTTTTGTCTTGTTCATGTTAATTTTAAGACCCACCTGTTGGGAGACGATATTGAGATCGCTGAGCATTGTGCCTAGGTTTCCAGCGATTCTGCCATGAGGACTATATCGTCGGCAAATCGAAGGTGAGTTAGGCGTTCGCCATTGATGTTGATACCATGTCTATGCCAGTACAAGAGCTCGAAAACATCCTCCAATGCAGAGGTGAACAGTTTCGGAGAAATAACATCTTCCTGTCTCACCCCATTATGCAATGGGATTGGATTCGTGCTCTGGTCCTGGAGTCGGATAGACATGGTGACGTTACTGTACAGACATTTCAACACTTCGATCTCCTGATAATCGATATGGCACCGCTGGAGTGACCGCAACACTGCCCAGGTTTCGACAGAATGAAAGGCTTTCTCATAGTCCACAAACGCTAAACAAAGTGGCTGGTTATACTCTTCGGTCTTCTGTATAACCTGCCAGAGCGTATGGATGTGGTCTATGGTGTTAAAGCCTTTTCGAAACCCGGCTTGTTCGGAAGGCTGGAAGTCGTCAAACCTACGAGCGAGACGATTTGTAACTACTCTCGAAAACAGCTTATAGACATGGCTCAACAGCGAGATGGGCCTGTAATTCTTTAAGAGGGTGTTACCCCCTTTCTTAAAGAACAGTACCACCACGCTCCTGTTCCACGCCTCTGGCGTAGTTCCCTCGAGAATGACGGAGTTGAACAGATTCAGTTTAAACAATAATGAGACTAGAAATAGAGCGAGAACGGGATATTGAATATATTAGTCCACTCGAGCGTTCTGTTGAACTTCTGGAACGTAAAGCTCGAAGCTCTTGCATTGAGATTGGAAATATGCCGAGTGTTACCGGAGCCACGAGAGTGTCGGAGTCGAAGGCTCAGCTCTGCGACTTGATTGTTAGTCTTGGAAAATCGCTAAATACTGACATTGATAAGTCAGAACTCAAAGATGTCTACAGACAGCAATCCAAAAATGATCGTTTGAAAACGATCATCGTAGAGCTCACAACTGTGATAAAAAAAAAAAACACTTCTGAACGCTATAAAAAAGTTCAACAAGGGCAGAAAAGGTAGTGACAAGTTAAATACCATCAGTTGTACCTAAAAGGGCCCTCAAAGCTGATTTTTGTGTCAGAGTCGCTGACCTTCAAAGCAAAGAAACGATTTTTTATGGCACGTGAATATGCAAAAGCGCACGGATATTCTTATTGTTGGACGGCTAACGGAGTAATATATCTGCGGAAAAAGGATAATATGCCACTAATTCGCATCTCTAATGAGTTGGACCTCAGCAAAGTAGAAGTCGCTAAGTGACTGGCACCGTCTTTTAGTTTTAATCTCGCATGTTTGGTTTACTCTCTCATAAAAACAGTATTTTTGTATAACTTAGATATTACTTTACAATATTCAACTACTCTTACACTTACTTACACTATCATACACATCAATTTCATATATTTACTAAGGTACACTATGCGCACTAACACCGTTCGAAACAATTATAACCACGAAACTAATGAGCGATTAATTATAATTAAGTCCGCCATTATAACACCTCACACTACCCTGTGAGGCAGTGTCACTAAACCTACATCAGTTCATTCTCCTTTTTTCTTAATGGATAAAATTATTTTAGACATTGAACAACAAATTGATAATATAACTGTCTCTTCTTCTTCTACTTGCGCTCCCGAGGAATGTTCTTCTCACCTCTCGGGACCAAAGGCATGCAATCTTAATGTCTTAGTTCAAAATACAAGGAGTATAGCTCACAACATTGATGGTTTCTATACTCTGTTAAGTAGAATTGCAGTTGAGCAATATTATTATATAGCAGATATTATTGTACTGACAGAGTCATGGCTATCGCGATGTCATTCAATCCCCTGCATGCAAAACTATAACTATACCATGTCTACCAAACTATTTAATCAGAACGATGGTTTGGTAATCTATTTGAGGTCAGACTTGGAATACAAAATACGAGAACCAGCCTTCTCTGAGGCTAATTGTATTATAATAGCTCATAAGAATATGTTCGCTATAATTACTATTTACAGGCCCCCTTCTTTCGTGAACATTGAAAAATTTCTGCAATCTCTGGATCTAGTCCTGAAGGAATTGTCTCGTTTAGTTTGTCAATTCTACTGACCGACATGCCGCTGAATACCTTAATCTCACTGCTTCGCATGGCCTTCTCCCGGCACACACTCTACCTACTCGTAACAGCAGTTGCCTTGACCATGTGATGCTCAATACTAGACTGCTAGCTGAGACCCTGGTCATTTTGAATACTCTTACTGATCATTTTACAGTTCTTTGTTCGCTCAAACTGAAAATTCGTACGCAGCGCTCTCCCTTGATTAGTTTTCCGAAAATAAATTATTTAGGTATCCGCACTGCTTTGGGTAATGGAGACTTCCAGAGCATCATTGATTGTGATGACTGCGATAAAGCTGCGGATTTGTTAACGCTTGAAGTTTCTGCTATCATTAAAGCAAACACCGTTGAAACTAAGGTTCCTAAACGCAAATCACCAATTAAACCTTGGATATCACCAGGACTAATTAGGTGCATGAAAAACAGAGATAACTTACATAAAAAATTGCGAAAGTCCCATGACAACCCCACCTTAAGAGCTACCTACTCCCGATATCGTAACTTTCTAACGCGTTTGCTACGCAAAACAAAACTACTGTATGAACGCTCCCAAATCCAGCAAGCTGACTCAATTAAAAAGATGTGGGAGGTAATAAACAATGTAGCACGCCCTAAACCAAAGTCTCACTCGAATGAATTACTGACTGCTTTACCGTGTCCTCTAGATGCTGTTAACAAGGCAAACGACTATTTCGCCACTGTGCGAAAAACGATTGCTCTTGGTATTAATACAACTAACCTAGTATAGTCAGCTCTGCCGCCACCTCAAAACACTACTAATTCAATCACCTCTTTTACGTTGCTAAAGACTGACCTATCTGAAGTTGTTATGATTATTGACTCACTTAAATGTAGAAATACAGCGAGATACGACGGTATCTCAGCGCGATTACTTAAGGAAAATAAACTTACTTTGGCTGGTCTTCTGACCCACGTTTGTAATCTGGCTATCAATCAGGGACGTTTTCCTAAGGCGGTCAAGAAGTCAATAATTGTACCAATTCACAAAAATGGACCTAAGAATGATGTCAGCAGTTATCGGCCAATTTCAATCCTTTCAACTTTTTCTAAAATACTAGAACGAATTTTAAATAAAAGACTAATGGGTTATCTTGAGCATCGCGAACTGCTCTCTTGCAATCAGTATGGATTTCGGCATAACAAATCGACAGCTGATGCCGTTGGTAATTAAACGGATTATATTGTCAAAGGCCTTGACTCTGGTGCCAAATGTCTTGCGATTTTCCTGGATCTTGCCAGGGCGTTTGACACGGTGTCAATACCGCATATGTTGGACAAACTGGAGTCGCTTGGTGTTCGCGGATTACAGTTGAATTTTTATGCAGATTATCTCACGGATAGAACTCGTAAAAATAAATGATACAATTAGTGGGGATGTTTCGATATCATACGGTGTACCTCAGGGCAGCATTCTTGGACCTACTCTCTTTCATGTTTATATAAATGACCTATGCAGACTGCAACTAAACAACAGTCAAGTATTCACTTATGCCGATGATTCTGTTCTTGTTTTCAAGGGAGAGAGCTGGGGCAAAGTTTTTGATGATGCTCAGGCCGGGTTAGATAGGACAAACATATGGCTCTTCCATAATCTACTAAAGCTAACTACGAGTAAAACAAAGTATATAACTTTTTCCTTGAAACAACCTAATAAGCACCGTTACGAACTATTGGCACATACAGATTCGTGTAACACGATCACGTGTGACTGCATTAACTTGCATTAACCATTTTGGCACGTTATCTAAATTGTATTATATATTACTATAGAATATAGAATAACCTATTTGCAACAATAATTAATGTAATTTCCTGTGTATTGCATAATGGGGGAGCGCAGATGTCTATCGGACAGGTTTTTAGCCTAGTTTAGGCATCTGAGGCCTTTAGATAATAGAAATGTTATTGTTATTACATTTAAAACATTTAAAAAGTTTTTAAATAGTTATAATAACTTATGTTTAAATTGTGCCCAATAAATATTATTATTATTATCTAGCAGCTGCCGGCGGCGTGCAAAGCCGGAATAGCATAGGCTACTTGAGGAAAGGCATAGGCTACTTTTTATATATGAATAGCCTATGCCTTTCCTCAAGATACAATCTATCGCCTTTCCAAATTTCATTAAGATCCGTTCAGCCGTTTAGCCGTGAAAATTTAACTGACAGACAGGGAGAAACACTTTCGAATTTATATACTAGTATGGATTGTATTGATGGCGGAAGGCAGGATAATCAATAACAAATTCGTGAACAATAAAGTGGTACATTAGGCCTTGCCTGCCTCAGAAGTCTTGAAGAATGAGCATTTGCAAAACAGTGAGAGAAGTGATACATATGATAACAAGAGAATCATAGCTAAAAACAATCACGATGAAGACACAATTGAGACCAAAAAAACTTAATTAAAATCGACTTTTCTGGTTGGGAATTACGATGACACAAACACACACTTATAATTATTATCAGATGTCAGATGTAATATGCTGGCACGCAGGTTTGCTCGTTGCAGTAGGCAAGTGAAAATAACTCTCTTCAAAGCCTACTGCCAAACTTTCTACACGAGCAGTCTATGGTTTAGCAGTACTCAGAAATCGCTTAATGCTCTGCGCATCCAATATAATAACGGTTTTAGCATGCTAATGGGACTGCCGAGCATCTGCAGTGCTTCCACTATGTTTGTAGAGGCACGGGTCGATGGTTTTCACGCCATAATCCGTAAGAAAACTGTCTCATTGCTCAGCAGAGTGCGGGGCAGTTCCAACAGCATCCTGCAGCTCATTCCAGATCACTACGACGTACCAGCAATGAAAGCCTTTATTCGAGTCCTGATCAAGTAGGAAGTCACGCCTGAGACAGCTTGATCGGGGCACGAGTGAAGGTCCTTAAACCTTCTTTTTAATTTTTATGTGTATTTTCATTGTACTTTAACATAGTTTTTAAGACAACTAGCAAAAAAAATTACTTAATAAGTTGTCTGATTAAAAAAAATGAATAATTAAAAAAATAATTTTATGTAATTATTATAATATCAATATGTCAAAAATAGGGGTAATGCCGACGACGAGCAAAGAAGACGGACTAGACGTAGCTGTTGTGACGGTATCATCAAGAGTTCAGAGTTTTGATGTGACCAGCCTCGCTTGTGGTTTCTCTAGCGGTAGTACAGGCAACGCCGAATACCAGCACGTATACGGCATTCATTTTAACTGAACTCGCGATAATTAAGCCTAAAAATGGATCACCTCGAGCGATCAGCGCGTCCAACTGAAGATATGTGAAAAGATTCATAAGTCTTCCAATGAACATTCGAAAAATATAAGATCATTCAACAAAAAGGGACAAACTAAAGATATTAAGAATACAATTTTACAGGCTATTTGAATAAGAAAAAACAGAGCAATGAAAATCTTTCGTATACCCTATGAATAACTTGTTAGATGAGGTTGAATGCTTACGGGCATAATCCAGAAAAATACAGAAGCTTCTTGGCCGTGGTGGTTCCGGCATAGAATTGGACCCCTCCATCTCCTCCCGTGGATGTCGTAAAAGGTGACTAAGGGAACACACACCGGGGGATTGGGCAGCTGCACCCCCCAAGTACTTAACTCTAAATCAACGGTCACCAATCCGCCTGCCAAGCGTGGTGACTATGGCAAAACCCCCAAATGACAGACACAAACAGAAGACGGCCCCCAGTTCCCACGGCCACGGTAACGGCGGAACAGGGGGTGCGAAGAATCTCCGGCAGAGGTCCTGCTACCAATCCCAACGACCCCTGGCCCTGGCAACATACAACGCACACACACTGAGGACCGACGAGAAGGTGATACAGCTGGAACAAGTAGTAAAAAAGTTGCACTGGGATATTATAGGGTTATCAGAGGGTTATAGAGTTCCCAAGAGAAGGACAGGACACGATAATCCTAAATTCCGGTAACTAATTCTACTTCTACTATCGGGAGGGCGATCAACTATCTCAGCAATGCTTTCTTGTCCACAAATCCCTCGTTAACAACATTGTAAAGGTCGAAAGCGTGTCGAGCAGCGTGGTATACCATATACTCAGAAAAAACCAAATGGTATTCGTTTAAAGTCATACAGGTGTATGCACCTCACTCGAAACGTCCAGACGATGAAGTGGAGGCTGTGTATGATGACATTTCAAATGCCATACAAGCCTCGAAAACACACTTTACGGTTGTGATGGGGGACTTCAACGCGCGGCTGGGTGTGAGGAACGGCGATGAACTGAGAGTGGGGCAATTTGGATTTGAACAGCGGAACCAACGGGGTCAGCTATTGGCCGACTTCGTGGAAAAGGGGGGACTCTTTATGATGAACTCCTTTTTCAAGAAGCGGTCGTTCAGAAAATGGACATGGCTTCACCCCGGTGGACACAAACGCAAGATAGATTTTATCATGACAACAAAAAAGCAAATATTTAATGATGTCTCAATGATCAACAGGGTCAAAACCGGCAGTGATCACCGAATGGTTAGAGGGTCATTAAATCTTAACATAAAGCTTGAAAGGTCCCGTCTGATGAAATCTACTCTTCGCCTAAGTCCTGCCCAATCCAAAACCCCGAGAGCTTGCAGTTGGAACTCCAAGATTGCTTCCAATGCCTTGCCGAATGCGGATCCGTGGATGAATTAAATGATGGGCTGATGGAAATTGTCCGTGCCGTTGGCTCAAAGTTTTGTGAGACCCAGCGCAAAGGTAGAACCCAAAAAATCTCTGAGCACACTCTAAAACTCATGGCAGAACGTAGCGAAATGAAACTGCAGTCTTTAGTGGACATATCGAAATACAACACGCTGAATAACGTGACGTGATAATTGCTTTTATTTTAGGTTTTATCATCATTTTCTTGAAGATATTCCTTGTCCTCTGTATTTTCATAGGCAATACAGCTCGCAAGATTTATTGTTTTACGATTAACTGCGGTAGATTTTTATTATACGTTAATGCTAAACGCAATATTACGTCGTTTCGCTTCATCTTTACTCTAAATAGCTAGATAGCTGCATAAAAATTCAAAATATATAATATCTTATTATACTTAACAAAAAAAAGACATACATACACCTTGTTATAAATTGAAATACTATGTATTTCAATATTTTTTTATCAAATAGTGTTATAATTTGAAAAATAACACTTTATTTTAACTAAGCGCCTCTAAAACATTGATATATTAAAAAATAAAACACTTTATTATAACACTTCCAATATTTTCACACAATACTTTTAACACTATACCGTAATAATTGAACTTGTTGCTTTTTATTGGAAAAAAATATCTATGAATATATAATATTCCTGTCAATAACACCGGTACGTTTTGGTTTATAAGACTATTTTGTGTAAGCAAATGCGCGATCACCTTGCATAATACAAAATGTTACACTAATTGAGAACAATGAGGAGCAAAAATGTCTTAATGGTGTAGCGTTACAACTCCATCTAGCGGAGATTTTTAGAGTTACAGTTACAACAATTTTTAAGAAGAAAGACAATTAAATTTCAAGCATTTCTGTATAATTAACTCAAAATTCAACATTTTCAAGTTGTAACCCTATCTTATGGGAGGTGCGACATTGACTACCCTGTCAGCTCAGTTGGTAGTAGCTCTGCCTTCTGTGCTGTACCAGGGTTGAGGGTTCGATTCCCTCCCAGATAAACATTTGTTTGACGAACAAAGGTATTTGTTCTGGGTGTTGTTATAAAGTACCATTATGTGCGTATTTAAAAATATTTAAGTATTTTATCAGTCATCTGGTCACCATAATACATTGTACATAATTTTTCATAAATAAATTTAGTAAAATTGTTATATTTAGTTTTAAGGTGTACAATAAAGAATTTTCATTCATTCATGCATTCATTCATTCATAATACTAGCTATACTTAGTTTGGGGCTAGATGGTGTTGTGTGTATTGTCCACCAATATTTATTTATTCACAAAGTTCTGTACAGATTCTTAAGTAGTTGACAACGGCATCACATTTTATATATTGTGAGTTGCACTTCTGTAGGCTTGTTCTGCTCAGTTACATCGACTTCGTCTTTACGTCGTCCATCTGTCGACAAAAAAGAATATTATGTATGCGCGGTTTAAATTCAGCCCCCGAAAGAATAAACTGCACAATAGTCACAGTTCGGTGCATAGTATGCATAGCATCCTATAGTTTCTGATGGTATTCAATCTATCGTATGGGTTTTGCAAGCTTATGTCATCGCGATATCGTATCAATCGTATCGTATGGATTATGTCAAAGTATCAGTAACGACAGATAAATAGCATTTAACTTTGCACTAAATTGCCGATTCTTTGTTTAAATTTAAGATCACTTGCTGAGCATAAAATATAAATATAAATAATCACAAAATGCTGACAGATCCAGGTGACGCTTCAAGCGCCATCTTGAAAAAAACGTTTTTAGCCGATATCTCGGTAACTATGCACTTAAAGGCAAAAGTTATAAAACTATTATTGTAGAAAATAAAATTTTGCATCTTTTGTTACATGTAAACTTAATTGTAAAACTTACCGTTTACGATTTATGGCCCATTTAATGAACCAGTTTTTCTAGGTCCGTTCTAGGTGGGCCATAAATCGTAAACGGTAATTGACAACGTTATGACACATAGTTACCATTAACGAAGAAGAAGAAGTGTGCTTGACAGCAGTTTACGCCTATCGCTATTTGTCACGTGGTGTACATATTATAGGAAACATAAACAGACAAAAAATGAAACAGGATATAAGGTAGGAAGGAAGGAAAAACTCGTTGCAAGGCTAACTGATTCGTTCTTAAAAGATTATGATTATTAACTCTCTGCGAAGTTAGTGAATGGATGGATGCTGATAGTGGCATTTTTATCTGAGTGCTTCTATGCTTCGGAGGATGACGCAAAACTGTCGGTACCAGCTTTGCAAAATGTTATAAGTCATGCTGGATGTTTTGTGCGGCCTAATAACTCTATCACCAGAATTGACCACAGATACCTAGTTGTAGTAGTAACGCTTGAAGATGTCGTGAATCTGTTATTTGACTCCACCCTGCACGTCGCCAGGAAATCTGCAATCATTACCTTACGCAGTGTATTAATAAAATAACAAATGTCGCAGTATACTTACTCTGATCTGATGGTTTCTCATCTCCCTTCTCTGGTATTAGGAAAACCTTCATCAGTAGTGCGCAGGGCTCTTCTATTAAAAACCAGAAAGGCACCGCTGCGATGATCGATAAGGTTACGATGTAGGTCATTTGCTGGACCTTGAAACAAAACAAGAATGTAAAGTGGTCGACTTGGTGGGATCTGAGAAGAATCGATTTAAGAATCGATGTACCAATCTTCCACAACAGACGATACAAAAATTTGATAACGAAACAATTATGATTTAGACTGAATTCTAAGAACATTTTAAAGTTATCATTCCATTAAGTCGAAATCAGTTTGCCTAGCACCTGCTCTATTGTCAATTGTCATTCTTCAAAGATAAAAAACAGCTTTAACAGCAGCAAAAATTGCAATTGTAGATTTTGTCTATCCTCGCCGCCGGTGAGAAAACGTTGTCCATTAAGTTGGGACTTGGCTTGTGAAGCCCTGAACTCTTATGAGTGGTGGTTATCCACCTCTTCATGGTAGGAATTACTGATGACGAATTCTCTCGTACTGATTTTGGAACCGATTGTGAAATTAATGTATTTCATGGTACAAATCGCATGAAGTTTCTGTCTGTAACTTCAGAATTTTGCTTTATTTGCCACAACCGGTTCTTTTCCTACATTCCACACTATCAACTGTTATCCCCATTCTTTCCGACCAACTTCATCTTTCACATAATCCATTCATATTACATATTTACAACAAAAAAAGTATATCAGTAAGTAGTAATTATATCAGTCATGTGGTACATGTGGTATTTAAGTAGTATATCCGTCATGTGCTACCCATAACACAAGCTCTGCTTACTTTGAGGCCAGATGATGCTGTGTGAAATGTCCGGTATTATTATTATTATATTTTTTAGGCATATCACCTTTATCGATATTCAAATCCATAACGCTTCCTGTTACATGACTTACCACACAAACCTGTTACTCTTCACCTTTGCCGTCACTGGCTCTTTTTTCCGAAGCCTGAAACTCTCAGATGCAATGCCACAAGCGGAAGGCAGAAGGTAGCCACGTTAAACCATATTTTAGTTGATCTATGTATTATACTCGTATGGAAGATATAATAAGGATTATTTAGGATAACTCGAGCACACGTTTCTGAGCACTAGAGGAATCTTACTGTGGAGGACTATGTAAAACTGACTGTTGGGTGTATACATTTTTGAAACTGACCATTAATGTGATAGACACGTGCTCTGTTCTAGTCTTATGCCCCCAGACAATACTTATGATGGTGATGTGCAGTAGATATGCACTGTATGACAGACGGCCCAGCACTGCCCATACTCGCAATTCTAGTAAGAATCTGCACATTTCTGAAAGCAAAACACATCTTAGGGTCACACTGCAATTTTTTACTGCGATGCAAGAGTTTTGTAGCTGCGATGATTTTGTTTTTGCTTTTGTTTTGTTTTGTCCTAATTTTACCAACTAATTGCGTAGATCTCGGTGGCAATTTGGCGATTTAGCTTTAGAGGTCTGTTTGTTGATCAGATCTCCATGAAATTTAGCAGGTTTAATGACTGGGAATGAGAATCTATCTATCTATACCTATAAAAGAGCCTAACCTGACAGACTGACTGACTGACTGATTTATCATCGCCGAACCGAAACCGCTGAATCTAGAAAGCTGAATGTTTTAAGGTAGCTTCCTTTTATAGCAATACCACCCACTAAGGCGGGATTTTTTGATTCAACTCATAAGAGAGTGAAAAGGGGTGAAAACTAATGTATGAAACTTTTTAACGCGTGGTGCCATTTGCTTAAAACTTGATTTGAATAATTAAAATGCAAGAAAAATGGACTCATGTTTCAGGATTTTTCAAAATAACTCTTACAAAGGGGTAAAATGGGGTGTCAAAGTTAGTATGGGAACTTTTTAACGGGTGGTGTGATTTCTTAGAAACTTGGTTTGGATACTTAAAATGCAAAATAAATGGAAACGTGTTTCAGGATTTTTCAAAATGACCTTCATAAAAGGTTAGAAAACGAATTAATAAAACTTGTTAACGCGTGGTCCGATTTGCTTGAAACTTGGTATGAATAATATTATAATATAAACTCGATGGTTTCTCGTACAAACGCGCGGGTGAAGTCGCGGAGGTTCCAGCTAATGAAAAGATATGAGGTTCTGAGATAAGGGAATTATTCAAATTTTATTTTATTTAGGATTTTTATGACAACGTATAAACAAAACCATTTTAAGTTGAGCTTCTATTCGCAATAGTTTCGTTGACTTTATAGGTCTGAACTTAAAACGAAATTGGTCTTTTTCCGATTTAATTTTGAAATTTGAAATATTTCAGTTTGAAAAGTTTTTTTTCATATATTGGTATATTCTTGATTCACTGTCACCATACACAAAGTATGGTGACAGTGTGCTGATCTGGTTAGTCAGGGTGCTGTTCAACTAAATTGACCGATTGAGCTGACAATTGAGATACCTAACAATAATGATGGTGTTATGTTAGGTCACCTATTTTATGTAACCTATGAAATAGCAGTTTGGCACAAAAAATATTTGGTGAAATTTTTAAATATTTTTCTTTTCTTTTTTATTTCAAATACTCGTTGAAATAAAACGTCGTTACATATAAGTTAAAAAGGACCCAAAAAGTTTGGAGACATGTGTCAAGTCACAAAAGGAGCCTCTGAGGAGCACTTTAATGCTTTCACCACACTGGTTTGAAATAACTAGTGACACGATAACAAGAAGTATAAATGGATGGGAAAGCGTGGTAAGGCTTGGTAATAAAAAAAAATTGCGGATCTCTTTGTAAATGTTGAGTTTACTTCAACCGTTATATAAATGCTGTAATATGTTCATCTCTTAGCTTCAATGTTCTATAATTTTAAGTGGGATAATTGAAGTATCAGAGTAGGAATTTTATTTAGTTGAATTTTGGGAAGACATCGGATAATAATAATAATAATGAGAATAATTATACTCTATCAACTTAGTTATACAGACGTTACGGGTAACAGCAAGATACCGTTTATCTATATATATATACACATACGAGTATATATATATAAATATACAAAGAAGATGTCCACGAAATCTCCAAAACTACAAGGGTTACTGGTTCGAAATTTGGGACGAGGGTGTAGACGCGCACTAAAAACGCATTTTCCAAAACTCAACCCCTAAGAGGGTGAAAAAGGGTTTAAAATGTATATAGGGAATATTTTAACACGTGTTGAGATTTGCTAGAAACTTGGTTTGTACATTTTAAACATAAAATAAATGGACACTTTTTCTATTTTTTTTAATTCAAGCGTTTTTTTTTTTAATTCATTCATTTAAAAATGGGGGGCTATTGAGGGTTAATATTTGTCACATTTTGGTACTTTTTAACGCGTGGTGACATTAGATTAAAATTTAGTATGCACACAATATAATTTGACATTTATTTTGGAGTTTTCCATAACAAAGTTTTTGAAGTACCTAAGTATATTTTTCTTTTTCAAACACGCTGACAAAGTCACGAGCAGGACAGCTAGTTCAAATTCAAATTGTTTATTTCAGTAGCCAAACATTACAACTTATAACAATGGTGGGAACCTTCTTTTAAGTACGAAGTACTTGTGCCACATGGTTCCGCTCTTCCATATCCATATTAGTGGCTATATAAAAAAAAAACAAGAATAAAAACTATTGTACCCAAATATACATATCTTTAGATTACTCTAAATTAAATAAACAAAAACCAGACACTAATACTAAATAATAACAAACTATACATTGTAATACCTAAAAATCTCTCGTGTGTATTAGAGTCGAGACTGTGAATTGACTGACTTTGTGTGTGTGTGTTGTGTGTGTGTGCGTGTGTGTGTGTGTTGTGTGTGTGTTTGTGTGTGTGTGTGTGTATGTGTATGTGAATGTATGTGTTTATGTGTGAGTTTAGGAGTATATGTGTATGAATGTGTTGGTCCTCTTGAGGACACCATGCTGTGGTATAAAGCATGTGTACAGAAGTCGTGTTGTGTGAGGATCTGTATGTAGTGTGTAACATAAACCTACTATGTCATATTAAAACTTGGAACAGTGCCTCAGTTTCTTCATACTTTTTATCTTTTATCTATTCTGTTATATATTTTTCATTCATACAGTTGTTTAGGATAGATATCTAAGATTTTATTTATGACATTGTACAAATGAGTAGACTTTCTACAATATGGATTGGCGCCAAATGTAGTTCTAGTAACATGAGTTTTAACCACCTTGTCTTTCCTCCTCTTTTTTAAAATATCGCAATTATACACTAAGGTTTTATGATGTTTTACAATAATATTAACAATATATAACTTTCTTACAGATAGTAGTTGGGATAATTTATATAGGTCTACTGTAGGGTATCTGTAGGGCTTAAAATAAATTACTTTTATAAGAGAACGCTGAGCTCTTTCGAGTTCCATGAATTTAGTTTTACCAGCTCCGCCCCATATTGGCAAACAGTAGGTTAGTATCGATTGTGCTAATGAAATATAAATTCTATTTATAAGAATTCCCGAAGCAATATGCCTTAAGATCTTAAAAACCCACATCAGCTTTCTAATTCTTGTGCTCACTACTTCAATTTGTTGAGACCATGATAGCCTTTGGTCTATCATCATTCCTAGGTATTTAATATGAGATACCTTATTAATAATGGGGCAATTACATTTCTGCCTTAGGGAGCTACTGCCACAGCTGTGGATTTTTAGTATGTAGTCGCTTGCAGGTTGGGTACGATTATAAATAGAATAACAAATGAAAAACGTTTTTTGAGCATTTAGTGTGAGTATATTTTCTTTAAGCCATTTAGCAACAATAGAGAGTCCTGCCTCGGCGTTGGAACGAACCTTATTCCAAGTAGTGTCAGAAAAAACAATTGCCGTATCGTCAGCATATGAAATTATTTTGGCATTACCTATTTGCATTTTACATAAATTATTAATATAAATCAAAAATAAAGTCGGTCCCAGGACGCTGCCTTGCGGGACACCAAATGTAATATTTAGTTCACTATTTATGCACTGCACGATTTTTACTCTTTGTGTTCTGCAACTAAGATATTCTTTGAGTAATGATAGAGGTTTATCTCTGATCCCTATGTTTTCCAGCTTGTTTATAAGAGTGGGGACACATACTGTGTCGAAGGCCTTTTTTAAATCAAGATACACAGCCTTGATCGGTTATTTCTAAATCCGTATTGTGTATCTGCCAATATTTTAAATTTGTTTAAGTAATTGATCAATCTTATATTAATAAGTTTTTCTACAATCTCAGATATTGCTGGCAAGACAGATATTGGCCTGTAATTGTTTACATCCGCTGTAAAACATTAAACAGATGGACAAATATTTAGTACAATTCCGCTAATCTATTCCTAAAGAGTTACCTCCAAAGGAAATTCGACACGTGTTTCGCCTCTCCACGAGGCATCCTCAGGAACACTTGACTCACTCCGCACCCCGACGAAAAAACACTCTGCTCTGCAGACTTGTTGCTTCGACCAACGTCAGAATAAGATCTGTTTAATGTTTTGTAATGGATTTCCGCAAAGTCACGCCTGAATCAATTATCTACATCCGCTGTGTTACCGCTCTTATACACTGGGGTAATGATCGATTACTTTTTAGTAATCTTGTTTGTCCTGTTCTGTTTTAGTCCTGTTTTAGTTGTTTGGGGAAGATACCGTTCTGAAAACAGAGATTAGACAGATGTGTGATGATTGGCACAACTTTATTTTGGCAAGTTTTAAAAATCTGGTTGGAATATTATCCCATCCCGAGGCGCTATCTGATTTAAAGGTCCTTAGAATATCATGTACTTCTTTAGGGTCAGTTTCCAAGAGTACAAACGAGTTGGCTTGGGAGTGTTCTGTAGGTATGGATGTTTGCGGTGTACAAGAGCTAGAAGAAGAAAGAATATCTTCAGCTAAGCGTTCTCCTATATCAGCAAAAAAGCAGTTTACGTAGTTTACTGATGCAGTCGGGTTATTTTTAACATATAATAGTTTTGAATTGTCTGATTTATTTTGATTCATATAGGTAATTGATTTAATATTTTTCCATAAGCTCTGAGTTTTTTGTACTTATTTCTAATTTTCTTCTTTCATAATTACGTTTAAGTTATGTAAGCTAGTTATGTCTAAAATATAACTGGGTTAAGAGCTTCTTATTAAACGTTTTAGTAAGTTTTTAATTTTTCGAATTATGGACAGGTAACCTTTTTTTTATAATTCCTTAAAGCAGAAATCCACTAAATAGCGACAGAAAAGACACAAAATATGTGTTTTCCCCATACAAAAGGTAGTTTGCTGACGGTAGCGCCTTAAGATAATATTAGGTAGGGGAAAAAGTCTTTTCGCATTATAGTATGTATGAACTTGTAATAAAATCTCTTTGGCTATACTATTTGTATCTGGCTAGTTTTGGTATCATTAAAAGTTTAAATTTTAAAGAACATAATTCCAAATTCAAATTAGGAAAATGTGTGATTTTTATTTGTTTTTCGTACTGTCAAGATGAGTGAATCTAATGAAGAAATTCGATACATTTTAAAATTTTACTACAAAAAAGGTAAAAATGCAACGCAAGCCTTGAAAAAAATTTGCGATGTTTATGGACCTAGTGCAGTGTCTGTGAGAGTAGCCCAAATTTGGTTTAAGCGTTTTCAATCCGGAAATTTTGATGTCAAAGATGCACGTCACTCTGGTCGCCCTATAAAATGGGTAAAATAACCAATAAAATGGATGCCATTTTTGAAAAAGTGGAGCAAGATCGGCATATCAGTAGTTACGACGTAGCTGAAGAACTGGGAATTGACCACAAAACAGTTTTGGCGCATTTGAAAAAAACTAGGTACACAAAAAAGCTCGATATTTGGGTACCTCACGAGCTCACTGAAAGAAACCTAATGAACCGTGTAGGTACTCATTTGTGATTCTTTGATTCGACGTAATGAAACCGAACCATTTTTGAAGAAGTTGATAACTGGTGATGAAAAGTGGATCACGTCCGACAAAAACGTGCGAAAAAGGTCGTGGTCAAAGGCCGGTCAGGCTTCACAGACTGTGGCGAAACCCTTTTTAACTCGCAACAAGGTGATGCTGTGTGTGTGGTGGGATTGGAAGAGCATTATTCATTATGAGCTGTTACCACTAGGCAGGACCATCGATTCTGAACTCTACTGCGAACAACTTATGAGATTAAAGCAAGAAGTTGAGAAAAAGCGGCCGGAATTAATCAACAGTACAGTGTGGTTTTTCATCATGATAACGCTAGACCTCTCACATCTTTAGCCACTCAGCAAAAATTAAGAGAGTTTGGCTGGGAGGTGTTAATTTACCCGCCGTCGACCTGTTTCGGTCTCTTCAGAATTCCTTAGGCAGTGTCAGGTTAACATCACGAGAGGACTGCCAAAACCACTTGTCGCGGTATTTTGATCAGAAGTCCCAAAATTTCTATAGCAATGGGATCATGTCCCTATCTACAAGATGGCAAAAAGTTATCGAACAAAATGGTACCTACATACTTTAGTTAAATGTAAATAAACTATATTAAAAAATGTTTTGAATTTTCTTAAAAAATGCGAAGAAACTTTTTCCCAAACCAATTAATATGGTCTATTCTTTTTATGTCCTAAAACCCAAATGGCAACAGAATTGAACGCTTTATTAACTATTCAGTCATCCCGTGACCACGACAGAGTGTAAACCTGTCGAAACGTCGGGAAAAATAGGTAAATAAACGCAATAAATACCCGTAAGTATTTATAATAATGTAATATGTTATTATCAGATAAATAGACCCTTACACATTAACCGCAATATCGTATCAAAAATCTTGTATTTTACATATCTGTAAATAAAAGCTGTTATTAATTTATTATAATTGCAAACCCTTCAAACTTACTTTCATACTTAAGCACCAGGCATATTAACATAATCAAGAAGGAAACACCGAACACAGGCTTAATGAAGGTTGCAAAAGCTATTAGGACCGCCATCGAAGGCCTCGGCCCATCCTGGTAGAAGATACTGCCAGAAATCAAGAGAAGGACTTGTCCGGGTACATAACACCACAGGAGGATCTTGTATTTCTAAAAAAAACATAACTCGCACTAATTCACACTCTTAAATAGCGAATCATCATGAAACGCACTGCCAAAATTGTAATAACAAGCCATAGAAATTTCAGCAAGAAGTAATTGCATGGTCAATAAAAATAGGCAAATAGCCCATGTACACACGCGTCAAAAGTTGCATGATTTCAAACTCTTTGCTGTCACGATGACATGATGTCTTCCCATGTCTGCGGTAGTGATTAAAAAGATTCTCACCAGCACCTTGTATTTCTGTATGTTGAAATTGGTCTGCTGCAAATGGTAGAGTATGTTCCCGACGGCCAGTCCGACGGCGTAATTGAAGAGGTTAGTGTGTCCGCGCTTGTACAGGTTGTTGTATGTGGGATTATTCACGTAGAAGCGGTAGCTGGACCTAGAGGCAAAGATGCGCTTGAAGATTAGCAAAAAATATTGTTTCGTTGAGTCCGATTTAAAGTTAAAATAAAAAACTGCTTTATTCAATACAATTCTTAGGATCACTTTGAATCGTCTTAGACACTGTACACTGACTACACTGTAGGTGTAGGTGGAGTTATACAACGCGGTCTGTAGGCAGAGTGTCCATTAGCCAAAACTCGACATCTAAATTCACCTAGCAAGTAATGTACCTACTTAATGTAGACATTAAGTGGACTCTGCACTGTCGGCAAAGTATCTATGCAAACCATATGATACAGTACGGACAGACAACGGGTGACAAGGGGAATTGTTTTTCACTTGTTTCTGTTCTGCAACACTCAGAAGGTCTCTGCAAATGTGTGGGAATCTAAGCGATGCCGATGGCTTTAATATGTCTGAGGAAAACCCTTGTCTACTAATATTCAGGTGATTATGTGGTATTAGGGAGTAATCAAGAAACATTAAATACAATGATAATTAAATACAATGATATTTCAGTTTATATGTCTATTGGTTTTGAACCTGCAAGCGTTATAAACGAAGAGGTAAACTGATTAGAAAAAGCTAAACATAAACCATACTTGTATATCGACCCCTAACGGCCCAAAAAAATCTTACTCAGGTGAGACAACGACGATGCCGTCGAGATTTTGGAAGTACGTCTGCAGTGGCGGGATCACAAAGCCAGCTGCCAGGAGTATCGAAATGATCACCTTCCTAGAAGCTGTACTTCGGCACGCAATAAGCACTATAAGCCCAAGGCAGTACAGCTGAAAGTCTGCTGCTAGATACCTGCAAAGAATAGTTTATGTGAGTTTCTGCTTACTTTATAAAATTCTCATATTCCGGTCTCAACGGTGCTCTAACGAAACGAATTCCATAAACCTGCATGTACTACGAGTCTTAATTGCGTTTGCTACACGCTATTCGTCTAAATATTAGTTTCAACATATCTTGTCATATCGGAGTTTTTGAGTTTTACTTACCCGAGTGCGATCTTTTAACCAAACTCCTCAATCACATTTACCCGTTTTTCGGGGTAAATGTACGGACTCTGCAGTTTTCCTCAGATATAAAAAAACTGTTTCAGGTATCGTCAAATATCTTTTGCATTTGTACGGCGTTACTTATAAACGTCTCTCAACTTATGTCTAAAGCTAATCACTGTTTAAAATATTGCCATCCCGTTTTGTAAGATTGTGACAGGGTAAATCTTAAGAAATGACAGTGTTTGAACTTGAACACTGCCTGTATATACATTGAGAGGCGTTTATACGTAAGACCGGAAATTTCTAATAGTTTTGCTATGTAAAATGCATAGATGTGCTTCTAATATCGTGGTAGTTTAGGCATTATTAAACAAAGACGGCAAAGAGCGGCATTTTACCCCGAATGACTAACCTTACAGACGGCTACTAGTAAGTCGTCTGGGAACTATGAAATAACTAGATTCTGCCGGCGGTTTCCCAAGCGTGATACTTACTTTAAAAGTTAGCTGGTCTTTACGCCATTTCAGGTCACAGACGACATCTATGCCATGTTTTAATGTAATCTGTTTAGCTGTTGCAGCGTGATAGATTCAAAAACATTACATTATAAAGTAGGGTTATGATAATGATGGGATGAGGTAAAAAACAAGAGTACCAAGAGTGTGAGAAACATCGTGAGTCATCATTGTAGTTGTTGATGTAGATGAGATGTTGCCACCAGGATTGTCCGCAGTCGTCTACCTCAGTCATCACCGCTTTCTAAAAATAAGTACCATACCAAATAGGTTTACTGTTGAAAATTATATTACAAAATGTTCTGTGTTACAAAGAATCATGAGTATGTACTTACGAGTAGGTATATATTAAGTACTAGCTGCTGCCAGCGGATTACGCATGGTACCTACATAAAAAGTAGCCTATGTCCTTCTCCTTCCCTTCCCTGCTAAGGTTCCATCTATACCAAAATTCATTTAAATCGGTACAGCGGTTTAGGCGTGAAAACGTGGCAAAGATGGAGAGTTAAACGCCAATCTTAAGTATTGGCCCACAGTGGCTTTAGACAGAAACGACTGGAGAGAAGAAACCGTTTCTTCTCTCCAGTCGTCCTTGTCTAAAGGCTTTTGCCCTGCAGTGGGACTTAACAGGTGAAAGCCCGTGGGTCATAATAATAATAATATTCTGTCCGAAACTCTGCTTCGAACGACTGCGTATTTTTACCCGCATGTCGGGGTATAGGTACGCACTCTGTCTAATGCAATTTTCCTCAAATATAAAAAACTGCTTTAGGCATCTTCAAATATATTCTATTTCTGGCCACAACTACATCTATACTAAGTTTCATCGAACCATTGAACCATTGAACCATTGCTAAACAAAATGTACATAAACACGAACGATGTTATTGGATTTATATATTTACACCAAAGTCCAAATTAGATAAACATTTTTAAATTAAAATTCTTAAATTTACAGCAGAAATTTCCCAGGAAAATCAATTCAATAAAGGAATTAAATGCAAATTTAAATTTTAGAACTGTAATTTAAAACTGTTATACTAATTGAACTTTGATACGAGCCAAATAAAGTCTCGCTGTATACAGAATTATTTATTTACGATCAGAAAAAATAACTTACGTCCCATATTGCGCCGGCGCCGATGCCCGCAAATCTCATCCAGGATAACGTGAATAGCATGGCTACAGCGTATAGGGAAGTCAATCTAAAAGAAACACGAATATGTAAGTTCCGTCTACCTGCCAACGACATCGACACTAGCGCAGTGCTTTTGATGTGACCATGTCCTCAGACGCGCCACGCACTGCTGACACATTTCTATACTTATACTGTGTTTAAAAATATTAAGTATTATTCTATAAGTCATCTAGTCACCATAATACAACCTATGCTTTGTTTGGGGCTAGATGGTGTTGTGTGCATTGTTTAGCAATATTTAATTTTATTCAACTTAATAAGAGATACGTAATATGTCCAGTTATTTTGTTTCGATTTCAGTAATTTAAAATTAAATTTCATTAATTCGTCTTTTGTGAAGTAACCAAATGATATATATTTTATACTTTCTTTATTACACAAATTTAAACAGCTTCTGCCTTAAATAAAATTTCCTAAAAATTCACTGACACTTTATAATGGATAAAGTAAATTGACAAAGTCACGGAATTCCCAAGTAGCTGATTCGAGTTATGTTTATGTTTTAAAAAACCCTTCTTTTTACACCTACGCGCCAAGATACTTATCTGAATTTCAAGTCTCTACGATTAGCGGTTTAGGCTATGCGTTTTCTGTAGTGAGTCAGTCAGGACAAAGAATATCTATGAGCGATAATACATTTATAATCTATAATTATAATAGACTAGCTGTTACCCGCGACATCGTACGCGTATGCTTAGAACCTTTTTTATTGTGGCAGGAATGCATTCTGTGCATCTAAAGAACATCTCATAACGTTAATCCCCTATTTTACCTCCATCAGGAATTATTTTGCAAAAACGTTTAAACACTTATTTCTTTATTTCTTAGCAAAAGTCTAAATAAGAGTGTTCAGATCCATAACTTAAGGAAATATGAGTTGCCTAAACAAACTTACTTAAACTTAAACTTTTGTGACAAAAAGTAGCCTATGTTCTACCCCAAATGCATTTTCTTAACAAAATTTCATCAAGATCCGTTCAGCCGTTTAGCCGTGAAAACGTAACAAACAAACAGACAGAGACATTTTCGCATTTATAATATTAGTATAGATCTTATATCTTCTATATAATAAAAATCAATTGCTGTTCGTTAGTCTCGCTAAAACTCGAGACCGGCTGGATTGATTTAGCTGATTGTGATGTTGAAATGTTTGTCGTAGTCCAGGGAAGGTTTAATAGGTGAGAAAATTTGTGGCATTGCAACGCATGCCGGGTACATCTAGTAAAATATAAATGTATAATAATATAAATGTTTGTATGATATATGTATAATATATGTATGTATTTACAAAAAAAAGTATATAAGTAGTATATCAGTCTACATGACTGATATACTACTTATATATTTTTTTTACTACTTATACTACTTATATAACACAAGCTCTGCTTACTTTGGGGCCAGATGATGCTGTGTGAAATGTCCGGGATTATTTATTTATTTATAGATTAGAAATGTATTATCGCTCATAGACTTATGGGTTATTAGAACCAATTTCTTAATCTACTAGATATAGGTAGACCCCAGTATCTAAGGTAGGTACTTACGTCTTCAACATATTTTGGGTTGTCTATATAGAAATAGGCCGATAGCAGCGAGTGCGTCGTAATCACCAAAATTATGGTGATTGATCTATAGTTACCAAAAAACAAGATAAGTAAGAATTATAGTGCTAAATAAAAACATCATTAGATTCTGTTAGTTTCTTAGGAAGTATTAAACATACACATACGAAACAGATACAAATAATTTAATTAGAATTAGTAAGGTATTTACTAAATCATATTAAGAGAAAGTGGCGTGATAAGAGCAAAAATCCGGACAAGTACAAGTCTGAGTCTATGTTTTGCAAATCAGATAGGTACATAGTAGTCCTACTACCTACTACACAGATACACACGCTGTTCTTGTTTTGTTGTAGGTACGAGTATTTCATGTTGTTCAACTTTGTCATCTCGAAGGTCATTTGCTTTTTGAGACAAATTAAGTTTTGTTATTTTGTTTGGCAGTAACACACATACATTTTGTGTTTTTCTTTAAATTGATCATATTTTATATCGTACTCATACTCTAGATAAGGACATTATATAAATTTAATGAGTAATATCCTTATCTACGAGTATCTGTCTATTTAATAATAAATAATTAAATCAATAGCATTTTACATGTTTTCGCTAAAACTTTATGAGACACCTAAATCGGACCCCCAAATGATTAAAAATGGCACAAAGCAAAATATGCGTTATACAATCGTTAAATGCTATCAAAAGTTCCGACACAGATTGGGTAGAGCGTTATCTGACAGAAGTGACAGATGGTAAATAAGCGTTACTTTGCAAGGCTGATGCCTAGTTCGTGAAAACAACATCAACAATGCTTACTTCAATCCACTTAAAGACTTCAGCCTCTCGAGTCTTGGCTCCGCGCCATCGGCTGCAGGCGCCACCAGTCTCCTCCAGTTTTGTCGTATGGAGAAAAGCATCAGTGCGCGCATAGCTGCAGTTAAACACAATAATTATTTTTGTCAAATCTCTGATGACGGCGTATTTAAAAACCAAAGGCGCAATGTTAGACCAGAGGCTAAATGGCAGATTGTTAAATGTCAGTGATCCCCATTTAAACAATGGCCGCACTAAACACTGCACTAAACGTTGTATAGAAATTACTAGGCAATGTTTTTCACAGACATACTTGAAGAACTATAAAAATGACAACCTACCCATTCCCCATCCATTCCCTTTTGTGGTAAGTTTAATATCACAATAGGTTCCAACAAGGTTCAACAGTAAAATTAAAACCCAAACTCCAAGCATTACAAAATCTATTACTTTGAATTCAATCTTCTTTTGAATTTTATCGCACTTGTATTGCTGGAAGCTAGTATTCAACTTGTATGTATCCCAAAAGCTTTCATTGATGTATGCCTCAAGGGTTTGTTTTAGTTTCGCTGTTGTATTATGCTTTGGGTTAAACTGTTTGCAGAAATTAAGGCAGATGCCGTATCTCATTAATGTGTAGTTGAAGTGTGTTGAGGTGTGTTCTGAATACTCCTGAAAACAGTGAAAACGAAAGAAATCATTTAAAATTAACATTATTAGACTCTTTTATGAAGGATTGGATCTCAGGTGCAGAAGTGAAATGCAGATTTGTTGGAAAGGGGATTGTGAGGCATTTGCCCTGCATAAGGATGATGCATGCTATTAATAATAATAATTATAATAAAACTAATTTTAACTTTACAATTGGAAAATAAGTCATCGGATGACCAAGAGGTCTCAAAATCAGCGCTTGTTCATATCATGAACTAGCGCTGATTTTGAGCAAAGGTGTATTCCGAATATGTATATGTCTATGAATGGTTACCCGCATAATGTCCAATAAAGGATGATGGGTATCTGACACTGGGACGAACTCAACTGAGCAATACACAGCTTCTGGCTCTTCCATGCAGTTGTGTAACGGGTCCAGGTGGAACACCGGAGGCAGCTTATTGTATTCCGAAACTGGAAAAAGATTTTTTAATTGTGTAACCTAACATTGGGCTCTGGTTACTTTGGAACCTACTTCCTTTTGCAGAAAACAGTGGCCAATTCTGACAGAGTAAATAAGGCGCTCAAAAGCCTCCGTGCTTTTCAAAGCACGCAAGAGTTAAGATGAAAATGCCACCGCGGTACTGCTCTCGCAGTACATTGCACAGCTTTGTTTTGAACTTTTGTGCTTGAACATCATATGGCAACAGATCGTTATAATAAAGCTAACCATTATGAATAATGAGATACCTTGGTAAGTACAACATAATAATTATAAGTACATACCATTCAAATTGTAAATAACACATTTACACTGCTTTAATAGGAAAAGTAAGTATAATGATCTCCAAACAACTGCAACCATTTTAATTTTTCAAAATTTATTGTATTTCGGTTTGTAAATATTCATCAAGAATCTGTTCACGATCGTATAAGTAATTTACTCAAATGGTATCATTGTGTTAAAATTGAAACTTTATCTCTTACTAAGTAGGTATCTAATGTAATACGGTATTATAAAGGTTTGTGTGGGTAAATGGATAATTGTCCGCTAAGAATCATAGCAACAATATTATGTTAATAACAACTCGCTAGGTTGGTAAGGGAAACCGAGGAAGTGTGAAACTTCTTCTAAAATTAACCATCTTGCTACAAGTAATTGTGTCTAGAGTGGTCTAAGTAAGTAGCTGACATTGAAGGAGCCTTCAGTAAGTACATAGAGGTAGTTCACAGCACAATTTCACCCACTGCTGAGAAGCAATGATTTCGACGTCTGCTATGACGTCTGCTATGCTAGGTTGAATGCAAAATATGTGTGAAGGCTTAATGTGAACACACACTGCCGGTAATGTTGCAGCGGAAATAATTCCTGAATTATTTCCGAAATACAATCTACTTACTTGGTAATTGATATTTGGTGCGCAGGCGACCCTAGGTGTCCTCGGTGTTCCAAGGTGTTGAGCTAGTAAGAGTAACAACTAGTGTAAGTAGATGTTTGTTTAGTGAGCAGTGACAATATCTTTTTAGGGTTCCGTAGCCAAATGGCACGGAACCCTTATAGATTCGTCATGTCTGTCTGTCTGTCTGTCTGTCCGTCCGTATGTCACAGCCACTTTTTTCCGAAACTATAAGAACTATACTGTTGAAATTTGGTAAGTATATGTATTCTGTACACCGCATTAAGATTTTCTGACAAATATAGAAAAAAAACAAAAACATTTTGGCGTTCCCCATATTTAGAACTGAAATTCAAATTTTTTTTTTCATCAAACCCATACATTTGGCGTATTTATGGATAGATCTTCAAAAATGATATTGAGGTTTCTAATATCATTTTTTTCTAAACTGAATAGTTTGTGCGAGAGACACTTCCAAAGTGGTAAAATGTGTGTGTCCCACCCCCCTGTAACTTCTAAAATAAGAGAATGATAAAACTAAAAAAAAATATATGATGTACATTACCATACAAACTTCAACCAAAAATTGGTTTGAACGAGATCTAGGAAGTAGTTTTTTTTTAATACGTCATAAATCGTAAATATCAATAACTATTATTAAAACATCGATCAAAGTTACAACAAGTTACAACAACTACAAGAACTTTTATATTGTGTTACTTGCTGCTACGGAACCTTTCATGGGCGAGTACGACTCGCACTTGGCCGCTTTTTTTTTATCATTGGTAGACCTAGGTTTGACCACGACCTCGCCTGATGTTAAGCGATGATGTGGCCGACGACGGGGCACGCAGGTCTAGAAGGTACCTTACTCTTGACTTGAAGAGACTGAGATTGTAGTTTTCAGGAAAGACAAACGACGGCAAAGCATTCCAATCCTTGGCTGTACGTATTATAAATGTGGAAGCAAAGCGCTTTGTTCGTAAGGGTGGTAGACTGACAAAGTATGGGTGACATTGAGCGGTATGTCTGCTTGTCCTGTTGTGAAAGAGAGATGGTGGAATGAGATCATGCAATTCCTGGGCATATTCTCCGAAATGTATTCCATAAGAGTTCGAAAGGCAAGCAATTTTACGCTGGTGCTCGAGACTCTGGGACTTAGTCTCAGCAATTAGCTGCTCACCTTTTACCCTCAATGCTCTTCGTTTGATCGAGTCTAAAGCAGCCAGCTGAGGTTTGGCTCAACCATCCCATAGATGGCAGCAATACTCTATATCCGACCGTACTTGAGCTTTATATAAAGTGGAATACTGTCCAGGTGTGAAGTATCGCCTCACCTTGTAGAGGATGCCAAGCTTCATGGCAGCAGTATTGACCTTGAACTCGATATAGGAGCCAACATTGAGAGTCCGAGTAAGTGAAACTCCCAAGAGTCCGAGATGATCTTCTACAGTTAGCGGTACATTTCGGAAAACGGGGTCTTCGAGAAACTCACTTTTTTTCGAAAAGAAGAAAAAGAGACAAGCTTGCGTTTTGGATACGTTGTACTTAATTAGATTGGCATCGCCCTACAACCTGGAGAGTCAAATCCAGACACATAAGCATCTCGTCTTCGAGTTTCTGAATGTCAGTTTTACTGACTTGTGCGTTTCAAAAGTATCTCTATACAGCTTTACTGTCGTCTGCATACCCAATGACTCTGGGCATAATCAGATCGTCTATGTGCAGTAAATACAGCGTGGCAGAGAGCACTGACCCTTGAGGTACCTTGGCATTCATTGCTAATCGATCAGACGAGCAGCCGTCAATAACTCGAATGGATCTTTCCCTCAAGAAGTCAGCAAACCATGAGCAAAACTGAACTAGCAATCCGTAAGCTGGAAACTTACCAATTTGCCAGAGCCTATCAAAGGCCTTTGAGCTGTCAAGTGAAACAGCTAATGCTTAACCGTATTTCTCTATGGCCTCACTACAAATGTGCGTGTCATACGCAAGAAGATCTCCAGTAGATCGCTTTCGCCGAAAGCCGTATTGTCGATCACTGAGGAGGTCATTGTCTTCAAGGTATGTAAGGAGCTTCGTATTCAAGACACGTTCCATACATTTGCATAGTAGGGAGGTGACTGAAATTGGGTGGTAATTTGATGGGTCAGCGTGACCTTTCTTGGGCACATATTGCACATTAGCAAGCTTCCAGGATTTTGAACTATTCCAGTTTTCAGAGATAGGCGTAAAAGTCTAGTGAGTATGGAAAACAACTCAGGGTCACAAGTTTTCAATACTACAGCCGGAATGCAGCCAGCACTACTAGCTTTGTTCACGTCAAGACTCCGTAACGTTTGAGCACTTCATTTTGATGGATGCCTATTTTCTGCATTGTTGCTTCTCATCTAAGAAGGCTAGGTAGGGTTTGGTTAGAGGTGTCTAGACGTGAAGCTTCCACAAATTGAGCAGCAAAGAGATTTGCTTTCTCGATTGCAGTGTGGGCTAGAGATCCATCCGGTTTTAGTAGTGGAGGGAGGGAAGGGCGGCTGAAGATCGCTCCTACCGACTTGGCCAAGAACCAGAACGTTTTGCTGCCACCTGGATGTGTCGTACGCTTGGCACTCATACGGCCAATTCGATGGAGGCGTGCCTTCCGTAGCACCTTCTTGCAGGACGTGGCGGCTTGATTAAAGGCTTTCTTCTTAGTTCGTGTATCCGTGGCTTTACTGTTGGGAGCGTCAGCCCAAGCAAGGTAAGCTGCAAGCTTTTTCGCTTCTGCAGCGACACATGTGGGACCAAACCAAAGGCGAGCTTTGTCGGAGGATGTGGGAGTCATCCGAGAATCGTCCGAGACATCCGAGAATGGAAAAAAATATTCCATTGCTCGATAGACCACCGCCTTTTCGCATTAAAATTGTGCTCCAGTGCTGTGTCGGAAGAGCATTGGATCTGCATCTCCATGACAAATAATAAGTGTGCCTTATTGGTCTAAGATGGTGGTGGACTGAATCGAGATTGGAGTGCAGTCCTCGTATGTTTGTGAGGTGCACTTGAAGAGAGAGGACGTGCTTCCGCTGTAAACACGACTTATTATATTTGGTCTTTTTTATGTATTAAGTAAGTGTTAGGTAAGTGGGGAATATGGTAGTTTTACCGTCCACCGTTTTTACGTTTTTGCCGTTTTGACGGTAGAGGGTGATTATTGACTCCGGTCCTGCAGGTCGCAGTTACGAGCCTCATTTAGCTAAAACGTCAACTCGTCGTTGGCTCTAGATCCACTGTATCCCTTGATCCATTGCAGGGTTATTTTTTTCGATTGATCTCTCTCTTTCTTTCAACAGCTTGTCTTCTCTTCTCTTTCAACAGCTTGTGGCATTGTGAGGTTAGACCAGAGTTATGTTCGTACCTGTTGAGAGCTTGTAGTACCGAAGCGCTATCTGATAAGATTATTATGTTAAATTTGCCGCAGCCTGTATTATGCCGATACATTCTGCCTAAAAAAATTAAGTTCCAAGAGGCGTACATATATATATGTTTAGGACCTCCGAGAAGACCCCGACCACAGATTTTGAACTGTCTGTGTAGATTCTTACTTCGTATCTTTGAGCTGTAACTCGGCTCTTCGTGTAATTGTATTGTGAATTTTTTTTAACGACCTGTCATATAGTAATATATCAATTGGTTTTCACTCGCGTACTCTTTTAAACCGACTTTATCAAAAAGGAGGAGGTGCTCAATTCGTCGGAATCTTTTATATCTTTTTTATGTATGTTCACCGATTACTCGAAAACAGCTGAACAGATTTGGAAAATTCTTTTTAAAGTGTAGTGTAGTATACTACACAGGTGGTCCCATATAAAGTTTATCAAAATTCAAAATTCCAAATTCAAAATAACTTTATTCATTACAATCACAAGGACCACTTTGAATCGTCTTCTTACATGCTAGTGAATCTAGGTGCCGGTTCCTCCTAACCCCAGTTCAAGAAGAATCCGGCAAGAAACTTGTCTGGTCTTAACACTTTTTTGTATGATCCTTGACAATTTTGTTACGGATGCCGAGTCGAGGTGGAGCAGATTCATCCCAAGCTTTTTTGTCTTCTAAATAATCAGATATTTTATAATATGCTTTAATAGACAGTTTATGTTTAATTACGTTTTTAAATTTGCCAATCGACAAATCTAACACGTCGCTTGGGACCTTGTTATAGAAGCGTACACATTGCTCTATAAAAGACTTATTAACTTTAGCGAGCCTAACAGTGGGCACAGCGAGTTTATCTTTATTTCTAGTGTTAATACTATGATTATCGCAATTGTTTTTAAATAAATGAACATTTTTGTGCACATACATTAAATTTTCGTATATATACTGACAAGGCACTGTCATAATATTAATTTCTTTAAACTTATCTCTAAGTGATTCTCTGGAGCCCATGTTATAAATTGCACGAACAGCCCTCTTCTGCAACACAAATATGGTGTTAATATCAGCAGCACTCCCCCACAACAAAATGCCATAAGACATAATGCTATGAAAGTAGCTGAAGTAAACGAGTCTAGCGGTATCTACGTCGGTAAAATGACGGATCTTTTTGACAGCGTATGCAGCAGAGCTGAGTCTCTTCAACAATTTATCTATGTGCGGGCCCCATTGCAGCTTATTATCTAAAGTAATGCCTAAGAACACTGTGGTGTCGACGAGATCCATCTTTTCGTTTTTAATTTTTACATTAGCTTTCACCTGTTTAACGTTCGGCAGTATAAAACGAATGCATTTGGTTTTTTTCTCGTTAAGTAATAAGTTGTTTACATTAAGCCATGTTACAACTCTAGAGATTGCATTGTTTACATCGTCAAGATTAGTAAGTCGTCGCTTTAATTTAAATAAAAGCGACGTGTCATCAGCAAACAGTACAATCTCGTGATCATCCTGTACATGTTTAGGTAGATCATTTATATAAATTAAAAACAAGAATGGCCCGAGTATTGATCCTTAAATTAGTTAGTTGGAGCCTTAAATTAGGAATTGCTTCTGGTTTATTTGCATACACCCACGATTCACTAAAACCCTGAAGTAATAAATGGTATGATCTTGGTGGCCAGTTGACATCAGAATTTCGTAAATAATTTGGCCGGGAAGTAGTTGCTGCAATAAATCGTTTGTGTCATGCGCAGTGTGGCAGGTGGAGCCGTCCTGCTGAAACCACATTTCGTCCAGATCGCCATCCAGTTGGAGCCAGAAGAACTCCGTCATCATATTCCTGTAACGAACGTCGTTCACAGCCACTGCAATTACGGCCTCATTTACAAAAAGTAAGGCCCAATCACAACCACTTACCAAAATCCAATACTTTTATGTGCGACAAATTAAGTATGATCACGCACGTGGCGCCCGCAGCCCGCGCAATGTTTTCGCAGTAGCGTCAGCACAAGAATATCAAAACATGTATAGGCTTTTATATAAAAAAAAAAATTCCTACCTAAAAATATTTTTTGTTCTTCATTTATTACTTTAATGTAGACAAATAAAATACTTGTCATTTTACGAGTATATGTAAAAAAAAATAACAATTTATGTTAGTACAAGAACTAGTGTGTTTAACATTTGATTTTATAATGTTATAGCGTTCCGTGTTTGTTTGTTTTCTAGGTTTCCTGGGGATGTACTTGTGAGACATAAATGGCTTCTTGTAGTTAATGCCTTTTTGCGTCACGAAATACGTGCAGATTTCGTAGTGCACCTGTTACGCTTTACCTGCTGTTGACTGTACCTACAAACATCATCTAATACATTTAAACGAGCAATTCTCGTATATAGATATTATGATCTGAATCTCAGAAAGGGCTCGAACGATTTTCATGAAATTTGGTATGCAGGGGGTTTCGGGGGCGATTAATCAATCTAGCTAGTTCATTTTTAGAAAACGACGATCTTTAGAAAAAAAATTCCGATCATCAACCATTTTTATGTGTTTATGTTTTTTTGTTAACCCTACTTACACCAAAACGCTTTGTTTTTATTAAAAATCGTAGATATTCAGGTAAATGCTATTTTATTTTGCTCTATACAATTTGCTGACGCTCCTTGGTAGTCATTGTCACGGACACGACTCGACCCGAAGTATGCCGGTGACGTACGCCAGTTGTCTCGCTCGCGCTACTGTCAAAACAAATCGATTTGTCTCTGTCGTTCAGTAGTGTGCAACGTAAAATGTAATTACAGCTGTTGAGCGTTTGTGCATGTATTTGTGCATCATGTCTATAATTTCACATGACGCATATAAGGACGTGCCCTATCTACCGCTAATTTGTGTTATTCAAAGGATTTTCTGATATGTTTATTCGCGAAGCTATTCAGATGCACTTCATTGGTGAAGATTTTTTTTTTAAATCAGCTTTTACTTCACCTAAATGGTGGCAGTTATTCCAAAAATGGTAGACTTTTTAGACCAGGGTAGAAAATTTAAAAATATGCCTTTAAAAATAATAGAAAGTGAAAATAAATAATAGTAGGATGAAACCCATCATTGGATTGATCTCATTGGAAAATGAGAAAAATATTATAAAAAAGGAAGGAAAAATAATTTACGGGCGATCTGAGGTCTGGAAGGGGAAAGGGGTGAGTTTTTAAAGGTAAAAACAGTTTAACTCGATTTCCGGCAAAAAAGTCCTATGCAAAAAAGTCAAATAGCAAAGTTGTAGGTAATAAAAAGATATCTTTTATCTATATCTTTTGTATACACACTTTTTAACCTCAAAATTTAAAAAAATTCCGAAAACCTATACCTATACCTAACCTTTATTAACTTATTTGTTTGTTGTATAGTAGTATACACACATTCACCACGGTTTAAACCACGATTAATTTGTATAAGTGGTCAACACAAATAAAGAGATTTAAAAGAGGGTAAAAAACATTGGTAGTTTGCTTACGCCGCCACTGACACTGTCACAAAAGGGTTAATGTGCGCCTCGGAGCGAAAAGCCGCGCAAATTTCTGGTAGTGCGTGCGCTTACTTCTGATTCAATATTCCACAGATAAACGCGAAAAACAGAATAATGTAAAATAATGCGGCAAAATTCGGAGTGCGTGCTAGGCCTTATGTAATTTTTACAAATTTTTATTTGTAACATGTAATTTGACTTTTCTTTGTCAAAATTATATCTACCAACACTAACAAGACGAATATATTAATAAATGTAAGCAGATACCAAATTTAGTATTATCTTCAATGTTATCCCAAGTATCTACTTAGGTACCTACCTAGATAATAATGTAATTTAATTATAATAAAAATAAATTTCCTGCATGGATATGCATAATCAACACTGTCAATGTTTTATATCTACCAAGATAAGAATTAAAATTACAATGAATTTCTCATTATTAAAACACACCGAATACAAATAAACAAAAATAAATACTGTAGGTACCTCCCTAGGTACCTAAGAACTGCCTAAAACTAACTAGGGGAGAATAGGGTTATAATAAATTAAACAAGTAACAAGAAAATATATGAATATTGACAAATATGTAACTCTCATATTCGTACCAAGGTTTATGTTAAAAAATGTATTCCGGACTATCAAACTCTGTGAACAGGAAACACAGGCACAGCACGCCAAGCATAACAAAAGAGTATCCGAGTGCAAACCAATTGATTTTATCACAAAAGTGTCAAAAAAATCACAATACAATTACACGAAGAGCCGAGTGACAGCTCAAAGATACGAAGTAAGAATCTACACAGACGAGACAGCTCAAAATCTGTAGTGGAGGTTTTCTCGGAGATCCTAAACATACATATATGTACGCCTCTTGAAACCCACAACTCCATTTTATTAGGCAGAATGTATCAGCATAATACAAGCTGCGACGGCATTGCTAAACAGACAGGTAACAGGTAATTTCAACATAATAATACTCCCAGATAGCGCTGCGGTACTACATGCATTCAGCAGGTACGAACATAACTCTGGTCTAACCTCACAATGCCACAAGCTGTTTAAAGAGGTAAGTCCATTCAACAAAATAACCCCGCAATAGATCAAGGGTCACAGTGGATCCAGAGCCAACGACGAGGTTGAGGTTTTAGCTAAATGAGGCAAATGATCGGAACTGCGATCTGCAGAACCGGAGTCAATAATCTCCCTCTTCTACAACCAGGCCCGATCATGGATCTGCCAACAAACAACCAACCTACATTAAGCTACTGAGCTAGTATGGAATGCTGCATGCAGTCCTAGGAGGCATTCCCGGATCTTAATCCTAGATACTTCCGAAAACTCCTCAGCCTTAAACGTGACAAACTTCGTATTATCGTCGGTATTTTTGGGGATCGAAGTTGCCCGCGTGGATCCACGGGTAGTGCCAAACAGGTAGCAGGTCTTAACACTCTCACTCAATACATGAAAAAGTTTAAATATAATAGTCGTGTTTACAGCGGAAGCACGTCCTCTCACTTCAAGTGCACCTCACAAACGTACGAGGACTGCACTCCAATCTCGATTCAGTCCACCACCATCTTGAGACCAATAAGCCACACTTATTATTTCTCACGGAGACGCAGATCCAATTCCCTTTCGACACAGCGTACCTCACATACCCAGGTTATACACTGGAGCACAATTTTAAGGCGAAAACTGGTATATGTCTGTTTGCTCGGGATGACATTTGTTGTCTGCTTGACCTTGAAGAGCCCGATTTCTCTGTACTATGGACTTTGGTGGATACCGGCCTAGATAAAGTTATCTATGCTGGACTGTACAGATCTCACACTGGAGACCTGGAGTCAACCAGGTTGTTTAACTACATCTGCAAGCGGCGGATGTTGCCCAACAACCTTATTATTATTATCCTTATGCCCAAATGGTACTTCTTGGTGATTTTAATGCTCACCACCAGCAGTGGCTGTTTCCATTTCAGTCTACTGAACATGCTGGTGGAAAAGCTAATAAACTTGCTCTTTCACATAATCTCACTCAGCTGGAGATCAAGGTTACCAGGGTACCAGATAATGAGGGCCACCCAGCCAATTGCATGGACCTCGCATTTTAAACGCATCCAACTCAAGCTTGACTCTTTTCGGCGAAAAAGTGAGTTTCTTCATGTCCCCGTTATCATCTCGAACTCTTGAGAGTTTCACTTGCTCGGACTCTCAATTTTGGCTCCGATACCGAGTCCAAGGCCAAGACTGCTGCCATGAAGCGATACTTCACACCTGGACAGCTTTCCACTTTATATAATGCTCAAGTCCGGTCGGGTATGGAGTATTTTAGCTCTTTTTTCATTTGGAATAGTTCAGCCAAACACCAGCTGCTTTGAACTCGATCGATCGTAGAGCATTGAGGGTGATAGGCGAGCAGCTAAGACTAAGTTCCACGCTGATACTACGTTCCAGAGTCTCGAGCACCAGCGTAAAGTTGCTTCCCTCTCGATCTTTTATGGAATACATTTCGGAGAATGTGCCCAGGAATTGCATGATCTCATTCCACCATCTCCCTTTCACAACAGGACAAGCAGACGTACCGTTCAATACCACCCATACCTTGTCAGTCTACCACCCTTACAAACAAAGCGCTTTGTTTCCACATTTATACTACGTACAGCCATGGATTGGAGTGCTTTGCCGTCGTCTGTCTTTCCTGAAAACTACAATTAGGGTCTCTTCATGTCAAGAGTAAATAGGTATCTTCTAGACCTGCAACTCCTATCGTCGGCCACATCATTGCTTAACATCAGGCGAGTTCGTGGTCAAACCTAGGTTAAGAAAATATGATAAAAAAAAAGTATTGTCACAGGTCACTGCTCACCAAAAAAAACATCTATTTACACTAGGTGTTACAGACAGCCTACTATGCAGAGGGTGTTTGAGGAAGGAGAAAACAGCCGCACATGTGCTCCTAGAATGTAGCAGCTGGAACCCTAACGAGCTCAACACCATGGAACACCGAGGACACCCAGGGTCGCCTGCGCACCAAGTGCCAATTACCATGTAAGTATATTGTATTTCGGGAATTATTTCCGCAGCAACACTACCGGCAGTGTGTGTTCACATTAAGCCTTCACACTTATTTATTTTGCATTCAACCTCGGGTCATAGCAGACGTCGAAATCATTGCTTCTCAGCAGTGGGTGAAATTGTGCTGTGAACTACCTCGATTTACTTACTGAAGGTTCCTTCAATATCAGCTACTTACTTAGACCACTCTAGACACAATCACTTGTAGCAACACCGCAAGATGGTTAATTTAGAAGATGTTTCACACTTCCTCGGTTTCCCTTACCAAGCTAGCGAGTTGTTATTAACAAAATATTTTTTTTGCTATGATGCTCAGCGGACAATCATCCATTTACCCACACAAACCTTTGTAATACCTTATTACATTAGGTACCTAATTAATAAGAGATGAAGTTTTTTAAACATTTTAAAACATTTGAGTAAAATTTTTATACGATCGTGAACAGATTCTTAATGAATATTTACAAACCAAAATACAATATATTTTGAAAAATTAAAATGAGTGCAGTTGTTTGGAAATCATTATACCTACTTTTAATATTAAAGCAGTGTACATGTGTTATTTACAATTTAAATGGTATGTTCTTATAATTATTATGTAGGTTATTACCAAGGTACCTCATTATTCATAATGGTGTAAGCTTTACTAAAACGGCATTAAAGTCTGTTGCGATATGATGTTCAAGCTCAAAAGGTAAAACGAAGCTAATCAATGTACTGTGAAAACAGTACCTAGATGGATGACAGCGGTGGCATTTTCATCTGAACTCTTGCGTGCTTCGAAAAGCACGGAGGCTTTTGAGCGCCTTATTTACACGTGTCAGAATTGACCACTGTCTCCTGCAAAAGGAATTACCAAAGTAACCAAAGCGAAATGTCTAGGTTACATAAATAAAATCTTTTTCCAGTTTCGGAATACAATAAGCTGCCTTCCGTGTTCCACCTGGACCCGTTAGACAACTGCATGGAAGAACCAGAAGCTGTGTATTGCTCAGTTGAGTTCGTCCCAGTTTCAGATACCCCTCACCCGTTATTGGACATTATGCGGGTAACCATTCATACACATTTTCAATTCATTTTCGGATACATCTTTGCATGATATGAACTGATTTTGGTCATCCGACGACTTATTTTCTAATTGTAAAGTTAAACTTAGTATTATTATTATTATTATTAATAGCATGCACCATCCCTATGCAAGGCAAATGCCTCCCAATCCCTCTTCTAATAAATCTTGATTCTGCAGCCGAGATCCAATCATTCATAAAATAGTCTAATTCGTCCAGCCCTTTCCATCTCTGTCTATCGCGAAGTCGTCGCCTTATAATTATAATGTTCTTTTTTAGATTAATATTTTTACCATTTTGTATTAGGTAGGTTTAATATTTGCGAAACTTATACAAAATTTTGCATAAACTGTGTAATTGTTATCATAGTTATAATGTAAATTTTAAATGATATCTTTCGTTTTCACTGTTTTCAGGAGTATTCAGAACACACCTCAACGCACTTCAACTACACATTAATAAGATACGGCATCTGCCTTAATTTCTGCAAACAGTTCAACCCAAAGCATAATACAACAGCGGATCGAAAACAAACCCTTGAGGCATGCATTAATGAAGGCTTTTGGAATAAATACAAGTTAAATACTAGCTTCCAGCAATACAAGTGCGATAAAATTCAAAAGAAGATTGAATTCAAAGTAATAGATTTTGTAATGCTCGTAGTTTGGGTTGTAATTTTACTGTTGAACCTTGTCGGAAGCTATTGTGATATCAAACTTAAGACAAAAGGAAATGGATTGGGTATGTGGTCTCATTTATAGTTCTTCAAGTAAACAATACCTGTGAAAAACATTTCCCAGTAATTTCTATACAACTTTCAGTGCAGTGTTCAGTGCGGTCATTGTTTCACTGATATTAATCAATGAGCCATTGAGCCTTTCGTTTAAGATTACGTCTGTGGTTTTTAAATACGCTGTCATCAGGGCTTTGTCAAAATTTGTATTATGTTTGACTCCAGCAATGCGCGCATTGATGCATTTCTCCATACGACGAAACTGGAGGAGGCTGGTGGCGCCTGCAGCCAATGGCCCGGAGCCAAGACTCGAGAGGCTGAAGTCTTTAAGTGGATTGAAGTAAGTATTGTTGATGTTGTTTTCACGAACTAGGCATCAACCTTGCAAAGTAATGCTTATATACCATCTGTCACTTCTATCAGATTACTTTGATCTCGGAACTTTTGAAAGCATTTAACGGTTTGTTAAATGCTTTTTTTGCTATGTGCCAGGTACTTTTAATAATTTGGGAGTCCGGTATAGGTGTCTCATAAAGTTTTTACGGAAACGTGCAAAATGTTTATAATATGTGATTAAATTATCTATTATTAAATAGATAGATACTCGTAGATAAGGACAATTATAACTTACATTGTATCTACCAACATTAAATAAGATAAATTTAAATAAAAACGCAAAATCTATGAGTGACAGCCAAACAAAACAACAAATGTCTTAATTTTGCTCAAAAAACAAGTGACCTTCGAGATGACAAAGTTGAACGACATGAAATAGGTAGATATTCGTATTTACAACATAACAAATACAGCGTGTGTGTCTGTGTAGTAGGACTACTATGTACCAATTGCAATAATTATTCATATTTTAAACTATCTTCTACTCGTGGTTTCGCTGAGACATGAGAGATTTTTTCAAATACATTCTAAGTTATATTATTAGCTTTGAAACTTACAGCTAGCTATGTAGGTACAATATTAATTATTAATTATGCCATACACGCAAAGCATATATTGTATACAGAAGACAAATTAAAAGTTTCGACATGTAGTTAAAAAAAAATGTAAATAGAAATGCATTTAGAAATTTAACTTACTTAACGAAGTGTTGAAAATATCAATAATATTGTTTGCTTATCAATATTAGGTAAGTTCGTCCTTTAATCGACTTTAAGAAAACCCTCGATGTGCGACTCGTACTTGTCCGGTTTTTTGCTCTTTTCCCGCCACTTTTTTATTATTTAATAAAGAACAACCTATTTCTAATACATTTAATTATTTTTATCTAATGCGTCTTAGCGATAATATATGCTGTAAGGTATACGAGTATATTTAATACTTACTAATAAACGACCAATATTTACTTTATTTTTATAGCACCATAATTCTTACTTATCTTGTTTTTTTTTTAACTATAGATCAATCACGTTAATTTTGGTGATTACGACGCACTCGCTGCTATCGGCCTATTTCTATATAGACAACCCAAAATATGTTGAAGACGTAAGTACCTATCTTAGATACTGGGGTCTACCTATATCTAGTAGATTAAGAAATTGGTTCTAATAACCCATAAGTCTATGAGCGATAATACATTTCCAATCTCTAATTATAAAATATTCATTTTCCTGACTGACTTACCAACAAACAACGCATAGCCTAAACGGCTAATCGTAGAGACTTGAAATTCAGAAGGTATATCTTGGTGCGTAGGTGTAATAAGAAGTGATTCAAAGCTTAAGCTTTGAAAAATCCCATAAATTAAAAAAAAACATAAATTTAAACATATATCGAATCGGCTAGGTACTTGTGAATTCCGCGACTTTGTCAGCACGTCTTTATCTTTTGACTTTGTTCGTACTGAAGAATATTCATTTAAAGTTTCAAGCAAATTGTATATTGTTTCAATGTTAATATTTTCCCATACAGTTATTAACACTTCATTGCATACCATTAGGGGATAGACTATTCTATTTTTAAGATATAGATATAGATTTTTCTATTCTAGTGTCCTTTTACCATTTTGACTTAAGTATATTAAGGGCAAGTATCAATCCAATCGCACTACGCATTAAAACAATCCTTTTCCAACTTTAGCGCCAAGTTTAAAAGGGGTTGTTTGAAAAAAAAATACATTTAGTCCATGATAATTTCTACTATTGAATATTTTTGCCAAATAGCCAACTGTACGACCAGTTAAAAACTCAAGAATGTTATAAACTTGTGAGTTCAAGAATACGATTTTTCATACAAAATTCCTTACCTCTTTTCACCCATCAAAACAGATTTATTATGCTTCTAATTTCATGTCTCTATTAACAGCAGTTTTGGCTATGCGTTGACTATATTTGAATCAGGACAAAGACCCATAATTATAGATTAGTGTGTCGTTTGTATCTGTCTGTCTATCCTTATCATTCAATTCAATTCAATGATAATGAATAACGATGGAAACCGATTTAAACAACACATAAGATAAAGTGTTATCTATACCTATAATAAATCTGTAGAGAGGTCAATTCTGTACATGAAGTATATTTCCAAAATAACTATCAGGGGGTAATTAGGGATCGATACTGATGCCAAATATGCAATCAGTACAATTTTTGTCTGTCTGTCTGTCTGTATAACCGTTATAGAAACAAAAACTACTCGACGGATTTTAACGAAACTTGGTACAATTATTTTTCATACTTCTGAGCTGGTTATAGTAGATATACTTTTCATCACGCTACAATCAATAGGAGCAGAGCAGTGAAGGGAAATGTTGGGAAAACGGGAGAAGTTACTCCATTTTTTAAGCTTCCGTCGCGTGTGCAACCTTAATGGTTAAAGCTACACAGAAATCATGTACGACGGAAATGTTCTGCTTAAAATTATATAAAAATATCCGACGACAGCATATGTCTATCTTTTATGGTTGACTCACAATAACACGTGTAACTCCTGATAGCTTAGGAGTTCGAAGCTTTCTGATTATATTTGTCTACTCTTACGTTTATAACACTCTCAGTCATCCCTAATTAAAAAAGTTAACATTATTAACTATTCCATAAAAAAGAATCATATAAATCGGTATAGAAACACCAAGACGAGTTTCTTGCCTATTCTTCTCGAGCTTGGGTTAGGATGAATTGGCACCTAAATTCACCTAGTATGTAAGACGTTTCAAAGTGACCCTTGTGATTGTATTGAATAAATCATCTTTTGACTTTGACTTTGACTTGACAAAGTTATACATGAAATACGCTAATAATAAGCCATCGCGCGTGAATACTGAATCATGCTATAAGGATTATTTTTGTATAAGGTCGCGAACGCACAGGCAGGCGGCTTGCTTGGCGCCTAGAGGCTAGCGAGTCACCTTACGAGTAGCTTCGTAAAACGAACATTCTCGAACGTTCGCGACCGGCCTAGCAGCTAAGCGCCAAGCGCGCAGTGTGGCCGGTCGCGAACGTTCGAGAATCGGTCGCCGCGCTCGATGCATCTCGCGGCCGAAGGTATAAAAGGGCGGGGCGTCCGAGCGCGAGCTTCATGCAACCAAGAATTTGACAGTCTGCTCTCAACCAAGAATTTGACAGTCTGCTCTCAAGGGTCAAGCCAAGCCACCTAGCTTACTGGGAATTGGCTAGATCAATGAAAGCAGATACTATCTCTGTCATGCCACCTCTCAACCGCCCGAACCAAAGCCCCGCTTTCGAAGACGAGGAAAAGGCCAACTGTCTGGCCGAAAGCCTCGAAGCCCAGTGCTCACCCAGTCTTGACCCTTTCGATCCAGTTCACCTCGATAAAGTGAACAATGAAGTAGATCGTTTAGCCTCCCTACCTCCGACTTCAGCTTCTTTATCTCTCGTCAGAGCCTCTGAGGTTCAGGCGAACGGCTTCATCTACAAGCTGTCCTAATTCGGAGTGCCAGACAGACTCGTGCTCAGCTTACGAGACTATCTTCAAAATCGAAGCTTCCGCTATCGCGTGGAAGGTGCACTCTCTAGCCTTCGGCCTGTCCGAGCCGGAGTCCCTCAGGGCTCTGTCCTCTCCCCACTCCTTTTCAAGCTGTACACCAGCGACATCCATCAGTTCGAGTTTGCCCTATTCGCAGACGACACAGTCATATACACATCTGACCGGAATGCCGGCTGGGTGTGTATAAGACTGCAAGCTGCCGTCAACAAACTAGGTGCGTGGTTTCGGAAATGGCGCATAGAGATGAACCCGACGAAAAGTACAGCAGTGCACTTTTCGTTGAAGTCACCCCCTCTCCGAACCATTACCTTGTTCGATAAACCCATTCCATTGGCAACATCTGCCAAATATCTTGGCGTGGTCCTCGATAGACGTTTGTCTTTCAGAAAACACGCCACCTAACGCGTACCTAATTATAATAAAAAGATGTCATGCCTTCAATTTTATTGTTACCACTTGCAAGTGAGAAGGAATAGATTTGTATACTTTCAACGTTTTCGTGGCTTATTCAATCAGTTTATTGTTGACATGTACGCAAAAATTGAAACCGAAAGATTAGTTTATATACGATCTAATCAAAGGCAGCTGCGCGCTGAAGAATACGTGCACCTTCGCGACGCCATGCAGCAAGATAATGACCTAATGATACGGTGAATATGGGCCGTTTAGTTATTTTACCCTCTTCTTTTACTGGTGGTCCACGCTACATGCACGAACGTACACAAGATGCTTTTTATTACGTATGAAAATATGGACGTCCCGACTTATTTATTACTTTAACAACCAATCCCAAGTAGGATGAAATCACTCGGGAGCTTCTTGAGGGTCAAGCACCGCATGACCGCTATGATATTATCGCAAGAGTTTTTCATTTAAAATTTAAATTAATGATAGATCTACTTACCAAAGATAACATTTTTGGAGAAGTATTGTGTTATATGTATAGTGTTGAGTGGCAAAAACGCGGCTTACCTCACGCACATATCCTGCCTTGGTTAAAAGATAAGGTTCGACCTAATGATGTAGACAGTTCAATCCGTGCTGAAATTCCAGATCGGATTGCAGATCCCGTGTTATACGACATTGTTAAAACTCATATGATACATGGTCCATGTGGTGCATTTAACTGGAATGCTCCTTGCATGCAAGACGGTCGTTGCACTAAAAGATATCCAAAAGCCTTAGTGGATGAAACTGTAACAGGACATGATGGATACCCATTATATCGTCGCCGTTCAAGAAACAATGGTGGTTTACTGTTGAAAAGCGAGTGTCTGACCAACAGGTTACTTTATATAATAGGTGGGTCGTTCCGTATTCGCCTGTGTTGTCTAGAGCATTTCAAGCTCACATTAATGTTGAAATGTGTAATAGTGTAGAGTCAATAAAACATTTATTTACAGAAACAGATATATATCAAATAAATATACAATTACTTATAGATAAAAAATACAGTTCAGTTCACTGACCGCAGGTAGAGTGCCCAAAAGGCTGGCAACGTTACCTCGTTGAATAGCCATACTAAGCCTTTGTCCGAGGTAAGCACCAGCCCTTTGATCATTGGTCTTGTCCACCAGTCTCTTTGATAACTCTCTGAATAGAAGAAACGCCTCAGGTTCCCACGGGCCTAAAGTTTCTACCCCAAAAGGCAGAAATATATAACCATTGCCAATGGATGCATATTTCCGCCTCTTGAGGTCTTCTGCCGCAGCAGCAGCGGCACCCACGGTCTTAGACGTAGACGATACGTGAGATGCTGCCAGAGTGTCCACACAAGTCTCATCCCACACCAGAGGTTTACCACGACTCCAGGGAATTAATGTCATGCCGTCAGGCCTCTTACCATCGTCACGTGCGTTACCATTCGGCTCTAGGATGGCCGGCACGTTCACGGTGGCGAGTGCACTATGGATGATGTCATTAAGACTGGCATGGCGAGCTTGACGACCTGCGCTGCGGCGGATATATAAAATATATTTTTAAGTATATTAAGAAGGGCAGTGACCAAGCTACATTTGCGTTGAGAAATGAACATGATGAAGTTACTAGATTTAAGTCAGGCAGATATATCAGCTCTTCAGAAGCTGTGTGTGAATCTTATGTTTCAACATTCACGAAAGATCACCTGTGACTCATCTGGATGTTCATCTTGAAGGCGGTCAACGTATATATTTCAACGCCGAAAATATTACAGAACGATTAGAGAACCCTAGACAAACAACTTTATTAGCATTCTTTCGACTTTGCCAAACTGATGATTTTGCAAAATCTCTTTTGTATGAAGAAGTTCCATCGTATTATACCTACGATAAGCAACGAGGTGTCTTTAATCGTAGACGCCTTGGCAGGCCTGTAGATGGCGAGTCAGGTATTTTCAAAGAACATGTTCTTGGTAGAGTGTATACCGTTCATCAAAACAACGCTGAGTGTTTCTATTTGCGATTATTATTACATACAGTGCGAGGACCAATATCATTTATAGATTTGAGAAAAGTAGACGATATTGTTTATCCAACTTATCATGCAGATTGCCAATCGCGTCATTTGCTTGAAAACAATCAGCATTGGGATGACGCTTTAGCAGAATCCTGTGTTAGTGATAATCCACGACGGTTACGCCATTTATTTGTAACATTACTCACATTTTGTAATTTGTCAGATGCTGTACAATTATGGGAAAATATAAAGAAAAATTTGCAGAAGACTTTCTTCAGAATATATCTCACAATGATGAAGGCGCAACTAATGATAATTTTCGTGATCTTGCCATAAATCAGTGCTTATTTGCTCTTCAGGAAGACTTAACAGCAGTAGGCGGTAAATCACTCTGTGAATATGGCTTGCCAACACCAACCTCAGTCGGAGAGGTTACCAATAGGGAATATTCCGCAAAGATTGGTTACAACTCAATGGAACTGCTGGCAACATTAGAAAACGGTGTCCCAATAATGACTGCAGAACAACGTTCAGTCTATGATCGCGTGTGCGAGAGTGTTCAGAATAATTTGGGAACAATATGGTTTTTAGATGCACCTGGAGGAACTGGGAAAACCTTTTTCACTAAATTAATATTAGCTTATGTTCGAAATCAGCGTAAAATTGCTCTTGCCGTAGCTTCATCAGGTATAGCTGCAACATTGCTACCAGGAGGTAAAACTGCTCACACTATGTTTAAAATACCAATTGATTTAGATCGCACGGAAAGTATTTCAAGAAATAGCGACAAAGCTAAGGTATTACGCGAGTGTAATTTAATCATGTGGGATGAATGTACGATGGCCCATCGAAAAGGAGTAGTCGTACAAAATACTGTCGAATATACAGGGGGAAAGCAAAGTTTATAGTTCAATAAATAGAATGGTCGATGAACAAGAAGCCACTAATTACCCGATAGAATTTTTAAATTCTTTAAATATGCTCGGACTTTCTTCTCATGAAATTTGTTTAAAAATTGGCATTCCGATTATTTTGCTCCGAAATTTAAGACCACCACAACTTTGCAATGGAACTCGGCTAAAAGTAACCCAATTGCAACAAAATATAATCGAGGCTATAATTTTAACAGGTTGCGGTGCAGGAGAAACCGTCTTTATTCCCAGAATTCCCATAATACCAAATAATTTTCCATTCCAATTTAAAAGAACGCAATTCCCAGTATCGGTGTGTTATGCAATGACAATTAATAAGGCTCAAGGGCAGACTTTTCGTGTTGCTGGAGTAGATCTCGGTGTCAGTTGTTTCTGGCATGGTCAGTTGTACGTTGCTCTTTCCCGGGTTAGCAGTTCTAGAAATCTTTATGTTCACGTGCCGGACGGGTCAACTTGCAACATAGTTTACCCGGAAGCTTTGCGCTGAAGTATTTTCGTTCTATAGGTACTTAAGCCTTATGTGAACGTGATCTAAACAATATTAGCATTACATTAAGTTAATAACACACAAGGAGTTACACGCTGACGGAGTCGCGGGCACAGCTATTAACAATAATATTGTGCGGTTCCGTAATGCGATATTTTTCAACGGTATTGTAGATTGACATATTATATTTCCCCACTAAAATACGAAAGTTAATCTGTCTGTTACATCAAAACCACTGAACCGTGAGGAAGGACATAGGCTACTTTTTTTTACGAAAAACGACGGAAACGCTGACAAAGTCGCGGGCAACAGCTAGTTGTAAATAAAACCATATTCTTCTCTCATTAGACTACTTTTCTCTTCGTTAAAAGCGTCCCCCAGCTCTTCTACCGAGGGGTAGCACTAAATACAATAATAAATTCAAACATGTTTCAATTAATTAATTGCGGTTTTAATCATGTCTTTTCACTCGCACAGTATTACTATTGGTATTATAAAAATGAGAGGAAGATATATTTTTTGAAACATGTTAAGGATCAATTATACGTAACGAGTACTGTGGTAAGACAATAAAATGATACTAGACCGAGAGAGCAGAGGTAGGCGAGTCTATGTTTAGGCACTCAGCCGAGAACTCGTCAGTGTTCATAAGGTCGAGCACTCAGCCCACTGTCTCACCATTGTATCTACTTGTTAAGTGTAATTGACCCTTTATACCTACCTACAGTACATCCTATATTAAAAAAAAAAACATTTTTTTCCAGTTGTATAAAAACTATTTGATCCAACTGTTCATGAATGGCCCGCTCTTGGTGCAAACCTTCTTCGTAATCTCAGGGTTCCTACTTGCCTACAACCAGCTACTGTTCAGTGAGAATCACACCATCGGCTGGAGTATGCTGCCTATGGGAATCATGATGCGGTGGATCAGGTTAGGACTTTAATTCTTCATCATCAGAAGTCTGTCCTTTTAGCTTAGTTAGAAGTAGCTCTGCCTATTACCGAACCCACACCCTAGGGTTTGGTTCACTCCCAGGACAATAATTTGTGTGATGAACATAGATGTTTGTTTCTGAGTATATTCTGATAGTATGTATGTATTTAGATTTAGATATATTATAAGTATTCTATTTGATATTTGGTTTCCATAGAACGAGTATAATATAGGTATGATTCGTTTGGTTGCGGGTTCGATTTCCGCTGCAAGATAAAACTTTGTATGATCTCCAAGTATTTGTCTCGGTTCTGGGTGTTTCTATGTAAAATATATTTGTATATATTTATATTTGTGTAAATAAATAAAAATTTTAAGTAGTGTATCAGTCATGTGGTACCTATAACACGAGCTCTTCATATTTTGGGGCCAGATGACGCTGTGTGTAATGTCAGGATATATATTAATTTATTATTTATTTACAAAAATAAAAGGAGTTTAAGTAAGTAGTATATCAGTCATGTGATTACCCATAGCACAATCTTTGCTTACTTTGGGGCCAGATGATGCTGTGTGAAATGTCCGGCATTATTATTATGATCATAAATCAATTTGTTACTCTTCGCAAAAGATGAATTTAAGAAGTTTGAGAATAAAAAGCGAAATAGTTTAATAATAATCAACTAAATGAACCATTCTCAGGTAGATCAGGGCATTAGGGCAGAAATCCTTCGAAAGCGAAATGTGGCGACAACATTGAAACAAAATAACTGGACAAATTACGTATCTCTTATTTACACAGTATAAGTATAGAGATGTGTCAGCAGTGCCTGGCGTGACCGAAGACATGGTCACATCAAAAGCACGGCGCCGGGCTCCAGTGTCGATGTCGTTGGCAGGTAGACCGAATTTAAAAATAAATTTCTTTCAGATTGACTCCCATATACGCTGTAGCCATGCTATTCACGTTATCCTGGATGAGATTTGCGGGCATCGGCGTCGGCGCAACATGGGACGTAAGTAATTTTTTCTGATCGTAAATAAATAATTCTGTTTTTGAGAGACCTGAAGGGCGATCGCGCTATTTTGTCAACGTAATTGACATTGAACAGATTGGTTTTGGCAAAGGTTTAGATTGCCACATTTACGTGCGTACATTTACCCTGACATGCGGTTAAAAATACGCAGTCGTTCGGGTAATAGTTCGCAATCGGGTATAGTATTTGTTCCAAGTAGGTGCAACGAAAGCGGAGCTGCAGGCAGAATATTATTATTATTATTATGACCTCCCTGTTAAGTCCCACAGCACGGCAAAAGCCTCCGTTCCTTCTCTCCAATCGTTCCTGTCTAGAGCCACTGTGGGCCAATCCTTAAGATGGGCATCTAACTCTCCATCTTCGCCGCGGTCTGCTATGAGGTCGTTTTCCCTTCAGGGGTTTCCGCTCTGTAGAGTGGGCCTCTAACATCAACGCATCCAACGCATCCAACATACGGCAGACGTGGCACTTCATCTACTTCGCGGATATTGGACAGCAAGTGGGACTGAGCAGAATATTAAAAAAATAAATATTTGTTGTCAATTTTCATTTAGCGCCATCTAGCTAAAAACTAAGCATAACTTGTACTATGTGAACCAGATGAGTGATAGAATACTTAATATATACCTACTCGTAAGTACATACGTACCTACTTATGATTCTTTGTAACACAGAATATTTTATAATATAATTTTCAACAATAAACCTATTTGGTATGATACGTATTTTTAGAAAGCGGTGATGACTGAGGTAGACGACTGCGGACAGTCCTGGTGGCAACATCTCATCTACATCAACAACTACAATGATGGCTCACGATGTTTCTCGCACTCTTGGTACTCTTGTTTTTTACCTCATCCCATCATTATCATAACCCTACTTTATAATGTAATGTTTTGGATCTATTACTTGCAACAGCTAGACAGATTACATTAAAACATAACATAGATGTCTGTGACCTAAAATGGCGTATAGGCTAGCTTACTTTTAAAGTAAGTATCACGCTTGGGAAACCGCCGGCAGAATCTAGTTATTTCATAGTTCCCAGACGACTTAATAGTAGCCGTCTGTAAGGTTAGTCATTCAGGTTAAAAAGCCGCTCTTTTGCCGGCTTTCTTTAATAATGCCTAAACTACCACGATATTAGAAGCACAGCATTTTACATAGCAAAACTATTAGAAATTTCCAGTCTTACGTATAAACGCCTCTCAATGTATATACAGGCAGTGTTCAAGTTCAAACACTGTCATTTCTGAAGATTCACCCTGTCACAATCTTACAAAAAGGGATGGCCCTATTTTGAACAGTGATTAACTTTAGACATAAGTTGAGAGACGTTTATAAGTAACGCCGTACAAATGCAAAAAGTATTTGACGATACCTGACAGTTTTTTTATATCTGAGGAAAACTGCAGAGTGCATACATTTACCCTGAAAAACGGGTAAATTACCCAGTCGTTTAGGTAAAAGTTCGCGATCGGGTAAGGAAAACTCAAAAACTCAGATACAAGATATGTTGAAGTAAAATAATGTATATACCTACCATGAAAATTGAATAAGTGTTAAAACGAACATTTAGACGAATAGCGAATTGAGTTTATCAAACCGAAATACTCGTAGTTCATGCAGGTTTATTGATTTCGTTTCGTAAGAGCACCGTTGAGACCGGAATAATGTGTATTTTGTAAAGTAAGCAGAAACTCATAAAAATAGAAATGGGTATTAGCAAAATAGTGACCTTCATAGAATCAATAATAGGAATAGAAACAAATAATCTATCCCTAGGTTTCGACTAAGAAAAGTAAATATGGGGAACACGGTGCGCTTCTATAATAAGCTTCCTGAAAATGCAACTAAACTGCCTATTAAGAAATTTAAATCATAAGCGTATCATAATATAAATGACTATATTATTGATAAGAATGCATGGCCTCATGTCGCTCTGCCCTAAGACAGTTAACCCACACATTTGAATTGTATAAACTCTCTTGTATACTTTTTCTTAGTTAAGGTAGATAAAAGTTGGATCATGCAAAAAAGCGCTAGGACCAGGACGAGTTTCTTGCCGGTTCTTCTCGGGCTTGGGTTAGGTTAGGTTACGGCACGTAAATTTACCTAGTATGTAAGACGTTTCAAAGTGATCCTTGTGATTGTATAGAATAAGGTATCTTTTGACTTGACATTAACTTGACTCACATTAATTATTTTTTTGCAGGTATCTAGCAGCAGATTTTCAGTTGTACTGCCTCGGGCTAATAGTGCTCATTGCGTGCCGAAGTACAGCTTCTAGGACGGTGATCATTTCGATTCTCCTGCTAGCTGGCTTTCTAATCCCACCACTGCAGACGTATTTCCAAAATCTCGACGGCATCGTCGTTGTCTCACCTGAGTAAGATTTTCTGGGCCGTAAGAGGTCGATCTAAAAGTATGGCTAATGTTTAGCTTTTTCTCATCAGTATCGCTTATCGTTTATAACGCTCGCAGGTTCTAATCCAATAGACATATACACTAAAATATTTAACTACCATCGTTTTTATTATTTCGTGATTACTTCCTGATACCGCATGACTGAAGATAAGTGGACTAGGGGTTTCTCCAGACATATTGAAGGCATCGGCATCGCCTAGATTCCCACACATTTGCAGAAACCTAGTGAGTGTTGCCGAATAGAAGCGAGGGAAAAACAATTCACCTTCATTCAATTCACCGTCACCCGATTTATGTCGGTCCGTAACTGTCTACACAGTCGGCAGAGTATCTATACAAAAATATTGTACCTGTTGTCACTGAGTCTACTTATTGTGTACATTAAGTACATTACATACTAGGTGAATTTAGATGTCAAGTTTTGATTAATAGATACTCTGCCTACAGACCTCTTAGTATAACTCCACCTACACCTACAGTGTAGTCAGTGTACAGTGTAAGACGATTCAAAGTGATCCTTTTATTTTTATAGAATAAATCAGTTTTTTATTTTAACTTTAAATCGGACTCAACGAAACAATATTTTTTGCCAATCTTAAAGCGCATCTTTGCCTCCAGGTCCAGCTACAGCTTCTACGTGAATAATCCCACATACAACAACCTGTACAAGCGCGGACACACAAACCTCTTCAATTACGCTGTCGGACTGGCCGTCGGGAACATACTCTACCATTTGCAGCAGACCAATTTCAACATACAGAAATACAAGGTGCTGGTGAGAATCTTTTTAATCACTACCGCAGACATGGGAAGACATCATGTCATCGTGACAGCAAAGATTTTGAAATCATGCAACTTTTGACGCGTGTGTATCTACCCTATACATGGTCTATTTACCTATTTTTATTGACCATGCAATTACTTCTTGCTGAAATTTCTATGGCTTGTTATTACAATTTTGGCAGTGCGTTTCACGATGATTCGCTTTCTATGAGTGTGAATTAGTGCGAGTCAGTTATGTTTTTTTTTAGAAATACAAGATCCTCCTGTGGTGTTGTGTACTCGTACAAGTTTTTGTACTGATTTCTGGCAGTATCTTCTACCAGGATGGGTCAAGACCTTCGATGGCGGTCCGACTAGCTTTTGCAACCTTCACAAGGCCTGTGTATGGTGGTTGCTTCGCGATTATGTTAATATGCATGGTGCTTAAGTATGAAAGTAAGTTTGAAGGGTTTGCAATAATAAAAAATAATAACAGCTTTTATTTACAGATATGTAAAATACATGATAATTAATGATATATTGCGTTAAGAGTGTAAGGGTATATTTATCTGATAATAACAAATTAGTTAATAAGGCGATAAATTCTGTTGTCATTTGGGTTTTAAGACATAACAAGAAAACCTTAAGGCGCTTACGTCAGCAAATTACCTCTTGTATGGGTAAAATGTGTCTTCTGCCGTTATTTAGTGGATAAGTGCTCGTTAATTAAAGTAATAATAAAAATATGGTAAACTATCTATAATTCAAAAAATTAAAAACTTATTAAAACTTTTGATATGAAGGTTATAATCTATTTTTAGATTTTATACATGATAAGGACATGGGACAACTAGCTGTCCCGCTCGCGACTTCGTACGCGTGTTTAAAAAAGAAAATGAAACATAAAAAACTTGGTTTTGGAAAACTCCAAAATAAGTGTCCAATTATATTTTATAAAAACTAAATTTAAATCTAATCTCACCACGCGTTAAAAAATACCAATGTGTAACAAATTTTACCCCTCAATTGCACCCCTTTCTAAGGGTTGTATTAACATACTTTGAAAAAGTGTCTACTTATTTTATGTTTAAAGTGACAAACCAAGTTTCAAGCAAATCTCATCACGTGTTAAAATATTAATATCACTATATCAATTTAGAACCCTTTTTCACTCTCTAAGGGGTTAAATTTTGGAAAACCCGTTTTTAGTGCGCATCTACACCCCTCGTCCAAAATTTCGAACCTTGTAGTTTTGGAGTTTTCGTAATGAGTGAGTAATTTAATGAGTGGACTTCTCCTTTATAAATATATATATATTTATATATAAAATTATTCAAAATTTATATATATATATATATATATATATATATATATATATATATATATTATACTATATATAGCTTAATTACCACTGATTGATTGACTCACTGACATCATTGTTCTCCCAGATGGTGGATGGGGAGGTGTGTTTTTTTTTATGGAAAGCTGTAGAGGGGGTTCCGGTGAGTGGGGGAAAAATCCTAAAGTGCCCCTTTTCCCCCTCCAACTGCCCCTCCCACACATTATCTCAGAAACTACAAGTCGTAGAGGGTTGGTGCTCAAACTAATGTTGCTCAAGACCCTTTTCCATATCCGAATCCATAAAAAAAAAGATGGCCGCCATACAAAAAAAATATTGTCCCATACAAAAAAAGTGCATTCCCATACAAAATCTTAAAGCACCTGTATCTTCTTTGTAAACTCTCTTAATATCTCGGAAACTACAAGTCTGAGTGTGATGGTGCTCGAACAAATGTTGCTCAAGACCCTCTTCATTATCCGATTCAGAAAAAAAAAACTTTAAAGCCTCATAACTTCTAAACGGTGCTAGATAGACATAGCAAACTTGACCTAGGGTTGTAAGGAATTTTAGTGTATTTTTTTAGGGATTTGTATAGATGTTGCTTTTAGATATAAAAAAAAAAATTAACCCACCCCCCCCCCCTTCCCCTATTTTTACCCCCCTTTAAAGTATACCCAAAAGGCGTCATGTTGGAATTAAAATTTTATTGGGATCGTATAGAGGATGCTCCAAGGATAAAGAAAAAATTTTAAAACTTACCCCCTCCCCCCATTTTTCTCCCCCCCCCTTAAAGGTATACCCAGAAGGCTTTATTTTGGGATTGAAATTTAATTGGGATCGTAATGAGGATGCTTGAAGGTTTAAGAAACGATTTTAAAACACTCCCCCCTCCCATTATTTTTCTCCCCCCCTTTTAAGGTGTACCCAGAAGGCGTCATGTTGGAATTGAAATTATAGTGGGATCGTATAGAGAATGCTCGAAGGAGTTGAAAAAAGTTGTATGAAACTTCTCCTTGCCCCCCTTTTTGACCCCCTCTCGCATTATCTCGGAAACTACAAGTCGGAGAGGGATGGTGCTCAAACAAATGTTGCTCAAGACCCTCTTCATTATCCGATTCAGAAATAAAAAACTTTAAACCTTTATAACTTCTAAACGGTGCTAGATAGACATAGCAAACTTGACCTTGGGTTGTAAGGAATTTTAGTGTTTTTCTTGAGGATTTGTTTAAGATTTGTTTTCAAAATGTACAAAAGTTTTAAACTGCACCCTTTTCCCCATTCCCCCCCCCCCTTTTTAGGTATACCCAAAAGGCATCATGTTGGAATTTAAATCTTAGTGGAATCGTTTTGGTCGGATCGTTTAGAGGATGCTTCGTAGAGTTGAAAAAATATGTTTTACCCACCCCCGTCATTGCCCCCTTTTCCCCCCTCTCCCATTATCTCGGAAACTATAAGTCTAAGAGGGATCGTGCTGGAACAAATGTTGCTCAAGACCCTCTTCATTATCCGATTCGGAAATAAAAACTTTAAACGGCCATAACTTGTAAACGGTGCTAGATAGACATAGCAAACTTTACCTTAGGTTGTAAGAAATTGTTGTGTTTTTTTTGAGGATTTGTATAGATGGTGCTTCAAGAAATACAAAAGTTTATTTAAACTGCAACCCCCCCATTTTTCACCTTCCCCCCCCCCTTTAAGGTATACCCAGAAGGCTTTATTTTGGGATTGAAATTTTATTGGGATCGTAAAGAGGATGCTTGAAGGTTTAAGAAACGATTTAAAAACTCTCCCCCCTCCCACCATTTTTCTCCCCCCCCCCTTTTAAGGTGTACCCAGAAGGCGTCATGTTGGAATAAATATGTTTTACCCACCCTCGTCCTTACCCCCTTTTCCCCCCTCTCTCAATATCTCGGAAACTACAAGTCTGAGTGGGATGGTGCTCGAACAAATGTTGCTCAAGACCCTCTTCATTATCCGATTCGGAAATAAAAACTTTAAACGGCCATAACTTGTAAACGGTGCTAGATAGACATAGCAAACTTTACCTTGGGTTGTAAGAAATTGTTGTGTTTTTTTGAGGATTTGTATAGATGGTGCTTCAAGAAATACAAAAGTTTTTTTAAACTGCAACCCCCCCATTTTTCACCTTCCCCCCCCTTTAAGGTATACCCAGAAGGCTTTATTTTGGGATTGAAATTTTATTGGGATCGTAAAGAGGATGCTTGAAGGTTTAAGAAACGATTTAAAAACTCTCCCCCCTCCCACCATTTTTCTCCCCCCCCCCTTTTAAGGTGTACCCAGAAGGCGTCATGTTGGAATAAATATGTTTTACCCACCCTCGTCCTTACCCCCTTTTCCCCCCTCTCTCAATATCTCGGAAACTACAAGTCTGAGTGGGATGGTGCTCGAACAAATGTTGCTCAAAACCCTCTTTATTATCCGATTCAGAAATAAAATACTTTAAATTCTCACAACTTCTAAACGGTGCTAGATAGACATAGCAAACTTGACCTTGGGTTGTAAGGAACTTAACTTGTTTTTTTTGAGGATTTGTTTAAGGATTGCATATGGTGCTTCAAAATGTACAAAAGTTTTTTAAACTGCACCCACCCCCCATTTCCTCCCCCCCCCCCCCCCCCCTATTTAGGTATACCCAGAAGGCGTCTTGCTGGAATTGAAATTTTAGTGGGATCGTATAGAGAATGCTCCAAAGATAAAGAAACGTTTTTAAAACTTCCCCCTCTCCCCATTTTTATCACCCCCCTTTAAGGTATACCCAGAAGGCGTCATGTTGGAATTAAAATTTTAGTGGGATCGTATAGAGGATGCTTCAAAGAGTTGAAAAAAGTTCTGTGACCCCCCCTCACATTATCTCGGAAACTACAAGTCGAAGAGGGTTGGTGCTCGAACAAATGTTGCTCAAGACCATCTTTATTATCCGATTCAGAAATTAAAAACTTTGAACCCACATAACTTCTAACGGTGCTAGATAGACATAGCAAACTTTACCTTGGGTTGTAAGGAATTTTAGTGTTTTTTTTGAGGATTTGTAGTTATAGATATAGATGGTGCTTCAAGAAATACAAAAGTTTTTTTAAAATGCACCCCCCTATTATTCACCCCCCTTTAAGGTATACCCAGAAGGCGTTATGTTGGAATTGAAATTTTAGTGGGATCGTATAGAGGATGCTCCAAGGATTAAGAAACGATTTAGAAACTTTTCCCCTCACCCCATTTTTCACCCCCCCCTTTTAAGGTACACCCAGAAAACGTCATGATGGAATTAAAATTTTAGTCGGATCATATATAGGATGCTCCAAGGATTAAGAACCAATTTAAAACTCTCCCCCCTCCCCCATTTGTCTTCCCCTCTTTTAAGGTATACCCAGAAGGCGTTATGTTGGAATTGAAATTTTAGTGGGATCGTATAGAGGATGCTCCAAGGATTAAGAAACAATTTTAAAACTTCCCCCCTCACCCCATTTTTCACCCCCCCTTTTAAGGTATACCCAGAAGGCGTCATGATGGAATTAAAATTTTAGTAGGATCATATAGAGGATGCTCTATGGATTAAGAAACGATTTTAAACTCCCCCCTACTCTCCCCCCCTTTTAAGGTGTACAGAGAAGGCGTCATTTTGGAATTGAAATTTTAGTGGGATCGTATAGAGAATGCTCCAAAGAGTTGAAAAAAGTTGTGTGACCCCCCTCCTTGCCCCCTTTTTGACCCCCCCCCCCCCTCACATAATCTCGGAAACTACAAGTCGGAGAGGGTTGGTGCTTCTACTACCCTTTTAAGATGTACAGAGAAGGCGTCATGTTGGAATTGAAATTTTAGTAGGATCGTATAGAGGATGCTCCATGGATTAAGAAACAATGTAAAAACTCTCCCCCTCCCCCCATTTTTCTTCCCCCCTTTTAAGGTGTACAGAGAAGGCGTCATGTTTGAATTGAAATTTTAGTAGGATCGTATAGAGGATGCTCCTAAGATTAAGAAACGTTTTTAAAACTCCCCCCCCTCGCCCCATTTTTCTCACCCCCCTTTAAGGTATATCCAGAAGGCGTCATTTTGGAATTGAAATTTTAGTGGGATCGTATAGAGAATGCTCCAAAAAGTTGAAAAAAGTTGTGTGACCCCCTCCTTGCCCCCTTTTTGACCCCCCCCTCACATTATCTCGGAAACTACAAGTCGGAGAGGGTTGGTGCTTCTACTAATGTTGCTCAAAACCCATTTCAATATCCGAATCCATAAAAAAAAAGATGGCCGCCATACAAAAAAAGTATTGTCCCATACAAATAAGTGCACTCCCATACAAAATCTTAAAACACCTGTATTATTATTATTATTGTTATACTATATTTAGCTCGATTACTACTGATTGATTGACTCACTGACTGATTGACATAATTGTTCTCCCAGATGGTGAAGGGAGAGGTGTGTTTTTTTTAAGGAAAGCTATAGAGGGGGTTCAGTCGAGCGGGAGAAAAATCCTAAAGTGCCACTTCACCCTTTCATTTTCACTTTCACCCCTAAACTGACCCCCCCACGAATCGACGTCGGATTCTTCCCGACGAGGTGTGTTTTTTTTTAACGATTTGTATAGATTTTAAATTAAATGGTACTTTAAGAAATCCCAAAAAAAATTTTAACTTTGTTTAAATTTGTGTGACTCCCCCTCCTTGCCCCCTTTTTTGCCCTCCTCCACATTATCTCGGAAACTACAAGTTGGTGCTCCAACTAATGTTGCTCAAGACACTTTTCAATATCCGAATCCTTAAAAAAAAAAGCTGACCGCTATACAAAATATAAAAATTGTTCCATACAAAAATGTGCACTGCCAAAATTCTACATTCGTATACAAGATGCCCCAAAAAAAACATATCTACTCCCCCCTAAAACTGCGCCCATATTTAAGCAGACCAAGATGGCATCATGTTGGGTAGTACATTTTGGTGGGATCGTATAGAGGATGCTTCGTAGAGTTGAAAAAAATTGTGTTACCCACCCCCCGTCCTGGCCCCCTTCTCTGCCCCTCTCATTATCTCGGAAACTTACAAGTCGAAGAGGGATCGTCGGAGAGGCAAACAAATGTTGCCAAGATGCTCTTCATTATCCAATTCAGAAATAAAAAACTTTAAACGCTCTAACTTCTAAACGGTGCTAGATAGACATAGGCAAGACTTGGCTAATCGGTGATAGTTTGGTTATTTGACCACAGAATTTTATTCTTCAACTAGATAATATGGCAAATTTACTATGTAAAGCTTCATTAAGTTGTCTTCTATAGTACCTACTATATCTAAAAATATTTCTAATACTAAATTTCTGAAATTAAATATGTTTCAATAAGAACATCTTAAAATGAGGTCATTCTTTGATACTTAAGTTTGTGCGATATATGCTTGGTTATTTTGTGATAGCAGTCGGGTCAATATGTGATATTGATAAAATCTGTCAATAAAAAACAACAAATATGTACTATTATAATCAAATGTTATGTTTTATTTTAATAATTAAATAACTCTTATGACATATGATGGCACAACTGGCTTTGATTGAACTGGCTGGCTTTGGTGAACTTTTAATATGACAAACATCAGAAAAAACCAAAATTAATCTGAAAATTCACAATTTGAACACAGGAAAAAACTAGGATTTATAACATTTTGGCAATTGACATGATACCATGTTTTACATAACTGGCATTCAATCCATTCTATACCATTTTTAAGTTTAACATCTCGTTGAAAAATTCCTTTACTAGATCCACAGGTGTTCGAGTCTATACTGCTCTGTATCAGTTTGCCTGGTGTGGTCTTATTAAGGTTTGACTGAGGTAGATGTGGTGCATAAACATGGCCTGTTTTTACTTTTTTAGCTTGACCCCTCTTGTCGGTTTCTTTTTCTTTGCTTTAAGAATCTGCAACACATCTTGTAATGCTTTTGAACAGCTTGGCTGTGTTTCTTCCAAATTCTGTCATTTGTTGACAAACATGAACCCACTTCATTTAAATTCCATATGAGATGTGGCTACTTATTCTGTATTCCCAACTTTGTATACAGCTCTTCAAGCATTTTGTAGAATTCATTTATAGATTTTTTGGTGGCTGGTGGCTGACTGTGACTGAGCTCTTTTCATCTCTATTCATGGACAAACTTTCTGGTGTTCTCAAACTCAAATTATAACGATTCTTGAAAGAAGCCCACTGGTACCAATCTGCATATTGTTTTGTTCTAGAAAAAGTATGTTAATCTGTGCCTTTTCAGCTAAGTGATATGCCACTATACGGATCTGCTTTACAGTCAATCCAAAACCAATTTCATTCATTTTATTTATATAACTTAGCAGTTATATCTCTATTTCAGATGGCAGAACGTAAGGTTTTCCATGTTTAAGCTGAGATGATGAAGTAGGGTCATGTTGATAGCAGCTACAATATGCTTTCAGGGTGCTCTAAGAGATAGAAAACTTCTTTGCTGCTTTATAGACTGTACTTCTATTGTTATACTTGATACATTATATGGCTTTTCTGTTTTAGAAGGCTTTTTTATTGGTGTCAAACTTTTTTCTTCGAATTATTCTGTAAAACAAAATGTTAGGTTAGTACATGCATGAACTATAGGTACACTAAAAAATATCATCTTTGGGCTTTAAATGTTCAAGTAAACCTTAAAAGTTCTTTCAATATTTCGTTTAGACAAATTTGTACAATACACTAAACTTGGTTATTTGATTTGGTGATAGGCAAAAATCATGAACACAGAAAAACATGAATATTTTACCTATAGACCATAGAGATTTTGAATATGAAAGACATTTCTATAGATCACGAATAAATAAATATACTTTTAAACTCTTACCTTAACGTGATCAGAAGCTGGTTTCCCCATTTTTTGCCTACTTTTAATAAAATTTAAATATATTTTCCGTCCAGTCAGTCCAGCTCGTGACGAGCTAGACACTTTTAGCGACTGTCGGTGGCAGACAATGGCGTTAGACAGAAAGCAATGGAAAACTCGAGGGGAGGCCTTTGCCCAGCAGTGGAACAGTACGGGCTAAAAACAACAACAACAAGTATAATATATATTGTATGTAAATAATCTTGCCAGAAGGTTACTTTTGTAACCTTTTAGGTGATTTTTAACTTTGTCAGGTTACATCTAGATTACTCGACTCAAAAGGTTTCTTATAAGTAATTTTTTGGAATTTGTAGTTTTTTTTTTCCTAAATGAAACCAACATGAAAAGTTAAGCAAAATTAAGCAAATTTGAGTTTGAAACATAGTGAGTGTGACTACTAAGAACACGTCATTCTCTCTCGCATTATATACCAAACCTCAGATGACCAAAGCTTCTCGCTTACTCGCACGATCTATCGGAACGGTCTTGTTAGAGTTCGTTTGCTTTTCACCTCTGATGGCACTTTTGTTTGTCGCTAGAGTGGCGCTTAAGTATGTTTTGTCCTTGTCATTCTTATGTCAAGAAATAGAGATGGCAACAAATTTAGACAATTCATAAGCTCGTGTGTGTTTCGAACTATAACAAAAGTATATTAAAACATTCTAAAAGTATTTAGAAGTGAAGTAAGTAGCTGACTACAACAATAGAATATAAAAAAAAACTACTATATTATCACTTTATATAAAGCACAATGGGTATGGCACAACCTTCTATACTTAATTACGTTTTAAAAACTAAAAACAAAACCAACTTCATTGAATTAAATTTGAACCCATAAAAATACTACCGAATATAAAACCTCAATAATAAAGCAAAATATCGAAATTCGTTTACTTGGATGATTTATTTATTTCAGACATTTTGATTTAAAAACCAAACTACTAAACTACCAAATCAGTTCGATTTTCATGAAATTTCCATGGGACCAATCAGAAAGTATACCATTTAAGTGAGTGATTTTTTTTTCAATTCATAAATGACGAAGCTTTAAGGTACCTAACAATTGTATAAAATATACAACCGAATTGTTTTTTGGAAGTCTGTTAAAAAAATATTAAAAGTTACATTTCGGACTGAAAGGATACTATGTAGATCTATTACAGATAACTTTTGAAAAAAACCGGCTGGCAACACTCTGCAGCTTTTTATTTCATACCTGCCAGTGCTGAATGAAAAAAATCCGCGTTTTTTCAAGAAAAGCGCGGGAATGCAGTTAAATTGTGTTCCATGATTCGTTTTTCAACATAGAAGTTACTAAAGTGACGCCATCGGTCGGTGAGTTGATAAAAAACTTTGGTTTTAAGACTAAATCGTAATTTATGATAGATAGTGTTACACTTGTGTTTTGTGTTATTTTTTATAGAACAAAAAGATGAACAAGAGGAAATATCCAGAAAATGCAGGAAGGGCTGAACCACGCCGAAGCAGAGTTACAACGAGTGCTTGCGTCTTGTTTGGTATGTACGAATTCAAATAAAATGTAAAACTATCTACTTACCTACGCTACGTCGTTGTTACTATAAAATTTGACCGTGTTCATCACGGTCAAATCTGCTGAATAGGTAGGTATATATGCTGATAAATATCTATCTACTAGCTTTCTGAATACTGCCCTCTTCATAGTAGGTAGGTATTAGGTATATGTGCCTACCTAGAAAAAGACAAATTGAACGGTTTCGAGACATCTCCAATTCAAGTTCAAGTTATTTATTGGTAACAAAATAAGGTTACATGTCAGTTTCTTCACAATAATAGATAGGTTCGTAAATACATTGTGTTGTAATTATACCAAGCATTTAAACGTACCTACATCGTTCAAATTTACCGCTAAATTTAACGCTAAACTAATGGTAAGTATTCGAAAAATGTCTGATTACGAACCTAGCAAAACAATTACATTTGTCAAGTCAAGTCAAAAGATACTTTATTCAATACAATCACAAGGCTCACTTTGAATCGTCTTACATACTAGGTGAATTTAGGTGCCAATTCATCCTAACCCAAGCCCGAGAAGAATTGGCAAGAAACTTGTCTTCGTCTTGGTCCTAGCGCTTTTTTATATGATCCATCTTATAACTACTACGAAATACTAATACAAAAGAGTTTATACATTTCAAGTGTGTCGGTTAACTGTCTGACGATTTATGCGGCTAAATTTAAATGTAGGTTATTTTTATTACTACATTGGGTTATAAAGTGACAATTTAATTTGACTAACATATATGCAGCCAACTACGCTGATTTTTATCTCTTTTTGATGCATCGAAAACGAACGAAACAGAAAAAAATACAAATTTTGCTTGATATGAATGTATGTTTACAATTTACTAGCCTACGAAACTAAAAATGTTTGTTTACAAGTTTTAATAAGTGGTTCCATTATTCTCTGTGTTATTATATAATAAAAGCTAGCGCCTAACAGTTTAAAATGATGGTCACTTGGAAATGGAAAAGTAAGTAACAAACATACATTTTATTTAACAAGTTAAATGTAGTTGCTCGTTGTTATTTTGTTGTTGTCTAAATATTTACCTATATTTAAGGCATGGAGACCTCAACAAGCCATGCTAGAACACAGCCAGATATAGAGTTGAGGACGCTGACAATTAATCGCTGGCAAGAGCAAACAACTAAGAACACATATTGAAAAAGGTACTTAGTAATTTACTATGATTTAATTACTAAGTTTCATGTTAATTTTCATGTTTCAAGTCTTCGAAGATGGCTTACACAAACTTACTACACTTTAGAATTAAGTTTTAATGAACATATATTTATTTTCAGCTATTGCAGAGTGATCAGCTATACATTGCTCAACCTATTTCACCAGTATCAACCAAATAATCATTTACTACTGGACCAACTACCCCACACCCTGCCATTTCGGATAGTTGCTGTCAATGCACAAGACGCATGACTCCAAGCAATTCTTGATTAGAACTATATTCACTACATTGTTTATGACAAACTATAACACCTTTAACACTTCGCTTGGAATAACTTGGCTAAGGCAGTAATCAGCTCATAAATTATACCTAGCATGTATAAAAATGATTAATAAATAGGGAAATAATTAGTTTTCACATTATTAAGCATAAAAACAGTTTTATTGATGTATGTTATAATAAAATAAAATATGTAAACAAAATCACTTTGTTATTATCTGTGTAACCTTCTTAGTAACTGTTTCCTCATCGGTCCTCCTCACCGATTCCGTGAATTCCGTGAGGAATTCAGGATTTATCTCGTCTTATCTGAAACATTATGAAATAATATAAGTAAGTATAATAGCATAAGTAATATTGTGCTTTAGATTGGCTAATGTAATGATTATTTTAACATTAAAAGAGTAGGTAAATGTAAATGTTCAAATTTGTACATAACTGAATAATGTTAACAACAAAAAAAACTACAAAATGTGCAATTTCTTTAGTGGGTGCAAATATATCAAACTTCAATGTTATCTATAGGTATGTAAGTTACTTTCATTGCTTGATACATAGAGTAACCTATCAACTTGGGTAGTAGCTCTGCCTTCTGCGCTGTGCGTTGTGGGTTCAATTTCCTCCCAAGATAATCATTTGGGTGGTGAACATAGGTTTTGTTCTGTGTCTGGGTGTTATAAAGTACTAGCGACCCGCCCTGGCTTCGCACAGGTGCATGCCAATGCTAAATATACTACAGAATGACTTTATATACAACGTTATCAAAGAGATAGACATATACCATCGCAGACTTTTTTGTAGACATTTTTAAGATGTGCAATACTGTAGTACATTATTTTGATCTATCTCGTAGGGTTCAGCCAACATAAGCAACGTAAGCGCAAAAAAGTGTTTATTTACGACATCAAATTAGAAACCTCCAAAACGATAAGTGTTTCTCTAATATATTATCCATGTATTACAGATATAAACCTTCCTCTTGAATCACTCTATCTATCAAAAAACCCGCATCAAAATCCGTTGCTTAGTTTTAAAGATCTAAGCATACAACGCGACAGACAGCGGGAAGCGACTTTGTTTTATACCATGTAATAATGATTATAAGTATGTATTAAAAAATATATAGGTAGGTATTCTATCAGCTATCTGGTTACCATAATACAAGCTATGCTTAGTTTGGGGCTAGATGGTGTTGTGTGCATTGTCCACCAATATTTATTATTGATTATTATTAAGTATAACTGACACTTGAGTTGTAGGTACTTACCTTTGTTTTCAAAATCTCTTGGTAGACTTCAAGCAAAGCGGTTTGTTTCACGGAAACCGTTTTACAAAAGGCCTCTTGTATCGTCAAACTTCTTGCGAAATTAATTCCGAATGTTCCCTAGGTTATTGCCTTCATGGGCAGGAGCCGCCTCAAGCTTTCTACATGTAAAATATATGCAAAATAGACGAAAATAGTTATCACTTATTTACTTTCACCATCAAAATTTCAAGTGAACGACTTTACCAAAGAGTATGCAATATCCTACCTATAAGAAATTAAGAAGAGTCGGGACACCATAGATTAATATAGACTAACACTTACGTCAATGTCAATCCTTAGGTACACATATATAGGCAACCAAACATAAACGAAATAGGGCTGTTCAGCGATAACATTTAAAATTTATCGATATCGATGAATGACCTGACCTACCCACGGTTGCAATGAAACTCCAGAAGTTTCATTTAACACCACAAAACAAGGTGCTAGACTCAGTATAGATTTGGGTTCAATAATAAAACGTCATTAAAATAATCAAAAAAATTTATTAGAATTTTTTTTTATAGTCCTGATTATCATAATCATACCTGTAATAAAAAACGATCAGATAAGAAATTACATTTTTACTTATTAAAATTGACCAATTCGCTTGCGGCTTTTCAAACCTTTGATGCTTCTTTTTACCATGGCTAGGCTGTTTAACTGTGTTCTTTTTTGGAAAGTTTTATCATCGAAATGCTTTCTGCAAACAAATTTTAATTCATTATGTTTTTCAATTGATAAGTCCTCATTGCCTGCCATCTTCACCCATTTTTACACCTTAAAATTATAGCATCGAAAAAATATCGATGTTTGTAAAATGTTTCGATGCACTCCTCTATTACTGAGATTACTGTTATTATAATAATAATTTGTTCCAAAATTATGTAGGTACTACTAAGTGCCTATAAATTGATATATTAGTTTAAGTTCTTCTCACCGCCCCTCATCCAGGGGAAATCTGGCCATAAAAAACCGATTATAACCATATTTTCTTTGTGAACGAAATCCACATACTTACCTCGCATTACACGCCATATACCTCTAAATTTTGCTGGAAAACAGGAATTTATAAGAAACACACTCATGTTTATCATGCTAGCAGCCTCTTAAACCTTATCTATCAGTATTTATTACATATTAAAACGATTATTGAGTTCGTAAACATTGCAAAAAGTGACAACTGAAGCTGAACTGACTGACTGACTGACCAATTTATGTCAGTGCTGGAAAGAGGGAGAAGCTAATATCTTCCATTGCATCATGTTTAGCCATATAGCATAGTTCGTTGTCTTTTTTTCATGTCGCAGCAGACTGGACTTTACCACAATACAAAGTTAGCGTATTAAACAATGATTTTACAAGAGTACCTAGAGATATGTTACTAGCGCGCCCGAGTTGAAGATTCATAAAAGACCCATTTGACCACTCTCGCTCTCAATTCATGCCAAACAAGTCGATGAATGTGACGTTATGACCGCCAAGCCGAAATTGAACAAAAGTAAATAAAATGCCGTCGTGTGTGTTTCGGAAGTGCACAAACTATCAAAGAAAAATAAATAAAGTTCAATGGATCTTATATCACGCGTAGGTACAACTTATTTTGATATTTACTACATTAAAATTTTTCGTAACGAAATACGTGCTCAGTAAAGAAAAGGGATAGCAATTTCATTAAATCACGCGTATGATAAGGATGGCGGCATAGATTTAAAGATCAGATGCGACGTCGTCGTAAGTATTGATTTTAGCCATACGAATTATAGTGCCAACACAGTATTAGTGTATATGATTATTTTTTTATAACGTCGTATTAAGTGGAATCGACTGAGAATTGATAGTATATTATGTGTATTGTGAACTCGGAGCGCGTGTGTAAGGCGGGACGTGATTGTAGGGTTGCAGCTGCATAATATAAACTATTATCAACTATAGAATTTTTCAAACTTTCGCGCTCAGATAACATAATGATTACTTTAAAACGGGTGTTTATCGCGTTTACCTATTTTTGTCGTTGCCTACCTACTTTTCTTCTTTAACAATGTCCGTTCCGTTCGATTATAAATCATAATCTGTGTATCCACGGCGACAATCGAAGCGCAATTGGGTACAGATAGCTATCTCTCTTACTCTTGTGTTTTCCGTATCAGTCGATTGTTCTTTAGTGAAACAAGTGAACATGATTGTAGTTTGTACTATGTATATATACCTATACGCAACTGCGACTATTTTCGAACGCAATTTACTAGGAACGTAACATATCTGTACTCTTGTAAAATCATTGGTAAAATACGTCAAAGTTGTAATTTTTGGTTCGTACTCGCACAACTGTCAAAATTTATGGATAACTATCAGATTCACGTAAAAGTATGGCTAACGTAACTTTAAAAAGAAATGTTAGAATGTTTACACTCGGGAAAATAGTTTTGTAAACTTCCCACTAGAGGCACTGTCCTAATCTCTATGGAAAATATAGTTATCGAATACATTAATAGTAAACGTGAAATGTTCATGCTCAGCATACAGCATATAGACCCTACATATATATAATACCCACTACATATTTTTTATAGTAAAAGTAACAGGTAAATTTTGACTCTTATTATCACACTCTTATCATATATGTAGGTAAATATGTGAAATTCTGCTCAAATTATGTGAAAATTTATATGTAACCATGTAAGTATGAATTATACTTTGATAGGTTGCTAAGTATAGGTACCTACTTAGAGTATTCCCAGGATAAAATAGGGACTATCACGAAAATTTCAGTGTGAGTAGGGTATAATTACTGATTTGTTTTAAATTTAAAGTTTAAGTGAAACAAGTCAATTATCTTTCCATACAAACGTCGAACGGTGATCACACTACCGTCTGATGATGAACAACCAAAACTAAAAGTGATATAAATTTGTCTTGTCATAATCTATGCTTGTATCAATACAGAATTGTAAAAATGGGTTTGAAAGATACAAGACTCAAAAAAATGAGTTTTTCATCACTGATTTTAGCGCAACTTTAGGTGTGAATCAATAACAAACGAAATACGCAAACTAAAAAACTGTTCCAATACAAGCATAGATTATTTATTCAAGAGCTCAAATAACTTTTTTTTTTATAAATACATTCAGTAGTTTTTTCATAAGAACCCTTGAGCCAAAGGTCTATTCATTATTTTTACGCAATCGTTTTATTTAGAAATCATAGATTAATCTCATCATATGACTCGAAATTATAATCACGCTATCTCCTTACTGCTCATCTCTATCCTTGGTGCACGTCTATCCTTTTCTCACACTAAGCTAGGTGAAATAGCATGCATTATAGCTGCGCCCACTAACGAGTTTGTGTCGCTGACTTGTGTATCCTTAAGCACTGATTAGTTTTGACTGTTCTTCGTATATTGTTTCATAATAACATGATTTTGCCACATTTCTATGATAAGATTGCTAATGCCAAAGAAATATTAACATGGACTAGACGCTTTTATAATTTTGCATGGTATTCATTTTCAATCGACTTAAAAAAAAAGGGACGACGTTGTGTTACCTCAGAACTTGGTCATTTATGTACCGATTTCAAAAAATATTTTTTATTTAAAGGATATACTTTCAAATTGGTCCCATATAAATTTAATCAAAATCGGTTAAGTAGTTTTCTTATAAAATCAAAATACAAAAAAAAATATGTCGTTCAAGTACCTAAATGAAATTGCGTATTTTGTGCTTTCATTGTGGCGTTCTACGGGGGAGGCCTTTGTTCAGCAGTAGACGTCTATTGGCTAAAATTATGATGATGATGATGATGATGAATTAAAATTAATTTAAAATTAATGTAATGTATACCTAAGTGTCTTTTTAGTTTGTTTCCGAAAGTGCTTCCACGTTATTAAAGCGTCTCTATGAATAATATAGAGGAAAAAACTCATAATATAAATGATTTTTATTCCATTTAGGAACCACTAGCCAGAAAGACCCGGCACTTAAAGGTAACAACTCACAATGCGTAGCCATGTCGGCGTGTGCTTCTATTTTGTCTACAATTAGAAATCGTAAGCTCGAAAGTCGCGATATCGACGTGATTCTCCAGAGTGGAGACGCGCTTTATATGTCACTCAAATACCTTTTACCGAAGAACGTTTCGTTCCTTTTGCCAGAAGACTTGCCTACGGAGATTCGCGTCGGAGACTATTTGGCCAAAATTGAAAATATAACGGACAACTGGATTGATAATGGATTGTTTCCCAACAATCCGCGCGAGAATAATAAACGCTTATTAGAATTAGAGATTTTGTTAAATAATAATGTATTCAATGTGTCATCGATTCCAAACACAAATGATAACGTACGTACATACGCTGTACACAGCGATGCTACTGATAGTATAATATTCACTGGGCAAGATTATACGGTGTCGTTTTGGAGATTCGATGGCGTTTATTATCTATTTAATAGTCACGCGGTAGATGAAAATAATGAGCCTGATGAAGTTTACGGAGTAGCACGTTTATTTAAATGCAATGCTTTAAGTGACTTAGCAAAGTTACTCTTTGCACGAAATGTATATGGAAGGCAATATTCATTGCATCGGCTACGCGTTTCTAATTATGACACGGAAAATTTAGCTTATATTCAAACAATACAAACACAGTCCACACCTGGTGAATGTACGCAAGCTTCAACACAGACGCAGTCAACCCTCAGTGGACTACCATCGGAAGCAACGCAAACGGGAATAAACCTCGATAGCTTACAAACGATAGAATTAACGCAAACGCAAATCAACCCAGATGAATTTCAATTAATACCCGCGTTACGTACACCCATTGACACCGTAAGTCCGCTACCCTTAAAAGTAATAGCTCTTAAAGCGCTAACATTACAATCGCAATCCCTTCGTTCCGTAAATGACTCGGATAGTCAAACACAATCCCAATCCATACTTCATGGATTGCAATCCGTTCTTTTTGTAAATGACTCGGATAGTCAAACTAAACAATCGCAATCCATACTGCATGAATTTCAATTATTACCCGCGTTACGTTCACCCGTTTACACCGTAAATCCGCTGCCCTTAAAAGTAATAGCTAAAAAAGCGTCACTTGTCACGACTAAATCAAAAACCGCGAAACAAACTAATAAAAATAATACAAAATCCAAATCGTATCAAAAATCAGAGGTCGTGACAATAGATTTAAATAAAATCGAAAATCCAGTTGTTCTGCAAAACACCTTTTCAGAATTAACCGTGGATAATATTGAAGTCACTGCGGCTTCAACAACGAAAAGAGGTAGACCCAAAAAACAAAAACGTGGTATTAAACGCACAAAAGAAAACGCACATCTAGACGCGGTTAAAAAATATAATATTAAAAATCCAAAAATTAATAGAAAATCCGTTAAAAAATATAATATTCAAAAACCTGAAATTCATAGAAAAGCCGTTGAAAAATATAATATTGAAAACCCTGAAATTCATAGAAAAGCCGTTGAAAAATATAATATTAAAAACCCTGAAATTCATCGCGAAGCGGTCCGCCGTTACGACGAGCAAAACCCCGATATAAATATAATCGCTGTTGACAAATATAATAAAAATAGCCGTGGTGTTGACGTAGCGTTACGTCAAACACCAAATTTAATAGGACAAAAGAGGGACGCTGAACTTAACGCCATAAAAATATATTCTCTAAAAAAACCGTCGTTACTTACTCCAAACACCTTTACATGTCCAAGTTGCGGTGCGCGTCTCTTCGAAGAAGAGAAATCTAGAAAACAATGGTGTTGTGGATCGGGAGCTTTTAACGTTCAAAATTTTATGCCTTTAACCGAGGAGTTTTACACTCACCCCTCGTTTATTAATAGGCCGCGAGCGTACAATAATTTATTTGCCTTCAGTGCCCTAGGTGTTTCACATGGGTACCAACAACCGGCTGGACTATCATTTCTCAAAATTCAAGGACGCGTCTACCATAGAGTTTTTGATTTAGCGTACACTGATAGCATAAATAATTTGGGATTATACATTAACGACTCGGATGAACGTGAACGTATAGCTGAACAACAAAGTCTCGATGTTCAAGTAGTTCGTTGTATTCAAAACTTTTTATACAATGTAAATCCGTTTATCGAATGTTTTAAGCGCTTAAGTCAGGAGCCATCAGATCAGGCCTTCATTAAATTTCAGTTAACATCTCGCTCGACGCACGGTAACATTTTAGGAGACGTACCTGTTGGTAAAGAAGTAGCGGCTATCATTAGTACCGAAAGAGAAACATACGTACCGCGTTGCATAGCTGTGTGGAAAATCGGTAATAGAAAACCACACACTGTTGATATCATGCACCCGTTATATGAAAGTTTTCAGTATCCGTTACTTTATCCCGAAGGCAGTCCAGGTTGGTATCCAAACAAACAAGATAATAACGGAAATAAATTAAGTCAAGTAAAATATGTCAGATGTTTAATGTTGTCAGAGCCACGGTTCACAGAAACTGGCAGGCTATCTGAAGAATGGTTAGTTGATAATTACTGTAGGATTTCTGAAGAACGGTTAAGATTTCTTACTAATTTACAAAAACACAACTCGAATGATGCCCTTAGGTCCGCTCCGCTTCAAGAAGTTGAAATGAGCATCGAAGTCGCTAATCAGATTCGTCAGGATGAAACGATACAGGGAGAGGGTTTCGTAGCAGGTCGCGTCTATTTGCCGAGTTCTTTTACGGGTGGGCCGCGATACATGAAAAGTAAATACAGCGATGCCATTGCTTTGGTAAGCAGATTAGGTAATCCATCGTTTTTCTTAACATTTACGTGCAATCCAAAATGGCCCGAAATTCAACAGTCTACGCAAGATCACAGTATCAATCCCGTTGTTTGTGCTAGAGTTTTTAATTTAAAATTAGCTGAATTATTAAGAGATTTAAGATCCGGTCGTTGGTTTGGAAAATGCATTTATTTAATGCATGTAATTGAATTTCAAAAAAGAGGTTTACCACACGCTCACATTTGCTTTAGAGTTGAGGGAGGTGGCCCTATTCAAAATTTAGACATTGATAAGTTTGTGAGAGCTGATATTCCTGATGTATCAGAAGCGGAAGGTAGACTACAGAAGGCTGTTTTAAACCACATGATTCACGGTCCCTGTGGTCCTCCGCATAGAACTAATTTACCTTGTTGGAATAGTGATAAAAATAAATGTTCCAAATTTTTCCCAAAACGTGAAACACCCACCACTTTTTGTGACGATAAAGGTTTTATTAACTTGCGTAGACATAGCAAAAATGAAGCCGTAATAAAATATCGCGGTCAGGATGTAACTGTAAATGATACGTGGGTTGTTCCTTACAATGCGAGTCTTCTTCTGAAATACGATGCTCATATCAACTTAGAAGTGTCGTCGCAACGTACCGTGGTTAAATATCTGTTTAAATATATAACAAAAGGCCCTGACGAATCGCGAGTAGCTGTAGTGCCCGAAGAACATGAAAATAACGAGATTGAACAATATGTCACAAAACGCTATATAGGTTCCAGCGACGCTGCTTGGAGAACATTAGAATTCGATGTGACCGCGCGCGAACCGAACGTAAAGCAATTGTCTGTTCATCTCGAAAACCAGCAGGCAGTTTATTTTAAACCAGGCACTGAAGCAGAAGCCGTGCAACGGGCCGGCTCGGATCTAATCACGTATTTTAACCGCCCCGTAGGAGACGAATTTGACTCGTTAACATATTTAGACTTTTACGAACAATATATTGTACATCCAAAGCGTCCCTCTATCAAAAATACTCCAATTCTTGAAACAACAAACAATAAATTTATCACTAAAAGACAAAGGGGTGAGCTTGTCGCGCGCCTTTTTTGGGTCGCACCTAACAGAGGTGAACAGTTTTACCTTAGAATCCTATTAAAAACATACCCGTGTCGTAGTTACACTAATCTTAAACATCTTGGTGGTCCGAATTGCACAACTTTTCAGGAAGCTGCTAAAATTGTTGGTCTTGCCGATGACGAGGTCGAGTACGAAAGAGCTATGTTGGAAGCTTCAACCTTTTTTACAGGACCACGCCTGCGTAGCTTTTTCGTTCTGTTGGCTGTAAACGGTGTTCCAGTCGCGTCACTCTGGGACACATTCAAAAATCAATTAAGTGAAGACATTTCACACAGGCTAGGTACTGAAGACAACGATAGAGTATACACTTTGTGTCTCATACAAATTAATCGGATGCTCCGCAAACACGGCTCGACGCTAACACAACACGGTTTGCCCGAAGTCGTTGATAATACGACCGAGTTAGGCAGGGAACTCGTAGAATACAATCACGATACGTTGGTACATTTTGTCGGTGAATGGGTTTCTCGCTTATCTCAAGATCAACGAATAATATATGATTTCGTGGTGAAACTTTGTACCGATGCAAATTATCGAGATTTGAACGATACTGCGATTTTCGTTGATGGTCCCGCGGGTACCGGTAAAACATTACTGCTAAATGTAATTACGGCTCACGTGCGCGGTAATTTAAAACAGATAGTTTTATGTACTGCCAGTTCTGCGATTGCCGCTCAAAATTACGAAGGAGGGACCACAGCGCATAGTATGTTTAAATTTCCCATAGAATTTGTAGATGACCTTGGCTACTGGAACATCACAAACGGTACTCAGAGAGCTGAATTGATTTTTAACGCGAACGTCATTATCTACGATGAAGCTCCTATGGCTCATAAGTGTTTGATTCATCTGCTTGATAGGTCATTGCGTGATCTCATGCGTACCGATAAAATATTTGGAGGCAAAATTATTATCTTTGCAGGGGATTTCAGACAAATTCCTCCTGTTGTAACAGATGCAAAAACCAATTCAGACATACTGAATGCATCAGTCAAAACCTCGCCCATCTGGCAAAAATTAAAATCATTTTCCTTAACTACATCGCAAAGATGTAGTGAAGACGTAGAATTTGCAGACTTTTTATTGAATTTAGGTTCAAACAAATTAATTTCACACATTGTTCAACAAAACAACAATATTGAACAGTTTATAGATTTAAGTGGTATTGATATAGTAACAGAATTAGAAGAATTAATTGAATTTGTTTTTCCGTTTGTTGACGAGCCTTGCGTTTGCATACACAGAGCAATTTTATGTACCCGTAACGATGCTGTCAGAGAAATAAATAACATCATATTAGAAAAGTTAGAAGGCGAAGTCCTGCACTTCTATTCAATAGATAAAGTAGAAAATGATAACGCAGATGAATTATTTTTAGGGCCAGATGCATTAAATCGAATGCAGCCGAGAGGTATGCCGGAACACCACCTAAAACTTAAAATAGGATGCATCTGCATGATAATGCGTAATCTTAGCTTTGCGGACGGATTAGTAAACGGCACCAAGGTCATCGTAACAGCTACTTCGCCGCGAATAATAACCGTACAAAAATCCGGAAGCACTGATATTTATTTAATTCCGCGAATTCTTTTTAAGGGTCCTATTGATCCCAAGAGTCCTTTTGAAATTTGCCGCCGTCAATTTCCTTTACAGTTATGTTACGCAATGACTATTCACAAAAGTCAAGGTCAAACAATTAGTCGCGTTGGGGTAGATCTAAGATCGGATATGTTTAGTCACGGGCAGTTATACGTCGCGTTAGGCCGGGTAACGAATAAACAACATATCAAAATTTTATTTCACAAAGACCGGATAATAGATGGCAAAGCGTACGCGAAAAACGTAATAATACCGGAGCTACTATAAATTAATCAACGTGTTGTCTTCAATAGGGAATAAAATCAATTTAAAATTTAGAGCTACCTGATAAAGCTTAAAACGGTTCACCTCTGTATCTCCGTAGGCAATTTAATAATCATGTTAAATAACCATTAAATCATGTCGGCATGGCTATTCCGTGAGTTTTTTTTATATTGTATATTATGTTTATACTATTTTATATTATTTTTAGGGACAGTAACTAACATCATCATGAAAAACTGATTTAGAAATATTTTTTTGAGGAAATGTATTAATGCGTAAGATCATTTTAGTAAGACACTATAAATCGGTAGTGACCATGTCTGATTGTGAACATATCAGTTTTGGGTTAACGCTATGTTTGTTTGATCTGTAAGTTGAACTCGGATTGTAATTGGTGTAAGTTTGTTGAACCAAGAAAATGGTTTGGGTTGTAGTGGAATTGGTGAAACTGAGCGTTAGTTCGGATTCGTCATTGGGGTTTGTTATCGCACCGATGGCAGTTTTGTTTGTTTGTGGTTAGTGCCAACGCATCATTACTGAGAAGCAATGTATCGTCCATGTTGTGTAGGTCCGGGCGAGAATCGACATCGAGCTGGCGACAGGGGGTGTCCTTGTTCCATCTGACTTGCTGACCGAACTGATTGACCGGCGTGGCGTGGACGTCCGTCCGTCTCCACACGAGCAAGATTCGCAGTCAATGAGTCGCATTACGTGTCGATACGGTGCCGATATTGGGATTGACAGGTACGTTTAACTTTGTGCGGCGGGATAAAGGCTATTCGCTGGAATCAAACAGATGAGGAGCGTATCGCTGGGTTCTCCAGTGTAACATTGTGTGCGGAATCAAATCTGTCCAAATACTATGCAAGTACAAGTGCACGAATTCACAAAGCACACCCGAAATCCTATTTCAACCGAGATCTGTTTTCGTAGGTCCTAGGTTTACTCCAAGTAATAATGTATGGTAAGTATTTAACAGAATCTATTTTTGAGTTTTTTATAGGCGTGTAACCTTACATTGCATGTTATTACATCTGCTCGTATATACTTATACACAATACTTCTGCATTCACATAAAAACTAATTTTAGGTAAATTATTGTAATGATAGCAACACCCGATTGACTGCGTGACTATATTTATTTAACTGAACCTAAAAACAATACGTATTTTTATTTTATTACAGCAGTAGGTTAATTTTGTGATGTAATGAGAATGGATTTTTCGGATTACATCGAAAACTCACTGTAGGTACTTGGTAAACTTAGCTCATTTCACATACACATTATACATTATATTATATTTCACATTATATCTCACAGTATACACATTTAATATCATAAAATTATTATATTAACTCAAGGTAGTGTGCATAAAATTATGTATATACAATTTAATTATATTTTATAAAACTAATAAATATATAAATAATTTAATGTAAAAAAATCTACTCATTGTTATTAATTTTTTATATAATTATTATTTTATATAATTTTTTATGTAAGTAATGCCCAAAAAAAAAACAAAAAACCAAAAAAAAAAAACACAAACAAAAAAAAATAAAAAAAAAAATATGGCATTACATCTTTTTAATTTATTTTGTCTGTTAACAATAATTACCTACTTAAATAGACAAAAACATAATGTGCAAATGAATTATTGTGTGAATTTGTGTGTAACAAATTTATAGTTCATTTGCTCATGATGTTTTTGTAATACATAATATATTATCAATTATAAGTCTATAAATGTAAAAATATGCAATATTAATTTAATGGTACATACAGATTATTCACTCGAAAAGTAGATTATGTTGAAACTTGTTTACTTATTAGAATTTAGAAACATGTAATTCGATATTACCAGTATCATGAATTCCGTCAAATGGAAATAACCGCAAAATTTTAGAAGATTATCACCACTCAAATGAACTTGAAGAAAAAGGAATAAAAGAACAAGACAATTTATGGCTCACAAACAAAATATAGTTCCATAGCTTAATATGGAAAGCAAAGAACAGTTACTACATCAATATCTGAATTGCACTTTGTTGAAATAGAGAAGATATTCATTTTCCAACATTTTTTTTCATAATGATCGTCATCGACGCTTAGTCTGCAATCTTGCTTCGCTTCAGTGGAATTTAATCTACCAAAACTCGACGACAGAAGAACTTTGCAATCTTTGTCACCTCTTAAAGTATTATTATTACCCTCTATATCAATCACCTCTCTTCTCACGGATAGAGGGTGGAAGCAACAGCAAGTAATTAATATGATTGCCTCACATGATGATAGATGCAAGATTCATAAATACCCACATCCAACAACAAAACGAATAATCAGCAGGGTTTCTTGTTTGCTTCGTTACTGCCCAGAATAGACGGTAAATAGTCCATTCAAATTGATCCCTGTGATTCTACCAAATCATTATTTTGATTTTGAACCCTTACAACAATACGGATGGTTTGGTCAACGTCATATTAATATGTTTCTTACCAATTTGCTTGCTTCGAGATATCTACCAACGAAGATCTAACAGTGAAGTAATTTGACGACGATATTTATCATCAAACATGACGAAAACAAAAAATACGAAGATTTCGACGTATAAAATGAAAAATGTATATTAAAGATAATTAAATGTATGATGCAAAAGTCGCAGGTATATTTAAAAAATATAAAAAAATATATATATATGCATGAAAAAAACAACATGTAAAAAATAAACACATTGGAAAATAGCATGAAAAAAATATCGTGCAAGAAATACCTACCTGCAATAAAAAATTGCATGAAAAAATTAACATGTAAAATATTTATTTAAATAGTTAAGATTAGTATGTTGGTATTTGTAAAATTAGTTAATGATCAATTACGTTGCAAATGAAAATAATAGACAGTTTTGTAGTACAAACAATTTACGAAATAATACAAGGTTTTTACAAATAACTAGCTGAACGTCTGCTACTTTGTCCGTCTAGAATAAGAGAATGTTTTGATGAGTTAATGAGATAAGAATGAGTTATACAGTATCGTATAGTATTGTACTAGGGTACATTTTTTAATATATATCAAATTTTGTGCGTCTTTTATTCAGCCGTTTATCGGCAGCAAACATTGATATCAAACGATTCACACAACCTTTGACATTTATTTTTTTATAATATTAGTAGAATAATGATCATTGTTTTTAAGATGTATCCTGTAACCCCCTGGTTACACAAATGTATTATATTTTTTACATTAAATTATTTATATATTTATTAGTTTTATAAAATATAATTTAATTGTATATACACATTTTTATGCACACTACCTTGAGTTAATATAATAATTTTATTAAATGAAATGTGTATGCTGTAAAATATAAGGTGGGCCACGTAAGAGTTGCATTTTAAAATTGCTATAAAAAAAGACGGGTGGATATTTTTCAATTTTTTTTTATTGAATAGCCCCAACATTGCAGTTTAATAGTGAGAGACCACTTCTTTCATGTGGCCGCCTCGGCTGGCTCTGCAGTTGCTCATTCTGTCGACCCAATTTTTCATGACATTTTCGATGGTGTGGCCCTCAATGGCTGCAATGGCGACTTCAATCTCATGCTTTAGGTCGTCAATCGTCTCTGGATGGTTGGCATAACACTTACCCATGGCGGCTCCCCACAAAAAATAGTCCAACGGGGTCAAATCGCAGCTGCGAGGCGGTCAGTTGATATTGCCGTTTCGACTAATTATGCAATTTCCGAACGTACCGCGCAAAAGTTCGACTGTAACGTTGGCTGTGTGGCACGTGGCGCCGTCCTGCTGGAACCAAATGCCGCTGATATCTTCTTCTTTCATTCGGAGAAAGAAAAAACATGCCGCGATAGCGCTCACCATTGATGGTTACGGCGGCTCCTGCTTCGTTTTCGAAGAAAAACGGACCAATGATGCCGCCGCACCACATACCGCACCAAACAGTCACTCGTTGTGGGTGCACCATGCATTGGCTTTTCCATGATTACGTATGGACTTTCTAAGCCCCAAATGCGGCAGTTGTGCTTATTGACATAACCACCGAGGTGGAAATGAGCTTCATCTGAAGAGTTGATTTTCGATAAAAATGCTCATCTTCCATCAATAGCGTCCTTTGACCCTTGAACGAAGTAAGTAATCCGTATTTCCCAATTTTCTTCGAGCGTAAACTTTACCATTTGGTAAACCGCAAACCTTTTACTGAAAAATTAACACATTGGCAAAGTCATTCGAGCTGTCAAAGCTGAAAAAATCGATAGTTCAAAAAGCAACCGATAGATGGTCCACCCTTTATAATGCTGAGCTAAGTTTACCTACTGTGAGTTTTCGATGTTTTCCGAAAAATCCATTCTCATCACATCATAAAATTTACCTACTACTGTAATAAAATAATAATACGTACCTACTGCTTTTAGGTTCAGTTAAATAAATGTAGTCACGCAGTCAATCACCCGATTGACTGCGTTGCTCTCATTACAATAATTTAGCTAAAATTAGTTTTAATGTGAATGCAGAAGTATTGAGTAGGGTAAGCCTCGGCAAATACGAGTAAACGGTAAATACCATTCAACAAAATATTATAAAAAAAAAACAATTTAAGATAAAATCGAAGTTTTTATTGAGGAACATAATAAAGTTATGTCTTAACGTTATGACACTTAGTAATTTCAGCAATCTCTTAAGATATTCGACTTATTATAGTTATTTTAAAACCTTAAGTGGGGCATTTTATATTACGACCGTAGGGTAATATGCCCCAACCTGTATTATAAAATGCCACAGTGTAATAATCACATTTCTATACTACTTAGAACAACAAATTTGAAAACAAATAACACAAAATTTATTTTATTTATTTCTATCAGAATTAGGTAAACGCATAGTCTTTTGGTAAAATGTTCACCTTAGTAATAGCAATATTTTACTATGGCACTTTGGAGTACAAAAATGTTTAAATTTTCAAAGATAATCAATAAAGTTAAAAATAATCCCGTACAGACCGCATAGCCTTATCTAAGTCATCCACGATGACTTAGATGTACGGAAAACATTACGAGCATCATGATGCTCGTAGTGTTTTCCGTTGGTATTTACGGGACATAATCTGCAATAAATTATCATTATGAAATATTATATACCTACCTGTAGATGTAGGGCGTATTGCCAATTGTGATTTATAAAATGCCCCACCGTATTCCTGCCAACATGTTCAAGGTTATTAACCTCGAAATAATCAAAACACAAAGGTGATTTCAAACGTTTTACTACAGTGCAGAGTATTTCGATGTAAAAAACATAACAGTATATTTATATAAATTAGCTTGAAACTCACCACAAATTGTAAGAACGCCAATAAATCAATTTTCTCAATATTTTTTTACCAAACAACGCAAATCATTCGCGATCGTCCACGATGTTGCCGGATGACCGATGAGTACACGTGCACGTAAGTAAGCCACGTAGCTAGGTTTGTGTCAGTGCTAGACCAGTAAGGCGTTTTGTCAAGTGGGGCGTATTACCGAGTTTTACCCTATAAGTATAGACGAGCAGATGTAATAACATGCAATGTAAGGTTACACGCCTATAAAAAACTCAAAAATAGATTCTGTTAAATACTTACGATACATTATTACTTGGAGTAAACCAAGAACCTACGAAAACAGATCTCGGTTGAAATAGGATTTCAGGTGTGCTTTGTGAATTCGGGCACTTGTACTTAAATAGTATTTGGACAGATTGATTTCGCACACAATGTTACACTGGAGAATCCAGCGATACGCTCCTCATCTGTCTGATTCCAACGACTAGCCTTTATCCCGCCGCACAAAGTTAAACGTCAATCCCAATATCGGCACCGTATCGACACGTAATGCGACTCATTGACTGCAAATCTTGCTCGTGTTGAGACGGACGGACGTCCACGCCGCGCCGCTCAATCAGTTCGGTCAGCAAGTCACATGGAACAAGGACACCCTGTCGCCAGCTCCACGCCGATTCTCGCCCGGACCTGCACAACAGGGACGGTACACTGCATCTCAGTAAAGGCGGTGTTCCGTTACTGCGCATGTTGTACACAGCGGCCGCGCAGAACACGTTAGCTAACACTAGCGTGTGCTGCGTGCCTGCCGTGCTCAACATGCGTAGAAACGGAATAGCGCCTCTATGCGTTGATACTGACCACATTCAGACTAACTTGCCATCGGCGAGGTGATGAATCTTGGTAGCGAATTCGTGCTAACATTCAGTTTCACCGACTACATTGCAAACCAAACTGGGTTCTTGGCAACGAGCTGAAAGCCGCTTCATACACGGGCAGAGTCTGTTCTGCCGCCGTGCGGTTTTGCAGCCTCTGCAGCGTGTGTAAACCGGCTTTACACCTACAACCCGGGCGCTTACGGGTCCTTCAGCTTAGCGCCTACCTGTTTCTGATAGGTCATAATAGGACATATTAATTACTGATCATTAGAGTTGATCTACGATGATGTTGCTCTTAAATACATATTTCTCATTAAATTATTTCTGATCCGATTTTCATGTTCATACACTCGCATGCACGTACACGTACATTCCTATCCTACAGTATATATTATTATACAATATGTTTTTGTTTTAAAAGAGTAGATACTACCCGCGTCTGTCAAAAATTGGTAAGTAAAGGTAAGTTGTTGTACCTACCTACTTGGCATATTTCTTTTTCAGAAGTAGAAGTAGGTACTACAGACTGGACGGAATACGACCCTGCGGCTGACAGACATCGAATAAGGTAAGTCATAGTACCTACGTTGATTGTAGTTTAGTCGATTAGGTAAGCATATTATTTTATTTTTATGGGAGGTCTTTATCCTGCAGTTGGACTATAAATGTTATGTACCTATGTATATTTATAAAACACACACACACTAACATTATCACACTTGATCAATTACTCCTAACAACTCTGGGTTTTTTTTTGTTTTTTTATCTTTTCAATCTCTATCTATTATAAAATATACATTATTTTTATGTAGGTACGTTTACGTAATATAGGAAAGTAGTCACAAGTAGTAGTATATTCTTATATTATTTATATTTTTTTATCCTGTATAGATTTTGTAGATAGACTGTAGATAAATTGTAGGTGGAATAGGCCTAATAAAGGGATACCACATTAAAAAAAGCGCGCCTTTAAGTCATACCTCAGGGGTGGTGCGGAAAATGACTGCCGAAATGAAATGCCGTTCACTCAATTACTTAAAGTTAAAGACGCTGTGGTTCTGTATTAAAAATTAAAAGTCTAAATTCTTTTAAATATAGATCTGTTTGAGACTTATTTAACTTCAGGTAACTGAGTGTACGGCTGTATGATAATGAATCGTTGCACAGGATTATGTGTTGATATACTTCGTATGTTTAAGGTCATTTAGCAAGAACCCTTCAACTTCAAAGAATTGCATACTTTGACAGCCTAACTTATCATGGAAGGGAATAATTTTTAATGGCATCAGTTTACCTCGAGCTGGCTTCATGTCTTCTTACTTAGACACTACGTGTGGGTAAGTATACCTAAATTTATACTCGAATACTCAGGTACCTAAGTAGGTAGCTACCTACTACTTCAAGTAAGTACCTAGCTGCTTACCTATCATAAAAAAATATTAAAGATACAATACTATTACCTATTTAGCTGAGGTAATCAAAAAGCTACTTAAATCATAAAGATATTCAATACCTACAGCTACATTAACTCATCATGATTATAATAATCTGAAACCAAGAAATCAAAAATGGCTATTTAAATATTAAATAGGTAGATAGGTCGGTAATAATACAGAGTGTAATCAGATTTATCCCGGGAACTACGATAGGTAAAGTCAAAATAGGCTTTCTTAAATTATGAACAACTAAACTACGGGACCAAACCTGATCGCTAGAAAAACATCTATTGATCCATAGAAAAGTTAATACCCACCTACTTGAATAAAATGTGTTGTGGAACAACAGTTTTTTTCGCACTTACATGTTCTTTTTAAAAATTGTTCATATTGATGAGTACTTTGACCCTCCGATCTTTTCGGGAGTAACCTTATTACCGGTATTTCAAAACGATTAATTTTTAGTATTAAAAATACAATTACAAAGTAAGGATTAATGTTTGTCTGATGTTTTATAGTGAATCCACACCACACATCTCCGCGGGATAGACGCCGAGGCCTTGCAGAACCTCATTCAAGCCACTCAACCCACAAAACGCCTGCCAAACAGAACCTCTAATATTGAAAGTGATCATTCATCATCAAGCCGCTGCCATGCCAATAAAGGTGACATAATTGCGTGCAAATCTACTAATATACATTTGTATTAATCACCAAACTAATATAATTTACGTACAGCTGTAGGATGGTGAACACACCAGCTAACTCTGTCGTACAGTAGGTAGAACGAAACATCTGTTGACCTATGCTTTGCATAAAACATTAGTAATAATCTTTGAAAATCTTTCGTTCTTATGTTCAGCAGTCGACGTTTTCTATGGTTTTGAAAAAAAAAAGGTTACGTAACATACTCCCATTTTATATAATATGAATGAAGTAGGTACATCCCGTAAGTTTGCAGAAAAGAAAATTATTTGAATCAAGTGCAAGTCAGTTATACATAATAATGTTTTTGTTCCAGATTAAGCCACTTCAAATCGTTTCCAGTCTGAAAGAGGAAAGCGAGCGGAAATGTTACCACACATTAAACAAAAGTTTGTAGCAAATGTTGAAAATATTCTCTACATTTTGATTCAATCCAAGATTTAAAAAGTGTTACAGTTTTTACTAAATTCCTAGCGTACTACCTAAATATCTAAAAATGTTATAGCTATTTAGAATTATATTTGAAATAAGTTTTATATTAAGTTTGTGTTACTCTGTGTTATATTGTATCAGATTTAATTATTTGCTAATATGGCATTTATTATATTTTAATTTACATACCTGTTGTACAATAAAATAAAATATGCTTTTTTATAATTTTTTTTCTTTCCAACTATGACACCTATGACAGGTTGAAAACAATGGTCACAATATCAAAAATGAGCACATAGTCCATTAAAATGTTACATTTTTTAGGCCTTAGTGTGCATTTGTCAGAGGACGCAATTTTATTTTTTTAATGTGTAGGGGGGGTCAGTAGAAGCTTAAGTTCAAGTTTGTGGGGTCGGCACCCTTGTCCCCCGGCCGCCATCTTGGAAAAGGGGGTGCAAAGGGTTTTCGCGCTGTATCTCGTAAACTAGTTACCTTACAGAAAATTTAATCAAACATAAAATGTAGCAAATTAAATTTCCTACAATTTTATTTCTATTACTTTTTATCGTCAAGTGACCAACAAAAAAGTTATAAACAAAAATAAATGAAAATTTTGTTTGTTTGTTCTAGGTTTTACAGCGCTCCAAACTTAAACGGATTCTCGAATGCTCATAGGGATGCAATAAAAACTAAAAATTAGGCTTACTTTTCTATCTATATTTTTTTTATTCATACAATTTATTATGATCTTAACATTCCTATGCTATTATTGAACTATGTTTGACCCTTTTACCCACCACCTATGAGGTATAACATGGGCAAAGTCAAATTTATAAAAATTTAATGCATTTTTTAATGCATTTTTTGTCACTGTCTTAGCAAATCGTTTGTATCGCAGAGTGTCTAGAGTATCGTCTTTATTTCCGCCATATAAAAAGACGAAAAAACGTTCGCCAACAACACTGAGTAACGATGACTCGACTTTCTCACTCATAAATAATTTAGTTCCACTTGCTAACTCTGGATGCTTCTGCAAAATTTTTATAAATTTGACTTTGCCCATGTTATACCTCATAGGTGGTGGGTAAAAGGGTCAAACATAGTTCAATAATAGCATAGGAATGTTAAGATCATAATAAATTGTATGAATAAAAAAAATATAGATAGAAAAGTAAGCCTAATTTTTAGTTTTTATTGCATCCCTATGAGCATTCGAGAATCCGTTTAAGTTTGGAGCGCTGTAAAACCTAGAACAAACAAACAAAATTTTCATTTATTTTTGTTTATAACTTTTTTGTTGGTCACTTGACGATAAAAAGTAATAGAAATAAAATTGTAGGAAATTTAATTTGCTACATTTTATGTTTGATTAAATTTTCTGTAAGGTAACTAGTTTACGAGATACAGCGCGAAAACCCTTTGCACCCCCTTTTCCAAGATGGCGGCCGGGGGACAAGGGTGCCGACCCCACAAACTTGAACTTAAGCTTCTACTGACCCCCCCTACACATTAAAAAAATAAAATTGCGTCCTCTGACAAATGCATACCCAAATGTAACTTTTCAATGGACAGGACTACTTGTCAAAAATTCCTTAGTGTAGAGAGAGACAGGAATGTATTCAGGATCATGTCCAAAATATAGTTTTATCAGCTGTCATGTTGACCTCCATATACCAGGCTGGCAGGCTACAATCGGTAGAGGCCGCATTGCGAGGAATCCGACATATCTCTCTAGCTCTTCCCGAGTGAAAGAGGATGCGTAAACCATTTTCCACCGTAAAGGTTTGTATAGTGATTCCTACGCACGTGCCGCGGTAGCGGTCGGCAAGTGCCAGATAGGAAGTTATACTGCATTTTCAGAACTATTAAGTCGTTACTATTAAACTACCGTTGTACAAATTGTTTTTTTTGTAAGTAGGTAGGTACACCAAATCTTTTTTATAATCGAAGTATCCACTCATGCTGACTGGGAGATTTGTTCGGTTCTCCATCATTGAAATAATTTATGAATGAATCGATTATTGATTAATAGAAATACAAAACAAAAACATATTAGGTAGGTACCTACCTACCTACTCGAACTTTATTTGTACAAAACGGCATTTTAATACAGTATATTAAGGAAGAAATTAAAGCAAGCTCGCATGTGTGCAAATTACCGAAACGAGTGACAGTTGTTTTTCAATGCCAGGATGTCTTTTAAAAGTCGCATTTATTTAACACATACCTACTACATTTCGATCGCGTACCTATCTTAAAAGTTGGTATAAAAATAACAAGATTTTACGCGTGCAACTGGTGTTAACGTTTCCATGTCGTTTCCCCGTACAAATCTAATAGACCTATTGATTTGATAATTATGTGCTTGAACCACACTAAACGTGAGTTTCTTAACTCCAGTAGACACATAAATAAAACATTACCTTACGTAACTTAACCAGCACAGAACTTACGCATTACGAAACCTCTGTAGGGATTGTAGGGGTTTTTAGGGGTTGTAGGGGTTTGTAGGATTTTTTAGGGGTTGTAGTGGTTTTTAGGGATTGTAGGGGTTTGTAGGAATTTTTAGAGGTTGTAGGGGTTTTCAGGGGTTATAAGGGTTTTTAGGGGTTGTAGGGGTTTTTAGGGATTGTAGGAGTTTTTAGGGATTTGTAGGGGTTTGTAGGAGTTGTAGGGGTTTGTAGGATTTTTCAGGGGTTGTAGGGGTTTTTAGGGGTTGTAGGGGTTTTTAGGGGTTGTAGGGGTTTGTAGGGGTTTGTAGGGGTTTTTAGGGGTTGTAGGGGTTTTTAGGGGTTGTAGGGATTTGTAGGATTTTTGGGGGTTGAAGGGGTTTTTAGGGGTTGTAGGGATTTGTTGGATTTTTAATTGGTTTTAGGGGTATTTAGGGGTAGTAGGGATTTTTAGGGGTTGTAGGGGTTGTTAGGAGTTGTAGGGATTTTTAGGGGTTGTAGGGGTTTTTAGAAGTTGTAGGGGTTTTTAGAGGTTGTATGTGTTTGTAGGGGTTGTAGGGGTTTGTAGGGGTTTTTAGGGGTTATAGGGGTTTTAAGGGGTTGTAGGGGTTTTTAGGGGTTGTAGGGATTTGTTGGGGTTTTTAGGGGTTGTAGGGGTTTTTGGGGGTTGTAGAGGTTTGTAGGGGTTATTAGGGGTTGTAGGGATTTTTAGGGGTTGTAGGGATTTTTTGGGGTTGTAGGGATTTGTAGGATTTTTTAGGGGTTGTAGGGGTTTTTAGGGTTTGTAGGGGTTTTTAGGATTTGTAGGGGTTTTTAGGGGTTGTAGGGGTTTGTAGGGGTTTGTAGGATTTTTTAGGGGTTGTAGGGGTTTTAAGGGGTTGTAGGGATTTTAAAGATTTGTAGGTGTTTTAAGGGGTTGTAGGGGTTTTTAGGGGTTGTAGGGGTTTTTAGGGGTTTTTAGGGGTTGTAGGGGTTTTTGGGGGTTGTAGGGGTTTGTAGGGGTTATTAGGGGTTGTAGGGATTTTTAGAGGTTGTAGGGATTTTTTGGGGTTGTAGGGATTTGTAAGATTTTTTAGGGGTTGTAGGGGTTTTTAGGGTTTGTAGGGGTTTTTAGGATTTGTAGGGGTTTTTAGGGGTTGTAGGGGTTTGTAGGGGTTTGTAGGATTTTTTAGGGGTTGTAGGGGTTTTTAGGGGTTGTAGGGATTTTTAAGATTTGTAGGGGTTTTTAGGGGTTGTAGGGGTTTTTAGGGGTTGTAGGGATTTTTATGATTTGTAGGGATTTTTAGTGGTTGTAGAGGTTTTTAGGGGTTTAAGGGGTTTGTTGGATTTTTTAGGGGTTGTAGGGGTTTTTAGTGGTTGTAGGGGTTTTTAGTGGTTGTAGGGGTTTTTAGGGGTTGTAGGGGTTTGTAGGGGTTTTTAGGGGTTGTAGGGGTTTTTAGAAGTTAAACCCGCGAGCTGTATGCAGCTCGCGCACCACGCAACCTCTAGTTATTATACTATATATAGCTCGATTACCACTGATTGATTGACTGACTGACTGATTGACATAATTGTTCTCCCAGATGGTGGAGGGGGAGGTGTGTTTTTTTTAATGTAAAGCTATAGAGGGGGTTCTGGTGAGTTGGGGAAAAATCCTAAAGTGCCCCTTTTCACCCCCCAACTGACCCCCCCACGAATCGACATCGGATTCTTCCCGACAAGGTGTGTTTTTTTTTAGGGATTTGTATAGATGGTGCTTTTAGAAATACAAAATTTTTTTTAACTCCCCCCCTCCCCCCATTTTACTACCCCCTTTTTAAGGTGTACCAAGAAGGCGTCATGTTGGAATTGAAATTTTAGTGGGATCGTAGAGTAGATGCTCCAAGGATTCAGAAACGATTTTAAAACTTCCCCCTCTCCCCCCATTTTTCTCACCCCCCTTCAAGGTATACCCAGAAGGCGTCAGGTTGGAATTTAAATTTTAGTGGGATCGTTTAGAGGATGCTTCAAGGATTAAGAAACGATTTTAAAACTCCCCCCCTCCCCCCATTTTTCTCACCCCCCTTCAAGGTATACCCAGAAGGTGTCAAGTTGGAATTGAAATTTTAGTGGGATCGTATAGAGGATGCTCGGAAGAATTGAAAAAAGTTGTGTGACCTCCCCTCTTGGCCCCCCTTTTTGACCCCCCCACATTATCTCGGAAACTACAACTCGGAGAGGGTTGGTGCTCAAACTAATGTTGCTCAAGACCCTTTTCAATATTCGAATCTATAAAAAAAAACATGGCCGCCATAGAAAACAAAAATTGTCCCATACAAAAGTGTGCACTCCCATACAAAATCTCGCAGACTTGATGGCATCATGTAGGGTTGTACGCTTCGGTGGGATCGTATATCTTCGTAGAGTTGAAAAAAAATGTGTTAGCTGACCCCCCGTCCTTGCCTCCTCTGCCCCCTCTCTCTCTCTCTCCACTTATCTCGGAAACTACAAGTCGAAGAGGGATGGTGCTCTATCAAATGTTGCTCAAGAACTACTTCATTATCCGATTCAGAAATAAAAAACTTTAAACTGCCATAACTTCTAAACGGTGCTAGATAGACATAGCAAACTTTACCTTGGGTTGTAAGGAATTTTAGTGTTTTTTTGAGGATTTGTACACATTGTGCTTTAAAAAATAAAAAATAAAATTATACTCCCCCCCTCTCCCCATTTTCTCCACCCCTTTTAAAGTGTACCCGGAAGGCGTCATGATGGAATTGAAAATTTTGTAGAATCTTATAGAGGATGTTCCAAGGATTAAAAACAATGTTTAAACTCCCCCCCTCCCCCCATATTTCTCACCCCCCTTTAAGGTATACCCGGAAGGCGTCATGTTGGAATTTAACTTTTAGTGGGATCATATAAAGGATGCTTAAAGGATTCAGAAACGATTTTAAAACTCCCCCCTTTCCCCCCATTTTTCTCACCCCCCTTTGAGGTATACCCAGAAGGCGTCATGTTAGAATTGAAATTTTAGTAGGATCGTATAGAGGATGCTCCTAAGATTAAGAAACAATTTATTAAAAACTCCCCCCCTCCCCCCGTTTTTCTCACCCCCCTTTAAGGTATACTAAGAAGGCGTCATGTTGGAATTAAAACTTTAGTGGAATCGTATAGAGGATGCTCGGAAGAGTTGAAAAAAAGTTGTGTGACACCCCCTCCTTGCCCCCCTTTTTGACTCCCCCCACATTATCTCGGAAACTACAAGTCGGAAAGGGTTGGTGCTCGAACAAATGTTGCTCTAGACCATCTTTATTATCCGATTCAGAAATAAAAAACTTTGAACCCACATAACTTCCAAACGGTGCTAGATAGACATAGCAAACTTTACCTTGAGTTGTAAGGAATTTTAGTGTTTATTTTTAGGATTTGTATAAGCATTTGTAAATGGTACTTCAAAATGTACAAAGGTTTTATAAACTGCACCCTCCCCCCATTCCCCCCACCCCCCACCCCCCCTGCCCTTTTTAGGTATAGCAAGAAGGCATCATGTTGGAATTAAAATTTTTGTGGAATCGTTTTGGTAGGATCGTATGGAGGATGCTTCGTAAAGTTGAAAAAATATGTTTTTCCCACCCCCGTCCTTGCCCCCTTTTCCCCCCTCTCTCGTTATCTCGGAAACAACAAGTCTGAGAGGGATCGTGCTCGAACAAATGTTGCTCAAGACCCTCTTCATTATCCGATTCAGAAATAAAAAACTTTAAACCTTTATAACTTCTAAACGGTGCTAGATAGATATAGCAAACTTGACCTTGGGTTGTAAGGAATTTTAGTGTTTTTTTTTAGGATTTGTATAAGCATTTGTAAATGGTACTTCAAAATGTACAAAGGTTTTATAAACTGCACCCTCCCCCCATTCCCCCATAGGGGTTTTTAGGGTTTGTAGGGTTTTAGGGTTTGTAGGGGTTATTAGGGGTTTTTAGGGGTTGTAGGGGTTTGTAGGGGTTTGTAGGATTTTTTAGGGGTTGTAGGGGTTTTAAACGGTTGTAGGGGTTTTTAGGCGTTTTTAGGGGTTGAAGGGGTTTGTAGGGGTTTTTAGGGGTTCTAGGGGTTTTTAGGGGTTGTAGAGGTTTATAGGATTTTTTATTGGTTGTAGGGGTTATTAGGGGTTGTAGGGATTTTTAGGGGTTGTAGGGGTTTTTAGGGGTTGTAGGGGTTTGTAGGATTTTTTAGGGGTTGTAGGGGTTTTTAGGGGTTGTAGGGGTTTTTAGGTGTTGTAGGGGTTTTTAGGGGTTGTAGAGGTTTTAAGGGGTTGTAGGGGTTTTAAGGGGTTGTAGGGGTTTGTAGGGGTTGTAGGGGTTTGTAGGAGTTTTTAGGGGTTGTAGGGATTTTTAGGGGTTGTAGGGGTTTTTAGGGGTTTTTAGGGGTTGTAGGGGTTTTTAGGCGTTGTAGGGGTTTGTAGGGGTTTTTAGGGGTTGTAGGGGTTTGTAGGGGTTTTTAGGGGTTATAGGGGTTTGTAGGGGTTTTTAGGGGTTGTAGGGGTTTTTAAGGGTTGTAGGGGTTTTTAGGGGTTTTGAGGGGTTGTAGGGGTTTGGAGGGGATTTTAGGGGTTGTAGGGGTTTTTAGGGGTTGTAGGGGTTTTTAGGGGTTGTAGGGGTTTTTAGGGGTTGTAGGGGTTTTTAGGGGTTGTAGGGGTTTGTAGGGGTTTTTAGAGGTTGTAGGGGTTTTAAGGGGTTGTAGGGTTTTTTTTAGGGGTTTTTAGGGGTTGTAGGGGTTTTTAGGGGTTGTAGGGGTTTTTTAGGGGTTTTTAGGGGTTGTAGGGGTTTTTAGGGGTTGTAGGGGTTTTTAGGGGTTGTAGGGGTTTTTAGGGGTTGTAGGGATTTTTAGGAGTTTTTAGGGGTTGTAGGGGTTTTTAGGCGTTGTAGGGGTTTGTAGGGGTTTTTAGGGGTTGTAGGGGTTTTTAGGGGTTGTAGGGGTTTGTAGGGGTTTTTAGGGGTTGAAGGGGTTTGTAGGGGTTTTTAGGGATTGTAGGGGTTTTTAGGGGTTGTAGGGGTTTTTAAGGGTTGTAGGGGTTTTTAGGGGTTACTAGGGGTTGTAGGGGTTTGTAGGGGTTTTTAGGGGTTGTAGGGGTTTTTAGGGGTTGTAGGGGTTGTAGGGGTTTCTAGGGATTGAAGGGGTTTTTAGGGGATTTTAGGGGTTGTAGGGGTTTTTAGGGGTTGTAGGGGTTTTTAGGGGTTGTAGGGGTTTTTAGGGGTTGTAGGGGTTTGTAGGGGTTTTTAGGGGTTGTAGGGGTTTTAAGGGGTTGTAGGGTTTTTTTTAGGGGTTTTTAGGGGTTGTAGGGGTTTTTAGGGGTTGTAGGGGTTTTTTTAGGGGTTTTTAGGGGTTGTAGGGGTTTTTAGGGGTTGTAGGGGTTTTTAGGGGTTGTAGGGATTTTTAGGGGTTGAAGGGGTTTGTAGGGGTTTTTAGGGGTTGTAGGGATTTTTAGGGGTTGTAGGGGTTTTTAGGGGTTGTAGGGATTTTTAGGGGTTGTAGGGATTTGTAGGATTTTTAGGGGTTGTAGTGGTTTTTAGGGGTTTTTAGGGGTTGTAGGGGTTTTTAGGGGTTGTAGGGGTTGTAGGGGTTTCTAGGGATTGAAGGGGTTTTTAGGGGTTTTTTAAGGTTGTAGGGGTTTTTAGGTGTTGTAGGGGTTTTTAGGGGTTGTAGGGGTTTTTAGGGATTGTAGGGGTTTTTGGGGTTTTTAAAGGTTGTAGGGGTTTTTAGGTGTTGTAGGGGTTTGTAGGGGTTTTTAGGGGTTGTAGGGGTTTGTAGGGGTTGTAGGGGTTTTTAGGGGTTGTAGTGGTTTGTAGGGGTTTTTAGGGGTTGTAGGGGTTTTTAGGGGTTGTAGTGGTTTTTAGGGGTTGTAGGGATTTTTAGGGGTTGTAGGGATTTGTAGGATTTTTAGGGGTTGTAGGGGTTTTAGGGGTTTTTAGGGGATGTAGGATTTTTTAGCGGTTGTAGGGGTTTTTAGGGGTTGTAGGGGTTTTTAGGGGTTGTAGGGGTTTGTAGGGGTTTTTAGGGGTTGTAGGGGTTTCTAGGATTTTTTAGGGGTTGTAGGGGTTTTTAGGGGTTGTTGGGGTTTTTAGGGGTTTGTAGGGGTTGTAGGGATTTTTAAGGGTTGTAGAGGTTTTTAGGGGTTGTAGGGGTTTGTAGGGGTTTTTAGGGGTTGTAGGGTTTTTAGGGGTTGTAGGGGTTTGTAGGATTTTTTAGGGGTCGTTGGGGTTTTTAGGGGTTTGTAGGGGTTTTTAGGGGTTGTAGGGGTTTGTAGGGGTTTTTAGGGGTTGTAGGGATTTTTAGGGGTTGTAGGGGTTTCTAGGGGTTGTAGGGATTTTTAGGGGTTGTAGGGATTTGTAGGATTTTTAGGGGTTGTAGTGGTTTTTAGGGGTTTTTAGGGGTTGTAGGGGTTTTTAGGGATTGTAGGGATTTGTAGGATTTTTTAGGGGTTGTAGGGGTTTTTAGGGGTTGTTGGGGTTTTTAGGGGTTTGTAGGGGTCGTAGGGACTTTTAGGGGTTGTTGGGTTTTGTAGGGGTTTTTAGGGGTTGTAGGGGTTTTTAGGGGTTGTAGGGGTTTGTAGGGGTTTTTAGGGGTTGTAGGGGTTTTTAGGGATTTAAGGGGTTTTAGGGGTTTTAAGTGGTTGTAGGGGTTTCTAGGGGTTGTATGGGTTTTTAGGGGTTTTTAGGGGTTTTTAGGGGTTTTTAGGGGTTTTTAGGGATTTTAGGGGTTTTTAGGGGTTGTAGGGGTTTTTAGGGGTTGTAGGGGTTTTTAGGGGTTGTAGGGGTTTGTAGGGGTTTTTAGGTGTTGTAGGGATTTTTAGGGGTTGTAGGGGTTTTTAGGGGTTGTAGGAGTTTTTAGGGGTTGTAGGGATTTTTAGGGGTTGTAGGGGTTGTAGGGGTTTTTAGGGGTTGTAGGGGTTTGTAGGGGTTTTTAGCGGTTGTGGGGATTTTTAGGGGTTGTAGGGGTTTTAAGGGGTTGTAGGGGTTTGTAGGATTTTTTATGGGTTGTAGGGGTTTTTAAGGGTTGTTGGGGTTTTTAGGGGTTTTTAGGGGTTGTAGGGGTTTGTAAGGGTTTTTAGGGGTTGTAGGGGTTTTGTGGTTGTAGGGGTTTTTAGGGTTTGTAGGGGTTTTTAGGGGTTATAGGGGTTTTTAGGGGTTGTAGGGGTTTTTAGGGGTTGTAGGGGTTTGTAGGGGTTTTTAGGGGTTTTTAGGGGTTCTAGGGATTTGTAGGATTTTTTAGGGGTTGTAGGGGTTATTAGGGATCGTAGGGATTTGTAGGATTTTTTAGGGGTTGTAGGGGTTTGTAGGGGTTTTTAGGGGTTGTAGGGGTTTTTAGGGGTTGTAGGGGTTTGTAGGGGTTTTTAGGGGTTGTAGGGGTTTTTAGGGGTTCTAGGGATTTGTAGGATTTTTTAGGTGTTGTAGGGGTTTTTAGGGGTTGTAGGGGTTTTGAAGGGTTGTAGGGGTTTTTAGGGGTTGTAGGGGTTTTTAGGGGTTGTAGGGATTTGTAGGGGTTTTTAGGGGTTGTAGGGGTTATTAGGGATCGTAGGGATTTGTAGGATTTTTAGGGGTTGTAGGGGTTTGTAGGGGTTTTTAGGGGTTGTAGGGATTTGTAGGATTTTTAGGGGTTGTAGGGGTTTTTAGGGGTTGTAGGGAATTTTAGGGGTTGTAGGGGTTTTAGGGGTTGTAGGGATTTTTAGGGGTTAAACCCGCGAGCTGTATACAGCTCGCGCACCACGCAACCTCTAGTTATTATACTATATATAGCTTAATTACCACTGACTCACTCACTGACATCATTGTTCTCCCAGATGGTGGATGGGGAGGTGTGTTTTTTTTTATGGAAAGCTGTAGAGGGGGTTTTGGTGACTGGGGGAAAAATCCTAAAGTACCCCTTTTCCCCCCCCAACTGACCCCCCCACACATTATCTCAGAAACTACAATTCGTAGAGGGTTGGTGCTCAAACTAATGTTGCTCAAGACCCTTTTTAATATCCGAATCCATAAAAAAAAAGATGGCCGCCATACAAAAAAAATATTGTCCCATACAAAAAAGTGCATTTCCATACAAAATCTTAAAACACCTTACTATATTATAGCTCGATTACCACTGACTCACTCACTGACTGATTGACATGGTTGTTCCCCCAGATGGTGCAGGGGGAGGTGTGTTTTTTTTTATAAAAAGCTGTGGAGGGGGTTCCGATGAGTGGTGGAAAAATCCTAAAAAGCCCCTTTTTCCTCCCCCAACTGACCCCCCCACGAATCGACAACGGATTCTTCCTGACGAGATGTGTTTTTTTTTGTGGATTTGTATACATGGAGCTACAAGAAATACATTTTTTTTTAAGTGCAACCCCACCCCATTTTTCACCCCCCCCCCTTTAGGGTATATCCAGAAGGCGTCATGTTGGAATTGAAATTTTAGTAGGAACGTATAGAGGATGTTTGAAGGATACAGAAACGATTTTAAAACTTCCCCCCCTCCAACCATTTTTCTCCCCCCCTTTTAAGGTGTACCCAGAAGGCGTCATGTTGGAATTAAAATTTAAAATGGATCGCATAGAGGATGCTCGAAAAGGTTGAAAAAACTTGTGTGACCTCCCCTCTTTGCCCCCCTTTTTGACCCCCCCACATTATCTCGGAAACTACAAGTCGGAGAGGGTTGGTGCTCCAACTAATGTTGCTCAAGACCCTTTTCAAAATCCGAATCTAAAAAAAAAAAAGATGGCCACCATACAAAAAAGTGCACGCCCATACAAAATCTCGCAGACTTAGATGGCATCATGTAGGGTTGTACACTTCGGTTGGATCGTATAGAGGATGCTTCGTAGAGTTGAAAAAAATTGTGTTACCCGACCCCCCGTCCTTGTCTCCTCTGCCCCCTCTCTCTCTCTCTCTCCATGTATCTCGGAAACTACAAGTCGAAGAGGGATGGTGCTCAATCAAATGTTGCTCAATAACTACTTTATTATCCGATTCAGAAATAAAAAACTTTAAACGGTTATAACTTCTAAACGGTGCTAGATAGACATAGCAAACTTGACCTTGGGTTGTAAGGAATTTTAGTGTTTTTTTTTAGGGATTTGTATAGATGGTGCTTTAAGAAATACAAAAAAAATTTTTAACCCCCCCATTCCCCAATTTTTTACCCCCCCTTTAAGGTATACCCAAAAGGCGTCATGTTGGAATTGAAATTTTATTGGGATCGTATAGAGGATGCTCCAAGGATTCAGAAACGATTTTAAAACTCCCCCCTCACCCCCCATTTTTTTCACCCCCCTTCAAGGTATACCCAGAAGGCGACAAGTTGGAATTGAAATTTTAGTGGGATCGTATAGAGGATGCTCGGAAAAGTTGAAATAAGTTGTGTGACCTTCCCTCTTTGCCCCCCTTTTTGACCCCCCCACATTATCTCGGAAACTACAAGTCGGAGAGGGTTGGTGCTCAAACTCATGTTGCTCAAGACCCTTTTCAATATCCGAATCTAAAATCTAAATCTTAAAAAAAAATATTGTCCCATACAAAAATGTGCACTCCCATACAAAATCTCGCAGACTTGATGGCATCATGTAGGGTTGTACACTTCGGTGGGATCGTATAGAGATGCTTCGTAGAGTTGAAAAAAATGTGTTACCCGACCCCCTGTCCTTGCCTCCTCTGCCCTCTCTCTCTCTCTCTCCACTTATCTCGGAAACTACAAGTCGAAGAGGGATGGTGCTCTATCAAATGTTGCTCAAGAACTACTTCATTATCCGATTAAGAAATAAAAAACTTTAAACTGCCATAACTTCTAAACGGTGCAAGAGAGACATAGCAAACTTTACCTTGGGTTGTATGGAATTTTAGTGTTTTTTTTTGAGGATTTGTATACATGGTGCTTTAAGAAATACAAAAAAGAATTTAAACTCCCCCCCTCCCCCCCTTTTAAGGTGTACCCGGAAGGCGTCATGATGAAATTGAAATTTTTGTAGAATCTTATAGAGGATGTTCCAAGGATTAAAAAACAATATTTAAACTCCCCCCCTCCCCCCATTTTTCTCACCCCAGTTTAAGGTACACCCGGAAGTCGTCATGTTGGAATTTAAATTTTAGTGGGATCGTATAAAGGATGCTTGAATGATTCAGAAACGATTTTAAACTCCCCCCCTTCCCCCATTTTTCTCCCCCACCCTTTTAAGGTATACCCAGAAGGCGTCATGTTGGAATTGAAATTTTAGTGGGACCCTTTCCTTGCCCCCCTTTTTGCCCCCCCCCCCCCCACATTTTCTCGGAAACTACAAGTCGGAGGGGTTTGGTGCTCCAACTAATGTTGCTCAAGACCCTTTTCATTATCCGATTCAGAAATAAAAAACTTTAAACGTTCATAACTTTTAAACGGTGCTAGATAGACATAGCAAACTTAACCTTGGGTTGTAAGGAATTTTAAGGATTGTAGGGGTTTTTAGAGATTTGTAGGGGATTGTAGGAGTTGTAGGGGTTTGTAGGATTTTTTAGGGGTTGTAGGGGTTTTCAGGGGTTGTAGGGGTTTGTAGGGGTTGTAGGGGTTTGTAGGGGTTTTTAGGGTTTTTAGGGGTTGTAGGGGTTTGTAGGATTTTTTAGGGGTTGTAGGGGTTTTTAGGGGTTGTTGAGGTTTTTAGGGGTTGTAGGGGTTTGTAGGGGTTTTTAGAGGTTGTAGGGGTTTTTAGGGGTTGTAGGGGTTTGTAGGGGTTTTTAGGGGTTGTAGGCGTTTGTAGGGGTTTTTAGGGGTTGTAGGGGTTTGTAGGGGTTTTTAGGGGTTGTAGGGGTCTTTAGGGGTTGTAGGGGTTTTTAGGGGTTGTAGGGATTTTTAGGGGTTGTTGGGGTTTTTAGGGGTTTTTAGGGGTTGTAAGGGTTTGTAGGGGTTTTTAGGGGTTGTAGGGGCTTGTAGGGGTTGTAGGGGTTTTTAGGGGTTGTAGGGGTTTGTAGGGGTTTTTAGGGGTTGTAGGGGTTTGTAGGGGTTGTAGGGGTTTGTAGGAGTTGTATGGGTTTTTAGGGGTTGTAGGGGATTTTAGGGGTTGTAGGGATTTTTAGGGGTTGTAGGTGGTTTTTAGGGGTTGTAGGGGTTTTAAGGGGTTGTTGGGGTTTTTAGGGGTTGTAGGGGTTTGTAGGGGTTTTTAGGGGTTGTAGGGGTTTTTAGGGGTTGTAGGGGTTTGTAGGGGTTTTTAGGGGTTGTAGGGGTTTTTAGGGGTTGTAGGGGTTTTTAGGGGTTTTTAGGGGTTGTAGGGGTTTGTAGGGGTTTTTAGGGGTTGTAGGGGTTTTTAGGGGTTGTAGGGGTTTTTAGGGGTTGTAGGGGTTTTTAGGGGTTGTAGGGCTTTTTAGGGGTTGTAGGGGTTTTTAGGGGTTTTTAGGGGTTTGTAGGGGTTTTTAGGGGTTGTAGGGGTTTTAGGGGTTGTAGGGATTTGTAGGATTCTTTAGGGGTTGTAGGGATTTTTAGGGGTTGTAGGGGTTTTTAGAGGTTTGTAGGGGTTGTAGGGGTTTGTAGGGGTTTATAGGGGTTGTAGGGGTTTTTAGGGGTTGTAGGGGTTTGTAGGGGTTTTTAGGGGTTGTAGGGGTTTTTAGGGGTTGTTGGGGTTTTTAGGGGTTTGTAGGGGTTGTAGGGGTTTGTAGGGGTTTTTAGGGGTTGTAGGGGTTTTTAGGGGTTGTAGGGGTTTGTAGGGGTTTTTAGGGGTTGTAGGGGTTTGTAGGGGTTTTTAGAGATTTGTAGGGGTTTGTAGGAGTTGTAGGGGTTTGTAGATTTTTTAGGGGTTGTAGGGGTTTTCAGGGGTTGTAGGGGTTTGTAGGGGTTGTAGGGATTTGTAGGGGTTTTTAGGGTTTTTAGGGGTTGTAGGGGTTTGTAGGATTTTTTAGGGGTTGTAGGGGTTTTTAGGGGTTGTTGAGGTTTTTAGGGGTTGTAGGGGTTTGTAGGGGTTTTTAGGGGTTGTAGGGGTTTGTAGGGGTTTTTAGGGGTTGTAGGCGTTTGTAGGGGTTTTTAGGGGTTGTAGGGGTTTGTAGGGGTTTTTAGGGGTTGTAGGGGTCTTTAGGGGTTGTAGGGGTTTTTAGGGGTTGTAGGGGTTTTTAGGGGTTGTAGGGGTTTGTAGGGGTTTTTAGGGGTTGTAGGGTTTTTAGGGGTTGTATGGGTTTTTAGGGGTTAAACCCGCGAGCTGTATACAGCTCGCGCACCACGCAACCTCTAGTTATACTATATATAGCTTAATTACCACTGACTCACTCACTGATTGACATCATTGTTCTCCCAGATGGTGGATGGGGAGGTGTGTTTTTTTTTGTGGAAAGCTGTAGAGGGGGTTTTGGTGACTGGGGGAAAAATCCTAAAGTACCCCTTTTCCCCCTCCAACTGCCCCTCCCACACATTATCTCGGAAACTACAAGTCGGAGAGGGTTGGGGCTCAAACTAATGTTGCTCAAAACCCTTTTCAATATCCGAATCTATAAAAAAAAAGATGGCCGCCATACAAAAAAAATATTGTCCCATACAAAAATGTGCACTCCCATACAAAATCTCGCAGACTTGATGGCATCATGTAGGGTTGTACACTTCGGTGGGATCGTATAGAGAATGCTTCGTAGAGAGAAAAAAAATGTGTTACCCGACCCCCCGTCCTTGCCTCCTCTGACCCCTCTCTCTCTCTCTCCACTTATCTCGGAAACTACAAGTCGAAGAGGGATGGTGCTCTATCAAATGTTGCTCAAGAACTACTTCATTATCCGATTCAGAAATAAAAAACTTTAAACTGCCATAACTTCTAAACGGTGCTAGATAGACATAGCAAACTTTACCTTAGGTTGTAAGGAATTTAAGTGTTTTTTTTTGTGGATTTGTATACATGGTGTTTTAAGAAATAAAAAAAAAATTTTAACTCCCCCCTTCCCCCCATTTTCTCCCCCCCTTTTAAGGTGTACCCGGAAGGCGTCATGATGGAATTGAAATTTTTGTAGAATCTTATAGAAGATGTTCCAAGGATTAAAAAACAATTTTTAAACTCCCCCCCACCCCCCATTTTTCTCACCCCCCTTTAAGGTATACCCGGAAGACGTCATGTTGGAATTTAAATTTTAGTGGGATCATATAGAGGATGCTCCTAAGATTAAGAAACAATTTAAAACTCCTCCCCCTTCCCCCCATTTTTCTCACCCCCCTTTGAGGTGTACCCAGAACGCGTCATGTTGGAATTGAAATTAATTCAAAGTTTTTAGGGGTTTGTAGGAGTTTTTAGGGGTTGTAGGGGTTTTTAGGGGTTCTAGGGATTTTTAGGGGTTGCAGGGGTTTTTAGGGGTTGTAGGGGTTTTTAGGGGTTGTACGGGTTTTTAGGGGTTGTAGGGGTTTTTAGGGGTTGTACGGGGTTGTAGGGGTTTTTAGGGGTTGTAGGAGTATGTAGGGGTTTTTAGGGGTTAGACAGGTTTTTAGGGGTTGTAGGGGTTTGTAGGAGTTTTTAAGGGTAGTAGGGGTTTTTAGGGGTTCTAGGGATTTTTAGGGGTTGTAGGGGTTTTTAAGGGTTGTAGGGGTTTTTAGGGGTTGTACGGGTTTTTAGGGGTTGTAGGGGTTTGTAGGGATTTTTAGGGGTTGTAGGGGTTTTTAGGGGTTGTAGGGATTTTTAGGGGTTGTAGGGGTTTGTAGGGAGTTTTAGGGGTTGTAGGGGTTTTTAGGGGTTGTAGGGGTTTTTAGGGGTTGTAGGGGTTTGTAGGGGTTTTTAGGGGTTGTAGGGGTTATTATTGGTTGTAAGGGTTTTTAGGGGTTGTTGGGGTTTTTAGTGGTTTTTAGGGGTTGTAGGGGTTTGTAGGATTTTTTAGGGGTTGTAGGGGTTTTTAGGGGTATTTAGGGGTTGTTCGGGTTTTTAGGGGTTTTTGAGGGTTGTAGGGGTTTGTAGGATTTTTTAGGGGTTGTAGGGGTTTTAAGGGGTTGTAGGGGTTTGTAGGGGTTTTTAGGGAATGTAGGGGTTTTTAGGGGTTGTAGGGGTTTGTAGGGGTTTTTAGGGGTTGTTGGGGTTTTTAGGGGTTTTTGAGAGTTGTAGGGGTTTGTAGGATTTTTTAGGGGTTGTAGGGGTTTAAGGGGTTGTAGGGGTTTTTAGGGGTTTTTAGGGGTTGTAGGGGTTAGTAGGAGTTGTAGGGGTTTGTAGGATTTTTTAGGGGTTGTAGGGGTTTTTAGGAGTTGTAGGGATTTTTAGGCGTTGTAGGGGTTTTTAGGGGTTGTAGGGGTTTTACGGGTTCTAGGGGTTCTAGGGGTTTGTTGGATTTTTTAGGGGTTGTAGGGGTTTTTAAGGGTTGTAGGGGTTTTTAGGAGTTTTAGGGGTTGTAGGGGTTTTTAGGGGTTGTAGGGGTTTTTAAGGGTTTGTAGGGGTTGTAGGGGTTTGTAGGGGTTTGTAGGATTTTTTAGGGGTTGTAGGGGTTTTTAGGGGTTGTAGGGGTTTTTAGGGGTTGTAGGGGTTTTTAGGGGTTTGTAGGGGTTATTAGGGGTTGTAGGGGTTTTTAGGGATTGTAGGGGTTTGTAGGATTTTTTATTGGTTGTAGGGGTTTTTAGGGGTTGTAGGGATTTTTAGGGGTTGTAGGGGTTTTTAGGGGTTGTAGGGGTTTGTAGGATTTTTTAGGGGTTGTAGGGGTTTGTAGGATTTTTAAGAAAATGTAGGGGTTTTTAGGGGTTTTAAGGGGTTTTAGGGGTTGTAGGGGTTTTTAGGGGTTTTTAGGGGTTTTTAGGGGTTGTAGGGTTTTGTAGGAGTTCTTAGGGGTTGTAGGGGTTTTTAGGGGTTGTTGGGGTTTTTAGGGGTTTTTAGGGGTTTGTAGGGGTTTTTAGGGGTTGTAGGGTTTTTTAGGGTTTGTAGGGGTTTGTAGGGGTTTTTTAGGGGTTGTGGGGATTTGTAGGGGTTGTAGGGGTTTTTAGGGGTTTTTAGGGGTTGTAGGGGTTTGTAGGGGTTTTTAGGAGTTGTAGGGGTTTGTAGGGGTTTCTAGGGGTTGTGGGGATTTGTAGGGGTTGTAGGGGTTTTTAGGGGTTTTTAGGGGTTGTAGGGGTTTGTAGGGGTTTTTAGGAGTTGTAGGGGTTTCTAGGGGTTGTTGGGATTTTTAGGGGTTGTAGGGGTTTTCAGGGGTTGTAGGGGTTTTTAGGGGTTGTAGGGGTTGTAGGGGTTTGTAGGGGTTGTAGGGGTTTGTAGGGGTTTTTAGGTGTTGTAGGGGTTTTTAGGGGTTGTAGGGGTTTGTAGGGGTTTTTAGGGGTTGTAGGGGTTTTTAGGGGTTGTGGGGGTTTTTAGGGGTTGTTGGGATTTTTAGGAGTTGTAGGGGTTTTTAGGGGTTTTTAGGGGTTGTAGGGTTTTGTAGGAGTTCTTAGGGGTTGTAGGGGTTTTTAGGGGTTGTTGGGGTTTTTAGGGGTTTTTAGGGGTTTGTAGGGGTTTTTAGGGGTTGTAGGGTTTTTTAGGGGTTGTAGGGATTTGTAGGATTTTTAAGGGGTTGTAGGTGTTTTTAGGGGTTGTAGAGGTTTTTAGGGGTTGATGGGGTTTTTAGGGGTTGTAGGGGTTTGTAGGGGTTTTAGGGGTTGTAGGGGTTGTAGGGGTTTGTAGGGGTTTTAGGGGTTGTAGGGGTTGTAGGGGTAAAAACCCCTAAAAAGGGGTTGTAGGGATTTTTAGGGGTTGTAGGGGTATTTAGGGGTTTTAGGGGTTTGTAGGATTTTTTAGGGGTTGTAGGGGTTTTAAGGGGTTGTAGGGGTTTGTAGGGGTTTTTAGGGAATGTAGGGGTTTTTAGGGGTTGTAGGGGTTTGTAGGGGTTTTTAGGGGTTGTTGGGGTTTTTAGGGGTTTTTGAGAGTTGTAGGGGTTTGTAGGATTTTTTAGGGGTTGTAGGGGTTTAAGGGGTTGTAGGGGTTTTTAGGGGTTTTTAGGGGTTGTAGGGGTTAGTAGGAGTTGTAGGGGTTTGTAGGATTTTTTAGGGGTTGTAGGGGTTTTTAGGAGTTGTAGGGATTTTTAGGCGTTGTAGGGGTTTTTAGGGGTTGTAGGGGTTTTACGGGTTCTAGGGGTTCTAGGGGTTTGTTGGATTTTTTAGGGGTTGTAGGGGTTTTTAAGGGTTGTAGGGGTTTTTAGGAGTTTTAGGGGTTGTAGGGGTTTTTAGGGGTTGTAGGGGTTTTTAAGGGTTTGTAGGGGTTGTAGGGGTTTGTAGGGGTTTGTAGGATTTTTTAGGGGTTGTAGGGGTTTTTAGGGGTTGTAGGGGTTTTTAGGGGTTGTAGGGGTTTTTAGGGGTTTGTAGGGGTTATTAGGGGTTGTAGGGGTTTTTAGGGATTGTAGGGGTTTGTAGGATTTTTTATTGGTTGTAGGGGTTTTTAGGGGTTGTAGGGATTTTTAGGGGTTGTAGGGGTTTTTAGGGGTTGTAGGGGTTTGTAGGATTTTTTAGGGGTTGTAGGGGTTTGTAGGATTTTTAAGAAAATGTAGGGGTTTTTAGGGGTTTTAAGGGGTTTTAGGGGTTGTAGGGGTTTTTAGGGGTTTTTAGGGGTTTTTAGGGGTTGTAGGGTTTTGTAGGAGTTCTTAGGGGTTGTAGGGGTTTTTAGGGGTTGTTGGGGTTTTTAGGGGTTTTTAGGGGTTTGTAGGGGTTTTTAGGGGTTGTAGGGTTTTTTAGGGTTTGTAGGGGTTTGTAGGGGTTTTTTAGGGGTTGTGGGGATTTGTAGGGGTTGTAGGGGTTTTTAGGGGTTTTTAGGGGTTGTAGGGGTTTGTAGGGGTTTTTAGGAGTTGTAGGGGTTTGTAGGGGTTTCTAGGGGTTGTGGGGATTTGTAGGGGTTGTAGGGGTTTTTAGGGGTTTTTAGGGGTTGTAGGGGTTTGTAGGGGTTTTTAGGAGTTGTAGGGGTTTCTAGGGGTTGTTGGGATTTTTAGGGGTTGTAGGGGTTTTCAGGGGTTGTAGGGGTTTTTAGGGGTTGTAGGGGTTGTAGGGGTTTGTAGGGGTTGTAGGGGTTTGTAGGGGTTTTTAGGTGTTGTAGGGGTTTTTAGGGGTTGTAGGGGTTTGTAGGGGTTTTTAGGGGTTGTAGGGGTTTTTAGGGGTTGTGGGGGTTTTTAGGGGTTGTTGGGATTTTTAGGAGTTGTAGGGGTTTTTAGGGGTTTTTAGGGGTTGTAGGGTTTTGTAGGAGTTCTTAGGGGTTGTAGGGGTTTTTAGGGGTTGTTGGGGTTTTTAGGGGTTTTTAGGGGTTTGTAGGGGTTTTTAGGGGTTGTAGGGTTTTTTAGGGGTTGTAGGGATTTGTAGGATTTTTAAGGGGTTGTAGGTGTTTTTAGGGGTTGTAGAGGTTTTTAGGGGTTGATGGGGTTTTTAGGGGTTGTAGGGGTTTGTAGGGGTTTTAGGGGTTGTAGGGGTTGTAGGGGTTTGTAGGGGTTTTAGGGGTTGTAGGGGTTGTAGGGGTAAAAACCCCTAAAAAGGGGTTGTAGGGATTTTTAGGGGTTGTAGGGGTATTTAGGGGTTTTAGGGGTTTGTAGGATTTTTTAGGGGTTATAGGGGTTTTTAGGGGTTGTTGGGGTTTTTAGGGGTTTTTAGGGGTTTGTAGGGGTTTTTAGGGGTTGTAGGGTTTTTTAGGGGTTGTAGGGGTTTGTAGGGGTTTTTTAGGGGTTGTGGGGATTTGTAGGGGTTGTAGGGGTTTTTAGGGGTTTTTAGGGGTTGTAGGGGTTTGTAGGGGTTTTTAGGAGTTGTAGGGGTTTGTAGGGGTTTCTAGGGGTTGTGGGGATTTGTAGGGGTTGTAGGGGTTTTTAGGGGTTTTTAGGGGTTGTAGGGGTTTGTAGGGGTTTTTAGGAGTTGTAGGGGTTTGTAGGGGTTTCTAGGGGTTGTTAGGATTTTTAGGGGTTGTATGGGTTTTTAGGGGTTGTAGGGGTTTTTAGGGGTTGTAGGGGTTGTAGGGGTTTGTAGGGGTTGTAGGGGTTTGTAGGGGTTTTTAGGTGTTGTAGGGGTTTTTAGGGGTTGTAGGGGTTTGTAGGGGTTTTTAGGGGTTGTAGGGGTTTTTAGGGGTTGTGGGGGTTTTTAGGGGTTGTTGGGATTTTTAGGAGTTGTAGGGGTTTTTAGGGGTTTTTAGGGGTTGTAGGGTTTTGTAGGAGTTCTTAGGGGTTGTAGGGGTTTTTAGGGGTTGTTGGGGTTTTTAGGGGTTTTTAGGGGTTTGTAGGGGTTTTTAGGGGTTGTAGGGTTTTTTAGGGGTTGTAGGGATTTGTAGGATTTTTAAGGGGTTGTAGGTGTTTTTAGGGGTTGTAGGGGTTTTTAGGGGTTGATGGGGTTTTTAGGGGTTGTAGGGGTTTTTAGGGGATTTTAGGGGTTGTAGGGGTTTGTAGGGGTTTTAGGGGTTGTAGGGGTAAAAACCCCTAAAAAGGGGTTGTAGGGATTTTTAGGGGTTGTAGGGGTATTTAGGGGTTTTAGGGGTTTGTAGGATTTTTTAGGGGTTATAGGGGTTTTTAGGGGTCGTTGGGGTTTTTAGGGGTTTTTAGGGGTTGTAGGGGTTTGTAGGGGTTTTTAGGGGTTGTAGGAGTTTGTAGGGGGTTTTAGGGGTTGTAGGGGTTTTTAGGGGTTGTAGGGGTTTTTAGGGTTGTAGGGATTTGTAGGATTTTGTAGGGGTTTTTAGGGGTTGTAGGGATTTTTAGGGGTTGTAGGGATTTGTAGGATTTTTTATGGGTTGTAAGGGTTTTTAGGGGTTTTTAGGGGTTGTAGGGGTTTGTAGGGGTTTTTAGGGGTTGTAGGGATTTTTAGGGGTTGTAGGGGTTTTTAGGGGTTAAACCCGCGAGCTGTATGCAGCTCGCGCACCACGCAACCTCTAGTATATATATATAGATAAACGGAATCTTGCTGTTATCTCATTATTATTATTATTATCCGATGTCTTCCCAAAATTCAACTAAATAAAATTCTTATTGAACAGCACACTGACTAATCTGATCAGCACACTGTCGCCATACTTTGTGTATGGTGACAGTGAAACAAGAATATACCAATATAAGAAAATAAACTTTTCAAACTGAAATATTTGAAATTAAATCAGAAAAGACCAATAAGTACATATAACATATAAAGTCAACGAAACTATAGCGAATGGAAGCTCAACTTAAAATGGTTTTTTAATACGTTGTGTCATAAAAATCCTAAAAAAAAACAAATTTTGAATAACTCCCTTATCTCCGAACCCCATATCTTATTATTTCTCATTCCCATTCATTAGACCTGCCAAATTTTATGGAGATCAATGATATTTGATCAACAAAACATGTAATGCCAAATCGCCTAAGTTGCTACTGAGATCTACGCAATTAGCACAAAAGCAAAAACAACAGCCTTAAACAAAATTATTGCATCTACAAAACTCTTGGAACGCCGTCGTAAAAAATAGCAGCCTAAAATGTATTTTGCTTTCAGAAATGTGCAGATTCTTACTAGAATTGCGAGTGTGGGCAGTGCTGGGCCGTCTGTCATACAGTGCATATCTACTGCACATCACCATCATAAGTATTGTCTGGGGGCATAAGACTAGAACAGAGCACGTGTCTATCACATTCATGGTCAGTTTCAAAAATGTATAAACTCAACAGTCACTTTTACATAGTCCTCCACAGTAAGATTCCTCTAGTGCTCTGAAACGTGTGCTCGAGTTATCCTAAATAATCCTTGTCATATATTATCTTCCATACTAGTATAATACATAGATCAACTAAAATAGGGTTTAACGCGGTTACCTTCAGAGAGGTTACCGCTTGTGGCATTGCATCTGAGAGTTTCAAGCTTCGGAAAATAGCGCCAGTAACGGTAAAAGTGAAGAGTAACAGGTTTGTGTGGTAAGTCATGCAACATGAAGGGTATTTGAATTTGAATATCGATGGATAAAGGTGATATGCCTACAAAATATGAATGGATTATATGAAAGATGAAGTTGGTGGGAAAGAAGTAACTATGGGGATAACAATTGATAGTGTGGAATGTAAGAAAAGAACCGGTTGTGGCAAATGAAGCAAAATTCCGAAATTAAAGACAGAAATTTCATGCGATTTGTACCATGAAATACATTAATTTCACATCGTCTCGAAATCAGCACGTGAGAATTCGTCGTCAGTAAGTTGTAACCATGTAACGGTGATGATTATTCAGGGTTTCATAGGCCAAGTCCTGCCTTATGTAATGGACGAGGGTAGACAAAAATAACAATTGTAAATTAAGTCATAATTATATTATTGAGAAAATAACTGTTTCTTATCTATGAAGAATGACAATCGACAAATGACAATCGAGCGGGTGCTGGGCAAACCTATTTAGACATAATCGGAATGATAATGATAATGTTCATAGAATTCAAGTTGTTTCGTTATCAAATTTTCGTATCGCCTGTTTGGAAGATTGCTTCATGTCGTCCGTTTCATCGTTCAAAACGATGCAACTAAAAGTAGTTTTTTACATGATTATTATCCCGATAGTGTTCGTGCCTCTTGGTTTTGAATTTGGCGGTAATTTACCGCACTGCGAGAGACGGACATAAAAGGCGGCTCGGTCGCATTCTATGGACAGAGCCATATTGGTCGAGCGCGGGGACAGACGGTTACTGCTCGGGTGACGGCGAAAAACGATCGGTCATCGCCGGCGCAACTCAAGATAAGGAACTATTTATTCTAAACTCAACGGAAAACTACATAAATTCTAAATTCTATCGATGTATCGATTATAATGTGAATAACTCTGTCTTATTCATTTCTTCGAGGCGCAAACGAGTGGTCAACGTTTCCCTGTTCTCACGAATATATAGTATATCGTTTTGCAGAGTAGATTCCCATATTTCCAAAATGGAGGCTTTTGAGTGGCTCGTATCCACTAAGTCCACTAAGTCGACCACTATACATTCTTGTTTTGTTTCAAGGTCCAGCAAATTACCTGCATCGTAACCTTATCGATCATCGCAGCGGTGCCTTTCTGGTTTTTAATAGAAGAGCCCTGCGCACAACTGATGAAGGTTTTCCTAATGCCAGAGAAGGGAGATGAGAAACCATCAGATCAGAGTAAGTATACTGCGACATTTGTTATTTTATTGACACACCACAAAATGCCACTATGGGCATCCATCCATTCACTAACTTCGCAGAACGTTGATAAACATAATCTTTTAAGAACGAATGAGTTAGCCTTGCAACGAATTCTTCCTTCCTCCCTTCCTTCCTTATATCCTGGCTTCCTGATCAGAAAGTCTAATTTTTAAGTTTCTTAAGAAGTAAAATGCCTAAATGTCACTGTCTAAAAAGCAAAATGCCTAAGATTCAGAACACCTAAAACGGAAGTAAGCCTAAAATGCAAATTGTATAAATGTGAAACTTCTTAAGAAGCAAATAGTCTCAAATGCAATACAACTACATAGGAAGATGACTAAATCTTAGTGACATATTAAGATGTACCGATAGCAATTAGATAAACTGAATAACAATATTATTACGCCATCACAACTTTTAAACAATGTTTGTAATTTTATGATTTACGACTAAGACTTTATTAACAAACAATCATTTGACACTGACATAATTGTCAACGTTATGACACATACCATCCTTCGGGGGCTAACTTTAAACTTTAATATGTTCTTTTTTGTCGACAGATGGACCACGGAAAGACGAAGACGATGTTACTGAGTTTGACGACCTCTGTGGCGCAGTTGACTAAGACCCGTCTAAGACGCAGAAGGTTGCGGGTTCGATTCCCGCCGCGAAACAATTGTTTGTACGATCTGCAAGTATTTGTCTCGGGTCTGGGTGTTTCTATGTATAATATGTATGTATTTACAAAAAAAAGTTTGTAAGTAGTATATCAGTCATGTGGTACCCCATAACACAAGCTCTGCTTACTTTGGGGCCAGATGATGTTGTATGAAATGTCCGGGATTATTTATTTATTTATTTATTTATTTATTTATTTACTGACCAGAACAAGCCTGCAGAAGTGCAACTCACAATATATAAAATGTAATGCCGTTGTCAACTACTTCAGAATCTGTACTCCTGTACAGAACTTTGTAAATAAAAAAATATTGGTGGATTATACACACAACACCAGCTAGCCCCAAATTAAATATAGCTTGTATTATGGTGACCATATAACTGACAAAATACCTACATGTTTTTAAATACACACATATGATACTTTGTAACAACACCCAGACACAGAACAAACATCTTTGTTCATCACACAAATGTTTATCATGTTAGGGAATCGAACCTACAGCACAGAAGGCAGAGTTACTACCAATTGAGCTGACAGGGCAGTCAATGTGAAAATGTTTAATTAATTTTTTATCAATGATTATTTCTTGGTTGATGAATATAAACCTAGGGCTATTGGTAACTTTAATTTAATGTTCTTCGGTATTTACCAATCCATGAATTATATTATTATATGGATGTTTATTAGTAATGATAATTTTATTAAGATTACCAACCCTACCTACGAATTCTAGATTACTTAAATTGTAACATCTAGTTTGTCTTATTTTATTTTAGAAAAATAGAAGAATCAGGTATTTATATCAATATATTATATCAATATGATTTGGTTTTCCATAATTCTATACAATCACATACAATTGCAAAAAACTGCTGGTTGATTTTTAAACTTATTTGAAATTATATATTTCCCTTAAGCATTTAACATCTCATCTAACAAGGTATTGATAGGGTTATCCAAAAGATTTTCATTGCTCATTTTATTCTTATAAAAATAACCTGTAAAATTGTATTATTAATATCTTTAGTTTGCTGTCCCTTTTTATTAAATGGTCTTATATTTTTCTAATCTTTACTAGAAGACGTATGAATCTTTTCACATAACTTCAGTTGGACGCGCTGACCGCTCGAGGTGATCCTTTTTTAGGCTTAATTTTGCGATTTCAGTTAAAATGAATGCCGTATCCGTGCTGGTACTCGGCATTGCCTCTACTAACGATAACTGCAAAGGCCGCGTGGTTTTGCATCACTTTATCTGCAATGGCTGCTAAGTTCTCAAGATCCTTCACCTCGCTGACCGCCAATACTGCAAAGGTACTGCAATACTGTACTGAAGAAGGCAGGTGTCCTTGCCACATGATCCAAAGTGTCTCATTTGGTATCATTTCGCGTTCTAGATCATCCGCCGTACAAGCTGGGATGACTTTTGGTCACCGAGATCGATTTCACTCAAAAGTTTCTGGAATTGTCTTATTTGTGATTCCTCGTGCACCTTCAACAGACGTTCCCTCAGGGCTTCATATTTTTTTTGATTCCGGTGGTTTCAATATAATATTGTTGACTTGCTGGATGACGCCTTCACCCAATTTCGTCACAACTACCTAGGTTGATATTTGCTTCATCACTCATTTTTTGAGGTCCCAGGATTGCTTCATACTAAAGAAACCACAAACGAGGCTGAACACATCAAACCTCTGGAATTATTGATGATACCGTCACAACAACTACGTCTTCTCCGTCTTCTTTGCTCGTCGTCGGTATGACCCCTATTTGTGACATTTTGATATAATAATAAATAATAAATAGGTAGTAATAAATTATAATCAGGGTCGACACTGGCCCATTTATGGTATAGCCTTTATTGAGTATTGCGCGTGCTCATAAATTTTAAGATAGAATCACTCGGCACGTCCGTTTATTAGGTCTTCATTACAACACTGCCTGTATGTACGCACAAATCACTGCACGAACCCTGGCTGCTTGGCTTGTCCTGGCATCAATTGTCATCCACTGGACTCCGTGACTTCAGTCCACCACTGCAAGGCTCCTCCTCTTGATCCAACAAAATGGGGTATATGCGGCGTGCTCGCCGGTTTTTGAGTTCTTGAAAGCTTTCATCTTCTTCATGCTATTCGAGGTTTTATTGTTGCCCCTCATGAGCCACCATGTAATATCTTTAGAGGATATAATGGAGCCAAATAAAATACGTAAATTACAGTAAAAGTATAATTGCATGACTCGATGCTTATCTATCAACGGTTCAGAGACAAGTGACATTACAACGTTTTTATATAAGTATATATATAGCAAATAGAAAAATAACTTCTATCACAAAGGTTATATAAATTAATTTTTGAAATGTTAAGAATAATATACATGTGAAACAGTTGGGCTACCTAAGGACCGTTCAAAATGATCTATAGATAGCGCAACTGATCCAGATCATTGCCAAAGGGCGTCCCCAAGACACTGACGGCATTACTACGTTGCATGGAAATGCTAATACGCTGGGCCAGATCGGAGCCAGCTCTTGGGTATAGCGATGTTTCTACCAGATGCCGTGAAGGGTGGTAGAGCAGTGTTTTAAGTGTCTGTTTATGTGTGTGTTTGTGTCATCGTAACTCCCAACCAGAAAAATCGATTTTAATTAGGTTTTTTTGTTTCAATTGTGTCTTCATCGTGATTGTTTTTAGCTATGATTCACTTATGCTTTTCCCACTGCTGTGCAAATGCTCATTCTTCAAGACTTCTTAGGCAGGCAAGTGCACTCCGCTATTACCTTTATTGATTACTGCAAAAGTCGGCAAAGTTCGAAGGTCGGCACTAAGCTGCGAAATCGGCCTAATGTACCAGTTTATAGTTCACGAATTTGTTATTGATCATCCTGCCTTCCGCCATCAATACTATCCATACTAATATATAAATTCAATAGTGTTTCTTCCTGTCTGTCTTTTACCTTTCACGGCTAAACGGCTAAACGGATCTTGATGAAATTTGGAAAGCCGATAGATTGTATCTTGAGGAAAGGCATAGGCTACTTTTTATATAGGTAACATGCGTGCAAAGCCGCCGCAAGCCACAGCTAGCAAACTATAGATAAATAGGTAGGCATAGTATTTAAATTTAGGTCTATGTTATGTACATGTGTCTAGGTTCTAAAAGTGGGTGTAATATGAGTATATCACTATTTTCTTACCTTAAATTACATACAATTTTTTTATAAATCTGTTAATAACTAGCTGACCCACTCGTTAATTCGTCAAGCTTTTATTTTTTAACCTCCGACGAATAAATGAGGTGTTATTAGTTTGTAGTGTGTATCTGTGTATCTGTGATTGCCTGTGACAGCTATGATGTCGTGAATCGTGAACGGATGAACCAATTTTGATTAGGTTTTTTCGTTTGAGAGGTCTAAATCGAAAGTATTTTTATCTATGACTGTTTTCCGCGGCTTTGCCTGCGTGGTAGATAAAAAGAAGCAAGATAATAATTGAACGAATGAATGTTTCGGAAAAATTACAAAGCATAATCGCGGTTTTCGCGGTATGACCATGATCCCGAGTGATTTTATAGAAAACCTTTCTTGGAGAGCATCTACGGCCCTAGAGGAAGCTGCATACAAAATTTCATTCTAATCCGTTCGGTGGTTTCTGAGATTTCGTGATGAATGAGTGAGTGGTATTTGACATATATATAGTAGATTTGAGAAAATATGTTCAGCCATTTGAAGATGAAAATATGTGAGCAATTTCCACAGGTCTGATATTGTAAGAACATAGTAACCTTGACCTGATGCTGCAGCATTACCTGAAATCTGCACGACACCCAACTTCTCACTAACTTACTATTTTCATAAAACTTTTGAAAATAGTTTCCAATGCAAATAATTTCAAATAATACGGACACATTGCTGGCAAAAACACTGGCCCTTGGTCAGGTTGATGGTAAAAGTCCTCCCCTACCCGTTGGACAGACGGCGACATAGGCGGCTATGAAGGCCGCCAAAGACAGGAAGAAATGGAAAAGCATGGTATATATATAAATAAATAATGCCGGACATTTCACATAGCATCATCTGGCCCCAAAGTAAGCAGAACTTGTGTTGTGGTACCACAGATATACTAAAACTTTCTTTTTTAAAACTTAATGATTAATGTTCTAGGTTCAAAATAACGAAAGCAACGTTATCTTTATCATTTATTTGACCGAGGTAGGTATGTGTTGTTACTTGTAACCACTGTTTTTGCACTTGTTTACAAAAACACTATTTAAGGGATAATAGGTCCTATAAAAGGTCTTTTACCTGAACTACCCTTATCAGTTAGTCATCAAATGTCAACCGGTACACATCTCCCTTATAAATAATCAAGAATATTACCCGAAAATGGACACAACAAGTGAAGAAGCAGCTCAAGCGATTCATCATATCAGCCTTTATGAAGTCCATTGCTGGACATAGGCCTCCCCAATAGATTTCCAGGAAGAACGATTTTGCGATTTTGAGAGCCGTTCGGATCTCGTATAGGCTGACGTCCGGAATGTCTTCAGTGTATTGTCGGGTTAGGCGGGCTTTTGCATCGCTAGTCGTGCTTGTAGTAGGACTTTGCGATGAGGTGTCCATAGAACTTCTCGAGCTCTCGTGAAATTTCTGGCTTCGAGGAAACAACACTGCCACTGTCCGTCTTCAGCTTCGTCAACATGCTTTGCCCAATAGACAGATCTCTCGCGAACACTTTGCAACCTTGATTGCGCTCTATCGCGTTCTTTATACTATAAGTATTAAAGAGACGCAAATCGCGTCGCATAGATTTATAGATCTGTTTATTGAGCGTGCTATATTTCGACATGTCCACTAAAGACTGCAGTTTCATTTCGCTACGTTCTGCCATGAGTTTTAGAGTGTGCTCAGAGAGTTTTTGGGTTCTACCTTTGCGCTTGGTCTTACAAAACTTTGAGCCGACGGTATGGACAATTTCCACCAGCCCGTCATTTAATTCATCCACGGATCCGCATTCGGCAAGGAATTGGAAGCGATCTTGGAGTTCCAACTGCATGCTCTCGGGGTTTTGGATTTGGGCAGGACTTGGCCAAAGAGTAGATTTCATCAGATGGGACCTTTCAAGCTTTATGTTAAGATTTAATGACCCTCTAACCATTCGGTGATCACTGCCGGTTTTGACCATGTTGATCACTGAGACGTCATTAAATATTTGCTTTTTTTGTTGACATGATAAAATCTATCTCGCGTTTGTGTCCACCGGGGTGAAGCCATGTCTATTTTCTGGACGACCGCTTCTTGAAAAAGGAGTTCATCATAAAGAGTCCCTCCTTTTCCACGAAGTCGGCCAATCGCTGACCCCGTTGGATACGCTGTCCAAATCCTAATTGCCCCACTCTCAGTTCATCGCCGTTCCTCACACCTAGCCGCGCGTTGAACTCCCCCAACCCAACCGTAAAGTTTGTTTTCAAGGCTTGTATGGCATTTGAAATGTCTTCATACATAGCCTCCACTTCATCGTCTGGAGGTTTCGAGTGAGGTGCGTACACCTGTATGACTTTAAACGAATACCGTTTGGTTTTTTCTGAGTATAAGTTATACCACCCTGCTCGACACGCTTTTGATCTTTACAATGTTGTTAACGAGGGATTTGTGGACAAGAAAGCCGACACCATGCTGAGATAGTTGATTGCCCTACTGGTAGTAGAATAAGTTTCCGGAATTTAGGATTATCGTGTCCTCTCCCTCACTTCGGACTTCTGATAACCCTATAATATCCCAGTGCAACTTTTTACTTTTTCATCCAGCTCTATCACCTTCTCGTCGGTCCTCAGTGTGCGTGCGTTGTATGTTGCCAGGGCCAGGGGTCGTTGGGATTGGTAGCAGGACCTCTGCTGGAGATTCTTCGCACCCCCTGTTCCGCCGTTACCGTGGCCGCCACCTATGCCAGGAATAGCGGAACTGCAGGGAACAGGAGTCCGTCTTCTGTTTTGTCTGTCATTTGGGTGTTTTGCCGTGTCACCACGCTTGGCAGGCGGATTGGTGACCGCAGATTACAACTTTTGACACAATCAATGTCAATTAATTTTGATTAGCATTCGGCATAATTTCAATCATTACTTTGATTGTAATTGGAACTAGTTTTGACAAGATGGATTACTATTATGGATGGTCAGTTTATCTCAGACCAAATAAATATTATTTATTATTTGGATTATTGGTAATTCGACGTATATTCGTTAGGGGGTGATAGGGGTGACTATTTGCGATAATTTTTACCCCATATGAATCATACAAAAGTGAACCGTTTTTGATTTATCATGTTTTTAAGCTTTTTTCAAAATAAGTCCGAAATGTAACATCAAAAATTTATTTAAAAAAAAAGCATCAACTTAAATCTATTTAACTATTAAAACAGCAATTATCGGCCCAAATTTGCCCAAAATGCCAGACGAAAAACGATATTATTTCAATATTTTTTTGAGATTTTTTCTACTAAAATGCCATAAACCAAAAAAATTATGAAACTTGGCTTGCAGATTGTTTTAAAAATATAACCGTTTTCTTAATTCTCCAACAATGCATAACAAATAGATTTTTTTCAAAGAATCTGAAAAAAAATATCACAAAGAAGCAGGCGGAAGTTCGTATTCGAACTAAACTTGAGGTCGTTTTTTTAAAATTTCCATAAAATTTATCAAAAACAATACCAAATGTAAATAAAACAACAAATACAAATATAAAATTAAAATTTATAACCAGTAACAGTTTAGTAGTAATAACAATTAACAATTACTAATAAGTAACAATTAAGACATTTTGTAACATAGCCTAATAAGTTATTGCTCGATTCTTTTTCTGAGTTGTGACTTAAATACCGAAGTATTCAAATTATTCCGCATCGCATTTGCTGCGTTTATAATTCTTGTTTAGAGTTCTTCCGCGGATGACACAGGCGAGTCGTCGTAAAATAGGGATTTCATGTGACCCCAGGCATAGAAATAACCGGCGTAAGTCCGGACTCTTTGCAGGCCACGGAATGGGTCCTCTTCACATATAAAATGCCCATCGAGTCATCGCCTAACATTGACACCAAAATGATCACCATCACCACCATCCATCTTGCTGGTATATCATGTTTTGTCTCGTAAAAAATGTGAATTGATTAAATTGTCGTTAATTATTCCCTACATACGTCCATTGACCGAAAAACGGCGTTGCGACCCTTTTGACATTTTATTACTAGAATTTTTGTTCACTTTTTCATTCCAATAATGTTCATTGTGGTAGTTAGTAATCCTATCTTGATCGAATTTGGATTCATCGGTCCATTGGATTTTTTTCAAAAAATTCGCATCTTCTAAATCCTTATTTAACATGAATCTACAGAAATCAACTCTCGTTTCAGGGTCCTCTTCGTGGATAACTTACACAGGAGTAAAAAAGAGTCCTGCATTATGCACTGTAGACCACACTTTCCATTGTGTTACAGATAGTCGTGTGGCGACGGTGAAAAATTCTTGCAAAATATCCTCTTCGTAATTAACAACATGAACTGGAGATCTTCCGGCATTAATTTGTCGTCTCTAAATACTAACAGTTTCTCGGGTTTGCCTATACACTCCATTAAAAACTGATACATGGAGTAACCGGCGATTAGGAAACCATCGCGAATAATCTTGACGAGCAGCTTCACTGTTACCGTTGCAAAAGCAGTAACAAAACACAATATCGGCGTATTCTTCATTTGTGTAATTTTGAACCATACGCTGTTCATTTTGATCAAGCTCTTTCATATTTCAATTCAAATTAAAAATTAAACTACATTCGTGAGTGTATTTACTTCAAAAACACGACGCCAATTTGTAAAACAAAACTATAAAATAAATAAAATAAATAGTTTTTGAAAAATGATCTTTGGAAAAATGATTTTTTTTAACCTGCCAGTTTGCTTCCTGCCATGTTTGTTTAAACCATACGCATTAAACCAATTTGCAAGATATTAAAACAGTGAATTTAGGTATACTTCGAATACGAATTTCCGCCTTTGTAATCATTATAGTTATTATATTAAGTTCCTAGTTATTATGTATTGTTGGAGAGCTAAGAAAACGGTTATGTTTTAAAAATAATCTGCAAGCCAAGGTTCACAACATTTTTTTTGGTTTATGGCATTTTATTAGAAAAAATCTCAAAAAATGTTGAAATAATATATTTTTTGCCTGCCAATTTGAAATTTGGTCCGATAATTGTTGTTTTATTAGTGATAAATAACCAGTATTTCATCGTTTTTACAAATCAGAAGAAAAAATAGATTTAAATTGATACATTTTTTAATATAAATTTATGATGTTGCATATTTGACTTTTATCGAAAAAAGCTAGAATACATGATAACTTAAAAATGGTTCACTTTTACATTATTTACATGGGGTTAAAATTATCGCAAATAGTCCCTATCAAAGTTTCCATAATTCAGAATAAGATAGCGTTGCTATTTGAAAAAGATAGGCTTCGCTTTGATGAATAATGAGTTTTGGGCGATGATGGTGATGATACACCACATCTTCAACATCATCGTATGTCAAAGAAAGCCTGATTTCTCCTACTGCTGGGTATATATTATTCTTCTTAGTTAGCATCTTCAGTACGGAAGGTCGTGTCTAGTGTGAAGTATCGATGCACCATTTGACAACCTCTGGCTCAATAGGCCAAGGCTCGGCTGAGTCGCAGAAGATTGCGGGTTCGATCCCGCCGCGGGACAGCGTTTGTATGATTTGCAAGTATTTGTTACGGGTCTCGGTGTTTCTATGTTTATTATTATATTACATACATACAAAGATAGTATTTAAAAAAGTACACTTGTGAGCAAAAAAATCGACTCAGGCCGTACGCTTGCGCTCAAACGTCTCTGAAAACTAAATTTACCGAATTTTTTTGACTAAATGTTCTTTAATATAAGATGAAATTATTTTTAACAAAATAAATGTTATATACTACAAAGATACTACAAAGAAAAATTGAACAAAATTATTCTTAAAACTCTAAAATAAGAAAATTTTATCCTTAAATGTAGAATGTACTTTATATACAGAAATAATTACAGAAATGTAGACAATAATATACAATAATATAAAATGTCATGTGAAACAGTTGAGCTATCTAAGGAATTTTATGTATTTTATCTCTAAATAAAATACAGATCATTACTAAAACAATGATTAATTAATCGTAAGCAAACATTACAGTACTTAGTGTTACCCCCCTTGGCCCTAATTACAGCTTCTATCGGTTCTTCATTGATTTTATAAGATTTGACACTTTTCTTGTGGGATATCATTCCAACCTTCGGTTCGGCGATTATGGAATTCTGATACTATCAAAACTTTGATACTAATCGTTTTCAGTTACTATTGATGAATTGATATTAAGAGAGGTGGATGTTGATTGTCATACAATACATGACATGACTAAGAACAATGAGCGCAGTTTGGGTCAATTGATGTTTGTTCAAGGCGAGGACAATAGTGATAAGCGCTCTATTATAGCTGAGATGCGCATGCTTTTCATCAAATTTACGGATAAACAGGACAAAAAGCTTGGCACACTTCAGACGTTTATTGAGCAATCTATGCAAGATTCAATTGCTGCTTTGAGTTCTGATTTTGCAGAACTAACCAAATCGTTCGACTTCTTATTGTCGAAGCACGAACATTCAGTTAAAACAATAAAGAGACTAGAAATAGAGCGAGAACGGGATATTGAATATATTAGTTCCCTCGAGCGTTCTGTTGAACTTCTGGAACGTAAAACTCGAAGCTCTTGCATTGAGATTAGAAATATGCCGAGTGTTACCTGAGTTACGAGTGTGTCGGAGTCGAAGGCTCAGCTCTGCGACTTGATTGTTAGTCTTGGAAAATCGCTAAATACTGACATTGATATGTCAAAACTCAAAGATGTCTACAGACAGCAATCCAAAAATGATCGCTTGAAAACGATCATCGTAGAGTTCACAACTGTGATAAAAAAAGAATCACTTCTGAACGCTATAAAAAAGTTCAACAAGGGCTGAAAAGGTAGTGACAAGTTAAATACCAGTCTATTTGTACCTAAAAGGGCCCTCAAAGCCGATTTTTTTGTCAGAGTCGCTGACCTTCAAAGCAAAGAAACGATTTTTTATGGCACGTGAATATGCAAAAGCGCACGGATATTCTTATTGTTGGACGGCTAACGGAGTAATATATCTGCGGAAAAAGGATAATATGCCACTAATTCGCATCTCTAATGAGTTGGACCTCAGCAAAGTAGAAGTCGCTAAGTGACTGGCACCGTCTTTTAGTTTTAATCTCGCATGTTTGGTGTACTCTCTCATAAAAACAGTATTTTTGTATAACTTAGATATTACTTTACAATATTCAACTACTCTTACACTTACTTACACTATCATACACATCAATTCCATATATTTACTAAGGTACACTATGCGCACTAACATCGTTTGAAACAATTATAACCACGAAACTAATGAGCGATTAATTATAATTAAGTCCGCCATTATAACACCTCACACTACCCTGTGAGGCAGTGTCACTAAACCTAGATCAGTTCATTCTCCATTTTTCTTAATGGATAAAATTATTTTAGACATTGAACAACAAAATGATAATATAACGTTCTTCTCACCTCTCGGGACCAAAGGCATGCAATCATAATGTCTTAGTTCAAAATACAAGGAGTATAGCTCACAACATTGATGGTTTCTATACTCTGTTAAGTAGAATTGCAGTTGAGCAATATTATTATATAGCAGATAATTACTGCTATATAATGATGTATGTAATGTACTGACAGAGACATGGCTATCGCGATGTCAATCAATCCCCTGCATGCAAAACTATAACTATACCATGTCTACCAAACTATTTAATCAGAACGATGGTTTGGTAATCTATTTGAGGTCAGACTTGGAATACAAAATACGAGAACCAGCTTTCTCTGAGGCTAATTGTATTATAATAGCTCATAAGAATATGTTCGCTATAATTACTATTTAAGGCCCCCTTCTTTCGTGAACATTGAAAAATTTCTGCAATCTCTGGATCTAGTCCTGAAGGAATTGTCTCGTTTAGTTTGTCATTGTTGGGGATATTAATATCGACATTGGGAATGATTCTACTGACCGACATGCCGCTGAATACCTTAATCTCACTGCTTCGCATGGCCTTCTCCCGGCACACACTCTACCTACTCGTAACAGTAGTTGCCTTGACCATGTGATGCTCAAGACTAGACTGCTAGCTGAGACCCTGGTCATTGAGAATACTCTTACTGATCATTTTACAGTTCTTTGTTCGCTCAAACTGAAAATTCATACGCAGCGCTCTCCCTTGATTAGTTTTCCGAAAATAAGTTATTTAGGTATCCGCACTGCTTTGGATAATGGAGACTTCCAGAGCATCATTGATTGTGATGACTGCGATAAAGCTGCGGATTTGTTAACGCTTGAAGTTTCTGCTATCATTAAAGCAAACACCGATGAAACTAAGGTTCCTAGACGCAAATCATCAATTAAACCTTGGATATTACCAGGACTAATTAGGTGCATGAAAAACAGAGATAACTTACATAAAAAAATGCGAAAGTCCCCTGACAACCCCACCTTAAGAGCTACCTACTCCCGATATCGTAACTTTCTAACGCGTTTGCTACGCAAAACCAAACTACTGTATGAACGCTCCCAAATCCAGCAAGCTGACTCAATTAAAAAGATGTGGGAGGTAATAAACAATGTAGCACGCCCTAAACCAAAGTCTCACTCGAATGAATTACTGACTGCTTTACCGTGTCCTCTAGATGCTGTTAACAAGGCAAACGACTATTTCGCCACTGTGCGAAAAACGATTGCTCTTGGTATGAATACAACTAACCTAGTAAAGTCGGCTCTGCCGCCACCTCAAAACACTACTAATTCAATCACCTCTTTTACGTTGCTAGAGACTGACCTATCTGAAGTTGTTATGATTATTGACTCGCTTAAATGTACAAATACTGCGGGATACGACGGTATCTCAGCGCGAGTACTTAAGGAAAATAAACTTACTTTGGCTGGTCTTCTGACCCACGTTTGTAATCTGGCTATCAATCAGGGACGTTTTCCTAAGGCGGTCAAGAAGTCAATAATTGTACCAATTCACAAAAATGGACCTAAGAATGATGTCAGCAGTTATCGGCCGATTTCAATCCTTTCAACTTTATCTAAAATACTAGAACGAATTTTAAATAAAAGACCAATGGGTTATCTTGAGCATCGCGAACTGCTCTCTTGCAATCAGTATGGATTTCGGCATAACAAATCGACAGCTGATGCCGTTGGTAATTTAACGGATTATATTGTCAAAGGCCTTGACTCTGGTGCCAAATGTCTTGCGATTTTCCTGGATCTTGCCAGGGCGTTTGACACGGTGTCAATACCGCATATGTTGGACAAACTGGAGTCGCTTGGTGTTCGCGGATTACAGTTGAAACTTTTTGCAGATTATCTCACGGATAGAACTCAGAGTGTAAAAATAAATGATACAATTAGTGGGGATGTTTCGATATCATACGGTGTACCTCAGGGCAGCATTCTTGGACCTACTCTCTTTCTTGTTTACTCAAATGACCTATGCAGACTGCAACTAAACAACAGTCAAGTATTCACTTATGCCGATGATTCTGCTCTTGTTTTCAAGGGAGAGATCTGGGACAAAGTTTTTGATGATGCTCAGGCCGGGTTAGATAGGACAAACATATGGCTCTTCCATAATCTACTAACGCTAAATACGAGTAAAACAAAGTATATAACTTTTTCCTTGACCAGTAGAACACAACCTGATAAGCACCGTTACGAACTATTGGTACATACAGATTCGTGTAACACGATCACGTGTGACTGCATTAACTTGGAACGTACTAATACTATTCGGTATTTGAGAGTCACACTTGACTCGTATTTAACCTTTGAACCACATATTAAAGCTCTCACACCTAGAGTACGTAAATTAACTACAATTTTTAAAAACATTCGACATATCACTGATACTAGCACCACTAGGACTGTTTACTTTTCACTCTGTCAAAGCTTACTTACATATTGCATAGATACATGCGGTGGAGCTGCAAAAACCTTCCTGAAGCCCCTAGAGAGAGCACAGCGTGCTATGCTAAAGGTTAGTCATTTTCTGCCTTACAGATACCCAACCACTACTTTATTTACAGAAACTAGGCTGCTTACTGTGAGCCAACTTTTCGTTCTAAGACTCTTACTAAAACAGCATAAACTTCGCCCAAAGCCACAGGAGCAGAACAGACGGCGCCATGATAAAGTTTTTGTGGAACTTTGTTTAAAACCACTTTTATCAACCGCTTCTATTGCTTTTTGGGTGGATTTCTGTATAATAAGCTTAAGAGGGATGATTCCCTGCGAGACCTTAGCATCTTTCAACTCAAATAACATATTACAAAGATTCTTCTTAGTTATTCGTATGAGGAAACTGAGAATTTGCTTACTATCTTAAAATAACGATGCATGTATGTAATTATCACGTACACACACATCTTCATTTACTCTAGCACACCCTCTTACACACATACACATACGCACAAACATACCTACACACCCACACACACACACACACACAGACACACACATACACACATACAAACATACGTGCACTCACACACATACATTTTAATTTCATTTTTATCATTAGTTACCATTTTGGCACGTTATCTAAATTGTATTATATATTACTATAGAATAACCAATTTGCAACAATAATTAATGTAATTTCCTGTGTATTGCATAATGGCGGAGCGCAGATGTCTATCGGACAGGCTTTTAGCCTAGTTTAGGCATCTGAGGCCTTTAGATAATAGAAATGTTATTGTTATTAATTTAAAACCAGTTTTTAAATAGTTATAATAACTTGTTTATATTGTGCCCAATAAATATTATTATTATTATTATTATTATCTAGCAGCTGCCGGCGGCGTACAAAGCCGGAATAGCGTAGGCTACTTGAGGAAAGGCATAGGCTACTTTTTATATATGAAAAGTAGCCTATGCCTTTCCTCAAGATACAATCTATCACCTTTCCGAATTTCATTAAGATCCGTTCAGCCGTTTAGCCGTGAAAATGTAACTGACAGACAGGGATTTGGACAGCGGAACCAACGGGGTCAGCTATTGGCCGACTTCGTGGAAAAGGAGGGACTCTTTATGATGAACTCCTTTTTCAAGAAGCGGTCGTTCAGAAAATGGACATGGCTTCACCCCGGTGGACATAAACGCGAGATAGATTTTATCATGACAACAAAAAAGCAAATATTTAATGATGTCTCAGTGATCAACAGGGTCAAAACCGGCAGTGATCACCGAATGGTTAGAGGGTCATTAAATCTTAACATAAAGCTTGAATGGTCCCGTCTGATGAAATCTACTCTTCGCCTAAGTCCTGCCCAAATCCAAAACCCCGAGAGCTTGCAGTTGGAACTCCAAGATCGCTTCCAATGCCTTGCCGAATGCGGATCCGTGGATGAATTAAATGACGGGCTGGTGGAAATTGTCGGTGCCGTTGGCTCAAAGTTTTGTGAGATCCAGCGCAAAGGTAGAACCCAAAAACTCTCTGAGCACACTCTAAAACTCATGGCAGAACGTAGCGAAATGAAACTGCAGTCTTTAGTGGACATATCAAAATACAACACGCTCAATAACGTGACGTACTAATTGCTTTTATTTTAGGTGTTTATCATCATTTTCTTGAAGATATTCCTTGTCCTCTGTATTTTCATAGGCAACACAGCTCGCAAGATTTATTGTTTTACGATTAACTGCGGTAGGTTTTTATTATACGTTAATGCTAAACGCAATATTACGTCGTTTCGCTTCATCTTTACTCTATATAGCTAGCTAGATAGCTGCATAAAAATTCAAAACATTTAATATCTTTTTATACCTAACAAAAAAAGACATACATACACCTTGTTATAAATTGAAATACTATGTATTTCAATATTTTTTTATCAAATAGTGTTATAATTTAAAAATAATACTTTATTTTAACTAAGCGATTCTAAAACATTGATATATTTAAAAATAAAACACTTTATTATAACACTTCCAATATTTTCACACAATATTTTAACACCATACCGTAATAATTGAACTTGTTGCTTTTTATTAGATAAAAATATCTATGAATATATAATATTCCTGTCAATAACACCGGTACGTTTTGGTTTATAACACTATTTTGTGTAAGCAAATGCGCGATCATTATACAAAATGCAACACTAATTGAGAACAATGAGGAGCAAAAATGTCTTAATGGTGTAGCGTTACAACTCCATCTAGCGGAAATTTTTAGAGTTACAGTTACAACAATTTTTGAGAAGAAAGACAATTAAATTTCAAGCATTTCTGTATAATTAACTCAAAATTCAACATTTTCAAGTTGTAACCCTATTTTATCGGAGGTGCGACATTGACTACCCTGTCAGCTCAGTTGCTAGTAGCTCTGCCTTCTGTGCTGTACCTGGGTTGAGGGTTCGATTCCCTCCCAGATAAACATTTGTTTGACGAACAAAGGTGTTTGTTCTGGGTGTTGTTATAAAGTACCATTATGTGCGTATTTAAAAATATTTAAGTATTTTATCAGTCATCTGGTCACCATAATACATTGTACATAATTTTTCATAAATAAATTTAGTTATGAAATTGTTATATTTAGTTTTAAGGTGTACAATAAAGAATTTTCATTCATTCATGCATTCATTCATTCATAATACTAGCTATACTTAGTTCGGGGCTAGATGGTGTTGTGTGTATTGTCCACCAATATTTATTTATTCACAAAGTTCTGTATAGACTCATAGGTAGTTGACAACGGCATCACATTTTATATATTGTGAGTTGCATTTCTGTAGGCTTGTTCTGCTCAGTTACATCGACTTCGTCTTTACGTCGTCCATCTGTCGACAAAAAAGAACATTATGTATGCGCGGTTTAAATTCAGCCCCCGAAAGAATAAACTTCAAAATAGTCACAGTTCGGTGCATAGTATGCATAGCAACCTATAGTTTCTGATGGTATTCAATCTATCGTATGGGTTTTGCAAGCTTATGTCATATCGGGATTATGTCAAAGTATCAGTAACGACAGAATAGCAACGCGACAGCTAGGCCAGTCAAAATAGCATTTAACTTTGCTCTAAATTTCCGATTTTTTTTTTAATTTAGGATCACTTACTGAGTATAAAATCACAAAATACTGACAGATCCAGGTGACGCTTCAAGCGCCATCTTGAAAAAACGTTTTTAGCTGATATCTCGGTAACTATGCACTTTGAGGCCAAAGTTATAAAACCATTATTGTAGAGAATAAAATTATGCATCTTTTGTTTCTTGTAAACTTTTTTGTAAATCTTACCGTTTACGATTTATGGCCCATTTAATGAACCAGTTGTTCTAGGTCCGGTCTAGGTTTCAAGGTCCTTTAACATGCTTTCGTGTTAAAGAACGAGGCGAGAGTGAACATGAAAGCATGTTAAACGACCTTGAAACCTAGACCGGACCTAGAAAAACCGGTTCATTAAATGGGCCATAAATCGTAAACGGTAATTGACAACGTTATGACACATAGTTATCATTAACGAAGAAGAAGAAGTGTGCTTGACAGCATTTCACGCCTATCGCTATTTGTCATGTGGTGTACATATTATAGGAAACATAAACAGACAAAAAATGAAACAGGATATAAGGAAGAAAAGAAGGAAGAACTCGTTGCAAGGCTAACTGATTCGTTCTTAAAAGATTATGATTATTAACTCTCTGCGAAGTTAGTGAATGGATGGATGCTGATAGTGGCATTTTTATCTGAGTGCTTCTATGCTTCGGAGGATGACGCAAAGCTGTCGGTACCAGCTTTGCAAAATGTTATAAGTCATGGTGGATGTTTTGTGCGGCCTAATAACTCTTTCACCAGAATTGACCACAGATACCTAGTTGTACTAGTAACGCTTGAAGATGTCGTGAATCTGAGAATAATGTGTTATTTGACTCCACCCTGCACGTCGCCAGGAAATCTGCAATCATTACCTTACGCAGTGTATCAATAAAATAACAAATGTCGCAGTATACTTACTCTGATCTGATGGTTTCTCATCTCCCTTCTCTGGCATTAGGAAAACCTTCATCAGTTGTGCGCAGGGCTCTTCTATTAAAAACCAGAAAGGCACCGCTGCGATGATCGATAAGGTTACGATGTAGGTCATTTGCTGGACCTTGAAACAAAACAAGAATGTATAGTGGTCGACTTGGTGGGATCTGAGAAGAATCGATTTAAGAATCGATGTACCAATCTTCCACAACAGACGATACGAAAATTTGATAACGAAACAAATAATTGTTGACATTTCACACAGCATCATCTGGCCTCAAAGTAAGCAGAGCTTGTGTTATGGGTAGCACATGACTGATATACTACTTAAATACCACATGTATCACATGACTGATATAATTACTACTTATAGATATACTTTTTTTGTTGTAAATATGAATGGATTATGTGAAAGATGAAGTTGGTCGGAAAGAAACAACTATGGGGATAACAGTTGATAGTGTGGAATGTAGGAAAAGAACCGGTTGTGGCAAATAAAGCAAAATTCTGAAGTTACAGACAGAAACTTCATGCGAGTTGTACTATGAAATACATTAATTTCACAATCGGTTCCGAAATCAGTACGATAGAATTCGTCGTCAGTAATTCCTACCATGAAGTGGTGGATAACCACCACTCATAAGAGTTCAGGGCTTCACAAGCCAAGTCCCAACTTAATGGACAACGTTTTCTCACCGGCGGCGAGGATAGACAAAAACTACAATTGCAATTTTTGCTGCTGTTAAAGCTGTTTTTTATCTTTGAAGAATGACAATCGACAATAGAGCAGGTGCTGAGCAAACCGATTTCGACTTAATGGAATGATAACTTTAAAATGTTCATAGAATTTAGTCTAAATCTTATGATTTAAGTAGTAGTATGGTATTTAAGTAGTATATCAGTCATGTGCTACCCATAACATAAGCTCTGCTTACTTTGAGGCCAGATGATGCTGTGTGAAATGTCCGGTATTATTATTATTATATTTTTTAGGCATATCACCTTTATCGATATTCAAATCCATAACGCTTTCTGTTATATGACTTACCACACAAACCTGTTACTCCTCACCTTTGCCGTCACTGGCTCTTTTTTCCGAAGCCTGAAACTCTCAGATGCAATGCCACAAGCGGTAACCTCTCTGAAGGTAACCGCGTTAAACCCTATTTTAGTTGATCTATGTATTATACTCGTATGGAAGATATAATAAGGATTATTTAGGATAACTCGAGCACACGTTTCTGAGCACTAGAGGAATCTTACTGTGGAGGACTATGTAAAACTGACTGTTGGGTGTATACATTTTTGAAACTGACCATTAATGTGATAGACACGTGCTCTGTTCTAGTCTTATGCCCCCAGACAATACTTATGATGGTGATGTGCAGTAGATATGCACTGTATGACAGACGGCCCAGCACTGCCCATACTCGCAATTCTAGTAAGAATCTGCACATTTCTGAAAGCAAAATACATTTTAGGGTCACACTGCAATTTTTTACTGCGATGCAAGAGTTTTGTAGCTGCGATGATTTTGTTTTTGCTTTTGTTATGTTTTGTCCTAATTTTACCAACTAATTGCGTAGATCTCGGTGGCAATTTGGCGATTTGGCTTTAGAGGTCTGTTTGTTGATCAGATCTCCATGAAATTTAGCAGGTTTAATGACTGGGAATGAGAATCTATCTATCTATACCTATAAAAGAGCCTAACCTGACAGACTGACTGACTGACTGACTGATTTATCATCGCCGAACCGAAACCGCTGAATCTAGAAAGCTGAAATTTTAAAGGTAGCTTCTTTATTGGGGGTTAATATTTGTCACATTTTGGTACTTTTTAACGCGTGGGGACATTAGATTGAAATTTAGTATGTATACAATATAATTTGACACTTATTTTGGAGTTTTCCATAACAAAGTTTTTGAAGTACCTAAGTATATTTTTCTTTTTCAAACACGCGGACGAAGTCACGAGCAGGACAGCTAGTTAAAATTCAAATTGTTTATTTCAGTAGCCAAACATTAAAACTTATAACAATGGTGGGAACCTTCTTTTAAGTACGAAGTACTTGTGCCACATGCTTCCGCTCTTCCATATCCATATTAGTGGCTATATAAAAAAAAAACTAGAATAAAAACTATTGTACCCAAATATACATATCTTTAGATTACTCTAAATTAAATAAACAAAAACCAGACACTAATACTAAATAATAACAAACTATACATTTTAATACCTAAAAATTTCTTGTGTGTATTAGAGTCGAGACTGTGAATTGACTGACTTTGTGTGTGTTGTGTGTGTGTGTGTGTTGTGTGTGTGTGTGTGTGTGTGTGTGTGTTTGTGTGAGTGTGTGAGTATGTGTATGTGTGAGTATGTGTATGTGTATGTATGTGTTTATGTGTGAGTTGGGAGTATATGTGTATGAATGTGTTGGTCCTCTTGAGGACACCATGCTGTGGTATAAAGCATGTGTACAGAAGTCGTGTTGTGTGAGGATCTGTATGTAGTGTGTAACTGAAACCTAATATGTCATATTAAAACTTGGAACAGTGCCTCAGTTTCTTCATACTTTTTATCTTTTATCTATTCTGTTATATATTTTGTACATTCATACAGTTGTTTAGGATAGATATCTTAGATTTTATTTATGACATTGTACAAATGAGTAGACTTTCTACAATATTGATTGGCGCCAAATGTAGTTCTAGTAACATGAGTTTTAACCACCTTGTCTTTCCTCCTCTTTTTTAAAATATCGCAATTATACACTAAGGTTTTATGATGTTTTACAATAATATTAACAATATATAACTTTCTTACAGATAGTAGTTGGGATAATTTATATAGGTCTACTGTAGGGTATCTGTAGGGCTTAAAATAAATTACTTTTATAAGAGAACGCTGAGCTCTTTCGAGTTCCATGAATTTAGTTTTTTTTTTTGGCAAACAGTAGGTTAGTATCGATTGTGCTAATGAAATATAAATTCTTTTTATAAGAATTCCCGAAGCAATATGCCTTAAGATCTTAAAAACCCACATCAGATTTCTAATTCTTGTGCTCACTACTTCAATTTGTTGAGACCATGATAGTCTTTGGTCTATCATCATTCCTAGGTATTTAATATGAGATACCTTATTAATAGTGGGGCAATTACATTTCTGCCTTAGGGAGCTACTGCCACAGCTGTGGATTTTTAGTATGTAGTCGCTTGCAGGTTGGGTACGATTATAAATAGAATAACAAATGAAAAAAGTTTTTTGAGCATTTAGTGTGAGTATATTTTCTTTAAGCCATTTAGCAACAATAGAGAGTCCTGCCTCGGCGTTGGAACGAACCTTATTCCAAGTAGTGTCAGAAAAAACAATTGCCGTATCGCCTGCATATGAAATTATTTTGGCATTACCTATTTGCATTTTACATAAATTATTAATATAAATCAAAAATAAAGTCGGTCCCAGGACGCTGCCTTGTGGGACACCAAATGTAATATTTAGTTCACTACTTATGCACTGCCTGATTTTTACTCTTTGTGTTCTGCAACTAAGATATTCTTTGAGTAATGATAGAGGTTTATCTCTGATCCCTATGTTTTCCAGCTTGTTTATAAGAGTGGGGACACATACTGTGTCGAAGGCCTTTTTTAGATCAAGATACACAGCCAAACATTTGTTCCCACGGTCTACTTGATCAGTGATATAGGAAGTGAGAGCCGTAACTGCGTCTTCGGTTGATCTGTTATTTCAAAATCCGTATTGTGTATCTGCCAATATTTTAAATTTGTTGAAGTAATTGATCAATCTAATATTAATAAGTTTTTCTACAATCTCAGATATTGCTGGCAAGACAGGCCTGTAATTGTTTACATCCGCTGTGTTACCGCTCTTATACACTGGGATAATGATCGATTACTTTTTTAGTAATCTTGTTTGTCCTGTCCTGTTTTAGTCCTGTTTTAGTTGTTTGGGGAAGATACCGTTCTGAAAACAGAGATTAGACAGATGTGTGATGATTGGCACAACTTTATCTTTGGCAAGTTTTAAAAATCTGGTAGGAATATTATCCCATCCCGAGGCGCTATCTGATTTAAAGGTCCTTAGAATATCATGTACTTCTTTAGGGTCAGTTTCCAAGAGTACAAACGAGTTGGCTTGGGAGTGTTCTGTAGGTATGGATGTTTGCGGTGTACAAGAGCTAGAAGAAGAAAGAATATCTTCAGCTAAGCGTTCTCCTATATCAGCAAAAAAGCAGTTTACGTAGTTTACTGATGCAGTCGGGTTATTTTTAACATTTAATAGTTTTGAATTGTCTGATTTATTTTGATTCTTATAGGTAATTGATTTAATATTTTTCCATAAGCTCTTTGAGTTTTTTGTACTTATTTCTAATTTTCTTCTTTCATAATTACGTTTAAGTTATGTAAGCTAGTTGTCTACTATAACTGTGGTATGTCTAAAATGTAACTGGGTTAAGAGCTTATTATTAAACGTTTTAGTAAGTTTTTAATTTTTTGAATTATAGTCAGGTAACCTTTTTTTTATTATTCCTTAAAGCAGAAATCCACCAAATAGCGACAGAAAAGACACAAAATATGTGTTTTCCCCATACAAAAGGTAGTTTGCTGACGGTAGCGCCTTAAGATAATATTAGATTGGGGAAAAAGTCTTTTCGCATTATAGTATGTATGAACTTGTAATAAAATCTTTTGGCTATTTGTATCTGGCTGGTTTTAGTATCATCAAAACTTTAAATTTTAAAAAACATAATTCCAAATTCAAATTAGGAAAATGTGTGATTTTTATTTGTTTTTCGTACTGTCAAGATGAGTGAATCTAATGAAGAAATTCGATACATTTTAAAATTTTACTACAAAAAAGGTAAAAATGCAAAGCAAGCCTTGAAAAAAATTTGCGATGTTTATGGACCTAGTGCAGTGTCTGTGAGAGTAGCCCAAATTTGGTTTAAGCGTTTTCAATCCGGAAAATTTGATGTCAAAGATGCACGTCGCTCTGGTCGCCCTATTACGGATAAAATGGATGCCATTTTTGAAAAAGTGGAGCAAGATCGGCATATCAGTAGTTACGACGTAGCTGAAGAACTGGGAATTGACCACAAAACAGTTTTGGCGCATTTGAAAAAAACTAGGTACACAAAAAAGCTCGATATTTGGGTACCTCACGAGCTCACTGAAAGAAACCTAATGAACCGTGTATGTACTCATTTGTGATTCTTTGATTCGACGTAATGAAACCGAACCATTTTTGAAGAAGTTGATAACTGGTGATGAAAAGTGGATCACGTCCGACAAGAATGTGCGAAAAAGGTCGTGGTCAAAGGCCGGTCAGGCTTCACAGACTGTGGCGAAACCCTTAACTCGCAACAAGGTGATGCTGTGTGTGTGGTGGGATTGGAAGAGCATTATTCATTATGAGCTGTTACCACCAGGCAGGACCATCGATTATGAACTCTACTGCGAACAACTTATGAGATTAAAGCAAGAAGTTGAGAAAAAGCGGCTGGAATTAGTCAACAGAAGGGGTGTGGTTTTTCATCATGATAACGCTAGACCTCACACATCTTTAGCCACTGAGCAAAAACTAAGAGAGTTTGGCTGGGAGGTATTAATGCACCCGCCGTATAGTCCTGACCTTGCACCTTCAGATTTCCACTTGTTTCGGTCTCTTCAGAATTCTTTAGGCAGTGTCAGGTTAACATCACGAGAGGACTGCCAAAACCACTTGTCGCGGTATTTTGATCAGAAGTCCCAAAATTTCTATAGCAATGGGATCATGTCCCTACCTACAAGATGGCAAAAAGTTATCGAACAAAATGGTACCTACATACTTTAGTTAAGTGTAAATAAACTATATTAAAAAATGTTTTGAATTTTCTTAAAAAATGCGAAGAAACTTTTTCCCAAACCTATTAATTTGGTCTATTCTTTTTATGTCCTAAAACCTAAATGGCAACAGAATTGAACGCCTTATTAACTAATATGTTATTATCAGATAAATAGACCCTTACACATTAACCGCAATATCGTATCAAAAATCATGTATTTTACATATCTGTAAATAAAAGCTGTTATTAATTTATTATAATTGCAAACCCTTCAAACTTACTTTCATACTTAAGCACCAGGCATATTAACATAATCGAGAATGAAACACCGAACACAGGCTTAATGAAGGTTGCAAAAGCTATTCGGACCGCCATCGAAGGCCTCGGCCCATCCTGGTAGAAGATACTGCCAGAAATCAAAAGAAGGACTTGTCCGGGTACATAACACCACAGGAGGATCTTGTATTTCTAAAAAAAACATAACTCGCACTAATTCACACTCATAAATAGCGAATCATCATGAAACGCACTGCCGAAATTGTAATAACAAGCCATAGAAATTTCAGCAAGAAGTAATTGCATGGTCAATAAAAATAGGCAAATAGACCATGTATAGGGTAGATACACACGCGTCAAAAGTTGCATGATTTCAAAATCTTTGCTGTCACGATGACATGATGTCTTCCCATGTCTGCGGTAGTGATTAAAAAGATTCTCACCAGCACCTTGTATTTCTGTATGTTGAAATTGGTCTGCTGCAAATGGTAGAGTATGTTCCCGACGGCCAGTCCGACGGCGTAATTGAAGAGGTTAGTGTGTCCGCGCTTGTACAGGTTGTTGTATGTGGGATTATTCACGTAGAAGCTGTAGCTGGACCTAGAGGCAAAGATGCGCTTGAAGATTAGCAAAAAATATTGTTTCGTTGAGTCCGATTTAAAGTTAAAATAAAAAACTGCTTTATTCAATACAATTCTTAGGATCACTTTGAATCGTCTTAGACACTGTACACTGACTACACTGTAGGTGTAGGTGGAGTTATACAACGCGGTCTGAAGCCAGAGTGTCCATTAGCCAATACTCGACATTTAAATTCACCTAGCAAGTAATGTACCTACTTAATGTAGACATTAAGTGGACTCTGCACTGTCGGCAAAGTATCTATACAAACCATATGATACAGTACGGACAGACAACGGGTGACAAGGGGAATTGTTTTTCACTTGTTTCTGTTCTGCAACACTCAGAAGGTCTCTGCAAATGTGTGGGAATCTAAGCGATGCCGATGGCTTTAATATGTCTGAGGAAAACCCTTGTCTACTAATATTCAGGTGATTATGTGGTATTAGGGAGTAATGAAGAAACATTAAATACAATGATAATTAAATACAATGATATTTCAGTGTATATGTCTATTGAATTTGAACCTGCAAGCGTTATAAACGAAGAGGTAAACTGATTAGAAAAAGCTAAACATGAACCATACTTGTATATCGACCCCTAACGGCCCAAAAAAATCTTACTCAGGTGAGATAACGACGATGCCGTCGAGATTTTGGAAGTACGTCTGCAGTGGCGGGACCACAAAGCCAGCTGCCAGGAGTATCGAAATGATCACCTTCCTAGAGGCTGTACTTCGGCACGCAATAAGCACTATAAGCCCAAGGCAGTACAGCTGAAAGTCTGCTGCTAGATACCTGCAAAAAATAGTTTATGTGAGTTTCTGCTTACTTTATAAAATTCCCATATTCCGGTCTCAACGGTGCTCTAACGAAACGAATTCCATAAACCTGCATGTACTACGAGTCTTAATTGCGTTTGCTACACGCTATTTGTCTAAATATTAGTTTCAACATATCTTGTCATATCGGAGTTTTTGAGTTTTACTTACCCAATTGCGATCTTTTAACCAAACTCCTCAATCACATTTACCCGTTTTTCGGGGTAAATGTACGGACTCTGCAGTTTTCCTCAGATATAAAAAAACAGTTTCAGGTATCGTCAAATATTTTTTGCATTTGTACGGCGTTACTTATAAACGTCTCTCAACTTATGTCTAAAGTTAATCACTGTTTAAAATAGTGCCATCCCGTTTTGTAAGATTGTGACAGGGTAAATCTTAAGAAGTGACAGTGTTTGAAGTTGAACACTGCCTGTATATACATTGAGATGCGTTTATACGTAAGACCGGAAATTTCTAATAGTTTTGCTATGTAAAATGCATAGATGTGCTTCTAATATCGTGGTAGTTTAGGCATTATTAAACAACGACGGTAAAAGAGCGGCATTTTACCCCGAATGACTAACCTTACAGACGGCTACTAGTAAGTCGTCTGGGAACTATGAAATAACTAGATACTTACTTTAAAAGTTAGCTGGTCTTTACGCCATTTCAGGTCACAGACGACATCTATGCTATGTTTTAATGTAATCTGTTTAGCTGTTGCCGCGTGATAGATTCAAAAACATTACATTATAAAGTAGGGTTATGATAATGATGGGATGAGGTAAAAAACAAGAGTACCAAGAGTGTGCGAAACATCGTGAGTCATCATTGTAGTTGTTGATGTAGATGAGATGTTGCCACCAGGACTGTCCGCAGTCGTCTACCTCAGTCATCACCGCTTTCTAAAAATAAGTATCATACCAAATAGGTTTATTGTTGAAAATTATATTACAAAATTTTCTGTGTTACAAAGAATCATGAGTATGTACTTACGAGTAGGTATATATTAAGTACTAGCTGCTGCCAGCGGATTACGCATGGTACCTACATAAAAAGTAGCCTATGTCCTTCTCCTTCTCTTCCCTGTCCTTCTAAGGTTCCATCTATCTCTATACCAAAATTCATTTAAATCGGTACAGCGGTTAGGCGTGAAAACGTGGCAAAGATGGAGAGTTAAACGCCAATCTTAAGTATTGGCCCACAGTGGCTTTAGACAGAAACGACTGGAGAGAAGAAACCGTTTTTTCTCTCCAGTCGTCCTTGTCTAAAGGCTTTTGCCCCGCAGTGGGACTTAACAGGTGAAAGCCCGTGGGGTCATAATAATAATAATATTCTGTCCGAAACTCTGCTAATACTAAACCCGATTGCGAATTATTACCCGAACGACTGCGTATTTTTACCCGCATGTCGGGGTATAGGTACGCACTCTGTCTAATGCAATTTTCCTCAAATATAAAAAACTGCTTTAGGCATCTTCAAATATATTCTATTTCTGGCCACAACTACATCTATACTAAGTCCGTTCCACCGTTACCATTGAACCATTGAACCACAAACCAACATAAACATCAAATATTCTGTAGTTTCGTTGGACTAAACAAAATGTACATAAACACGAACGATGTTATTATTATTACACCAAAGTCCAAATTAGATAAACATTTTTAAATTAAAATTCTTAAATTTACAGCAGAATTTTCCCAGGAAAATCAATTCAATAAAGGAATTAAATGCAAATTTTAACTTATTTTAGAACTGTAATTTAAAACTGTTACACTAATTGAACTTTGATACGAGCCAAATAAAGTCTCGCTGAATACAGAATTATTTATTTACGATCAGAAAAAATAACTTACGTCCCATATTGCGCCGGCGCCGATGCCCGCAAATCTCATCCAGGATAACGTGAATAGCATGGCTACAGCGTATAGGGGAGTCAATCTAAAAGAAACACGAATATGTAAGTTCCGTCTACCTGCCAACGACATCGACACTAGCGCAGTGCTTTTGATGTGACCATGTCCTCAGTCACGCCACGCACTGCTGACACATTTCTATACTTATACTGTGTTTAAAATATTAAGTATTATTCTATAAGTCATCTAGTCACCATAATACAACCTATGCTTTGTTTGGGGCTAGATGGTGTTGTGTGCATTGTTCAGCAATATTTAATTTTATTCAACTTAATAAGAGATACGTAATATGTCCAGTTATTTTGTTTCGATTTCTGTAATTTAAATTTAAATTTCATTAATTCGTCTTTTGTGAAGTAACCAAATGATATATATTTTATACTTTACACAAATTTAAACAGCTTCTGCCTTTAATAAAATTTCCTAAAAATTCACTGACACTTTATAATGGATAAAGTGTCAGTGAATTTTTAGGAAATTTTTATAGATTATTTTAATAATGTAGAAATTAGCAATAGGTAATACCGTTCAGCCGCTGCATGCCAATTTGCCAGTTATTTATTTATAACTAGCTGACCCGGCCACGCGTTGCTGTAGCTCAGTAGTTCTAATACATTGAACCTTTATACGCTAACCTCTAAAATTATCAGTGTTCCTCTACTATAAACCTTCCTCTTGAATCACTCATTCTCTTAAAAAAACCGCATCAAGATCCGTTGCGTAGTTTTGAAGATCTAAGCATACATAGGGACAGAGAGACAGCGGGATGCGACTTTGTTTTATACTATGTAGTGATATTTACTAGACCTATTATAAAAATACATATTATTAAATCATTCTTTAGTATTACTTAATTTTTTCTTCTTTACAGCATCATTACATAGTATATAAGCAAGACGCCTCCCGCTGTCTGTCTGTCCCGATGTATGCTTAGATCTTTAAAACTATGCAACGGAATTTGATGCGGTTTTTTTAATAGATAGAATATTTCAAGAGGAAGGTTTAATATGTGTAAAACATGCATAATATAGAAGAGAAACACTGATAATATTAGAGGTTTCTTATGTGGTGTCGTAAATAAACACATTTTTTTGCGCTTAGGTACATTGCAAACGCTGGCTGAACCCTACGAGACAGATCAAAATTATGTACTACAGTATTGCACACCTTAAAAAAGTCTACACAAAAGTCCGCACTGGTATATGACTATGTTATTCTCTTAGATAATGTTGTATATAAAGACATTCTGTAGTATATTTAGTATCAGCATTGCACCCGTGCGAAGCCGGGGCGTGCCGCTAGTTAATTTATAAGTAGGTAGGTACGCTTAGTTTATATATTGTTTACTTCTTTGATATGATTATTTTATAAATGTAATGAACCACATATACTTACTAAATAATAATAATAATAATAATACCTACCGGACATTCACACAGCATCATCTGGCCCCAAAGTAAGCAGAGCTTGTGTTATGATTGACTGACTGACCACATGACTGATATACTACTTATATACTTTTTTTTGTAAATACATACATATTATACATAAATGATGTATCTACCTGATGAAAAACTGACGAGAAACTGATTACGATTGATTGTGTGAACCAAGTGTTACAGTTACTAAAATAAACTATTCATGTGTTTCATGTACATGTGTTCCTATTCAATGTCGTTTCATTTCATATTGATGAGCAATCCACACAACACCATGTAGCACCAAACGAAGCATATAATATACTCGTACTATGGAAACCAAATATCTAATGGAATACTTATATATTCTAAATCTAAATACATGCATACTTAGGTACTATAAAACACCCAGAAAAAAACATTCATCATCCAAATGATTGTCTTGGGAGTGAACCGACATCCTACAACTACAGTGTGGTAGACAGAGCTACATCTAACTAAGCTGAGAGGCCATCTGATGATGATGATGATACAGAAAAAAAGTCCTAACCTGATCCATCGCATCATGATCCCTATAGGCAGCATACTCCAGCCGATGTTGTGCTTCTCACTGAACAGGAGCTGGTTGTAGGCAAGTAGGAACCCAGAGATTACGAAGAAGGTTTGCACCAAGAGCGGACCATTTATGAACAGTTGGATCGAATAGTTTTTGTAAAACTGGAAAATAATGGTTTTCTTTAACATAGGATGTACTGTAGGTAGGTATAAAGTGTCGATTACACGGAACTAGTAAATACAATGGTGAGACAGTACCCTCGGCTGAGTGCTCGGCCGTATAAACACTGTGACGAGTTCTCGCCTGAGTGCATAAACACAGACTACCCTACCTCTGCTCTCTCGGTCTAGTATCATTTTACTGTTTTGCCACTGTACTCATTACGTGTAATTAATCCTTAACATGTTTCAATAAACATATCTCATATTTATAATACCAATAGTAATACTGTGCGAGTGAGAAGACATGATTTAAACAGCGAATTAATTAATTGAAACAAGATTGAATTTATTATTGTATTTAGTGCTACCCCTCGGTAGAAGAGCTGGGGGTGGCTTTTAACGAAGAGAAAAGTAGAATAGTGAGAGAGGAATATGATTTTATTATAATAACACTTTACCTAATGTGTTGTTTTAATCTGTTACCATATTTATTCATGAATATTGAATTGAAATTGAATGATAAGACAGATACATAAACGATACACTAATCTAGAAATATGAGTCTTTGTTCTGACTGACTGATTCAAATATAGTCAACGCATAGCCTAACCTGCTGTTAATAGAGACATGAAATCAGAAGGATATAGTCTTTGATAAAATTATTGTGAAATATCATAATATTATTATTGCGTAAAATTACTTACAAGAGATTTTTGAAAATTAAATCATTAAGGGGTGAAAAAGAGATTAAGACTTTGTATGAAAAATTGTATTCTTGAGCTTGCAAGTTTATAACATACCATTGTTGAGTTTTTAACTTGTCGTACTTGTTGGCTATTTGCCAAAAATATTCAATACTTTGTAGAAATGATCATGGACTAAATGTATTTTTTTTTCAAACAACCCCTTTTAAACTTATGCATTGGGTTGTTAAAGTTGGAATATAATTTTTGTAATGCTAAGTGCAAATGGATTGATACTTGGCCTAAATATACGTCAGTCAAAATGGTAAAAGACCACTTAGTAAAAATATAATAGCCTATACATTTTGATAAACACGGGCTTTACTCACGTATTATTTTGCCGATGGAGGCGATAAAGTCAAAAGAGGTGCTGACAAAGTCGCGGAATTCCCAAGTAGCTGATTCGAGTTATGTTTATGTTTTAAAAAACCCTTCTTTTTACACCTACGCGCCAAGATACTTATCTGAATTTCAAGTCTCTACGATTAGCGGTTTAGGCTATGCGTTTTTTGTAGTGAGTCAGTCAGGACAATGAATATCTATGAGCGATAATACATTTATAATCTATAATTATAATAGGCTAGCTGTTACCCGCGACATCGTACGCGTATGCTTAGAACCTTTTTTATTGTGGCAGGAATGCATTCTGTGCATCTAAAGAACATCTCATAAGTTTAATCCCCTATTTTACCTCCATCAGGAATTATTTTGCAAAAACGTTTAAACACTTATTTCTTTATTTCTTACCAAAAGTCTAAATAAGAGTTTTCAGATCCATAACTTAAGGAAATATGAGTTGCCTAAACAAACTTACTTAAACTTAAACTTTTGTGACAAAAAGTAGCCTATGTTCTACCCCAAATGCAATACATTTTCTTAACAAAATTTCATCAAGATCCGTTCAGCCGTTTAGCCATGAAAACGTAACAAACAAACAGACAGAGACATTTTCGCATTTATAATATTAGTATAGATCTTATATCTTCTATATAATAAAAATCAATTGCTGTTCGTTAGTCTCGCTAAAACTCGAGACCAGCTGGATTGATTTAGCTGATTTTGATGTTGAAATGTTTGTTGTAGTCCAGGGAAGGTTTAATAGGTGAGAAAATTTGTGGCATTGCAACGCATGCCGGGTAATGCTAGTAAAATATAAATGTATAATAATATAAATGTTTGTATGATCTGCAAGTATTTGTTTCGGGTCTGGGTGTTTCTATGTATAATATATGAATGTATTTACAAAAAAAAGTATATAAGTAGTATATCAGTCATGTAGACTAGTATTTATATATTTTTTACTACTTATACTACTTATATAACACAAGATCTGCTTACTTTGGGGCCAGATGATGCTGTGTGAAATGTCCGGGATTATTTATTTATTTATAGATTAGAAATGTATTATCGCTCATAGACACCATGGGTTATTAGAACCAATTTCTTAATCTACTAGATATAGGTAGACCTCAGTATCTAAGGTAGGTACTTACGTCTTCAACATATTTTGGGTTGTCTATATAGAAATAGGCCGATAGCAGCGAGTGCGTCGTAATCACCAAAATTATGGTGATTGATCTATAGTTACCAAAAAACAAGATAAGTAAGAATTATAGTGCTAAATAAATAAATAAAAATATCATTCGATTCTGTTAGTTTCTTAGGAAGTATTAAACATACACATACGAAACAGATACAAATAATTTAATTAGAATTAGTAAGGTATTTACTAAATCATATTAAGAGAAAGTGGCGTTATAAGAGCAAAAATCCGGACAAGTACAAGTCTGAGTCTATGTTTTGCAAATCAGATTGGTACATAGTAGTCCTACTACCTACTACACAGACACACACGCTGTTCTTGTTTTGTTGTAGGTACGAGTATTTCATGTCGTTCAACTTTGTCATCTCGAAGGTCATTTGCTTTTTGAGACAAATTAAGACTTGTTATTTTGTTTGGCAGTAACACACATACATTTTGTGTTTTTCTTTAAATTGATCATATTTTATATCGTACTCATACTCTAGATAAGGACATTATATAAATTTAATGAGTAATATCCTTATCTACGAGTATTTGTCTATTTAATAATAAATAATTAAATCAATAGCATTTTACATGTTTTCGCTAAAACTTTATGAGACACCTAAATCGGACCCCAAATGATTAAAAATGGCACAAAGCAAAATATGCGTTATACAATCGTTAAATGCTATCAAAAGTTCCGACACAGATTGGGTAGAGCGTTATCTGACAGAAGTGACAGATGGTAAATAAGCGTTACTTTGCAAGGCTGATGCCTAGTTCGTGAAAACAACATCAACAATGCTTACTTCAATCCACTTAAAGACTTCAGCCTCTCGAGTCTTGGCTCCGCGCCATCGGCTGCAGGCGCCACCAGCCTCCTCCAGTTTTGTCGTATGGAGAAAAGCATCAGTGCGCGCATTGCTGCAGTTAAACACAATAATTATTTTTGTCAAATCTCTGATGACGGCGTATTTAAAAACCAAAGGCGCAATGTTAGACCAGAGGCTAAATGGCAGATTGTTAAATGTCAGTGATCCCCATTTAAACAATGGCCGCACTAAACACTGCACTAAACGCTGTATAGAAATTACTAAGCAATGTTTTTCACAGACATACTTGAAGAACTATAAAAATGACCACCTACCCAATCCATTCCCTTTTGTGGTAAGTTTAATATCACAATAGGTTCCAACAAGGTTCAACAGTAAAATTAAAACCCAAACTCCGAGCATTACAAAATCTATTACTTTGAATTCAATCTTCTTTTGAATTTTATCGCACTTGTATTGCTGGAAGCTAGTATTCAACTTGTATGTATCCCAAAAGCTTTCATTGATGCATGCCTCAAGGGTTTGTTTTAGTTCCGCTGTTGTATTATGCTTTGGGTTAAACTGTTTGCAGAAATTAAGGCAGATGCCGTATCTCATTAATGTGTAGTTGAAGTGTGTTGAGGTGTGTTCTGAATACTCCTGAAAACAGTGAAAACGAAAGAAATCATTTAAAATTAACATTATTAGACTCTTTTATGAAGGATTGGATCTCAGGTGCAGAAGTGAAATGCAGATTTGTTGGAAAGGGGATTGGGAGGCATTTGCCCTGCATAGGGATGATGCATGCTATTAATAATAATAATTATAATAAAACTAATTTTAACTTTACAATTGGAAAATAAGTCATCGGATGACCAAGAGGTCTCAAAATCAGCGCTTGTTCATATCATGAACTAGCGCTGATTTTGAGCAAAGGTGTATTCTGAAAATGTATATGTCTATGAATGGTTACCCGCATAATGTCCAATAAAGGGTGAGGGGTATCTGACACTGGGACGAACTCAACTGAGCAATACACAGCTTCTGGCTCTTCCATGCAGTTGTCCAACGGGTCCAGGTGGAACACCGGAGGCAGCTTATTGTATTCCGAAACTGGAAAAGATTTTTTAATTGTGTAACCTAGACATTTGGCTTTGGTTACTTTGGAACCTACTTCCTTTTGCAGAAGACAGTGGTCAATTCTGACAGGGTAAATAAGGCACTCAAAAGCCTCCGTACTTTTCAAAGCACGCAAGTGTTAAGATGAAAATGCCACCGCGGTACTGCTCTCGCAGTACATTGCATAGCTTTGTTTTGAGCTTTTGTGCTTGAACATCATATGGCAACAGATCGTTATAATAAAGCTAACCATTATGAATAATGAGATACCTTGGTAAGTACAACATAATAATTATAAGTACATACCATTCAAATTGTAAATAACACATTTACACTGCTTTAATAGGAAAAGTAAGTATAATGATCTCCAAACAACTGCACCCATTTTAATTTTTCAAAATTTATTGTATTTCGGTTTGTAAATATTCATCAAGAATCTGTTCACGATCGTATAAATAATTTACTCAAATGGTATCAATGTGTTAAAATTGAAACTTTATCTCTTACTAAGTAGGTACCTAATGTAATACGGTATTATAAAGGTTTGTGTGGGTAAATGGATGATTGTCCTCTAAGAATCATAGCAACAAAAATATTATGTTAATAACAACTCGCTAGGTTGGTAAGGGAAACCGAGGAAGTGTGAAACTTCTTCTAAAATTAACCATCTTGCGGTGTTGCTACAAGTAATTGTGTCTAGAGTGGTCTAAGTAAGTAGCTAACATTGAAGGAGCCTTCAGTAAGTACATAGAGGTAGTTCACAGCACAATTTCACCCACTGCTGAGAAGCAATGATTTCGACGTCTGCTATGACGTCTGCTATGCTAGGTTGAATGCAAAATATGTGTGAAGGCTTAATGTGAACACACACTGCCGGTAATGTTGCAGCGGAAATAATTCCTGAATTATTTCCGAAATGCAATCTACTTACCTGGTAATTGGTATTTGGTGCGCAGGCGACCCTAGGTGTCCTCGGTGTTCCAAGGTGTTGAGCTCGTTACAGGAGCTCATGTGTGGCTGTTTCCTCCTTGCTCAAACACCCTCTGCATAGTGGGCTGTCTGTAACAACTAGTGTAAATAGATGTTTGTTTAGTAAGCAGTGACAATACCTTTTTAGGGTTCCATAGCCAAATGGCACGGAACCCTTATAGATTCGTCATGTCTGTCTGTCTGTCCGTCCGTCCGTATGTCACAGCCACTTTTTTCCGAAACTATAAGAACTATACTGTTGAAATGTATTCTGTACACCGCATTAAGATTTTCAGACAAAAATAGAACTAAAACAAAAAATTTTTGGGGTTCCCCATACTTAGAACTGAAATTCATAAATTTTTTTTTCATCAAACACATACGTTTGGTGTATTTATGGATAGGTCTTCAAAAATGATATTGAGGTTTCTAATATCATTTTTTTCTAAACTGAATAGTTTGTGCGAGAGACACTTCCAAAATGTGGTAAAATGTGTGTGTCCCCCCCCCCTGTAATATAAAATAAGAGAATGATAAAACTAAAAAAATATATGATGTACATTACCATACAAACTTCCACCAAAAATTGGTTTGAACGAGATCTAGTAAGTAGTTTTTTTTAATACGTCATAAATCGTAAATATCAATAACTATTATTAAAACATCGATCAAGGTTACAACAAGTTACAACAACTACAAGAACTTTTATATTGTGTTACTTGCTGCTACGGAACCCTTTATGGGCGAGTCCGACTCGCACTTGGCCGCTTTTTTTTTATCATTGATAGACCTAGGTTTGACCACGACCTCGCCTGATGTTAAGCGATGATGTGGCCGACGACGGGGCACGCAGGTATAGAAGGTACCTTATTTTGACTTGAAGAGACTGAAATTGTAGTTTTCAGGAAAGACAAATGACGGCAAAGCATTCCAATCCTTGGCTGTACGTATTATAAATGTGGAAGCAAAGCGCTTTGTTCGTAAGGGTGGTAGACTGACAAAGTATGGGTGATATTAAGCGGTATGTCTGCTTGTCCTGTTGTGAAAGGGAGATGGTGGAATGAGATCATGCAATTCCTGGGCATATTCTCCGAAATGTATTCCATAAGAGATCGAAAGGCAAGCAACTTTACGCTGGTGCTCGAGACTCTGGGACTTAGTCTCAGCATTTAGCTGCTCACCTTTTACCCTCAATGCTCTTCGCTTGATCGAGTCTAAAGCAGCCAGCTGAGGTTTGGCTGAACCATCCCATAGATGGCAGCAATACTCTATATCCGACCGGACTTGAGCTTTATATAAAGTGGAATACTGTCCAGGTGTGAAGTATCGCCTCACCTTGTAGAGGATGCCAAGCTTCATGGCAGCAGTATTGGCCTTGAACTCGATATAGGAGCCAAAATTGTGAGTCCGAGTAAGTGAAACTCCCAAGAGTCCGAGATGATCTTCTACAGTTAGCGGTACATTTCGGAAAACGGGGTCTTCGAGAAACTCACTTTTTTTCGAAAGGAATAATAAGAGACAAGCTTGCGTTTTGGCGACGTTGTACTTAATTAGATTGGCATCGCCCTACAACCTGGAGAGTCAAATCCAGACACATAAGCATCTCGTCTTCAAGTTTCTGAATGTCAGTTTTACTGGCTTGTGCGTTTCAAAAGTATCTCTATACAACTTTACTGTCGTCTGCATACCCAATGACTCCGGGCATAATCAGATCGTCTAAGTGCAGTAAATACAGCGTGGCAGAGAGCACTGACCCTTGAGGTACCCCGGCATTCATTGCTTATCAATCAGACAAGCAGCCGTCAATAACTCGAATGGATCTTTCCCTCAAGAAGTCAGCAAACCATGAGCAAAACTGAACTGGCAATCCGTAAGCTGGAAACGTACCAATTTGCCAGACCCTATCAAAGGCCTTTGAGCTGTCAAGTGAAACAGCTAATGCTTAACCGTATTTCTCTATGGCCTCACTACAAATGTGCGTGTCATACGCAAGAAGATCTCCAGTAGATCGCTTTCGCCGAAAGCCGTATTGTCGATCACTGAGGAGGTCATTGTCTTCAAGTTATATAAGGAGCTTCGTATTCAAGACACGTTCCATACATTTGCATAGTAGGGAGGTGACTGAAATTGGGTGGTAATTTGATGGGTCAGCGTGACCTTTCTTGGGCACATATTGCACATTAGCAAGCTTCCAGGATTTTGAACTATTCCAGTTTTCAGAGATAGGCGAAAAAGTCTAGTGAGTATGGAAGACAACTCAGGGTCACAAGTTTTCAATACTACAGCCGGAATGCAGCCAGCACTACTAGCTTTGTTCACGTCAAGACTCCGTAACGTTTGAGCACTTCATTTTGATGGATGCCTATTTTCTGCATTGTTGCTTCTCATCTAAGAAGGCTAGGTAGGGTTTGGTTAGAGGTGTCTAGACGTGAAGCTTCCGCAAATTGAGCAGCAAAGAGATTTGCTTTCTCGATTGCAGTGTGGGCTAGAGATCCATCCAATTTTAGTAGTGGAGGGAGAGAAGGGCGGCTGAAGTTCGCTCCCACCGACTTGGCCAAGAACCAGAATGTTTTGCTGCCACCTGGATGTGTCGTAAGCTTGGCACTCATACGGCCAATTCGATGGAAGCGTGCCTTCCGTAGCACCTTCTTGCAGGACGTGGCGGCTTGATTAAAGGCTTTCTTCTTAGTTCGTGTATCCGTAGCTTTACTCTTGGGAGCGTCAGCCCAAGCAAGGTAAGCTGCACGCTTTTTCGCTTCTGCAGCGACACATGCAGGACCAAACCAAAGGCGAGCTTTGTCGGAGGATGTGGGAGTCATCCGAGAATCGTCCGAGACATCCGAGAATGGAAAAAAATATTCCATTGCTCGATAGACCACCGCTTTTTCGCCTTAAAATTGTGCTCCAGTGCTGTGTCGGAAGGGCATTGGATTTGCATCTCCATGACAAATAATAAGTGTGCCTTATTGGTCTAAGATGGTGGTGGACATTCAGTCCACCACCATCTTAGACCGAGACCGAGATTGGAGTGCAGTCCTCGTATGTTTGTGAGGAGCACTTGAAGAGAGAGGACGTGCTTCCGCTGTAAACACGACTTATTATATTTGGTCTTTTTTATGTATTAAGTAAGTGTTAGGTAAGTGGGGAATATGGTAGTTTTACCGTCCACCGTTTTTACGTTTTTGCCGTTTTGACGGTAGAGGGTGATTATTGACTCCGGTCCTGCAGGTCGCAGTTACGAGCCTCATTTAGCTAAAACGTCAACTCGTCGTTGGCTCTAGATCCACTGTGACCCTTGATCCATTGCAGGGTTATTTTGTTCGATTGACTTACCTCTTTCAACAGCTTGTGGCATTGTGAGGTTGGTCAGAACTCTGGTCGAGTTATGTTCGTACCTGTTGAGAGCTTGTAGTACCGAAGCGCTATCTGAGAGGATTATTATGTTAAATTTGTCGCAGCCTGTATTATGCCGATACATTCTGCCTAAAAAAAATTAGTTGTGGGTTCCAAGAGGCGTACATATATATATGTTTAGGACCTCCGAGAAGACCCCGACCACAGATTTTGAACTGTCTGTGTAGATTCTTACTTCGTATCTTTGAGCTGTCACTCGGCTCTTCGTGTAATTGTATTGTGAATTTATATAAACGACCTGTCGTAGAGTAATATATCAATTGGTTTTCACTCGCATACTCTTTTTAACCGACTTTATCAAAAAGGAGGAGGTGCTCAATTCGTCGGAATCTTTTATATCTTTTTTATGTATGTTCACCGATTACTCGAAAACAGCTGAACAGATTTGGAAAATTCTTTTCAAAGTGTATACTACACAGGTGGTCCCATATAAATTTTATTAAAATCGGTTGAGCTGAAAAATCTACGAAAATCTAAAAAATGTATACATGTGACGATGTTTTCATGTACTTCGATACCTCGCTGTCTCATTGGAGCGGTGCGTTTATTTGGCTTACCCATATTATACCATATAAACAAAATACATCTACTTTCCACTAAAAATGTTTTATAGGCTCAAATTACATTCAATGAAGTCGGTTTCTTTTTAGATTTTAAAACGTAATTATGTGATGTTTGATTTGCTGTGCCTGTGTTCCCTGTTCGCAGAGTTTGATAGTCCGGAATACAATCTACACATCTCTTAACATAAACCTTGGTAAGGAATGTGAGAGTTGATTACATATTTGTCAATATTCATATAGTTACTAACAAGTAACTATATGAATATTGACTTGTTAACTTTATTATAACCCTATTCTCCCCTAGTTAGTATCATTAGTACCTTTATTTTTGTTTATTTGTATTCGGTGTGTTTTAATAATGAGAAATTCATTATACTTTTAATTCTTATCTTAGTAGTTATAAAACATTGGCAGTGTTAATAAATGCAGGACATTTATTTTTATTATTATTAAATAACATTAGTATCTAGGTAGGTACCTAAGTAGATAATTAGGATAACATTTAAGATAATACTAAATTTGGTATTTGCTTATATTTATTAATATATTCGTCCTGTTTTGCCCCCGTTATTGTAAATACAGTCAAAAAAAATTAAACGAGGGAAATTTAACTTTTGTTTACAGATTTTTAGACTGATGAATTTTGAAATTTGACTTATAAGATTATAGCAGATGGCTCAAATCTTCAAACGGATTTCAAAAGATAGAATGGGTAGATTAATCCTGATTATAGTATACATGTATAAAATAAATCATTATTTTTTAATCTTACGAAACGTACTTACAAGTTACAATTACCACTTCTCTCAGCCCAAATAAGACTTTTTTAAACTTAGTTATAGTAAGTCGGTATTTCTATGTTTGATTTACTCTTTGTTATAGTTCTATAGTAGCTGAATATGTGTTGAGTTGGTCCAAATGTATATTGCTTTTCATACATACTTAAAATAAAATTCAATATAACAACATTTTGTTTTAAATTACGCACCAGAGTATGCTATCACAGCAAATTGCAGCAAGTTGATTCTAAAGAACAAATTAAATTTATTAGATGTACGAGAACTTACCAATGCAGGTGGTTTTTATAGAATTGTTTTTGATTTCCTTGATCTATTCTATTTATTCCTTTCGACTTTTTTTAGTATTGATTGTTTCTTTATTTGTAATGGTTAAACTTAAAAACTGCTAGTTTAATAGCATTTAGCAATAATTGCAGTTTAGAAAGCTTATTTATCAACAAGTAATGTATAGTAAGTACAGACAATATTCTATGTATTTACAATAAAAATAGATATCACTTCGAAAAAAGCAATAATGTCATCACAAAATTGCACATATATAAATCACTAGCTGTCCGCGCGCAGCTTCGCCTGCGTTAAAGATTTTTCCCGGGACAAACCAATTTTCCCGGGATAATAAGTAGCCTATGTCACCCGGGGATAGTGTAGCTTCCCAATGTTCAAATAATTTTTCAAATCGGTCCAGTAGTTTCGGAGCCTATTCAATACAAACTAACAAACAATCAAATCTTTCCTCGTTATAATATTAGTATAGATTAAGCATATTTCCATCTCAACCTATAGTTTCATCCTGATTCAAGGAGAGTAGGTACGTGTTCGGCGAGGCCTTGGTTGCCAAAGTCGACTCCGAAATTCTCAGGAAGTTCATCCTTACCAAGGCGGAACGATCATGGCATGGTATGGCTGGAATTCGCATTAGTGGAACAAATGATCTCGTTTGGATACGAGGCAATTTAAATGCAGAGCAATACATTGAGTAGGTTGTGCACTCCATGGTCATCCCTCACAACCAGCAGTTCGACCCAGATTTCGTGTTCATGCAGGATAGTGCACGCGCATACACCGCAAGCCAAGTGATGAATGTGTTCAGCGAGGATAATATCACGGTATAAGAGTGGCCACTCTTGCTCAGTCCGCCGATCTCAATCCTATTGAGTATGCATGAGATTTGCTAGGGAGACGACCTTTTTGTAATCTTTCTCAAAATGTAAACACGTAAGAAGAACTGTTTTCTCATCTCACCAGAATATGGAGCCTTATTCTACAGGCGATAATTAATAACCTAATACTCAGCATGCCACGCCTATGTAGACCCGTGGCTAATGTCCTGGAAGGTCCGACGGATTACAACAGCTGCAAGGAATGAAACTCGAAGCGAGACTCATCGGAAAACAGAATACGTGCCTACTGATTGTCGCAAATGTGCGTTAGCCCACAATAAAATAAATAAATAATAATTACGTTTTGAAAACTAAAAGGAAACCGACTTCATTGAATGAAATTTGAGCCTATAATACATTTTTAGTGGAAAGTAGATGTATTTTGTAAATAATATAATATGGGTAGGCCAAATAAAAGCACCGCTCTAATGAGACAGCGAGGTATCGAAGTACGTGAAAACATCATCGATGATTTAAGATTTTTAATTTTCACATTTTTACATTTTCGTTGATTTTTCAGCTCGACCGATTTTGATAAAATTTATATGGAACCACCTGTGAAGTACCCTTAACAATACCCTTTCAAACAATAAAATAATTTTTCAAATCGGTACAGCCGTTTTCGAGTAATCGGTGAACATACATAAAAAAAACAGGTTCTGAAGAATTGAGAACCTCCTCCTTTTTGATAAAGTCGGTTAAAAATAAATAAAATCTAAGTTATATTATCTAAGTTATTTCAGAGGATGCTGCTTGATATGCTTAAACTGAACCTAAGCAAGCAAGGTTCAGGCCTGGCAAATCGTGCGTTGGTCAGATCTTAAATGTCACGGAACACATAGAGATCGGTTATGAAGAAAACAAGATAACCGGTGTTGTTTTGGTAGACTTGGCTGCATCATATGATACAGTGAACATTATGATTCTACTTCACAAATCACACATCATGACTGAGGATTGCAAACTACTTAGACTCATTCGATTTTTTTATTTTACTACCCCATCGGGTGTGGAATATCGTTGGATTGGTCTTTTATAAATATTTTAAAAGCTTTTCGATATAGATAGTGTCTATTTTTAGTAGAAGTCTGTGTCCCTATTCGGTGGAACATGTATTCAGACGTAGGATTTTCCACGCGATCTTTACCGTTGGTGCGTACGCACCACCGGTAAAGATCGCGTGGAAAATTACATTAAGTAGTTCAGAAGAATAAACTTAAGAATAACACGGGTTAAATCGCGCGGATTAATTCGATAGTGCGTGCCTTACAGTCGTGTTTTTATTACTTACCAATTTATTATATAATTTATTAATTATTATATATAATTTATTATAATATATATATATATATATATATATATATATTATAATATAATATAATTTATTATATACCAAGGTATAATTTTCTACGTATTGCAATTAGAATTGCAATACGTAGAACGCAATTTAAGTATCATATTAAATTTTAACGTAATTAGGTACGATCATTATAAATATCCTGTTTTATAAACAATAGGTACTCAAGATAAGTATTTATAAAAATACAATGAATTGTATTTCTCACCGAATGCAAGCAAATAATATAATACTGTACCTGAGAATTGCCTGAGAACTGCCTGAAACTATAAAGGGAGGGCTATAATTAATATTTTTATTGATTTACTTAGTAAGTAAATATTTCTTCCAAATATAACCGTTTAAAAAAAATGAAAACTAATGATACATAGTCAGTTATATATGATTTACTGACTAAACATAAAAACAAAGTGGTAATATGAAATTTTTCTAAATTTTTATCCATAATCGGTTGTTTTAATTTACATGTAATATATCAACACGTATCATCATCATCATCATTGGCCTTTGGTCATCTGTTGAACATGATTTATGTAGCGTCAGTCAAGTTACAGAGCAGTTATTTTTGTAATTGAAAACTTTCGTTCATGGATCCACTCCATTGATGGATGGGTGAATTTTCCTCTCCACTGACATCAATCCAACACGTATAGTCTCCACAAAACTACACATAACTAGCAGAACTTCAACTTATAGACTGGCCTAGTCAATCTCACTATTCATTTAAGAAAAACATGAACCAATCACATACCTGCTTAGATATCTCAAGCGTGACGTATAAATATGCTCTGTCCTTTTAATTTCTAATGCCAATTAATAAAGATACCTTTAAACAACACAGACATTAGCTTGATTGCAATTATAAGGTTAGCAGGAATCGGAGTTCAGATCTGATCGGAATCTGTGAACAGAACTAATGGTAAAAAAATCCCAATAGTTCTGCCAACAGAACGACTCAACAGAACAGGTGGGAATAGACGGGAATCGGCACCTTCACCTATCATGTAAGATAACTCAATGTAATCCTTGTGATTATTGTTATTGCTATTGTTATGAGCCTGTATTGCCACTGTAGGGCATAGGTCTCTCTCCCCTTCCTCCACTCCCCTTTATCCCGCGTTAGTGTAGGCCAGTCCAGCTCGTCTCTCCACCGTCGCCGCAGTCTGCCGTGTTTTCATTTCCTGTCTCGTGTGGTTCTTTCTGTAATGGTTTTTGTCTACAACTCATCCGACATACAACAGACGTGGCCTGCCCAATTCCAATACAGTTTCCCTAATTGTTGTCCAATATCTAAATTGAATAACAATTATTTGAATTGAATCACTGACATTAAAGATGACATGACAGATGTTCAGAAAACGTTTCAAACTTCCATGGTTTGCCCTACCAACCTACTGAGTTGCTAATTTGTATTGCAGGACGATTAATACTAAAACAACTAAAACACACCCTTGAGGCATGCATCAATGAAGGCTTTTGGGATACATACAGGTTGAATACCAGCTTAGAGCAATACCAGTGCGATAAAATACCGAAAAAAATCGAATTCAAAGTAATAGATATCGTAATGCTCGGAGTTTTGATTGTAATTTTACTGTTGAACCTCGTCGGAAGCTACTGTGATATCAAACTTGCGACAAAACCGAAAGGATTAGGTAAGTTGCAATTTTTATAGTTTTTTACTATTAGGGATCACTTTTAACATCGGTCTTCCATTTTTTTTAAAAGGGGTTATTTAAATATTCCGACACCAGGGTTTTGACATAATTCGTTTTATATTTGACTGCAGCAATGCGCGCTCTGATTATTTTCTCCATACGACGAAATTGGCGAAAACTGGTGGCGAATGCAGTTGATCGCTCGGAACCAAGACTCGAGAGGCTGAAATCTCTTAATGGATTAAAGTAAGGATTGTCATCTTATTTCCACTACTCTGATGCTTATTACTTGTAACGGTTGTTATATCGTTTTTTTTATTTAGACTACTTCTAATTATTTGGGAGTCTGATTTAAGTGTCTGCTATAGTTTTAATGAAAACGGGCAAAATGTTGTATTGAGAATAAGTTAATAGATTATTTTGTTAGTAGATAGATAGATGGTTGAGGACATTTATTTGTAGCTTCAAACACACACATCTAAATGTATAATATTATAAATGCGAAAGTAACTCTTTCTGTCTGTCTGTTTGTAACGTTTTCACGCCTAAACCGCTGAACCGATTTTAATGAATTTTGGCATAGAGGTAGATAAGACCATGGAGAAGGACATATGCTACTTTTTATGCAGGTACCACGCGTGCGAAGCCATGGGCAGCAGCTAATACGTACATAAAAGTCATTGAAAATTGAAGTAGGTAAACAATAGAATCAAAAATAAAGATACCTAACAATGAACAAGACTAAGTACCTACTTACATTGTTCCTACCAACAGTACCATAAAATAGGTTACTAAAACAAAATAAAATAAAATAAGTAATGTAATGTGCGTATTGCATGCAGCCAGATAAAAAGGTCATAATTTGGCTTAAAAAGAATACTGACCTTCTATATGAGAAGTTGAATTACTTTGTAGGTATTTCGTTACCTACAACATAACAAGTAGTAGTAGTAGATAGACAGATAACAAGTAGTAGTAGTAGGTTCATACTACTAAATTTTTTATTAAATTAATATTTAAAACTTGGTTCAACCCACGGGTAGAAGCTACTTTAACAGCACAGAAGGCAAAGCTGACTGACTACTTAGTTGAGAGACCAATCATTCTTACTTACCTAGTTTTTTTTTTAATTTTAGATCAATAACAATAATTTTGGTGATTGCAACGCACACTCTGCTATCCGTCTTTTTCTATATAGACAACCCGAAACGTGTTGAAGACGTAAGTACCTTAGATACTAGAATCTACCTATATTTAGTAGATTAACAAATTGGTGCTTCCTATCTTTAGCAGTGGTAACATTATTTTATCAACTCATAATAAATAATAAAAAATAAAAAACAATCCCGGACATTTCACACACCATCATATGGCCCCAAAAAAAGTAAGCAGAGCTTGTGTTATGAGTACCACATGACTGATATACTAGGTACTTGTATTTTTTTTTTTATTGGTGCGTAGATTGAAAGGGAGTTTTCAAAATTCTAGTCCTATGAGGGTAAAAATGATTGTATGGAATATCGTACTCTTTGAACTTACAAATTTGAAATTCTTAAAAACATTTGGGAGAAATGGTACCCCTGAAACAGGATACAGGGGCTGTTGTATGTGTTGTATGGATGTTGAATGTTTGTATGGGCACTTTTAAACGCGTCGTGTGATTAATTTGAAACATAGTAAATATAAATATTTTTAGTTTTAAGTGTAAAAAGACTTTTTCTAAAAAACTCCCTTTAAACGGGGAATAGTGTGGTCATATTGGTACTTTCGAACGCGTCGTGTGAATTGCTTGAAACGCCGAGGGCACTGTCTCGCCACTCGCACCGATTATACCTACCTACGAGTAGGTACTTTACAATCTAAAGTAAAGCAAACTATTATTTTCCAGTTTTACAAAAACTTCCTCATCCAGCTGTTCATAAATGGCCCCATCTTGGTGCAGACCTTCTTCATACTCTCAGGGTTCCTACTGGCCTACAACCATCTCCTGTTTAGTGAGAAGCACAACATTGGCTGGAGTATGCTGCCTATGAAAATCATGATGCGTTGGATCAGGTTAGGACCTTTTATTATTTTTTAGAAGACTTAAACCAATTTTTAGGTACTTGCCGATGTATACAGATTCATCATCAGATGGCTGGCCTATCAGCTCAGTAGGTAGTAGCTCTGCCGTCTGTGCTGTAGGTTGTGGGTTCGATTCACTTCCAGGACAAACATTTGTATGAATAACATAGATGTGTATCTGGATATAAGGTATCATAAGTATGTACTTATTTATAAATATATAAGTACTAGTTGCTGCTCGCGGCTTTGCACGCGTGGTATCTCCATAAAAAGTACCCTATGTCCTTCTCCAAGGTCCCAGCTATCTTTATTCCAAAATTCATCAAAATCGGATCGGAATTTTAGGCGTGAAAACGTAACAGACAGACAGACACAGTTACTTTCGCATTTATAATATTAGTAGGGATTAATAAATTGGTTCCCATATTACACGCTAGACGTACACGTTTGGGGCTAGAATTTCTTGGGTGCGTTATCTACCAATATATCCACCGATATTATCAACTGGTTACTTTTCAACAAAATTTCAACTCTTGGACAGCCGCCATCTGGCTTCCGTGTACACATAGCTCAGTTGCTTTCAACCAGCAACTCTTGGACAGCCGCCATCTGGCTTCCGTATGCACACACCTAATAGGGTCCAGTCACCATTCAGACCACAAACCATTAAATTGACTAGCAAAACATTATTTTAAAAGTGAACATTCGGCACCCGAATTATAGTTAAAAGTAAACAGCTCACCGGAGTGTCGCAAGGTTCCTGTTGGCGCATTGACGATGCATAGGTCAACTCGTTTCTCCTTGGTCAGCCCGGGCTCAGCAGCATTGTTGTCCCTCGCTTTCCGCTCCGGGCAATCAGACGCGTAGTGCCCCTGTTGACGACAGTTGAAGCAGGTCATCCTCTCAGCTCTTCTTGTAGTTTGGTGGCTCGTACTCTGGTTGCTATTGGATTTAAAGTGGTCCTCGTCCTTCTTGGTATTGAGACGGCATTGTTGCATTTTCTGGCCCAATTTACCACTGTTGAAACATTCGAGGATATTTGTGGATTGACATTCATTCTGCTTCTTTTTATATTTTTATTCTTCACGTTCGTTACGGGGTGGCGCATTCCGTTTGAGAAATAAAACAGCTTTTAGTTCGTTTTGCAGGTCATTCCTAGTTTTGATATCGGTTGTGATTGATAATCTTTGTACACGTGGCTCAAAGGATGACACATGCACCAGAACGGTTGCAATTGCTATCTGGTCTACAGATAATCCATTCCATCTGGACATTATTGATGACATGAGGGTAGCAGCATAAGCCAAAGGATAACTAGTGCTTGGCTCTAGTTATCCTTTGGCTTCTTTGCGTTCAAACTAATAAGAAAAGAAGCTGCAGATTCCGTGCAGTCGTACCTTGCAACGAAAAGATCCTTGAAATTAGCCCAGGTCATGCCGGGGAACGATATGGATGACAGCCAGATAGAAGCTTCACCCTTTAGTGTGCGGCTCAAAGCAATCATAATCATCTCACAATTAAAATAAATCGACACACGGTTAAAGACACTTAACAATAGAGGTGTAGGCCAGGCTATGTTTATAACACTCCAACTCCGACACTCCGACACTCCAACACTCTGACTATATAATTATACTATAACGTAAGTAGAATTATAATTTCATGAACATCAAGGGTGTCTGGCAAGGGGTTGCCACGATGTTAAGTGTCTGGCAATTCATTAACGTGATTTTTAATAATATTTTGAAGATAATACCAAAAAATCACACTTTATTATTTGATGAATTTAGATCGGTATTTACACACCTATAGTGCCGTTTACCTGCCAAAGCCGCGGTAACCCAAACTTCATAATGGTCCATCGTTCTTACCTGTTTTGGGAGCATGCGCTGACAAACTTTCAGCTTTTATAAAAAAACGAAGGTCTGAGGTTCACGAGCTCTTAGACCACTAGTGTTTCAGTCATGTGCAAACACAACACAAGCTCTGCTTGCTCTGGGGCCATATGATGCTTCCACTCAGCGGGTTCCCGCAAATACCTGGATCCCGTGGGACTGCGCAAATTTTAATGTAATATTGCATTCCCTAATCACCACGGCACGAAGCCTGGCTCGGGTGATGAGAATGAGAGGTAGACGGAACTAAAAAATATATTGTGTTTTTTTTTCAGATTGACTTCCGTATACGCTGTGGCTATGCTATTCACGTTATCCTGGATGCGATTTACAGTTATCAACAGCAGTACAATATGGGAAGTAAGTTTTTTTTTGTTATCGTAATTAAATAATAGAATAGAATAGATTACAATAAGTTTTTATTTGCAACAACACATTACAATAGACGAAAGAAGCTGGCGTCACTGGTGAGTTGAATGTGGCTGTAGGTTTGCACCAGGGGTCGGCTTTAAGCCCTTATTTGTTCTTCCTGATAATATATGCTCTGACATCGGACATACTGGAGGAGGCACCCTTTTGCATGCTTTTTGACGACGACATTGTTCTCATCAGAGAAGACGCAACCGAGGTCCAGAACAGTCTGGGAAAATGGCAGGGCAAATTGGAGAGTGTCGGAATGAAGATAAGCAGGACAAAAACCGAGCACATGTTCTGCGACTTCGGTGGTCCATCCAGTTTTGTCCATATTGCCTTAGATGGTGTACACCTTCCAGTCTGTTCTGATTTTTGGTACCTCGGTTCAGTAGTACAGAATGATGGTGAGATAGAGAAGGATGTAAGAAGTCAAATAAATGCGGGGTGGATGAAATGGTGACAGGTCTCAGGAACAATTTGCGATCCACGTATGCCCCTTATGCTTAAGGGGAAAATATATAAAACGATCGTAAGACCTGTTGTATTGTATGGATCTGAGTTTTGGGCAACAAAAGGGACGGATGAACAAAAGGTGCACGTGGCTGAGATGCGAATGCTGAGATGGATGTGTGGAGTGACGCGAATGGACAGAGTAAGGAATGAGTACATAAGAGGACGTGTGAAAGTGGCGCCAGTGAATGAAAAGATGAAGAGCAACAGGCTAGATTGGTATGGGCATGTAATAAGAAGGGAAGAATGGCATGTAACTAGGAGAGTGCTTGGTATGAACGTTGATGGATTTACGAGTAGAGGTAGGCCAAAGAAAAGATGGATGGATTGTGTGAAGGATGACATGAGTAAGAAAGGAGTGAGTGTTGAGATGACGGCTAATAGAGGAGAATGGAAGAAGAACACATGTTGTACCGACCCCACATAATGTGGGAAAAGGGCAGGAAGATGATGAGTTGCCGATAAATGGACCCTAACTCAGCATATGCGGATTGCAGTGTCAACAATCCGTGCTTGTCTTCTGTTAGGACCGATTTTGTTTAGAGGATATGAAACGATATCTACATGATAAAAATACACAAACATAAGTTACAACAGAAAATAAAATAAACTCAAAAAGAAATACATGAGTAATGAACTATAAACACATAGCCCCAAACTAAGCAAAGCTGTTGGACATGGACCAGTAAATAGGTCCATGTGAACAATTTCAAAGGGCCTTATGGCTGGTGGTACAATATTAAACTGTGGTCTGATCGGGTTTCTGTCGTATTTAGTCTAGCCACATACTGAACATTCACTAATGTATTTAGCTATTTCCTTCATCTTCGGCCAATAATAGCGCCTCGATAAGGCTAAATAACATTCACTGATACCCCTGTGGTTGGTTTTACCTTCATAATAATGCTTTATAACCTCCTGTTGTCTCAGGTATTCCTTCACATCTTCTAACTCAGTCTTTGTTAAGACCAGGTTCATAGAAGAGCTCTTAAAATGCTTTTGAATGATCGGAAGGATCGCATACATGACTAGAGTTGGGGTGATCTTAAGAGCAGTTTTAACTTTTGGGTTAACATACTCTTTTATGGCGTTCATTACATCTTGCTCTAAAGACGATTCTGAAACTTGTATAAAAGTACGAGTGTGTGTGTCGAATGGTTTTGTCGCTGTTATACGTCGTTTAATGTCGCCTACAATGGTGAAACAAATCTGTCTATGGAACTTATTTAAAGGTTCATCGGTTATCGGGATCTCAAGTATTGGATTTTCAACGTTTGTATGTGCGGTAGCTGCTGAAGATCCTGATCGTTGTGATTAAGCATGTTGAACAACTAACGAGTCTATTTCCGAGATGAATGATTCTACTTCTTCATTGTTAATTTCTACACGAGATAAACGCGTCTGCATTAGTATTAGCCTTGCCTGGTTTGTGCTTTATTTCATAATCATATTCACTTAGTTTTAGTCTCCATTTAGTTAGTTTAGAATTGGGTTCTTTGATGTTCATGCAAAGGTCTGTGATCAGTGAGGATCAAAAATTTGCGACCGTATAGATATGGTCTGAAGTACTTAGTGGCCCACACTATAGCCAAAAGTTCCTTTTCTATTGTGGAATAATTAAGTTCGATCTCGTTTAATGTCCTAGACGCATAACAGATCGGCTTATCGGATCCAATTGGTCCTTGAGATAGCACAGCTCCTAAGGTTACGTTTGAGACGTCTGTCGTCAGTATAAAGTTTTTGTTAAAGTCAGGGTATTAAAGTATTGGGTCGTTAGTCAATAGCTTCTTACATTTCTCGAAACAGTTAACATAGTCAGAGTCTAAAGTAATCTTGTTAGATTTCTTAAGACACATAGTCATAGGCTTAGTCGTTTTGGTAAAATCGGGTTTAAACTTCCTATAATATCTTAGAAGTCCTAAAAATTGCTTTATTTCTTTGGTAGTTTTTGGCAATAGATATTTTTTAATAGCCGCAATTTTGTCTGGGTTAGGTTTGATACCTTCCCTTCTGATAATATGACCAAGATACGCAGTCTCCAACTGTAAAAATTCAGATTTGTCCATTTGAATTTTAAAGTTGGACTCTCTCAATCTATTGAACACTTTTTCCAGGTTAATCATGTGTTCTTGCAAAGATGTACTAAAAACTATTATATCGTCGAGATAAACGAGACAGATCTCGTTTTGCAGTCCTCTCAGAACGTTATCCATAACCCTCTGGAAGGTTGATGGTGAGTTCTTGAGCCCCATGGGCATGCGAAGATATTCAAAATGACCATGCTCTACGTTAAAGCCTGTCTTTGGTATATCCTCAGAGTTCATTTATACCTGATAGAAACCTGATTCCAAATCTAAGGTAGTGAAATACTGGCACCTACCAAGTTTATCTAAAACGTCTGTGATTCTGGGGATCGGATATTTATCGTCTATGGTCTTATCATTCAGTTTGCGAAAATCTACGACTAATCTCCATTTTTGTTTGCCGGAGGCATCTGATTTCTTAGGAACTACCCAGATAGGTGAGCTCCATGCAGAATCCAATGGTCGTATAAAACCTTGTTCTAACATCTTCGTAATCTGGTCCCTAACTTCTTGTCGGTGTATAAAAGGATATCTGTAACTTTTCGTATAGACAGGTAGTTCGTCTGTTGTCTTAATACTGTGCTTAATTTTGTTCGTAAAAGTCAAAGCTTCTCCTTCGATGTAAAATTCATCAGCGTGACGCGCGCACAATGTCTCTAAATTAGCCTTCTCTTCAATGTTTAAATGATTCATTCGAAGCTTAGATAAAACACTTTTAACTCGACACGGGTCTTGTTCAGTGCGTGCGCACTCGATATTACAGACATCTACTCGCGTTGGTTGGTCAAACGAAATAACGATGTCTTTGTCTGTCATGTTCTCTAACTCTACAATTCCGGTTTTGTCAGTCACAATGGTAACACAGTAATGAATGATACAATTACACATCAGTTGTTCAGTCACAAATACGTCACCGTCAGGATATTCGATTGGAATATTAACTAACATAGACGTATGGGCAGGAATAATTGGATCCCGTTGGTTAGTTTTTCTACATTGGTAACGAGATAATGGTATAATAGCATACTCGGTTAACAAAATGTCAAAACAAAATTCAAATCTATTTTACAGTTCTCTAATAAATCGAGACCTATTAAACCATCGAAGTGATTGTGGAATTTATAAACGAATAGTTTAATGTTAGTTTGCTCGCCAAATTCCACAAACTGAGGTATTGTGATCGAATGGTCATGTGTACTCGTTACCCGCGAATTAGTGACCTCAAAAGGATCAAAATCTTTTGCAATGTGTGGAAAGAATTCGTCAACCGCCTCGGGACTTATGATAGATTAATTTGCCCCGGTGTCTATATGTAATTTAAGTGGCGGATGAGATAAATAAATAAATAAAGCGCGAGGTCAATTGCATTTGAGCTCGATGGTACATCGTCCTGATGCTGGGGGTCGTTCTGGGGATCATAATAGTATTCAGGGGCAATTTGGTAGTCATAGTAATTGCCAAAGTCAGTAATTGGGTACTCTGTTAGATCGCCGTAATAGTCATAGTAGCTGTCGTAATCGCCTACCTCATTAAAGTTCATCTCCCTAGATTTAAAATAGTTTGTTGGAAAAGGATTGCCAAACTTTCGCCAATCGTGGCCCTGAATAGTGGGAGGAAGGGCCTTGGACACAAAATGACTAACCCCGCTCATTGGTGTCGGCCCCTGGCTCTGTGGGGGTACATCCCCACAGGGGGAAATCTAAAACCTCCGTTCTAAGCGCTATAGTTTGGTGGGGGTGCCCGGAACATTTGTTGCGTACGTGATGGTTGCATAGGCATTTGCTGTGGGGGTTGGCAAAATTGAAAAGCAGGACGCCTAGGCTGCTGCTGAGGAAGATGTGTCTGCGCGGGCATCGGCATTGGCATTGGTCTCTGCCAATTTGGAGCACCAGAATTAAATCCCTTCGCTATGGAATAATTAGGTACTAGGGACGTTACTTTTGATGATGACTGCCTTTGCGTAGCTGGGTTACGCCGCTCAGGAATTGATTCATTTCTATGCTGTAGGTACATGACATTAAGTTCCTCCTGAACAAATTCCAAAGCCTTTTCTATAGTCGGTGGTCTCATACACCGTATACGAGACCCGAGAGGTTTTTTTCAAACCGCGTACCCACGACTGCATAGTTAATTTGCGATACAAGTCGCGCTTTGCTTCAACGGTGGTAGGCAGACACTCGTGCAGGGTAACGTACGTCATACTCGTCATAAAAAGGTTTTGGCATTTGTCATAAAATTCCTGTGGGGAATCGTTACCTTGGGAAACCAGAGATAAGTCATTATAGAGAGCGGTCTCATCTCTTTGATCGGCAAAATTATTAACTAAATCGTTTCGAACCCCTAACCAGGTAGCTGGTATGCCATTTGCGTTTATTGTCCTTGCTGCAGGACCGGTCACTTTATTTAATATACCATTTAAAAGAAACAAATTATTTAACTCATATATTGCCTCAGCTTTTATATATTGCGTTACAAGCTGATCGCAGGTTCTAATAAACCTTGTCAGAATATTTGGGTTCCCATCAAATTCTGGGACCATGCGTAGAGCCTTAAAGATGTGGTCTGGTTCGTTAGACATAATTTCCTCACTTGTTTCACTTATCGTATTTAAACTACCAAATTTTCTATGGCTATCTAACTTGCTATTCCTATGAATCCGTCTTGAGGAGACAGATTCCTTCCCGAGTTTTCTTGGATGGAAAATGGTGGAAAAGTTTATAAAGGTATTACACAACCAATTCAAGATGTGTGATATCACCTCCGAGCAATCCTCTGCTTGTCACCGCTTGGGTTTAAACATGAGTAAGCCTAGGCCTGTGATGGCGCGATTTGTGAGCCATCGTGTCCGTAGTGACGTATGGAATGCCAAAACAGCACTAAAAAGCTCTGGAATCACTGTATCAGAGTTTTTAACTAAGTCCAGACATGAAGTTTTTTCTGCTGCGCGTAAGCATTTTAGTGTCAGGAAATGCTGGACGTCAGAGGGCAAAGTTGTGATCATCTTGCCCGATAACAAACGCCGCAGGCTTGAATCCATGTCGGAGTTGAAGCCGCTTCTTTCAGAGCGTCCGGTGACGTCTAATGCGGATTTAACGGTTCCTGAGACTTCCCGTGACAAGGCGAAATCCTCTAATCCTCCATCATTGAGGCCTGCAAGGACCGAAACAAAAGCCAAGCGTGCTCTAAAGTGATATTGATAGCGGCATTATTTGTTTTCGCATTCAACATTTTGTTATTCAGTGTATTACACACACTACTTAATTTATCAGTATTACATTGTATAACTTTTTATATTTTATTACTTAGCGGTAGACTTCCAATCCAATATTCAAGGTAAGGTAATATGTAAGGTAAACAAATATTTTTTATTTACTTTTCCACGCTCATACTGTCATAGTCAAACTTGACAATTATTGTGACACTGCATTGTGTACCCTTAAGTCTCGTCCAAAAACGTTCCATTTTCACGCAGATTTTGTATGTAATATTTAAACATCATGTTTTGGTTTTACCATTTATAATAAGTAATTTTAGCTCAAAACGGGATATTTGCCTTGATAGTTTTGGAAGTGTTACCGAAAGTAGTGGGGTTTTTTTTATGTTTGATTCGTGTGTATGTCTATGTATCTTTAGTTATTTTTTTTTTGTTGTTCTTATATTTTTCTGTTATCATATCATGGTACCTTCTATACTCATTTTTAGGTACTCGAGTTTAAGTCGTTTCATCTTGATTTTATTATGAAGGTAGTGTTTTTATTTCAGCTAATTGATCGGCTTGTGTGTGAGACTAGTTTGCTGTGTATTCGTATAAGTTAGCATCTATTATTATTAATATACATATTTATATATATTTATTATTGTATTATTAGATAGGTATTTATTTGTATTTTATGTCGTATAATATATTTGATGATAGTTTTTTCTCTTGTTCATCATCATGCTCTTCTGATAAAGACTTTTCTAGCGCTTGTAGCAATGACTCTCTTCATCTTCGGGATCATCTTGAAGCTATCTTTTCAAGTTACCCTAGAAATTTAAACATTGTGCACGTAAATGCTCAAAGCATTCCATCACACTTTAATGATTTTCACTCTTCGTTCAATTTCAAGCTGATTGATGCAATACTTGTATCAGAGTCATTTTTGAAACCTGCGATGCCTTCCACTCAATACCCTCTCCCTGGCTTTAAACTTGTCAGAAATGATAGAGTTGGTAAAGGAGCTGGTGGGGTGGCCATCTACCTACGTGCCGACATTCCCTCAAAAATTGTTGATCATTCACCAATGCAATATTCAACTCAGCTGAGCACCTTTTTGTTGAAATCATTGTCAACCACACCAAAATTCTACTAGGCGTGTTTTATCCCCCTTCTTGCAATATAGATTACTTTTCCTCCCTAGAAATGAAACTTGAATCTCTTACTCCTCTATATGATCACACACTTATTTTAGGGGATTTTAATACGTGTCTGATAAAGTGTGATTCACGTACAAAAAAACTCACATCGTTGATATCCTCTGTCAACTTGCACATTCTGCCGCTGTCTGCTACTCACCATGCTCCCCATTCCACTCCATCACTTCTTGATTTAATTATTGTCTCTGATCCTGACCGTGTGGCTACACATGGTCAACTGGCTGCTTCTTTCTCCTACCATGATCTTGTGAACCTTTCTTATAAAATCCGTTGGCCCAAACCGAAGCCTAAGTTCCTTTTACTCCGCAGCTTTAAAGATATTGATCTGGATTGCTTGAGAAAAGATGCGAATGATATTAACTGGTCGTCTGTCATTGAGGCAGTTACTATTGATGACAAGCTCTCAGCTTTCAATTCAATTGTGCTTAATTTCTATGACATTCATGCCGCGCTCAAACGCATTAAAATTAAGCACCCATGCTCCCTGCTTCCTGGTTTACTAAGCCTATAAAAATGGCTATATCTAAACGGGATAAAGCAAAGATACTTTATAAGCAGACTCCAACTGATGAAAACCTGGCCACTTACAAGAAGCTTCGCAACGGATGCTCCAAAATGTGCAGGGATGCTAAGAGACACCATATACACAACTCCATTCAAAATTGTAGTCCTCCCCTTATGTGGAAGTTTCTCAACTCGTTAGGCATTGGAAAGGATTCCAACGATACTCCCTCCCATCTCTTTTGATTTAAATTCTATTAACACCCATTTCTCCTACCTCTTTAGACACTTAAACAAAGCTTTCTACGCAACGCATCCTACCGGCTGCGCCTAATACATAAGCCACAACCGATGGTTTTAAAAAAAACCAAAAGACTTTAATTTAAAGAATTTATTTTAAAAAGTTACAAAATTAGGCTCCGTAATTCTAGGTAAAGATGGAAATGCTGAATCGGTGGTCGTACTGTACTGGTCGAACAATATACTAAATGTAACGCTGCAGTGCAAGTCTGCAGATTAGTTACATAGCTAGTATGTAACAAGCTTCACGAGAGGTCGTGTGGATATTAATTTCTTCACAGATTTCATACGGGCTGGCGATGGATAGAACATCTACCTCTGATCCCCTGAATTTGCGGAGAGCGATGTCTAGGGGATCAGCGGGATTTAAAACACGAAACAGTCTCCAAAATACGGTAAACCAAAGCGTCATCGATTACGTCTGTTGTACGTAAAAATGGTACTTAACGTTATCAGCGCAACAACCTACCAATATTATAAAAGCAAATCTTTGTGTATATATTTGAATTTATGTATGTTTGAACATGTAAGTTCACTGGCATGTTTATACATACCATTACATATCATATATATAGATATATACATATCTTTGTAACACTCAGAGAAAACATGTAATTATTTATAATATAATTGTATTATATTTATTTTCAGAAAGCAGTGACGAACGAGATAGACGACTGCGGACAATCCTGGTGGCAACATCTCATCTACATCAACAATTACAATGATCACTCACAATGTTTCACGCACTCTTGGTACTTTTGTTTCTAAGGTCCCGAAGTCCAACTAGAATGCTTTTTAGTGTCTGTACCTCTTCTGTACCTACCAGCTAAACTACTGTGGGGGTACCTGATTGTTTTTCTAAATGAGGATCTGTAAAGTTAGAGCAAATTCAATAGAACTATCCACGTTATTCTTTATGAAATAAGAATGAACCATTACTTGCGAAGATATAAAGTAATAATCATTATGCCGTTCCTGCCGGTAAAATCAATGTGCGTTTTGTGACGTCATTGGGACGGTCCGAGCGCATCCGGCCATCTTACTTCACGATTCGATAACTGGCGGTGACCGTCCCTGTGACGTCACAGCTACCGCGACGGCCACTCAGTGAACTTCGCTAGTAATTTCGTCATAACTTCGTAAATTTTTGTCCTAGAACAAAAAATTTTGCACTGTATTTTAAGGATTTTTTAGCTCTATAAGTCTGCATTCTCAACTAAAAACGTTACGGATCGTCATTGTAGCATATATGCTGAGATTTAAGGAATGTTTTTTTCCTGTCCTTTTCCTACGTTAAGTGGGGTCGGCACAATCTGTCTTCTTTTGCACTTCTCTCTATCACTCGTCATCTCATTAATTACTTCTTTCTTGCGCATATCATCTTTCACACAATCCATCCATCTTTTCTATCTACCATTACTTTTATATCCATCCGCATTGAAATCAAACACCCTTCTTGTTACATGACTTTCTTCACTCCTTGACGTGTGACCATGCTAACATGTTACTTCAACTTTTTCGTCACAGGCACTACTTTAAAACTTTTTCTGATATACTCATTCCTTATTTTATCCATTCTTGTCACTTTATACATCCATCTAAACATTCGAATCTCCGTCGCATGCATTTTTCTATTATCCATCGCTTTGGTTGCCAACACTTCGATCCATACATACAACAGGTCTAATGACAGTCTTGTAATTTTTCACATTAAGCATCCGCGGATCACACGTAGTTCCTGTGACCTGTCGCCTTTTCATCCATCCTGCATTCATTCTGTGTTAGAACTAATGTATTCCGATAATAATAAGATAGACCAAATATTATGTTATGCCTATACTTGCTTATAGCAAACGCAATTAGTTATCGTAGTACATGCGGTTTAATGGAATTGGTAAGAACACTGTGGAGTACGGAATATTGGTATTTTATATAGTTAGCCGAAACTGGAATGAATTCAATTTTTACAGGTATTTAGCAGCAGATTTTCAGTTGTACTGCCTCGGGCTCCTAGTGCTTATTGCGTTCCGGAGTACAGTCTCTAGGAAGGTGATCATTTTGATTCTCCTGCTAGCTGGCTTCGTGATCCCACCACTGCTGACGTATTTACAAAACCTCGACGGCATCATCATTGTCTCACCCGAGTAAGATTGTTTTTGACCTTTTGAGTCGTTATAATAGTATGGCTGGGTCTTTTCTGTACGTATAGCTTTACTTTTCATTCATGACGTCGCAGGTCCACAGCTAAAAGGGAGCAAACACATACGCTGAAAGGATAATTAATTCAAAAAGTACAAAAAGCATTTTGTTTCTAGATTATGTACTCTCTGATACTGCACGATTAACTGCAGATAAGAACAGGGTTTTCTCCAGATATATTGAATGCATCGGCATCGTCTAGGTTCCGTCCGACACGTTTATAGTGCAGCCAAACAAAAACGAGTGAAAGACAGTACTCTTCACCCGTTTTATGTTTGTCCACAGTACCGTAGCGTATGGATACGGTATACGCAGCAGTATGTAGACAGAATATCTATTAGCCAAACTCGGCAGCTAAATTCACCTAGCATGTAAGACGATTCAAAGTGATCCTTGGAACTGTATTGAATAAAACAGGTAATATTTTTAAAAAGCGCATCTTTGCTTCTAGAACCAGCTTCCACTTCTTCGTGACTGACCCTACATTCAATAACCTGTACAAGCGCGGACACACAAACCTTTTCAATTACGCCGTCGGACTGGCTGTCGGGCACATAGTCTACCATTTGCAGCAGACCAATTTCATCACACAGAAGTTCAAGGAGACAGTGAGAATCTTTTCAATCACTACCGGAGACAAAAAGAGAAGACATGTTAGTTTTGTCTTCTCGTCCATAGAGAACGAATCAACAGAACTTTACTCGATGGGCTAGTGCTAAAACGATAATGCGGCAATGAGCTTGCAAATCTCTCTACTTTTTACGGTACACATGGCCCATTTGCTTAGTTTTCAATTGACTACCCTGTTATCTACTGCCGTTTTGTGGAGACCTTCTTGGTCAAGTTTCTGTGGCTTGTTATTACGGTTCAGGCAATGCGTTCCATGATGTTTCGCCAACTACGGGTGTGAATTAATGAAAGTTATGTTTTTCAGAAATACAATATCCTCCTGTGGTGTTGTATCCTCGGACAAATCCCTCTCATGTTTTCCGGCAATATCTTCTACCAGGACGGGCCGAAGCCTTCAATGGCGGTTCGAATAGTTTTCGCAGCCTTCATGAAACCTGTGTATGGTATTTGCTTCTCGATTTTATTAATGGGCCTGGTATTTAGGTGTGAAAGTAAGTTTGGGATTTGTGATACTGAAACTTAACAATATTCCGTTAAGATACTTAACGCTATTACGTATAAGGGTATATTTAGTAATCACATACCGATTACCTAATTTGGCGATAAAATCTGATCTTTATTCGTGGACATTAATTAGGACATGGCAAGGACTTTACTTTTCATACTTTAAGGCGGTACCGTCAGCAAACTACCATTTTTCCCAAATTAATTTCGTACTAATTTATTAATTTACTGGCGTATCCTGGGATGACATTAAAAAAAGAACCGAAGAGGGACTCTCTAAAATATCTAAATGGCTTAGCCTAAATTTACTTACCTTAAATGTCTCCAAAACTAACTTCATGACTTTTACGAAATATAATAACAGCCAACCCAATCTCGATGTTAGCCTAAAAATACACAAATGTAACTCTATCCAAGCTTCATGTGACTGCCCTAACATCATTAAGGTAACAGCAAAAAAATACCTAGGAATCATGATTGATCAATGTTTGTCCTGTCATGCTCACATTGAACTCCTGATGAATAGAGTACGTAAATTAATCTGGTTTTTTTTTAAATTTTACTTCTTGTAGCATCAAGAAACCTAATAAACCAAATCTAAATTTCTCTAGCAGAATCGATTCAATGTTATTGTATACCTACCAGTCTGGGGAGGAATAGAGTGCGTAAATTAATCTGGATTTTTTTAAATTTTACGTCAAGTAGCATCAAGAAACCTAATAAACCAAATCTAAATTTCTCTAGCAGAATCGATTCAATGTTATTGTATACCTACCAGTCTGGGGAGGAGCTACTAAGACAAAGTTTTTAGAACTAGAGAGAATGTGAAAGAAGAGATGAAATAAGTTTTGGAAGAGAGAGCACAAAGGTTTCTATTAAAAGTTATATATTTTAAGCCCTACCGATACCCTACAGATATGCTCTATCAAGATCCTCAACAACAGTATTAATAAAAAAAAAAATATCCTATTAATAATTATAAATGCAAAACTTTCCTTAGTAAATGGCTACTGAAACTAAACTATGAGAAAACTGAAAAATCCTAGAAATTGTTTCGTAAAATCAACACACATACAAACATATACACACTCCCACACACACTCTCACACATATTCACACACACACTCATTTTAGAACTGTGATTTAAAATGGGTACTCTAATTTGAACTTTATTGGTAGCGAAATAAAGACGTCCATATTTTAGAAAATTGTAGTCCTGCGAAACAACAGAATTGCCAGCAGTATGAGAAATGGCTAAAAAAAAACAAAAAAAGGCCACACAAGTTCAATGATCACTAGCGCGACCGTGACCGCGACTGTTTTTTTCAAAATGTATAACTCATTTCTCATTTCCAATCACACCTACAAACATGACTAATATGCACCATAAAATGTTTCAAAACATGTGCGTAAAACTTTAAATTGAACCGCATGTAATTACAAACGCATAGCCGAGCGTTTATTTAGTTGGAATTGAGTCTATGCCTGCTAAATTTCATGGATCGAATCAACAATCAAAGACACAAAGCCTAATCACCCAAGTTGCCACTGAGATCACCGCAATTAGGATAGGATAGGACAAAAGCTAAAACAACAGCCATAAACAAAAGCATCGCAGTTACAAAACTAATAATCGCAGTAAAATTTGCAGTGTGGCTCTAAAATGTATTTTGGTTCCAGAAATGTGCAGGTTCTTACTAGAATTGCGAGTATGGACCGTCCTGAGCCGTTTGTCGTACAGCGCGTATCTATTGCACGTCACCATCATAAGGATTGTCTGGGGGCAAAAGACTAGAACAAAGCACGTGTCTGTCACATTAATGGTCAGTATCAATTATTAATACACTCAACAGCTACTTTTACATAGTCCTGACTGCACGATTAGATTTCCGGAGTACTCGGAAACGTGTGCTCGAGTTATCCTAAATAATTCAAATTATATCTTCCATACCTACGAGCATAAAAGATAATCTAGATCACTTTTTCTTCCCATTCTCGTGTACAAATATTATTTGTTGTTTCCTTTTTTTTTTCTTTTTTTAACTTGAAAAAAGAATTCTGGGACACTCCGGGAGTGCCAACAGAAGTGAAAACTTATTTTGGCGCGTTAGACATTTTTTAGATGGGTACTAGGGTTATTGGGTTATGAATTGCATTTTATTTAAAAATTGTATTTTATTAGTTATTAGAATCTTTAAAATACATTTAATATTCTTTTATGTTTTTGTTCAGAATGAAGATAATATATCAAAGAACCTAACTCAGTAAACTTCTCCACACAAAAGTAGACTGTAAACATGTGAATTAAGGTTTATAATCAAATGGGGCGAGCGCGGCAGCCCTGCGTCTCGCGGTGTCGGTAACGGTGTCGCGAGTCCAGAGGTTTTACCTCATCTAAAAATATGCGTACCGCACTAATAATAATAATAAGTGTTCAGATAGATGTAAATGTAGTAGATGTATTCTGAAAAGTAGCGTCAGTGACGGCAAAAGGTGAGCAGTAACAAGTTAGCGTGGTATGGGCATGTCATGCGTAAGAAAGTCATTTTACAGGAAGGGGTTTGAATGTGAATGGATAAAGGTAAAGATAGGCCCTAAGAAATGGACGAACAATGTAAAAGATAGAAAGTTTAAAAGAAGTGACTACGGATATGACGAATGATAGGGTTGAGTACCTAATAGAACAGAAGCAGTTCTGGCAACACCACCTAATCTAGTGGAATAAGGGCAGGAAGATAATAAGTTTCGAGCTTCAGATGTCACAACAGTCCTAACTATTACCACCTGCCTGCGTAGCATGAACCTTACAGTCCACGATTTCTCACCCACAAGGATAAATAAAAATGGCAATTGGAAATAACAAGTATAAAATATACTTTTGAAAAACCATCGACAAAAAGACAAAATTTATATATAACCGATTCATTGAGACCATTCTAATAAGCCCAACACAATAACTCTACACTCTGCTATATGTTGGTGAGGAATTGGATATCCTGCAGATTCCAGGTGATGCTGCAGCATCAGGTCAAGGTTACCATAGTCTTGCAATATCAATGAAGTAACAGGATACAAAATTTCAAATCGATCAATCTTGTGCTCACACATCCCTTCATAAACCAGAAAATAACTTGAATTATAGCTACTCTTGGTGAAGTCACCATTTAAATAAAAAAACCTAATCAAAAGCGGTCCATCGGGCCTTCAGGCGGCTAAGAATTCACCAGGTTGACAACTAACTTAATATTCTTGTTTTATTTCAAGACCCAGGAAATCTTCTACATCGTAAGCTTATCGATCATCGCCGCGGTGCCTTTCTGGTTTTTAATAGAAGAGCCCTTCGCACAACTGATGAAGATTTTCCTAATGCCAGAGAAGGGAGATGAGAAACCATCAAATCAGAGTAAGTATACTACGACATTGGTTATTTTACACGGATTGTCAACTGCATATGGTATTGACTGAGGTCACTCAGGACTTGAGGTGTGGTGAACCTAAGAAGAGCCGCTTGACTGAAGGCGACAGAACCAGCGTCTGTCTGTGGGAGTGTTCAAACGGACGCGCAGGTTGGAGTAGATTAGCACATTATTCACTAGTTCACGTCACCTTCACATAAATTAGGTACTACTTTCATAGGATTCTCTGATAAAGGAGATAACAGGCAGGCTCAAAGACATCAGGTGTGGCTTAATAACTGAAAAACCGGAAGCGACGGCAAAGCGTGCCCCCGAAGCACGGAAAAACTCAGATGAAAATGCCATTACGATCATCCATCCAGACACGGACTTTACAGAGCATTACATAACTTCATTGATCTTTTAGGAACGACAAAATTAGCTTTGTCGCGATTGCTCTCTTCACGCATTATTTCCAGTTTCTTGTTTACGACAAAAGGATCGGATCCCTTATTACCTAACTCGCGACAACTAGCCATAGGCGTGAATTGCGCGACCACAGCTGTCAAACACCTTTGATAATATAATAATAGGGGTTTGAATATGAAGTTGCCCTTCTAATGTACCTACTGACACTTTGAATTAAAATTAAGCCTGCATGGTGTGGCATTTCACAGTGACACGACTGTTTCACATTACAATTACATAAAATTACAAGGACCACTTTGAATCGTCTTCTTACATGCTAGTGAATCTAGGTACCGGTTCTTCCTAACCGCAGTTCAAGAAGTATCCGGCAAGAAACGGAAGGTCTTAATACATTTTTGTATGATCTTTGCCAATTTGTCGAGTTGGAGACGATCATCCCAAGCTTATTTGTCATCTAAATAATCAGATATTTTATAAATATGCCTTAATAGACAGTTCCTGTTTAATTACGTTTTAAATTTGCCAATCGACAAATCTAACACGTCGCTTGGGACCTTGTTATAGAAGTACACTTTGCCCTATAAAAGACGTATTAACTTTAGCAAGCCTAACAGTGGGAACAGCGAGTTTATCTTTATTTCGAGTGTTAAATCTATGATTATCGCATTTTTTTTAATAAATGAACATTTTTGTGCACATACATTAAATTTTCGTATATATACTGGCAAGGCACTGTCATGATATATTTTTTTTAAGTTTATTTCAACATTTGATGACACGGCGTTCTACGAAATTTGATTATTTGGCTTTCATTTGTTTTTACATTGAGCTTAAAACGAAATCCGACCCAGATAAGAGTAATTATTGAATACGGTTTCGACGTGGAACTAACGCAGCAGATTCAGCTCGCAACATCAATGCTGTGTTTGGAGATGGCACGGCTAATAAACGGTTTTTTGATTTTTTTTTCTTTCCAGGAAGCAATACAGTATGCCTTGACATAGTTTGATGAGTCCAGGTCCCCAGAGTTTTATCGCAAAGGTTTAAATGATCTTTCTATGAGATGACATAAATGTATTTGTATATAATTAGTGTAAATGCTTAGATTTTATGGATATACCAAATCTTAGAAAAATAAATGTTTGCATTTTTCAGCACAAAACGGCAATTTCATACATACTTGAACTCCTAATATCTCCGCTATTAGCATATTTTTGTCTGTAGGAGGGCGACAGGTAAGTAATATAATGGTAACAATAACAACTGTCTTGTCAATAACATTTATTTTAAGATTGGCGGATGGTTTCGCATATGAAAAATTTAAATGAAAAAATATTTATTTCAGCATTCATATACATATATAGGGTATTTCATTAAGCGTGTCCGATCTTTAAATTTAAATAAAACAAAGTGTGTGTGATATATTATCGTAATTATTTATTTATTTGAAAGATGTAGTGATGCCATTATGTGTGGAATATGACATCATTCAAATGTCCGCCACGGCTTCTCTGGGTGGAGCGCATGCGAGATATCCAATTTTCCATGACTTTTGCGCATAAATCAGGCTGAATTTGACTTATGGCATAGGTTATGTTGGCTTTGAGGGCCGCTGTGATTTGTGGTTTATTCACATAGACCTGCGACTTAAGAAAACCCCACAAGAAAAAGTCTAGCGGGGTTAAGTCACAAGATCTCGGTGGCCAGTTCACATCAGCTCCACGTGAGATGACCATGCCCTCAAATCTCTCATGCAGAATATTCAATATGGCATGAGCTGTGTGGCACGTAGCGCCGTCTTGTTGAAACCACATGTCGTTGGTGTTCAGATGATCCAGTTCATGCCAAAAAAAGTTGGTAATCATCGACCTATAGCGCTCGCCGTTGACAGTGATGGCCTGGCCAATGTTGTTCTCAAAGAAATATGGCCCGATGACGCCGCCAGCCCAAAACCCACACCAAACTGTAACTTTTTCGGGATGCATTGGACGCTCTTGGATCTCATGTGGATTGGTATCGTCCCAAATTCGAAAATTTTGTTTGTTACGTACCCATTCATCCAGAAATGGGCCTCATCGCTGAAGATAACTTTTCTGTGAAAATTACGGTCAGTTGCTAACTGCTCCAGTGCCCATTCAGCGAACACACGTCGTTGTCTATGGTCGTTTACCTTCAATTCCTGGGTGAGTTGAATTTTATACGGGTGCAGGCCCAAGTCACGACGCAAAATTCGCCAAGTTGTGGTCTGTGAAAGGCCGAGTTCTTGTGAGCGACGCGAAATCGACTGCCTCGGATTCTCCTGCACACTCTCACGAACAGCGGCGATGTTTTCGGCAGACCTTGCGTTTCGTTGACGTACGGGTGTTGGTCGATCATTTACCGAACCAGTGGACTCAAATTTATCCACCACACGACGAATAGTCCTCTCGGTAGGACGATTATGGCGACCGTAAAATGGGCGAAGCCCGCGGTGCGTTGCCCGAACAGAACACTCATTTTGATAAAACAATTTTATCATTTGCACGTGTTGTTGAATGCTATAGCTATCCATGATGATTTGGCAAAACAGAATGAATAAATTACAACCCCAATTTGACAGATGTAGCTTCAACAAGATGGCCGCTACCAACTGTCAAAGTTCGGACGTGCCTATTGGAAGACCCTATACTTATAGTGCATTTAAACATTGTGTATATAGCATACACAATGTTTAAATGCACTTTGATGCTGCTCGAATTTTAAATAGGTAGACCTTTGAGCTGTCTTCACACTAGGCAAGCTTGTATCGTGAAGACCAGAGAGACGATTTACTTAGATAAATTGACAGTAACCTCGGTCAGGAGTAATTGTTAAAAAAGTTAGCAATTTACTCAAATGATCTATGATACAATTACAATTTCATAGACACAATAGACAAATATACAATAATGCAAGAGACAATAATGGACACATTATATATTCGGTAAAGTTACATTTTAGCAAACTGCAACATATTGGTGTCGCGGTGCTATTGCTGTCGCAACTGCTAAATTTACGTAATAAATCTGCTATAATGGCAAAACGCAAACACGTAGGTTGAACACCGTGTACATGTGACTACTTTATTCCTTCAAAGGCTAAGTGTGAACCGGCCATAAATAATGTTCTTTTTTGTCGACAGATGGAGTCGATGTAACTAAGCAGAACAAGCCTACAGAACTGCAACTAGCAATTACAAATGTGTGATGCCATTGTCATCTACTTCAGAAACACCTGACTCGTATTTAAATGTTTCATTGCTCGTTTGTTTTTAATTGTTCTTTCATGGTTAGTGAATATGTAGCTGGTTTAATTATCACTTTAATTTAATGTCCTTGAGTTTACATATACATGGATGATTTTATTATATCGATGTAAGTAATGACAGTTTTATTTAGATTTGTAAACCTACCTACCAATTCTAGATTACCTACTTTGTAAGATCTTGTTAGTCCTGGTTTAAGAATAATAGAAAACAATTTGAAATATCAATTTATTTAGATTTGTCATAATTCTACACGATTGTAAATAACTGCTAGATGATTCTAGAACTTTTTGTACTTCAAGAAGCTTCTGTACTTCTTGGGATTCAGCCCGTAAGCTTTCAACCTCTCATCTGACAAGTTGTTCATAGGATTATCCGAGGAATTGTCATTGTTCTTTTTATCCTTACCAATAATCTGTTTAATTTTATTCTTGAACAGATCGTTATTCTGTTTATTCTTATTCTTAAACGTATTTTTGATACCTTCAGTTTTCTTTCCTTCTTTATTGAAAGGTCTATTATTTTTCTGTTCGTTATTGGAAGACTTATTAATCTTTGCTTCTTTATTTCATTCATTTTTATGTTTCTTATTGATAACTTTTCCGTTATCTGATAGCTTTCGTTTCTTACCAACTAGTGCATTTTCGCTGTTTCTACTAGGCGTTTCGTTGTTTACATTTTCAACAACAATCCCCTTTTTCTTAATCTTCTTTTTAAGACTTTTCTTCTGTCTTTTACTGAGTTCAGTTTGACCACTTACTACACTATTTTTTGTAATTGCCACATGACTACTATTCCCAATGTCAAGCGATTCTTTCTTTTTGTGTTTCTTATTTTCTTTATCTCCACTTTTTGGATCATTAACTACATCCTCTTCAACTGTACTCTCTAAACTACTATCGCTATTCTCGGTAAGAGTACTCTTTACAGTACTTTTACTTACATCAGTATTTCTACTATCTTTCTTCTTACCTATCTTTGCCTCACTTCTTACTTCATCAGCGTCATCAGTCTTTTCGCTATCTTCATTTGAATTAGGGTTGATTTCGTCTTCACTTTCAACAATAGCTGTATTTTCCGGTTCTTCTTTGCTGGTGTCTTTCTGTTTTTTCTTCTTCTTTTTCTTCTTTTTGCTGTTCTCTTCTGTGGTGACTACCAGTTCAGGTTCCCTATATATTGGGAGAATAGTGTTCAAAGTTGATACATCCTAATAAAGACTATTCATACAACTGAAGTATATTACTAAAATAAAATATGAAAATATCTCCATGTTTTAGGAGATATATTTTCAGATCAACTACTTAAAACTTTGAGGATGTTTAAACAGGGGTAGTCAGCGGCACTTCCAAACATTGTTATTGGCCTATATCACCATTTTGGACAGTAGTTACATAAAATATATCATTATAATTACATACTCAGGCAGGTTCTTGAACAGACTGGGCAGAACTTTTCTCTTCAGCCTTGGATCAGCCGCCTTCTGCGCATACGCATTTATTTCGCTCTTCTGAGCACTCTCCGGTTTGTGCCTCACTATTTTCTTCAACGGCACCCATTGAGTTAGCTCCTTATCGTCCGCTAAGAGGATCTGAAATGATTAATAATATGTCAGCTAAAAGCCATCCGTTCTTTATAACCGACTTCAAAAAAGGGTTCTCGATTTTTGTTACTTCATAACTCCGTTATTTATGAACCAATATTTATATTTATGAAAAAATATTTTTTTATCTGGGTATACTTTCCGATTGGTCCCATAGAAATTTCATCAAAATCGGTTCAGTAGTTATATATGTAATAGCTAGAAAAAGTATGTCATCCAAGTAAACGAAATTTAGTATTTTGTTTTCCTGTGACTTTCCAGTAGTGTTTTACGAATATCGAAAAATCAGAGAGTGCTAAAAAGCGTACAATGAAACCAAGGGTGATAAATAAGGGAAAAATAGGGGATGAAATTTTTAACGAGCTCGAATTTTATATCGGCTCAAATATTTATTCAATGAAGACGGTTTCATTTTTTAAGTTTCTAATATTACAACAGGGATATTGGCCTCAATTCTGTTGGCACCTAACTGTTCTAACCTAACCTAATTTTAGCTAAAGTTAGGTTTTGAACTGTCAAATTAACCTTTGGTATTCTGCTGCTACCAACTTATCCTCATTTAATTTTATCTAACTTAATTAAGCGTACCTAATTTAGTTAAATGGTACCAACCGAATAGGTTTTACAAATGCTATGACTAACTAAATAGACAAATCCTAATTTTAGAAATGAACCAATCGAATTGCCACCATTGGCCACTACAATTGGACTCAATGCGGCCATTTGCGGATGCTTGCGTATTTGAAGTCCTTAGACATGCCTGTTTCCTCGCGATATATTCCTTCATCATCAGAACAGTAGAACTTTGAGGATTTAGACTGGAATATAAACTTCTTTCACAAGAGTTGGTAGCTGTACTAATAAAAACTCAAATTTTAAATAACTTTTTTCTAAATATTTTGATACTAAACATTGCCTGATTTTTTTTATTAAGTATCAAAATAGATAATTGATTCAGGCGTGACTTTGCGGAAATCCATTACAAAACATTAAATAGATGGATAAATATTTAGTACTATTCCGCCAATCTATATCAATAGATATAGAATAGTACTAAATATTTGTCCATCTATTTAGATGGATATTTATTCTATTTTGATACTTAATAAAAAATTTCAGGCAATAATAAACCTGACCTCTTCAACAGTGAGTCCATAATCGTTCGGCACGACCTCGCGATACTTGAATCTCGTTGGCAGATCCCCACCTATGTAATATTAAGATTGTTGAGAACGGCACACTTTTTCAGCAAAAAAAACAGGCCTTTGCATATTATCTAGACTATGATTAATACAGCGTCAAATGGATTTTCTCATTCATAAATCAAATCTTTTCCCTTAGTAATATTAGTTTTACCTCCCGAGTTGCGTTATAAAGAACTTTAATGTGCGATATCAGAGCCTCTGCTAAACTAATGCTTGACCACAAAATGGCCGTCAGTTACTAAAAGTTCTTTTAGGGACAGCTAATATATAAAAGTTTGTATTATATATTAGCTGTCCCAAAAAAAAAGGTGATCTAATTGTAAATCTAAACCATTCTCAGAATCCATTTGAACACACACAAAAAAAAACATTCAAATCGGTTCAGCCATTTAGGAGCTCAGTGACATACACACGTATAGTAGAATTATATATATAAACATAGTATCTATGGTTATATATTTTTCTACAGCATCTCTGTAGAAAAATCTAAATGAAATATCCTTTTAAAAACTATTTTCACATAAAAAAGATTCTAAATTTCCAATAAGTTATTACTCGACAAACAAGGCGGTAAAAGATTTCTGTTTTCCAAAAGAATTTAAGTCTAATTGATTCTTGCACTTGTAAGAATGGCAACATTACCTCTGTATGCTTTTTTTAGCAGCATAGATAAAACATCCGAGTATTCTACCTGAATTGCCAGCGATTAAAGTTAATTAATAATGCCTGCCATTTTACACAGCATCATCTGGCCCCAAAGATAGCAGAGCTTGTGTTATGGGTACCACATGACTGATATACTTACCTACATAGTATATACTTTTAAATACATACAAATTATACACACCAAGACCCGAGAAAAATACTTGCTGATCATACAAACACTTGTCTCGCGGCGGGAATCGAACCCGCAACCTTCTGCGTCTCAGCCGAACTTTGGCCCACTGCGCCATAGAGTCGACGTTTTAAACAATTCTCATATTCTTGTAACGTATTTACCTATAGCATCTTCACAGTCCATTTTGTAGTACTCTTCCATATACTGCGCGTATGTGATATCTTCAGCTGCCGGTATATACTTGGGTTTGCCGGTGGCCAGAAGCTTGGCTAGCTTAGACTTGTTCTTACGGTTACGTCGCTTTGTGCCGAGGGAACGTTTCATCTCTTCGAATCTTCTCGCGCGAGCCGTTGTCAGGTCATAGTCAGCGTCCATCTGGGACAAATCGATATTAATATTCATCTAACAATTTCCTTTGGGAAAGAACACATTGCTGGTAAACATTCCTACAAAATACCCGATCAAATACCCCATTAATACGCAAGGTTTTTGCAGATGGCAGCACAAGCGTGAATGCCGTGTTAACGTTTTGTATGAAGTTGGGACTTGTTGCTTTGATAGATGATGTGATAGATACAAATTGTAGTGTTTTTTTGTAGAAAATGTTCTCGCTCTTTACGATAGCTCAACTTAAAGCGATCCTGACAGAAAAAAAATGATTTTATTAAATGTTTAATTGAAATCTTTGGAAATATATTGACGACCTCTGTACGCAGTTGGCTTAGGTACGGCTGAGACGCAGAAGGTTGCGGGTTCGATTCCCGCCGCGGGACAAATGTTTGTATGATCTGCAAGTATTTGTCTCGTGTCTGGGTGTTTCTATGTATAATATGTAGGTATTTATAATAATAATAATATAATAATAATAATAATATAATAAAATGATAATATCAGTCACAATGGTACCCATAACACAAGCTCTGCTTACATTGGGGCCAGATGATGTTGTGTGAAATGTCTGGATTATTTATTTATTTATATGTGAGCCTCTGTTTTTACAATCTGGTTCGTAACACTGCACTATTTTATGAACAATTTGGAAATAAATCTCCAAACACAAATAAACACATGCAATTTGAAAGCTAAAATGTCTAAGAAAGGTATTGTCGATGATGCGACATCTATCGGGATAATAAGACTGTACCTCCATATTAGATAAAAAAAATATTTAAATATTTAAAGAAAATATTTAAAGATATGTACAGAATATAAAATATGTACATGTGAAACAGTTGAGCTACCTAAGAACCGTTTAAAACAATCCAGATAGCTCAACTGATCCAGATCACTGCCGGAAGGCAGCGTTCCCAAGACACTGGTGGCATTGCCACGTTGAATGGCAAACTAAAGTACAGTAAAATTTACTTTTTGGTATTTTATTAAAATGATTTACTAGGATTTTCTGCAGCTTTATTTAACACCAATTTACATGGTGACTCGAATGAACTAAAACGTCAATTCAGTAAATATAAATGCCATTTAAAAATGTTACTCTAATTCAGACTTTAAAGCAAACAAAATAAGATAGTTCATGCTTTACGCAATGTGAGCCCACCGAAACAACCGTGAGAAGCCGCAGGAAGACGGTAATAATCACAATAATTGTTACTAATAAAAAAAACCTTACATTAAACTCAAAATCTTCGCAATGCGGTCCGTCCACACTTTACAACGACGTGGCTGTATCTAACCGATGATGCGTTGGAGCCTTAAGTTAGGAATTGTTTCTGGTTTATTCGCATACACCCACGATTCACCAAAACCCCTGAAGTAATAAATCGTATGATCTTGGTGGCCAGTTGACATCAGAATTTCGTAAATAATTTGGCCGGGAAGTAGTTGCTGCAATAAATCGTTTGTGTCATGCGCAGTGTGGCAGGTGGCGCCGTCCTGCTGAAACCACATTTCGTCCAGATCGCCGTCCAGTTGGAGCCAGAAGAACTCCGTCATCATATTCCTGTAACGAACGTCGTTCACAGCCACTGCAATTACGGCCTCATTGACAAAAAGTAAGGCCCAATCACAACTCCTTACCAAAATCCGCACCAGAGTACAATGAGTAACTGCTCATTGTAAATGCATTTGTTTCTCATGAATCGTGTTATGATTTTCTCTTTGATTAAAACAAATTAGCGGAAAATAGGTGACTCGCCTCTAGCGCATGGGCCGCTTAAATTGGGTCCCCGTCGCCTAATTGCTCTCAGTCGCAAGAAATCGCGCGCGTGAGACGTGAAGATACTCTTTTATTATTTTTATCGGGATAAAAGTTACTAAAATGCTTTTATGGGTAGTACCAATCATTCAAAAAAAAACCAATTCTCATGGAATCACTTTTCACTCGTAAGTACCTACACGACATTTTTTAATTTCTTATGATATTTGTAAATTAGTTTATTGTTATGATCGCCATTTTGCAGAGCGAGATAGAAATATACGATACTTTTATGTGCGACAAATCAAGTATGATCACGCACGTGGCGCCCGCAGCCCGCGCAATGTTTTCGCAGTAGCGTCAGCACAAGAATATCAAAACATGTATAGGCTTTTATATAAAAAAAAATTACCTACCTAAAAATATTTTTTGTTCTTCATTTATTACTTTAATGTAGACAAATAAAATACTTGTCATTTTACGAGTATATGTAAAAAAAATAACAATTTATGTTAGTACAAGTACTAGTGTGTTTAACATTTGATTTTATAATGTTATAGCTTTCCGTGTTTGTTTGTTTTCTAGGTTTCCTGGGGATGTACTTGTGAGACATAAATGGCTTCTTGTAGTTAGTGCCTTTTTGCCTCACGAAATTCGTGCAGATTTCGTAGTGCACCTGTTACGCTTTACCTGCTGTTGACTGCACCTACAAACATCATCTAATACATTTAAACGAGCAATTCTCTTATATAGATATATGATCTGAATCTCAGAAAGGGCTCCAACGATTTTCATGAAATTTAGTATGCAGGGGGTTTCGGGGGCGATTAATCAATCTAGCTAGTTCATTTTTAGAAAACGACGAGATCTTTAGAAAAAAAATTCCGATCATCAACCATTTTTATGTGTTTATGTTTTTTTGTTAACCCTACTTACACCAAATCGCTTTGCTTTTATTAAAAATCGTAGATATTCAGGTAAATGCTATTTTATTTTGCTCTATATAATTTGTCTGCTGACGCTCCATGGTAGTCATTGTCACGGACACGACTCGACCCAAAGTATGCCGGTGACGTACGACAGTTGTCTCGCTCGCGCTACTGTCAAATCAAATCGATTTGTCTCTGTCGTTCAGTAGTGTGCAACGTAAAATGTAATTACAGCTGTTGAGTGTTTGTGCATGTATTTGTGCATCATGTCTATAATTTCACATGACGAATATATGGACGTGCCCTATCTACCGCTAATTTGTTTTATTCAAAGGATTTTCTGATATGTTTATTCGCGAAGCTATTCAGATGCACTTCATTGGTGAAGATTTTTTTTTTTTAAATCAGCTTTTACTTCACTTAAATGGTGGCAGTTATTCCAAAAATGGTAGACTTTTTAGACCAGGGTAGAAAATTTAAAAATATGCCTTTAAAAATAATAGTAAGTGAAAATAAATAATAGTAGGATGAAACCCATTGGAAAAGGAGGAGAATATTATATAAAAGGAAAGAAAAATAATTTACGGGCGATCTGAGGTCTAAAAGGGGAAGGGGGTGAGTTTTTAAAGGTAAAAAACGGTTTAACTCGATTTCCGGCAAAACTACAAGTCCTATGCAAAAAAGTCAAATAGCAAAGTTGTAGGTAAAAAAAGATATATTTTATCTATATCTTTTGTATACACACTTTTTTCACATAACCTCAAAGTTTATGTGAAAAATTCCAAAAACCTATACCTATACCTAACCTTTATTAACTTATTTGTTTGTTGATTATAGTAGTATACACACATTCACCACGGTTTAAACCACGATTAATTTGTATAAGTGGTCAACAGAAATAAAGAGATTTAATAGATGGTATAAAAACATTGGTAGTTGCTTACATTGCTTACGCCGCCACTGGCACTGTCACAAAAGGGTTAATGTGCGCCTCGGAGCGAAAAGCCGCGCAAATTTCTGGTAGTGCGTGCGCTTACTTCTGATTCAATATTCCACAGATAAACGCGAAAAACAGAATAATGTAAAATAATGCGGCAAAATTCGGAGTGCGTGCTAGGCCTTATATAATTTTTACATATTCTTATTTGTAACATGTAATTTGACTTTTCTTTGTCAAAATTATGTCTACCAACACTAACAAGACGAATATATTAATAATTGTAAGCAGATACCATATCTAGTATTATCTTCAATGTTATCCCAAGTATCTACTTAGGTACCTACCTAGATACTAATGTAATTTAATTATAATAAAAATAAAATTCCTGCATATATATGCATAATCAACACTGTCAATGTTTTATATCTACCAAGATAAGAATTAAAATTACAATGAATTTTTTATAATTAAAACACACCGAATACAAATAAACAAAAATAAATACTGTAGGTACCTACCTAGGTACCTAAGAACTGCCTAAAACTAACTAGGGGAGAATAGGGTTATAATAAATTAAACAAGTAATAAGAAAATACATGAATATTGACAAATATGTAACTCCCATATTCGTACCAAGGTTTATGTTAAAAAATTTATTCCGGACTATCAAACTCTGTGAACAGGAAACACAGGCACAGCACGCCAAGCATAACAAAAGAGTATCCGAGTGAAAACCAATTGATTTTATCACAAAAGTATCAAAAAAATCACAATACAATTACACGAAGAGCCGAGTGACAGCTCAAAGATACGAAGTAAGAATCTACACAGACGAGACGGCTCAAAATCTGTAGCAGAGGTTTTCTCGGAGATCCTAAACATACATATATGTACGCCTCTTGAAACCCACAACTCCATTTTATTAGGCAGAATGTATCAGCATAATGCAAGCTACGACTGCATTGCTAAACAGACAGGTAACAGGTAATTTCAACATAATAATACTCCCAGATAGCGCTGCGGTACTACATGCATTCAACAGGTACGAACATAACTCTGGTCTAACCTCACAATGCCACAAGCTGTTGAAAAAGGTAAGTCCATTCAACAAAATAACCCTGCAATAGATCAAGGGTCACAGTGGATCCAGAGCCAACGACGAGGTTGAGGTTTTAGCTAAATGAGGCTCGGAACAGCGATCTGCAGAACCGGAGTCAATAATCTCCCTCTTTTACAGCCAGGCCCGATCATGGATCTGCCAACGAACAACCAACCTACATTAAGCTACTGGGCTAGTATGGAATGCTGCAAGCAGTCCTAGGAGGCATTCCCGGATCTTAATCCTAAATACTTCCGAAAACTCCTCAGCCTTAAACGTGACAAACTTCGTATTATCGTCGGTATTTTTGGGGATCAAAGTTGCCCGCGTGGATCCATGGGTAGTGCCAAACAGGTAGCAGGTCTTCTGCTATATGGTAGTACTAGAAACTTGATAAAACCAGTCCGTGAAGCGACGATGTCGTATTTCGAACTGATGTCTGGTGCACCCACCGTGGATGTGAGGTGATTCCTGGGGGCGTCCCCGCAGTCTCCGGTCTAGACCCTCAAATACCGTCTTCCCCACTTACCTAATACTCTCACTCAATAAATTAAAAAGTTTAAATATAATAGTCGTGTTTACAGCGGAAGCACGTCCTCTCACTTCAAGTGCACCGTGCACGTATACGAGGACTGCACTCCAATCTTGATTCAGTCCACCACCATCTTGAGACCAATAAGCCACACTTATTATTTCTCACGGAGACGCAGATCCAATTCCCTTTCAACACAGCGTACCTCACATACCCAGGTTATACACTGGAGCACAATTTTAAGGCGAAAACTGGTATATGTCTGTTTGCTCGGGATGACATTTGTTGTCTGCGTGACCTTGAAGAGCCCGATTTCTCTGTACTATGGACTTTGGTGGATACCGGCCTAGATAAAGTTATCTATGCTGGATTGTACAGATCTCACACTGGAGACCTGGAGTCAACCAGGTTGTTTAACTACATCTGCAAAGCGGCGGATGTTGCCCAACAACCTTATTATTATTATCCTTATGCCCAAATGGTACTTATTGGTGATTTTAATGCTCACCACCAGCAGTGGCTGTTTCCATTTCAGTCTACTAAACATGCTGGTAGAAAAGCTAATAAACTTGTTCTTTCACATAATCTCACTCAGCTGGAGATCAAGGTTACCAGGGTACCAGATATTGACGGCCACCCAGCCAATTGCATGGACCTCGCATTTTGAACGCATCCAACTCAAGCTTGACTCTTTTCGGCGAAAAAGTGAGTTTCTTCATGTCCCCATTATCATCTCGAACTCTTGGGAGTTTCACTTGCTCGGACTCTCAATTTTGGCTCCGATACCGATTCCAAGCCCAAGACTGCTGCCATGAAGCGATACTTCACACCTGGACGGCTTTCCACTTTATATAATGCTCAAGTCCGGTCGGGTATGGAGTATTTTAGCTCTTTTTTCATTTGGAATAGTTCAGCCAAACACCAGCTGCTTTGGACTCGATCGATTGTAGAGCATTGAGGGTGATAGGTGAGCAGCTAAGACTAAGTTCGACGCTGAGACTACGTTCCAGAGTCTCGAGCACCAGCGTAAAGTTGCTTCCCTCTCGATCTTTTATGGAATACATTTCGGAGAATGTGCCCAGGAATTGCATGATCTCATTCCACCATCTCCCTTTCACAACAGGACAAGCAGACGTACCGTTCAATACCACCCATACCTTGTCAGTCTACCACCCTTACAAACAAAGCGCTTTGTTTCCACATGTATACTACGTACAGCCATGGATTGGAATGCTTTGCCGTCGTCTGTCTTTCCTGAAAACTACAATTAGGGTATCTTCATGTCAAGAGTAGATAGGTATCTTCTAGACCTGCAACTCCTATCGTCGGCCACATCATTGCTTAACATCAGGCGAGTTCGTGGTCAAACCTAGGTTTATCTATGATAAAAAAAAGTATTGTCACAGGTCACTGCTCACCAAAAAAAACATCTATTTACACTAGGTGTTACAGACAGCCTACTATGCAGAGGGTGTTTGAGGAAGGAGAAAACAGCCGCACATGTGCTCCTAGAATGTAGCAGCTGGAACCCTAACGAGCTCAACACCATGGAACACCGAGGACACCCAGGGTCGCCTGCGCACCAAGTGCCAATTACCATGTAAGTATATTGTATTTCGGGAATTATTTCTGCAGCAACACTACCGGCAGTGTGTGTTCACATTAAGCCTTCACACCTATTTATTTTGCATTCAACCTCAGGTCATAGCAGACGTCGAAATCATTGCTTCTCGGCAGTGGGTGAAATTGTGCTGTGAACTACCTCGATTTACTTACTGAAGGCTCCTTCAATATCAGCTACTTACTTAGACCACTCTAGACACAATCACTTGTAGCAACACCGCAAGATGGTTAATTTAGAAGATGTTTCACACTTCCTCGGTTTCCCTTACCAACCTAGCGAGTTGTTATTAACAAAATATTTTTATTGCTATGATGCTCAGCGGACAATCATCCATTTACCCACACAAACCTTTGTAATACCTTATTACATTAGGTACCTACTTAATAAGAGATGAAGTTTTTTAAACATTTTAAAACATTGATACATTTGAGTAAAATTTTTATACGATCGTGTACAGATTCTTAATGAATATTTACAAACCAAAATACAATATATATTGAAAAATTAAAATGAGTGCAGTTGTTTGGAAATCATTATACCTACTTTTCCTATTAAAGCAGTGTACATGTGTTATTTACAATTTAAATGGTATGTTCTTATAATTATTATGTAGGTTATTACCAAGGTACCTCATTATTCATAATGGTGTAAGCTTTACTAAAACGGCATTAAAGTCTAGCTAATAAAATAGAAGCTAATCAATGTACTGTGAAAACAGTACCTAGATGGATGACAGCGGTGGCATTTTCATCTTAACTCTTGCGTGCTTCGATAAGCACGGAGGCTTTTGACCGCCTTATTTACTGTGTCAGAATTGACCACTGTCTCCTGCAAAAGGAAGTACCAAAGTAACCAAAGCAAAATGTCTAGGTTACATAAATAAAAAAATCTTTTTCCAATTTCGGAATACAATAAGCTGCCTTCCGTGTTCCACCTGGACCCGTTAGACAACTGCATGGAAGAGCCAGAAGCTGTGTATTGCTCAGTTGAGTTCGTTCCAGTTTCAGATACCCCTCACCCGTTATTGGACATTATGCGGGTAACCATTCATACACATTTTCAATTCATTTTCGGATACATCTTTGCATGATATGAACTGATTTTGGTCATCCGACGACTTATTTTCTAATTGTAAAGTTAAACTTAGTATTATTATTATTATTAATAGCATGCACCATCCCTATGCAAGGCAAATGCCTCCCAATCCCTCTTCTAATAAATCTTGATTCTGCAGCTGAGATCCAATCATTCATAAAATAGTCTAATTCGTCCAGCCCTTTCCATCTCTGTCTATCGCGAAGTCGTCTCCCTATAATTATAATGTTCTTTTTTAGATTAATATTTTACCATTTTGTATTAGGTAGGTTTAATATTTGCGAAACTTATACAAAATTTTGCATAAACTGTGTAATTGTTATCATAGTTATAATGTAAATTTTAAATGATATCTTTCGTTTTCACTGTTTTCAGGAGTATTCAGAACACACCTCAACGCACTTCAACTACACATTAATAAGATACGGCATCTGCCTTAATTTCTGCAAACAGTTCAACCCAAAGCATAATACAACAGCGGAACTAAAACAAACCCTTGAGGCATGCATTAATGAAGGCTTTTGGAATAAATACAAGTTAAATACTAGCTTCCAGCAATACAAGTGCGATAAAATTCAAAAGAAGATTGAATTCAAAGTAATAGATTTTGTAATGCTCGTAGTTTGGGTTGTAATTTTACTGTTGAACCTTGTTGGAACCTATTGTGATATTAAACTTACCACAAAAGGGAATGGATTGGGTAGGTGGTCATTTTTATAGTTCTTCAAGTATGTCTGTGAAAAACATTGCTTAGTAATTTCTATACAGTGTTTAGTGCGGCCATTGTTTAAATATGGGGATCACTGACATTTAACAATCTGCCATTTAGCCTCTGGTCTAACATTGCGCCTTTGGTTTTTAAATACGCCGTCATCAGAGATTTGACAAAAATAATTATTGTGTTTAACTGCAGCAATGCGCGCACTGATGCTTTTCTCCATACGACGAAACTGGAGGAGGCTGGTGGCGCCTGCAGCCGATGGCGCGGAGCCAAGACTCGAGAGGCTGAAGTCTTTAAGTGGATTGAAGTAAGCATTGTTGATGTTGTTTTCACGAACTAGGCATCAGCCTTGCAAAGTAATGCTTATATACCATCTGTCACTTCTATCAGATTACTTTGATCTCGGAACTTTTGAAAGCATTTAACGGTTTGTTAAATGCCTTTTTTTGCTATGTGCCAGGTACTTTTAATAATTTGGGAGTCCGGTATAGGTGTCTCATAAAGTTTTTACGGAAACGTGCAAAATGTTGATAATATGTGATTAAATTATCTATTATTAAATAGATAGTTACTCGTAGATAAGGACAATTTTAACTTACATTGTATCTACCGACATTAGATAAGATAAATTTAAATAAAAACGCAAAATCTATGAGTGTGTTACAGCCAAACAAAACAACAAATGTCTTAATTTTGCTCAAAAAACAAATGACCTTCGAGATGACAAAGTTGAACGACATGAAATAGGTAGGTATTCGTATGTACAACATAACAAATACAGCGTATGTGTCTGTGTAGCAGGACTACTATGTACCAATTGCAATAATTATTAATATTTTAAACTATGTTCTACTAGCGGTTTTGCTGATACTTGAGAGAGATTTTTTCAAATACTTACTAAGTTATATTATTAGTTTTGAAACTTACAGCTAGCTATGTAGGTACAATATTAATTATTAATTATGTCATACACATACACATACACATATGTCATACACAAATTAAAAGTTTCGACATGTAGTTAAAAAAATATTTATATAGAAATGCATTTAGAAATTTAACTTACTTAACGAAGTGTTGAAAATGTCAATAATATTGTTTGCTTATCAATGTTAGGTAAGTTCGTCCTTTAATCGACTTTAAGAAAACCCTCCATGTGCGACTCGTACTTGTCCGGTTTTTTGCTCTTTTCCCGCCACTTTTTTATTATTTAATAAAGAACAACCTAATTATAATACATTTAATTATTTTTATCTAATGCGTCTTAGCTATAATATTATGCTATAAGGTATACGAGTATGTTTAATACTTACTAATAAACGACCAATATTTACTTTATTTTTATAGCACCATAATTCTTACTTATCTTGTTTTTTTTGAACTATAGATCAATCACGATAATTTTGGTGATTACGACGCACTCGCTGCTATCGGCCTATTTCTATATAGACAACCCAAAATATGTTGAAGACGTAAGTACCTATCTTAGATACTGGGGTCTACCTATATCTAGTAGATTAAGAAATTGGTTCTAATAACCCATAAGTCTATGAGCGATAATACATTTCCAATCTCTAATTATAAAATATTCATTTTCCTGACTGACTTACCAACAGACAACGCATAGCCTAAACGGCTAATCGTAGAGACTTGAAATTCAGAAGGTATATCTCGGTGCGTAGGTGTAATAAGAAGGGATTCAAAGCTTAAGCTTTGAAAAATCCCATAAATTAAAAAAAAACAAAAATTTAAGCATATCTCGAATCGGCTACGTACTTGTGAATTCCGCGACTTTGTCAGCACGTCTGTATCTTTTGAATTTGTTCGTACTGAAGAATATTCATTTAAAGTTTCAAGCAAATTGTATCCCGCGTTTCAATGTTAATATTTTCCCATACAGTTATTAACACTTCATTGCATACCATTAGGGGATAGACTATTCTATTTTTAAAAAGTGTCCTTTTACCATTTTGACTGAAGTATATTAAGGGCAAGTATCAATCCAATCTTACTACGCATTAAAACAATCCTATTCCAACTTTAGCACCAAGTTTAAAAGGGGTTGTTTGAAAAAAAATACATTTAGTCCATGATAATTTCTACAATTGAATATTTTTGCCAACTGTACGAACAGTTAAAAACTCAAGAATGTTATAAACTTGTGAGTTCAAGAATACGATTTTTCATACAAAATTCCTTACCTCTTTTCACCCCTTAATGAGTGAATTTTGAAAAATCCCTTTCTAATTCTACGCATCAAGACAGATTTATTATCCTTCTTATTTCATGTCTATAATAACAGCAGTTTTGGCTATGCGTTGACTATATTTGAATCAGGACAAAGACCCATAATTATAGATTAGTGTGTCGTTTGTATCTGTCTGTCTATCGTTATCATTCAATTCAATTCAATGATAATGAATAACGATGGAAACCGATTTAAACAACACATAAGATAAAGTGTTATCTATACTTATAATAAATTTGTACCGAGGTCAATTCTGTACATGAAATATATATCCAAAATAACTTTCAGGGGGTGATTAGGAATCGATACTGATGCCAAATATGCAATCAGTAAAATTTTTGTCTGTCTGTCTGTCTGTATAACCGTTATAGAAACACAAACTACTCGACGGATTTTAACGAAACTTGGTAAAATTATTTTTCATACTCCTGAGCTGGTTATAGTAGATATACTTTTCATCACGCTACAATCAATAAGAGCAGAGCAGTGAAGGGAAATGTTGGGAAAACGGGAGAAGTTACTCCATTTTTTAAGCTTCCGTCGCGTGTGCAACCTTAATGGTTAAAGCTACACAGAAATCATGTATGACAGAAATGTTCTGCTTAAAATTATATAAAAAATATCCCACGACAGCATATGTCTATCTTTTATGGTTGACTCACAATAACGCGTGTAACTCCCGATAGCTTAGGAGTTCGAAGCTTTCTGATTATATTTGTCTACTCTTACGTTTATAACACTCTCAGTCATCCCTAATTAAAAAAGTTAACATTATTAACTATTCCATAAAAAGAATCATATAAATCGGTATAGAAACACCAAGACGAGTTTCTTGCCAATTCTTCTCGAGCTTGGGTTAGGATGAATTGGCACCTAAATTCACCTAGTATGTAAGACGTTTCAAAGTGACCCTTGTGATTGTATTGAATAAATCATCTTTTCACTTTGAATTTGACTTGACAAAGTTATACATGAAATACGCTAATAATAAGCCATCGCGCGTGAATACTGAATCATGCTATAAGGATTATTTTTGTATAAGGTCGCGAACGCACAGGCAGGCGGCTTGCTTGGCACCTAGAGGCTAGCGAGTCACCTAGCGAGTAGCTTCGTAAAACGAACATTCTCGAACGTTCGCGACCGGCCTAGCAGCTAGGCGCCAAGCGCGCAGTGTGGCCAGTCGCGAACGTTCGAGGTCGCCGCGCTCGACGCGTCTCGCAGCCGAAGGTATAAAAGGGCGGGGCGTCCGAGCGCGAGCTTCATGCAACCAAGAATTTGACAGTCTGCTCTCAACCAAGAATTTGACAGTCTGCTCTCAAGGTTCAAGCCAAGCCACCTAGCTTACTGGGAATTGGCTAGATCAATGAAAGCAGATAGCAGCTCTGTCATGCCATCTCTCAACCGACCGAACCAAAGCCCCGCTTTCGAAGACGAGGAAAAGGCCAACTGTCTGGCCAAAAGCCTCGAAGCCCAGTGCTCACCCAGTCTTGACCCTTTCGATCCAGTTCACCTCGATACCGTGAACAATGAAGTAGATCGTTTAGCCTCCCTGCCTCCGACTTCAGCTTCTTTATCTCTCGTCAGAGCCTCTGAGGTTCAGGCGATCATAAAGTCTCTTCACCCTCGAAAGGCACCCGGTGCCGCAGGTCTTAGCAACAAGCTACTCAAAGGGTTCCCTGTTGCCCTCATTTACCTCCTAGTCAGCATCTTTAATGCAGCCATATCCACTTGCTCGTTTCCTGAAGCCTGGAAGGCAGCCATCGTTATCGGCATACCTAAACCAGGCAAAAAGGCTACGGAGCCTTCTAGCTACCATCCCATTAGTCTCCTCAGTGCTCTGGGAAAAATATACGAGCGACTCCTTCTGAATCGTCTCTGGTCCCATGTGCACGAGCTCAACCTCTTACCCGATGAGCAGTTTGGCTTTCGAGCTAGACACTCTTGTCCTCAGCAAGTGCTCCGCATCACAAAGCACGTGCTATACAACTTTCACCATACCTGGCCAGCTGGTACGGGAGCCATCTTTCTCGATGCTGTCCCAATTCGGAGTGCCAGACAGACTCGTGCTCACCTTACGAGACTATCTTCAAAATCGAAGCTTCCACTATCGCGTGGAAGGTGCACTCTCAAGCCCTGGGCCTGTCCGAGCCGGTGTCCCTCAGGGATCTGTCCTCTCCCCCCTCCTTTTCACGCTGTACACCAGCGACATCCCTCGACACCATCAATTCGAGTTTGCCCTATTCGCAGACGACACAGTCATATACACATCTGACCGGAATGCCGGCCGGGTGTGTATAAGACTGCAAGCTGCCGTCAACAAACTAGGTGCGTGGTTTCGGAAATGGCGCATAGAGGTGAACCCGACGAAAAGTACAGCAGTGCACTTTTCGTTGAAGTCACCCCCTCTCCGAACCATTACCTTGTTCGATAAACCCATTCCATGGGCAACATCTGCCAAATATCTTGGCGTGGTCCTCGATAGACGTTTGTCTTTCAGAAAACACGCCACGATAGTCCGAAACCGCGCCAAATTCATCTTACTCCGACTAAATTCTCTCATAAACAAGCAGAGTAAAATGTCCCTTAGAAGTAAGGTGACACTTTACAAAACTTGTATAAGACCCATCATGACATACGCTTCCGTAGCGTTTGCTCATTCCAACTCAATCCAAAACCGTTTCATGCGCAGAGCCACTGGTTCACCATGGTATGTGCGAAACGTTGACCTACATCGAGACTTAGATCTCGAAACTATAGCCGAGTTCATGAAGCGCGCCTCTCGTCGGCATTATGACTCGGCTCCCCACTATCCGAACCCACTCGTCTCCACGATCCCTGATTATCCGATTGATCCACCGATTAAACGTTCCCTCCGTAGACCAAGACACGTTCTTGGTGATCCCGATGACCTGATCACCGCCACTAACGAGGCGGCGACCCAGTCATCCAGTTCGGACAGAATAAACACTCCACAGATACACCGACCTCGCCGGCGAAGTCGAAGACGTCTCTCCGTTCCCGCCCTAGTTGGGCCGTCCCCCCAGGCAACAGCCCAAGCCGAGGTCTGTACCTAAGTGGTGCCCTTGCGTGTAGCCTTGCGTTTAATATTAGCTTATGTTCGAAATCAGCGTAAAATTGCTCTTGCCGTAGCTTCATCAGATATAGCTGCAACATTGCTACCAGGAGGTAAAACTGCTCACACTATGTTTAAAATACCAATTGATTTAGATCGCACGGAAAGTATTTCAAGAAATAGCGACAAAGCTAAGGTATTACGCGAGTGTAATTTAATCATATGGGATGAATGTACGATGGCCCATCGAAAAGGAGTAAAAGCGGTAGACAGAACTTTAAGGGATATAAGACAAAATGATCGACCAATGGGCGGTATCACGGTTTTATTTTGTGGTGATTTCCGACAAACCTTACCGGTAATACCACGGGGAACTCGAGCTGATGAGGTTAGGGCTTGCCTGAAAAGCTTTTATTTGTGGCGTGATATACAATCGGTGCATTTGACTATAAACATGCGAGTGAGAACTGGAGATAACCCGGATGATCGTCAATTTTCTGATACATTATTAAAGATTGGTGAAGGTACCTATCCACAACTACACCAAGGAAAACTTATTCTGACGCCTGAGTTATGTTGTATAGTGCAATCCCAACCATATCTTATATCGTCGGTTTACGGTGGCGTAACAAATATATTAAATAGGGACAATTCTTGGCTATGCGAAAGATCCATTTTAACTCCTCGCAATGACCAGGCATTTGATATTAATAACAAAATAATGTCGAATATACAGGGGGAAAGCAAAGTTTATAGTTCAATAAATAGAATAGTCGATGAACAAGAACTAATTACCCGATAGAATTTTTAAATTCTTTAAATATGCCCGGACTTCCTTCTCATGAAATTTGTTTAAAAATTGGCATTCCGATTATTTTGCTCCGAAATTTAAGACCACCACAACTTTGCAATGGAACTCGGCTAAAAGTAACCCAGTTGCAACAAAATATAATCGAGGCTATAATTTTAACAGGTTGCGGTGCAGGAGAAACCGTCTTTATTCCCAGAATTCCCATAATACCGAATTCCCGGTAATTCCCAGTATCCGTGTGTTATGCAATGACAAATAATAAGGCTCAAGGGCAGACTTTTCGTGTTTCTGGAGTAGATCTCGGCGTCAGTTGTTTCTCGCATGGTCAGTTGTACGTCGCTCTTTCCCGGGTTAGCAGTTCTAAAAATCTTTATGTTCACGTGCCGGACGGGTCAACTTTCAACATAGTTTACCCGGAAGCTTTGCGCTGAAGTATTTTCGTTCTATAGGTACTTAAGTCTCATGTGAACGTGATCTAAACAATATTAGCATTACATTAAGTTAATAACACACAAGAGTTACACGCTGACGGAGTCGCGGGCACAGCTATTAACAATAATATTGTGCGGTTCCGTATTGCGATATTTTTCAACAGTATTGTAGATTGACATATTATATTTCCATACTAAAATACGAAAGTTAATCTGTCTGTTACATCAAAACCACTGAACCGTGAGGAAGGACATAGGCTACTTTTTTTTACGAAAAACGACGGAAACGCGGACGAAGTCGCGGGCAATAGCTAGTTGTAAATAAAACCATATTCTTCTCTCACTATACTACTTTTCTCTTCGTTAAAAGCCTCCCCCAGCTCTTCTTCCGAGGGGTAGCACTAAATACAATAATAAATTCAATCTTGTTTCAATTAATTAATTCGCTGTTTAAATCATGTCTTCTCACTCGCACAGTATTACTATTGGTATTATAAAAATGAGAGGAAGATATATTTTTGAAACATGTTAAGGACCAATTATACGTAACGAGTACTGTGGCAAGACAATAAAATGATACTAGACCGAGAGAGCAGAGGTAGGCAAGTCTATGTTTATGCACTCAGCCGAGAACTCGTCACAGTGTTCATACGGTCGAGCACTCAGCCCACTGTCTCACCATTGTACCTACTTGTTACGTGTAATTGACCCTTTATACCTACCTAGAGTACATCCTATATTTAAAAAAAAAACATTATTTTCCAGTTGTACAAAAACTATTTGATCCAACTGTTCATGAATGGCCCGCTCTTGGTGCAAACCTTTTTCGTAATCTCTGGGTTCCTACTTGCCTACAACCAGTTACTGTTCAGTGAGAATCACACCATCGACTGGAGTATGCTGCCTATGAGAATCATGATGCGTTGGATCAGGTTAGGACTTTAATTCTTCATCATCAGAAGTCTGTCCTTTTAGCTTAGTTAGAAGTAGCTCTGCCTGTTACGCTGTAGGGTGTGGGGTTGGTTCACTCCCAGGACAATAATTTGTGTGATGAACATAGATGTTTGTTTCTGAGTATATTCTGATTGTATTTATGTATTTAGATTTAGAAATATTATAAGTATTCTATTTGATATTTGGTTTTCAAAGAACGAGTATAATATAGGCATGCTTCGTTTGGTGGCGGGTTCGATTCCCGCTGCAAGATAAAACTTTGTATGATCTACAAGTATTTGTCTCGGTTCTGGGTATTTCTACGTAAAATATATATTTGTATAAATTAAAAAAAAGTATGTAAGTAGTATATCAGTCATGTGGTACCTATAACATAAGCTCTTCTTATTTTGGGGCCAGATGACGCTGTGTGTAATGTCGGGCAATTTATTTATTTGTTATTTATTTACAAAAAAAACGTATTTAAGTAAGTAGTATATCAGTCATGCGGTTACCCATAACACAATCTTTGCTTACTTTGGGGCCAGATAATGCTGTGTGAAATATCCGGCATTATTATTATGATCATAAATCAATTTGTTACTCTTCGCAAAAGATGAATTAAAGAAATTTGAGAATAAAAAGCGAAATAGTTTAATAATAATCAACTAAATGAACCATTCTCAGGTAGATGAGGGCATTAGGGCAGAAATCCCTCGAAAGCGAAATGTGGCGACAACATCGAAACAAAATAACTGGACAAATTACGTATCTCTTATTTACACAGTATAAGTATAGAGATGTGTCAGCAATGCCTGGCGTGACTGAAGACATGGTCTTATCAAAAGCACGGCGCCGGGCTCCAGTGTCGATGTCGTTGGAAGGTAGACCGAATTTACAAATAAGTTTCTTTCAGATTGACTCCCATATACGCTGTAGCCATGCTATTCACGTTATCCTGGATGAGATTTGCGGGCATCGGCGTCGGCGCAACATGGGACGTAAGTAATTTTTTCTGATCGTAAATAAATAATTCTGTTTTTACGAGACCTGAAGGGCGATCGCGCTATTTGTCAACGTAATTGACATTGAACGGATTGGTTTTGGCAAAGGTTTAGATTTGGCTAATCTGAATGTCAAAATGGTACTGCGCTGTTCTTCCTGAACTATTTAATCGTTGATTTTACCAATCGAACAAATTTATATATAGAACTACCTAGTATAATTCGAAGCATACTACTAAGATTTACTAAATCCAAAACGTGACTTCATTTGGCTCGTACCAAAGTTCAAATTAGATTAACAGTTCTAAATTACAGTTCTAAAATAAGTTAAAATTTACATTTCATTTCATTACTGAATTGATTTTCCTAGGATTTTCTGCAGTAAATTAAATTTAAAGTTTTGTTAAAGTTAAATTAAAGTTTCATTTAAAACAGTTAATCTAATTTGGACTTTGGTGTAAATATATTAACATCGTTCGTGTATTAGTATATTTTAGTTAGTTTTACGAAACTATAGAATCAGGGGCAGTATTTTATATTTGATGTGGACTTAGATGAAGCTTAGTATATTAACATGGTGTTGTGGCTATGAATAGCATATAATATTTGAAGATGTCTAAAGCAGTTTTTTATATTTGAGGAAAATTGCATTAGGTATACACACTGCGTACATTTACCCTGACATGCGGTTAAAAATACGCAGTCGTTCGGGTAATAGTTCGCAATCGGGTATAGTAGGTATTTGTTCCAAGTAGGTGCAACGAAAGCGGAGCTGCAGGCAGAATATTATTATTATTATTATTATGATTTCCCGGGCTTTTACCTGTAAGTCCCACAGCATGGCAAAAGCCTCCGTTCCTTCTCTCCAGTCGTTCCTCTCTTGAGCCACTGTGGCCAATCCTTAAGATGGGCATCTAACTCTCCATCTTCGCCGCGGTCTGCTGCGAGGTCGTTTTCCCTTCAGGGGTTTCCGCTCTGTAGAGGCCCAGAACGCATCCAACATACGGCACACGTGGCACTTCATCTACTTCGCGGATATTGGACAGCAAGTGGGACTGAGCAGATTAATAAATAAATAAATATTTGTTGTTAATTTTCATTTAGCGCCATCTAGCCTAAAACTAAGCATAACTTGTACTATGTGAACCATATGAGTGATAGTATACTTAATATATACCTACTCGTAAGTACATACGTACTTATGATTCTTTGTAACACAGAATATTTTATAATATAATTTTCAACAATAAACCTATTTGGCATGATACTTATTTTTAGAAAGCGGTGATGACTGAGGTAGACGACTGCGGACAGTCCTGGTGGCAACATATCATCTACATCAACAACTACAATGATGGCTCACGATGTTTCTCGCACTCTTGGTACTCTTGTTTTTTACCTCATCCCATCATTATCATAACCCTACTTTATAATGTAATGTTTTGAATCTATTACGTTGCAACAGCTAGACAGATTACATTAAAACATAACATAGATGTCTGTGACCTAAAATGGCGTATAGGCTAGCTTACTTTTAAAGTAAGTATCACGCTTCGGAAACCGCCGGCAGAATCAAGTTATTTCATAGTTCCCAGACGACTTAATAGTAGCCGTCTGTAAGATTAGTCATTCAGGTTAAAAAGCCGCTCTTTTGCCGGCTTTCTTTAATAATGCCTAAACTACTACGATATTAGAAGCACAGCATTTTACATAGCAAAACTATTATAAATTTCCAGCCTTACGTATAAACGCCTCTCAATGTATATACAGGCAGTGTTCAAGTTCAAACACTGTCATTTCTGAAGATTCACCCTGTCACAATCTTACAAAAAGGGATGGCCCTATTTTGAACAGTGATTAACTTTAGACATAAGTTGAGAGACGTTTATAAGTAACGCCGTACAAATGCAAAAAGTATTTGACGATACCTGACAGTTTTTTTATATCTGAGGAAAACTGCAGAGTGCTTACATTTACCCTGAAAAACGGGTAAATTACCCAGTCGTTTAGGTAAAAGTTCGCGATCGGGTAAGGAAAACTCAAAAACTCAGATACAAGATATGTTGATGTAAAATAATGTGTATACCTACCATGAAAATAGAATAAGTGTTAAAACGAATATTTAGACGAATAGCGAATTGAGTTTAGCAAACCGAAATACTCGTAGTACATGCAGGTTTATTGATTTCGTTTCGTAAGAGCACCGTTGAGACCGGAATAATGTGTATTTTATAAAGTAAGCAGAAACTCATAAAAATAGAAATGGGTATTAGCAAAATAGTGACCTTCATAGAATCAATACTAGGAATAGAAACAAATAATCCATCCCTAGTGTAGTGTTTAGTACAATGAGGGTAATATTAGTTAGTTACCCATTGCTTTCCTTATTAATACCGTGTGCCTACCTACAATAAATCAGTTTGCGATAGTCGGTTGAGATCGGTACCCATAATTGGGAAGCGTATTGTAGAAGGATTAAACAGTTTGTGGCACTAAATTCCATCAAGGATGAATTGCACGTAGCAGTGTTAGTGACACATGTCAGCGTGGCATGTTACGAGTTGATGTGTGATCTGTGTGCACCAGTTTTACCGGAAAGTAAAACGTTTAGTGAACTCGAGAAAATTGTGAAAGATCGTCTCGAGCCACAAAGGTCGGAGATCGCAGAACGGCATTTTTTTCGACAGCGAAAGCAAGCGTCGGGGGAGACCGTCAACGAATACCTACAAAGTTTGAAGCATTTAGCTAAAACATGCAATTTTAGCAATACTTTGGAGGTGAACCTTTGATTGATCCCTGAATCAATTTGTATCCGGTCTTCAGTCCGAGGATATGAGATCCAGGCTTTTTGCTGAGCGAGAATTGGACTATAAACGGGCTATTGAGCTCGCTTTGGCTTTGGAAGCTGCGGACAGGCATGCGGCGACGTCGGCAGCAGGTGGCAGTGGGTGCGGCGACGCTGGGGAGCGCGCGGCCGACGGCTTGCACCGCGTGGCTGCGACGCGCTTCCCGCGCCGCCAGACTCAGAACCAGCGGCCCACGCGAGCGCCGTGTGCGCGTTGCGGTCGTGATGGCCACACATCGGCTAGGTGTCGTTTTAAGAATCACAGTTGTGATAAATGTGGTGAAAAGGGACACTTAAAAGTGATGTGTAAGTACGAAAGTGGAAGCGGAACCAAAGCGTCGGGGAAGTCGAAAGGTCAGTTCTTTTTAGTTGACTCTGATTCCGATGTTGAAGAAGTGAACTTTTATAATCTATCATGTGAAAGAGAAGACGATCCATATTTTGTAAATTTGCAAGTCGAAACTCATTCTTTGCGTTTTGAGGTCGACACGGGGTGTAAATTTTCAGCCATTTCAAAAGCATGCTATGTCGAACGATTCCTTAGCTATGAATTATTTAAAAAGTCATTGATTTTGAAATCTTACACAGGTGATATAATTAAACCGTTAGGTTTTATCAATGTGAATATTTCGTATGGGTCAAAATCACATAGATTGCCACTTTACGTTATTGAGAACGGAGGCCCACCGTTAATGGGTCGTATGTGGATAAGAATTTTGAATGTAAATATAAATGACTGTTATAATTTGACTGATACGAAACATGATGCTTCTGTTGAATCACTGCTGAGTGAATTCCCTGAAGTTTTTGCGGATGGACTTGGGACTTGTAAGATTCGCATGCAATTGCATTTGTCGGATAAAACACCTGTATATGTAAAAGCTCGGCCGCTTCCACTCGCACTCCGCTCGTCGGTCGAGAGGGAACTAGAACGATTGCAACGTGATGACGTCATTTATAAAGTGGACCGTTCAGATTATGGAACTCCAATAGTTCCAGTTGTCAAAAAGAATGGTGATATATATATATAATTAATGTGTTTATATGTTAGGTAGGTATTTAGTATGTAAATGAGTTTACTCTTAGTTTAGATATAAATATATTATTTTTCTAATACCTATATTCTAGTTTTAGGAAGGAGAAAATGTAGTGTTTTGTACAATGAGGGTAATATTAGTTAGTTACCCATTGCTTTCCTTATTAATACCGTGTGCCTACCTACAATAAATCAGTTTGCGATAGTCCGTCTTTCATTAAACACTACACCTAGGTTTCGACTAAGAAAAGTAAATGTGGGGAACACGGTGCGCTTCTTTAATAAGCTTCCTGAAAATGCAACTAAACTGCCTATTAAGCAATTTAAATCATTCATAAAGGGTAGTATTTTGAAGAAAGCGTATCATAATATAAATGACTATATTATTGATAAGAATGCATGGCCTCATGTCGCTCTGCTCAAAGACAGTTAACCCACACATTTGAATTGTATAAACTCTCTTGTATAGTTTTTCTTAGTTAAGGTAGATAAAAGTTGGATCATGCAAAAAAGCGCTAGGACCAGGACGAGTTTCTTTCCGGTTCTTCTCGGGCTTGGGTTAGGTTAGGTTACGGCACGTAAATTTACCTAGTATGTAAGACGTTTCAAAGTGATCCTTGTGATTGTATAGAATAAGGTATCTTTTGACTTGACATTAACTTGACTCACATTAATTATTTTTTTGCAGGTATCTAGCAGCAGATTTTCAGTTGTACTGCCTCGGGCTAATAGTGCTCATTGCGTGCCGAAGTACAGCTTCTAGGACGGTGATCATTTCGATTCTCCTGCTAGCTGGCTTTCTAATCCCACCACTGCAGACGTATTTCCAAAATCTCGACGGCATCGTCGTTGTCTCACCTGAGTAAGATTTTCTGGGCCGTAAGAGGTCGATATAAAAGTATGGCTAATGTTTAGCTTTTTCTCATCAGTATCGCTAATCGTTTATAACGCTCGCAGGTTCTAATCCAATAGACATATACACTGAAATATTTAACTACCATCGTTTTTATTATTTCGTGATTACTTCCTGATACCGCATGACTGAAGATAAGTGGACTAGGGGTTTCTCCAGACATATTGAAGGCATCGGCATCGCCTAGATTCACACACATTTGCAGAGACCTTCTGAGTGTTGCCGAATAGAAGCGAGTGAAAAACAATTCACCTTCATTCAATTAACCGTCACCCGTTTTATGTCGGTCCGTATAACTGTCTACACCGTCGGCAGAGTATCTATACAAACCATAGTACTTATTGTCACTGAGTCTACTTATTGTGTACATTAAGTACATTACATGCTAGGTGAATTTAGATGTCAAGTTTTGACTAATAGACACTCTGCCTACAGACCTCTTTGTATAACTCCACCTACACCTACAATGTAGTCAGTGTACAGTGTCTAAGACGATTCAAAGTGATCCTTTTAATTTCATAGAATAAGGCAGATTTTTATTTTAACTTTAAATCGGACTCAACGAAACAATATTTTTTGCCAATCTTATAGCACATCTTTGCCTCCAGGTCCAGCTACAGCTTCTACGTGAATAATCCCACATACAACAACCTGTACAAGCGCGGACACACTAACCTCTTCAATTACGCCGTCGGACTGGCCGTCGGGAACATACTCTACCATTTGCAGCAGACCAATTTCAACATACAGAAATACAAGGTGCTGGTGAGAATCTTTTTAATCACTACCGCAGACATGGGAAGACATCATGTCATCGTGACAGCAAAGAGTTTGAAATCATGCAACTTTTGACGCGTGTGTATCTACCCTATACATGGTCTATTTGCCTATTTTTATTGACCATGCAATTACTTCTTGCTGAAATTTCTATGGCTTGTTATTACAATTTTGGCAGTGCGTTTCACGATGATTCGCTTTCTATGAGTGTGAATTAGTGCGAGTCAGTTATGTTTTTTTTTATAAATACAAGATCCTCCTGTGGTGTTGTGTACTCGTACAAGTTTTACTCCTGATTTCTGGCAGTTTCTTCTACCAGGATGGGCCAAGGCCTTCGATTGCGGTCCGACTAGCTTTTGCAACCTTCACAAGGCCTGTGTATGGTGGTTGCTTTTCGATTATATTAATATGCATGGTGCTTAAGTATGAAAGTAAGTTTGAAGGGTTTGCAATAATAAAAAATAATAACAGCTTTTATTTACAGATATGTAAAATACATGATAATTAATGATATATTGCGTTAAAAGTGTAAGGGTATCATTATCTGATAATAACAAATTAGTTAATAAGGCGATAAATTCTGTTGTCATTTGGGTTTTAAGACATAACAAGAAAACCGTAAGGCGCAAATTACCAAATTACCTCTTGTATGGGTAAAATGAGTCTTCTGCTGTTATTTAGTGGATAAGTGCTCGTTAATTAAAGTAATAATAACAATATGGTAACCTATCTGTAATTCAAAAAATTAAAAACTTACTAGAACTTGTGATACGAAGGTTATAATCTAGTTTTAGATTTTATACATGATATGGACATGGGACAACTAGCTGTCCCGCTCGCGACTTCGTACGCGTGTTTAAAAAAGAAAATGAAACATAAAAAACTTGGTTTTGGAAAACTCCAAAATATGTGTCCAATTATATTGTATGCAAACTAAATTTAAATCTAATCTCACCACGCGTTAAAAAATCCCAATGTGTAACAAATTTTACCCCTCAATTGCACCCCTTTCTAAGGGTTGTATTAACATACTTTGAAAAAGTGTCTATTTATTTTATGTTTAAAGTGACAAACCAAGTTTCAAGCAAATCTCATCACGTGTTAAAATATTCCCTATATCAATTTAAAACCCTTTTTCACTCTCTAAGGGGTAAAATTTTGGAAAACCTGTTTTTAGTGCGCATCTACACCCCTCGTCCAAAATTTCGAACCTTGTAGTTTTGGAGTTTTCGTAATGAGTGAGTAAGTTAATGAGTGGACTTCTCCTTTATAAATATATATATATATTTATATATAAAATTATTCAAAATTTATATATATATAGATAAACGGTATCTTGCTGTTATCTCATTATTATTATAATTATTATTATGCGATGTCTTCCCAAAATTAAACTGAATAAAATTCCTATTGAACAGCACACTGACTAATCTGATCAGCACACTGTCGCCATACTTTGTGTATGGTGACAGTGAAACAAGAATATACCAATATAAGAAAATAAACTTTTCAAACTGAAATATTTGAAATTAAATCAGAAAAGACCAATAAGTACATATAACATATAAAGTCAACGAAACTATAGCGAATGGAAGCTCAACTTAAAATGGTTTTTTTAATACGTTGTGTCTTAAAAATCTTAAAATAAAACAAATTTTGAATAACTCCCTTATCTCCGAACCCCATATCTTATTATTTCTCATTCCCAGTCATTAGACCTGCCAAATTTTATGGAGATCAATGATATTTGATCAACAAAACCTGTAATGCCAAATCGCCTAAGTTGCTACTGAGATCTACGCAATTAGCACAAAAGCAAAAACAACAGCCTTAAACAAAATTATTGCAGCTACAAAACTCTTGGAACGCCGTCGTAAAAAATAGCAGCCTAAAATGTATTTTGCTTTCAGAAATGTGCAGATTCTTACTAGAATTGCGAGTGTGGACAGTGCTGGGCCGTCTGTCATACAGTGCATATCTACTGCACATCACCATCATAAGTATTGTCTGGGGGCATAAGACTAGAACAGAGCACGTGTCTATCACATTCATGGTCAGTTTCAAAAATGTATAAACTCAACAGTCACTTTTACATAGTCCTCCACAGTAAGATTCCTCTAGTGCCCAGAAACGTGTGCTCGAGTTATCCTAAATAATCCTTATCATATATTATCTTCCTTACTAGTATAATACATAGATCAACTAAAATAGGGTTTAACGCGGTTACCTTCAGAGAGGTTACCGCTTGTGGCATTGCATCTGAGAGTTTCAAGCTTCGGAAAATAGCGCCAGTAACGGCAAAAGTGAGGAGTAACAGGTTTGTGTGGTATTTGAATTTGAATATCGATGGATAAAGGTGATATGCCTACAAAATATGAATGGATTATGTGAAAGATGAAGTTGGTCGGAAAGAAGTAACTATGGGGATAACAATTGATATGGGGTTAACAATTGTGTGGAATGTAAGAAAAGAACCGGTTGTGGCAAATGAAGCAAAATTCCGAAGTTAAAGACAGAAATTTCATGCGATTTGTACCATGAAATACATTAATTTCACATCGTCCCGAAATCAGCACGTGAGAATTCGTCGTCAGTAAGTTGTAACCATGTAACGGTGATGATTATTCAGGGTTTCATAGGCCAAGTCCTGCCTTATGTAATGGACGAGGGTAGACAAAAATAACAATTGTAAATTAAGTCATAATTATATTATTGAGAAAATAACTGTTTCTTATCAATGAAGAATGACAATCGACAAATGACAATCGAGCGGGTGCTGGGCAAACCTATTTAGACATAATCGGAATGATAATGATAATGTTCATAGAATTCAAGTTGTTTCGTTATCAAATTTTCGTATCGCCTGTTGTGGAAGATTGCTACATGTCGTCCGTTTCATCGTTCAAAACGATGCAACTAAAAGTAGTTTTTTACATGATTATTATCCCGATAGTGTTCGTGCCTCTTGGTTTTGAATTTGGCGGTAATTTACCGCACTGCGAGAGACGGTCATAAAAGGCGGCTCGGTTGCATTCTATGGACAGAGCCATATTGGTCGAGCGCGGGGACAGACGGTTACTGCTCGGGCGACGGCGAAAAACGATCGGTCATCGCCGGCGCAACTCAAGATAAGGAACTATTTATTCTAAACTCAACGGAAAACTACATAAATTCTAAATTCTATCGATGTTGTGTTTGATACGGAGACACGGAGGCCTACGGGTGGCAAACTTCTCGGTTCTGTGCTTTGTGTAATCCCAACTGATCTCCGGCGACGGCGGCGGATAACCACACGGCTCCCTCAGCGTCCTATATTAAGATAATGTGAATTACTCTGTCTTATTCATTTCTTCGAGGCGCAAACAAGTGGTCAACGTTTCCCTGTTCTCACGAATATATAGTATATCGTTTTGCAGAGTAGATTCCCATATTTCCAAAATGGAGGCTTTTGAGTGGCTCGTATCCCACCAAGTCGACCACTATACATTCTTGTTTTGTTTTAAGGTCCAGCAAATGACCTACATCGTAACCTTATCGATCATCGCAGCGGTTCCTTTCTGGTTTTTAATAGGAGAGCCCTGCGCACAACTGATGAAGGTTTTCCTAATGCCAGAGAAGGGAGATGAGAAACCATCAGATCAGAGTAAGTATACTGCGACATTTGTTATTTTATTGACACCACAAAATGCCACTATGGGCATCCATCCATTCACTAACTTCGCAGAACGTTGATAAACATAATCTTTTAAGAACGAATGAGTTAGCCTTGCGACGAATTCTTCCTTCCTCCCTTCCTTCCTTATATCCTGGCTTCCTGATCAGAAAGTCTAATTTTTAAGTTTCTTAAGAAGTAAAATGCCTAAATGTCACTGTCTAAAAAGCAAAATGCCTAAGATTCAGAACTACTAAAACGGAAGTAAGCCTAAAATGCAAATTGTATAAATGTGAAACTTCTTAAGAAGCAAATAGTCTAAAATGCAATACAACTACATAGGAAGATGACTAAATCTTAGTGACATATTAAGAGGTACCGATAGCAATTAGACAAACTAAATAACAATATTATTACGCCATCACAACTTTTAAACAATGTTTGTAATTTTATGATTTACGACTAAGACTTTATTAACAAACAATCATTTGACACTGACATAATTGTCAACGTTATGACACATGCCATCCTTCGGGGGCTAACTTTAGACTTTAATATGTTCTTTTTTGTCGACAGATGGATCACGGAAAGACGAAGACGATGTTTCTGACCAGAACAAGCCTACAGAAGTGCAACTCACTATATATAAAATGTAATGCCGTTGTCAACTACTTCAGAATCTGTACTCCTGTACAGAACTTTGGAAATAAAAAAATATTGGTGGATAATACACACAACACCATCTAGCCCTAAATTAAATATAGCTTGTGTTATGGTGACCAGATAACTGACAAAATACCTACATGTTTTTAAATACACACATATGATACTTTGTAACAACACCCAGACACAGAACAAACACCTTTGTTCATCACACAAATGTTTATCATGTTAGGGAATCGAACCTACAGTACAGAAGGCAGAGTTACTACCAATTGAGCTGACAGGGCAGTCAATGTGAAAATGTTTAATTACTTTTTTATCAATGATTATTTCTTGGTTGATGAATATAAACCTAGGGCTATAGGTAACTTTAATTTAATGTTCTTCGGTATTTACCAATCCATGAATTATATTATTATATGAATGTTTATTAGTAATGATAATTTTATTTAGATTACCAAACAAGTTATTGATAGGGTTATCCAAAAGATTTTCATTGCTCATTTTATTCTTATAAAAATAACCTGTAATATTGTATTTTTAATATCTTTAGTTTGCTGTCCCTTTTTATTGAATGGTCTTATATTTTTCTAATCTTTAATAGAAGAAGTATGAATCTTTTCACATAACTTCAGTTGGATGCGCTGACCGCTCGAGGTGATCCACTTTTAGACTTAATTTTGCGATTTCAGTTAAAATGAATGCCGTATCCGTGCTGATACTCGGTATTGCCTCTACTACCGATAACTGCAAAGGCCGCGTGGTTTTGCATCACTTTATCTGCAATGGCTGCTAAGTTCTCAAGATCCTTCACCTCGCTCATCGCCAATACTGCTCTCACTGAAGAAGGCAGGTGTCCTTGCCACATGATCCGTCTCATTTGGTATCTTTTCGCGTGCTAGATCTCTCATCCGCCGTACAAGCTGGGATGACTTTTGGTCACCGAGATCCATTTCACTCTAAAGTTTCTCGAATTGTCTTATTTGTGATTCCTCGTGCACCTTCAGCAGACGTTCCCTCAGGGCTTCATATTTTTTTTGATTCTGGTGGTTTCAATATAATATTGCTGACTTGCTGGATGACGCCTTCACCCAATTTCGTCACAACTACTGTGGCGTTTAGGTTTTTAGTGGCATATGACTAAATGAAACGAAAACGTCCACAAACATTAAATATATACATATATATTTAAAAAAAATAGGATAAGGTCGGGGTTAACTATGCCGGTCTGGTTTGGCTTCGAGGTCCGGTACTCTCCTGATAGCTGCGGGTGGATTCTCGACGGCGGAGGGCAAAAGAGGCCGGTGATGTCAGCCGTCGAGGAAGTTCGTTCAGCCGTCGAAGTAGGTTGGCGGTCCAAGGGATGATGTCCGAGGTTGGACCCCTAGTGTAGGACCCTGTGAATAATGTTAACCATAAACATTTGCTCCGACTACTTTCCGTGGATAGAGAACACCCTGTATTGACGAGCCTATGTGGAGAGCCGAGTACCTAGGTAAGCAGTTGGTGCAGAGGTGGTTCTCTATCAGAACGGAGTTACAAAGCAGTAAAACAATAAGGCACGATTAGTGTAATGAAATAGTTAAGCTAAATCAAATAGGTAGGTACCTACATAGTATGCGAACTGGAATTTAGAAGAAATTGGCCAATGTAGGTACGTAGGTAAATTTAGCGGATAGAAGAATGAGAATGAATGTGCTCTGAAAATTACAATACGGAGTTCATTTAATATTTCGCCCGTATAGCGATTAAAACCAAATATTTGCATATAAGCGCAATAAATAAATAAGTACCTAAAAATAAGTTTTCACACACAAAATAAATTACGTAAAGCTAAGCAATTCCCTACCTACTTATAACACTGTTCAACACTTACCCTATCGGGGTTCAGCACACACTTGAATTTAATATTTAGGTAGGTACTGCAATATGTAATTATTGTCTGATGTAATTATTGTATTTATAATTAAACAGGCTTATGTAGGTATTAGTTACGCTAGCACTTAAGAAGACACCTTTTAATATCAGTGAACGCACTAGTCACACGTCCGATGCAAGTCGGATGAGAAGCCGTGTGTGAGGCCGGCCGCTCCGGCGCCGGTCTAAACATTCGAGCCGGCGGAAACAAAGGAGCGGATTAGCCAATCAGCGCTCCGTTGGAATATCACGCCACCTTTCCTTGTAGGTACTGTCGCGATAAAAAGTGCTAGCAATATGTTGCTGCTATGCAGATTTTTATTGTAATTATTTAATTTTATGTTAGGCATTTAGATAGGTACAAAATTTATGTTAATGTACTATGTAATATGTTTATGTTTTTGATTTAGAATAAGTTATTATATAAGTTTAATTTAATAAAATGTTGATTTTGTTAGCATTAGTAACAAGAAATTCGTAGTATGTACGTGCAACGTTACACTACCTAGGTTGAAATTTTCTTCGTCACTCATTTTTTGAGGTCCCAGGATTGCTTCGTACTAAAGAAACCACAAACGAGGCTGGTCACATTAAAACTCTGGAATTCTTGATGATACCGTGACAACAGCTACGTCTGCTCCGTCTTCTTTGCTCGTCGCCGGTATTAACCCTATTTGTGACATTTTGATATTATAATAATAATAAATAATAATTAGGTAGTAATAAATTATAATCAGGGTCACCACTGGCCCATTTATGATATATCCTTTATTGAGTATTGCGCGTGCTCATAAATTTTAAGATAGAATCACTTGGCACGTCCGTTTATTAGGTCTTCATTACAACACTGCCTGTATGTACGCACAACTCACTGCACGAACCCTGGCTGCTTGGCTTGTCCTGGCATCAATTGTCATCCACTGGACTCCGTGACTTCAGTCCACCACTGCAAGGCTCCTCCTCTTGATCCAACAAAATGGGGTATATGCGGCGTGCTCGCTGGTTTTTGAGTTCTTGAAAGCTTTGATCTTCTTCATGCTATTCGAGGTTTTATTGTTGCCCCTCATGAGCCACCATGTAATATCTTTAGAGGATATAATGGAGCCAAATAAAATACGTAAATTACAGTAAAAGTATAATTGCATGACTCGATGCTTATCTATCAACGGTTCAGAGACAAGTGACATTACAACGTTTTTATATATAGCAAATAGAAAAATAACTTCTATCACAAAGGTTATATAAATTAATTTTTGAAATGTTAAGAATAATATACATGTGAAACAGTTGGGCTACCTAAGGACCGTTTAAAATGATCTATAGATAGCGCAACTGATCCAGATCACTGCCAAAGGGCGTCCCCAAGACACTGACGGCATTACTACGTTGCATGGTAATGCTAATACGCTGGGCCAGATCGGAGGCAGCTCTTGGGTTAAGCCATGTTTCTACCAGATGCCGTGAAGTGTAGTAGAGCAGTGTTTTAAGACTTCAGACTGATCCTGAAGAAGTGCCAATCTTTGTTGCCAGAGAGTTACAAAAATTGCCTCCAGTTACATTCGATCACGTTGATACTACACGGCTATTGAAGGACATTCTCGTTATTCAGAAAGATCTACAAACAGTCAAGGAAACGTATGTATTGATTAATAAATTTGAAGAAGCTAAAAATGATATAGCGAACCTAAAACAGGCATCACTTATAAACAATTACAGCTGTTTTGTCAATAATAAACGCGGAGGTGGCGGTACTTCGGATATTTTTTGTATAGATAGCGGAACGACTGGTCTACCGCACACAGACGAACAGAATATTCTGACTCATAACCGGTCAGCTGTAAGCGCGGAAAGCTCATTATCGCCATCCTTTTCCCAAGCGAGCGATACCTATAAGTCGATTCCGGTTGCTCAAGCGCATTCACCAATGCAAGGCAGAGGCGTTCGACACGTGGAGGCCCCGGTTCTATGCACTGCGATTTCTAACACAGAAGCCGTGGTGCCGGTCTATACGGCAGCGTGTGGCCTCACCGCTAGTTCGAGCGCTTCGTGCGTTTCTTTGCAGAAGCCGAGTATAATACCTACTCTTAGCCATACCGAAGAGGAATGCTTTGCAAATGTAGTGTCGGCGGAGGGTCAATGGAAGGAAGTTAGACCAGCTGAGGAGTGGATTACTGTGCAGCGAAAAAGACTGAAAAATCGTTTTACTACTTTAGAGGGAAAAGCGTTGACAAATTCGAACGAGAAGTTTAAAGCAGCGGATATTAGAACTCCACTGTTTATTAATAATGTGGATATTAGTACTTCTGTAAAAGATATTATAATGTACGTTTCATCTAAAACGCAAGTCACAGTCTCCTTGCAGAAAATAAATGCTAAGGTACAAAGACAATATAATGCGTATAAAATGTACGTACCTAACTCTAAAATAGCTCTATTCTTAGATGGTAGCTTATGGCCTGAAGGAATATATGTAAGGAGATTTGTTGAGTTCAAAACAACCCAAAATGGATAACTATAATAACGGAAATATTATGAACTTAAAATTTATTAGTTATAACTGTCGCAGGGTGATAAGATGTATAGATACGGTACGAGAGCTGTGCCAATCTGCCGACATTCTCGCACTGCAAGAAACCTGGCTATTTCCACACGACATTGTATTGCTCGGAACAATCGATCAGGCGTTTGCATTTACTGGAAAATCGGCGGTTGATACTTCTACAGGGATACGGAGAGGTAGGGGGTACGGAGGAGTCGCAATACTGTGGAGGAAAAGCGTGTTCCAGACAGTGTCGGTTGTAGAGTGCGCAAGTGATAGAATTGCTGCTATAAAAATAGTGCTAGCCGACAGTCAGCTACTTGTGATAACGGTCTATATGCCAACGAATGACGTTTATAATCTAGATGATTTTACGAACTGTATGAGTGAGATCAGTGCGGTAATAGATGGTTGTGGTGTAGAATCTGTGATCATTTTGGGGGATTTTAATGCCGACCCTAAAAAGCTCTTTGGTAAGGAACTTATACATTTCTGTATGGAACATAAATGGGTGTGTGCAGATATTGATTACTTTGGTATAGCGTCAGATACATATACTTTTGTTAGTGATGTTCACGGTACTTGTTCGTGGTTGGACCATATAGTTACTACGGAAGCCGCAAGAGAAACGATAATGGACTTTAGGATAAACTATAGTGTTACGTGGTCTGGTCATTTTCCAGTGGAATTTACTTGCAATTTAAATGTGATAACGCCAAAGGTTAATGTACCAAAGTCATCTCACAATTCTGTTGTATGGGGTGTGAGAGATATCTCTCAGATAAAGCAGTATACACAGCTATGCTCAAGTATGCTTAGAGATGTTGACTTTCCTTCAGCTTTTAGAACATGTGCAGATAATACCTGCGGTGACATGTATCATAGAAAAATTATTGACACAATGTATAGTAGAATTGTTAATATATTAAAAAGCTCAGCCAACAGTAGTCAATACAGTAATATTCCTAGTTATAAGCAAAGAAAAAGAAAACCATATGTAATTGGATGGAATAAATATATTAGAGAGGCTCATGGAGAGGCACGGCTTTGGTTTCAGGAGTGGGTTCTTTACGGCAGGCCGTCGTGCGGTTTTGTATACGATGAAATGCGAAGATCGCGCACTATTTTTAAAACTAAACTTAAATTGTGTCAAAACAATCAGACCCAAATAAAAATGGATATCCTCGCGAAGCACCACACGGCAAAAAACTTTAGCAAGTTTTGGAAGGACACTAATAAGCTTAATCCAAAGCTGAGCGTGCCCGTGAGTGTGGAAGATGTAAGCGACCCTGTCCAAATTGCCAATCTATTTAAGGAGCACTTTAGAGTGAAATCTTCACTAGGTCCTGGAAGTGTGGGTTCGGAGCCGCCTACTGGGGATCAAATTGTCCGGATCTCAGCAAAGGAAGTTTCACGGATAGTGAAAACCATGAATCGAGGCAAATCTCCTGGTCACGACTCTTTGTGTATTGAATATCTGAAGTACGCTAGACCTCATTTAGCACGGGTACTCGCCATGCTTTTCACTTTCTGTATCGGCCGTTCCTACCTTCCTGAGGAGATGATGCGGACTCTTGTTGTTCCCATTATCAAAAATAAAACTGGAAATGCTTCTAGTTTAGGTAACTACAGACCCATATCACTAGCTACTATAATAGCTAAGGTGCTAGATGGTGTGATTGATAAGTATCTTAGTGTACATTTAAACTTACACGATGCCCAGTTCGGGTTCAGGCCCGGGTTGTCCACTGAATCGGCCATACTGAGCCTCAAACACACCGTCCAGTACTATACTAGTAGGAACACACCTGTTTACGCCTGCTTCTTAGACCTTTCGAAAGCTTTTGATCTGGTGGCGTACGACAGGTTGTGGCCGAAGCTGGGTGATACTGGGCTGCCGTCTGAATTGGTGGAACTCTTTAAATATTGGTATGGCAATCAATGTAACAATGTAAGGTGGTCAGGGTCGCTATCGGACACGTACAGGCTGGAGTGTGGAGTGCGGCAGGGTGGAATCACTTCGCCGCGACTCTTCAACCTGTACATGGATCGTTTGATTCGTGAGCTCAGTGGCGCTAATATTGGATGCTCTGTTGACGGTGTAACTGTCAATAACATAAGTTACGCTGACGATATGGTGTTGCTGAGCCCATCGATCAGTGCCCTACGAAGACTTGTTGGAATCTGTGAGCGTTATGCGGAGGCTCATGGGCTCAGATATAACGCTGGCAAGAGTGAGGTGATGGTTTTTAAAGCCCGGTCGAAAACTTATTCCACAGTCCCATCAATCTTGCTGGCGGGCAGTGAGCTCAAGCGGGTGTCCGAGTTCAAGTATCTGGGCCACTGGGTCACTGAGACTCTCTCAGATAACACTGATATTGATAGGGAGCGAAGGGCATTATCAGTCAAAGCCAACATGTTGGCCCGTAGATTTGCACTGTGCAGTACGGCTGTAAAAACAAGTTTGTTTAAGGCGTACTGCCAGTCTTTTTACACGTGCAGTCTATGGGTTAACTTTACTAAGTGCTGCTGGAATGCCCTTCGAGTCCAGTACAATAATAGCTTCAGGGTGCTGTTGAGGCTGCCATACTTCTGTAGCGCATCGGGGATGTTCGCGAACGCACGCGTCGATGACTTTTATGCGATTATCCGCAAGAAAACGTCGTCCCTGATGCGTCACGTGAGGGACAGCACCAACAGATACCTGCAACTTATAGCAGGAAGGCTGGATACTGACTGCAGCTTCATGAAGCACTGCACAGAGGTGCACCATTCGCACCGGTGATGTAATGATGTGGTGCATGCAGTCTATATTTTAATTTCTTTATTTTATTTATGTTCTCTATGTTTTAAATTATTATTATGATAAATATGGCTCAAATTTGTACATATACTTATGAAGGCTGAAATAAATGAAATTGAATTGAATTGAATTTAAGTGTCTGTATATGTGTGTGTTTGTGTCATCGTAACTTCCAACCAGAAAAATCGATTTTAATTAAGTTTTTTTGTTTCAATTGTTTCTTCATCGTGATTGTTTTTAGCTATGATTCACTTATGATAGCTTTTTCCACTGTTGTGCAAATGCTCATTCTTCAAGACTTCTTAGGCAGGCATATACACTCCGCTATTACCTGTATTGAATACTGCAAAAGTCGGCAAAGTGCGAAAGTCGGCACTAAGCTGCGAAATCGGCCTAATGTACCAGTTTATAGTTCACGAATTTGTAATTGATCATCCTGTCTTCCGCCATCAATACTATCCATACTAATATATAAATTCAAAAGTGTTTCTTCCTGTCTGTCTGTTACCTTTTCACGACTAAACGGCTGAACGGATCTTGATGAAATTTGGAAAGCCGATAGATTATATCTTGAGGAAAGGTATAGGCTACTTTTTATATAGGTAACATGCGTGCAAAGCCGCCGCAAGCAGCAGCTAGCAAACTATAGATAAATAGGTAAGCATAGTATTAAAATCTAGGTCTATGTTATGTACATGTGTCTAGGTTCTACATAATTGAGTATAATATGAGTATATCACTATTTTCTCACCTTAAATTACATACAGTTTTTTTATAAATCTGTTAATAACTAGCTGACCCACTCGTTAATTCGTCAAGCTTTTAGTTTTTAACCTCCGACGAATAAAAGGGGTGTTATTAGTTTGTAGTGTGTATCTGTGTATCTGTGATGGCCTGTGACATCTATGATGTCGTGAATCGTGAACGGATGAACCAATTTTGATTAGGTTTTTTCGTTGGAGAGGTCTTAATCGAAAGTGTTTTTATCTATGACTGTTTTCTGCGGCTTTGCCTGCGCGGTAGATAAAAATAAGCAAGATAATAATTGAACGAATGAATGTTTCTGAAAAATTACAAAGCATTATCGCGGTTTTCATGGTTTGACCATGATCCCGAGTGATTTTTTTGAAAACCTTTCTTAGAGAGCATCTACGGCCCTGAAGGAAGCTGCATACCAAATTTCATTCCAATCCGTTTGGTGGTTTCTGAGATTTCGTGATGAATGTGTGAGTGGTATTTGACAAATATATAGTAGATTTGAGAAAATCTGAAGATGAATATATGTGAGCAATTTCCACAGGTCTTATGTTGTAAGAACATAGTAACCTTGACCTGATGCTGCAGCATTACCTGCAATCTACACGACACCCAACATCTTACAAACTTACTATTTTCATAAAATTTATGAAAATAGACGAGTCGAAATGTGCTGCTGGAGGCGTATGCAGCGCATTCCGTGGACCGCGCGATGCACCATATCATATCAATATATTTATTAAAAAAACCTAGAAATAAAGAGAAGGCTGTCTATTATTTGCTTCCAATGCAAATAATTTCAAATAATACGGACACATTGCTGGCAAAAACACTGGCCCTTGGTCGGGTTGATGGTAAAATCCTCCCCTACCCGTTGGACAGACGGTGACATAGGCGGCTATGAAGGCCACCAAAGACAGGAAGAAATGGAAAAGCATGGTATATATATAAATAAATAATGCCGGACATTTCACATAGCATCACATCTGGCCCCAAAGTAAGCAGAACTTGCGTTGTGGTACCACAGATATACTATTTAGGTATATACACTCGTGAGCATAAAAATCGACTTAGGCCGTACGCGTGCGGTCAAATGCCTCTGAAAAAAAAAACTCAGCCTTAAAATAAAACTTTCTTTTTTAAAACTTAATGATTCATGTTCTGGGTTCAAAATAACGAAAGCAACGTTATCTTTATCATTTATTTGACCGAAGTATATGTTGTTACTTGTAACCACTGCTTTTGCACTTGTTTACAAAAACACTATTTAAGGGATAATAGGTCCTATAAAAGGTCTTTTACCTGAACTACCCTTATCAGTTAGTCATCAAATGTCAACCGGTACACATCTCCCTTATAAATAATCAAGAATATTACCCGAAAATGGACACAACAAGTGAAGAAGCAGCTCAAGCGATTCATCATATCATCATATCAGCCTTTATGAAGTCCATTGCTAGACATATGCCTCCCCAATAGATTTCAGGAAGAACGATTTTGAGCCCTTTCCATCCACCGACTTCCTACGATCTTTACAATGTCGTCAGTCTATCGGGTGGGGGGTCGTCCTACGCTTCGTTTTCATGTCTTGTCATCTTTTACTCCCCAACGGCTGATAACCGTTGGGGAGTAAAAGTTCTCGAATGGCGACCAAGGACATGAAAACGAAGCGAGCTATATGGCCTGCCCATTGCCACTTCAACTTGCAAATTTTAGCGCTACGTCGGCGACTTTGGTTCTTCTACGGATTTCCTCGTTGCGGATTTTATCCGTAGTGAAACACCCGACATAGCTCTCTCCATTGCACGTTGCGCGACTCTGAGCTTGTGTGTGAGGCCAATAGTCAGCGACCAAGTCTCAGTTCCATATGTCATCACTGGCAACACGCACTGATTGTAGACTTTCGTCTTGAGGCTCTGCGGTAACTGTGACGAGAAGATGTGGCTTAATATCCCGAACGCTGCCCATCCGAGTTGGATTCGTCGGCTGACCTCTTTGTCGAATTTGGACTTGCCTAGTTGTATCGTCTGACCCAAATAGACATATTGGTCTACAACTTCGATTATATCGCTCCAACATGTACCGGTACGGGTGCAACATGAGCATTTGACATGAATTTTGTCTTGTTCATGTTAATTTTAAGACCCACCTGTTGGGAGACGATATTGAGGTCGCTGAGCATTGTGCCTAGGTCTTCCAGCGATTCTGCCATGAGGACTATATCGTCGGCAAATCGAAGGTGAGTTAGGCGTTCGCCATTGATGTTGATACCATGTCTATGCCAGTACAAGAGCTCGAAAACATTCTCCAATGCAGAGGTGAACAGTTTCGGAGAAATAACATCTTCCTGTCTCACCCCATTATGCAATGGGATTGGATTCGTGCTCTGGTCCTGGAGTCGGATAGACATGGTGGCGTTACTGTACAGACATTTCAACACTTCGACATCCCGATAGTCGATATGGCACCGCTGGAGTGACCACAACACTGCCCAGGTTTCAACAGAATCAAAGGCTTTCTCATAGTCCACAAACGCTAAACAAAGTGGCTGGTTATACTCTTCGGTCTTCTGTATAACCTGCCAGAGCGTAAGGATGTGGTCTATGGTGTTAAAGCCTTTTCGAAACCTGGCTTGTTCGGGAGGCTGGAAGTCGTCAAACCTACGAGCGAGACAATTTGTAACTACTCTCGAAAACAGCTTATAGACATGGCTCAACAGCGAGATGGGCCTGTAATTCTTTAAGAGGGTGTTACCCCCTTTCTTAAAGAACAGTACCACCACGCTCCTCTTCCACGCCTCTGGCGTAATTCCCTCGAGAATGACGGAGTTGAACAGCTTCTGGAGGACCTTAAGTACCGGAGATCCACCCGCTATCAGAAGCTCTGTCGTTATTCCGTCTTCCTCCGGTGCCTTGTAGTTCTTAAGCTGCTTGAGAGCCGTTCGGATCTCGTATAGGCTGACGTCCGGAATGTCTTCAGTGTATTGTCGGGTTAGGCGGGCTTTTGCATCGCTAGTCGTGCTTGTAGTAGGACTTTGCGATGAGGTGTACAGTGGTCCATAGAACTTCTCGAGCTCTCGTGAAATTTCTGGCTTCGAGGAAACAACACTGCCACTGTCCGTCTTCAGCTTCGTCAACATGCTTTGCCCAATAGACAGATCTCTCGCGAACACTTTGGAACCTTGATTGCGCTCTATCGCGTTCTTTATACTATAAGTATTAAAGAGACGCAAATCGCGTCGCATAGATTTAGAGATCTGTTTATTGAGTGTGCTATATTTCGACATGTCCACTAAAGACTGCAGATTCATTTCGCTACGTTCTGCCATGAGTTTTAGGGTATGCTCAGAGAGTTTTTGGGTTCTACCTTTGCGCTTGGTCTTACAAAACTTTGAGCCAACGGCATGGACAATTTCCACCAGCCCGTCATTTAATTCATCCACGGATCCGTATTCGGCAAGGAATTGGAAGCGATCTTGGAGTTCCAACTGCAAGCTCTCAGGGTTTTGGATTTAGGCAGGACTTGGCCAAAGAGTAGATTTCATCAGATGGGACCTTTCAAGCTTTATGTTAAGATTTAATGACCCTCTAATCATTCGGTGATCACTGCCGGTTTTGACCCTGTTGATCACTGAGACATCATTAATTATTTGCTTTTTTTGTTGACATGATAAAATCTATATCGCGTTTGTGTCCACCGGGGTAAATCCATGTCTATTTTCTGGACGACCGCTTCTTGCAAAAGGAGTTCATCATAAAGAGTCCCTCCTTTTCCACGAAGTCGGCCGGCTGACCCCGTTGGTTCCGCTGTCGAAATCCTAATTGCCCCACTCTCAGTTCATCGCCGTTCCTCACACCTAGCCGCGCGTTGAATTCCCCCAACACAACCGTAAAGTTTGTTTTCAAGGCTTGTATGGCATTTGAAATGTCATCACACATAGCCTCCACTTCATCGTCTGGAGGTTTCGAGTGAGGTGCGTACACCTGTATGACTTTAAACGAATACCGTTTGGTTTTTTCTGAGTATAAGTTATACCACCCTGTTCGACACGCTTTCGATCTTTACAATGTTGTTAACGAGGGATTTGTGGACAAGAAAGCCGACACCATGCTGAGATAGTTGATTGAACTTATTCTACTGGTAGTAGAATAAGTTTCCGGAATTTAGGATTATCGTGTCCTCTCCCTCACTTCGGACTTCTGATAACCCTATAATATCCCAGTGCAACTTTTTACTTCTTCTTCCAGCTCTATCACCTTCTCGTCGGTCCTCAGTGTGCGTGCGTTGTATGTTGCCAGGGCCAGGGGTCGTTGGAATTGGTAGCAGGACCTCTGCCGGAGATTCTTCGCACCCCCTGTTTCGCCGTTACCGTGGCCGCCACCTATGCCAGGAATAGCGGAACTGCAGGGAACTGGAGTCCGTCTTCTGTTTGTGTCTGTCATTTGGGTGTTTTGCCATAGTCACCACGCTTGGCAGGCGGATTGGTGACCGCAGATTGCAACTTTTGACACAATCAATGTCAATTAATTTTGATTAGCAATCGGCATAATTTCAATCATTACTTTGATTGTAATTGGAACTAGTTTTGACAAGATGGATTACTATTACATATGGTCAGCTTATCTCAGACCAAATAAATATTATTTATTATTTAGATTATTGGTAATTCAACGTATATTCGTTAGGGGTGATAGGGGTGACTATTTGCGATAATTTTTACCCCATATGAATCATACAAAAGTGAACCGTTTTTGATTTATCATGTTTTTTAGCTTTTTTCAAAATAAATTCAACGGAAATGCAACATCAACAATTTATTTAAAAAAAAGCATCAACTTAAATCTATTTAACTATTAAAACAGCAATTATCGGCCCTAATTTGCCCAAAATGCCACACGAAAAACGATATTATTTCAATATTTTTTTGAGATTTTTTCTACTAAAATGCCATAAACAAAAAAAGTTATGAATCTTGGCTTGCAGATTGTTTTAAAAATATAACCGTTTTCTTACTTCTCCAACAATGCATAACAAATAGTTTTTTTTCAAAGAATCTGAAAAAAATTATCACAAAGAAGCAGGCGGAAATTCGTATTCGAACTAAACTTGAGGTCGTTTTTTTAAATTTCCATAAAATTTATCAAAAACAATACCAAATGTAAATAAAACAACAAATACAAATATAAAATTAAAATTTATAACCAGTAACAGTTTAGTAGTAATAACAATTAACAATTACTAATAAGTAACAATTAAGACATTTTGTAACATAGCCTAATAAGTTATTGGTCGATTCTTTTTCTGAGTTGTGACTTAAATACCGAAGTATTCAAATTATTCCGCATCGCATTTGCTGCGTTATTAATTCTTGTTTAGAGTTCATCCGCGGATGACACAGGCGAGTCGTCGTAAAATAGGGATTTCATGTGACCCCAGGCATAGAAATAACCGGCGTAAGACTCTTTGCAGGCCACGGAATGGGTCCTCTTCACATATAAAATGCCCATCGAGTCATCGCCTAACATTGACACCAAAATGATCACCATCACCACCATCCATCTTGCTGGTATATCATGTTTTGTCTCGTAAAAAATGTTAATTGATTAAATTGTCGTTAATTATTCCCTACATACGTCCATTGACCGAAAAACGGCGTTGCGACCCTTTTGACATTTTATTACTAGAATTTTTGTTCACTTTTTCATTCCAATAATGTTCATTGTGGTAGTTAGTAATCCCATCTTGATCGAATTTGGATTCATCGGTCCATTGGATTTTTTTCAAAAAATTCGCATCTTCTAAATCCTTATTTAACATGAATCTACAGAAATCAACTCTCGTTTCAGGGTCCTCTTCGTGGATAACTTACACAGGAGTAAAAAAGAGTCCTGCATTATGCACTGTAGACCACACTTTCCATTGTGTTACAGAGAGTCGTGTGGCGAAGGTGTTTGTCGAAAAATTCTTGCAGAATATCCTCTTCGTAATTAACAACATGAACTGGAGATCTTCCGGCATTAATTTGTCGTCTCTGAATACTAACAGTTTCTCGGGTTCACCTATACACTCCATTAAAAACTGATACATGGAGTAACCGGCGATTAGGAAACCATCGCGAATAATCTTGACGAGCAGCTTCACTGTTACCGTTGCAAAAGCAGTAACAAAACACAATATCAATAAAAATTTTAAATTAGTCAATTAAATATTTTACATCAATATTTCAACTTTCTGTACTCCTGTACCTAAATCGTCTTTTAAAATAATAACTGCACTCCTTCCAACAAATGCGAATTCTATACCTACCCACATATCGACGTGAATATTTATTTTTACAAACCTGGACACACGTAAACACATACTTGTAAGGATCAAAAAGTATTATGTTTTTTGTGAACTAGTAAGGGTATATCATACAATCATACACTGTCGAATGAGTTGTTTAAATCTGTTGCCATAACGTTCATTGACTTGATTCATACCTACTCGTACACTTAACAACTTCAACTTGTACTTTTAGAGGATAATTACGTTGTGCATATAATTATTATAACCTACATAATAATTATAAAAGTACCTACCTATTTAAGTTAAGTAGATAGATAGTATTACATATTGTAGTTAAACTTTCGGAAACACCTACCTATTATTAAACCTACTTAATAAATTATATAAGTACTTACCTACCAATTTAAGTTAGATAGTACCTACTACAGATTGTTGTAAGCTTTTAGAAACCCATTGATACACCAAGTACCCATAGTAGAAATAATAAAGACCTATCTAAACCTATCTAAACAAATTCTAAATACCTATTATTATGTGTACTTGTGTAACTTAAGTTATTATTATTATTATATTTTCCTGTTTTTGTTTATGTTACAATTTAAGGACCACAGAATAGAGGGGACTCTTCTAACACAGGTGTAAACTTAAAAGAAGAGATCCCAACCCTACCATTTACGTATAATGTAACTAAAATAAAAAAAAATATCGGCGTATTCTTCATTTGTGTAATTTTGAACCATACGCTGTTCATTTTGATCAAGCTCTTTCATATTTCAATTCAAATTAAAAATTAAACTACATTCGTGAGTGTATTAACTTCAAAAAACACGACGCCAATTTGTAAAACAAAACTATAAAATAAATTAAATAAATAGTTTTTGAAAAATGATCTCTGGAAAAATGTTTTTTTTAACCTGCCAGTTTGCTTCCTGCCGTGTTTGTTTAAACCATACGCATTAAACCAATTTGCAAGATATTAAAACAGTGAATTTAGGTATACTTCGAATACAAATTTCCGACTTTGTCATCATTATTTTTTCAGTTTCTTTGTAATAAATTCCTAGTTATTATGCATTGTTGGAGAGCTAATAAAACGGTTATGTTTTTAAAATAATCTGCAAGCCAAGGTTCACAATATTTTTTTTGGTTTATGGCATTTTAGTAGAAAAAATCTCAAAAAATGTTGAAATAATATCAGTAATATTTTTTGCCTGCCAATTTGAAATTTGAACCGATAATTGTTGTTTTAATAGTGATAAATAACCAGTATTTCATCGTTTTTATAAATCGGAAGAAAAAAATAGATTTAGAATTGATACATTTTTTAATAGAAATTTTTGATGTTGCATTTTTGACTTTTATCGAAAAAAGCTAAAATACATGATAACTTAAAAATGGTTCACTTTAACATAATTTATATGGGTTTAAAATTATCGCAAATAGTCCCTATCAAAGTTTCCATAATTCAGAACAAGATAGCGCTGCTATTTGAAAAAGGTAGGCTTCGCTTTGATGAATAATGAGTTTTGGGCGATGATGATGATGGTGATGATACACCACATCTTCAACACCATCGTCGTCAAAGAAAGCCTGATTTCTCCTACTGCTGGGTATACATTATTATTCTTAGTTAGCATATTCAGTACGGAAGGTCGTGTCTAGTGTGAAGTATCGATGCACCATTTGACAACCTCTGGCTCAATAGGCCAAGGCTCGGCTGAGTCGCAGAAGATAGCGGGTTCGATCCCGCCGCGGGACAGCGTTTGTATGATTTGCATGTATTTGTTACGGGTCTCGGTGTTTCTATGTTTATTATTATATTACATACATACAAACATAGTATTTAAAAAAGTACACTTGTGAGCAAAAAAATCAAATCAGGCCGTACGCTTGCGGTCAAACGTCTCTGAAAATTAAATTTACCAAATTTTTTTGACTAAATGTTCTTAGAGGTGAGGGTCTGAGGCTAAATATAAGATGAAATTATTTTTGACAAAATAAATTTTATTAGATACTACAAAGAAAAATTGAACAAAATTATTATTAAAACTGAAGAATAAGAAAATTTTATCCTTAAATGTAGAATGTACTTTATATACAGAAATAATTACAGAAATGTAGACAATAATATAAAATATCATGTGAAACAGTTGAGCTATCTAAGGAATTTTATGTATTTTATCTTTAAATAAAATACAGATAATTACTAAAACAATGATGAATTAATCGTAAGCAAACATTACAGTACTTAGTGTTACCCCCCTTGGCCCTAATTACAGCTTCTATCGGTTCTTCATTGATTTTATAAGATTTGACACTTTTCTTGTGGGATATCATTCCAATCTTCGGTTCGGCGATTATGGAATTCTGATACTATCAAAACTTTGATACTAATCGTTTTCAGTTACTATTGATGAATTGATATTAAGAGATGTGGATGTTGATTGGCATACAATACATGACATGACTAAGAACAATGAGCGCAGTTTGGGTCGATGTGTATGCATGGGTGCGTGTATATACACAGAAGAGCATGGTTTTGAGACTTCACTTTGGTTATTCAGGGCCTTCTGTCTATATATATTTATTTGGTCTGAGATAGAAACTGAACGTACGTAATAGTAATCTATCTTGTCAAAACTGGTTCCAACTACAATCAAACGATGCCGATTGCTAATCAAAACTATTAGACATTAATTGTGTCAAAAGTTCCATAATCGCCATACTGATCTCGTAGCTGGCGCAGGATTTCTAACTCGAACTTTTCTTTTGAGCTCACCCATATATTATGCTCAATAGGATTTAAATCCGGACTACGTGCTGGCCAGTCCATACATTCAATTACAACCTCCTGCAGGTATCGCCGAACAGAAGCCGCGGTGTGTGGACGGGCATAGCATTAACAATGTTTTCACTGATAATGCCAACATATGGAACTTGTGTCCATTTTCAGGTAATATTCTTGATTGTTTATAAGGTAGATGTGTACTGGTTGACATTTGATGACTAACTGATAAGAGTAGTTCAGGTAAATTACCCCTAACATCCCTTAATTAGTGTTTTTGTAAACAAGTGCAAAAACAGTGGTTACAAGTAACAACATATACCTCGGTCAAATAAATGATAAAGATAACGTTGCTTTCGTTATTTTGAACCTAGAACATTAATCATTAAGTTTAAAAAATACAGTTTTATTTTTATGATGAGTTTTTTTTTCAGAGGCATTTGACCGCACGCGTACGGCCTGAGTCGATTTTTATGCTCACGAGTGTATATACCTAAGTAGTTTATGTATCTGTGGTACCATAACACAAGCTCTGCTTACTTTGGGGCAAGATGATGCTATGTGAAATGTCCGGCATTATTTATTTTATTTATTTTCCATGCTTTTCCATTTCTTCCTGTCTTTGGCGGCCTTCATAGCCGCCTATGTCGCCGTCTGTCCAACGGGTAGGGGAGCGACTGCGATGACTTTTGCCATCAACCTAACCAAGGGCCAGTGTTTTTGTCAGGCCAGCAATGTGTCCGTATTATTTGAGGATGCATTGGAAGCAAATAATAGACAGCCTTCTCCTTATTCTTAGGTCTTATTAATAGATATATAGATATGATATGGTGCATCGCGCTGTCCACGGAATGCGCAGCACACATCTCCAGCAGCACATTTCGACGCGTCTATTTTCTTAATAAAAAAAAAAAAAAACTCCGGTGTAATAGAAACACGTCAAGATAACCTATTTTTTGCAATGTTCATTGCAAAGATTCCAATTAACCCAAACACTACCTCTGTAGTAAGTTGGTGAGAAGTTGGGTGTCGTGCAGATTTCAGGTAATTTTTTTCAGGCGCCTACTGTTTTCTAATTCAAATTTTTTGCCATAAGTTTGCTACGATAGCCAAGCCTGTTTGACTATGCCTATAAATCGTTCACCTCCACTGACTCCTGAGCCCTCCTGCTCAGTACCCTCTGTCTTAGACGTAGCCGCCAGGAACGTGTCTTCACTAGACATATCAATGCAGAGAACTGACGAACATCAATCTGCAGCAGCAACTATTGCCAAACGGTGCAAGAGAAAATTTCAAGGCGAGAACGATAGTGATAAGCACTCTATTATAACTGAGATGCGCATGCTTTTCAGCAAATTTACGGATGAACAGGACAAAAAGCTTGGCACACTTCAGACGTCTATTGAGCAATCTATGCAAGATTCAATTGCTGCTTTGATTCTGATTTTGCAGAACTAACCAAATCGTTCGACTTCTTATCGTCGAACCACAGAGATTCAGTTTAAACAATAAAGAGACTAGAAATAGAGCGAGAACGGGATATTGAATATATTAGTCCACTCGAGCGTTCTGTTGAACTTCTGGAACGTAAAGCTCGAAGCTCTTGCATTGAGATTGGAAATATGCCGAGTGTTACCGGAGCCACGAGTGTGTCGGAGTCGAAGGCTCAGCTCTGCGACTTGATTGTTAGTCTTGGAAAATCGCTAAATACTGACATTGATAAGTCAGAACTCAAAGATGTCTACAGACAGCAATCCAAAAATGATCGCTTGAAAACGATCATCGTAGAGCTCACAACTGTGATAAAAAAAGAATCACTTCTGAACGCTATAAAAAAGTTCAACATAGGCAGAAAAGGTTAAAAAGTGACAAGTTAAATACCAGTCATTTGTACCTAAAAGGGCCTTCAAAGCTGATTTTTGTGTCAGAGTCGCTGACCTTCAAAGCAAAGAAACGATTTTTTATGGCACTTGAATATGCAAAAGCGCACATATATTCTTATTGTTGTACGGCTAACGGAGTAATATATCTGCGGAAAAAGGATAATATGCCACTAATTCGCATCTCTAATGAGTTGGACCTCAGCAAAGTAAAAGTTGCTAAGTGACTGGCACCTTCTTTTAGTTTTAATCTCGCATGTTTGGTTTACTCTCTCATAAAAACAGTATTTTTGTATAACTTAGATATTACTTTACAATATTCAACTACTCTTACACTTACATACACTATCATACACATCAATTTCATATATTTACTAAGGTACACTATGCGCACTAACATCGTTTGAAACAATTATAACCACGAAACTAATGAGCGATTAATTATAATTAAGTCCGCCATTATAACACCTCACACTACCCTGTGAGGCAGTGTCACTAAACCTAGATCAGTTCATTCTCCTTTTTTCTTAATGGATAAAAGTATTTTAGACATTGAACAACAAAATGATAATATAACTGTCTCCTCTTCTTCTACTTGCGATCCCGAGGAATGTTCTTCTCACCTCTCGGGACCAAAGGCATGCAATCATAATGTCTTAGTTCAAAATACAAGGAGTATAGCTCACAACATTGATGGTTTCTATACTCTGTTAAGTAGAATTGCAGTTGAGCAAGATATTATTGTACTGACAGAGTCATGGCTATCGCGATGTAATTCAATCCCCTGCATGCAAAACTATAACTATACCATGTCTACCAAACTATTTAATCAGAACGATGGTTTGGTAATCTATTTGAGGTCAGACTTGGAATACAAAATACGAGAACCAGCCTTCTCTGAGGCTAATTGTATTATAATAGCTCATAAGAATATGTTCGCTATACTTACTATTTACTATTTACTATTTTTTTCGTGAACATTGAAAAATTTCTGCAATCTCTGAATCTAGTCCTGAAGGAATTGTCTCGTTTAGTTTGTCATTGTTGGAGATATTAATATCGACATTAGGAATGATTCTACTGACCGACATGCCGCTGAATACCTTAATCTCACTGCTTCGCATGGCCTTTTCTCGGCACACACTCTACCTACTCGTAACAGCAGTTGCCTTGACCATGTGATGCTCAAGACTAGACTGCTAGCTGAGACCCTGGCCATTGAGAATACTCTTACAGTCTACTCTTACTCTGATCATTTTACAGTTCTTTGTTCGCTCAAACTGAAAATTCGTACGCAGCGCTCTCCCTTGATTAGTTTTCCGAAAATAAGTTATTTAGGTATCCGCACTGCTTTGGATAATGGAGACTTCCAGAGCATCATTGATTGTGATGACTGCGATAAAGCTGCGGATTTGTTAACGCTTGAAGTTTCTGCTATCATTAAAGCAAACACCGTTGAAACTAAGGTTCCTAGACGCAAATTAACAAATTAACCTTGGATATCACCAGCACTAATTAGGTGCATGAAAAACAGAGATAACTTACATAAAAAAAGAGCTACCTACTCCCGATATCGTAACTTTCTAACGCGTTTGCTACGCAAAACAAAACTACTGTATAAACGCTCCCAAATCCAGCAAGCTGACTTAAAAAGATGTGCGAGGTAATAAACAATGTAGCACGCCCTAAACCAAAGTCTCACTCGAATGAATTACTGACTGCTTTACCGTGTCCTCTAGATGCTGTTAACAAGGCAAACGACTATTTCGCCGCCACCTCAAAACACTACTAATTCAATCACCTCTTTTACGTTGCTAGAGACTGACCTATCTGAAGTTGTTATGATTATTGACTCGCTTAAATGTACAAATACAGCGGGATACGACGGTATCTCAGCGCGAGTACTTTAGGAAAATAAACTTACTTTGGCTGGTCTTCTGACCCACGTTTGTAATCTGGCTATCAATCAGGGACGTTTTCCTAAGGCGGTCAAGAAGTCAATAATTGTACCAATTCACAAAAATGGACCTAAGAATGATGTCAGCAGTTATCGGCCGATTTCAATCCTTTCAACTTTTTCTAAAATACTAGAACAAATTTTAAATAAAAGACTAATGGGTTATCTTGAGCATCGCGAACTGCTCTCCTGCAATCAGTATTGATTTCGGCATAACAAATCGACAGCTGATGCCGTTGGTAATTTAACGGATTATATTGTCAAAGGCCTTGACTCTGGTGCCAAATGTCTTGCGATTTTCCTGGATCTTGCCAGGGCGTTTGACACGGTGTCAATACCGCATATGTTGGAAAAACTGGAGTCGCTTGGTGTTCGCGGATTACAGTTGAAACTTTTTGCAGATTATCTCACGGATAGAACTCAGAGTGTAAAAATAAATGATACAATTAGTGGGGATGTTTCGATATCATACGGTGTACCTCAGGGCAGCATTCTTGGACCTACTCTCATTCTTGTTTACTTAAATGACCTATGCAGACTGCAACTAAACAACAGTCAAGTATTCACTTATGCCGATGATTCTGCTCTTGTTTTCAAGGGAGAGAGCTGGGACAAAGTTTTTGATGATGCTCAGGTTAGATAGGACAAACATATGGCTCTTCCATAATCTACTAAAGTTAAATACGAGTAAAACAAAGTATATAACTTTTTCCTTGACCAGTAGAACACAACCTGATAAGCACCGTTACGAACTATTGGCACGTGTGACTGCATTAACTTGGAACGTACTAATACTATTCGGTATTTGGGAGTCACACTTGACTCGTATTTAACCTTTGAACCACATATTAAAGCTCTCACACCTAGAGTACGTAAATTAACTGCAATTTTTAAAAACATTCGACATATCACTGATACTAGCACCACTAGGACTGTTTACTTTTCACTCTGTCAAAGCTTACTTACATATTGCATAGAGACATGCGGTGGAGCTGCGAAAACCTTCCTGAAGCCCCTAGAGAGAGCACAGCGTGCTGTGCTAAAGGTTAGTCATTTTCTGCCTTACAGATACCCAACCACTACTTTATTTACAGAAACTAGGCTGCTTACTGTGCGCCTACTTTTCGTTCTAAGACTTACTAAAACAGTATAAACTTCGCCCAAAGCCATAGGAGCAGAAGAGACGGCGCCATGATAAAGTTTTTTGTGGAACTTTGTTTAAAACCACTTTTATCAACCGCTTCTCTTGCTTTTTGGGTGGATTTCTGTATAATAAACTTTCGAGGGATGATTCCCTGCAAGATCTTAGCATCTTTCAACTCAAATCACATATTACAAAGATTCTTCTTAGTTATTCGTATGAGGAAACTGAGAATTTGCTTACTATCTTAAAATAACGATGCATGTATGTAATTATCACGTACACACACATCCTCATTTACTCTAGCACACCCTCTTACACACATACACATACGCACAAACATACCTACACACCCACACACACACCGACACACACATACACACACACAAACATACGTGCACTCACACACACACATTTTAATTTCATTTTTATCATTAGTTACCATTTTGGCACGATATCTAAATTTTATTATATATTACTATAGAATAACCTATTTTCAACAATAATTAATGTAATTTCCTGTGTATTGCATAATGGAGGAGCGCAGATGTCTATCGGACAGGCTTTTAGCCTAGTTTAGGCATCTGAGGCCTTTAGATAATAGAAATGTTATTGTTATTACATTTAAAACCAGTTTTTAAATAGTTATAATAACTTATGTTTAAAATGTGCCCAATAAATATTATTATTATTATTATTATCTAGCAGCTGCCGGCGGCGTACAAAGCCGGAATAGCGTAGGCTACTTGAGGAAAGGCATAGGCTACTTTTTATATATGAAAAGTAGCCTATGCCTTTCCTCAAGATACAATCTATCGCCTTTCCAAATTTCATTAAGATCCGTTCAGCCGTTTAGCCGTGAAAATGTAACTGACAGACAGGGATTTGGACAGCGGAACCAACGGGGTCAGCTATTGGCCGACTTCGTGGAAAAGGAGGGACTCTTTATGATGAACTCCTTTTTCAAGAAGCGGTCGTTCAGAAAATGGACATGGCTTCACCCCGGTGGACACAAACGCGAGATAGATTTTATCATGACAACAAAAAAGCAAATATTTAATGATATCTCAATGATCAACAGGGTCAAAACCGGCAGTGATCACCGAATGGTTAGAGGGTCATTAAATCTTAACATAAAGCTTGAAAGGTCCCGTCTGATGAAATCTACTCTTCGCCTAAGTCCTGCCCAAATCCAAAACCCCGAGAGCTTGCAGTTGGAACTCCAAGATCGCTTCCAATGCTTTGCCGAATGCGGATCCGTGGATGAATTAAATGACGGGCTGGTGGAAATTGTCCGTGCCGTTGGCTCAAAGTTTTGTGAGACCCAGCGTAAAGGTAGAACCCAAAAACTCTCTGAGCACACTCTAAAACTCATGGCAGAACGTAGCGAAATGAAACTGCAGTCTTTAGTGGACATATCGAAATACAACACGCTCAATAACGTGACGTGATAATTGCTTTTATTTTAGGTGTTTATCATCATTTTCTTGAAGATATTCCTTGTCCTCTGTATTTTCATAGGCAACACAGCTCGCAAGATTTATTGTTTTACGACTAACTGCGGTAGATTTTTATTATACGTTAATGCTAAACGCAATATTACGTCGTTTCGCTTTATCTTTACTCTATATAGCTAGCTAGATAGCTGCATAAAAATTCAAAATATATAATATCTTTTTATACTTAACAAAAAAAAGACATACATACACCTTGTTATAAATTGAAATACTATGTATTTCAATATTTGTTTTATCAAATAGGGTTATAATTTGAAAAATAACACCTTATTTTAACTAAGCGATTCTAAAACATTGATATATTTTAAAATAAAACACTTTATTATAACACTTCTAATATTTTCACACAATACTTTTAACACTTTACCGTAATAATTGAACTTGTTGCTTTTTATTAGATAAAAATATCTATGAATATATAATATTCCTGTCAATAACACCGGTACGTTTTGGTTTATAACACTATTTTGTGTAAGCAAATGCGCGATCATAATACAAAATGCAACACTAATTGAGAACAATGAGGAGCAAATATGTCTTAATGGTGTAGCGTTACAACTCCATCTAGCGCAGATTTTTAGAGTTACAGTTACAACAATTTTTGAGAAGAAAGACAATTAAATTTCAAGCATTTCTGTATAATGAACTCAAAATTCAACATTTTCAAGTTGTAACCCTATTTTATCGGAGTTGCGACATTGACTACCCTGTCAGCTCAGTTGCTAGTAGCTCTGCCTTCTGTGCTGTACCTGGGTTGAGGGTTCGATTCCCTCCCAGATAAACATTTGTATGACGAACAAAGGTGTTTGTTCTGGGTGTTGTTATAAAGTACCATTATGTGCGTATGTAAAAATATTTAAGTATTTTATCAGTCATCTGGTCACTATAATATATTGTACATAGTTTTTCATAAATAAATTTAGTTATAAAATTGTTATATTTAGTTTTAAGGTGTACAATAAAGAATTTTCATTCATTCATGCATTCATTCATTCATAATACTAGCTATACTTAGTTTGGGGCTAGATGGTGTTGTGTGTATTGTCCACCAATATTTATTTATTCACAAAGTTCTGTACAGATTCATAGGTAGTTGACAACCGCATCACATTTTATATATTGTGAGTTGCACTTCTGTAGACTTGTTCTGCTCAGTTACATCGACTTCGTCTTTACGTCGTCCATCTGTCGACAAAAAAGAACATTATGTATGCGCGGTTTAAATTCAGCCCCCGAAAGAATAAACTTCACAATAGTCACAGTTCGGTGCATAGTATGCATAGCATCCTATAGTTTCTGATGGTATTCAATCTATCGTATGGGTTTTGCAAGCTTATGTCATATCGGGATTATGTCAAAGTATCAGTAACGACAGAATAGCAACGCGACAGCTAGGCCAGTCAAAATAGCATTTAACTTTGCACTAAATTTCCGTTTTTTTTTTTAATTTAGTATCACTTACTGAGCATAAAATCACAAAATGCTGACAGATCCAGGTGACGCTTCAAGCGCAATCTTGAAAAAACGTTTTTAGCCGATATCTCGGTAACTATGCACTTTAAGGCCAAAGTTATAAAACCATTATTGGAGAGAATAAAATTTTGCATCTTTTGTTTCTTGTAAACTTTTTTATGAATCTTACTTAGATTTATGGCCCATTTAATGAACCAGTTGTTCTAGGTCTGGTCTAGGTTTCAAGATCCTTTAACATGCTTTCGTGTTAGAGGACGAGGCGAGAGTGAACATGAAAGCATGTTAAACGACCTTGAAACCTAGACCGGACCTAGAAAAACCGGTTCATTAAATGGGCCATAAATCGTAAACGGTAATTGACAACGTTATGACACATAGTTATCATTAACGAAGAAGAAGAAGTGTGCTTGACAGCATTTCACGCCTATCGCTATTTGTCACGTGGTGTACATATTATAGGAAACATAAACAGACAAAACATGAAAAAGGATGTAAGGAAGGAAAGAAGGAAGAACTCGTTGCAAGGCTAACTGATTCGTTCTTAAAAGATTTTGATTATTAACTCTCTGCGAAGTTAGTGAATGGATGGACGCTGATAGTGGCATTTTTATCTGAGTGCTTCTATGCTTCGGAGGATGACGCAAATCTGTCAGTACCAGCTTTGCAAAATGTTATAAGTCATGGTGGATGTTTTGTGCGGCCTAATAACTCTATCACCAGAATTGACCACAGATACCTAGTTGTAGTAGTAACGCTTGAAGATGTCGTGAATCTGAGAATAATGTGTTATTTGACTCCACCCTGCACGTCGCCAGGAAATCTGCAATCATTACCCTACGCAGTGTATCAATAAAATAACAAATGTCGCAGTATACTTACTCTGATCTGATGGTTTCTCATCTCCCTTCTCTGGCATTAGGAAAACCTTCATCAGTTGTGCGCAGGGCTCTTCTATTAAAAACCAGAAAGGCACCGCTGCGATGATCGATAAGGTTACGATGTAGGTCATTTGCTGGACCTTGAAACAAAACAAGAATGTAAAGTGGTCGACTTGGAGGGATCTGAGAAGAATCGATTTAAGAATCGATGTACCAATCTTCCACAACAGACGATACGAAAATTTGATAACGAAACAATTATGATTTAGACTGAATTCTATGAACATTTTAAAGTTATCATTCCATTAAGTCGAAATCGGTTTGCCCAGCACCTACTCTATTGTCGATTGTCATTCTTCAAAGATAAAAAACAGCTTTAACAGCAGCAAAAATTGCAATTGTAGTTTTTGTCTATCCTCGCCGCCGGTGAGAAAACGTTGTCCATTAAGTTGGGACTTGGCTTGTGAAGCCCTCAACTCTTATGAGTGGTGGTTATCCACCACTTCATGGTAGGAATTACTGACGACGAATTCTCTCGTACTGATTTCGGAACCGATTGTGAAATTAATGTATTTCATGGTACAAATCGCATAAAGTTTCTGTCTGTAACTTCAGAATTTTGCTTTATTTGCCACAACCGGTTCTTTTCCTACATTCCACACTATCAACTGTTATCCCCATAGTTGTTTCTTTCCGACCAACTTCATCTTTCACATAATCCATTCCTATTACATATTTACAACAAAAAAAGTATATCAGTAAGTAGGTATATATATAAATATACATATATTATATCAGTCATGTGGTACATATGGTATTTAAGTAGTATATCAGTCATGTGCTACCCATAACACAAGCTCTGCTTACTTTGAGGCCAGATGATGCTGTGTGAAATGTCCGGTATTATTATTATTATTATATTTTTTAGGCATATCACCTTTATCGATATTCAAATCCATAACGCTTCCTGTTACATGACTTACCACACAAACCTGTTACTCCTCACCTTTGCCGTCACTGGCTCTTTTTTCCGAAGCCTGAAACTCTCAGATGCAATGCCACAAGCGGTAACCTCTCTGAAGGTAACCGCGTTAAACCCTATTTTAGTTGATCTATGTATTATACTTGTATGGAAGATATAATAAGGATTATTTAGGATAACTCGAGCACACGTTTCTGAGCACTAGAGGAATCTTACTTTGGAGGACTATGTAAAACTGACTGTTGAGTGTATACATTTTTAAACTGACCATTAATGTGATAGACACGTGCTCTGTTCTAGTCTTATGCCCCCAGACAATACTAATGATGGTGATGTGCAGTAGATATGCACTGTATGACAGACGGCCCAGCACTGCCCATACTCGCAATTCTAGTAAGAATCTGCACATATCTGAAAGCAAAATACATCTTAGGGTCACACTGCTATTTTTTACTGCGATGCAAGAGTTTTGTAGCTGCGATGATTTTGTTTTTGCTTTTGTTATATTTTGTCCTAATTTTACCAACTAATTGCGTAGATCTCGGTGGCAATTTGGCAATTTGGCTTTAGAGGTCTGTTTATTGATCAGATCTCCATGAAATTTAGCAGGTTTAATGACTGGGAATGAGAATCTATCTATCTATCTACCTATAAAAGAGCCTAACCTGACAGACTGACTGACTGACTGACTGATTTATCATCGCCGAACCGAAACCGCTGAATCTAGAAAGCTGATTTTTTTAAGGTAGCTTCTTCCTTTTATAGCAATACCACCCACTAAGGCGGGATTTTTTGATTCAACTCATAAGAGAGTGAAAAGGGGTGAAAACTAATGTATGAAACTTATTAACGCGTGGTGCGATTTGCTTGAAACTTGATTTGAATAATTAAAATGCAAAAAAAAATGGACTCATGTTTCAGGATTTTTCAAAATAACTCTTACAAAGGGGTGAAATGGGGTGTCAAAGTTTGTATGAGAACTTTTTAACGGGTGGTGTGATTTCTTAGAAACTTGGTTTGGATACTTAAAATGCAAAATAAATGGAAACGTGTTTCAGGATTTTTCAAAATGTCCTTCATAAAAGGTTAGAAAACGAATTAATGAAACTTGTTAACGCGTGGTCCGATTTGCTTGAAACTTGATATGAATAATACTATAATATAAACTCGATGGTTTCTCGTACAAACGCACTGGCGAAGTCGCGGAGGTTCCAGCTAATGAAAAGATATGAGGTTCTGATATAAGGGAATTATTTAAAATTTATTTTATTTAGGATTTTTAAGACAACGTATAAACAAAACCATTTTAAGTTGAGCTTCTATTCGCAATAGTTTCGTTGACTTTATAGGTCTGAACTTAAAACGAGATTGGGGAAACTACAAGTCGGAGAGTGTTGGTGCTCCAACTAATCTCAAGAACCTCTTCATTATCCGATTCAGAAATAAAAAACTTAAAACGTTCATAACTTTTGTTTGTTTGTAGGGATTGTAGGGGTTTTAGGAATTTGTAGGGGTTTGTAGGGGATGTAGGGGTTTGTAGGATTTTTAGGGGTTGTAGGGGTTTTTAGGGATTGTAAGGGTTTTTAGGGATTTGTAGGGGTTTGTAGGATTTTTTAGGGGTTGTAGGGGTTTTTAGGGATTGTAGGGGATTTTAGGAATTGTAGGGGTTTTGAGGGATTTGTAAGGGTTTGTTGGATTTTTTTGGGGTTATAGGGGTTTTTAGGGATTGTAGGGGTTTTTAGGTATTGTAGGGGTTTTTAGAGATTTGTAGGGGTTTTTAGGGATTGTAGGGGTTTAAAGGGATTTGTTGGGGTTTGTAGGGGTTGTAGGGGTTTTTAAGGGTTGTAAGGGTTTTTAGGGATTTGTATGGGTTTTTAGGGTTTGTAGGGGTTTTTAGGGATTCGTAGGGGTTTGTAGGATTTTTTAGGGGTTCTTAGGGGTTGTAGGGGTTTTTAGGTGTTAAAGGGATTTGTATGGGTTTGTAGAATTTTTAGAGGGTTTTAGGGGTTGTAGGGGTTTTTAAGGGTTGTAGGGGTTTGTAGGATTTTTTAGGGGTTATAGGGGTTTTTAGGGGCTGTAGGGGTTTTTAAGGATTGTAGGGGTTTTTAGGGATTTTAGGGGTTTATAGGGGATGTAGGGGTCGTAGGATTTTTTAGGGGTTGTAGAAGTTTTAGGGATTGTGGGGGTTTTTAGGGATTTGTAGGGATTTGTAGGATTTTTTAGGAGTTGTGGGGGTTTTTAAGGATTTGTTGGGTTTTGTTGGATTTTTTTGGGGTTATATGGGGTTTTTAGGGGTTGTAGGGGTTCTTAGGGGTTGAAGGGATTTGTAGGAGTTGTAGGGGGTTTTAGGGGTTTTTAGGGATTTGTATGGTTTTGTAGGATTTTTTTAGGGGTTTTTAGGGGTTGTAGGGGTTTATAGGATTTTTAGGGGTTATAGGGGTTTTTAGGGGTTGTAGGTGTTTTTATGGATTGTAGGGGTTTTAAGGCATTTGTAGGGGTTGTTGGAGTTTATAGGATTTTTCAAGGGTTATCGGGGTTTTTTAGGGATTTTTAGGGTTTTTAAGGGGTTGTAGGGGTTTGTAGGGATTGTAGGGGTTGTAGGGGTTGTAGGGATTTGTAGGATTTTTTAGGGGTTGTAGAGGTTTTTAGGGATTGTAGGGGTTTGTAGGGATTGTAGGGGTTTTTAGGGATTTGTAGGGGTTTATAGCGGTTTGTAGGATTTATTAGGGATTGTAGGGGTTTTTAGGGATTGTAGGGGTTTTTTTTGGGATTTGTAGGAGTTTGTAGGATTTTTTAGGGGTTGTAGGGGTTTTTAGGGATTGTAGGGGATTTTAGGAATTGTAGGGGTTTTGAGGGATTTGTAAGGGTTTGTTGGATTTTTTTGGGGTTATAGGGGTTTTTAGGGATTGTAGGGGTTTCTAGGTATTGTAGGGGCTTTTAGGGATTTGTAGGAGTTTGTAGGTGTTGTAGGGGTTGTAGGGGTTGTAGGGGTTGTAGGGTTGTACCTTACGTAACGACGTACCTTACGACGTTACCTTAACCAGTACAAAACTTAACCCGCGAGCTGCATGCAGCTCGCGCACTACGCAACCTCTAGTATTGGTTTATTCTTGATTCACTGTCACCATACACAAAGTATGGTGACAGTGTGCTGATCTGATTAGTCAGGGTGCTGTTCAACTAAATTGAGCGATTGAGCTGATAATTGAGATACCTTACAAGAATGATGGTGTTATGTTAGGTCACCTATTTTATGATAGCTATGAAATAGCAGTTTGGCACAAAAAAATATTTGGTGAAATTTTTAAATATTTTTCTTTTCATTTTTATTTCAATTACTCGTTGTACATATAAGTTAAAAAGGACCTAAAAAGTTTGGAGACATGTGTCAAGTCAAAAAAGGAGCCTCTGAGGAGCACTTTAATCCTTTCACCACACTGGTTTGAAATAACTAGTGACACGATAACAAGAAGTATAAATGGATGGGTAAGCGTGGTACGAGGGTGAAGACGCGCACTAAAAACGCGTTTTCCAAAACTCAACCCCTAAGAGGGTGAAAAAGGGTTTAAAATTTATATAGGGAATATAGTTGAACACGTGTTGAGATTTGCTTGAAACTTAGTTTTTAACATAATATACTTTAAACATAAAATAAAAAAAATTGCCTTTTTTTTAATTCATTCATTTAAAAATGGGGGGCTATTGAGGGCTAAAATTTGTCACATTTTGGTACTTTTTAACGCGTGGTCAGATTAGATTAAAATTTAGTTTGTACACAATATAATTTGACACTTATTTTGGAGTTTTCCGTAACACAGTTTTTGAAGTTCCTAAGTATATTTTTCCTTTTCAAACACGCGAACGAAGTCACGAGCAGGACAGCTAGTTATATCTAAAATATAACTGGGTTAAGAGCTTCTTATCAAACGTTTTAGTAAGTTTTTAATTTTTCGAATTATAAACAGGTAACCTTTTTTTTATTATTCCTTAAAGCAGAAATCCACTAAATAGCGACAGAAAAGACACAAAATGTGTCTTTTCCCCATATAAAAGGTAGTTTGCTGACGTTAGCATTTTCAATCCGGAAATTTTGATGTCAAAGATGCACGTCGCTCTGGTCGGCCTATTACTGATAAAATGGATGCCATTTTTGAAAAAGTGGAGCAAGATCGGCATATCAGTAGTTACGACGTAGCTGAAGAACTGGGAATTGACCACAAAACAGTTTTGGTGCATTTGAAAAAAACTAGGTACACAAAAAAGCTCGATATTTGGGTACCTCACGAGCTCACTGAAAGAAACCTAATGAACCGTGTAGGTACTCATTAGTGATTCTTTATTACGACGTAATGAAACCGAACCATTTTTGAAGAAGTTGATAACTGGTGATGAAAAGTGGATCAAGACAAGATACGACAATAACGTGCGAAAAAGGTCGTGGTCAAAGGCCGGTCAGGCTTCACAGACTGTGGCGAAACCCGGGTAAACTCGCAACAAGGTGATGCTGTGTGTGTGGTGGGATTGGAAGGGCATTATTCATTATGAGCTGTTACCACCAGGCAGGACCATCGATTCTGAACTCTACTGCGAACAATTTATGACCGGACAAATTATGCGGCCGGAATTAATCAACAGAAGGGGTGTGGTTTTTCATCATGATAACGCTAGACCTCACACATCTTTAGCCACTCAGCAAAAATTAAGAGAGTTTGGCTGGGAGGTGTTAATGCATCCGTCATATAGTCCTGACCTTGCACCTTCAGATTTCCACCTGTTTCGGTCTCTTCAGAATTCTTTAGGCAGTGTCAGGTTAACATCACGAGAGGACTGCCAAAACCACTTGTTGCGGTATTTTGATCAGAAGTCCCAAAATTCATATAGCAATTGGATCATGTCCCTACCTACAAGATGGCAAAAAGTTATCGAACAAAATGGTACCTACATACTTTAGTTAAATGTAAATAAACTATATTAAAAAATGTTTTGAATTTTCTTAAAAAATGCGAAGAAACTTTTTCCCCAACCTATTAATATGGTCTATTGTTTTTATGTCCTAAAACCCAAATGGCAGAATTGAACGCCTTATTAACTTGGTAATATGTTATTATCAGATAAATAGACCGTTACACATTAACCGCAATATCGTATCAAATATCATGTATTTTACATTTCTGTAAATAAAAGCTGTTATTATGTTATTATAATTGCAAACCCTTCAAACTTACCTTCATACTTAAGCACCAGGCATATTAACATTATCGAGAAGGAAACACCAAACACAGGCTTTATGAAGGTTGCAAAAGCTAGTCGGACCGCCATCGAAGGCCTCGGCCCATCCTGGTAGAAGATACTGCCAGAAATCAAAAGAAGGACTTGTCCGGGTACATAACACCACAGGAGGATCTTGTATTTCTAAAAAAAACATAACTTGCACTAATTCACACTCATAAATAGCGAATCATCATGAAATGCACTGCCGAAATTGTAGTAACAAGCCATAGAAATTTCAGCAAGAAGTAATTGCATGGTCAATAAAAATAGGCAAATAGCCCATGTACACACGCTTCAAAAGTTGCATGATTTCAAACTCTTTGCTGTCACGATGACATGATGTCTTCCCATGTCTGCGGTAGTGATTAAAAAGATTCTCACCAGCACCTTGTATTTCTGTATGTCGAAATTGGTCTGCTGCAAATGGTAGAGTATGTTCCCGACGGCCAGTCCGACGGCGTAATTGAAGAGGTTTGTATGTCCGGGCTTGTACAGGTTGTTGTATGTGGGATTATTCACGTAGAAGCGGTAGCTGGACCTAGAGGCAAAGATGCGCTTGAAGATTAGCAAAAAATATTGTTTCGTTGATTCCGATTTAAAGTTAAAATTAAAAACTGCTTTATTCAATACAATTCTTAGGATCACTTTGAATCGTCTTAGACACTGTACACTGACTACACTGTAGGTGTAGGTGGAGTTATACAACGCGGTCTGTAGGCAGAGTGTCCATTAGCCAAAACTCGACATCTAAATTCACCTAGCAAGTAATGTACCTACTTAATGTAGACATTAAGTGGACTCTGCACTGTCGGCAAAGTATCTATACAAACCATATGATACGGTACGGACAGACAACGGGTGACAAGGGGAATTGTTTTTCACTTGTTTCTGTTCTGCAACACTCAGAAGGTCTCTGCAAATGTGTGGGAATCTAAGCGATGCCGATGGCTTTAATATGTCTGAGGAAAACCCTTGTCTACTAATATTCAGGTGATTATGTGGTATTAGGGAGTAATCAAGAAACATTAAATACAATGATAATTAAATACAATGATATTTCAGTGTATATGTCTATTGGTTTTGAACCTGCAAGCGTTATAAACGAAGAGGTAAACTGATTAGAAAAAGCTAAACATGAACTATACTTGTATATCGACCCCTAACGGCCCAAAAAAATCTTACTCAGGTGAGATAACGACGATGCCGTCGAGATTTTGGAAGTACGTCTGCAGTGGCGGGATCACAAAGCCAGCTGCCAGGAGTATCGAAATGATCACCTTCCTAGAGGCTGTACTTCGGCACGCAATAAGCACTATAAGCCCAAGGCAGTACAACTGAAAGTCTGCTGCTAGATACCTGCAAAAAATAGTTTATGTGAGTTTCTGCTTACTTTATAAAATTCCCATATTCCGGTCTCAACGGTGCTCTAACGAAACGAATTCCATAAACCTGCATGTACTACGAGTCTTAATTGCGTTTGCTACACGCTATTCGTCTAAATATTAGTTTCAACATATCTTGTCATATCGGAGTTTTTGAGTTTTACTTACCCGATTGCGATCTTTTAACCAAACTCCTCAATCACATTTACCCGTTTTTCGGGGTATATGTACGGACTCTGCAGTTTTCCCCAGATATAAAAAAAACTGTTTCAGGTATCGTCAAATATTTTTTGCATTTGTACGGCGTTACTTATAAACGTCTCTCAACTTATGTCTAAAGTTAATCACTGTTTAAAATAGTGCCATCCCGTTTTGTAAGATTGTGACAGGGTAAATTTTAAGAAGTGACAGTGTTTGAACTTGAACATTGCCTGTATATACATTGAGAGGCGTTTATACGTAAGACCGGAAATTTCTAATAGTTTTGCTATGTAAAATGCATAGATGTGCTTCTAATATCGTGGTAGTTTAGGCATTATTAAACAAAGACGGCAAAAGAGCGGCATTTTACCCCGAATGACAACCTTACATACGGCTACTATTAAGTCGTCTGGGAACTATGAAATAACTAGGTTCTGCCGGCGGTTTCTCAAGCGTGATACTTACTTAAAAAGTTAGCTGGTTTTTACGCCATTTCAGGTCACAGACGACATCTATGCCATGTTTTAATGTAATCTGTTTAGCTGTTGCAGCGTGATAGATTCAAAAACATTACATTATAAAGTAGGGTTATGATAATGATGGGATGAGGTAAAAAACAAGAGTACCAAGAGTGTGAGAAACATCGTGAGTCATCATTGTAGTTGTTGATGTAGATGAGATGTTGCCACCAGGACTGTCCGCAGTCGTCTACCTCAGTCATCACCGCTTTCTAAAAATAAGTATCATACCAAATAGGTTTATTGTTGAAAATTATATTACAAAATTTTCTGTGTTACAAAGAATCATGAGTATGTACTTACGAGTAGGTATATATTAAGTACTAGCTGCTGCCAGCGGATTACGCATGGTACCTACATAAAAAGTAGCCTATGTCCTTCTCCTTCCCTTCCCTGTCCTTCTAAGGTTCCATCTATCTCTATACCAAAATTCATTTAAATCGGTACAGCGGTTTAGGCGTGAAAACGCGGCAAAGATGGAGAGTTAAACGCCAATCTTAAGTATTGGCCCACAGTGGCTTTAGACAGAAACGACTGGAGAGAAGAAACCGTTTCTCCTCTCCAGTCGTCCTTGTCTAAAGGCTTTTGCCCTGCAGTGGGACTTAACAGGTGAAAGCCCGTGGGATCATAATAATAATAATATTCTGTCCGAAACTCTGCTAATACTAAACCCGATTGCGAATTATTACCCGAACGACTGCGTATTTTTACCCGCATGTCGGGGTAAAGGTACGCACTCTGTCTAATGCAATTTTCCTCAAATATAAAAAACTGCTTTAGGCATCTTCAAATATATTCTATTTCTGGCCACAACTACATCTATACTAAGTCCGCTCCACCGTTACCATTGAACCATTGAACCACAAACCAACATAAACATCAAATATTCTGTAGTTTCGTTGGACTAAACAAAATGTACATAAACACAAACGATGTTATTATATTTACACCAAAGTCCAAATTAGATAAACATTTTTAAATTAAAATTCTTAAATTTACAGCAGAAATTTCCCAGGAAAATCAATTCAATAAAGGAATTAAATGCAAATTTAAATTTTAGAACTGTAATTTAAAACTGTTATACTAATTGAACTTTGATACGAGCCAAATAAAGTCTCGCTGAATACAGAATTATTTATTTACGATCAGAAAAAATAACTTACGTCCCATATTGCGCCGGCGCCGATGCCCGCAAATCTCATCCAGGATAACGTGAATAGCATGGCTACAGCGTATATGGGAGTCAATCTAAAAGAAACACGAATATGTAAGTTCCGTCTACCTGCCAACGACATCGACACTAGCGCAGTGCTTTTGATGTGACCATGTCCTCAGTCACGCCACGCACTGCTGACACATTTCTATACTTATACTGTGTTTAAAAATATTAAGTATTATTCTATAAGTCATCTAGTCACCATAATACAACCTATGCTTTGTTTGGGGCTAGATGGTGTTGTGTGCATTGTTCAGCAATATTTAATTTTATTCAACTTAATAAGAGATACGTAATATGTCCAGTTATTTTGTTTCGATTTCAGTAATTTAAATTTAAATTTCATTAATTCGTCTTTTGTGAAGTAACCAAATGATATATATTTTATACTTTCTTTTTTACACAAATTTAAACAGCTTCTGCTTTAAATAACCATTATAAGTCAGTGAATTTTTAGGAAATTTTTATAGATTATTTTAATAATGTAGAAATTAGCAATAGGTAATACCGTTCAGCCGCTGCATGCCAATTTGCCAGTTATTTATTTATAACTAGCTGACCCGGCCACGCGTTGCTGTAGCTCAGTAGTTCTAATACATTGAACCTATACACGCTAACCTCTAAAATTATCAGTGTTCCTCTACTACATTATGTATGTATTATACATATAAACCTTCCTCTTGAATCACTCATTCTTTTAAAAAACCGCATCAAGATCCGTTGCGTAGTTTTGAAGATCTAAGCATACATAGGGACAGGGAGACAGCGGGATGCGACTTTGTTTTATACTATGTAGTGATATTTACTAGACCTATTATAAAAATACATATTATTAAATCATTCTTTAGTATTACTTCATTTTTTCTTCTTTACAGCATCATTACATAGTATATAAGCAAGTCGCCTCCCGCTGTCTGTCTGTCCCGATGTATGCTTAGATCTTTAAAACTATGCAACGAAATTTGATGCGGTTTTTTTAATAGATAGAATATTTCAAGAGGAAGGTTTAATATGTGTAAAACATGCATATTATAGAAGAGAAACACTGATAATTTTAGAGGTTTCTTATGTGGTGGTGAATACTTATATATTCTAAATCTAAATACATGCATACTTAGGTACTATAAAACACCCAGAAAAAAGCATTCATCATCCAAATGATTGTCTTGGGAGTGAACCGACATCCTACAACTACAGTGTGGTAGGCAGAGCTACATCTAACTAAGCTGAGAGGCCATCTGATGATGATGATGATACAGAAAAAAAGTTCTAACCTGATCCATCGCTTCATGATCCCTATAGGCAGCATACTCCAGCCGATGTTGTGCTTCTCACTGAACAGGAGCTGGTTGTAGGCAAGTAGGAACCCAGAGATTACGAAGAAGGTTTGCACCAAGAGCGGACCATTTATGAACAGTTGGATCGAATAGTTTTTGTAAAACTGGAAAATAATGGTTTTCTTTAACATAGGATGTACTGTAGGTAGGTATAAAGTGTCGATTACACGGAACAAGTAAATACAATGGTGAGACAGTGCCCTCAGCTGAGTGCTCGGCCGTATGAACACTGTGACGAGTTCTCGCCTGAGTGCATAAACACAGACTAGCCTACCTCTGCTCTCTCGGTCTAGTATCATTTTACTGTTTTGCCACTGTACTCGTTACGTGTAATTAATCCTTAACATGTTTCAATAAACATATATCATTTTTATAATACCAATACCAATACTGTGCGAGTGAGAAGACATGATTTAAACAGCGAATTAATTAATTGAAACAAGATTGAATTTATTATTGTATTTAGTGCTACCCCTCGGTAGAAGAGCTGGGGGAGGCTTTTAACGAAGAGAAAAGTAGTATAGTAAGAGAGGAATATTATTTTATTACAATAACACTTTACCTAATGTGTTGTTTAAATCTGTTACCATATTTATTCATGAATATTGAATTGAAATTGAATGATAAGACAGATACATAAACGATACACTAATCTAGCAGTATGAGTCTTTGTTCTGACTGACTGATTCAAATATAGTCAACGCATAGCCTAACCTGCTGTTAATAGAGACATGAAATTAGAAGGATATAGTCTTTCATAAAATTATTGTGAAATATCATAATATTATTACTGCGTAAAATTACTTACAATAGATTTTTGAAAATTAAATCATTAAGGGGTGAAAAAGAGATTAAGACTTTGTATGAAAAATCGTATTCTTGAGCTTGCAAGTTTATAACATACCATTCTTGAGTTTGTAACTTGTCGTACTTGTTGGTTATTTGCCAAAAATATTCAATACTTAATAGAAATGATCATGGACTAAATGTATTTTTTTTCAAACAACCCCTTTTAAACTTATGCATTGGGTTGTTAAAGTTGGAATATAATTTTTGTAATGCTTAGTGCGAATGGATTGATACTTGGCCTAAATATACGTCAGTCAAAATGGTAAAAGACCACTTAGTAAAAATATAACAGCCTATACATTTTGATAAACACGGGCTTTACTCACGTATTATTTTGCCGATGGAGGCACCGCACTGTTTGTGCGAACCGTGAACTCGAGCGGCAACGAGCGGACCGCGGATCAAAATCACCCAGCTGAAGATTCTCGAAACAATGCCTCCATCAGCCTCCAAAGCCCTAAGTTGTACTATAATTTTAATAAACACTCAAAATTACAGTACTACTCACGAAAGTTTTGAAAGTGAAATATTATAGCCTCCCTCCTAATAGGATGCAATGGAGTGTTAATAACTGTATGTGAAAATTTTAACCTTAAAATTCAACTTAGTAACGCGGGGTACAATTAGATTGATACTGAATGAATATTCTTCAGTACACTCTGAGGATAAAGTCAAAAGAGGTGCTGACAAAGTCGCGGAATTCCCAAGTAGCTGATTCGAGTTATGTTTATGTTTTAAAAAACCCTTCTTTTTATACCAACGCGCCAAGATACTTATCTGAATTTCAAGTCTCTACGATTAGCGGTTTAGGCTATGCGTTTTCTGTAGTGAGTCAGTCAGGACAATGAATATCTATGAGCAATAATACATTTATAATTTATAATTATAATAGACTAGCTGTTACCCGCGACATCGTACGCGTATGCTTAGAACCTTTTTTATTGTGACAGGAATGCATTCTGTGCATCTAAAGAACATCTCATAAGTTTAATCCCCTATTTTACCTCCATCGGGAATTATTTTGCAAAAACGTTTAAACACTTATTTCTTTATTTCTTACCAAAAGTCTAAATAAGAGTTTTCAGATCCATAACTTAAGGAAATATGAGTTGCCTAAACAAACTTACTTAAACTTAAACTTTTGTGACAAAAAGTAGCCTATGTTCTACCCCAAATGCAATACATTTTCGTCCGTTCATTCAAGATCCGTTCAGCCGTTTAGCCATGAAAACGTAACAAACAAACAGACAGAGACATTTTCGCATTTATAATATTAGTATAGATCTTATATCTTCTATATAATAAAAATCAATTGCTGTTCGTTAGTCTCGCTAAAACTCGAGACCGGCTGGATTGATTTAGCTGATTTTGATGTTGAAATGTTTGTCGTAGTCCAGGGAAGGTTTATTATGTGAGAAAATTTGTGGCATTGCAACGCATGCCGGATACAGCTAGTAAAATATAAATGTATAATAACATAAATGTTTGTATGATCTGCAAGTATTTGTTTCGGGTCTGGGTGTTTCTATGTATAATATATGTATGTATTTACAAAAAAAGTATATAAGTAGTATATCAGTCTACATGACTGATATACTACTTATATTTTTTTTTTACTACTTATACTACTTATATAACACAAGCTCTGCTTACTTTGGGGCCAGATGATGCTGTGTGAAATGTCCGGGATTATTTATTTATTTATAGATTAGAAATGTATTATCGCTCATAGACTTATGGGTTATTAAAACCAATTTCTTAATCTACTAGATATAGGTAGACCCCAGTATCTAAGGTAGGTACTTACGTCTTCAACATATTTTGGGTTGTCTATATAGAAATAGGCCGATAGCAGCGAGTGCGTCGTAATCACCAAAATTATGGTGATTGATCTATAGTTACCAAAAAACAAGATAAGTAAGAATTATAGTGCTAAATAAAAACATCATTCGATTCTGTTAGTTTCTTAGGAAGTATTAAACATACACATACGAAACAGATACAAATAATTTAACTAGAATTAGTAAGGTATTTACTAAATCATATTAAGAGAAAGTGGCGTGATAAGAGCAAAAATCGGGACAAGTATAGGGTCTTTCATTAAGCGTGTCCTATCTTTAAATTTAAATAAAACAAAGTGTGTGTGATATATTATCGAAATTATTTATTTATTTGAAAGATGTAGTGATGCCATTAGGTGTGGAATATGACATCATTCAAATGTCCGTCACGGCTTCTCTGGGTGGAGCGCATGCGAGATATCCAATTTTCCATGACTTTTGCGCATAAATCAGGCTGAATTTGACTTATGGCATAGGTTATGTTGGCTTTGAGGGCCGCTGTGATTTGTGGTTTATTCACATAGACCTGCGACTTAAGAAAACCCCACAAGAAAAAGTCTAGCGGGGTTAAGTCACAAGATCTCGGTGGCCAGTTCACATCAGCTCCACGTGAGATGACCTGCCCTCAAATCTCTCATGCAGAATATTCAATGTGGCATGAGCTGTGTGGCACGTAGCGCCGTCTTGTTGAAACCGCATGTCGTTGGTGTTCAGATGATCCAGTTCATGCTAAAAAAAGTAGGTAATCATCGACCTATAGCGCTCGCCGTTGACAGTGATGGCCTGGCCAATGTTATTCTCAAAGAAATATGGCCCGATGACGCCGCCAGCCCAAAACCCACACCAAACTGTAACTTTTTCGGGATGCATTGGACGCTCTTGGATCTCATGTGGATTGGTATCGTCCCAAATTCGACAATTTTGTTTGTTTAATGGGCCTCATCGCAGAAGATAATTTTCTGTGAAAATTACGGTCAGTTGCTAACTGCTCCAGTGCTCATTCAGCGAACACACGTCGTTGTCTATGGTCGTTTACCTTCAATTCCTGGGTGAGTTGAATTTTATGAGGGTGCAGGCCCAAGTCACGACGCAAAATTCTCCAAGTTGTGGTCTGTGAAAGGCCGAGTTCTTGTGAGCGACGCGAAATCGACTGCCTCGGATTCTCCTGCACACTCTCACGGACAGCGGCGATGATTTCGGCAGACCTTGCGTTTCGTTGACGTACGGGTGTTGGTCGATCATTAACAGAACCAGTGGACTGAAATTTATCCACCACACGACGAATATTCCTCTCGGTAGGACGATTATGGCGACCGTAAAATGGGCGAAGCGCGCGGTGCGTTGCCCGAACAGAACACTCTTTTTGATAAAACAATTTAATCATTTGCACGTGTTGTTGAATGCTATAGCTATCCATGATGATTTGGCAAAACAGAATGAATAAATTACAACCAATTTGACAGATGTAGCTTCAACAAGATGGCCGCTACCAACTGTCAAAGTTCGGACGTGCCTATTGGAAGACCCTTTACAAGCCTGAGTCTATGTTTTGCAAATCAGATTGGTACATAGTAGTCCTACTACCTACTACACAGACACACACGCTGTTCTTGTTTTGTTGTAGGTACGAGTATTTCATGTCGTTCAACTTTGTCATCTCGAAGGTCATTTGCTTTTTGAGACAAATTAAGACTTGTTATTTTGTTTGGCAGTAACACACATACATTTTGTGTTTTTCTTTAAATTGATCATATTTTATATCGTACTCATACTCTAGATAAGGACATTATATAAATTTAATAAGTAATATCCTTATCTACGAGTATCTGTCTATTTAATAATAAATAATTAAATCAATAGCATTTAACATGTTTTCGCTAAAACTTTATGAGACACCTAAATCGGACCCCAAATGATTAAAAATGGCACAAAGCAAAATATGCGTTATACAATCGTTAAATGCTATCAAAAGTTCCGACACAGATTGGGTAGAGCGTTATCTGACAGAAGTGACAGATGGTAAATAAGCGTTACTTTACAAGGCTGATGCCTAGTTCGTGAAAACAACATCAACAATGCTTACTTCAATCCACTTAAAGACTTCAGCCTCTCGAGTCTTGGCTCCGCGCCATCGGCTGCAGGCGCCACCAGCCTCCTCCAGTTTTGTCGTATGGAGAAAAGCATCAGTGCGCGCATTGCTGCAGTTAAACACAATAATGATTTTTGTCAAATCTCTGATGACGGCGTATTTAAAAACCAAAGGCGCAATGTTAGACCAGAGGCTAAATGGCAGATTGTTAAATGTCAGTGATCCCCATTTAAACAATGGCCGCACTAAACACTGTATAGAAATTACTATGCAATGTTTTTCACAGACATACTTGAAGAACTATAAAAATGACCACCTACCCAATCCATTCCCTTTTGTGGTAAGTTTAATATCACAATAGGTTCCAACAAGGTTCAACAGTAAAATTAAAACCCAAACTCCGAGCATTACAAAATCTATTACTTTGAATTCAATCTTCTTTTGAATTTTATCGCACTTGTATTGCTGGAAGCTAGTATTCAACTTGTATGTATCCCAAAAGCTTTCATTGATGCATGCCTCAAGGGTTTGTTTTAGTTCCGCTGTTGTATTATGCTTTGGGTTGAACTGTTTGCAGAAATTAAGGCAGATGCCGTATCTCATTAATGTGTAGTTGAAGTGTGTTGAGGTGTGTTCTGAATACTCCTGAAAACAGTGAAAACGAAAGAAATCATTTAAAATTAACATTATTAGACTCTTTTATGAAGGATTGGATCTCAGATGCAGAAGTGAAATGCCCTGCATAGGGATGATGCATGCTATTAAAAATAATAATTATAATAAAACTTATTTTAACTTTACAATTGGAAAATAAGTCATCGGATGACCAAGAGGTCTCAAAATCAGCGCTTGTTCATATCATGAACTAGCGCTGATTTTGAGCAAAGGTGTATTCCGAAAATGTATATGTCTATGAATGGTTACCCGCATAATGTCCAATAAAGGGTGAGGGGTATCTGACACTGGGACGAACTCCACTGAGCAATACACAGCTTCTGGCTCTTCCATGCAGTTGTCTAACGGGTCCAGGTGGAACACGGAAGGCAGCTTATTGTATTCCGCAACTGGAAAAAGATTTTTTAATTGTGTAACCTAGACATTGGGCTTTGGTTACTTTGGAACCTACCTCCTTTTGCAGAAGACAGTGGCCAATTCTGACAGAGTAAATAAGGCGCTCAAAAGCCTCCGTGCTTTTCAAAGCACGCAAGAGTTAAGATGAAAATACCACCGATGTCATCCATCCTGGTACTGCTCTCGCAGTACATTGCGTAACTTTTGTGCTTGAACATCATATGGCAACTGATTTTAACGCCGTTTTAATAAAGCTAACCATTATGAATAATGAATTTTAAGTACATACCATTCAAATTGTAAATAACACATTTACACTGCTTTAATAGGAAAAGTAAGTATAATGATTTCCAAACAACTGCACTCATTTTAATTTTTCAAAATATATTGTATTTCGGTTTGTAAATATTCATCAAGAATCTGTTCACGATCGTATAAAAAATTTACTCAAATGGTATCAATGTGTTAAAATTGAAACTTTATCTCTTACTAAGTAGGTACCTAATGTAATAAGGTATTATAATGGTTTGTGTAGGTAAATGGATGCTTAGCATCAAAGCAACAAAAATATTTTGTTAATAACAACTCGCTACGTTGGTAAGGTAAACCGAAGAAGTGTGAAACTTCTTCTAAAATTAACCATCTTGCGGTGTTGCTACAAGTAATTGTGTCTAGAGTGGTCTAAGTAAGTAGCTGACATTGAAGGAGCCTTCAGTAAGTACATAGAGGTAGTTCACAGCACAATTTCACCCACTGCTGAGAAGCAATGATTTCGAAGTCTGCTATGACGTCTGCTATGCTAGGTTGAATGCAAAATATGTGTGAAGGCTTAATGTGAACACACACTGCCGGTAATGTTGCAGCGGAAATAATTCCTGAATTATTTCCGAAATACAATCTACTTACTTGGTAATTGGTATTTGGTGCGCAGGCGACCCTAGGTGTCCTCGGTGTTCCAAGGTGTTGAGCTCGTTAGGGTTCCACGCTGCTGCATTCTAGGAGCTCATGTGTGGCTGTTTCCTCCTTGCTCAAACACCCTCTGCATAGTGGGATGTCTGTAACAACTAGTGTAAATAGATGTTTGTTTAGTGAGCAGTGACAATACCTTTTTAGGGTTCCGTAGCCAAATGGCACGGAACCCTTATAGATTCGACATATCTGTCTGTCTGTCTGTCTGTCCGTCCGTATGTCACAGCCACTTTTTTTCCGAAACTATAAAAACAAACAGTTGAAATTTGGTAAGTAGATGTATTCTGTATACCGCATTAAGATTTTCAGACAAAAATAGAAAAATTTTTGGGGTTCCCCATATTTAGAACTGAAATTCATAAATTTTTTTTCATCAAACCCATACGTTTGGCGTATTTATGGATAGGTCTTCAAAAATGATATTGAGGTTACTAATATAATTTTTTTCTAAACTGAATAGTTTGTGCGAGAGACACTTCCAAAGTGGTAAAATGTGTGTGTGTCCCCCCCTGTAACTTCTAAAATAAGAGAATGATAAAACTAAAAAAAATATATGAGGTACATTACCATACAAACTTCCACCAAAAATTGGTTTGAACGAGATCTAGTAAGTAGTTTTTTTTTAATACGTCATAAATCGTAAATATCAATAACTATTATTAAAACATCGATCAAAGTTACAACAAGTTACAACAACTACAAGAACTTTTATATTGTGTTACTTGCTGCTACGGAACCCTTCATGGGCGAGTCGGACTCGCACTTGGCCGCTTTTTTTTTATCATTGATAGACCTAAGTTTGACCACGACCTCGCCTGATGTTAAGAGATGATGTGGCCGACGACGGGGCCCGCAGGTCTAGAAGGTACCTTACTTTGACTTGAAGAGACTGAGATTGTAGTTTTCAGGAAAGACAAACGACGGCAAAGCATTCCAATCCTTGGCTGTACGTATTATAAATGTGGAAGCAAAGCGCTTTGTTCGCAAGGGTGGTAGACTGACAAAGTATGGGTGATATTGAGCGGTATGTCTGCTTGTCCTGTTGTGAAAAGGAGATGGTGGAATGAGATCATGCAATTCCTGGGCATATTCTCCGAAATATATTCCATAAAAGATCGAAATGCAAGCAAGTTTACGCTGGTGCGCGAGACTCTGGGACTTAGTCTCAGCATTTATAGCTGCTCACCTTTTACCCTCAATGCTCTTCGCTTGATCGAGTCTAAAGCAGCCAGCTGAGGTTTGGCTGAACTATCCCATAGATGGCATCAATACTCTATATCCGAACGGACTTGAGCTTTATATAAAGTGGAATACTGTCCAGGTGTGAAGTATCGCCTCACCTTGTAGAGGATGCCAAGCTTCATGGCAGCAGTATTGGCCTTGAACTCGATATAGGAGCCAAAATTGAGAGTCCGAGTAAGTGAAACTCCCAAGAGTCCGAGGTACATTTCGTAAAACGGAGTCATCGAGAAACTCACTTTTTTTCGAAAAGAATAAAAAGAGACAAGCTTGCGTTTTTGATACGTTGTACTTAATTAGATTGGCATCGCCCTACAACCTGGAGAGTCAAATCCAGATACATAAGCATCTCGTCTTCGAGTTTCTGAATGTCAGTTTTACTGGCTTGTGCGTTTCAAAAGTATCTCTATACAACTTAACTGTCGTCTGCATACCCAATGACTCCGGGCATAATCAGATCGTCTATGTGCAGCGCAGTAAATACAGCGTGGCAGAGAGCACTGACCCTTGAGGTACCCCGGCATTCATTGCTAATCGATCAGACGAGCAGCCGTCAATAACTCGAATGGATCTTTCCCTCAAGAAGTCAGCAAACCATGAGCAAAACTGAACTGGCAATCCGTAAGCTGGAAACTTACCAATTTGCCAGAGCCTATCAAAGGCCTTTGAGCTGTCAAGTGAAACAGCTAATGCTTAACCGTATTTCTCTATGGCCTCACTACAAATGTGCGTGTCATACGCAAGAAGATCTCCAACAGATCGCTTTCGCCGAAAGCCGTATTGTCGATCACTGAGGAGGTCATTCTCTTCAAGGTATGTAAGGAGCTTCGTATTTAAGACACGTTCCATACATTTGCATAGTAGGGAGGTGACTGAAATTGGGTGGTAATTTGATGGGTCAGCGTGACCTTTCTTGGGCACATATTGCACATTAGCAAGCTTCCAGGATTTTGAAATATTCCAGTTCTCAGAGATAGGCGAAAAAGTCTAGTGAGTATGGAAGACAACTCAGGGTCACAAGTTTTCAATACTACAGCCGGAATGCAGCCAGCACTACTAGCTTTGTTCACGTCAAGACTCCGTAACGTTTGAGCACTTTTTTTTTATGGATGCCTATTTTCTGCATTGTTGCTTCTCATCTAAGAAGGCTAGGTAGGGTTTGGTTAGAGGTGTCTAGATGTGAAGCTTCCGCAAATTGAGCAGCAAAGAGATTTGCTTTCTCGATTGCAGTGTGGGCTAGAGATCCATCCGGTTTTAGTAGTGGAGGGAGAGAAGGGCGGCTGAAGTTCGCTCCCACCGACTTGGCCAAGAACCAGAATGTTTTGCTGCCACCTGGATGTGTCGTAAGCTTGGCACTCATACGGCCAATTCGATGGAAGCGTGCCTTCCGTAGCACCTTCTTGCAGGCGTGGCGGCTTGATTAAAGGCTTTCTTCTTAGTTCGTGTATCCGTGGCTTTACTGTTGGGAGCGTCAGCCCAAGCAAGGTAAGCTGCACGCTTTTTCACTTCTGCAGCGACACATGCAGGACCAAACCAAAGGCGAGCTTTGTCAGAGAATGTGGGAGTCATCCGAGAATCGTCCGAGACATCCGAGAATGGAAAAAAATATTCCATTGCTCGATAGACCACCGCCTTTTCGCCTTAAAATTGTGCTCCAGTGCTGTGTCGGAATAGCATTGGATCTGCATCTCCATGACAAATAATAAGTGTGCCTTATTGGTCTAAGATGGTGGTGGACTGAATCGAGATTGGAGTGCAGTCCTCGTATGTTTGTGAGGTGCACTTGAAGAGAGAGGACGTGCTTCTGCTGTGAACACGACTTATTATATTTGGTCTTTTTTATGTATTAAGTAAGTGTTAGGTAAGTAGGGAATATGGTTGTTTTACCGTCCACCGTTTTTACGTTTTTGCCGTTTTGACGGTAGAGGGTGATTATTGACTCCGGTCCTGCAGGTCGCAGTTACGAGCCTCATTTAGCTAAAACGTCAACTCGTCGTTGGCTCTAGATCCACTGTGACCCTTGATCCATTGCAGGGTTATTTTGTTCGATTGACTTACCTCTTTCAACAGCTTGTGGCATCGACCAGAGACCAGAGTTATGTTCGTACCTGTTGAGAGCTTGTAGTACCGAAGCGCTATCTGAGAGGATTATTATGTTAAATTTGTCGCAGCCTGTATTATGCCAATACATTCTGCCTAAATAAATTGAGTTGTGGGTTCCAAGAGGCGTACATATATATGTTTAGGACCTCCGAGAAGACCCCGACCACAGATTTTGAACTGTCTGTGTAGATTCTTACTTCGTATCTTTGAGCTGTCACTCGGCTCTTCGTGTAATTGTATTGTGAATTTTTTTAAACGACCTGTCTTAGAGTAATATATCAATTGGTTTTCACTCGCATACTCTTTTTAACCGACTTTATCAAAAAGGAGGAGGTGCTCAATTCGTCGGAATCTTTTATATCTTTTTTATGTATGTTCACCGATTACTCGAAAACAGCTGAACAGATTTGGAAAATTCTTTTCAAAGTGTATACTACACAGGTGGTCCCATATAAATTTTATCAAAATCGGTCGAGCTGAAAAATCTACGAATATCTAAAAAATGTATACATGTGATGATGTTTTCATGTACTTCGATACCTTGCTGTCTCATTGGAGCGGTGCGTTTATTTGGCCTACCCATATTATACCATATATACAAAATACATCTACTTCCACTAAAAATGTTTTATAGGCTCAAATTACATTCAATGAAGTCGGTTTCTTTTTAGATTTTAAAACGTAATTATGTGATGTTTGATTTGCTGTGCCTGTGTTCCCTGTTCGCAGAGTTTGATAGTCCGGAATACAATCTACACATCTCTTAACATAAACCTTGGTAAGGAATGTGAGAGTTGATTACATATTTGTCAATATTCATATAGTTACTAACAAGTAACTATATGAATATTGACTTGTTAACTTTATTATAACCCTATTCTCCCCTAGTTAGTACCTTTAGTACCTTTATTTTTGTTTATTTGTATTCTGTGTGTTTTAATAATGAGAAATACATTATACTTTTAATTCTTATCTTAGTAGTTATAAAACATTGGCAGTGTTAATAAATGCAGGACATTTATTTTTATTATTATTAAATAACATTAGTATCTAGCTAGGTACCTAAGTAGATAATTAGGATAACGTTTAAGATAATACAAAATTTGGTATTTGCTTATATTTATTAATATATTCGTCCTGTTTTGCCCCCGTTATTGTAAATACAGTCAAAAAAAAAATAAACGAGGGAAATTGAACTTTTGTTTACAGATTTTTAAACTGATGAATTTTGAAATCTGAGTTATAAGATTATAGCAGATGGCTCAAATCTTCAAACGGATTTCAAAAGATACATTTGAGTAGATTAATCCTGATTATAGTATATATGTATAAAATAAATCATTACATTTTAATCTTACGAAACGTACTTACAAGTTACAATTACCACTTCTCTCAGCTCAAATAATACTTTTTTAAACTTAGTTATAGTAAGTCGGTATTTCTATGTTTGATTTACTCTTTGTTATAGTTCTATAGTAGCTGAATATGTGTTGAGTTGGTCCAAATGTATATTGCTTTTCATACTTACTTAAAATAAAATTCAATATAACAACATTTTGTTTTAAATTGCGTACCAGAGTATGCTATCACAGCAAATTGCAGCAAGTGGATTCTAAAGAACAAATTAAATCTATTAGATGTACGAGAACTTTACCAATGCAGGTGGCTTTTTTAGAATTGTTTTTGAATTCCTTGATCTATTCTATTTATTCCTTTAGACTTTTTTTAGTATTGATTGTTTCTTTATTATACCATTATATTATATATTTGTAATGGTTAAACTTAAAAACTGCTAGTTTAATAGCATTTAGCAATAATTGCAGTTTAGAAAGCTTATTTATCAACAAGTAATGTATAGTAAGTACAGACAATATTCTATGTATTTACAATAAAAATAGATATCACTTCGAAAAAAGCAATAATGTAATCACAAAATTGCACATATATAAATTACTAGCTGTCCGCGCGCAGCTTCGCCTGCGTTAAAGATATTTCCCGGGACAAACCAATTTTCCCGGGATAATAAGTAGCCTATGTCACCCGGGGATAGTGTAGCTTCCCAATGTTCAAATAATTTTTCAAATCGGTCCAGTAGTTTCGGAGCCTATTCAATACAAACAAACAAACAAAGAAACAATCAAATCATTCATCTTTATAATATTAGTATAGATTAAGCATATTTCCATCTCAACCTATAGTTTCATCTTGATTCAAGGAGAGTAAGTGTTCGGCAAGGCCTTGGTTGCCAAAGTCGACTCTGAAATTCTCAGGAAGTTCATCCTTACCAAGGCGGAACGATCATGGTTTGGGCTGGAATTCGCATTAGTGGAACAAATGATCTCGTTTGGATACGAGGCAATTTAAATGCAGAGCAATACATTGAGTAGGTTGTGCACTCCATGGTCATCCCTCACAACCAGCAGTTCGACCCAGATTTTGTGTTCATGCAAGATAGTGCACGCGCATACACCGCAAGCCAAGTGATGAATGTGTTCAGCGAGGATAATATCACGGTATAAGAGTGGCCACTCTTGCTCAGTCCGCCGATCTCAATCCTATTGAGTATGCATGAGATTTGCTAGGGAGACGACCTTTTTGTAATCTTTCTCAAAATGTAAACACGTAAGAAGAACTGTTTTCTCATCTCACCAGAATATGGAGCCTTATTCTACAGGCGATAATTAATAACCTAATACTCAGCATGCCACGCCTATGTAGAGCCGTGGCTAATGTCCTGGAAGGTCCGACGGATTACTAACAGCTGCAAGGAATGAAACTCGAAGCGAGACTCATCGGAAAACAGAATACGTGCCTACTGATTGTCGCAAATGTGCGTTAGCCCACAATAAAATAAATAAATAATAATTACGTTTTGAAAACTAAAAGAAAACCGACTTCATTGAATGAAATTTGAGCCATTAATACATTTTTAGTGGAAAGTAGATGTATTTTGTATATATATAATATGGGTAGGCCAAATAAAAGCACCGCTCCAATGAGACATCGAGGTATCGAAGTACGTGAAAACATCATCGATGATTTAAGATTTTCAATTTTTACATTTTTACATTTTCGTTGATTTTTCAGCTCGACCGATTTTGATAAAATTTATATGGAACCACCTGTGAAGTACCCTTAACAATACCCTTTCAAACAATAAAATAATTTTCCAAATCGGTTCAGCCGTTTTCGAGTAATCGGTGAACATACATAAAAAAAACAGATTCCGAAGAATTGAGAACCTCCTCCTTTTTGATAAAGTCGGTTAAAAATAAATAAAATCTAAGTTATATTATCTAAGTTATTTCAGAGGATGCTGCTTGATATGCTTAAACTGAACCTAAGCAAGCAAGGTTCAGGCCTGGCAAATCGTGCGCTGGTCAGATGTTAAATGTCACGGAACACATAGAGATCGGTTATGAAGAAAACAAGATAACCGGTGTTGTTTTGGTAGACTTGGCTGCAGCATATGATACAGTGAATATTATGATTCTACTTCACAAATCACACATCATGACTGAGGATTGCAAACTACTTAGACTCATTCGATTTTTTTATTTTACTACCCCATCGGGTGTGGAATATCGTTGGATTGGTATTTTATAAAATAGGTTAAAGATGTTAGGTTCAGAAAACGTTTCAAGCTTCCTTGGTTTGTCCTACCAACTTAGTGAGTTGCTAATTTGTATTGCAGGACGATTAATACGAGTGTAACTATAATTCGATTCTGTCTTCAGTTTAGCGTGTCATGGTACTAATCCGAGCATGATTGCTATTGTTACTCCGAAAGAGTTCAGACCGCGGATCGCGAAGTTGAAAATTTTTGTACATCGGTTGAGGTACATCCGTATGTCCACACAAACCTTTAAAATATCTTATTATATTGTGTAGGTACCTACATAATATGAGAGAAGGTTATAATGTTAACACATTGATTTCATTTGAGTTCCATTTATCAGTCGTGGTTGATATTCGCAAAACGAAATTAAATTAATTAAAAAAAAATAGAATGAGTGCAGTTTTCTGGAAATCATTTCACTTACTTTTCCTATTACATCAGTGTAAAGCTGTTATTTATAATTTAAATGGTATGTTGTTATGAGACGCAGAAGGTTGCGGGTTCGATTCCCGCCGCGGGGCAAATGTTTGTATGATCTGCAAGTTTTCTTCTTGGGTCTAGGTGTTTCTATGTATAATATGTATGTATTTGCAAAATAATAAATAAAAATTATATAAGTAGTATATTAGTCATGTGGTAGTGTGTATAGTGATAGTGGTACTCATAACACAAGCTCTGCTTACTTTGGGGCCAGATGGTGCTGTGTGAAATGTACCGGGATTATTTATTTATTTTATTCATCTTCCTATCGTGTCACTAGTTTTTTCGGACAAGTGTGGTGAAATGATTTAAGTGCGCCTCAGATACTCATTTCATGCACTTGGCTATTTTTTCATCATTATTTATTATAATCCATCCAGACTAATATCATTATTATTAGAAAGTGTATCTGTCAGTTTGCCTTTTTGTCTGTCTGACTTTTTATTTTTCACGATTAAATAGCTGCATGATGTATCTTGATGACATTTGGTACGGGATAGATTTTATCTTATTTATCTAACATTGGAATTCAAAAACCCTTTTGCAGCTTCAGAGTACAATAAGCTGCCCCCTGTGTTCCACCTGGACCCGTTCGAGAACTGCATTGAAGAGACAGAGGCTGTGTACTGCTCAGTCGAGTTCATCCCAGTTTCAGACACCACTCACCCTTTACTGGATATTATGCGGGTAACCATTCATAGACAGATTCTTGTTAGTTTAAAAACATTAACCTTCTGGTTTGTCATTTTGGGATTGTAAAGTTATTCTTTTGCAATTTTCCGTTTGGTCATTTATGAATAAGAGTATATCTATATATATCTATCAATCTCTTGATGTGATCTTTGCGAAAATATTGTCCATTTTGTAACGGGTACGTTAGGTAGGTTACCTGTATTAAAAACAGATTTTTTTATAAGTAATGAAGACATCGGTAACAGGCCACAGTTTCCACACAATAAATGACCATTGTAATAGTGCTAATTTCAAATGTTTTCTTTCGTTTTCAGGAATATTCAGATCACACCTCAGCGCACTTCAACTATACATTATTGAGATATGGTATCTGCCTTAATCTCTGCAAACAGTTTGACAAAAAGCACAATACAACAGCGGACCTAAAACACAACCTTGAGGCATGCATCAATGAAGGCTTTTGGGATACATACAGGTTGAATATCAGCTTAGAGCAATACCAGTGCGATAAAATTCCGAAAAAAATCGAATTCAAAGTAATAGATATCTTAATGCTCGGAGTTTTGATTGTAATTTTACTGTTAAACCTTACCGGAAGCTACTGTGATATCAAACTTGCGACAAAACCGAGAGGATTAGGTAAGTTGTAAATTTTATAGTTTTTCACTATTAGGGATCACTTTTAACATCGGTCTTCCATTTTTTTTAAAAAGGGATTATTTAAATTTTCCGACACCAGGGTTTTGACATAATTAGTTTTATATTTGACTGCAGCAATGCGCGCTCTGATTATTTTCTCCATACGACGAAATTGGCGAAAACTGGTGGCGAATGCAGTTGATCGCTCGGAACCAAGACTCGAGAGGCTGAAATCTCTTAATGGATTAAAGTAAGGATTGTTATCTTATTTCCACTATTCTGATGCGTATTACTCGTAACGGTTGGTAAATCGCTTTTTTATTTAGACTACTTCTAATTATTTGGGAGTCTGATTTAAGTGTCTGCTATAGTTTTAATGAAAACGGGCAAAATGTTGTATTGAGAATAAGTTAATAGATTATTTTGTTAGTAGATAGATAGATGGTTGAGGACATTTATTAGTAGCTTCAAACACACACATCTAAATTTATAATATTATAAATGCGAAAGTAACTCTTGCTAAACCGCTGAACTGATTTTAATGAATTTTGGCATAGAGGTAGATAGGACCATGGAGAAGGACATAGGCTACTTTTTATGTAGGTACCACGCGTGCGAAGCCATTGGGCAGCAGCTAGTACGTACATAAAAATAACTGATATTATAGGAATATTGTAGGTAAACAATAAAATCCAAAATAATGATATCTAATCTATTGAACAAGACTTATATATCTACTTACTTACATTGTTCCTATCAACATTACCATAATATGTTCACTTAAAGAAAATAGGTTCCTAAAACAAATTAAAATAAAATAAGTAATGTAATGTGTGTATTGCATGCAGCCAGAGAAAAGGCTCAAAAAGAACACTGACCTTCGATATGAGAAGTTGAATTACTTTGTAGGTATTTCGTTACCTACAACATAACAAGTAGTAGTAGTAGATAGACAGATAAGAAGTAGTAGTAGTAGGTTCCTACTTCTACATTTTTTATTAAAAGAATATTTAAAACTTGGTTCAACCCACGGGTAGAAGCTACTTTAACAGCACAGAAGGCAAAGCTGACTGACTACTTAGTTGAGAGACCAATCATTCTTACTTACTTCGTTTTTTTTTTAATTTTAGATCAATAACCATAATTTTGGTGATTGCAACGCACATCCGCCTATTTCTATATAGACAACCCGAAACGTGTTGAAGACGTAAGTACCTTAGATACTAGAATCTACCTATATTTAGTAGATTAACAAATTGGTGCTTCCTATCTTTAGCAGTGGTAACATTATTTTATCAACTCATAATAAATAATAAAAAAATAAAAAAGAATCCCGGACATTTCACACACCATCATATGGCCCCAAAAAAAGTAAGCAGAGCTTGTGTTATGAGTACCACATGACTGATATACTAGGTACTTGTATATTTTTTTTTCTAAATACATACATATTATACATAGAAACACCCAGACCCGAGACAAATACATACATATTATACATAGGAACACCCAGACCCGAGACAAATACTTGCAGATCATACAAACATTCTGCGTCTCAGCCAGACCTTAGCCCACTGCGCTATAGAGGTTGTCATAGGTCTAAGGGTAATAATAAATTGCTAATAATCTCTTATTATAAAATAATCTTTGTCTTGACTGAATCACTAACAGAAAACTGACTGACTGACTGGCCTGTCAGCTCAGTTGGTAGTAGCTCTGCCTTCTGCGCTGTAGGTTGAGGGTTCGATTCCCTCCCAGGATAAAAATTTGTGTGAAGAAAATTTTTTTATATTTTATTTTTATTTTATTTGGGAAAACAAACAGAAGTATATTAAATGTTACTAAAAACTTAAATAATAATGCCTAATCCAATGAAGTCTCCACTAATTTATAAAACTTAAAATGAAGAATTTAGTGAATTTTTTTAACAAAAAAAGGAAAAGGTAAACAATACAAAAAAAACTAATTAAACACACAATACACAACATAGGTGTTTGCTCTGTGTCTGGGTGTTATAAAGTATCATAAGTATTTATTTAAAAATATATAAGTATTCTATCAGACATCTAGTCACCATAATATAAGCTATGCTTAGTTTGGGACAAGATGGTGTTGTGTGCATAGTCCATCAGTATTTATTATTATGTAAAACGCATAGACTAAACAGCTGACCGTATAGACTTTAAATTTATAAGGCATACATTGGTGCGTAGATTGAAAGGGAGTTTTCAAAATTCTAGTCCTATGAGGGTAAAAATGTTTGTATGAAATATCGTACTCTTCGAACTTACAAATTTGAAATTCTTAAATACATTTGGGAGAAATGGTACCCCTGAAACAGGATAACAGGTGTTAATGTTTGTATGGGCACTTTAACGCGTCTTGTGATTAATTTGAAACATAGTAAATATAAATATTTTTTGGTTTAAAGTGTAAAAAGACTTTTTCTAAAAAACTCCCTTTAAACGGGGAATAGAGTGGTCATGTTAGTATTGGTACTTTCGAACGCGTCGTGTGAATTGCTTGAAACGCCGAGGGCACTGTCTCGCACCCATTAGACGTGTGCGCCGCGCCGGCGTGACGCCGCCGAGTGTACCCGGCGCGCCGCCGCCGCCATTTGTGTGCGGCGTGTGATTATTACCTTATATTATACTTTATACCTACGCCACCGAAACGAACCCGCGGTAGGCTTGCGAATGCCAGTATGTGACTTGCACCCAAATCGTAGACGTGAAACTACTACTCTGGTCATCTAAGGAGCCGTACATATTTCTCTTTACTGCACCTGAGTCTGTGGTTCTTGTTGCGTACTGCAACGGTACGCTGCTGTTTTTGCGTTAGCAATGGCCTTCCGGGATGCATATTTGAGTCGAGACCGGATGTAATCCTTGTAGATCTTCAGTTTAGTTCTAAGTGGGAGATGCGAGGAGAGGCCAGGTCGGAGCTAGTCTCGGGCAGCACGCGTTTGGTGTCGGGCGCGGTTTGCCTATGGGCCGGTTTTCAACGACCTGTCGATTTCGATTCCGAGTTGACCAAAATGACTTCTTCCACTGTACATCTTGGCACGAAACTAATGCAGTGGTGTACGATGGCTTATCATAAAGAGCGCTGCAGTCTTCCCCACGTTGACGGCCATGCACTACTTGTCCAGCCAGAGCGAGAGGATGTTCAGGAGGCGCTGGCGCTGCATGCGCCTATTGACAATGGTTGGGCTGCGCAAGGAGGCGAAGTAGGCGCTGTCGTCAACGACTAAGGCCAACGTCACATCCCTTTCCTATTTTTCGTCCAGTTTCTACGCACAGCTCTTCTGACAAGTGATATAGCATGCACGTCAGCTGGGGCGCTGCGTAGTGCGTACTTTTGAGTTCTGAGAGCGTAGAGGTTGGTTTCGTATTCGGAGGTTTGATCGATGGTGTTCTCCTAACTCTCTTCGCCAAACCGATACCTCCGTGGTCAGGGCATCAGATCAGCTTTGAGCCAAGGGCAGCGTGAGCATTCATTCTTGGCGCAGTTCTCTATTCCGCTTTAACTCTCGTTTGATGTGCCGTGGCAGATTGTTCTTCTTTCGTTGCCGTAGTGTCGTAGAGGCCTTCTCTTTGGTTTGCAGTATTTTCGCGGTCAGTGGTGTGGCTTCCAGCTTAACTAGGGGTGGACTGACGACCTGTGTCTACAGATTCCAGAGTTCTTGAGAAGGCCTTCCAATCCGTTTTCACGCCTGTGGCCCGTGGTGCGGTGATGTCCACAGTCAATCCCAGCGTGATTCCAGTGTCAATCCCAGGACACACAGCACCACCCACTCAGAATTTTACAGTACCGTGAGATGTCACATCTGCGAAAATGAGCGTGTTAGCGGGATTATCGGGTGGGCGTTAATGTAAACTAACTACAACACTAACGTAAATACGTTAGTGTAAAAATGTCGAGACAATTTTGTATACTTCAGTACCCGAGAGAGACCTGAAAATGCAAGACGATCTAATAGATTGACAATACGTCGCTTCTGCCGACCCAGAGTAAATAAAAGATGTGGATTTGCTATTCTATTAGAAGAGTTAGAAAATGTATTTCCACACGTTTCTGCCCTTGCTTTAACTATGGTATGCCTGCCACAAGCACACACACAAGCAGATTTTTAGTAGTTGATCTCGTTAGGGTAAACAAAATTACATTCATCTACGACCATTTTAAAACTTAGATTGAAATTATCCTTGTTTCATTTGTTTAAGCAAATCTATGTAATGAACATTTATGCATAATTCCATAATTTACTAATCCTAAAACTATATACAAAAACAAGCTACGCCGCCGGCGCCGCGCCGCCGCCGAGCCAAAATGTGCAGCGCGCCGCCCGCCGCCGACATTTTTCAACGCGGCGCACACGTCAAGCACCCATTATACCTACGAGTAGGTACTTTATAACCTAAAGTAAAGCAAACTATTATTTTCCAGTTTTACAAAAACTTCCTCATCCAGCTGTTCATCCCCCATCTTGGTGCAGACCTTCTTCATAATCTCAGGGTTCCTACTGGCCTACAACCATCTCCTGTTTAGTGAGAAGCACAACATTGGCTGGAGTATGCTGCCTATGAAAATCATGATGCGTTGGATCAGGTTAGGACCTTTTATTATTTTTTAGAAGACTTAAACCAATTTTGAGGTACTTGCCGATGCATACAGATTCTTCATCATGACTGGCCGCCTATCAGCTCAGTAGGTAGTAGCTCTGCCGTCTGTGCTGTAGGTTGTGGGTTCGATTCACTTCCAGGACAAACATTTGTATGAATAACATAGATGTGTATCTGGATATAAGGTATCATAAGTATGTACTTATTTAAAAATATATAAGTACTTGTTGCTGCTCGCGGCTTTGCACGCGTGGTATCTCCATAAAAAGTACCCTATGTCCTTCTCCAAGGTCCCAGCTATCTCTATTCCAAAATTCATCAAAATCGGATCGGAATTTTAGGCGTGAAAACGTAACAGACAGACAGACACAGTTACTTTCGCATTTATAATATTAGTAGGGATTAATAAATTGGTTCCCATATTACACGCTAGACGTACACGTTTGGGGCTAGAATTTCTTGGGTGCGTTATCTACCAATATATCCACCGATATTATCAACTGGTTACTTTTCAACAAAATACAATGCACGGAGAGATAGCTATATCCCATTAAAACGACCGCTCGTCACCGAGGTATAATTGCAACTGATACAAAAAGTGCTTGTTATGCTGCAATGCTGACATGCTAATATAATACAATAATAATTTAATTATAGGTACAATGCTAATATAATAATATAATACAATAATAATTTAATAATACAATGCTAATATTATAATATGACGACCTTTGCGGCGCAGTGTTTGCGGCGCAGAAAGTTGCGGGTACGATTCCCGCTGCGGGACAAATGTTTGTATGATCTGCAAGTATCCTTCTTTGGACTGGGTGTTCCTATGCATAATATGTATGAATTTACAAAAAAAATATATAAGTAGTGATGTGGTACCACGTGTGTTCAAGGTGTACACCTATGAAACTCCTTATCTGTATTAATTCGTTCATCTAAATCTATTCATATATTTAAAATCAAAGTCCATAATCATTATCTGTCCATATCTGGAAACTGCTAACTGGTTCGTAGCTCACTGTAGAAAGTTGGTTGTTGTTACCTATGTATGTTTTCTTTCTTTGTGTAATTTTTGTTTTGTAGGTTTTTATTATTATCATTATCATAATTTATATTTTTATTAGATTAGTAGATATGTTATGTAACTTATTAGACACCGCCGTATTTTTGTTTTTGTCTATCCTGTCCATCCAAAGGTTGCCTGGAAGAGATCACTTTTAGTGATAAGGCCGCCTTTGCACAACTTTATTGGTAATTGTTTTTTTTATGTTCTATCTGCATACAATAAAGCGTTAATTTGTCTATCTATCTATCATTAAACAGATAGACAAATATTTAGTACTATTCCAACTAAGCCGACTACGCTTCAACTTAGTTGGAGCCTCCAAGGTTGGAGCGTAGTTGACTCAGTCTTAATCCAGCGCTCAACGAAGCAACAAGTCTACAGAGCAGTCTTGGTGTTTTTTCGTTACAGTGCAGAGCGAGTTAATTGTTCCTGAGGATGCCTAATGGAGGCGAAACACGTGTCGAATCTCCTTTTGCTCTCTTCTGACGTTAAGATAAGAAGATTGACGAGCAAATCAAGGGTCTAATAACATGATATTTGATATTTGCACATCGTTCGAAGTTTACACGCTGTTCAATGAAACTCAAATAGACCGATTAGCCAGGTTTCAACCTGGCACACCTGTCAAGAATCAACCAATTACTCTAATTAAATTACATAGAACGCAAAGATAACGAATGATAAAAATTCAAATAAATGTCACAGTAAATAGGTCAGATTAAAAATTAGTAAAATGTTGTATACATGATAATATTAATAATATAATGTCAGAATCCAATCATCCGCCATTCTCACAATACTTTAAGCATAACAACACTAGTCTCTTTGTCAACCAAAGTACAAACTAAGGGAATGCAATACGGGATGTGCGGGATCCCAACCGAAATCCCGAACGTTTTTAACACGACTAAATCGAGTATAATCCGCGAGATTTACGGCAACAGGTTCCATGTAGAGTTTACTTGCAGGCACGCACGGACTACGACAGGTTGACTGTCTGTCCTACTAAGTGATTTAATGACAGTTGCTCCAAATAGTGTGAAAGCAGAGCTATAATACCATAAAACCATAACCAACAGCGAACAAAACGATAGTACGTTATGTTAATTTTTCATAAAATAATGGAGTCAGTCGTAAATTCACACCGGTAATGTCTATAAAAATAAGAATCTTGTGCTTAATTTACAAAATCGTAACAAAATCGTTATTGAATAAAATTTGTGTTCCATAATTTAAGTTCAATCATCAATATATCAAATATTTACAATTATTATATTATTTTCTCTCATTAAAATTTGGAACCTCTTGGCAATCTTGATAGATTAGACCTCTGTGACGCAGTGGGCCAAAGGCTTTGTCCCACTTCGTCACAGAGGTCGATGCCTATCAGCATCCAAATAAGTGAATCATTTGTAGATGGTGCATATGACCAAGCATGATACCTGCCATGTCAGTGTCGACACTTCTGTTCTGATCACAATATTCCCTTGATTTGGAATACTGCACAAATGACTATTTTCATGAGCCTCTTCATGTTCTGGACATGATAACTCTTATACAACCCGTCTTACTATATTGATAGTAGCATTAACATAAAAAAAAGGCACTGTTTAGAATTTATGTGAATAGTTTTCTTTCCAATAAAAGGTATTATTTCATCACTGGCCCAATGCAAACTGCGCAGTGAGGGATCGCGATAGACCTAACTCGCCATGTACATTCTTGTCTGGCAAGAGGTTGGAACTATCAAAAATGTCTGTCTAATGAGGAAACATCATCTAATTATTACTGGATTATTATATATGACGACAGCTGGTTCGGAATTGGGCGATCAGGTAATTCAGACATAGCCGAAATATGAAATTACGCTATTTTAAGATTGACCACACCTTTATTATTCAATCACAATTACAACTTTTAATATCTATCGCGGGATCACTTTGATTTAAACTGATTAAGAATGGAAACGCGGTGAGTTCGGCACAAGGTAGACAAGACAACCGTTCTGCTCGAAAGTCCTAAAAATAATGTCCTCTCCGGTTGGTCGCTTTCTATAGACCAAACCCAAGGGAATGTACGAACAAATGTACGTACGAATGTACGAACGAATGTACGACCGAACGAACGAGTAAGTGAATCGATCACAGTTCACAGATCAAACGAAGCAACAAAGCGCCGTCTGTCTACTTTGCACCGACTTCATCCAAGTGAATTACTTGACGTTTCAAGATGGCGCTTTAAACTAAATGGAAATAACATCAACAGTTGGAGCTTACATCTCAAAATTAAAATAAATCGACACACGGTTAAAGACACTTAACACTAGAGGGGTAGGCCAGGCTATGTTTACAACACTCCAACTCCGACACTCCGACACTCCGACACGGCCATCCTGATATCACACGCCCTCGTGTGACGTACCTTAAACAAAAACAAAAACTTCGCAAAGTAAAAGGTTCACTCGCTTGATTTCCCGGATAATAATAGCAAAACGAACATTAGGAACAACACTTTAAAACAAAAAATTCTAAAACTTGGTCTCAAGGACAGCTTCCGTATACACATAGCTCAGTTGCTTCCAACCAGCAACTCTTGGACAGCCGCCATCTGACTTCCGTATACACATGCTCAGTTCCTTCCAACTAGCAACTCTTGGACATCCGCCATCTGGCTTCCGTATACACATGGTCAGTTGCTTCCAACCAGCAACTCTTGGACAGCCGCCATCTGGCTTCCGTATACACATGCTCAGTTGCTTCCAACCAGCAACTCTTGGACAGCCGCAATCTGGCTTCCGTATACACATGCTCAGTTGCTTCCAACCAGCAACTCTTGGACAGCCGCCATCTGGCTTCCGTATACACATGGTCAGTTGCTTCCAACCAGCAACTCTTGGACAGCCGCCATCTGGCTTCCGTATACACATGCTCAGTTGCTTCCAACCAGCAACTCTTGGACAGCCGCAATCTGGCTTCCGTATACACATGCTCAGTTGCTTTCAACCAGCAACTCTTGGACAGCCGCCATCTGGCTTCCGTATGCACACACCTAATAGGGTCCAGTCACCATTCAGACCACAAACCATTAAATTTACTAGGAAAACATAATTTAAAAAGTTAACATTCGGCACCCGAATCATAGTTAAAAGTAAACAACTCACCGGAGTGTCGCAAGGTTCCTGTTGGCGCATTGACGATGCATAGGTCAACTCGTTTCTCCTTGGTCAGCCCGGGTTCAGCAGCATTGTTGTCCCTCGCTTTCCACTCCGGGCAATCAGACGCGTAGTGCCCCTGTTGACGACAGTTGAAGCAGGTGATCCTCTCAGCTCTTCTTGTAGTTTGGTGGCTCGTACTCTGGTTGCTATTGGATTTAAAGTGGTCCTCGTCCTTCTTGGTATTGAGACGGCATTGTTGCATTTTGTGGCCCAATTTACCACTGTTGAAACATTCGAGGATATTTGTGGATTGACATTCTGCTTCTTTTTATATCGGGTTCTTCACGTTCGTTACGGGGTGGCGCATTCCGTTTGAGAAATGAAACAGCTTTTAGTTCGTTTTGCAGGTCATTCCTAGTTTTGATATCGGTTGTGATTGATAATCTTTGTACACGTGGCTCAAAGGATGACACATGCACCATAACGGTTGCAATCGCTATCTGGTCTACAGATAATCCATTCCATCTGGACATTATTGATGACATGAGGGTAGCAGCATAAGCAGCCAAGCACTAGTTATCCTTTGGCTTCTTTGCGTTCAAACTAATAAGAAAAGAAACTGCAGATTCCGTGCAGTCGTACCTTGCAACAAAAAGATCCTTGAAATTAGCCCAGGTCATGCCGGGGAACGATATGGATGACAGCCAGAAAGAAGCTTCACCCTTTAGTGTTTGGCTCAAAGCAATCATAATCATCTCAAAATTAAAATAAATCGACACACGGTTAATCGACACTTAACACTAGAGGTGTTGGCCAGGCTATGTTTACAACACTCCAACTCCGACACTCCGACACTCCAACACTCTGACTTTATAAAAATCAGCTTTTATACTATAACGTAAGTAGAATTATAATTTCATGAACATCAAGGGTGTCTGGCAAGGGGTTGCCACGATGTTAGGTGTCTGGCAATTAATTAACGTGATTTTTAATAATATTTTGAAGATAATACCAAAAAATCACATTATATTATTTCATGAATTTAGATCGGTATTTACACACCTATAGTGCCGTTTACCTGCCAAAGCCACGGTAACCCAAACTTCATAATGGTCCATCGTTCTTACCTGTTTTGGGAGCATGCGCTGACAAACTTTCAGCTTTTATAAAAAAACGAAGGTCTGAGGTTCACGAGCTCTTAGACCACTAGTGTTTCAGTCATGTGCAAACATAACACAAGCTCTGCTTGCTCTGGGGCCATATGATGCTTCCACTCAGCGGGTTCCCGCAAATACCTGGATCCCGTGGGACTGCGCAAATTTTAATGTAATATTGCATTCCCTAATCACCACGGCACGAAGCCTGGCTCGGGTGATGAGAATGAGAGGTAGACGGAACTAAAAAATATATTGTGTTTTTTTTTCAGATTGACTTCCGTATACGCTGTGGCTATGCTATTCACGTTATCCTGGATGCGATTTACAGTTATCAACAGCAGTACAATATGGGAAGTAAGTTTTTTTTGTTATCGTAATTAAATAATAGAATAGAATAGATTACAATAAGTTTTTATTTGCAACAACACATTACAATAGACGAATGAAGCTGGCGTCACTGGTGATTTCAATGTGGCTGTCGGTTTGCACCAGGCGTCGGCTTTAAGCCCTTATTTGTTCATCCTGATAATAAATGCTCTGACATCGGACATACAGGAGGAGGCACTCTTTTGCATGCTTTTTGACGACGACATTGTTCTCATCGGAGAAGACGCAACCGAGGTCCAGAACAGTCTGGGAAAATGGCAGGGCAAATTGGAGAGTGTCGGAATGAAGATAAGCAGGACAAAAACCGAGCACATGTTCTGCGACTTCGGTGGTCCATCCAGTTTTGCCCATATTGCCTTAGATGGTGTACACCTTCCAGTCTGTTCTGATTTTTGGTACCTCGGTTCAGTAGTACAGAATGATGGTGAGATAGAGAAGGATGTAAGAAGTCAAATAAATACGGGGTGGATGAAATGGTGACAGGTCTCAGAAACAATTTGCGATCCACGTATGCCCCTTATGCTTAAGGGGAAAATATATAAAACGATCGTTAGACCTGTTGTATTGTATGGATCTGAGTTTTGGGCAACAAAAGGGACGGATGAACAAAAGGTGCACGTGGCTGAGATGCGAATGCTGAGATGGATGTGTGGAGTGACGAGAATGGACAGAGTAAGGAATGAGTACATAAGAGGAAGTGTGAAAGTGCGCCAGTGAATGAAAAGATGAGGAGCAACAGGCTAGATTAGTATGGGCATGTAATAAGAAGGGAAGAATGGCATGTAACTAGGAGAGTGCTTGGTATGAACGTTGATGGATTTACGAGTAGAGGTAGGCCAAAGAAAAGATGGATGGATTGTGTGAAGGATGACATGAGTAAGAAAGGAGTGAGTGTTGAGATGACGGCTAATAGAGGAGAATGGAAGAAGAACACGTGTTGTACCGACCCCACATAATGTGAGAAAAGGGCAGGAAGATGATGAATTGCCGATAAATGGACCCTAACTCAGCATATGCGGATTGCAGTGTCAACAATCCGTGCTGGTCTTCTGTTAGGACCGATTTTGTTTAGAGGATATGAAACGATATCTACATGATAAAAAATACACAAACATAAGTTACAACAGAAAATTAAAATAAACACAAAAAGAAATACATGAGTAATGAACTATAAACAGCCCCAAACTAAGCAAAGCTGTTGGACATGGACCAGTAAATAGCTCCATGTGAACAATTTCAAAGGGCCTTATGGCTGGTGGTACAATATTAAACTGTGGTCTGATCGGGTTTCTGTCGTATTTAGTCTGGCCACATACTGAACATTCATTAATGTATTTAGCTATTTCCTTCATCTTCGGCCAATAATAGCGCCTCGATAAAGCTAAATAACATTCACTGATACCCCTGTGGTTGGTTTTACCTTCATAATAATGCTTTATAACCTCCTGTTGTCTCAGGTATTCCTTCACATCTTCTAACTCAGGCTTTGCTAAGACCAGGTTCAGTTCATGAGCTCTTAAAATGCTTTTGAATGATCGGAAGTATCGCATACATGCCTAGAGTTGGGGTGATCTTAAGAGCAGTTTTAACTTTTGGGTTAACATACTCTTTTATGGCGTTCATTACATCTTGCTCTAAAGACGATTCTGAAACTTGTATAAAAGTACAAGTGTGTGTCGAATGGTTTTGTCGCTGTTATACGTCGTTTAATGTCGCCTACAATACTGAAACAAATCTGTCTATGGAACTTATTTAAAGGTTCATCGGTTATCGGGATCTCAAGTATTGGATTTTCAACGTTTGTATGTGCGGTAGCTGCTGAAGATCCTGATCGTTGTGATTAAGCATGTTGAACCACTAACGAGTCTATTTCCGAGATGAATGATTCTACTTCTTCATTGTTAATTTCTACACGAGATAAAGCGTCTGCATTAGTATAAGCCTTGCCTGGTTTGTGCTTTATTTCATAATCATATTCACTTAGTTTTAGTCTCCATCTAGTTAGTTTAGAATTGGGTTCTTTGATGTTCATGCAAAGGTCTGTGTTTTGCAGTCCTCTCAGAACGTTATCCATAACCCTCTGGAAGGTTGATGGTGAGTTCTTGAGCCCCATGGGCATGCGAAGATATTCAAAATGACCATGCTCTACGTTAAAGGCTGTCTTTGGTATATCCCCAGAGTTCATTTATACCTGATAGAAACCTGATTCCAAATCTAAGGTAGTGAAATACTGGCACCTACCAAGTTTATCTAAAACGTCTGTGATTCTGGGGATCGGATATTTATCGTCTATGGTCTTATCATTCAGTTTGCGAAAATCTACGACTAATCTCCATTTTTGTTTGCCGGAGGCATCTGATTTCTTTGGAACTACCCAGATAGGTGAGCTCCATGCAGAATCCGATGGTCGTATAAAACCTTGTTCTAACATCTTTGTAATCTGGTCCCTAACTTTTTGTCGGTGTATAAAAGGATATCTATAACTTTTCGTATAGACAGGTAGTTCGTCTGTTGTCTTAATACTGTGCTTAATTTTGTTCGTAAAAGTCAAAGCTTCTCCTTCGATGTAAAATTCGTCAGCGTGACGCGCGCACAATGTCTCTAAATTAGCCTTCTCTTCAATGTTTAAATGATTCATTCGAAGCTTAGATAAAACACTTTTAACTCGACACGGGTCTTGTTCAGTGCGTGCGCACTCGATATTACAGACATCTACTCGCTTTGGTTGGTCAAACGAAAAAACGATGTCTTTGTCTGTCATGTTCTCTAACTCTACAATTCCGGTTTTGTCAGTCACAACAGTACACAGGTAACACAGTAATGAATGATACAATTACACATCAGTTGTTCAGTCACAAATACGTCACCGTCAGGATATTCGATTGGAATATTAACTAACATAGACGTATGGGCAGGAATACTTTCCCGTTGGTTAGTTTTTCTACATTGGTAACGAGATAATGGTATAATAGCATACTCGGTTAACAAAATGTTATTCTTCAAATCTATTTAACAGTTCTCTAATAAATCGAGACCTATCAAACCATCGAAGTGATTGTGGAATTTATAAACGAATGTTAGTTTGCTCGCCAAATTCCACAAACTGAGGTATTGTGATCGAATGGTCATGGATACTCGTTACCCGTGAATTAGTGACCTCAAAAGGATCAAAATCTTTTGCAATGTGTGGAAAGAATTCGTCAACCGCCTCGGGATTTATGAAAGATTAATTTGCCCCGGTGTCTATATGTAATTTAAGTGGTGGATGAGATAAATAAATAAATAAAGCGCGAGGTCAATTGCATTTGCTGTGGGGGTTGGCAAAATTGAAAAGCAGGACGCTAAGGCTGCTGCTGAGGAAGATGCGTCTGCGCGGGCATCGGCATTGCCATTGGTCTCAGCCAATTTGGAGCACCAGAATTAAATCCCTTCGCTATCGAATAATTAGGTACTAGGGACGTTACTTTTGATGATGACTGCCCTTGCGTAGCTGGGTTACGCCGCTCAGGAATTGATTCATTTCTATGCTGTCATGACATTAAGTTCCTCCTGAACAAATTCCAAAGCCTTTTCTATAGTCGGTGGTCTCATACACCGTATACGAGACCCGAGAGGTTCTTTCAAACCGCGTACGTACGACTGCATAGTTAATTTGCGATACAAGTCGCGCTTTGCTTCAACGGTGGTAGGCAGACACTCGTGCAGGGTAACGTACGTCATAATCGTCCTAAAAAGGTTTTGGCATTTGTCATAAAATTCCTGTGGGGAATCGTTACCTTGGGAAACCAGAGATAAGTCATTATAGAGAGCGGTCTCATCTCTTTGATCGGCAAAATTATTAACTAAATCGTTTCGAACCCCTAACCAGGTAGCTGGTATGCCATTTGCGTTTATTGTCCTTGCCGCAGGACCGGTCACTTTATTTAATATACCATTTAAGAGAAACAAATTATTTAACTCATATACTGCCTCTAATAAACCTTTGTAAATATTTGGGTTCCCATCAAATTCTGGGACCATGCGTAGAGCCTTATAGATGTGGTCTGGTTCGTTAGACATAATATCCTCACTTGTTTCACTTATCGTATTTAAACTACCAAATTATCTATGGCTATCTAACTTGCTATTCCTATGAATCCGTTTTGAGGAGACAGATTCCTTCCCGAGTTTTCTTGGATGGAAAATGGTGGAAAAGTTTATAAAGGTATTACACAACCAATTCAAGATGTGTGATATCACCTCCGAGCAATCCGCTGCTTGTCACCGCTTGGGTTTAAACATGAGTAAGCCTAGGCCTGTGATGGCGCGATTTGTGAGCCATCGGGTCCGTAGTGACGTGTGGAATGCCAAAACTGCACTAAAAAGCTCTGGAATCACTGTATCAGAGTTTTTAACTAAGTCCAGACATGAAGTTTTTGCTGCTGCGCGTAAGCATTTTGGTGTCAGGAAATGCAGGACGTCAGAGGGCAAAGTTGTGATCATCTTGCCCGATAACAAACGCTGCAGGCTTGAATCCATGTCGGAGTTGAAGCAGCTTATTTCAGAGCGTCCGGTGACGTCTAATGCGGATTTAACGGTTCCTGAGACTTCAAGTGACAAGGCGAAATCCTCTAATCCTCCATCATTGAGGCCTGCAAGTACCGAAACAAAAGCCAAGCGTGCTCTAAAGTGATATTGATAGCGGCATTATTTGTTTTCGCATTCACCATTTTGTTATTCAGTGTATTACACACACCACTTAATTTATCATTATTACATTGTATATCTTTTTCTATTGTATTACTTTGCGGTAGACTTCCAACCCAATATTCAAGGTAAGGTAATATGTAAGATAAACAAATATTTTTTATTTACTTTTCCACGCAAACGTTGGCGTGACGAGCTAGACACTTTTAGCGACTGTCGGTGACAGACAATGGCGTTAGATAGAAAGCAATGGAAAACTCGAGGGGAGGCCTTTGCCCAGCAGTGGGACAGTACGGGCTAAAAACAACAAAACAACAACAACAACTTTCCACGCTGCATACTGTCAAAGTCAAACTTGACAATTATTGTGACACTGCATTGTGTACCCTTAAGTCTCGTCCAAAAACGTTCCATTTTCACGCAGATTTTGTATGTAATATTTAAACATCATGTTTTGGTTTTACCATTTATAATAAGTAATTTTAGCTCAAAACGGGATATTTGCCTTGATAGTTTTGGAAGTGTTACCGAAAGTAGTGGGGTTTTTTTTTATGTTTTATTCGTGTGTATGTCAATGTATCTCTAGTTATTTTTTTTTGTTGTTCTTATATATCTGTTATCATATCATGGTACCTTCTATACTCGTTTTTAGGTACTCGAGTTTAAGTAGTTTCATCTTGATTTTATTATGAAGGTAGTGTTTTTATTTTAGCTAATTGATCGGCTTGTGTGTGAGACTAGTTTGCTGTGTATGCGTATAAGTTAGCATCTATTATTATTAATATACATATATATATATATATATATATATATATATTATTGTATTATTAGATAGGTATTTATTTGTATTTTATGTCGTATAATATATTTGATGATAGTTTTTTCTCTTGTTCCTCATCATGCTCTTCTGATAAAGACGCTTTTCTAGCGCTTGTAGCAATGACTCTCTTCATCTTCGGGATCATCTTGAAGCTATCTTTTTGAGTTACCCTAGAAATTTAAACATTGTGCACGTAAATGCTCAAAGCATTCCATCACACTTTGATGATTTTCACTCTTCGTTCAATTTCAAGCTGATTGATGCAATACTGTTACAATGCTTGTATCAGAGTCATTTTTGAAACTTGCGATGCCTTCCACTCAATACCCTCTCCCTGGCTTTAAACTTGTCAGAAATGATAGAGTTGGTAAAGGAGCTGGTGGGGTGGCCATCTACCTACGTGCCGACATTCCCTCAAAAATTGTTGATCATTCACCAATGCAATATTCAAACTCAGCTGAGCACCTTTTTGTTGATATCATTGTCAACCACACCAAAATTCTACTAGGCGTGTTTTATCCCCCTTCTTGCAATATAGATTACTTTTCCTCCCTTGAAATGAAACTTGAATCTCTTACTCCTCTATATGATCACACACTTATTTTAGGGGATTTTAATACGTGTCTAATAAAGTGTGATTCACGTACAACAAAACTCACATCCTTGATATCCTCTGTCAACTTGCACATTCTGCCGCTGTCTGCTACTCACCATGCTCCCCATTCCACTCCATCACTTCTTGATTTAATTATTGTCTCTGATCCTGACCGTGTGGCTACACATGATCAACTGGCTGCTTCTTTCTCCTACCATGATCTTGTGAACCTTTCTTATAAAATCCGTTGGCCCAAATCGAAGCCTAAGTTCCTTTTAACCCGCAGCTTTAAAGATATTGATCTGGATTGCTTGAGAAAAGATGCGAATGATATTAACTGGTCGTCTGTCATTGAGGCAGTTACTATTGATGACAAGGTCTCTGCTTTCAATTCAATTGTGCTTAATTTCTATGACATTCATGCCCCGCTCAAACGCATTAAAATTAAGCACCCATGCTCCCTGCTTCCTGGTTAACTAAGCCTATAAAAATGGCTATGTCTAAACGGGATAAAGCAAAGATACTTTATAAGCAGACTCCAACTGATGAAAACCTGGCCACTTACAAGAAGCTTCGCAACCGATGCTCCAAAATGTGCAGGGATGCTAAGAGACACCATATACACAACTCCATTCAAAATTGTAGTCCTCCCCTTATGTGGAAGTTTCTCAACTCGTTAGGCATTGGAAAGGATTCCAACGATACTCCCTCCCATCTCTTTTGATTTAAATTCTATTAACACCCATTTTTCCTGTTCTCCTACCTCTTTAGACACTTAAACAAAGCTTTCTACTATCAACCACATATCCCGCCTATCTAAACCTAATTGTACGGAATTTAGCTTTTTGGAGGTTACCGAAGGGGAAGTATTAAAGTTCATGCGATCCATTTCTACTAAGGCTGTTGGTGTGGATGGCATCCATGTTCATATGCTAAAAATTCTGTGTCCTGAACTTGTTTCTGCAATCACTCACATTATTAACTTTTCTCTCCTAACAAGCTCATACCCATCCACATGGAAAAAAGCTTTTGTTATACCTTTGCCTAAAACATCCAATCCTTCCACTGCATCCCAATTTAGACATATATCCATCTTAGCCGTTGTATCTAAAATCCTGGAGCATGTTGTCCATAAGCAGTTCTCTTACTTCCTTCAAAAAAACAATCTTTTATGTACCTTCCAATCTGGTTTCCGTCCTGGCCACAGTACTGTTAGTGCCCTGATCAAGGTATCTGATGATATTCGGTGGGCTACGGATAATCAGCTTCTCTCTGTATTAGTGCTTCTTGATTTCAGCCGTGCATTTAATTCCGTTGACTATGACATTCTTCTCTCCATCCTTTCCTCTCTTGGTGTCTCCCCCGTGGCAATCTCTTGGTTTGACTCTTATCTTTCAGGTCCTTCGCAGTGTGTACGATATGAAGAGTCTTTCTCTGAATGGTGTGGTGTCACTGCGGGCGTACCTCAAGGTGGTGTTCTCTCTGCTCTCCTCTTCTCAGTCTTTATTAATGCTATCACTCAAGTAATTTCCTCTAACTATCACCTGTACGCCGATAAATTGCAAATTTATAACCATTTTAAAGTTAGCGAAGTCTCTGTTGGTATCAACCAAATAAACGCTGATCTCAATAACATCCACGAATGGGCAAAGGCTTTTGGTCTTCTGGTAAATCCAACTAAATCTCAGGCTTTAATTTTTGGTACCCCTTACATGCTGAATTTGTTAAATAAATCATCCCCTCCTCCACTTTTGTACGCAAACTCTCCTATTTCTTTCACTGCTATCGCTAAAAACCTAGGTGTAATCTTTGATTCTCAGTTGTCTTGGGCTAATCACATTAATGGAATCAGAAAAAAAGTTCATTTCTCTTTCCAATCCCTCAAGCGATTCCAGAAGTTTTTGCCCTATGAGACCAAAATTATTCTAGCTCAATCTCTCTTACTACTACTTATAAATTATGCTGACTCCTGTTTCATAGACGCCACGGAGGAGTACATTAATAAATTGGAACGCCTTCAAAACTTGTGTATCCGATTCATATTTGGACTGCGCAAGTTTGATCACGTCTCAATGTTCAGAGCCCAATTAAAATAGCTTCCTATTCGTCGTCGGCGTGATTTGCATGTTCTATCTCTTCTTTATAATATTCTAAACAACCCCCTCTCTCCTTCTTATCTTTATGAGCGTTTCGATTTCCTTGTTTCTCGTGGTGATCCCTGTAGAACAGCAAAAACTCTTATTCTGAAAATTCCTCCTCACTCCTCTAGTCGGTATGGTGGATCATTCACGGTTCACTCTGTAAAATTGTGGAATTCTCTCCCTCACGAAATCCGCGACAGCGCTTCGCTTAGCATTTTTAAGCGAAAAGACAAAGAGCATTATCTCTCCTTGTAATTGTTTATATTAATATTTTATTTATGTATTATAAATGTATATAAATATATATGATTTTTATATGTATACTTATTGTATTATTATGTTAAGTATATATTATATGTTAGTATAGGTATATTTAGTTTATGTATGTATTATTCTAGTTATTTTAGTTTATTAAATTAAATTTTAAGTCAGTTTTATGGTGTACTTATTTACTTGTTAGTATGTTTTAATATTTATTCATTTCTGTTTCCCTTTCTCCCTTTTGTACGCATCATACCCACCACTAGTTAATAATATGTTTATTTCCCAAGGTTTGCTTTAAGAGAACTCTTCTTAGGGTTAAGCTTGCCTGCGTACATGCCATATAATAAGTATGTTTCTAAATGTGTTCAATGTGTGTACAAAGAATAAGGAATAAAGAAACGGAGGCAACACTTATAAGAATGTTTCAAAGTACTCACATTTGGTTTTCTCTCTGCACTGATTGCTAAGTTCCCTCGGTTGCGTGCCCGTAGATTCTGAATACCTCGAGGACTTCATTCTTGAAAGCACGAACAGTGGTCTGTTCGTCTGGAACCGATTTGTGGACCCTGGACGAATAACGCACTGCTTCAAAGTATCCTACCGGCTGCGCCTAATACATAAGCCACAACCGATAGTTTTAAAAAAACCAAAAGACTTTTTAAAGAATTTATTTTAAAGAGTTACAAAATTAGGCTCCGTAATTCTAAGTAAAGATGGAAATGCTGAATCGGTGGTCGTACTGTACTGGTCGAACAATATACTAAATGTAACGCTGCAGTGCAAGTTTGCAGATTAGGTACATAGCTAGTATGTAACAAGCTTCACGAGAGGTCGTGTGGATATTAATTTCTTCACAGATTTCATACGGGCTGGCGATAGATAGAACATCAGCGGGATTTAAAACACGATACAATCTTCCAAAATACGGTAAACCAAAGCGTCATCGATTACGTCTGTTGTACGTAAAAATGGTACTTTACGTTATCAGCGCAACAACCTACCAATATTATAAAAGCGAATCTTTGTGTATATATTTGGATTTATGTATGTTTGAACATGTAAGTTTACTGGCATGTTTATACATAGATAGATAGATAAAAGTATCACACAATCACACACATACATAAAACAAAAGAAAAAGAAGGAATTTAAGGTGATCTAAACAAACAAAATCAATACAAAAATAGAAAAATCTTAAAACAAATGATAGGTGTCTTATTAATCCATGCGTGTGTTGCAGCCAGATAAAAATGTAATAGCTCAGCCCTAAAAGATTGTGAGCATAATTATACATAATTATGCTCAATAGCAAACACTGATTTTCAGCTAAAACCCTTCGAGGTGACAAGTAGAACATAACGTAGTTGTAATCAAATTATGTGGTTCAATCACGCGGTTACAGCAGCGGATTTGAATGAAACTTTAATGTAGTTTTTGATCTGGATTGGCAAAATATACTATTTTATTATGTAGTTATCACGCGTGCGGAGTAAAAGCTAGTAATAAAAAAAATATTGGTAGTCAATTTTCACACAGCACCATCTAGCCCCAAACCATGCATAGCTTGTACTATGCAAACCAGGTCACTGATAGAATACCCACTCGTAAATACAAACTTCTTTGTAACACTCAGAGAAAACATGTAATTATTTATAATATAATTTTATTATATTTATTTTCAGAAAGCAGTGACGAACAAAATAGACGACTGCGGACAATCCTGGTGGCAACATCTCATCTACATCAACAATTACAATGATCACTCACAATGTTTCACGCACTCTTGGTACTTTTGTTTCTAAGGTTCCGAAGTCCAACTAGAATCCTTTTTAGTGTCTGTACCTCTTCTGTACCTACCAGCTAAACTACTGTGGGGTACCTGATTGTTTTTCTAAATGAGGATCTGTAAAGTTAGAGCAAATTCAATAGAACTATCCACGTTATTCTTTATGACATAAGAATGAACCATTACTTGCGAAGATATAAAGTAATATCATTATGCCGTTCCTGCCGGTAAAATCAATGTGCATTTTTTGACGTCACTGGGACGGTCCGAGCGCATCCGGCAATCTTACTTCACGATTCGATAACTGGCGGTGACCGTCCCTGTGACGTCACAGCTACCACGATGGCCACTCAGTGAACTTCGCTAGTAATTTCGTCATAACTTCGTAAATTTTTGTCCTAGAACAAAATTTAAAGAAAATTTTGCACTGTATTTTAAGGATTTTTTAGCTCTATAAGTCTGCATTCTCAACTAAAAACGTTACGGATCGTCATTGTAGCATATATGCTGAGATTTAAGGAATGTTTTTTTCCTGTCCTTTTCCTACGTTAAGTGGGGTCGGCACAATCTGTCTTCTTTTGCACTCCTCTCTATCACTCGTCATCTCATTAATTACTTCTTTCTTGCGCATATCATCTTTCACACAATCCATCCATCTTTTCTATCTACCATTACCTTTATATCCATCCGCATTAAAATCAAAAACCCTTCTTGTTACATGACTTTCTTCACTCCTTGACGTGTGACCATGCTAACATGTTACTTCAACTTTTTCGTCACAGGCACTACTTTAAAACTTTTTCTGATATACTCATTCCTTATTTTATCCATTCTTGTCACTCTATACATCCATCTAAACATTCGAATCTCTGTCGCATGCACTTTTCTATTATCCATTGCTTTGGTTGCCCAACACTTCGATCCATACATACAACAGGTCTAATGACAGTCTTGTAATTTTTCACATTAAGCATCCGCGGATCACACGTAGTTCCTGTGACCTATCGCCTTTTCATCCATCCTGCATTCGTTCTGTGTTCGAACTAATGTATTCCCATAATAATAAGAAAGACCAAATATTATGTTATGCCTATACTTGCTTATAGCAAACGCAATTAGTTATCGTAGTACATGCGGTTTAATGGAATTGGTAAGAACACTGTGGAGTCCGGAATATTGGTATTTTATATAGTTAGCCGAAACTGGAATGAATTCAATTTTTACAGGTATTTAGCAGCAGATTTTCAGTTGTACTGCCTCGGACTTCTAGTGCTTATTGCGTTCCGGAGTACAGTCTCTAGGAAGGTGATGATTTTGATTCTCCTGCTAGCTGGCTTCGTGATCCCACCACTGCTGACGTATTTACAAAACCTCGACGGCATCATCATTGTCTCACCCGAGTAAGATTGTTTATGACCTTTTGAGTCGTTATAATAGTATGGCTGGGTCTTTTCTGTAGGTATAGCTTTACTTTTCATTCATGACGTCGCAGGTCCACAGCTAAAAGGGAGCAAACACATACGCTGAAAGGATAATTAATTCAAAAAGTACAAAAAGCATTTTGTTTCTAGATTGTGTACTCTCTGATACTGCAAGATTAACTGCAGATAAGAACAGGGTTTTCTCCAGATATATTGAATGCATCGGCATCGTCTAGGTTCCGTCCGACACGTTTATAGTGCAGCCAAACAAAAACGAGTGAAAGACAGTTCTCGACACCCGCTTTAAATTTGTCCACATTACCTCACCGTATGGTTACGGTAAACGCAGTGGTATGAAGACAGAATATCTATTAGCCAAACTCGGCAGCTAAATTCACCTAGCATGTAAGACGATTCTGTTCAACTTAAAGCGCATCTTTGCTTCTAGAACCAGCTTCCACTTCTTCGTGACTGACCCTACATTCAATAACCTGTACAAGCGCGGACACACAAACCTTTTCAATTACGCCGTCGGACTGGCTGTCGGGCACATAGTCTACCATTTGCAGCAGACCAATTTCATCACACAGAAGTTCAAGGAGACAGTGAGAATGCGTGCGTTTCATGATGTTTCGCCATCTACGGATGTGAATTAATGACAGTTATGTTTTTCAGAAATACAATATCCTCCTGTGGTGTTGTATCCTCGGACAAATCCCTCTCATGTTGTCCGGCAATATCTTCTACCAGGACAGACCGAAGCCTTCAATGACGGTTCGAATAGTTTTCGCAGCCTTCATGAAACCTGTGTATGGTGTTTGCTTCTCGATTTTATTAATGAGCCTGGTATTTAGGTGTGAAAGTAAGTTTGGGATTTGTGATACTGATACTTAATAATATTTCGTTAAGATACTTAACGCTATTCCGTATAAGGGTAGGTATATCTAGTAATCATATACCGATTACCTAATTTGGCGATAAAATCTGATCTTTTTTCGTGGACATTAATTAGGACATGGCAAGGACTTTAGTTTTCATACCTTAAGGCGGTACCGTCAGCAAACTACCATTTTTCCAAAATTAATTTCGTACTAATTATTTAATTTACTGGCATATCCTGGGATGACATTAAAAAAAGAACCGAAGAGGGACTCACTAAAATATTTAAATTGCTTAGCCTTAATTTACTTACCTTAAATGTCTCCAAAACTAACTTCATGACTCTTACGAAATATAATAACAGCCAACCCAATCTCGATGTTAGCCTAAAAATAAATAAATAAATAAATAAATAAATAATCCCGGACATTTCACACAGCATCATCTGGCCGCAAATTAAGCAGAGCTTGTGTTATGAGTACCACATGACTGATATACTACTTATATACTTTTTTTTTTTTTTTTGTAAATACATACATATTATACATAGAAACACCCAGACCCGAAACAAATACTTGCAGATCATACAAACATTTGTCCCGCGGCGGGAATCGAACCCACAACCTTCTGCGTCTCGGCCGGAACTTAGCCCACTGCGCCACAGAGGTCGTCACAATCACAAAAATACACAAATGTTACTCTATCCAAGCTTCATGTGACTGCCCTAACATCATTAAGGTAACAACAACAAAATACCTAGGAATCATGATTGATCAACGTTTGTCCTGGCATGCTCACATTAAATAATAAATAAATAATCTCGGACATTCCACACAGCATCATCTGGCCCCAAATTAAGCAGAGCTTGTGTTATGGGTACCACATGATTGATATACCACTTATATACTTTTTGTAAATACATACATATTATACATAGAAACACCCAGGCCCGAAACAAATACTTGCAGATCAAATGTACTAACATACATTTGTCCCGCGGCGGGAATCGAACCCGCAACCTTCTGCGTCTCGACCGGAACTTAGCCCACTGCGCCACAGAGGTCGTCAAACTCCTTGAACTCCTGATGAATAGAGTACGTAAATTAAACTGGATTTTTAAAGTTTTACGTCATGTAGCATCAAGAAACCTAATAAACCAAATCCACATATCTCTAGCAGAATCGATTCAATGTTATTGTATACCAGTCTGGGGAGGAGCTACTTAGACAAAGTTTTAGGAACTAGAAAGAGCACAGAGATCTCTATTAAAAGTTATATATTTTAAGCCCTACCGATACCTTACAGTATATGCTCTATCAAGTTGCTACCTCTACAATACTATTAATAAAAAAATAAAAAATACCCTATTAATAATTATAAATGCAAAACTTCCCTTAGTAAATGACACTAAACTATGAGAAAACTGAAAAACTCCTAGAAATTGTTTCGTAAAATCAACACACACACAAACATATACATACTCCCACACACACTCTCACACATATTCACACACACACTCATTTTAGAACTGTAATTTAAAATGGGTACTCTAATTTGAACTTTATTGGTAGCGAAATAAGGACGTCCATATTTTAGAAAATTTTAGTCCTGCAAAACAACAGAATTGCCAGCAGTATGAGAAATGGCTAAATAAAAACAAAAAATGGCCCCACAAGTTCAATGATCACTAGCGCGACCATGACCGCGACTGTTTTTTTCTTAATGTATAACTCATTTCTCATTTCCAATCACACCTACAAACAAAACTAATATGCACCATAAAATGTTTTAAAACATGTGCGTAAAACTTTAAATTGAACCGCATATACCTAATTACAAACGCATAGCCGAGCGTTTATTTAGTTGGAATTGAGTCTATGCCTGCTAAAATTCATGGATCGAATCAACAATCAAAGACATAAAGCCTAATCACCCAAGTTGCCACTGAGATCACCGCAATTAGGATAAGATAACACACACAAAAACATATACACACTCTCACACATATTCACACACACACTCATTTTAGAACTGTGATTTAAAATGGGTACTCTAATTTGAACTTTATTGATAGCGAAATAAGGACGTCCATATTTTAGAAAATTGTAATCCTGCGAAACAACAGAATTGCCAGCAGTGTGAGAAATGGCTAAAAAAAACAAAAAAAGGCCACACAAGTTCAATGATCACTAGCGCGACCGTGACCGCGACTGTTTTTTTCAAAATGTATAACTCATTTCTCATTTCCAATTACACCTACAAACACAACTAATATGCACCATAAAATGGTTCAAAACATGTGCGTAAAACTTTAAATTGAACCGCATGTAATTACAAACGCATAGCCGAGCGTTTATTTAGTTGGAATTGAGTCTATGCCTGCTAAATTTCATGGATCGAATCAACAAACAAAGATACAAAGCCTAATCACCCAAGTTGCCACTGAGATCAACGCAATTAGGATAGAATAGGACAAAAATAAAAGCTAAAACAACAGCCATAAACAAAAGCATCGCAGTTACAAAACTAATAATCGCAGTAAAATTTGCAGTGTGGCTCTAAAATGTATTTTGGTTCCAGAAATGTGCAAGTTCTTACTAGAATTGCGAGTATGGACCGTCCTGAGCCGTTTGTCGTACAGCGCGTATCTATTGCACATCAACATCATAAGGATTGTTTGGGGACAAAAGACTAGAACAAAGCACGTGTCTGTCACATTAATGGTCAGTATCAATTATTAATACACTTATAGAATTAGAATTGTGCAGTCAGGACTATGTAAAAGTAGCTGTTGACTTTTACATAGTCCTGACTGCACAATTCGATTTCCGGAGTACTCGGAAACGTGTGCTCGAGTTATCCTAAATAATTCAAATTATATCTTCCATACCTACGAGTATAATAGATCATCTAGATCACTTTTTCTTCCCATTTTCGTGTACAAATATTATTTGTTGTTTCCTTTTTTTTCTTTTTTTAACTTGAAAAAAGAATTCTGGGACACTACGGGAGTGCCGACAGAAGTGAAAACTTATTTTGGCGCGTTAGACATTTTTAGATGGGTACTAGGGTTATTGGGTTATGAATTGCATTTTATTTAAAAATTGTATTATATTAGTTATTAGAATCTTTAAAATACATTTAATATTCTTTTATGTTTATGTTCAGAATGTAGATAATATATCAAAGAACCTAACTCAGTAAACTTCTCCACACAAAAGTAGACTGTAAACATGTGAATTAAGGTTTATAATCAAATGGGGCGAGCGCGGTAGCCCTGCGTCTCGCGGTGTCGGTAACGGTGTCGCGAGTCCAGAGGTTTTACCTCATCTAAAAATATGCGTTATACCGCGCTAATAATAATAATAAGTGTTCAGATAGATGTATATGTAGTAGATGTATTCTGAAAAGTAGCGTCAGTGACGGTAAAAGGTGAGCAGTAACAAGTTATGGCTATGGGCATGTCATGTGTAAGAAAGTCATTTTACAGGCAGGGGTTTGAATGTGAATGGATAAAGGTAAAGATAGGCCCTAAGATATGGACGAACTATGTGAAAGATAGAAAGTTTAGAAAGAAGTGACTACGGAGATGACGAATGATAGGGTTGAGTACCTAATAGAACAGAAGCAGTTCTGGCAACACCGCCTAATCTAGTGGAATAAGGGCAGGAAGATAATAAGTTTCGAGCTTCAGAGGTCACAACAGTCCTAACTATTACCACCTGCCTGCGTAGCATGAACCTTACAGTCCACGATTTCTCACCCACAAGGATAAATAAAAATGGCAATTGGAAATAACAAGTATAAAATATACCTTTGAAAAACCATCGACAAAAAGACAAAATTTATGTATAACCGATTCATTGAGACCATTCTAATAAGCCCAACACAATAACTCTACACTCTGCTATATGTTGGTGAGGAATTGGATATCCTGCAGATTCCAGGTGATGCTGCAGCATCAGGTCAAGGTTACCATAGTCTTGCAATATCAATGAAGTAACAGGATACAAAATTTCAAATCGATCAATCTTGTGCTCTCACATCCCTTCATAAACCAGAAAATAAATTGAATCATAGCTAATCTTGGTGAAGTAACCATTTAAATAAAAAAACCTAATCAAAAGCGGTTCATCGGGCCTTCAGGCGGCTCAGATTTCACCAGGTTGACAACTAACTTAATATTCTTGTTTTATTTCAAGACCCAGGAAATCTTCTACATCGTAAGCTTATCGATCATCGCCGCGGTGCTTTTCTGGTTTTTAATAGAAGAGCCCTTCGCACAACTGATGAAGATTTTCCTAATGCCAGAAGGGAGATGAGAAACCATTAGATCATTGTAAGTATACTACGACATTGGTTATTTTACACGGATTGTCAACTGCATATGGTATTGACTAATTTGAGGTGTGTTGAACCTAAGAAGAGCCGCTTGACTGAAGGCGACAGAACCAGCGTCTGTCTGTGGGAGAGTTCAAACGGACGCGCAGGTTGGAGTAGATTAGCACATTATTCACTAGTTCACGTCACCTTCACATAAATTAGGTACTACTTTCATAGGATTTTCTGATAAAGGAGATAACAGGCAGGCTTAAAGACATCAGGTGTGGCTTAACAACTGAAAAACCGGAAGCGACGGCAAAGCGTGCCCCCGAAGCACGGAAGAACTCAGATGAAAATGCCATTACGATCATCCATCCAGACACGGACTTTACAGAGCATTACATAACTTCATTGATCTTTTAGGAACGACAAAATTAGCTTTGTCGCGATTGCTCTCTTCACGCATTATTTCCAGTTTCTTGTTCACGACAAAAGGATCGGATCCCTTATTACCTAACTCGCGACAACTAGCCATAGGCGTGAATTGCGCGGCCACAGCTGTCAAACACACCTTTGATAATATAATAACAGGGGTTTGAATATGAAGTTGCCCTTCTAATGTACCTACTGACACTTTGAATTAAAATTAAGCCTGCATGGTGTAGCATTTCACAGTGACACGACTGTTTCACATTACAATTACATAAAATTACAAGGACCACTTTGAATCGTCTTCTTACATGCTAGTGAATCTAGGTACCGGTTTCTCCTAACCCCAGTTCAAGAAGTATCCGGCAAGAAACGGAAGGTCTTAATACTTTTTTGTATGATCTTTGCCAATTTGTCGAGTTGAAGACGATTCATCCCAAGCTTATTTGTCATCTAAATAATCAGATATTTTATAAATATTCCTTAATAGACAGTTCCTGTTTAATTACGTTTTAAAATTTGCCAATCGACAAATCTAACGCGTCCCTTGGGACCTTGTTATAGAAGTACACTTTGCCCTATAAAAGACTTATTAACTTTAGCAAGCCTAACAGTGGGAACAGCGAGTTTATCTTTATTTCTAGTGTTAATACTTTTTAATAAATGAAAATGTTTGTGCACATACATTAAATTTTCGTATATATACTGGCAAGGCACTGTCATGATGCTTGAGTTTTAATCGGAATCCAACCCATATGAGAGTAATTATTGAATACGGTTACGACGTGGATTCAGCTCGCAACATCAATGCTGTGTTTGGAGATGGCACGGCTAATAAACGGTTTTTTTATTTATTTTTCTTTCCAGGAAGCAATACAGTATGCCTTGACATAGTTTGATGAGTCCAGGTCCCCAGAGTTTTATCGCAAAGGTTTAAATGATCTTTCTATGAGATTACATAAATGTATTTGTATATAATTAGTGTAAATGCTTAGATTTTATGGATATACCAAATCATAGAAAAATAAATGTTTGAATTTTTCAGCACAAAACGGCAACTTTAACGGCAAAACGCAAACACGTAGGTTAAACACCGTGTACATGTGACTACTTTATTCCTTCAAAGGCTAAGTGTAATCCGGCCATAAATAATGTTCTTTTTTGTCGACAGATAGAGTCGATGTAACTGAGCGGAACAAACCTACAGAATTGCAACTAGCAATTACAAATGTGTGATGCCATTGTCAACTACTTCAGAAACACCTGACTCGTATTTAACTGTTGCTCGTTTGTTTTAAATTGTTCTTTCATGGTTAGTGAATATGTAGCTGGTTTAATTATCACTTTAATTTAATGTCCTTGAGTGTACATATACATGGATGATTTTATTATATCGATTTTATTATAATGACAGTTTTATTTAGATTAGTAAACCTACCTACCAATTCTAGATCACCTACTTTGTAAGATCTTGTTAGTCCTGGTTTAAGAATAATAGAAAACAATTTGAAATATCAATTTATTTAGATTTGTCATAATTCTACACGATTGTAAATAACTGCTAGATGATTCTAGAACTTTTTGTACTTCAAGAAGCTTCTGTACTTCTTGGGATTCAGCCCGTAAGCTTTCAACCTCTCATCTGACAAGTTGTTCATAGGATTATCCGAGGACTTGTCATTGTTCTTTTTGTCCTTACCAATAATCTGTTTAATTTTATTCTTGAACCGATCGTTATTCTGTTTATTCTTATTCTTAAACGTATTTTTGATACCTTCAGTTTTCTTTCCTTCTTTATTGAAAGGTCCATTATTTTTCTGTTCATTATTGGAAGACTTATTAATATTTGCTTCTTTATTTAATTCATTTTCATGTTTCTTATTGATAACTTTTTCCGTTATCTGATAGCTTTCGTTTCTTACCAACTAGTGCATTTTCGCTGTTTCTACTAGGCGTTTCGTTGTTTACATTTTCAACAACAATCCCCTTATTCTTAATCTTCTTTTTAAGATTTTTCTTCTGTCTTTTACTGAGTTCAGTTTGAGCACTTACTACACTATTTTTTGTAATTGCCACATGACTACTATTCCCAATGTCAAGCGATTCTTTCTTTTTGTGTTTCTTATTTTCTTTATCTACACTTTTTGGATCATTAACTACATCCTTATCTTTCTTCTTACCTATCTTTGCCTCACTTCTTACTTCATCAGCGTCATCAGTCTTTTCGCTATCTTCATTTGAATTAGGGTTGATTTCGTCTTCACTTTCAACAATAGCTGTATTTTCCGGTTCTTCTTTGCTGGTGTCTTTCTGTTTTTTCTTCTTCTTTTTCTTCTTTTTGCTGTTCTCTTCTGTGGTGACTACCAGTTCAGGTTCCCTATAAATTGGGAGAATAGTGTTCAAAGTTGATACATCCTAATAAAGACTATTCATACAACTGAAATATATTACTAAAATAAAATATGAAATATCTCCATGTTTTAGGAGATATATTTTCAGTTCAACTACTTAAAACTTTGAGGATGTTTAAACAGGGGTAGTCAGCGGCACTTCCAAACATTGTTATTGGCCTATATCACCATTTTTCACAGTAGTTACATAAAATATATCATTATAATTACATACTCAGGCAGGTTCTTGAACAGACTGGGCAGAACTTTACTCTTCAGCCTTGGATCAGCCGCCTTCTGCGCATACGCATTTATTTCGCTCTTCTGAGCACACTCCGGTTTGTGCCTCACTATTTTCTTCAACGGCACCCATTGAATTAGCTCCTTATCGTCCGCTAAGAAGATCTGAAATGATTAATAATATGTCAGCTAAAAGCCATCCTTACTTTATAACCGACTTCAAAAAAGGGTTCTCGATTTTTGTTACTTCATAACTCCGTTATTTATAAACCAATATTTATATTTATGAAAAAATATTTTTTTATCTGGGTATACTTTCCGATTGGTCCCATAGAAATTTCTTCAAAATCGGTTCAGTAGTTATATATATATATATAATAGCTAGAAAAAGTATGTCATCCAAGTAAACGAAATTTAGTATTTTGTTTTCCTGTGACTTTCCAGTAGTGTTTTACGAATATCGAAAAATCAGAGAGTGCTAAAAAGCGTACAATGAAACCAAGGGTGATAAATAAGGGAAAAATAGGGGATGAAATTTTTAACGAGCTCGAATTTTATATCGGCTCAAATATTTATTCAATGAAGACGGTTTCATTTTTAAGTTTCTAATATTACAACAGGGATATTGGCCTCAATTCTGTTGGCACCTAACTGTTCTAACCTAACCTAATTTTAGCTAAAGTTAGGTTTTGAACTGTCAAATTAACCTTTGGTATTCTGCTGCTACCAACTTATCCTCATTTAATTTTATCTAACTTAATTAAGCGTTCCTAATTTAGTTAAATGGTACCAACCGAATAGGTTTCTTGCTATGCCTATGCCAACGCTATGACTAACTAAATAGACAAATCCTAATTTTAGAAATAAACTAATCGAATTGCCACCATTGGCCACTACAATTGGACTAAATGCGGCCATTTGCGGATGGTACACATCTTGCGTATTTGAAGTCCTTAGACATGCCTGTTTCCTCGCGATATATTCCGAACAGTAGAACTTTGAGGATTAAGACTGGAATATAAACTTGGTAGCTGTACTAATAAAAACTCAAATTTTAAACAACTTTTTTCTAAATATTTTGATACTTACCATTAAATAGATGGACAAATATATAGTACTATTCTATATCTATTGATATAGATTGGCGGAATAGTACTAAATATTTGTCCATCTATTTAATGTTTTGTAATGGATTTCCGCAAAGTCACGCCTGAATCAATTATCTATTTTGATACTTAATAAAAAAAATCAGGCAATAATAAACCTTACCTCTTCAACAGTGAGTCCATAATCGTTCGGCACGACCTCGCGATACTTGAATCTCGTAGGCTACCTATCCCATCCTATACCCATATCCTACGCCTATACCCATCCCCACCTATGTAATATTAAGATGGTTGAAAACGGCACACTTTTTCAGCAAAAAAACAGGCCTTTGCATATTATCTAGACTATGATTAATACAGCGTCAAATGGATTTTTTCATTCATAAATCAAATCTTTTCCCTTAGTAATATTAGTTTAACCTCCCGAATTGCGTTATAAAGAACTTTAATCTGCGATATCAGAGCCTCTGCTAAACTAATGCTTGACCACAAAATGGCCGTCAGTTACTAATAGTTCAATTTTATATTATATATTAGCTGTCCCAAAAAAAAAGGTGATCTAATTGTAAATCTAAACCATTCTCGAATCCATTTGAACACACACAAAAAAAATCATTCAAATCGGTCCAGCCATTTAGGAGCTCATTGACATACACACGTATAGTAGAATTATATATATATAAAGATAGTATCTGTGGTCACAGCACCTCTGTAGAAAAATCTAAATGAAATATCCTTTTAAAAACTATTTACACATAAAAAAGATTCTAAATTTCCAATAAGTTATTACGCGACAAACAAGGCGGTAAAAGTTTTCTGTTTTCCAAAAGAATTTAAGTCTAATTGATTCTTGCACTTGTAAGAATGGCAACATTACCTCTGTATGCTTTTTTTAGCAGCATAGATAAAACATCCGAGTATTCTACCTGAATCGCCAGCGATTAAAGTTAATTTATAATGCCTGCCATTTCACACAGCATCATCTGGCCCCAAAGATAGCAGAGCTTGTGTTATGGGTACCACATGACTGATATACTTACCTACATAGTATATGCTTTATTTTTAAATACATACAAATTATACACACCAAGACCCGAGAAAAATACTTGCTGATCATACAAACACTTGTCTCGCGGCGGGAATCGAACCCGCAACCTTCTGCGTCTCAGCCGAACTTTGGCCCACTGCGCCATAGAGTCGACGTTTTAAACAATTCTCATATTCTTGTAACGTATTTACCTATAACATCTTCACAGTCCATTTTGTAGTACTCTTCCATATACTGCGCGTATGTGATATCTTCAGCTGCCGGTATATACTTGGGTTTGCCGGTGGCCAGAAGCTTGGCTAGCTTAGACTTGTTCTTCCGGTTACGTCGCTTTGTGCCGAGGGAACGTTTCATCTCTTCGAGAAGATTTGCGCGAGCCGTTGTCGGGTCATAGTCAGCGTCCATCTGGGACAAATCGATATTAATATTCATCTAACAATTTCCTTTGGGAAAGAACACATTGCTGGTAAACATTCCTACAAAATACCCGATCAAATACCCCATTTATACGCAAGGTTTTTGCAGATGGCAGCACAAGCGTGAATGCCGTGTTAACGTTTTGTATGAAGTTGGGACTTGTTGCTTTGAACGTGATAGATACAAATTGTAGTGTTTTTTGTAGAAAATTTTGTAGAAATTATGAAAATGTGTTTTTGTAGAAATGTAGTGTGTTTTGTAGAAATGTGCTAATACATTTAAACGAGGAATTCTGTTATATAGATATATAGATATATGATCTGAATCTCAGAAAGGGCTCCAACGATTTTCATGAAATTTAGTATGCAGGGGGTTTCGGGGGCGATTAATCAATCTAACTAGTTCATTTTTAGAAAACGACGAGATCTTTAGAAAAAAAATTCCGATCATCAACCATTTTTATGTGTTTATGTTTTTTTGTTAACCCTACTTACACCAAAACGCTTTGTTTTTATTAAAAATCGTAGATATTCAGGTAAATGCTATTTTATTTTGCTCTATATAATTTGTCTGCTGACGCTCCATGGTAGTCATTGTCACGGACACGACTCGACCCAAAGTATGCCGGTGACGTACGACAGTTGTCTCGCTCGCGCTACTGTCAAAACAAATCGATTTGTCTCTGTCGTTCAGTAGTGTGCAACGTAAAATGTAATTACAGCTGTTGAGTGTTTGTGCATGTATTTGTGCATCATGTCTATAATTTCACATGACGAATATAAGGACGTGCCCTATCTACCGCTAATTTGTTTTATTCAAAGGTTTTTCTGATATGTTTATTCGCGAAGCTATTCAGATGCACTTCATTGGTGAAGTTTTTTTTTTAAATCAGCTTTTACTTCACTTAAATGGTAGCAGTTATTCCAAAAATGGTAGACTTTTTAGACCAGGGTAGAAAATTTAAAATTATGCCTTTAAAAATTATAGAAAGTGAAAATAAATAATAGTAGGATGAAACCCATTGGAAAAGGAGGAGAATATTATATAAAAGGAAAGAAAAATAATTTACGGGCGATCTGAGGTCTGAAAGGGGAAGGGGGTGAGTTTTTAAAGGTAAAAAACGGTTTAACTCGATTTCCGGCAAAATTACAAGTCCTATGCAAAAAAGTCAAATAGCAAAGTTGTAGGTAATAAAAAGATATCTTTTATCTATATCTTTTGTATACACACTTTTTTCACATAACCTCAAAATTTATGTGAAAAATTCCAAAAACCTATACCTATACCTAACCTTTATTTACTTATTTGTTTGTTGATTATAGTAGTATACACACATTCACCACGGTTTAAACCACGATTAATTTGTATAAGTGGTCAACACAAATAAAGAGATTTAATAGATGGTAAAAAAACATTGGTAGTTGCTTACATTGCTTACGCCGCCACTGGCACTGTCACAAAAGGGTTAATGTGCGCCTCGGAGCGTAAAGCCGCGCAAATTTCTGGTAGTGCGTGCGCTTACTTCTGATTCAATATTCCACAGATAAACGCGAAAAACAGAATAATGTAAAATAATGCGGCAAAATTCGGAGTGCGTGCTAGGCCTTATATAATTTTTACATATTCTTATTTGTAACATGTAATTTGACTTTTCTTTGTCAAAATTATGTCTACCAACACTAACAAGACGAATATATTAATAATTGTAAGCAGATACCATATCTAGTATTATCTTCAATGTTATCCCAAGTATCTACTTAGGTACCTACCTAGATACTAATGTAATTTAATTATAATAAAAATAAAATTCCTGCATATATATGCATAATCAACACTGTCAATGTTTTATATCTACCAAGATAAGAATTAAAATTACAATGAATTTCTTATTATTAAAACACACCGAATACAAATAAACAAAAATAAATACTGTAGGTACCTACCTAGGCACCTAAGAACTGCCTAAAACTAACTAGGGGAGAATAGGGTTATAATAAATTAAACAAGTAACAAGAAAATACATGAATATTGACAAATATGTAACTCTCATATTCGTACCAAGGTTTATGTTAAAAAATGTATTCCGGACTATCAAACTCTGTGAACAGGAAACACAGGCACAGCACGCCAAGCATAACAAAAGAGTATCCGAGTGAAAACCAATTGATTTTATCACAAAAGTATCAAAAAATCACAATACAATTACACGAAGAGCCGAGTGACAGCTCAAAGATACGAAGTAAGAATCTACACAGACGAGACGGCTCAAAATCTGTAGAGAAGGTTTTCTCGGAGATCCTAAACATACATATATGTACGCCTCTTGAAACCCACAACTCCATTTTATTAGGCAGAATGTATCAGCATAATACAAGCTACGACTGCATTGCTAAACAGACAGGTAACAGGTAATTTCAACATAATAATACTCCCAGAAAGCGCTGCGGTACTACATGCATTCAACAGGTACGAACATAACTCTGGTCTAACCTCACAATGCCACAAGCTGTTGAAAGAGGTAAGTCCATTCAACAAAATAACCCTGCAATAGATTAAGGGTCACAGTGGATCCAGAGCCAACGACGAGGTTGAGGTTTTAGCTAAATGAGGCTCCGAACTGCGATCTGCAGAACCGGAGTCAATAATCTCCCTCTTCTACAGCCAGGCCCGATCATGGATCTGCCAACGAACAACCAACCTACATTAAGCTACTGGGCTAGTATGGAATGCTGCAAGCAGTCCTAGGAGGCATTCCCGGATCTTAATCCTAAATACTTCCGAAAACTCCTCAGCCTTAAACGTGACAAACTTCGTATTATCGTCGGTATTTTTGGAGATCAAAGTTGCTTGGATCCATGGGTAGTGCCAAACAGGTAGCAGGTCTTCTGCTACATGGTAGAACGAGAAACTTGATAAAACCAGTCCGTGAAGCGACGATGTCGTATTTCGGACTGATGTCTGGTGCACCCACCGTGGATGTGAGGTGATTCCTGGGGGCGTCCCCGCAGTCTCCGGTCTAGACCCTCAAATACCGTCTTCCCCACTTACCTAATACTCTCACTCAATAAATTAAAAAGTTTAAATATAATAGTCGTGTTTACAGCGGAAGCACGTCCTCTCACTTCAAGTGCACCGTGCACGTGTACGAGGATTGCATTCCAATCTCGATTCAGTCCACCACCATCTTGAGACCAATAAGCCACACTTATTATTTCTCACGCAGATCCAATTCCCTTTCGACACAGCGTACCTCACATACCCAGGTTATACACTGGAGCACAATTTTAAGGCGAAAACTGTTATATGTCTGTTTGCTCGGGATGACATTTGTTGTCTGCGTGACCTTGAAGAGCCCGATTTCTCTGTACTATGGACATTGGTGGATACCGGCCTAGATAAAGTTATCTATGCTGGATTGTACAGATCTCACACTGGAGACCTGGAGTCAACCAGGTTGTTTAACTACATCTGCAAAGCGGCGGATGTTGCCCAACAACCTTATTATTATTATCCTTATGCCCAAATGGTACTTCTTGGTGATTTTAATGCTCACCACCAGCAGTGGCTGTTTCCATTTCAGTCTACTAAACATGCTGGTAGAAAAGCTAATAAACTTGCTCTTTCACATAATCTCACTCAGCTGGAGATCAAGGTTACCAGGGTACCAGATATTGAGGGCCACCCAGCCAATTGCATGGACCTCGCATTTTGAACGCATCCAACTCAAGCTTGACTCTTTTCGGCGAAAAAGTGAGTTTCTTCATGTCCCCGTTATCATCTCGAACTCTTGGGAGTTTCACTTGCTCGGACTCTCAATTTTGGCTCCGATACCGAGTCCAAGGCCAAGACTGCTGCCATGAAGCGATACTTCACACCTGGACAGCTTTCCACTTTATATAATGCTCAAGTCCGGTCGGGTATGGAGTATTTTAGCTCTTTTTTCATTTGGAATAGTTCAGCCAAACACCAGCTGCTTTGGACTCGATCGATCGTAGAGCATTGAGGGTGATAGGTGAGCAGCTAAGACTAAGTTCCACGCTGAGACTACGTTCCAGAGTCTCGAGCACCGGCGTAAAGTTGCTTCCCTCTCGATCTATTATGGAATACATTTCGGAGAATGTGCCCAGGAATTGCATGATCTCATTCCACCATCTCCCTTTCACAACAGGACAAGCAGACGTACCGTTCAATACAACCCATACCTTGTCAGTCTAACACCCTTACAAACAAAGCGCTTTGTTTCCACATTTATACTAAGTACAGCCATGGATTGGAATGCTTTGCCGTCGTCTGTCTTTCCTGTTAACTACAATTAGGGTCTCTTCATGTCAAGAGTAAATAGGTATCTTCTAGACCTGCAACTCCTATCGTTGGCCACATCATTGCTTAACATCAGGCGAGTTCGTGGTCAAACCTAGGTTTATCTATGATAAAAAAAAAGTATTGTCACAGGTCACTGCTCACCAAAAAAAACATCTATTTACACTAGGTGTTACAGACAGCCTACTATGCAGAGGGTGTTTGAGGAAGGAGAAAACAGCCGCACATGTGCTCCTAGAATGTAGCAGCTGGAACCCTAACGAGCTCAACACCATGGAACACCGAGGACACCCAGGGTCGCCTGCGCACCAAGTGCCAATTACCATGTAAGTATATTGTATTTCGGGAATTATTTCCGCAGCAACACTACCGGCAGTGTGTGTTCACATTAAGCCTTCACACTTATTTATTTTGCATTCAACCTCGGGTCATAGCAGACGTCGAAATCATTGCTTCTCAGCAGTGGGTGAAATTGTGCTGTGAACTACCTCAATTTACTTACTGAAGGCTCCTTCAATATCAGCTACTTACTTAGACCACTCTAGACACAATCACTTGTAGCAACACCGCAAGATGGTTAATTTAGAAGATGTTTCACACTTCCTCGGTTTCCCTTACCAACCTAGCGAGTTGTTATTAACAAAATATTTTTTTTGCTATGATGCTCAGCGGACAATCATCCATTTACCCACACAAACCTTTGTAATACCTTATTACATTAGGTACCTACTAAGTAAGAGATGAAGGTTTAATTTTAAAACATTAATACATTTAAGTAATATTTTTATACGATCGTGAACAGATTCTTGATGAATATTTACAAACCGAAATACAATATATTTTGAAAAATTAAAATGAGTGCAGTTGTTTGGAAATCATTATACCTACTTTTCCTATTAAAGCAGTGTACATGTGTTATTTACAATTTAAATGGTATGTTCTTATAATTATTATGTAGGTTATTACCCAGGTACCTCATTATTCATAATGGTGTAAGCTTTACTAAAACGGCATTAAAGTCTGTTGCGATATGATGTTCAAGCTCAAAAGGTAAAACGAAGCTAATCAATGTACTGTGAGAACAGTACCTAGATGGATGACAGCGGTGGCATTTTCATCTGAACTCTTGCGTGCTTCGAAAAGCACGGAGGCTTTTGAGCGCCTTATTTACTCGTGTCAGAATTGACCACTGTCTCCTGCAAAAGGAAGTACCAAAGTAACCAAAGCGAAATGTCTAGGTTACATAAATAAAAAAAAACTTTTTCCAGTTTCGGAATACAATAAGCTGCCTTCCGTGTTCCACCTGGACCCGTTAGACAACTGCATGGAAGAGCCAGAAGCTGTGTATTGCTCAGTTGAGTTCGTCCCAGTTTCAGATACCCCTCACCCGTTATTGGACATTATGCGGGTAACCATTCATACACATTTTCAATTCATTTTCGGATACATCTTTGCATGATATGAACTGATTTTGGTCATCCGACGACTTATTTTCTAATTGTAAAGTTAAACTTAGTATTATTATTATTATTAATAGCATGCACCATCCCTATGCAAGGCAAATGCCTCCATATCCCTCTTCTAATAAATCTTGATTCTGCAGCCGAGATCCAATCATTCATAAAATAGTCTAATTCGTCCAGCCCTTTTCATCTCTGTCTATCGCGAAGTCGTCTCCCTATAATTATAATGTTTTTTTTTAGATTAATATTTCTACCATTTTGTATTAGGTAGGTTTAATATTAGCGAAACTTATACAAAATTTTGCATAAACTGTGTAATTGTTATCATAGTTATAATGTAAATTTTAAATGATATCTTTCGTTTTCACTGTTTTCAGGAGTATTCAGACCACACCTCAACGCACTTCAACTACACATTAATAAGATACGGCATCTGCCTTAATTTCTGCAAACAGTTCAACCCAAAGCATAATACAACAGCGGAACTAAAACAAACCCTTGAGGCATGCATTAATGAAGGCTTTTGGAATAAATACAAGTTAAATACTAGCTTCCAGCAATACAAGTGCGATAAAATTCAAAAGAAGATTGAATTCAAAGTAATAGATTTTGTAATGCTCGTAGTTTGGGTTGTAATTTTACTGTTGAACCTTGTCGGAAGCTATTGTGATATCAAACTTAAGACAAAAGGAAATGGATTGGGTATGTGGTCTCATTTATAGTTCTTCAAGTAAACAATACCTGTGAAAAATATTTCCCAGTAATTTCTATACAACTTTCAGTACAGTGTTCAGTGCGGTCATTGTTTCACTGATATTAATCAATGAGCCATTGAGCCTTTCGTTTAAGATTACGCCTTTGGTTTTTAAATACGCTGTCATCAGGGCTTTGTCAAAATTTGTATTATGTTTGACTCCAGCAATGCGCGCACTGATGCATTTCTCCATACGACGAAACTGGAGGAGGCTGGTGGCGCCTGCAGCCAATGGCCCGGAGCCAAGACTCGAGAGGCTGAAGTCTTTAAGTGGATTGAAGTAAGTATTGTTGATGTTGTTTTCACGAACTAGGCATCAGCCTTGCAAAGTAATGCTTATATACCATCTGTCACTTCTATCAGATTACTTTGATCTCGGAACTTTTGAAAGCATTTAACGGTTTGTTAAATGCTTTTTTGCTATGTGCCAGGTACTTTTAATAATTTGGGAGTCCGGTATAGGTGTCTCATAAAGTTTTTACGGAAACGTGCAAAATGTTGATAATATGTGATCAAATTATCTATTATTAAATAGATAGATACTCGTAGATAAGGACAATTATAACTTACATTGTATCTACCGACATTAAATAAGATAAATTTAAATAAAAACGCAAAATCTATGAGTGACAGCCAAACAAAACAACAAATGTCTTAATTTTGCTCAAAAAACAAATGACCTTCGAGATGACAAAGTTGAACGACATGAAATAGGTAGGTATTCGTATGTACAACATAACAAATACAGCGTGTGTGTCTGTGTAGTAGGACTACTATGTACCAATTGCAATAATTAGTAATATTTTAAACTATGTTCTACTCGCGGTTTCGCTGTTACATGAGAGAGATTTTTTCAAATACTTACTAAGTTATATTATTAGTTTTGAAACTTACAGCTAGCTATGTAGGTACAATATTAATTATTAATTATGTCATACACAAATTAAAAGTTTCGACATGTAGTTAAAAAAAAATGTAAATAGAAATGCATTTAGAAATTTAACTTACTTAACGAAGTGTTGAAAATGTCAATAATATTGTTTGCTTATCAATGTTAGGTAAGTTCGTCCTTTAATCGACTTTAAGAAAACCCTCGATGTGCGACTCGTACTTCGACCTTCGGTTTTTTGCTCTTTTCCCGCCACTTTTTTATTATTTAATAAAGAACAACCTAATTCTAATACATTTAATTATTTTTATCTAATGCGTCTTAGCTATAATATATGCTGTAAGGTATACGAGTATGTTTAATACTTACTAATAAACGACCAATATATACTTTATTTTTATAGCACCATAATTCTAACTTATCTTGTTTTTTTTTAACTATAGATCAATCACGATAATTTTGGTGATTACGACGCACTCGCTGCTATCGGCCTATTTCTATATAGACAACCCAAAATATGTTGAAGACGTAAGTACTTATCTTAGATACTGGGGTCTACCTATATCTAGTAGATTGAGAAATTGGTTCTAATAACCCATAAGTCTATGAGCGATAATACATTTCCAATCTCTAATTATAAAATATTCATTTTCCTGACTGACTTACCAACAGACAACGCATAGCCTAAACGGCTAATCGTAGAGACTTCAGAAGGTATATCTTGGTGCGTAGGTGTAATAAGAAGGGATTCAAAGCTTAAGCTCTGAAAAATCCCATAAATTAAAAAAAACATAAATTTAAACATATCTCGAATCGGCTAGGTACTAGTGAATTCCGCGACTTTGTCAGCACGTCTTTATCTTTTGACTTTGTTCGTACTGAAGAATATTCATTTAAAGTTTCAAGCAAATTGTATCCCGCGTTTCAATGTTAATATTTTCCCATACAGTTATTAACACTTCATTGAATACCATTAGGGGATAGACTATTCTATTTTTAATAAGTGTCCTTTTACCATTTTGACTGAAGTATATTAAGGGCAAGTATCAATCCAATCGCACTACGCATTCAAACAATCCTATTCCAACTTTAGCACCAAGTTTAAAAAAAATACATTTAGTCCATGATAATTTCTACTATTGAATATTTTTGCCAAATAGCCAACTGTACGACCAGTTAAAAACTCAAGAATGTTATAAACTTGTGAGTTCAAGAATACGATTTTTCATACAAAATTCCTTACCTCTTATCACCCCTTAATGAGTGAATTTTGAAAAATTCCTTTTTAATTCTACGCATCAAGACAGATTTATTATCCTTCTAATTTCATGTCTCTATTAACAGCAGTTTTGGCTATGCGTTGACTATATTTGAATCAGGACAAAGACCCATAATTATAGATTAGTGTGTCGTTTCTATATGTCTGTCTATCCTTATCATTCAATTCAATTCAATGATAATGAATAACGATGGAAACCGATTTAAACAACACATAAGATAAAGTGTTATCTATACTTATAATAAATCTGTAGAGAGGTCAATTCTGTACATGAAGTATATTTCCAAAATAACTATCAGGGGGTGATTAGGGATCGATACTGATGCCACATATGCAATCAGTAAAATTTTTGTCTGTCTGTCTGTCTGTATAACCGTTATAGAAACAAAAACTACTCGACGGATTTTAACGAAACTTGGTACAATTCTTTTTCATACTTCTGAGCTGGTTATAGTAGATATACTTTTTATCACGCTACAATCAATAGGAGCAGAGCAGTGAAGGGAAATGTTGGGAAAACGGGAGAAGTTACTCCATTTTTTAAGCTTCCGTCGCGTGTGCAACCTTCATGGTTAAAGCTACACAGAAATCATGTACGACCGAAATGTTCTGCTTAAAATTATATAAAAAATATCCCACGACAGCATATGTCTATCTTTTATGGTTGACTCACAATACCTCACTCACGTGTAACTCCTGATAGCTTAGGAGTTCGAAGCTTTCTGATTATATTTGTCTACTCTTACGTTTATAACACTCTCAGTCATCCCTAATTAAAAAAGTTAACATTATTAACTATTCCGTAAAAAAGAATCATATAAATCGGTATAGAAACACCAAGACGAGTTTCTTGCCAATTCTTCTCGAGCTTGGGTTAGGATGAATTGGCACCTAAATTCACCTAGTATGTAAGACGTTTCAAAGTAACCCTTGTGATTGTATTGAATAAATCATCTTTTGACTTTGACTTTGACTTGACAAAGTTATACATGAAAAACGCTAATAATAAGCCATCGCGCGTGAATACTGAATCATGCTATAAGGATTATTTTTGTATAAGGTCGCGAACGCACAGGCAGGCGGCTTGCTTGGCGCCTAGAGGCTAGCGAGTCACCTAGCGAGTAGCTTCGTAAAACGAACATTTTCGAACGTTCGCGACCGGCCTAGCAGCTAGGCGCCAAGCGCGCAGTGTGGCCGGTCGCGAACGTTCGAGAATCGGTCGCCGCGCTCGATTCGTCTCGCGGCCGAAGGTATAAAAGGGCGGGGCGTCCGAGCGCGAGCTTCATGCAACCAAGAATTTGACAGTCTGCTCTCAAGGGTCAAGCCAAGCCACCTAGCTTACTGGGAATTGGCTAGATCAATGAAAGCAGATACTATCTCTGTCATGCCACCTCTCAACCGCCCGAACCAAAGCCCCGCTTTCGAAGACGAGGAAAAGGCCAACTGTCTGGCCGAAAGCCTCGAAGCCCAGTGCTCACCCAGTCTTGACCCTTTCGAGCCAGTTCACCTCGATACCGTGAACAATGAAGTAGATCGTTTAGCCTCCCTACCTCCGACTTCAGCTTCTTTATCTCTCGTCAGAGCCTCTCAGGCGAACGGCTTCATCTACAAGCTGTCTCAATTCGGAGTGCCAGACAGGCTCGTGCTCAGCTTACGAGACTATCTTCAAAATCGAAGCTTCCGCTATCGCGTGGAAGGTGCACTCTCTAGCCCTCGGCCTGTCCGAGCCGGAGTCCCTTAGGGCTCTGTCCTCTCCCCACTCCTTTTCACGCTGTACACCAGCGACATCCATCAATTCGAGTTTGCCCTATTCGCAGACGACACAGTCATATACACATCTGACCGGAATGCCGGCCGGGTGTGTATAAGACTGCAAGCTGCCGTCAACAAACTAGGTGCGTGGTTTCGGAAATGGCGCATAGAGGTGAACCCGACGAAAAGTACAGCAGTGCACTTTTCGTTGAAGTCACCCCCTCTCCGAACCATTACCTTGTTCGATAAACCCATTCCATGGGCAACATCTCCCAAATATCTTGGCGTTGTCCTTGATAGACGTTTGTCTTTCAGAAAACACGCCACGATAGTCCGAAACCGCGCCAAATTCATCTTACGCCGACTAAATTCTCTCATAAACAAGCAGAGTAAAATGTCCCTTAGAAGTAAGGTGACACTTTACAAAACTTGTATAAGACCCATCATGACATACGCTTCCGTAGCGTTTGCTCATTCCAACTCAATCCAAAACCGTTTCATGCGCAGAGCCACTGGTTCACCATGGTATGTGCGAAACGTTGACCTACATCGAGACTTAGATCTCGAAACTATAGCCGAGTTCATGTAGCGCGCCTCTCGGCTGCATTATGATTCGGCTCCCCACCATCCGAACCCACTCGTCTCCACGACCCCTGATTATCTGATTGATCCACCGATTAAACGTTCCCTCCGTAGACCAAGACACGTTCTTGGTGATCCCGATGACCTGATCACCGCCGCTAACGAGGCGGCGACCCAGTCATCCAGTTCGGACAGAGTAAACACTCCACAGATACACCAACCTCGCCGGCAAGGTCGAAGACGTCTCTCCGTTCCCGCCCTGTCCCACCAGGCAACAGCCCAAGCCGAGGTCCGTACCTAAGTGGTGCCCTTGCGTTTGTTGCCAAAAAAAACCTAAATATTTTAGGTCGAGCGCCATCTGCGCTCGCCAAAAGTCCGTATAATGCTGTCACGGGTTGTCAGACAACCTAACAGCATCAGTCCAGTCCGAAAAAAAAAAAAAAGCGCGAGCTTTGTACAATTTTTGCCTGTTGATGCGAATAGACGTTCAGAGCGTTCTACCTTATTGACAGACAATACTTAATTGATATTAACAAACCGTGTTTATCAGCGCGACTTTTAGTCTATGATAATTTATTTTTAGATTCCTTTTGTAATTATTTTATAAAATAGGTATTAGTTATTTTGGTAGTGTTTAAATATTCGTTCAATTACAAATTATTAATAGTTTACATTTTATTTCTTTTTAGGTGAAGTAGTAGTAGGTACTAGTACTAGTAGGATATTAGTTTTATTTTAAACGTACGAACAGCGAGAGGCCCGTCTTACTGCAGACAGATTTCGACATAGTCTTAATGACTTAGATGTAAACATAGAAGATCAATCTACAAATTCGGTGGTGGGGTCCGACAAATATAAAAGTGGGTTTGCTTATAACCTCACAATTGATTACAGATCATCTTCTGTAATAGGCGATATGAACGTAGTATGTTCTTTTTGTAATGCTTTAGAGTGGAGTAAAGAGTCGGCTGGCTTCTGTTGTTCTGGAGGTAAAATAAATTTGCTTTCGTTCGAAGACCCACCAGAACCTTTGAAATGACTACTTTTAGGGGAACATGTGCAATCTAAACAGTTCTTAGACAATATTCGCACTTATAATAGTGCGTTTCAAATGACATCCTTTGGTGCTCAACAAATCTCAGAAGGTCCTTTCATGCCTACTTTTAAGATACAAGGTCAGGTTTACCATTTGATTGGATCCGTTTTGCCTAAAGACCAACCTATGTTTCTTCAAATTTATTTTGTATCAATATTTCACTCAACGAACGAACTCATTACACAACTTCAGAACATGTTTCATCAGGTTAATTCGTATGTATGCAGTTTTAAATCGACATTAGAAGCTTTTCCTCAAGATGGTGATAATAATTATAAAATTGTTATAAATGCCGATAGGCGTCCAACTCAGGAACACCCTGGGCGTTATAACGCTCCATTCACGAATGAAGTTGCTGTAGTATTGGTCGACCAGGAATGTGATAGGCGTGATATCGTTATCCGTTCCAGAGACAATCGTTTGCAACGTATTTACGAAACCCACAGGGCTTACGACAGTTTGCAATATCCTTTAATATACTGTCGAGGGGAAGATGGTTATAATTTCGCTTTACAGCAAACGCATACAGATCCGCGTACAGGCGTACCTAATTATAATAAAAAGATGTCATGCCTTCAATTTTATTGTTACCACTTGCAAGTGAGAAGGAATAGATTTCTATACTTTCAACGTTTTCGTGGCTTATTCAATCAGTTTATTGTTGACATGTACGCAAAAGTTTAAACCGAAAGATTAGTTTCTAAACGATCTAATCAAAGGCAGCTGTGCGCTGAAGAATACGTGCACCTTCGCGACGCCATGCAGCAAGATAATGATACGGTGAATATGGGCCGTTTAGTTATTTTACCCTCTTCTTTTACTGGTGGTCCACGCTACATGCACGAACGTACACAAAATGCTTTTTGTTACGTAAGAAAATATGGACGTCCCGACTTATTTATTACTGTAACAACCAATCCCAAATGGGATGAAATCACTTGGGAGCTTTTTGAGGGTCAAGCACCGCATGACCGATATGATATTATCGTAAGAGTTTTTCATTTAAAATTAAAATCAATGATAGATCTACTTACCAAAGATAACATTTTTGGAGAAGTATTGTGTTATATGTATAGTGTTGAGTGGCAAAAACGCGGCTTACCTCACGCACATATCCTGCTTTGGTTAAAAGATAAGGTTCGACCTAATGATGTAGACAGTTCAATCCGTGCTGAAATTCCAGATCGGATTGCAGATCCCGTGTTATACGACATTGTTAAAACTCATATGATACATGGTCTATGTGGTGCATTTAACGGGAATGCTCCTTGCTTGCAAGACGGTCGTTGCACTAAAAGATATCCAAAAGCCTTAGTGGATGAAACTGTAACAGGACATGATGGATACCCATTATATCGTCGCCGTTCAAGAAACAATGGTGGTTTTACTGTTGAAAAGCGAGAGTCTGGACAACAGGTTACTTTATATAATAGGTGGGTCGTTCCGTATTCGCCTGTGTTGTCTAGAGCATTTCAAGCTCACATTAATGTTGAAATGTGTAATAGTGTAGAGTCAATAAAACATTTATTTACAGAAACAGATATATATCAAATAAATATACAATTACTTATAGATAAAAAATACAGTTCAGTTCACTGACCGCAGGTAGAGTGCCCAAAAGGCTGGCAACGTTACCTCGTTGAATAGCCATACTAAGCCTTTGTCCGAGGTAAGCACCAGCCCTTTGATCATTGGTCTTGTCCACCAGTCTCTTTGATAACTCTCTGAATAGGAGCCACGCCTCAGGTTCCCACGGGCCTAAAGTTTCTACCCCAAAAGGTAGAAATATATAACCATTGCCAATGGATGCATATTTCCGCCTCTTGAGGTCTTCTGCCGCAGCAGCAGCGGCACCCACGGTCTTAGACGTAGACGATACGTGAGATGCTGCCAGAGTGTCCATACAAGTCGCATCCCACACCAGAGGTTTACCACGACTCCAGGGAATTAATGTCATGCCGTCAGGCCTCTTACCATCGTCACGTGCGATACCGTTCGGCTCTAGGATGGCGAGTGCCCTACGGATGATTTCATTAAGACTGGCGTGGCGAGCTTGACGACCTGCGCTGCGGCGGATATATAAAATATATTTGTAAGTATAGAAGGGCAGTGACCAAGCTACATTTGCGTTGAGAAATGAACATGATGAAGTTACTAGATTTCAGTCAGGCAGATATATCAGCTCTTCAGAAGCTGTGTGTGAATCTTATGTTTCAACATTCACGAAAGATATCCACCTGTGACTCATCTGGATGTTCATCTTGAAGGCGGTCAACGTATATATTTCAACGCTGAAAATATTACAGAACGATTAGAGAACCCTAGACAAACAACTTTATTAGCATTCTTTCGACTTTGCCAAACTGATGATTTTGCAAAATCTCTTTTGTATGAAGAAGTTCCATCGTATTATACCTACGATAAGCAACGCGGTGTCTTTAATCGTAGACGCCGTGGCAGGCCTGTAGGTGGCGAGTCAGGTATTTTCAAAGAACATGTTCTTGGTAGAGTGTATACCGTTCATCCAAACAACGCTGAGTGTTTCTATTTGCGATTATTATTACATACAGTGCGAGGACCAATATCATTTATAGATTTGAGAAAAGTAGACGATGTTGTTTATCCAACTTATCATGCAGCTTGCTAAGCGCGTCATTTGCTTGAAAACAATCATCATTGGGATGACGCTTTAGCAGAATCCTGTGTTAGTGATAATCCACGCCATTTATTTGTAACATTACTCACATTTTGTAATTTGTCAGATACTGTACAATTATGGGAATATATAAAGAAAAATTTGCAGAAGACTTTCTTCGGAATATATCTCACAATGATGAAGGCGCAACTAATGATCTCTTGAACTCGTGATCTTGCCATAAATCAGTGCTTATTAGCTCTTCAGGAAGACTTAACAGCAGTAGGCAATAAATCACTCTGTGAATATGGTTTGCCAACACCAACCTCAGTCGGAGAGGTTACCAATAGAGAATATTCCGCAGAGATTGGTTACATTTCAATGGAACTGCTGGCAACATTAGAAAACGGTGTCCCAATGATGACTGCAGAACAACGTTCAGTCTATGATCGCGTGTGCGAGAGTGTTCAGAATAATTTGGGAACAATATGGTTTTTAGATGCACCTGGAGGAACTGGGAAAACTTTTTTGACTAAATTAATATTAGCTTATGTTCGAAATCAGCGTAAAATTGCTCTTGCCGTAACTTCATCTGGTATGGCTGCAACATTGCTACCAGGAGGTAAAACTGCTCACACTATGTTTAAAATACCAATTGATTTAGATCGCACGAAAAGTATTTCAAGAAATAGCGACAAAGCTAAGGTATTACGCGAGTGTAATTTAATCATATGGGATGAATGTACGATGGCCCATCGAAAAGGAGTAGAAGCGGTAGACAGAACTTTAAGGCATATAAGACAAAATGATCGACCAATGGGCGGTATCACGGTTTTATTTTGTGGTGATTTCCGACAAACCTTACCGGTAATACCACGGGGAACTCGAGCTGATGAGGATGAGGGCTTGCCTGAAAAGCTCTTATTTGTGGCGTGATATACAATCGGTGCATTTGACTATAAACATGCGAGTGAGAACTGGAGAGAACCCGGATGATCGTCAATTTTATGATACATTATTAAAGATTGATGAAGGTACCTATCCACAACTTCACCAAGGAAAACTTATTCTGACGCCTGAGTTATGTTGTATAGTGCAATCCCGACCACATCTTATATCGTCGGTTTACGGTGACGTAACAAATATATTAAATAGGGACAATTCTTGGCTATGCGAAAGATCCATTTTAACTCCTCGCAATGACCAGGCATTTGAGATTAATAACAAAATACTGTCGAATATACAGGGGGAAAGCAAAGTTTATAGTTCAATAAATAGAATGGTCGATGAACAAGAAGCCACTAATTACCTGATAGAATTTTAAAATTCCTTAAATATGCCCGGACTTCCTTCTCATGAAATTTGTTTAAAAATTGGCATTCCGATTATTTTGCTCCGAAATTTAAGACCACCACAACTTTGCAATGGAACTCGGCTAAAAGTAACCCAGTTGCAACAAAATATAATCGAGGCTATAATTTTAACAGGTTGCGGTGCAGGAGAAACCGTCTTTATTCCCAGAATTCACATAATAACAAATAGTTTTCCATTCCAATTTAAAAGAACGCAATTCCCAGTATCGGTGTGTTATGCAATGACAATTAATAAGGCTCAAGGGCAGACTTTTCGTGTTGCTGGAGTAGATCTCGGTGTCAGTTGTTTCTCGCATGGTCAGTTGTACGTCGCTCTTTCCCGGGTTAGCAGTTCTAGAAATCTTTATGTTCACGTGCCGGACGGGTCAACTTTCAACATAGTTTACCCGGAAGCTTTGCGCTGAAGTATTTTCGTTCTATAAGTACTTAAGCCTCATGTGAACGTGATCTAAACAATATTAGCATTACATTAAGTTAATAACACACAAGGAGTTACACGCTGACGGAGTCGCGGGCACAGCTATTAACAATAATATTGTGCGGTTCCGTATTGCGATATTTTTCAACAGTATTGTAGATTGACATATTATATTTCCCTACTAAAATACGAAAGTTAATCTGTCTGTTACATCAAAACCACTGAACCGTGAGGAAGGACATAGGCTACTTTTTTTTACGAAAAACGACGGAAACGCGGACAAAGTCGCGGGCAACAGCTAGTTGTAAATAAAACCATATTCTTCTCTCATTAGACTACTTTTCTCTTCGTTAAAAGCGTCCTCCAGCTCTTCTACCGAGGGGTAGCACTAAATACAACAATAAATTTAAACTTGTTTCAATTAATTAATTGCGGTTTTAATCATGTCTTTTCACTCGCACAGTATTACTATTGGTATTATAAAAATGAGAGGAAGATATATTTTTTGAAACATGTTAAGGATCAATTATACGTAACGAGTACTGTGGCAAGACAATAAAATGATACTAGACCGAGAGAGCAGAGGTAGGCGAGTCTATGTTTACGCACTCAGCCGAGAACTCGTCAGTGTTCATACGGTCGAGCACTCAGCCCACTGTCTCACCATTGTATCTACTTGTTAAGTGTAATTGACCCTTTATACCTACCTACAGTATTCTGTATTTAAAAAAAAACATTTTTTTCCAGTTGTACAAAAACTATTTGATCCAACTGTTCATGAATGGCCCGCTCTTGGTGCAAACCTTCTTCGTAATCTCTGGGTTCCTACTTGCCTACAACCAGCTACTGTTCAGTGAGAATCACACCATCGGCTGGAGTATGCTGCCTATGGGAATCATGATGCGGTGGATCAGGTTAGGACTTTAATTCTTCATCATCAGAAGTCTGTCCTTTTAGCTTAGTTAGAAGTAGCTCTGCTTATTACCAAACCCACACCCTAGGGTTTGGTTCACTCCCAGGACAATAATTTGTGTGATGAACATAGATGTTTGTTTCTGAGTATATTCTGATAGTATGTATGTATTTAGATTTAGAAATATTATAAGTATTCTATTTGATATTTGGTTTCCATAGAACGAGTATAATATAGGTATGCTTCGTTTGGTTGCGGGTTCGATTTCCGCTGCAAGATAAAACTTTGTATGATCTCCAAGTATTTGTCTCGGTTCTGGGTGTTTCTATGTAAAATATATATTTGTGTAAATAAAAAAAAATATGTAAGTAGTGTATCAGTCATGTGGTACCTATAACACGAGCTCTTCTTATTTTGGGGCCAGATGACGCTGTGTGTAATGTCAGGATATATATATTAATTTATTATTTATTTACAAAAATAAAAGGAGTTTAAGTAAGTAGTATATCAGTCATGTGGTTACCCTTATCACAATCTTTGCTTACTTTGGGGCCAGATGATGCTGTGTGAAATGTCCGGCATTATTATTATGATCATAAATCAATTTGTTACTTTTCGCAAAAGATGAATTAAAGAAATTTGAGAATAAAAAGCGAAATAGTTTAATAATAATCAACTAAATGAACCATTCTCAGGTAGATAAGGGCATTAGGGCAGAAATCCTTCGAAAACGAAATGTGGCGACAACATCGAAACAAAATAACTGGACAAATTGCGTATCTCTTATTTACACAGTATAAGTACAGAGATGTGTCAGCAGTGCCTGGCGTGACTGAAGACATGGTCACATCAAAAGCACGGCGCCGGGCTCCAGTGTCGATGTCGTTGGCAGGTAGATCGAATTTACAAATAAGTTTCTTTCAGATTGACTCCCATATACGCTGTAGCCATGCTATTCACGTTATCCTGGATGAGATTTGCGGGCATCGGCGTCGGCGCAACATGGGACGTAAGTAATTTTTTCTGATCGTAAATAAATAATTCTGTTTTTACGAGACCTGAAGGGCGATCGCGCTATTTTGTCAACGTAATTGACATTGAACGGATTGGTTTTGGCAAAGGTTTAGATATGGCTAATCTGAATGTCAAAATGTTACTGCGCTGTTCTTCCTGAACGATTTAATTGTTGATTTTACCAATCGAACAAATTTATATATAGAACTAACTAGTATAACTCGAAGCACATACTACTAACATTTACAAATTCCAAAACGTGAATTCATTTGGCTCGTACCAAAGTTCAAATTAGATTAATAGTTTTAAATTACAGTTCTAAAATAAGTTAAAATTTACATTTCATTCCATTATTGAATTGATTTTCCTAGGATTTTCTGTAGTAAATTAAATTTTAGGTTTTGTTAAAGTTAAATTAAAGTGTCATTTAAAAATGTTAATCTAATTTGGACTTTGGTGTAAATATATTAACATCGTTCGTGTATTAGTATATTTTAGTTAGTTTTACGAAACTATAGAATCAGGGGCAGTATTTTATGTTTTATGTGGACTTAGATGAAGCTTAGTATACTAACATGGTGTTGTGGCCATGAATAGCATATAATATTTGAAGATGTCTAAAGCAGTTTTTTATATTTGAGAAAAATTGCATTAGGTATACACACTGCGTACATTAACCCTGACATGCGGTTAAAAATACGCAGTCGTTCGGATAATAGTTCGCAATCGGGTATAGTATTTGTTCATTTGTTCTGACCTCCCGGGCTTTTACCTGTTAAGTCCCACAGCACGGCAAAAGCCTCCGTTCCTTCTCTCCAATCGTTCCTGTCTAGAGCCACTGTGGGCCAATCCTTAAGATGGTCATCTAACTCTCCATCTTCGCCGCGGTCTGCTGCGAGGTCGTTTTCCCTTCAGGGGTTTCCGCTCTGTAGAGTGGGCCTCTAACATCAACGCATCCAACGCATCCAACATACGGCAGACATGGCACTTCATCTACTTCGCGGATATTGGACAGCAAGTGGGACTGAGCAGAATAATAAATAAATAAATATTTGTTGTTAATTTTCATTAGCGCCATCTAGCTAAAAACTAAGCATAACTTGTACTATGTGAACCAGATGAGTGATAGAATACCTAATATATACCTGCTCGTAAGTACATACGTAGGTACTTATGATTCTTTGTAACACAGAATATTTTATAATATAATTTTCAACAAAAAACCTGTTTGGTATGATACTTATTTTTAGAAAGCGGTGATGACTGAGGTAAACGACTGCGGACAGTCCTGGTGGCAACATCTCATCTACATCAACAACTACAATGATGGCTCACGATGTTTCTCGCACTCTTGGTACTCTTGTTTTTTACCTCATCCCATCATTATCATAACCCTACTTTATAATGTAATGTTTTTGAATCTATCACGCTGCAACAGCTAAATAGATTACAGTAAAACATGGCATAGATGTCGTCTGTGACCTGAAATGGCGTAAAGACCAGCTAACCTTTTTAAGTAAGTATCACGCTTGGGAAACCGCCGGCAGAATCTAGTTATTTCATAGTTCCCAGACGACTTACTAGTAGCCGTCTGTAAGGTTAGTCATTCGGGGTAAAATGCCGCTCTTTTGCCGTCTTTGTTTAATAATGCCTAAACTACCACGATATTAGAAGCACATCTATGCATTTTACATAGCAAAACTATTAGAAATTTCCAGTCTTACGTATAAACGCCTCTCAATGTATATACAGGCAGTGTTCAAGTTCAAACACTGTCATTTCTGAAGATTCACCCTGTCACAATCTTACAAAAAGGGATGGGCCCTATTTTGAACAGTGATTAACTTTAGACATAAGTTGAGAGACGTTTATAAGTAACGCCGTACAAATGCAAAAAGTATTTGACGATACCTGACAGTTTTTTTATATCTGAGGAAAACTGCAGAGTGCATACATTTACCCTGAAAAACGGGTAAATTACCCAGTCGTTTAGGTAAAAGTTCGCGATCGGGTATGGAAAACTCAAAAACTCAGATACAAGATGTGTTGAAGTAAAATCATGTATATACCTACCATGAAAATTGAATAAGTGTTAAAACGAATACCAGGACGAGTTTCTTGCCGGTTCTTCTCGGGCTTGGGTTAGGTTAGGTTAGGTTACGGCACCTAAATTTACCTAGTATGTACGTTTCAAAGTGATCCTTGTGATTGTATAGAATAAGGTATCTTTTGACTTGACATTAACTTGACTCACATTAATTATTTTTTTGCAGGTATCTAGCAGCAGATTTTCAGTTGTACTGCCTCGGGCTAATAGTGCTCATTGCGTGCCGAAGTAAAGCTTCTAGGACGGTGATCATTTCGATTCTCCTGCTAGCTGGCTTTCTAATCCCACCACTGCAAACGTATTTCCAAAATCTCGACGGCATCGTCGTTGTCTCACCTGAGTAAGATTTTCTGGGCCGTAAGAGGTCGATATAAAAGTATGGCTAATGTTTAGCTTTTTCTCATCAGTATCGCTAATCGTTTATAACGCTCGCAGGTTCTAATCCAATAGACATATACACTAAAATATTTAAATACCATCGTTTTTATTATTTCGTGATTACTTTCTGATACCGCATGACTGAAGATAAGTGGACTAGGGGTTTCTCCAGACATATTGAAGGCATCGGCATCGCCTAGATTCCCACACATTTGCAGAAACCTTCTGAGTGTTGCCGAATAGAAGCGAGGGAAAAACAATTCACCTTCATTCAATTTACCGTCACCCGATTTATGTCGGTCCGTAACTGTCTACACAGTCGGCAGAGTATCTATACAAAAATATTGTACCTATTGTCACTGAGTCTACTTATTGTGTACATTAAGTACATTACATGCTAGGTGAATTTAGATGTCAAGTTTTGACTAATAGATACTCTGCCTACAGACCTCTTAGTATAACTCCACCTACACCTACAGTGTAGTCAGTGTACAGTGTAAGACGATTCAAAGTGATCCTTTTATTTTTATAGAATAAATCAGTTTTTTATTTTAACTTTAAATCGGACTCAACGAAACAATATTTTTTGCCAATCTTAAAGCGCATCTTTGCCTCCAGGTCCAGCTACAGCTTCTACGTGAATAATCCCACATACAACAACCTGTACAAGCGCGGACACACAAACCTCTTCAATTACGCCGTCGGACTGGCCGTCGGGAACATACTCTACCATTTGCAGCAGACCAATTTCAACATACAGAAATACAAGGTGCTGGTGAGAATCTTTTTAATCACTACCGCAGACATGGGAAGACATCATGTCATCGTGACAGCAAAGATTTTGAAATCATGCAACTTTTGACGCGTGTGTATCTACCCTATACATGGTCTATTTGCCTATTTTTATTGACCATGCAATTACTTCTTGCTGAAATTTCTATGGCTTGTTATTACAATTTTGGCAGTGCGTTTCACGATGATTCGCTTTCTATGAGTGTGAATTAGTGCGAGTCAGTTATGTTTTTTTTTTAGAAATACAAGATCCTCCTGTGGTGTTGTGTACTCGTACAAGTTTTTGTCCTGATTTCTGGCAGTATCTTCTACCAGGATGGGCCAAGGCCTTCGATGGCGGTCCGATTAGCTTTTGCAACCTTCACAAGGCCTGTGTATGGTGGTTGCTTCGCGATTATGTTAATATGCATGGTGCTTAAGTATGAAAGTAAGTTTGAAGGGTTTGCAATAATAAAAAATAATAACAGCTTTTATTTACAGATATTACATGATAATTAATGATATATTGCGTTAAAAGTGTAAGGGTATATTTATCTGATAATAACAAATTAGTTAATAAGGCGATAAATTCTGTTGTCATTTGGGTTTTAAGACATAACAAGAAAACCTTAAGGCGCTTACGTCAGCAAATTACCTCTTGTATGGGTAAAATGTGTCATCTGCCGTTATTTAGTGGATAAGTGCTCGTTAATTAAAGTAATAATAAAAATATGGTAAACTATCTATAATTCAAAAAATTAAAAACTTATTAAAACTTTTGATATGAAGGTTATAATCTAGTTTTAGATTTTATACATGATATGGACATGGGACAACTAGCTGTCCCGCTCGCGACTTCGTACGCGTGTTTAAAAAAGAAAATGAAACATAAAAAACTTGGTTTTGGAAAACTCCAAAATAAGTGTCCAATTATATTTTATACAAACTAAATTTATATCTTATCTCACCACGCGTTAAAAAATCCCAATGTGTAACAAATTTTACCCCTCAATTGCACCCCTTTCTAAGGGTTGTGTTAACATACTTTGAAAAAGTGTCTATTTATTTTATGTTTAAAGTGACAAACCAAGTTTCAAGCAAATCTCATCACGTGTTAAAATATTCCCTATATCAATTTAAAACCCTTTTTCACTCTCTAAGGGGTTAAATTTTGGAAAACCCGTTTTTAGTGCGCATCAACACCCCTCGTCCAAAATTTCGAACCTTGTAGTTTTGGAGTTTTCGTAATGAGTGAGTAAGTTAATGAGTGGACTTCTCCTTTATAAATATACATATATATTTATATATAAAATTATTCAAAATTTATATATACATAGATAAACGGTATCTTGCTGTTATCTCATTATTATTATTATTATCCGATGTCTTCCCAAAATTCAACTGAATAAAATTCCTATTGAACATCACACTGACTAATCTGATCAGCACACTGTCGCCATACTTTGTGTATGGTGACAGTGAAACAAGAATATACCAATATAAGAAAATAAACTTTTCAAACTGAAATATTTGAAATTAAATCAGAAAAGACCAATAAGTACATATAACATATAAAGTCAACGAAACTATAGCGAATGGAAGCTCAACTTAAAATGGTTTTTTTAATACGTTGTGTCTTAAAAATCCTAAAAAAAAACAAATTTTGAATAACTCCCTTATCTCCGAACCCCATATCTTATTATTTCTCATTCCCAGTCATTAGACCTGCCAAATTTTATGGAGATCAATGATATTTGATCAACAAAACCTGTAATGCCAAATCGCCTAAGTTGCTACTGAGATCTACGCAATTAGCACAAAAGCAAAAACAACAGCCTTAAACAAAATTATTGCAGCTACAAAACTCTTGGAACGCCGTCGTAAAAAATTGCAGCCTAAAATGTATTTTGCTTTCAGAAATGTGCAGATTCTTACTAGAATTGCGAGTGTGGGCAGTGCTGGGCCGTCTGTCATACAGTGCATATCTACTGCACATCACCATCATAAATATTGTCTGGGGGCATAAGACTAGAACAGAGCACGTGTCTATCACATTCATGGTCAGTTTCAAAAATGTATAAACTCAACAGTCACTTTTACATAGTCCTCCACAGTAAGATTCCTCCAGTGCTCTGAAACGTGTGCTCGAGTTATCCTAAATAATCCTTGCCATATATTATCTTCCATACTAGTATAATACATAGATCAACTAAAGTAGGGTTTAACGCGGTTACCTTCAGAGAGGTTACCGCTTGTGGCATTGCATCTGAGAGTTTCAAGCTTCGGAAAATAGCGCCAGTAACGGTAAGAGTGAGGAGTAACAGGTTTGTGTGGTAAGTCATGCAACATGAAGGGTATTTGAATTTGAATATCGATGGATAAAGGTGATATGCCTACAAAATATGAATGGATTATGTGAAAGATGAAGTTGGTCGGAAAGAAGTAACTATGGGGATAACAATTGGTAGTGTGGAATGTAAGAAAAGAATCGGTTGTGGCAAATGAAGCAAAATTCCGAAGTTAAAGACAGAAATTTCATGCGATTTGTACCATGAAATACATTAATTTCACATCGTCCCGAAATCAGCACGTGAGAATTCGTCGTCAGTAAGTTGTAACCATGTAACGGTGATGATTATTCAGTGTTTCATAGGCCAAGTCCTGTCTTATGTAATGGACGAGGGTAGACAAAAATAACAATTGTAAATTAAGTCATAATTATATTATTGAGAAAATAACTGTTTCTTATCTATGAAGAATGACAATCGACAAATGACAATCGAGCGGGTGCTGGGCAAACCTATTTAGACATAATCGGAATGATAATGATAATGTTCATAGAATTCAAGTTGTTTCGTTATCAAATTTTCGTATCGCCTGTTTGGAAGATTGCTACATGTCGTCCGTTTCATCGTTCAAAACGATGCAACTAAAAGTAGGTTTTTACATGATTATTATCCCGATAGTGTTCGCACCTCTTGGTTTTGAATTTGGCGGTAATTTACCGCACTGCGAGAGACGGACATAAAAGGCGGCTCGGTCGCATTCTATGGACAGAGCCATATTGGTCGAGCGCGGGGACAGACGGTTACTGCTCGGGTGACGGCGAAAAACGATCGGTCATCGCCGGCGCAACTCAAGATAAGGAACTATTTATTCTAAACTCAACAGAAAACTACATAAATTCTAAATTCTATCGATGTTGTGTTCGATACGGAGGCACGGAGGCCTACGGGTGGCCTTAACTTCTCGGTTCTGTGCTTTGTGTAATCCCAACTGATCTCCGGCGACGCGACGGCGGCGGATAACCACGCGGCTCCCTCAGCGTCCTATTTTAAGATAATGTGAATTACTCTGTCTTATTCATTTCTTCGAGGCGCAAACGAGTGGTCAACGTTTCCCTGTTCTCACGAATATATAGTATATCGTTTTGCAGAGTAGATTCCCATATTTCCAAAATGGAGGCTTTTGGGTGGCTCGTATCCACTAAGTCCTCTAAGTCGACCACTATACATTCTTGTTTTGTTTCAAGGTCCAGCAAATGACCTACATCGTAACCTTATCGATCATCGCAGCGGTGCCTTTCTGGTTTTTAATAGAAGAGCCCTGCGCACAACTGATGAAGGTTTTCCTAATGCCAGAGAAGGGAGATGAGAAACCATCAGATCAGAGTAAGTATACTGCGACATTTGTTATTTTATTGACACACCACAAAATGCCACTATGGGCATCCATCCATTCACTAACTTCGCAGAACATTGATAAACATAATCTTTTAAGAACGAATGAGTTAGCCTTGCGACGAATTCTTCCTTCCTCCCTTCCTTCCTTATATCCTGGCTTCCTGATCAGAAAGTCTAATTTTTAAGTTTCTTAAGAAGTAAAATGCCTAAATGTCACTGTCTAAAAGGCAAAATGCCTAAGATTCAGAACACCTAAAACGGAAGTAAGCCTAAAATGCAAATTGTATAAATGTGAAACTTCTTAAGAAGCAAATAGTCTAAAATGCAATACAACTACATAGGAAGATGACTAAATCTTAGTGACATATTAAGAGGTACCGATAGCAATTAGACAAACTAAATAACAATATTATTACGCCATCACAACTTTTAAACAATGTTTGTAATTTTATGATTTACGACTAAGACTTTATTAACAAACAATCATTTGACACTGACATAATTGTCAACGTTATGACACATGCCATCCTTCGGGGGCTAACTTTAGACTTTAATATGTTCTTTTTTGCCGACAGATGGACCACGGAAAGACGAAGACGATGTTACTGAGTTTGACGACCTCTGTGGCGCAGTTGACTAAGACCCGTCTAAGACGCAGAAGGTTGCGGGTTCGATTCCCGCCGCAAAACAATTGTTTGTACGATCTGCAAGTATTTGTCTCGGGTCTGGGTGTTTCTATGTATAATATGTATGTATTTACAAAAAAAAAGTATGTAAGTAGTATATCACTCATGTGGTACCCCATAACACAAGCTCTGCTTACTTTGGGGCCAGATGATGTTGCATGAAATGTCCGGGATTATTTATTTATTTATTTATTTACTGACCAGAACAAGCCTGCAGAAGTGCAACTCACAATATATAAAATGTAATGCCGTTGTCAACTACTTCAGAATCTGTACTCCTGTACAGAACTTTGTAAATAAAAAAACATTGGTGGATTATACACACAACACCATCTAGCCCCAAATTAAATATAGCTTGTATTATGGTGACCAGATAACTGACAAAATACCTACATGTTTTTAAATACACATATGATACTTTGTAACAACACCCAGACACAGAACAAACATCTTTGTTCATCACACAAATGTTTATCATGTTAGGGAATCGAACCTACAGCACAGAAGGCAGAGTTACTACCAATTGAGCTGACAGGGTAGTCAATGTGAAAATGTTTAATTAATTTTTTATCAATGATTATTTCTTGGTTGATGAATATAAACCTAGGGCTATAGGTAACTTTAATTTAATGTTCTTTGGTATTTACCAATCCATGAATTATATTATTATATGGATGTTTATTAGTAATGATAATTTTATTAAGATTACCAACCCTACCTACGAATTCTAGATTACCTAAATTGTAACATCTAGTTTGTCTTATTTTATTTTAGAAAAATAGAAGATTCAGGTATTTATTTAAAATATATCAACATATTTTGGTTTTTCATAATTCTATACAATCACATACAATTGCAAAAAACTGCTGGTTGATTTTTAAACTTATTTGAAATTATATATTTCCCTTAAGCATTTAACATCTCATCTAACAAGGTATTGATAGGGTTATCCAAAAGATTTTCATTGCTCATTTTATTCTTATAAAAATAACCTGTAAAATTGTATTATTAATATCTTTAGTTTGCTGTCCCTTTTTATTAAATGGTCTTATATTTTTCTAATCTTTACTAGAAGACGTATGAATCTTTCACATAACTTTAGTTGGACGCGCTGACCGCTCGAGGTGATCCACTTTTAGGCTTAATTTTGCGATTTCAGTTAAAATGAATGCCGTATCCGTGCTGGTACTCGGCATTGCCTCTACTAACGATAACTGCAAAGGCCGCGTGGTTTTGCATCACTTTATCTGCAATGGCTGCTAAGTTCTCAAGATCCTTCACCTCGCTGACCGCCAATACCGCAAAGGTACTGCAATACTGTACTGAAGAAGGCAGGTGTCCTTGCCACATGATCCGAAGTGTCTCATTTGGTATCATTTCGCGTTCTAGATCATCCGCCGTACAAGCTGGGATGACTTTTGGTCACCGAGATCGATTTCAGTCAAAAGTTTCTGGAATTGTCTTATTTGTGATTCCTCGTGCACCTTCAACAGACGTTCCCTCAGGGCTTCATATTTTTTTTTATTCCAGTGGTTTCAATATAATATTGTTGACTTGCTGGATGACGCCTTCACCCAATTTCGTCACAACTACCTAGGTTGAAATTTGCTTCATCACTCATTTTTTGAGGTCCCAGGATTGCTTCATACTAAAGAAACCACAAACGAGGCTGGATCAAAACTCTGGAATTATTGATGATACCGTCACAACAGCTACGTCTGCTCCGTCTTCTTTGCTCGTCGTCGGTATAACCCCTATTTGTGACATTTTGATATTATAATAAATAATAATTAGGTAGTAATAAATTATAATCAGGGTCACCACTGGCCCATTTATGGTATATCCTTTATTGAGTATTGCGCGTGCTCATAAATTTTAAGATAGAATCACTCGACACGTCCGTTTATTAGGTCTTCATTACAACACTGCCTGTATGTACGCACAACTCACTGCACGAACCCTGGCTTGTCCTGGCATCAATTGTCATCCACTGGAGCCCCTGACTTTAGTCCACTACTGCAAGGCTCCTCCTCTTGATCCAACAAAATGGGGTACATGCGGCGTGTTCGCCGGTTTTTGAATTCTTGAAAGCTTTCATCTTCTTCATGCTATTCGCGGTTTTATTGTTTCCCCTCATGTACAACCATGTTGTATATTTAGAGGATATAATGGAGCCAAATAAAATACATAAGTTACAGTAAAAGTATAATTGCATGACTCGATGCTTATCTAACAACGGTTCAGAGACAAGCGACATCACAACGTTTTTATATATATATATAGCAAACAGAGTTATATTAAAATTAATTTGAGAAATGTTAAGAATAATATACAATAATAAAAATACATGTGAAACAGTTGAGCTACCTAAGGACCATTTAAAATGATCTATAGATAGCGCAACTGATCCAGACCACTGTCAAAGGGCGTTCTCAAGACACTGACGGCATTACTACGTTGAATGGCAATGCTAATACGCTGGGCCAGATCGGAGCCAGCTCTTGGGTATAGCGATGCTGCTACCAGATGCCGTGAAGTGTGTCATCGTAACACCCAACCAGAAAAATCGATTTTAATTAGGTTTTTTTGTTTCAATTGTGTCTTCATCGTGATTGTTTTCAGCTATGATTCACTTATGCTTTTCCCACTGCTGTGCAAATGCTCATTCTTCAAGACTTCTTAGGCAGGCCAGAGCACTCCGCTATTACCTATATTGAATACTGCAAAAGTCGGCAAAGTGCGAAAGTCGGCACTAAGCTGCGAAATCGGCCTAATGTACCAGTTTATAGTTCACGAATTTGTTATTGATCATCCTGCCTTCCGCCATCAATACAGTTGCGCCCGATACATAGCTCCATCTGTTGGCAGGCAGACACATCGCCATCTGGTATCGAGTAGATGCAAACTACAAAGTACACGTATCGAATGCATAGGAGCGAACGAGATAGCAATATCTCTCTATTGCAATCGAACGTTTGAGCGCGTTCCGGTTCGTTCTCGAACGTTCCAGTAGCATCGCGGTTTTACGCGACTTATTCGACGCTCGTATAAATACAGCGGTGGTTTGCGGATATAGTCAGTCTATTCTCGGCTAAGAAAGTGATACAAGTGCGATAGTTTCGAAGTGTTATCGGTTGTGTTATAGTGTTGTGACTCTTATAGTGTTCTATTGGAAAGTTTAATAGTAGAATCAGTGGATTAAGTTCTGTGTGTAGTAACTTTGAAATTAAAGTTTATCAGTATATTTATATTTATAGAACAATTTATCAGTACCCGGCTCGTAACAAATTGGTGTCAGAAGCGGAGATAAAGAAATGCCGGTTTTACCAAAGGACGACACAGACGGTATCCGGACAAGGAGTCAGCGTCAACAGGAAACGGATGAGAGACGGTTTGGGGGTTCTCCATCACAAGAATCTCAATTGGTTCTTCAGCCAACAATGGAGTCAACTGGTGAGTTATCGGGAGTTCCATCATCATCTGTGGCTCAGGCACCTGCTGCAGGGGACCTTGCTGCCTTAATGGCGATGCTTCAGGAATAGGCTCGCCAGCAACAGGAACAGGCTCGCCACCAACAGGAACAGGCTCGCCAGCAACGGGAAGAACAGAAACGCTGGCAGGAGGAACTGGTTCACCGGCAGGACGAACAGGCTCGTCGTCAGGAGGACCAAGCTCGCCAGCAACAGGAGGAACTGTTTCGCCGGCAAGAAGAACAGACTCGCCTTATAAAAGACCTGCATGGAGCCTTTGGCAAGGAGCTTCAGGATGTAAAGGAGCAAATCCAGCACCATGATAGCCGAATTTCTGAAGCAGAAACCCAGATTGCAAGTGTAAAAAAAGCTGTGGATCTGCTGAAATCTGAAGATAGAGATATTGCTCCTGTGGTCTCTTCATCGTCAGCGCGAGGATTTAAAGTGCCACCATTTGATGGAGGTTCTTCGTGGTCCGCCTATAAAATTCAGTTCGAAGCTGTCCTAAACGCAAACGGATGGACAAAGTCGCAGGCTTTGACTGCACTAACATTAGCCTTGCGTGACCAAGCACTCACTGTTTTGGAGGCACTGGGAAGTAACGTCAGTTATGAGGAGCTGCTGGAGGCACTAGAATCTCGATATGGTGACGCACATTTAGAACATGTTTTCCGCGCTCAATTAAAGGACAGGACTCAGCGCAATTCGGAGAATCTATAGCAGTGGGCCCTGGAAATAGAAAAGCTAGTTCGGAAGGCTTTCCAATCTTCACCTGCCCTTATCTATGGGAACTTGGTTCAGGCATTCGTCGATGGGATACGTGACTTGGAAGTCAGAGCTACGGTGAGACTTGGCCATCAGGAGACTTTAAAGAACGCCTTGGCCCATGCTTTGGAAGTGGAAGCTGTACGGATGGACACTCGAGCACATCGCATCAGAGAAGTAGTGGAGTCCAGCCGCGACGGTCGTCCAAAGTTTAGTCCGAAATGTTATGGGTGTAGAGAAAAGGGTCATCTGAGGTCCAGTTGCCCGAAACGAAACAAAGAGAGTAACGCCAGATCTCAAGAAGGACAGGTGGTGAGCACCTCCGCTCCCCAGCAGCAGGGAAACGAGTAAATGCCAGGACCGCGGGGCGGGTGCTGGCTGGTATTGAAAAAGCCCTAAGAGTTTCGATTTCACAAGCCCACGATGGGAACAGCCTGATCATCAAAGGCCAAATAAATGGAACGACCTGTAAAATGACTTTGGATACTGGTGCTTCTCGTACAGTAGTGAGTTCCCAACTTGCAAATTGCTTTCTTGGGGACTTTTCCCGCAAATGTAACAGAGTTCAGCTCGTGACAGCAACCGGCCAGCACATATCCGTTCAAGGCGAGATGCAGGTGGAGATGAAATTAGGGAAGACCACTTACCATCATAACGTCATTATTGCCAACATAGTTGATGAGTGCATTCTAGGTCTGGATTTCTTGCGAGAACACCACGCGGAGATCGACGTAAAGCAAGGGATTTTAAAATGCGGTACAGAAGAAGTCTTTATGGAAGGAGGATCCTCAGGAAAAGTCTACTGCCTGAAGGAAATTGTGCTTCCTCCAAGGTCAGAAACCATGGTACAAGTACGCCTGTTGCAAACATCAGAGAGGAATCGATGTGTATTGATAGAAAGGTTAGACAGTGACCTACCATGGATTATGGCACGAACTCTAGTAAAGGCAACCACCATCTCAGCAGTGCGAATACTGAACCCGAGTAATGAGGAACATCTCATTAAGAAGGGAATGTTAATGGGCAATTGTGAAGAAGTTACCTGGATGCGAAGATGTCAAGAATTATCCAGTGACAATAAATTAGAAGTTAATTACAATGTGTCATCATTGTTGAAAGATTGTCGCAAAGATATTTCTGAAGAGGAAGTTGCCATGGCTGAGAAGATGTTACATCGATATTCTGATATTTTCTCTTCGAATGATGCTGACATTGGAAAGACTGGGCTGGTTCAGCACACCATAAACACCGGTAACGAGTCACCGATTCGTCAACGACCAAGAAGATTACCTGTCGCAAGAGAAAAGGAAGTGGAGACTATGATTGAAGGAATGGTAAAAGACGGAGTGATAGAACCTTCTTCCAGTCCCTGATGCTCTCCTGTGGTATTAGTCAAGAAGAAGGACGGTAGCTTGCGTTTTTGTGTGGATTATCGTCGACTTAATGACGTAACGAAGAAAGATAGTTATCCACTACCAAGGATTGACGACACACTGGACACATTGACAGGGATGAAGTGGTTTACAACCCTAGACTTGAAAAGCGGCTACTGGCAGGTTGAAATAGACCCTAAAGATAGGGAGAAAACGGCGTTTTCTACGGGAAAGGGTCTGTGGCAATTTAATGTAATGCCGTTCGGGTTGTGCAATGCCCCTGCAACTTTTGAAAGGTTGATGGAAATGGTACTAGCTGGATTAATTGGAGACGCCTGTCTTGTATACTTAGATGACATTGTTATAGTGGGGCGTACGTTTGAAGACCAGCTTCAAAATCTGGAACGAGTACTAGCTAAAATTCGTGCAGCCAATCTTAAATTGAGTCCGAAGAAGTGCTCATTTTTCAGACGACAAGTAAGCTTCTTAGGGCATGTTATTTCAGAAGATGGTGTGCAAACTGATCCAGAGAAAATCGTCGCTGTTAAGGATTGGCCGATCCCAAAGGATAAAACACAAGTCCGAGCGTTTCTAGGATTGTGTTCCTATTACCGACGGTTTGTGAGAAACTTTGCAGATGTTGCTAAGCCCTTGCATAAACTCACCGAAGAGAAACGAGTGTTCAGCTGGGACGAAGAATGTGATATTGCCTTCCAAGAGTTAAAGCGACGTCTGTGTGATACACCTATTCTTGGTTTCCCTAACACCGAGAATAATTTCATCGTAGACACAGATGCAAGTAATACTGGTATTGGAGGCGTATTGTCCCAGCGCAAAGGAGATCAAGAGATCGTGATAGCTTACTTCAGCAAAGCTTTATCAAAACCGGAAAGAAACTACTGTGTCACTAGAAGGGAACTTTTAGCAGTAGTGAAAACTTTGCAGCATTTCAGTAAATACCTGCTGGGGCGTAAATTTCATCTACGCAAGGATCATGCTGCATTGAAATGGCTGCTACAGTTCAAAAATCCTGAAGGACAAGTGGCAAGGTGGATTGAACAGCTACAGGAGTTTGACTATGAAACTGAGCATCGTAGTGGAAAATCTCACGGTAATGCGGATGCATTGTCAAGAAGACCTTGTCCAGAAAAATGTAAACATTGTGTAAAACAAGAGTCCAAAGAAGTGGTACCCGTCAGAATGTTGAGCACGGATCTAAGTGATGAGTGGAAGGAAACCCTGCAGAAAGCGCAGACGGATGACTCAGATATTAAGGCAATCATCGAATGGATAAGGGCTGGAACTTCTAAACCTGTATGGAGTGATGTGGCTGGAATGAGCACAACAACAAAAAGCTACTGGGCACAATGGGACAGTCTGGTTATCCACGATGGAGTATTGTGCCGTAAATGGGAAAATGCTCGCGGAGATCACTGTCATCTGCAAATGGTTGTTAAGGCTAAAGTATCTGAAGTGCTTAAACTCTACCATGAAGGATGCTCCGGGGGGCATATGGGGGTAAAGAGAACTCTGTTGAAGATACGTGTGCGATTTTACTGGATCCATTGCAGAGATGATGTGGAAGACTGGTGCCGAAAATGCACGAGTTGCGCAGCAGTGAAAGGACCCCATACACGCAGCAGAGGTGCATTAAAGATTTATAACGTGGGAGCGCCATGGGAGCGGATAGCTTTGGACATTGCGGGACCATTCCCTGCTACAGAAAATGGAAACAAATATTTCATGGTTGTTATGGATTATTTCACAAAGTGGCCGGAGGTCTTTGCCATCCCAAACCAAGAAGCGTCAACAGTAGCCGATAAATTAGTCCATGAGGTCTTTTGTCGTTTTGGAGTACCCTTGGAAATTCACAGTGATCAAGGGAGGAATTTCGAGTCCCAAATATTTCAGGAAACATGTCGAGTGATGGGCACTTATAAGACATGAACCACCTCTTATCGGCCACAATCCGATGGAATGGTTGAAAGGTTCAATCAAACGTTGGAAAGATATCTAGCAAAAGTAGTGGGAAACCAGCAGACCGATTGGGACAAGCACATTCAACCGTTTTTACTGTCATATCGAAGTGCAGTTCACGAAAGTACAAGTGTCACTCCAGCTTCGGCTAACTTTGGACGAGAACTACGGTTGCCAGCAGACCTTATAACAGGTATTCCTCCCCAGTCTCCGCGCAATATAACAGAGTACGCGAGTGACCTTCGCAACAAATTGAACGATGTACACGAACACGTTCGCCAATCCAGCCAACAAATGTCTGAAAAGATGAAGACTCGATATGACCGTAAATTAAACCACTTGGGCTTTAGTGAAGGATCACTGGTGTGGTTACATACTTGTGTGGTACGCAGTAAAGGAAAGTGTCCTAAACTGCAGGCGAAATGGGACGGACCATATCGAATTGTGAACAGGATCAACGATGTCACGTACCGGATTAAAAAGGGGCTACGAGGCAAGCCTAAGATTTTCCATGTGGATCGACTAGCGCAATATTACGGGTCTAACGATGCTCGGGACGAGCATGTCTTAGGAGGGGATAGTGTTGCGCCCGATACATAGCTCCATCTGTTAGCAGGCAGACACATTAAATATTCACCTACGCCATCTGGTATCGAGTAGATGCAAACTACAAAGTATACGTATCGAATGCATAGGAGCGAACGAGATAGCAATATCTCTCTATTGCAATCGAACGTTTGAGCGCGTTCCGGTTCGTTCTCGAACGTTCCAGTAGCATCGCGGTTTTACGCGACTTATTCGACGCTCGTATAAATACAGCGGTGGTTTGCGGATATAGTCAGTCTATTCTCGGCTAAGAAAGTGATACAAGTGCGATAGTTTCGAAGTGTTATCGGTTGTGTTATAGTGTTGTGACTCTTATAGTGTTCTATTGGAAAGTTTAATAGTAGAATCAGTGGATTAAGTTCTGTGTGTAGTAACTTTGAAATTAAAGTTATTATTTGGTAAAATCAAGCGGTTTCACAATTTATCAGTACCCGGCTCGTAACAATACTATCCATACTAATATATAAATTCAAAAGTGTTTCTTCCTGTCTGTCTGTTACCTTTTCACGACTAAACGGCTGAACGGATCTTGATGAAATTTGGAAAGCCGATAGATTGTATCTTGAGGAAAGGCATAGGCTACTTTTTATATAGGTAACATGCGTGCAAAGCCGCCGCAAGCCACAGCTTGCAAACTATAGATAAATAGGTAGGCATAGTATTTAAATTTAGGTCTATGTTATGTACATGTATCTAGGTTCTAAATGTGAGTATAATATGAGTATATCACTATTTTCTTACCTTAAAGTACATACAATTTTGTAATAAATCTGTTAATAACTAGCTGACCCACTCGTTAATTCGTCAAGCTTTTATTTTTTAACCTCCGACGAATAAATGGGGTGTTATTAGTTTGTAGTGTGTATCTGTGTATCTGTGATTGCCTGTGACATCCATGATGTCGTGAAACGTGAACGGATGAACCAATTTTGATTAGGTTTTTTCGTTGGAGAGGTCTTAATCGAAAGTGTTTTTATCTATGACTGTTTTCTGCGGCTTTGCCTGCGTGGTAGATAAAAAGAAGCAAGATAATAATTGAACGAATGAATGTTTCGGAAAAATTATAAAGCATAATCGCGGTTTTCGCGGTTTGACCAAGATCCCGAGTGATTTTTTTGAAAACCTTTCTAAGAGAGCATCTACGGCCCTAAAGGAAGCTGCATACCAAATTTCATTCCAATCCGTTTGGTGGTTTCTGAGATTTCGTGATGAATGAGTGAGTGGTATTTGACAAATATATAGTAGATTTGAGAAAATCTGAAGATGAATATATGTGAGCAATTTCCACAGGTCTTATGTTGTAAGAACATAGTAACCTTGACCTGATGCTGCAGCATTACCTGCAATCTACACGACACCCAACATCTTACAAACTTACTATTTTCATAAAATTTATGAAAATAGACGAGTCGAAATGTGCTGCTGGAGGCGTATGCAGCGCATTCCGTGGACCGCGCGATGCACCATATCATATCAATATATTTATTAAAAAAACCTAGAAATAAAGAGAAGGCTGTCTATTATTTGCTTCCAATGCAAATAATTTCAAATAATACGGACACATTGCTGGCAAAAACACTGGCCCTTGGTCAGGTTGATGGTAAAAGTCCTACCCTACCCGTTGGACAGACGGCGGCATAGGCGGCTATGAAGGCCGACAAAGACAGGAAGAGATGGAAAAGCATGGTATATATATATATAAATAAATAATGCCGGACATTTCACATAGCATCATCTGGCCCCAAAGTAAGCAGAACTTGTGTTGTGGTACCACAGATATACTACTTAGGTATATACACTCGTGAGCATAAAAATCGACTAAGGCCGTACGCGTGCGGTCAAACGCCTCTGAAAAAAAAACTCAGCCTTAAAATATTTTTTTTAAAACTTAATGATTAATGTTCTAGGTTCAAAATAACGAAAGCAACGTTATCTTTATCATTTATTTGACCACGGTGTTAATTGTAACAACTGTTTTTGCACTTGTTTACAAAAACACTATTTTAAGGGATAATAGGTCCTATAAAAGGTATTTTACCTGAACTACCCTTATCAGTTAGTCATCAAATGTCAACCGGTACACATCTCCCTTATAAATAATCAAGAATATTACCCGAAAATGGACACAACAAGTGAAGAAGCAGCTCAAGCGATTCATCATATCATCATATCAGCCTTTATGAAGTCCATTGCTGGACATAGGCCTCCCCAAAAGATTTCCAGGAAGAACGATTTTGAGCCCTTTCCATCAACCGACTTCCTGCGATCTTTACAATGTCGTCAGTTAATCGGGTGGGGGGTCGTCCAACGCTTCGTTTACCTGTCCTAGGTCGCCATTCGAGAACTTTTACTCCCCAACGGTTATCAGTTCTGCGAGCTATATGGCCTTATTTTTTTTGACCCGGGAAAATCCTTTATGGATACCACACTCGCCCGGGGGGGCGAGGTGGTTATGTGGGAGTCTCCACCCGAAAGGGTGGCATACCCACTAAAAACCCGGGATGAGACCGTCCTCCACCTATGTGGGGCAAGATGGGGTCGCGTAAGCATTCACCATCTTGCCCCGGTGGGTGACCCTTAGTAGGGCCACTGCGCCTATGGTGGGGTGACCTGGCTCATATCAGGTCACCCCACAGGCAACAAGTGTGGTCGTGCAGACCGCTGGTGAGTCCCCCGACTCTCCAACAGTAACCCCACTACGGAGGAGGGAGGAGGTGGGCGAAACGCCTCCTCCTACCTCCTGTACGTCTGCGCCGGAGCGGGTCAGCTCGTGCGTCGTTCTCTCTTACCCACTTCGCGGTCTCCTTCTGCGAAATTACGGCTTCGTAGAAGGAGACCACCGACTGCCACGACCTCTCGCTCCCAAGCATGGCATTAACCACGCTCGGTAAAGAGAGGTCAGGGCCCACTAATGCTGTAAGCGTGTGCCGCTGGGGACCCCACGCAGCTCACACCTCCAGCGTGTGTAGCGCCGTATCCTCCGGCGCCCCACATTCTTGGCAGGTCCGGATCTCCTCGCCGCCACGAAGTGGTAAACTTCGGCGAGGATCTCCGCTTGGAGCTCCCAGGGGGGATCTCCGGCCAGCACGCACGCCGCCGTCCAGGACACTGTCCGGTACCCGCAAATCGCCCTCGTCGCAATGACCCGCTGCGGACGTCGTCGCAGCAGGGTCTTATTGCTGCGGACGAGGGCGTCCACCCAGACAGGTGCCCCATACAAGGCCATACTCCGGATCACTCCGGAGTATAGTCGGCGGCATGTGGCGTTCGGGCCACCCACGTTGGGCAGCAGCCTCCCTAGGGCGGCCGCGGCTTTCACGACTTTTGGGGCCAACTGTGTAAAGTGGGCCCCAAAGGCCCACCTCCCATCCAGGATAAGACCCAGATATTTGTGGGCTAACCAGTGGCTAACCGCAACGCTTCCCTAAGGTCCTTCCCCTTGACTGCGACTAGGGTGTCATCCACGTAACACGCAACCCGCATGCTTGCGGGTAGCGTGCCGCGGAGCCGAGCTATATGGCCTGCCCATTGCCACTTCAACTTGCAAATTTTGAGCTACGTCGGCGACTTTGGTTCTTCTACGGATTTCCTCCTTGCGGATTTTATCACGTGAAACACCCAAAATAGCTCTCTCCATTGCACGTTGCGCGACTCTGAGCTTGTGTATGAGGCCAATAGTCAACGACCAAGTCTCAGTTCCATATGTCATCACTGGCAACACGCACTGATTGTAGACTTTCGTCTTGAGGCTCTGTGGTAACTGTGACGAGAAGATGTGCCTTAATTTCCCGAACGCTGCCCATCCGAGTTGGATTCGTCGGCTGACCTCTTTGTCGAAGTTGGACTTGCCTAGTTGAATCGTCTGACCCAAATAGACATAATTGTCTACAACTTCGATTATATCGCTCCCAACGTGTACCGGTAAGGGTGCAACATGAGCATTTGACATGATTTTTGTCTTGTTCATGTTAATTTTAAGACCCACCTGTTGGGAGACGATATTGAGATCGCTGAGCATTGTGCCTAGGTTTCCAGCGATTCTGCCATGAGGACTATATCGTCGGCAAATCGAAGGTGAGTTAGGCGTTCGCCATTGATGTTGATACCATGTCTATGCCAGTACAAGAGCTCGAAAACATCCTCCAATGCAGAGGTGAACAGTTTCGGAGAAATAACATCTTCCTGTCTCACCCCATTATGCAATGGGATTGGATTCGTGCTCTGGTCCTGGAGTCGGATAGACATGGTGACGTTACTGTACAGACATTTCAACACTTCGATCTCCCGATAATCGATATGGCACCGCTGGAGTGACCGCAACACTGCCCAGGTTTCGACAGAATGAAAGGCTTTCTCATAGTCCACAAACGCTAAACAAAGTGGCTGGTTATACTCTTCGGTCTTCTGTATAACCTGCCAGAGCGTATGGATGTGGTCTATGGTGTTAAAGCCTTTTCGAAACCCGGCTTGTTCGGGAGGCTGGAAGTCGTCAAACCTACGAGCGAGACGATTTGTAACTACTCTCGAAAACAGCTTATAGACATGGCTCAACAGCGAGATGGGCCTGTAATTCTTTAAGAGGGTGTTACCCCCTTTCTTAAAGAACAGTACACCAGTACACCACGCTCCTGTTCCACGCCTCTGGCGTAGTTCACGGCGAGCCACGAGACTGTCGGAGTCGAAGGCTCAGCTCTGCGTCTTGATTGTTAGTCTTGGAAAATCGCTAAATACTGACATTGATAAGTCAGAACTCAAAGATGTCTACAGACAGCAATCCAAAAATGATCGTTTGAAAACGATTATCGTAGAGCTCACAACTGTGTTAAAAAAAAAACACTTCTGAACGCTATAAAAAAGTTCAACAAGGGCAGAAAAGGTAGTGACAAGTTAAATACCATCAGTTGTACCTAAAAGGGCCCTCAAAGCTGATTTTTGTGTCAGAGTCGCTGACCTTCAAAGCAAAGAATTGTTGGACGGCTAACGGAGTAATATATCTGCGGAAAAAGGATAATATGCCACTAATTCGCATCTCTAATGAGTCGGACCTCAGCAAAGTAGAAGTCGCTAAGTGACTGGCACCGTCTTTTAGTTTTAATCTCGCATGTTTGGTTTACTCTCTCATAAAAACAGTATTTTTGTATAACTTAGATATTACTTTACAATATTCAACTACTCTTACACTTACTTACACTATCATACACATCAATTTCATATATTTACTAAGGTACACTATGCGCACTAACACCGTTCGAAACAATTATAACCACGAAACTAATGAGCGATTAATTATAATTAAGTCCGCCATTATAACACCTCACACTACCCTGTGAGGCAGTGTCACTAAACCTACATCAGTTCATTCTCCTTTTTTCTTAATGGATAAAATTATTTTAGACATTGAACAACAAATTGATAATATAACTGTCTCTTCTTCTTCTACTTGCGCTCCCGAGGAATGTTCTTCTCACCTCTCGGGACCAAAGGCATGCAATCTTAATGTCCTAGTTCAAAATACAAGGAGTATAGCTCACAACATTGATGGTTTCTATACTCTGTTAAGTAGAATTGCAGTTGAGCAATATTATTATATAGCAGATATTATTGTACTGACAGAGTCATGGCTATCGCGATGTCATTCAATCCCCTGCATGCAAAACTATAACTATACCATGTCTACCAAACTATTTAATCAGAACGATGGTTTGGTAATCTATTTGAGGTCAGACTTGGAATACAAAATACGAGAACCAGCCTTCTCTGAGGCTAATTGTATTATAATAGCTCATAAGAATATGTTCGCTATAATTACTATTTACAGGCCCCCTTCTTTCGTGAACATTGAAAAATTTCTGCAATCTCTGGATCTAGTCCTGAAGGAATTGTCTCGTTTAGTTTGTCAATTCTACTGACCGACATGCCGCTGAATACCTTAATCTCACTGCTTCGCATGGCCTTCTCCCGGCACACACTCTACCTACTCGTAACAGCAGTTGCCTTGACCATGTGATGCTCAATACTAGACTGCTAGCTGAGACCCTGGTCATTTTGAATACTCTTACTGATCATTTTACAGTTCTTTGTTCGCTCAAACTGAAAATTCGTACGCAGCGCTCTCCCTTGATTAGTTTTCCGAAAATAAATTATTTAGGTATCCGCACTGCTTTGGATAATGGAGACTTCCAGAGCATCATTGATTGTGATGACTGCGATAAAGCTGCGGATTTGTTAACGCTTGAAGTTTCTGCTATCATTAAAGCAAACACCGTTGAAACTAAGGTTCCTAAACGCAAATCACCAATTAAACCTTGGATATCACCAGGACTAATTATGATTATTGACTCACTTAAATGTAGAAATACAGCGAGATACGACGGTATCTCAGCGCGAGTACTTAAGGAAAATAAACTTACTTTGGCTGGTCTTCTGACCCACGTTTGTAATCTGGCTATCAATCAGGGACGTTTTCCTAAGGCGGTCAAGAAGTCAATAATTGTACCAATTCACAAAAATGGACCTAAGAATGATGTCAGCAGTTATCGGCCAATTTCAATCCTTTCAACTTTTTCTAAAATACTAGAACGAATTTTAAATAAAAGACTAATGGGTTATCTTGAGCATCGCGAACTGCTCTCTTGCAATCAGTATGGATTTCGGCATAACAAATCGACAGCTGATGCCGTTGGTAATTAAACGGATTATATTGTCAAAGGCCTTGACTCTGGTGCCAAATGTCTTGCGATTTTCCTGGATCTTGCCAGGGCGTTTGACACGGTGTCAATACCGCATATGTTGGACAAACTGGAGTCGCTTGGTGTTCGCGGATTACAGTTGAAACTTTATGCAGATTATCTCACGGATAGAACTCGTAAAAATAAATGATACAATTAGTGGGGATGTTTCGATATCATACGGTGTACCTCAGGGCAGCATTCTTGGACCTACTCTCTTTCATGTTTATATAAATGACCTATGCAGACTGCAACTAAACAACAGTCAAGTATTCACTTATGCCGATGATTCTGTTCTTGTTTTCAAGGGAGAGAGCTGGGGCAAAGTTTTTGATGATGCTCAGGCCGGGTTAGATAGGACAAACATATGGCTCTTCCATAATCTACTAAAGCTAACTACGAGTAAAACAAAGTATATAACTTTTTCCTTGACACAACCTGATAAGCACCGTTACGAACTATTGGCACATACAGATTCGTGTAACACGATCACGTGTGACTGCATTAACTTGCATTAACCATTTTGGCACGTTATCTAAATTGTATTATATATTACTATAGAATATAGAATATAGAATATAGAATAACCTATTTGCAACAATAATTAATGTAATTTCCTGTGTATTGCATAATGGGGGAGCGCAGATGTCTATCGGACAGGTTTTTAGCCTAGTTTAGGCATCTGAGGCCTTTAGATAATAGAAATGTTATTGTTATTACATTTAAAACCAGTTTTTAAATAGTTATAATAACTTATGTTTAAATTGTGCCCAATAAATATTATTATTATTATCTAGCAGCTGCCGGCGGCGTGCAAAGCCGGAATAGCATAGGCTACTTGAGGAAAGGCATAGGCTACTTTTTATATATGAAAAGTAGCCTATTCCTTTCCTCAAGATACAATCTATCGCCTTTCCAAATTTCATTAAGATCCGTTCAGCCGTTTAGCCGTGAAAATTTAACTGACAGACAGGGAGAAACACTTTCGAATTTATATACTAGTATGGATTGTATTGATGGCGGAAGGCAGGATAATCAATAACAAATTCGTGAACAATAAAGTGGTACATTAGGCCTTGCCTGCCTCAGAAGTCTTGAAGAATGAGCATTTGCAAAACAGTGAGAGAAGTGATACATATGATAACAAGAGAATCATAGCTAAAAACAATCACGATGAAGACACAATTGAGACCAAAAAAACTTAATTAAAATCGACTTTTCTGGTTGGGAATTACGATGACACAAACACACACTTATAATTATTATCAGATGTCAGATGTAATATGCTGGCACGCAGGTTTGCTCGTTGCAGTAGGCAAGTGAAAATAACTCTCTTCAAAGCCTACTGCCAAACTTTCTACACGAGCAGTCTATGGTTTAGCAGTACTCAGAAATCGCTTAATGCTCTGCGCATCCAATATAATAACGGTTTTAGCATGCTAATGGGACTGCCGAGCATCTGCAGTGCTTCCACTATGTTTATAGAGGCACGGGTCGATGGTTTTCACGCCATAATCCGTAAGAAAACTGTCTCATTGCTCAGCAGAGTGCGGGGCAGTTCCAACAGCATCCTGCAGCTCATTCCAGATCGCTACGACGTACCAGCAATGAAAGCCTTTATTCGAGTCCTGATCAAGTAGGAAGTCACGCCTGAGACAGCTTGATCGGGGCACGAGTGAAGGTCCTTAAACCTTCTTTTTAATTTTTATGTGTATTTTCATTGTACTTTAACATAGTTTTTAAGACAACTAGCAAAAAAAATTACTTAATAAGTTGTCTGATTAAAAAAAATGAATAATTAAAAAAATAATTTTATGTAATTATTATAATATCAATATGTCACAAATAGGGGTAATGCCGACCACGAGCAAAGAAGACGGACTAGACGTAGCTGTTGTGACGGTATCATCAAGAGTTCAGAGTTTTGATGTGACCAGCCTCGCTTGTGGTTTCTCTAGCGGTAGTACAGGCAACGCCGAATACCAGCACGTACACGGCATTCATTTTAACTGAACTCGCGATAATTAAGCCTAAAAATGGATCAACTCGAGCGATCAGCGCGTCCAACTGAAGATATGTGAAAAGATTCATAAGTCTTCCAATGAACATTCGAAAAATATAAGATCATTCAACAAAAAGGGACAAACTAAAGATATTAAGAATACAATTTTACAGGCTATATATTTACAGAAAAAACAGAGCAATGAAAATCTTTCGTATAACCTATGAATAACTTGTTAGATGAGGTTGAATGCTTACGGGCATAATCCAGAAATATACAGAAGCTTCTTGGCCGTGGTGGTTCCGGCATAGAATTGGACCCCTCCATCTCCTCCCGTGGATGTCGTAAAAGGTGACTAAGGGAACACACACCGGGGGAATGGGCAGCTGCACCCCCCAAGTACTTAACTCTAAATCAACGGTCACCAATCCGCCTGCCAAGCGTGGTGACTATGGCAAAACCCCCAAATGACAGACACAAACAGAAGACGGCCCCCAGTTCCCACGGCCACGGTAACGGCGGAACAGGGGGTGCGAAGAATCTCCGGCAGAGGTCCTGCTACCAATCCCAACGACCCCTGGCCCTGGCAACATACAACGCACACACACTGAGGACCGACGAGAAGGTGATACAGCTGGAACAAGTAGTAAAAAAGTTGCACTGGGATATTATAGGGTTATCAGAGGGTTATAAAGTTCCCAAGAGAAGGACAGGACACGATAATCCTAAATTCCGGTAACTAATTCTACTTCTACTATCGGGAGGGCGATCAACTATCTCAGCAATGCTTTCTTGTCCACAAATCCCTCGTTAACAACATTGTAAAGGTTGAAAGCGTGTCGAGCAACGTGGTATACCATATACTCAGAAAAAACAAAATGGTATTCGTTTAAAGTCATACAGGTGTACGCACCTCACTCGAAACGTCCAGACGATGAAGTGGAGGCTGTGTATGATGACATTTTAAATGCCATACAAGCCTCGAAAACACACTTTACGGTTGTGATGGGGGACTTCAACGCGCGGCTGGGTGTGAGGAACGGCGATGAACTGAGAGTGGGGCAATTTGGATTTGAACAGCGGAACCAACGGGGTCAGCTATTGACCGACTTCGTGGAAAAGGGGGGACTCTTTATGATAAACTCCTTTTTCAAGAAGCGGTCGTTCAGAAAATGGACATGGCTTCACCCCGGTGGACACAAACGCAAGATAGATTTTATCATGACAACAAAAAAGCAAATATTTAATGATGTCTCAATGATCAACAGGGTCAAAACCGGCAGTGATCACCGAATGGTTAGAGGGTCATTAAATCTTAACATAAAGCTTGAAAGGTCCCGTCTGATGAAATCTACTCTTCGCCTAAGTCCTGCCCAATCCAAAACCCCGAGAGCTTGCAGTTGGAACTCCAAGATTGCTTCCAATGCCTTGCCGAATGCGGATCCGTGGATGAATTAAATGATGGGCTGATGGAAATTGTCCGTGCCGTTGGCTCAAAGTTTTGTGAGACCCAGCGCAAAGGTAGAACCCAAAAAATCTCTGAGCACACTCTAAAACTCATGGCAGAACGTAGCGAAATGAAACTGCAGTCTTTAGTGGACATATCGAAATACAACACGCTGAATAACGTGACGTGATAATTGCTTTTATTTTAGGTTTTATCATCATTTTCTTGAAGATATTCCTTGTCCTCTGTATTTTCATAGGCAATACAGCTCGCAAGATTTATTGTTTTACGATTAACTGCGGTAGATTTTTATTATACGTTAATGCTAAACGCAATATTACGTCGTTTCGCTTCATCTTTACTCTAAATAGCTAGATAGCTGCATAAAAATTCAAAATATATAATATCTTATTATACTTAACAAAAAAAAGACATACATACACCTTGTTATAAATTGAAATACTATGTATTTCAATATTTTTTTATCAAATAGTGTTATAATTTGAAAAATAACACTTTATTTTAACTAAGCGCCTCTAAAACATTGATATATTAAAAAATAAAACACTTTATTATAACACTTCCAATATTTTCACACAATACTTTTAACACTATACCGTAATAATTGAACTTGTTGCTTTTTATTGGAAAAAAATATCTATGAATATATAATATTCCTGTCAATAACACCGGTACGTTTTGGTTTATAACACTATTTTGTGTAAGCAAATGCGCGATCACCTTGCATAATACAAAATGTTACACTAATTGAGAACAATGAGGAGCAAAAATGTCTTAATGGTGTAGCGTTACAACTCCATCTAGCGGAGATTTTTAGAGTTACAGTTACAACAATTTTTAAGAAGAAAGACCCTATCTTATGGGAGGTGCGACATTGACTACCCTGTCAGCTCAGTTGGTAGTAGCTCTGCCTTCTGTGCTGTACCAGGGTTGAGGGTTCGATTCCCTCCCAGATAAACATTTGTTTGACGAACAAAGGTATTTGTTCTGGGTGTTGTTATAAAGTACCATTATGTGCGTATTTAAAAATATTTAAGTATTTTATCAGTCATCTGGTCACCATAATACATTGTACATAATTTTTCATAAATAAATTTAGTAAAATTGTTATATTTAGTTTTAAGGTGTACAATAAAGAATTTTCATTCATTCATGCATTCATTCGTTCATAATACTAGCTATACTTAGTTTGGGGCTAGATGGTGTTGTGTGTATTGTCCACCAATATTTATTTATTCACAAAGTTCTGTACAGATTCTTAAGTAGTTGACAACGGCATCACATTTTATATATTGTGAGTTGCACTTCTGTAGGCTTGTTCTGCTCAGTTACATCGACTTCGTCTTTACGTCGTCCATCTGTCGACAAAAAAGAATATTATGTATGCGCGGTTTAAATTCAGCCCCCGAAAGAATAAACTGCACAATAGTCACAGTTCGGTGCATAGTATGCATAGCATCCTATAGTTTCTGATGGTATTCAATCTATCGTATGGGTTTTGCAAGCTTATGTCATCGCGATATCTTATCAATCGTATCGTATGGATTATGTCAAAGTATCAGTAACGACAGATAAATAGCATTTAACTTTGCACTAAATTGCCGATTCTTTTTTAAAATTTAAGATCACTTGCTGAGCATAAAATATAAATATAAATAATCACAAAATGCTGACAGATCCAGGTGACGCTTCAAGCGCCATCTTGAAAAAAACGTTTTTAGCCGATATCTCGGTAACTATGCACTTAAAGGCAAAAGTTATAAAACTATTATTGTAGAAAATAAAATTTTGCATCTTTTGTTACATGTAAACTTAATTGTAAAACTTACCGTTTACGATTTATGGCCCATTTAATGAACCAGTTTTTCTAGGTCCGTTCTAGGTGGGCCATAAATCGTAAACGGTAATTGACAACGTTATGACACATAGTTACCATTAACGAAGAAGAAGAAGTGTGCTTGACAGCAGTTTACGCCTATCGCTATTTGTCACGTGGTGTACATATTATAGGAAACATAAACAGACAAAAAATGAAACAGGATATAAGGTAGGAAGGAAGGAAAAACTCGTTGCAAGGCTAACTGATTTGTTCTTAAAAGATTATGATTAATAACTCTCTGCGAAGTTAGTGAATGGATGGATGCGTATAGTGGCATTTTTATCTGAGTGCTTCTATGCTTCGGAGGATGACGCAAAACTGTCGGTACCAGCTTTGCAAAATGTTATAAGTCATGCTGGATATTTTGTGCGGCCTAATAACTCTATCACCAGAATTGACCACAGATACCTAGTTGTAGTAGTAACGCTTGAAGATGTCGTGAATCTGTTATTTGACTCCACCCTGCACGTCGCCAGGAAATCTGCAATCATTACCTTACGCAGTGTATTAATAAAATAACAAATGTCGCAGTATACTTACTCTGATCTGATGGTTTCTCATCTCCCTTCTCTGGTATTAGGAAAACCTTCATCAGTTGTGCGCAGGGCTCTTCTATTAAAAACCAGAAAGGCACCGCTGCGATGATCGATAAGGTTACGATGTAGGTCATTTGCTGGACCTTGAAACAAAACAAGAATGTAAAGTGGTCGACTTGGTGGGATCTGAGAAGAATCGATTTAAGAATCGATGTACCAATCTTCCACAACAGACGATACAAAAATTTGATAACGAAACAATTATGATTTAGACTGAATTCTAAGAACATTTTAAAGTTATCATTCCATTAAGTCGAAATCAGTTTGCCTAGCACCTGCTCTATTGTCAATTGTCATTCTTCAAAGATAAAAAACAGCTTTAACAGCAGCAAAAATTGCAATTGTAGATTTTGTCTATCCTCGCCGCCGGTGAGAAAACGTTGTCCATTAAGTTGGGACTTGGCTTGTGAAGCCCTGAACTCTTATGAGTAGTGGTTATCCACCACTTCATGGTAGGAATTACTGATGACGAATTTTCTCGTACTGATTTCGGAACCGATTGTGAAATTAATGTATTTCATGGTACAAATCGCATGAAGTTTCTGTCTGTAACTTCAGAATTTTGCTTTATTTGCCACAACCGGTTCTTTTCCTACATTCCACACTATCAACTGTTATCCCCATAGTTGTTTCTTTCCGACCAACTTCATCTTTCACATAATCCATTCATATTACATATTTACAACAAAAAAAGTATATCAGTAAGTAGTAATTATATCAGTCATGTGGTACATGTGGTATTTAAGTAGTATATCAGTCATGTGCTACCCATAACACAAGCTCTGCTTACTTTGAGGCCAGATGATGCTGTGTGAAATGTCCGGTATTATTATTATTATATATTTTAGGCATATCACCTTTATCGATATTCAAATCCATAACGCTTCCTGTTACATGACTTACCACACAAACCTGTTACTCTTCACCTATGCCGTCACTGGCTCTTTTTTCCGAAGCCTGAAACTCTCAGATGCAATGCCACAAGCGGAAGGCAGAAGGTAACCACGTTAAACCATATTTTAGTTGATCTATGTATTATACTCGTATGGAAGATATAATAAGGATTATTTAGGATAACTCGAGCACACGTTTCTGAGCACTAGAGGAATCTTACTGTGGAGGACTATGTAAAACTGACTGTTGGGTGTATACATTTTTGAAACTGACCATTAATGTGATAGACACGTGCTCTGTTCTAGTCTTATGCCCCCAGACAATACTTGTGATGGTGATGTGCAGTAGATATGCACTGTATGACAGACGGCCCAGCACTGCCCATACTCGCAATTCTAGTAAGAATCTGCACATTTCTGAAAGCAAAACACATCTTAGGGTCACACTGCAATTTTTTACTGCGATGCAAGAGTTTTGTAGCTGCGATGATTTTGTTTTTGCTTTTGTTTTGTTTTGTCCTAATTTTACCAACTAATTGCGTAGATCTCGGTGGCAATTTGGCGATTTAGCTTTAGAGGTCTGTTTGTTGATCAGATCTCCATGAAATTTAGCAGGTATAATGACTGGGAATGAGAATCTATCTATCTATACTTATAAAAGAGCCTAACCTGACAGACTGACTGACTGACTGATTTATCATCGCCGAACCGAAACCGCTGAATCTAGAAAGCTGAATGTTTTAAGGTAGCTTCCTTTTATAGCAATACCACCCACTAAGGCGGGATTTTTTGATTCAACTCATAAAAGAGTGAAAAGGGGTGAAAACTAATGTATGAAACTTTTTAACGCGTGGTGCGATTTGCTTAAAACTTGATTTGAATAATTAAAATGCAAGAAAAATGGACTCATGTTTCAGGATTTTTCAAAATAACTCTTACAAAGGGGTAAAATGGGGTGTCAAAGTTAGTATGGGAACTTTTTAACGGGTGGTGTGATTTCTTAGAAACTTGGTTTGGATACTTAAAATGCAAAATAAATGGAAACGTGTTTCAGGATTTTTCAAAATGACCTTCATAAAAGGTTAGAAAACGAATTAATAAAACTTGTTAACGCGTGGTCCGATGTGCTTGAAACTTGGTATGAATAATATTATAATATAAACTCGATGGTTTCTCGTACAAACGCGCGGGTGAAGTCGCGGAGGTTCCAGCTAATGAAAAGATATGAGGTTCTGAGATAAGGGAATTATTCAAATTTTATTTTATTTAGGATTTTTATGACAACGTATAAACAAAACCATTTTAAGTTGAGCTTCTATTCGCAATAGTTTCGTTGACTTTATAGGTCTGAACTTAAAACGAAATTGGTCTTTTTCCGATTTAATTTTGAAATTTGAAATATTTCAGTTTGAAAAGCTTTTTTTCATATATTGGTATATTCTTGATTCACTGTCACCATACACAAAGTATGGTGACAGTGTGCTGATCTGATTAGTCAGGGTGCTGTTCAACTAAATTGACCGATTGAGCTGACAATTGAGATACCTAACAATAATGATGGTGTTATGTTAGGTCACCTATTTTATGTAACCTATGAAATAGCAGTTTGGCACAAAAAATATTTGGTGAAATTTTTAAATATTTTTCTTTTCTTTTTTATTTCAAATACTCGTTGAAATAAAACGTCGTTACATATAAGTTAAAAAGGACCCAAAAAGTTTGGAGACATGTGTCAAGTCACAAAAGGAGCCTCTGAGGAGCACTTTAATGCTTTCACCACACTGGTTTGAAATAACTAGTGACACGATAACAAGAAGTATAAATGGATGGGAAAGCGTGGTAAGGCTTGGTAATAAAAAAAAATTGCGGATCTCTTTGTAAATGTTGAGTTTACTTCAACCGTTATATAAATGCTGTAATATGTTCATCTCTTAGCTTCAATGTTCTATAATTTTAAGTGGGATAATTGAAGTATCAGAGTAGGAATTTTATTTAGTTGAATTTTGGGAAGACATCGGATAATAATAATAATAATGAGAATAATTATACTCTATCAACTTAGTTATACAGACGTTACGGGTAACAGCAAGATACCGTTTATCTATATATATATACACATACGAGTATATATATATAAATATACAAAGAAGATGTCCACGAAATCTCCAAAACTACAAGGGTTACTGGTTCGAAATTTGGGACGAGGGTGTAGACGCGCACTAAAAACGCATTTTCCAAAACTCAACCCCTAAGAGGGTGAAAAAGGGTTTAAAATGTATATAGGGAATATTTTAACACGTGTTGAGATTTGCTAGAAACTTGGTTTGTACATTTTAAACATAAAATAAATGGACACTTTTTCTATTTTTTTTAATTCAAGCGTTTTTTTTTTAATTCATTCATTTAAAAATGGGGGGCTATTGAGGGTTAATATTTGTCACATTTTGGTACTTTTTAACGCGTGGTGACATTAGATTAAAATTTAGTATGCACACAATATAATTTGACATTTATTTTGGAGTTTTCCATAACAAAGTTTTTGAAGTACCTAAGTATATTTTTCTTTTTCAAACACGCTGACAAAGTCACGAGCAGGACAGCTAGTTCAAATTCAAATTGTTTATTTCAGTAGCCAAACATTACAACTTATAACAATGGTGGGAACCTTCTTTTAAGTACGAAGTACTTGTGCCACATGGTTCCGCTCTTCCATATCCATATTAGTGGCTATATAAAAAAAAAAACAAGAATAAAAACTATTGTACCCAAATATACATATCTTTAGATTACTCTAAATTAAATAAACAAAAACCAGACACTAATACTAAATAATAACAAACTATACATTTTAATACCTAAAAATCTCTTGTGTGTATTAGAGTCGAGACTGTGAATTGACTGACTCTGTGTGTGTGTGTTGTGTGTGTGTGCGTGTGTGTGTGTGTTGTGTGTGTGTTTGTGTGTGTTTGTGTATGTGTATGTATGTGTTTATGTGTGAGTTTGGGAGTATACGTGTATGAATGTGTTGGTCCTCTTGAGGACACCATGCTGTGGTATAAAGCATGTGTACAGAAGTCGTGTTGTGTGAGGATCTGTATGTAGTGTGTAACTGAAACCTAATATGTCATATTAAAACTTGGAACAGTGCCTCAGTTTCTTCATACTTTTTATCTTTTATCTATTCTGTTATATATTTTTCATTCATACAGTTGTTTAGGATAGATATCTAAGATTTTATTTATGACATTGTACAAATGAGTAGACTTTCTACAATATGGATTGGCGCCAAATGTAGTTCTAGTAATACGAGTTTTAACCACCTTGTCTTTCCTCCTCTTTTTTAAAATATCGCAATTATACACTAAGGTTTTATGATGTTTTACAATAATATTAACAATATATAACTTTCTTACAGATAGCAGTTGGGATAATTTATATAGGTCTACTGTAGGGTATCTGTAGGGCTTAAAATAAATTACTTTTATAAGAGAACGCTGAGCTCTTTCGAGTTCCATGAATTTAGTTTTACCAGCTCCGCCCCATATTGGCAAACAGTAGGTTAGTATCGATTGTGCTAATGAAATATAAATTCTATTTATAAGAATTCCCGAAGCAATATGCCTTAAGATCTTAAAAACCCACATCAGCTTTCTAATTCTTGTGCTCACTACTTCAATTTGTTGAGACCATGATAGTCTTTGGTCTATCATCATTCCTAGGTATTTAATATGAGATACCTTATTAATAATGGGGCAATTACATTTCTGCCTTAGGGAGCTACTGCCACAGCTGTGGATTTTTAGTATGTAGTCGCTTGCAGGTTGGGTACGATTATAAATAGAATAACGAATGAAAAACGTTTTTTGAGCATTTAGTGTGAGTATATTTTCTTTAAGCCATTTAGCAACAATAGAGAGTCCTGCCTCGGCGTTGGAACGAACCTTATTCCAAGTAGTGTCAGAAAAAACAATTGCCGTATCGTCAGCATATGAAATTATTTTGGCATTACCTATTTGCATTTACATAAATTATTAATATAAATCAAAAATAAAGTCGGTCCCAGGACGCTGCCTTGCGGGACACCAAATGTAATATTTAGTTCACTATTTATGCACTGCCCGATTTTTACTCTTTGTGTTCTGCAACTAAGATATTCTTTGAGTAATGATAGAGGTTTATCTCTGATCCCTATGTTTTCCAGCTTGTTTATAAGAGTGGGGACACATACTGTGTCGAAGGCCTTTTTTAAATCAAGATACACAGCCTTGATCGGTTATTTCTAAATCCGTATTGTGTATCTGCCAATATTTTAAATTTGTTTAAGTAATTGATCAATCTAATATTAATAAGTTTTTCTACAATCTCAGATATTGTTGGCAAGACAGATATTGGCCTGTAATTGTTTACATCCGCTGTGTTACCGCTCTTATACACTGGGGTAATGATCGATTACTTTTTAGTAATCTTGTTTGTCCTGTTCTGTTTTAGTCCTGTTTTAGTTGTTTGGGGAAGATACCGTTCTGAAAACAGAGATTAGACAGATGTGTGATGATTGGCACAACTTTATCTTTGGCAAGTTTTAAAAATCTAGTAGGAATATTATCCCATCCCAAGGCGCTATCTGATTTAAAGGTCCTTAGAATATCATGTACTTCTTTAGGGTCAGTTTCCAAGAGTACAAACGAGTTGGCTTGGGAGTGTTCTGTAGGTATGGATGTTTGCGGTGTACAAGAGCTAGAAGAAGAAAGAATATCTTCAGCTAAGCGTTCTCCTATATCAGCAAAAAAGCAGTTTACGTAGTTTACTGATGCAGTCGGGTTATTTTTAACATTTAATAGTTTTGAATTGTCTGATTTATTTTGATTCATATAGGTAATTGATTTAATATTTTTCCATAAGCTCTGAGTTTTTTGTACTTATTTCTAATTTTCTTCTTTCATAATTACGTTTAAGTTATGTAAGCTAGTTATGTCTAAAATATAACTGGGTTAAGAGCTTCTTATTAAACGTTTTAGTAAGTTTTTAATTTTTCGAATTATGGACAGGTAACCTTTTTTTTATAATTCCTTAAAGCAGAAATCCACTAAATAGCGACAGAAAAGACACAAAATATGTGTTTTCCCCATACAAAAGGTAGTTTGCTGACGCCTTAAGATAATATTAGGTAGGGGAAAAAGTCTTTTCGCATTATAGTATGTATGAACTTGTAATAAAATCTCTTTGGCTATACTATTTGTATCTGGCTAGTTTTGGTATCATTAAAAGTTTCAATTTTAAAGAACATAATTCCAAATTCAAATTAGGAAAATGTGTGATTTTTATTTGTTTTTCGTACTGTCAAGATGAGTGAATCTAATGAAGAAATTCGATACACTTTAAAATTTTACTACAAAAAAGGTAAAAATGCAACGCAAGCCTTGAAAAAAATTTGCGATGTTTATGGACCTAGTGCAGTGTCTGTGAGAGTAGCCCAAATTTGGTTTAAGCGTTTTCAATCCGGAAATTTTGATGTCAAAGATGCACGTCACTCTGGTCGCCCTATAAAATGGGTAAAATAACCAATAAAATGGATGCCATTTTTGAAAAAGTGGAGCAAGATCGGCATATCAGTAGTTACGACGTAGCTGAAGAACTGGGAATTGACCACAAAACAGTTTTGGCACATTTGAAAAAAACTAGGTACACAAAAAAGCTCGATATTTGGGTACCTCACGAGCTCACTGAAAGAAACCTAATGAACCGTGTAGGTACTCATTTGTGATTCTTTGATTCGACGTATTGAAACCGAACCATTTTTGAAGAAGTTGATAACTGGTGATGAAAAGTGGATCACGTCCGACAAGAACGTGCGAAAAAGGTCGTGGTCAAAGGCCGGTCAGGCTTCACAGACTGTGGCGAAACCCTTTTTAACTCGCAACAAGGTGATGCTGTGTGTGTGGTGGGATTGGAAGAGCATTATTCATTATGAGCTGTTACCACTAGGCAGGACCATCGATTCTGAACTCTACTGCGAACAACTTATGAGATTAAAGCAAGAAGTTGAGAAAAAGCGGCCGGAATTAATCAACAGTACAGTGTGGTTTTTCATCATGATAACGCTAGACCTCTCACATCTTTAGCCACTCAGCAAAAATTAAGAGAGTTTGGCTGGGAGGTGTTAATTTACCCGCCGTCGACCTGTTTCGGTCTCTTCAGAATTCCTTAGGCAGTGTCAGGTTAACATCACGAGAGGACTGCCAAAACCACTTGTCGCGGTATTTTGATCAGAAGTCCCAAAATTTCTATAGCAATGGGATCATGTCCCTATCTACAAGATGGCAAAAAGTTATCGAACAAAATGGTACCTACATACTTTAGTTAAATGTAAATAAACTATATTAAAAAATGTTTTGAATTTTCTTAAAAAATGCGAAGAAACTTTTTCCCAAACCAATTAATATGGTCTATTCTTTTTATGTCCTAAAACCCAAATGGCAACAGAATTGAACGCTTTATTAACTATTCAGTCATCCCGTGACCACGACAGAGTGTAAACCTGTCGAAACGTCGGGAAAAATAGGTAAATAAACGCGATAAATACCCGTAAGTATTTATAATAATGTAATATGTTATTATCAGATAAATAGACCCTTACACATTAACCGCAATATCGTATCAAAAATCTTGTATTTTACATATCTGTAAATAAAAGCTGTTATTAATTTATTATAATTGCAAACCCTTCAAACTTACTTTCATACTTAAGCACCAGGTATATTAACATAATCGAGAAGGAAACACCGAACACAGGCTTAATGAAGGTTGCAAAAGCTATTCGGACCGCCATCGAAGGCCTCGGCCCATCCTGGTAGAAGATACTGCCAGAAATCAAGAGAAGGACTTGTCCGGGTACATAACACCACAGGAGGATCTTGTATTTCTAAAAAAAACATAACTCGCACTAATTCACACTCATAAATAGCGAATCATCATGAAACGCACTGCCGAAATTGTAATAACAAGCCATAGAAATTTCAGCAAGAAGTAATTGCATGGTCAATAAAAATAGGCAAATAGCCCATGTACACACGCGTCAAAAGTTGCATGATTTCAAACTCTTTGCTGTCACGATGACATGATGTCTTCCCATGTCTGCGGTAGTGATTAAAAAGATTCTCACCAGCACCTTGTATTTCTGTATGTTGAAATTGGTCTGCTGCAAATGGTAGAGTATGTTCCCGACGGCCAGTCCGACGGCGTAATTGAAGAGGTTAGTGTGTCCGCGCTTGTACAGGTTGTTGTATGTGGGATTATTCACGTAGAAGCGGTAGCTGGACCTAGAGGCAAAGATGCGCTTGAAGATTAGCAAAAAATATTGTTTCGTTGAGTCCGATTTAAAGTTAAAATAAAAAACTGCTTTATTCAATACAATTCTTAGGATCACTTTGAATCGTCTTAGACACTGTACACTGACTACACTGTAGGTGTAGGTGGAGTTATACAACGCGGTCTGTAGGCAGAGTGTCCATTAGCCAAAACTCGACATCTAAATTCACCTAGCAAGTAATGTACCTACTTAATGTAGACATTAAGTGGACTCTGCACTGTCGGCAAAGTATCTATACAAACCATATGATACAGTACGGACAGACAACGGGTGACAAGGGGAATTGTTTTTCACTTGTTTCTGTTCTGCAACACTCAGAAGGTCTCTGCAAATGTGTGGGAATCTAAGCGATGCCGATGGCTTTAATATGTCTGAGGAAAACCCTTGTCTACTAATATACAGGTGATTATGTGCTATTAGGGAGTAATGAAGAAACATTAAATACAATGATAATTAAATACAATGATATTTCAGTGTATATGTCTATTGGTTTTGAACCTGCAAGCGTTATAAACGAAGAGGTAAACTGATTAGAAAAAGCTAAACATGAACCATACTTGTATACCGACCCCTAACGGCCCAAAAAAATCTTACTCAGGTGAGACAACGACGATGCCGTCGAGATTTTGGAAGTACGTCTGCAGTGGCGGGATCACAAAGCCAGCTGCCAGGAGTATCGAAATGATCACCTTCCTAGAAGCTGTACTTCGGCACGCAATAAGCACTATAAGCCCAAGGCAGTACAGCTGAAAGTCTGCTGCTAGATACCTGCAAAGAATAGTTTATGTGAGTTTCTGCTTACTTTATAAAATTCTCATATTCCGGTCTCAACGGTGCTCTAACGAAACGAATTCCATAAACCTGCATGTACTACGAGTCTTAATTGCGTTTGCTACACGCTATTCGTCTAAATATTAGTTTCAACATATCTTGTCATATCGGAGTTTTTGAGTTTTACTTACCCGAGTGCGATCTTTTAACCAAACTCCTCAATCACATTTACCCGTTTTTCGGGGTAAATGTACGGACTCTGCAGTTTTCCTCAGATATAAAAAAACTGTTTCAGGTATCGTCAAATATTTTTTGCATTTGTACGGCGTTACTTATAAACGTCTCTCAACTTATGTCTAAAGCTAATCACTGTTTAAAATAGTGCCATCCCGTTTTGTAAGATTGTGACAGGGTAAATCTTAAGAAATGACAGTGTTTGAACTTGAACACTGCCTGTATATACATTGAGAGGCGTTTATACGTAAGACCGGAAATTTCTAATAGTTTTGCTATGTAAAATGCATAGATGTGCTTCTAATATCGTGGTAGTTTAGGCATTATTAAACAAAGACGGCAAAGAGCGGCATTTTACCCCGAATGACTAACCTTACAGACGGCTACTAGTAAGTCGTCTGGGAACTATGAAATAACTAGATTCTGCCGGCGGTTTCCCAAGCGTGATACTTACTTAAAAAGTTAGGTGGTCTTTACGCCATTTCAGGTCACAGACGACATCTATGCCATGTTTTAATGTAATCTGTTTAGCTGTTGCAGCGTGATAGATTCAAAAACATTACATTATAAAGTAGGGTTATGATAATGATGGGATGAGGTAAAAAACAAGAGTACCAAGAGTGTGAGAAAAATCGTGAGTCATCATTGTAGTTGTTGATGTAGATGAGATGTTGCCACAAGGACTGTCCGCAGTCGTCTACCTCAGTCATCACCGCTTTCTAAAAATAAGTACCATACCAAAAAGGTTTACTGTTGAAAATTATATTACAAAATTTTCTGTGTTACAAAGAATCATGAGTATGTACTTACGAGTAGGTATATATTAAGTACTAGCTGCTGCCAGCGGATTACGCATGGTACCTACATAAAAAGTAGCCTATGTCCTTCTCCTTCCCTTCCCTGCTAAGGTTCCATCTATACCAAAATTCATTTAAATCGGTACAGCAGTTTAGGCGTGAAAACGTGGCAAAGATGGAGAGTTAAACGCCAATCTTAAGTATTGGCCCACAGTGGCTTTAGACAGAAACGACTGGAGAGAAGAAACCGTTTCTTCTCTCCAGTCGTCCTTGTCTAAAGGCTTTTGCCCTGCAGTGGGACTTAACAGGTGAAAGCCCGTGGGGTCATAATAATAATAATATTCTGTCCGAAACTCTGCTAATACTATACCCGATTGCGAATTATTACCCGAATGACTGCGTATTTTTACCCGCATGTCGGGGTATAGGTACGCACTCTGTCTAATGCAATTTTCCTCAAATATAAAAAACTGCTTTAGGCATCTTCAAATATATTCTATTTCTGGCCACAACTACATCTATACTAAGTTTCATCTAAGTCCGCTCCACCGTTACCATTGAACCATTGCTAAACAAAATGTACATAAACACGAACGATGTTATTGGATTTATATATTTACACCAAAGTCCAAATTAGATAAACATTTTTAAATTAAAATTCTTAAATTTACAGCAGAATTTTCCCAGGAAAATCAATTCAATAAAGGAATTAAATGCAAATTTAAATTTTAGAACTGTAATTTAAAACTGTTATACTAATTGAACTTTGATACGAGCCAAATAAAGTCTCGCTGAATACAGAATTATTTATTTACGATCAGAAAAAATAACTTACGTCCCATATTGCGCCGGCGCCGATGCCCGCAAATCTCATCCAGGATAACGTGAATAGCATGGCTACAGCGTATAGGGGAGTCAATCTAAAAGAAACACGAATATGTAAGTTCCGTCTACCTGCCAACGACATCGACACTAGCGCAGTGCTTTTGATGTGACCATGTCCTCAGACACGCCACGCACTGCTGACACATTTCTATACTTATACTGTGTTTAAAAATATTAAGTATTATTCTATAAGTCATCTAGTCACCATAATACAACCTATGCTTTGTTTGGGGCTAGATGGTGTTGTGTGCATTGTTTAGCAATATTTAATTTTATTCAACTTAATAAGAGATACGTAATATGTCCAGTTATTTTGTTTCGATTTCAGTAATTTAAATTTAAATTTCATTAATTCGTCTTTTGTGAAGTAACCAAATGATATATATTTTATACTTTCTTTTTTACACAAATTTAAACAGCTTCTGCCTTAAATAAAATTTCCTAAAAATTCACTGACACTTTATAATGGATAAAGTGTCAGTGAATTTTTAGGAAATTTTTATAGATTATGTAGGGATCGCAGCGCAGCTTAGCTAAGCAAAATATAAGCAATGCAATACTTCCCGCGCGCTGGATACCTCAGTCAACTCCCGACAAGCAGACGAATAATACATGTACCTACATGAATACGGAATAGACACTGAGTGATTAACAACTAAGTATTTCATTTATAAAAATAACATATCCAAAGTTAGACAACCTTCTGATCTGGAGTCCGACGTGATCGGAAGGTACATATACAAAAAGTGATAAACGTTACGTACATTGGTGACCTTCCGACGATGAACTTATGAACTTGTGAATTTAGAACTTTGGAACAAAAGTGAACATTAAAAGTGAGTAGTAGGTACATAGACTTATCGGGAGTGACTCCTCGCGCAGAATTAGTGTTCCGTAAACCGCGAGAAATATAACGGACACAATGACGAATCCAAATCAGGCTATGTCAACGGCACCTGCACCGGTTATCGCCACGCAACCGGTCAATGATTTGGCCAGCATCAGTGTATCGGCAAGGATACCTGAATTTTGGGTGGACATGCCAAGATTGTGGTTTGCCCAATTCGATTCAGTGATGGACCCGCAGAAGCAAGGAGACAGCGCAAAGTACAATATGGTGATCGCCAAACTGAGCAGAGATGCTCTACAACAAGTAGGTGACATCATATACGATCCGCCTAAAGAAAATAAGTTTGCCGCTATTAAAGCCAGATTACTGTCGGCTTACGAAGAGAGCGCAGAGAAGCAGTTTAATAAGCTGGTTGGGGAAATGGATCTAGGAACGCAACGTCCATCGCAACTGTTAAGAAGAATGTCTGCTTTAGCGTCCAACACGCAGGTTTCTACAGAAGCACTCAGACGGTTATGGATCGCGAGATTGCCGATGGCAGTTCGGACCGTATTATCGGTGGCGCAGAGCATGAAGTTAGATGACCTTGCTACGATGGCTGATAAGATCGTGGAAAATATACAGACAAGTGATATAGCTGCTATTGCATCAACTTCTACATCAGCACCGTTACCTGATTTACTATCACAGATGAGGCAGATGACTCTAGAGATCCAGGAGCTGCGAAGAGAGGTAAACGAGGTCAGAGGCAGAAGCATGGGAAGAGGAAATTCATGGAATAGGAGCAGGTCCAGGTCGCAATCAAGAGGACCGAGAAGAACTCCTGAGAGCAAAGATTGGCTGTGCAAGTATCATTACCGATGGAAGAACCATGCGAAGTCGTGCGAAAAACCGTGCAACTGGAAGCAACCGGGAAACTCAGACAGATCGGGAAACTAGAGGCTGTGCAGTCCTATGCGGTGGGAGACTGCATAGCCACAACGGGAAACCATCGTTTGTGTGTGACAGATAGGGAAACAAGGACACGTTTTCTAGTGGATACAGGCGCAAACGTTTCCGTATTGCCAGTAAGTGAATATAAAGGTGAGCGTACATCGTGTAGCTATAAACTTTTTGCTACGAATAACTCAGAAATAAAAACATATGGTGTAAAGACTCTAGAATTAAATTTAGGGTTACGCAGATCATTTAAATGGACTTTTATAATTTGTGATGTTAAACAGGCCATTTTAGGCGCAGATTTTATTGAATATTATAAATTAGTAGTAGATTTATACAGTAAGAAATTATTAGATAGGGTTACGAATTTGTGCACGATGGGATCCGTCATAAGGTACGACGAGCCGTCTATAAAAAGTATTCAGGATGATAATCCATATCGAGATATCTTAGAAGAGTATGCAGATATAACGAAGTTAGTCGCTTTTAGGGAAACCGCGTCACATTCAGTATGTCATCGCATTATTACCAATGGTCCGCCGGTTTTTGCGCGCCCCAGACCGCTACCGCCGGATCGGTACAGAAAGGTGAAGGATGAGTTTAAGGTGATGCAGGAAATGGGAATATGTAGACCAGGTAAGGGTGAATGGGCTAGTCCTCTCCATGTAGTACCTAAGAAGGATGGAAAAATTCGTCCTTGTGGTGACTATAGAGCACTTAATGCTGTCACTAAACCAGACCGATATCCAATACCTAGATTACAGAATTTTGCATATATGTTGCCAAAGAAAAAGTATTTTACACGTTTAGATTTAAATAGAGCTTATCATAATATACCTGTGGCAGAGGAAGACATCGAAAAAACAGCTATTACTACAATTTTTGGACTTTTTGAATTCCCACGTATGGGATTTGGATTAAAAAATGCCGCACAGACTTTTCAGAGGTTTATGGATCATCACGTATTAAAAGGTATCGAATATTTAGAAGATTCACGCGACAATAGCGAGTCTACTTTATTTTGTTATATCGATGACGTTTTAATTGCATCAGAAAATGAAGGCATACATAGAAAACACGTGAGGGAATTGTTCAAAAGATTTAATGAAATGGGAATTACGATAAATTTAAGTAAATGTGTTTTTGGTAAGGAACAGGTAGAATTTTTAGGATATAGTGTATCGCAAGATGGAATCAGCCCGCTGCCAGTAAAAGTAAAGGCGATTACAGACTATCCGAGACCTGAAACAGTTGAACAACTACGACGTTTCTTGGGTATGATCAATTTTTATAGGTCACATTTACCGAACGCAGTAGTACACCAGGCAGAACTTAATAAGTTTTTGCACAACGCCAAGAAGAAGGATAAGACACAAATAGTATGGGATCAGAAGAGCATAGAAGCTTTCGAAAATTGTAAGGTAAGTTTGAACAGTGCTATTACTTTGTCTCACCCTAGTGTAGACGCACCTTTATCGCTTATGACTGACGCGTCCGACACATGTGTTGGCGCAGTGCTACAACAACATATTGAAGGTGAGTGGTTACCATTAGGTTATTTTTCAAAAAAGTTATCGGATTCACAGATAAAGTACAGTACATACGATAAGGAACTATTAGCTATTTATTTAGCTATGGTACATTTTAGAAACATGATCGAAGGACGACATGTAACCATTTTTACGGACCACAAACCACTTATTTATGCATTCACGAAGGTAGGAACGGATAAGGAAATTCCAAGAAGAGCCCGACAGCTACTGTATATTAGCGAATTTACCAGCGATATACAACACGTAAGCGGTTCTGACAACGTGGTAGCTGACGCGTTATCACGTGTAGAGAGTATTTTTTGCCCCACAGCAATAGATTACGACGAACTCGCTGTAGAGCAGGCACAGGAAAATGAAGCTCATGTTACATCCGCTCAAAACAGTAGGTTATTATTCAAGCGAATTGTTTTGCCTAACAGTAATATGAAAATATTATGCGAAGTTTCAACGAGCGATGCACGACCTTATTTAACTTCAAGATTTAGGAAAATTGCTTTCGACAGTGTTCACAATATTAGTCATCCTGGTATCCGAGCAACTCGTGAAATGATTACAAAAAGATTTTTTTGGCCAGGGATGAATAAAGATATTAAAGTTTGGGCTAAGACATGTTTGGCTTGCCAGAAGTCAAAAGTTAATCGACACACAATATCAGAGCTAGCCAGTTTTCCTCCGTGCACAAGGTTCGAACACATTCATACAGATATCGTAGGTCCTCTACCTACTTCTAGGCACGGGCATCGTTACATTGTTACTATAATGGATCGTTTCACGCGTTGGCTTGAGGCTATACCAGTCTCAGACATATCAGCGGATACGGTTTCTAGAGTTATATTTGAGCATTGGATTTGTAGATTTGGTTGTCCAAGCAGGATTACCACAGATCAAGGACGCCAATTTGAGAGTGATCTTTTTTGTGCAATGATGAAATTAGTAGGGGTACAAAAGATCAGAACGACTCCATATCACCCTCAGAGCAACGGCTTGATAGAAAGATGGCATCGCTCGATGAAAAACGCATTAACATCCAGATTAACAGAAGGCATGGATTGGGTAGAAGAGTTACCAGTAGTCTTGTTAGGTTTACGAGCAGCCAGCAGAACAGATACTGGAGTATCTGCAGCAGAAATGGTTTATGGAGAAACAATCAGGCTCCCAGGTGATTTTTTTCAGGTAAGAAATAGTAGAGTTACAGACCAACATATTTTCTTAGAAAGCTTACGTCAAACTATTAGCAAGCTGAGACCGCAGTCAGGAGCGGTAAGCGATTCGCGAAAAGTTTTTGTAAGCAAAGATTTAAAGACATGTACACATGCATTTATTCGGAACGATATGTTAAAAAAATCGTTATGTCCTACCTATGATGGCCCCTATCGCATTTTAAAAAGGAATGATAAAGTTTTTAAATTAAGTTTACCTAATAGAGATATTCATGTATCTATAAATAGAGTAAAGCCAGCCTACATGTTAAAAGAAGATAGTAGTGAATCTTTAGTAGATGGGAACTCTAAGTTAGTAACTAGCGCTAAGAGTAGCGAAAGTAGTATTTTAAGAACGCCAACGCTTATAGAGCGTACCACACGCAGCGGTCGCCAGACAAAACCGCCAGTGCGATTTTTATTATAATAGTTTATGTAGCATTATATAATTGTGAAATCACTCAGTCATGAAGGGTAGGTAATCATTTTTTTGGTCATTTCAATCCGACAAACTGGAAGTAGAACACTTGATTTAAATACCTACATTTTTACTGCATATTTTTTATTAATCATGGGTTATAATCAATCAAAAGAAGAAGAAAAAGTATTCATTACACAACAAGGATCCAGTAGTGTAGAACAAGTTGGGAATATAGAAAAGAAACTAGAAATGTTTGGAATCATTATTATAATTGTAACCATAGCTCTAATATTACTTCTATTGTGTTTATGTGGAAAAAGTTGTTGTGAAGGTTTTAAGAAACGAGCTCGGAAAGAACTGATGGCAATATGGCCTATGGGACCAGTGGTAGCCCAGAACACTACTCCGACTCAACAGTCCGGAGTGATGCAGTCGCAGTATCAGAACCCATGTTAAGTAATCGGTATAAGCAGTGGTTAAGTAAACAAATAATTAAGTAGTTAAACATTTATTATGTATCAAAATTTAAGTATTTTTTGTTGATTTTGTATTGTGTAAAGCCTTATTGGGTAATTTTTGTTGATTTTTATTGTGAAACCTTGTAGGATAAAAAAAAAAACTTTAATATAAATTCATTACTTTAATTGAACGGAACCCAAGTAATTATAAAGTAGATTCTATAAATAGACTAGCAACTTTGTAATGCAAGATCGCGTGCGTCATGACTACACAATAGTAGGTCACGCCCGCTATCTTTGCAACGCAGCACATTCCTGTGTGCCTCGCAGCATGAACTTGAACATTTTATAACTTGTATAGTTTTAAGTTGTAAAGACGATTTTTTGTAAAAAAATTTTTTGGAAGGGGATGATTGTAGGGATCGCAGCGCAGCTTAGCTAAGCAAAATATAAGCAATGCAATACTTCCCGCGCGCTGGATACCTCAGTCAACTCCCGACAAGCAGACGAATAATACATGTACCTACATGAATACGGAATAGACACTGAGTGATTAACAACTAAATATTTCATTTATAAAAATAACATATCCAAAGTTAGATAACCTTCTAAATAGACTTTGACATATATATCAGTACATTGGTGGTAAACATTTCCTTACATTGACAAACATATTACGTACAGATTATTTTAATAATGTAGAAATTAGCAATAGGTAATACCGTTCAGCCGCTGCATGCCAATTTGCCAGTTATTTATTTATAACTAGCTGACCCGGCCACGCGTTGCTGTAGCTCAGTAGTTCTAATAAATTGAACCTTTATACGCTAACCTCTAAAATTATCAGTGTTCCTCTACTATAAACCTTCCTCTTGAATCACTCATTCTCTTAAAAAAACCGCATCAAGATCCGTTGCGTAGTTTTGAAGATCTAAGCATACATAGGGACAGAGAGACAGCGGGATGCGACTTTGTTTCATACTATGTAGTGATATTTACTAGACCTATTATAAAAATACATATTATTAAATCATTCTTTAGTATTACTTAATTTTTTCTTCTTTACAGCTTCATTACATAGTATATCAGCAAGACGCCTCCCGCTGTCTGTCTGTCCCGATATATGCTTAGATCTTTAAAACTATGCAACGGAATTTGATGCGGTTTTTTTAATAGATAGAATATTTCAAGAGGAAGGTTTAATATGTGTAAAACATGCATAATATAGAAGAGAAACACTGATAATTTTAGAGGTTTCTTATGTGGTGTCGTAAACAAACCCATTTTTTTGCGCTTAGGTACATTGCAAACGCTGGCTGAACCCTACGAGATAGATCAAAATTATGTACTACAGTATTGCACACCTTAAAAAAGTCTACACAAAAGTCCGCACTGGTATATGACTATGTTATTCTCTTAGATAATGTTGTATATAAAGACATTCTGTAGTAAATTTAGTATCAGCATTGCACCCGTGCGAAGCCGGGGCGTGCCGCTAGTTAATTTATAAGTAGGTAGGTACGCTTAGTTTATATATTGTTTACTTCTTTGATATGATTATTTTATAAATGTAATGAACCACATACTTACTAAATAATAATAATAATAATACCTACCGGACATTTCACACAGCATCATCTGGCCCCAAAGTAAGCAGAGCTTGTGTTATGATTGACTGACTGACCACATGACTGATATACTACTTATATCCTTTTTTTTGTAAATACATACATATTATACATAAATGATGTATCTACCTGATGAAAAACTGACGAGAAACTGATTACGATTGATTGTGTGAACCAAGTGATACAGTTACTAAAATTAACTATTCATGTGTTTCATGTACATGTGTTCCTATTCAATTTCGTTTCATATCATATTGATGAGCAATCCACACAACACCATGTAGCACCAAACGAAGCATATAATATACTCGTACTATGGAAACCAAATATCTAATGGAATACTTATATATTCTAAATCTAATACATACATACTTAGGTACTATAAAACACCCAGAAAAAAACATTCATCATCCAAATGATTGTCTCGGGAGTGAACCGACATACTGCAACTACAGTGTGGTAGGCAGAGCTACATCTAACTAAGCTGAGAGGCCATCTGATGATGATGATGATACAGAAAAAAAGTCCTAACCTGATCCATCGCATCATGATCCCTATAGGCAGCATACTCCAGCCGATGTTGTGCTTCTCACTGAACAGGAGCTGGTTGTAGGCAAGTAGGAACCCAGAGATTACGAAGAAGGTTTGCACCAAGAGCGGACCATTTATGAACAGTTGGATCGAATAGTTTTTGTAAAACTGGAAAATAATGGTTTTCTTTAACATAGGATGTACTGTAGGTAGGTATAAAGTGTCGATTACACGGAACAAGTAAATACAATGGTGAGACAGTGCCCTCGGCTAAATGCTCGGCCGTATGAACACTGTGACGAGTTCTCGCCTGAGTGCATAAACACAGACTAGCCTACCTCTGCTCTCTCGGTCTAGTATCATTTTACTGTTTTGCCACTGTACTCGTTACGTGTAATTAATCCTTAACATGTTTCAATAAACATATCTCATTTTTATAATACCAATAGTAATACTGTGCGAGTGAGAAGACATGATTTAAACAGCGAATTAATTAATTGAAACAAGATTGAATTTATTATTGTGTTTAGTGCTACCCCTCGGTAGAAGAGCTGGGGGAGGCTTTTAACGAAGAGAAAAGTAGTATAGTAAGAGAGGAATATGATTTTATTACAATAACACTTTACCTAATGTGTTGTTTAAATCTGTTACCATATTTATTCATGAATATTGAATTGAAATTGAATGATAAGACAGATACATAAACGATACACTAATCTAGAAATATGAGTCTTTGTTCTGACTGACTGATTCAAATATAGTCAACGCATAGCCTAACCTGCTGTTAATAGAGGCATGAAATTAGAAGGATATAGTCTTTCATAAAATTATTGTGAAATATCATAATATTATTATTGCGTAAAATTACTTACAAGAGATTTTTGAAAATTAAATCATTAAGGGGTGAAAAAGAGATTAAGACTTTGTATGAAAAATCGTATTCTTGAGCTTGCAAGTTTATAACATACCATTCTTGAGTTTGTAACTTGTCGTACTTGTTGGCTATTTGCCAAAAATATTCAATACTTAATAGAAATGATCATGGACTATATGTATTTTTTTTTCAAACAACCTCTTTAAAACTTATGCATTGGGTTGTTAAACTTTAACAACCCAATGCATAAGTTTAAAATAATATTATGATATTTTACAATAATTTTATGAAAGATTATATCCTTCTAATTTCATGTCTCTATTAACAGCAGGTTAGGCTATGCGTTGACTATATTTGAATCAGTCAGTCAGAACAAAGACTCATATTTCTAGATTAGTGTATCGTTTATGTATCTGTCTTATCATTCAAATATAATTTCTAAACGAATATAATTTTTGTAATGCGTAGTGCGAATGGATTGATACTTGGCCTAAATATACGTCAGTCAAAATGGTAAAAGACCACTTAGTAAAAATATAATAGCCTATACATTTTGATAAACACGGGCTTTACTCACGTATTATTTTGCCGATGGAGGCACCGCACTGTTTGTGCGAACCGTGAACTCGAGCGGCAACGAGCGGACCGCGGATCAAAATCACCCTGCTGAAGATTCTCGAAACAATGCCTCCATCAGCCTCCAAAGCCCTAAGTTGTACTATAATTTTAATAAACACTCAAAATTACAGTACAACTCACGAAAGTTTTGAAAGTGAAATATTATAGCCTCCCCCCCTAATAGGATGCAATGGAGTGTTAATAACTGTATGTGAAATTTTAACCTTAAAATTCAACTTAGTAACGCGGGGTACAATTAGATTGATACTGAATGAATATTCTTCAGTACACTCTGAGGATAAAGTCAAAAGAGGTGCTGACAAAGTCACGGAATTCCCAAGTAGCTGATTCGAGTTATGTTTATGTTTTAAAAAACCCTTCTTTTTACACCTACGCGCCAAGATACTTATCTGAATTTCAAGTCTCTACGATTAGCGGTTTAGGCTATGCGTTTTCTGTAGTGAGTCAGTCAGGACAAAGAATATCTATGAGCGATAATACATTTATAATCTATAATTATAATAGACTAGCTGTTACCCGCGACATCGTACGCGTATGCTTAGAACCTTTTTTATTGTGGCAGAAATGCATTCTGTGCATCTAAAGAACATCTCATAAGTTTAATCCCCTATTTTACCTCCATCAGGAATTATTTTGCAAAAACGTTTAAACACTTATTTCTTTATTTCTTAGCAAAAGTCTAAATAAGAGTGTTCAGATCCATAACTTAAGGAAATATGAGTTGCCTCAACAAACTTACTTAAACTTAAACTTTTGTGACAAAAAGTAGCCTATGTTCTACCCCAAATGCATTTTCTTAACAAAATTTCATCAAGATCCGTTCAGCCGTTTAGCCGTGAAAACGTAACAAACAAACAGACAGAGACATTTTCGCATTTATAATATTAGTATAGATCTTATATCTTCTATATAATAAAAATCAATTGCTGTTCGTTAGTCTCGCTAAAACTCGAGACCGGCTGGATTGATTTAGCTGATTGTGATGTTGAAATGTTTGTCGTAGTCCAGGGAAGGTTTAATAGGTGAGAAAATTTGTGGCATTGCAACGCATGCCGGGTACAGCTAGTAAAATATAAATGTATAATAATATAAATGTTTGTATGATATATGTATAATATATGTATGTATTTACAAAAAAAAGTATATAAGTAGTATATCAGTCTACATGACTGATATACTACTTATATATTTTTTTTACTACTTATACTACTTATATAACACAAGCTCTGCTTACTTTGGGGCCAGATGATGCTGTGTGAAATGTCCGGGATTATTTATTTATTTATAGATTAGAAATGTATTATCGCTCATAGACTTATGGGTTATTAGAACCAATTTCTTAATCTACTAGATATAGGTAGACCCCAGTATCTAAGGTAGGTACTTACGTCTTCAACATATTTTGGGTTGTCTATATAGAAATAGGCCGATAGCAGCGAGTGCGTCGTAATCACCAAAATTATCGTGATTGATCTATAGTTACCAAAAAACAAGATAAGTAAGAATTATAGTGCTAAATAAATCAATAAAAATATCATTCGATTCTGTTAGTTTCTTAGGAAGTATTAAACATACACATACGAAACAGATACAAATAATTTAATTAGAATTAGTAAGGTATTTACTAAATCATATTAAGAGAAAGTGGCGTGATAAGAGCAAAAATCCGGACAAGTACAAGTCTGAGTCTATGTTTTGCAAATCAGATTGGTACAAAGTAGTCCTACTACCTACTACACAGACACACACGCTGTTCTTGTTTTGTTGTAGGTACGAGTATTTCATGTCGTTCAACTTTGTCATCTCGAAGGTCATTTGCTTTTTGAGACAAATTAAGTTTTGTTATTTTGTTTGGCAGTAACACACATACATTTTGTGTTTTTCTTTAAATTGATCATATTTTATATCGTACTCATACTCTAGATAAGGACATTATATAAATTTAATGAGTAATATCCTTATCTACGAGTATCTGTCTATTTAATAATAAATAATTAAATCAATAGCATTTTACATGTTTTTGCTAAAACTTTATGAGACACCTAAATCGGACCCCCAAATGATTAAAAATGGCACAAAGCAAAATATGCGTTATACAATCGTTAAATGCTATCAAAAGTTCCGACACAGATTGGGTAGAGCGTTATCTGACAGAAGTGACAGATGGTAAATAAGCGTTACTTTGCAAGGCTGATGCCTAGTTCGTGAAAACAACATCAACAATGCTTACTTCAATCCACATAAAGACTTCAGCCTCTCGAGTCTTGGCTCCGCGCCTTCGGCTGCAGGCGCCACCAGCCTCCTCCAGTTTTGTCGTATGGAGAAAAGCATCAGTGCGCGCATTGCTGCAGTTAAACACAATAATGATTTTTGTCAAATCTCTGATGACGGCGTATTTAAAAACCAAAGGCGCAATGTTAGACCAGAGGCTAAATGGCAGATTGTTAAATGTCAGTGATCCCCATTTAAACAATGGCCGCACTAAACACTGCACTAAACGCTGTATAGAAATTACTAAGCAATGTTTTTCACAGACATACTTGAAGAACTATAAAAATGACCACCTACCCAATCCATTCCCTTTTGTGGTAAGTTTAATATCACAATAGGTTCCAACAAGGTTCAACAGTAAAATTAAAACCCAAACTCCAAGCATTACAAAATCAATTACTTTGAATTCAATCTTCTTTTGAATTTTATCGCACTTGTATTGCTGGAAGCTAGTATTCAACTTGTATGTATCCCAAAAGCTTTCATTGATGTATGCCTCAAGGGTTTGTTTTAGTTTCGCTGTTGTATTATGCTTTGGGTTAAACTGTTTGCAGAAATTAAGGCAGATGCCGTATCTCATTAATGTGTAGTTGAAGTGTTTTGAGGTGTGTTCTGAATACTCCTGAAAACAGTGAAAACGAAAGAAATCATTTAAAATTAACATTATTAGACTCTTTTATGAAGGATTGGATCTCAGGTGCAGAAGTGAAATGCAGATTTGTTGGAAAGGGGATTGTGAGGCATTTGCCCTGCATAAGGTTGATGCATGCTATTAATAATAATAATTATAATAAAACTAATTTTAACTTTACAATTGGAAAATAAGTCATCGGATGACCAAGAGGTCTCAAAATCAGCGCTTGTTCATATCATGAACTAGCGCTGATTTTGAGCAAAGGTGTATTCCGAATATGTATGTCTATGAATGGTTACCCGCATAATGTCCAATAAAGGATGATGCGTATCTGACACTGGGACGAACTCAACTGAGCAATACACAGCTTCTGGCTCTTCCATGCAGTTGTCTAACGGGTCCAGGTGGAACACCGGAGGCAGCTTATTGTATTCCGAAACTGGAAAAAGATTTTTTAATTGTGTAACCTAACATTGGGCTCTGGTTACTTTGGAACCTACTTCCTTTTGCAGAAGACAGTGGCCAATTCTGACAGAGTAAATAAGGCGCTCAAAAGCCTCCGTGCTTTTCAAAGCACGCAAGAGTTAAGATGAAAATGCCACCGCGGTACTGCTCTCGCAGTACATTGCACAGCTTTGTTTTGAACTTTTGTGCTTGAACATCATATGGCAACAGATCGTTATAATAAAGCTAACCATTATGAATAATGAGATACCTTGGTAAGTACAACATAATAATTATAAGTACATACCATTCAAATTGTAAATAACACATTTACACTGCTTTAATAGGAAAAGTAAGTATAATGATCTCCAAACAACTGCACCCATTTTAATTTTTCAAAATTTATTGTATTTCGGTTTGTAAATATTCATCAAGAATCTGTTCACGATCGTATAAATAATTTACTCAAATGGTATCAATGTGTTAAAATTGAAACTTTATCTCTTACTAAGTAGGTACCTAATGTAATACGGTATTATAAAGGTTTGTGTGGGTAAATGGATAATTGTCCGCTAAGAATCATAGCAACAATATGATGTTAATAACATCTCGCTAGGTTGGTAAGGGAAACCGAGGAAGTGTGAAACTTCTTCTAAAATTAACCATCTTGCGGTGTTGCTACAAGTAATTGTGTCTAGAGTGGTCTAAGTAAGTAGCTGACATTGAAGGAGCCTTCAGTAAGTACATAGAGGTAGTTCACAGCACAATTTCACCCACTGCTGAGAAGCAATGATTTCGAAGTCTGCTATGACGTCTGCTATGCTAGGTTGAATGCAAAATATGTGTGAAGGCTTAATGTGAACACACACTGCCGGTAATGTTGCAGCGGAAATAATTCCTGAATTATTTCCGAAATACAATCTACTTACTTGGTAATTGATATTTGGTGCGCAGCGACCCTAGGTGTCCTCGGTGTTCCAAGGTGTTGAGCTAGTAAGAGTAACAACTAGTGTAAGTAGATGTTTGTTTAGTGAGCAGTGACAATATCTTTTTAGGGTTCCGTAGCCAAATGGCACGGAACCCTTATAGTTTCGTCATGTCTGTCCGTCTGTCCGTCTGTCCGTCCGTATGTCACAGCCACTTTTTTCCGAAACTATAAGAACTATACTGTTGAAATTTGGTAAGTATATGTATTCTGTACACCGCATTAAGATTTTCAGACAAATATAGAAAAAACACAAAAAAATTTTGGCGTTCCCCATATTTAGAACTGAAATTCAAATTTTTTTTTTCATCAAACCCATACGTTTGGCGTATTTATGGATAGATCTTCAAAAATGATATTGAGGTTTCTAATATAATTTTTTTCTAAACTGAATAGTTTGTGCGAGAGACACTTCCAAAGTGGTAAAATGTGTGTGTCCCACCCCCCTGTAACTTCTAAAATAAGAGAATGATAAAACTAAAAAAAAATATATGATGTACATTACCATACAAACTTCAACCAAAAATTGGTTTGAACGAGATCTAGTAAGTAGTTTTTTTTTAATACGTCATAAATCGTAAATATCAATAACTATTATTAAAACATCGATCAAAGTTACAACAAGTTACAACAACTACAAGAACTTTTATATTGTGTTACTTGCTGCTACGGAACCTTTCATGGGCGAGTACGACTCGCACTTGGCCGCTTTTTTTTTATCATTGGTAGACCTAGGTTTGACCACGACCTCGCCTGATGTTAAGCGATGATGTGGCCGACGACGGGGCACGCAGGTCTAGAAGGTACCTTACTCTTGACTTGAAGAGACTGAGATTGTAGTTTTCAGGAAAGACAAACGACGGCAAAGCATTCCAATCCTTGGCTGTACGTATTATAAATGTGGAAGCAATGCGCTTTGTTCGTAAGGGTGGTAGACTGACAAAGTATGGGTGACATTGAGCGGTATGTCTGCTTGTCCTGTTGTGAAAGAGAGATGGTGGAATGAGATCATGCAATTCCTGGGCATATTCTCCGAAATGTATTTCATAAGAGATCGAAAGGCAAGCAACTTTACGCTGGTGCTCGAGACTCTGGGACTTAGTCTTAGCATTTAGCTGCTCACCTTTTACCCTCAATGCTCTTCGCTTGATCGAGTCTAAAGCAGCCAGCTGAGGTTTGGCTCAACCATCCCATAGATGGCAGCAATACTCCATATCCGACCGGACTTGAGCTTTATATAAAGTGGAATACTGTCCAGGTGTGAAGTATCGCCTCACCTTGTAGAGGATGCCAAGCTTCATGGCAGCAGTATTGGCCTTGAACTCGATATAGGAGGCAAAATTGAGAGTCCGAGTAAGTGAAACTCCCAAGAGTCCGAGATGATCTTCTACAGTTAGCGGTACATTTCGGAAAACGGGGTCTTCGAGAAACTCACTTTTTTTCGAAAAGAATAAAAAGAGACAAGCTTGCGTTTTGGATACATTGTACTTAATTAGATTGGCATTGCCCTACAACCTGGAGAGTCAAATCCAGACACATAAGCATCTCGTCTTCGAGTTTCTGAATGTCAGTTTTACTGGCTTGTGCGTTTCAAAAATATCTCTATACAACTTTACTGTCGTCTGCATACCCAATGACTCTGGGCATAATCAGATCGTCTATGTGCAGTAAATACAGCGTGGCAGAGAGCACTGACCCTTGAGGTACCTTGGCATTCATTGCTAATCGATCAGACGAGCAGCCGTCAATAACTCGAATGGATCTTTCCCTCAAGAAGTCAGCAAACCATGAGCAAAACTGAACTGGCAATCCGTAAGCTGGAAACTTACCAATTTGCCAGAGCCTATCAAAGGCCTTTGAGCTGTCAAGTGAAACAGCTAATGCTTAACCGTATTTCTCTATGGCCTCACTACAAATGTGCGTGTCATACGCAAGAAGATCTCCAGTAGATCGCTTTCGCCGAAAGCCGTATTGTCGATCACTGAGGAGGTCATTGTCTTCAAGGTATGTAAGGAGCTTCGTATTCAAGACACGTTCCATACATTTGCATAGTAGGGAGGTGACTGAAATTGGGTGGTAATTTGATGGGTCAGCGTGACCTTTCTTGGGCACATATTGCACATTAGCAAACTTCCAGGATTTTGAACTATTCCAGTTTTCAGAGATAGGCGTAAAAGTTTAGTGAGTATGGAAAACAACTCAGGGTCACAAGTTTTCAATACTACAGCCGGAATGCAGCCAGCACTACTAGCTTTGTTCACGTCAAGACTCCGTAACGTTTGAGCACTTCATTTTGATGGATGCCTATTTTCTGCATTGTTGCTTCTCATCTAAGAAGGCTAGGTAGGGTTTGGTTAGAGGTGTCTAGACGTGAAGCTTCCACAAATTGAGCAGCAAAGAGATTTGCTTTCTCGATTGCAGTGTGGGCTAGAGATCCATCCGGTTTTAGTAGTGGAGGGAGGGAAGGGCGGCTGAAGATCGCTCCTACCGACTTGGCCAAGAACCAGAACGTTTTGCTGCCACCTGGATGTGTCGTACGCTTGGCACTCATACGGCCAATTCGATGGAGGCGTGCCTTCCGTAGCACCTTCTTGCAGGACGTGGCGGCTTGATTAAAGGCTTTCTTCTTAGTTCGTGTATCCGTGGCTTTACTGTTGGGAGCGTCAGCCCAAGCAAGGTAAGCTGCAAGCTTTTTCGCTTCTGCAGCGACACATGCGGGACCAAACCAAAGGCGAGCTTTGTCGGAGGATGTGGGAGTCATCCGAGAATCGTCCGAGACATCCGAGAATGGAAAAAAATATTCCATTGCTCGATAGACCACCGCCTTTTCGCATTAAAATTGTGCTCCAGTGCTGTGTCGGAAGAGCATTGGATCTGCATCTCCATGACAAATAATAAGTGTGCCTTATTGGTCTAAGATGGTGGTGGACTGAATCGAGATTGGAGTGCAGTCCTCGTATGTTTGTGAGGTGCACTTGAAGAGAGAGGACGTGCTTCCGCTGTAAACACGACTTATTATATTTGGTCTTTTTTATGTATTAAGCAAGTGTAAGGTAAGTGGGGAATATGGTAGTTTTACCGTCCACCGTTTTTACGTTTTTGCCGTTTTGACGGTAGAGGGTGATTATTGACTCCGGTCCTGCAGGTCGCAGTTACGAGCCTCATTTAGCTAAAACGTCAACTCGTCGTTGGCTCTAGATCCACTGTATCCCTTGATCCATTGCAGGGTTATTTTTTTCGATTGATCTCTCTCTTTCTTTCAACAGCTTGTCTTCTCTTCTCTTTCAACAGCTTGTGGCATTGTGAGGTTAGACCAGAGTTATGTTCGTACCTGTTGAGAGCTTGTAGTACCGAAGCGCTATCTGATAAGATTATTATGTTAAATTTGCCGCAGCCTGTATTATGCCGATACATTCTGCCTAAAAAAATTAAGTTCCAAGAGGCGTACATATATATATGTTTAGGACCTCCGAGAAGACCCCGACCACAGATTTTGAACTGTCTGTGTAGATTCTTACTTCGTATCTTTGAGCTGTAACTCGGCTCTTCGTGTAATTGTATTGTGAATTTTTTTAAACGACCTGTCATATAGTAATATATCAATTGGTTTTCACTCGCGTACTCTTTTAAACCGACTTTATCAAAAAGGAGGAGGTGCTCAATTCGTCGGAATCTTTTATATCTTTTTTATGTATGTTCACCGATTACTCGAAAACAGCTGAACAGATTTGGAAAATTCTTTTTAAAGTGTAGTGTAGTATACTACTACACAGGTGGTCCCATATAAAGTTTATCAAAATTCAAAATTCAAAATTCTAAATAACTTTATTCATTACAATCACAAGGACCACTTTGAATCGTCTTCTTACATGCTAGTGAATCTAGGTGCCGGTTCCTCCTAACCCCAGTTCAAGAAGAATCCGGCAAGAAACTTGTCTGGTCTTAACACATTTTTGTATGATCCTTGACAATTTTGTTACGGATGCCGAGTCGAGGTGGAGCAGATTCATCCCAAGCTTTTTTGTCTTCTAAATAATCAGATATTTTATAATATGCTTTAATAGACAGTTTATGTTTAATTACGTTTTTAAATTTGCCAATCGACAAATCTAACACGTCGCTTGGGACCTTGTTATAGAAGCGTACACATTGCTCTATAAAAGACTTATTAACTTTAGCGAGCCTAACAGTGGGCACAGCGAGTTTATCTTTATTTCTAGTGTTAATACTATGATTATCGCAATTGTTTTTAAATAAATGAACATTTTTGTGCACATACATTAAATTTTCGTATATATACTGACAAGGCACTGTCATAATATTAATTTCTTTAAACTTATCTCTAAGTGATTCTCTGGAGCCCATGTTATAAATTGCACGAACAGCCCTCTTCTGCAACACAAATATGGTGTTAATATCAGCAGCACTCCCCCACAACAAAATGCCATAAGACATAATGCTATGAAAGTAGCTGAAGTAAACGAGTCTAGCGGTATCTACGTCGGTAAAATGACGGATCTTTTTCACAGCGTATGCGGCAGAGCTGAGTCTCTTCGACAATTTATCTATGTGCGGGCCCCATTGCAGCTTATTATCTAAAGTAATGCCTAAGAACACTGTGGTGTCGACGAGATCCATCTTTTCGTTTTTAATTTTTACATTAGCTTTCACCTGTTTAACGTTCGGCAGTATAAAACGAATGCATTTGGTTTTTTTCTCGTTAAGTAATAAGTTGTTTACATTAAACCATGTTACAACTCTAGAGATTGCATTGTTTACATCGTCAAGATTAGTAAGTCGTCGCTTTAATTTAAATAAAAGCGACGTGTCATCAGCAAACAGTACAATCTCGTGATCATCCTGTACATGTTTAGGTAGATCATTTATATAAATTAAAAACAAGAATGGCCCGAGTATTGATCCTTAAATTAGTTAGTTGGAGCCTTAAATTAGGAATTGTTTCTGGTTTATTTGCATACACCCACGATTCACTAAAACCCTGAAGTAATAAATGGTATGATCTTGGTGGCCAGTTGACATCAGAATTTCGTAAATAATTTGGCCGGGAAGTAGTTGCTGCAATAAATCGTTTGTGTCATGCGCAGTGTGGCAGGTGGAGCTGTCCTGCTGAAACCACATTTCGTCCAGATCGCCATCCAGGTGGAGCCAGAAGAACTCCGTCATCATATTCCTGTAACGAACGTCGTTCACAGCCACTGCAATTACGGCCTCATTTACAAAAAGTAAGGCCCAATCACAACCACTTACCAAAATCCAATACTTTTATGTGCGACAAATTAAGTATGATCACGCACGTGGCGCCCGCAGCCCGCGCAATGTTTTCGCAGTAGCGTCAGCACAAGAATATCAAAACATGTATAGGCTTTTATATAAAAAAAAAATTTCCTACCTAAAAATATTTTTTGTTCTTCATTTATTACTTTAATGTAGACAAATAAAATACTTGTCATTTTACGAGTATATGTAAAAAAAAATAACAATTTATGTTAGTACAAGAACTAGTGTGTTTAACATTTGATTTTATAATGTTATAGCGTTCCGTGTTTGTTTGTTTTCTAGGTTTCCTGGGGATGTACTTGTGAGACATAAATGGCTTCTTGTAGTTAGTGCCTTTTTGCCTCACGAAATACGTGCAGATTTCGTAGTGCACCTGTTACGCTTTACCTGCTGTTGACTGTACCTACAAACATCATCTAATACATTTAAACGAGCAATTCTCGTATATAGATATATGATCTGAATCTCAGAAAGGGCTCGAACGATTTTCATGAAATTTGGTATGCAGGGGGTTTCGGGGGCGATTAATCAATCTAGCTAGTTCATTTTTAGAAAACGACGATCTTTAGAAAAAAAATTCCGATCATCAACCATTTTTATGTGTTTATGTTTTTTTGTTAACCCTACTTACACCAAAACGCTTTGTTTTTATAAAAAATCGTAGATATTCAGGTAAATGCTATTTTATTTTGCTCTATACAATTTGCTGACGCTCCTTGGTAGTCATTGTCACGGACACGACTCGACCCGAAGTATGCCGGTGACGTACGACAGTTGTCTCGCTCGCGCTACTGTCAAAACAAATCGATTTGTCTCTGTCGTTCAGTAGTGTGCAACGTAAAATGTAATTACAGCTGTTGAGCGTTTGTGCATGTATTTGTGCATCATGTCTATAATTTCACATGACGCATATAAGGACGTGCCCTATCTACCGCTAATTTGTTTTATTCAAAGGATTTTCTGATATGTTTATTCGCGAAACTATTCAGATGCACTTCATTAGTAAAGATTTTTTTTTTAAATCAGCTTTTACTTCACTTAAATGGTGGCAGTTATTCCAAAAATGGTAGACTTTTTAGACCAGGGTAGAAAATTTAATAATATGCCTTTAAAAATAATAGAAAGTGAAAATAAATAATTGTAGGATGAAACCCATTGGAAAAGGAGAAGAATATTATATAAAAGGAAAGAAAAATAATATACGGGCGATCTGAGGTCTGGAAGGGGAAGGGGGTGAGTTTTTAAAGGTAAAAAACGGTTTAACTCGATTTCCGGCAAAATTACAAGTCCTATGCAAAAAAGTCAAATAGCAAAGTTGTAGGTAAAAAAAGATATATTTTATCTATATCTTTTGTATACACACTTTTTTCACATAACCTCAAAGTTTATGTGAAAAATTCCAAAAACCTATATCTATACCTAACCTTTATTAACTTATTTGTTTGTTGATTATAGTAGTATACACACATTCACCACGGTTTAAACCACGATTAATTTGTATAAGTGGTCAACACAAATAAAGAGATTTAATAGAGGGTAAAAAACATTGGTAGTTTGCTTACGCCGCCACTGACACTGTCACAAAAGGGTTAATGTGCGCCTCGGAGCGAAAAGCCACGCAAATTTCTGGTAGTGCGTGCGCTTACTTCTGATTCAATATTCCACAGATAAACGCGAAAAACAGAATAATGTAAAATAATGCGGCAAAATTCGCAGTGCGTGCTAGGCCTTATGTAATTTTTACAAATTTTTATTTGTAACATGTAATTTGACTTTTCTTTGTCAAAATTATATCTACCAACACTAACAAGACGAATATATTAATAAATGTAAGCAGATACCAAATTTAGTATTATCTTCAATGTTATCCCAAGTATCTACTTAGGTACCTACCTAGATAATAATGTAATTTAATTATAATAAAAATAAATTTCCTGCATGGATATGCATAATCAACACTGTCAATGTTTTATATCTACCAAGATAAGAATTAAAATTACAATGAATTTCTCATTATTAAAACACACCGAATACAAATAAACAAAAATAAATACTGTAGGTACCTACCTCCCTAGGTACCTAAGAACTGCCTAAAACTAACTAGGGGAGAATAGGGTTATAATAAATTAAACAAGTAACAAGAAAATATATGAATATTGACAAATAGGTAACTCTCATATTCGTACCAAGGTTTATGTTAAAACATGTATTCCGGACTATCAAACTCTGTGAACAGGAAACACAGGCACAGCACGCCAAGCATAACAAAAGAGTATCCGAGTGCAAACCAATTGATTTTATCACAAAAGTATCAAAAAAATCACAATACAATTACACGAAGAGCCGAGTGACAGCTCAAAGATACGAAGTAAGAATCTACACAGACGAGACAGCTCAAAATCTGTAGTGGGGGTTTTCTCGGAGATCCTAAACATACATATATGTACGCCTCTTGAAACCCACAACTCCATTTTATTAGGCAGAATGTATCAGCATAATACAAGCTGCGACGGCATTGCTAAACAGACAGGTAACAGGTAATTTCAACATAATAATACTCCCAGATAGCGCTGCGGTACTACATGCATTCAGCAGGTACGAACATAACTCTGGTCTAACCTCACAATGCCACAAGCTGTTTAAAGAGGTAAGTCCATTCAACAAAATAACCCCGCAATAGATCAAGGGTCACAGTGGATCCAGAGCCAACGACGAGGTTGAGGTTTTAGCTAAATGAGGCAAATGATCGGAACTGCGATCTGCAGAACCGGAGTCAATAATCTCCCTCTTCTACAACCAGGCCCGATCATGGATCTGCCAACAAACAACCAACCTACATTAAGCTACTGAGCTAGTATGGAATGCTGCATGCAGTCCTAGGAGGCATTCCCGGATCTTAATCCTAGATACTTCCGAAAACTCCTCAGCCTTAAACGTGACAAACTTCGTATTATCGTCGGTATTTTTGGGGATCGAAGTTGCCCGCGTGGATCCACGGGTAGTGCCAAACAGGTAGCAGGTCTTAACACTCTCACTCAATACATGAAAAAGTTTAAATATAATAGTCGTGTTTACAGCGGAAGCACGTCCTCTCACTTCAAGTGCACCTCACAAACGTACGAGGACTGCACTCCAATCTCGATTCAGTCCACCACCATCTTGAGACCAATAAGCCACACTTATTATTTCTCACGGAGACGCAGATCCAATTCCCTTTCGACACAGCGTACCTCACATACCCAGGTTATACACTGGAGCACAATTTTAAGGCGAAAACTGGTATATGTCTGTTTGCTCGGGATGACATTTGTTGTCTGCTTGACCTTGAAGAGCCCGATTTCTCTGTACTATGGACTTTGGTGGATACCGGCCTAGATAAAGTTATCTATGCTGGACTGTACAGATCTCACACTGGAGACCTGGAGTCAACCAGGTTGTTTAACTACATCTGCAAGCGGCGGATGTTGCCCAACAACCTTATTATTATTATCCTTATGCCCAAATGGTACTTCTTGGTGATTTTAATGCTCACCACCAGCAGTGGCTGTTTCCATTTCAGTCTACTGAACATGCTGGTGGAAAAGCTAATAAACTTGCTCTTTCACATAATCTCACTCAGCTGGAGATCAAGGTTACCAGGGTACCAGATAATGAGGGCCACCCAGCCAATTGCATGGACCTCGCATTTTAAACGCATCCAACTCAAGCTTGACTCTTTTCGGCGAAAAAGTGAGTTTCTTCATGTCCCCGTTATCATCTCGAACTCTTGAGAGTTTCACTTGCTCGGACTCTCAATTTTGGCTCCGATACCGAGTCCAAGGCCAAGACTGCTGCCATGAAGCGATACTTCACACCTGGACAGCTTTCCACTTTATATAATGCTCAAGTCCGGTCGGGTATGGAGTATTTTAGCTCTTTTTTCATTTGGAATAGTTCAGCCAAACACCAGCTGCTTTGGACTCGATCGATCGTAGAGCATTGAGGGTGATAGGCGAGCAGCTAAGACTAAGTTCTACGCTGAGACTACGTTCCAGAGTCTCGAGCACCAGCGTAAAGTTGCTTCCCTCTCGATCTTTTATGGAATACATTTCGGAGAATGTGCCCAGGAATTGCATGATCTCATTCCACCATCTCCCTTTCACAACAGGACAAGCAGACGTACCGTTCAATACCACCCATACCTTGTCAGTCTACCACCCTTACAAACAAAGCGCTTTGTTTCCACATTTATACTACGTACAGCCATGGATTGGAGTGCTTTGCCGTCGTCTGTCTTTCCTGAAAACTACAATTAGGGTCTCTTCATGTCAAGAGTAAATAGGTATCTTCTAGACCTGCAACTCCTATCGTCGGCCACATCATTGCTTAACATCAGGCGAGTTCGTGGTCAAACCTAGGTTAAGAAAATATGATAAAAAAAAAGTATTGTCACAGGTCACTGCTCACCAAAAAAAACATCTATTTACACTAGGTGTTACAGACAGCCTACTATGCAGAGGGTGTTTGAGGAAAGAGAAAACAGCCGCACATGTGCTCCTAGAATGTAGCAGCTGGAACCCTAACGAGCTCAACACCATGGAACACCGAGGACACCCAGGGTCGCCTGCGCACCAAGTGCCAATTACCATGTAAGTATATTGTATTTCGGGAATTATTTCCGCAGCAACACTACCGGCAGTGTGTGTTCACATTAAGCCTTCACACTTATTTATTTTGCATTCAACCTCGGGTCATAGCTTCTCAGCAGTGGGTGAAATTGTGCTGTGAACTACCTCGATTTACTTACTGAAGGTTCCTTCAATATCAGCTACTTACTTAGACCACTCTAGACACAATCACTTGTAGCAACACCGCAAGATGGTTAATTTAGAAGATGTTTCACACTTCCTCGGTTTCCCTTACCAAGCTAGCGAGTTGTTATTAACAAAATATTTTTTTTGCTATGATGCTCAGCGGACAATCGTCCATTTACCCACACAAACCTTTGTAATACCTTATTACATTAGGTACCTAATTAATAAGAGATGAAGTTTTTTAAACATTTTAAAACATTTGAGTAAAATTATTATACCATCGTGAACAGATTCTTAATGAATATTTACAAACCAAAATACAATATATTTTGAAAAATTAAAATGAGTGCAGTTGTTTGGAAATCATTATACCTACTTTTAATATTAAAGCAGTGTACATGTGTTATTTACAATTTAAATGGTATGTTCTTATAATTATTATGTAGGTTATTACCAAGGTACCTCATTATTCATAATGGTGTAAGCTTTACTAAAACGGCATTAAAGTCTGTTGCGATATGATGTTCAAGCTCAAAAGGTAAAACGAAGCTAATCAATGTACTGTGAAAACAGTACCTAGATGGATGACAGCGGTGGCATTTTCATCTGAACTCTTGCGTGCTTCGAAAAGCACGGAGGCTTTTGAGCGCCTTATTTACACGTGTCAGAATTGACCACTGTCTCCTGCAAAAGGAATTACCAAAGTAACCAAAGCGAAATGTCTAGGTTACATAAATAAAATCTTTTTCCAGTTTCGGAATACAATAAGCTGCCTTCCGTGTTCCACCTGGACCCGTTAGACAACTGCATGGAAGAACCAGAAGCTGTGTATTGCTCAGTTGAGTTCGTCCCAGTTTCAGATACCCCTCACCCGTTATTGGACATTATGCGGGTAACCATTCATACACATTTTCAATTCATTTTCGGATACATCTTTGCATGATATGAACTGATTTTGGTCATCCGACGACTTATTTTCTAATTGTAAAGTTAAACTTAGTATTATTATTATTATTATTAATAGCATGCACCATCCCTATGCAAGGCAAATGCCTCCCAATCCCTCTTCTAATAAATCTTGATTCTGCAGCCGAGATCCAATCATTCATAAAATAGTCTAATTCGTCCAGCCCTTTCCATCTCTGTCTATCGCGAAGTCGTCGCCTTATAATTATAATGTTCTTTTTTAGATTAATATTTTTACCATTTTGTATTAGGTAGGTTTAATATTTGCGAAACTTATACAAAATTTTGCATAAACTGTGTAATTGTTATCATAGTTATAATGTAAATTTTAAATGATATCTTTCGTTTTCACTGTTTTCAGGAGTATTCAGAACACACCTCAACGCACTTCAACTACACATTAATAAGATACGGCATCTGCCTTAATTTCTGCAAACAGTTCAACCCAAAGCATAATACAACAGCGGATCGAAAACAAACCCTTGAGGCATGCATTAATGAAGGCTTTTGGAATAAATACAAGTTAAATACTAGCTTCCAGCAATACAAGTGCGATATAATTCAGAAGAAGATTGAATTCAAAGTAATAGATTTTGTAATGCTCGTAGTTTGGGTTGTAATTTTACCGTTGAACCTTGTCGGAAGCTATTGTGATATCAAACTTAAGACAAAAGGAAATGGATTGGGTATGTGGTCTCATTTATAGTTCTTCAAGTAAACAATACCTGTGAAAAACATTTCCCAGTAATTTCTATACAACTTTCAGTGCAGTGTTCAGTGCGGTCATTGTTTCACTGATATTAATCAATGAGCCATTGAGCCTTTCGTTTAAGATTACGTCTTTGGTTTTTAAATACGCTGTCATCAGGGCTTTGTCAAAATTTGTATTATGTTTGACTCCAGCAATGCGCTCATTGATGCATTTCTCCATACGACGAAACTGGAGGAGGCTGGTGGCGCCTGCAGCCAATGGCCCGGAGCCAAGACTCGAGAGGCTGAAGTCTTTAAGTGGATTGAAGTAAGTATTGTTGATGTTGTTTTCACGAACTAGGCATCAACTTTGCAAAGTAATGCTTATATACCATCTGTCACTTCTATCAGATTACTTTGATCTCGGAACTTTTGAAAGCATTTAACGGTTTGTTAAATGCTTTTTTTGCTATGTGCCAGGTACTTTTAATAATTTGGGAGTCCGGTATAGGTGTCTCATAAAGTTTTTACGGAAACGTGCAAAATGTTGATAATATGTGATTAAATTATCTATTATTAAATAGATAGATACTCGTAGATAAGGACAATTATAACTTACATTGTATCTACCAACATTAAATAAGATAAATTTAAATAAAAACGCAAAATCTATGAGTGACAGCCAAACAAAACAACAAATGTCTTAATTTTGCTCAAAAAACAAATGAACTTCGAGATGACAAAGTTGAACGACATGAAATAGGTAGATATTCGTATTTACAACATAACAAATACAGCGTGTGTGTCTGTGTAGTAGGACTACTATGTACCAATTGCAATAATTATTCATATTTTAAACTATCTTCTACTCGTGGTTTCGCTGATACATGAGAGATTTTTTCAAATACATTCTAAGTTATATTATTAGCTTTGAAACTTACAGCTAGCTATGTAGGTACAATATTAATTATTAATTATGCCATACACGCAAAGCATATATTGTATACAGAAGACAAATTAAAAGTTTCGACATGTAGTTAAAAAAAATGTAAATAGAAATGCATTTAGAAATTTAACTTACTTAACGAAGTGTTGAAAATATCAATAATATTGTTTGCTTATCAATATTAGGTAAGTTCGTCCTTTAATCGACTTTAAGAAAACCCTCGATGTGCGACTCGTACTTGTCCGGTTTTTTGCTCTTTTCCCGCCACTTTTTTATTATATAATAAAGAACAACCTATTTCTAATACATTTAATTATTTTTATCTAATGCGTCTTAGCGATAATATATGCTGTAAGGTATACGAGTATATTTAATACTTACTAATAAACGACCAATATTTACTTTATTTTTATAGCACTTTAATTCTTACTTATCTTGTTTTTTTTTTAACTATAGATCAATCACGTTAATTTTGGTGATTACGACGCACTCGCTGCTATCGGCCTATTTCTATATAGACAACCCAAAATATGTTGAAGACGTAAGTACCTATCTTAGATACTGGGGTCTACCTATATCTAGTAGATTAAGAAATTGGTTCTAATAACCCATAAGTCTATGAGCGATAATACATTTCCAATCTCTAATTATAAAATATTCATTTTCCTGACTGACTTACCAACAGACAACGCATAGCCTAAACGGCTAATCGTAGAGACTTGAAATTCAGAAGGTATATCTTGGTGCGTAGGTGTAATAAGAAGTGATTCAAAGCTTTTAAGCTTTGAAAAATCCCATAAATTAAAAAAAAACATATATTTAAATATATATCGAATCGGCTAGGTACTTGTGAATTCCGCGACTTTGTCAGCACGTCTTTATCTTTTGACTTTGTTCGTACTGAAGAATATTCATTTAAAGTTTCAAGCAAATTGTATATTGTTTCAATGTTAATATTTTCCCATACAGTTATTAACACTTCATTGCATACCATTAGGGGATAGACTATTCTATTTTTAAGATATAGATATAGATTTTTCTATTCTAGTGTCCTTTTACCATTTTGACTGAAGTATATTAAGGGCAAGTATCAATCCAATCGCACTACGCATTAAAACAATCCTTTTCCAACTTTAGCGCCAAGTTTAAAAGGGGTTGTTTGAAAAAAAAATACATTTAGTCCATGATAATTTCTACTATTGAATATTTTTGCCAAATAGCCAACTAAACGACCAGTTAAAAACTCAAGAATGTTATAAACTTGTGAGTTCAAGAATACGATTTTTCATACAAAATTCCTTACCTCTTTTCACCCATCAAAACAGATTTATTATGCTTCTAATTTCATGTCTCTATTAACAGCAGTTTTGGCTATGCGTTGACTATATTTGAATCAGGACAAAGACCCATAATTATAGATTAGTGTGTCGTTTGTATCTGTCTGTCTATCCTTATCATTCAATTCAATTCAATGATAATGAATAACGATGGAAACCGATTTAAACAACACATAAGATAAAGTGTTATCTATACCTATAATAAATCTGTAGAGAGGTCAATTCTGTACATGAAGTATATTTCCAAAATAACTATCAGGGGGTAATTAGGGATCGATACTGATGCCAAATATGCAATCAGTACAATTTTTGTCTGTCTGTCTGTCTGTATAACCGTTATAGAAACAAAAACTACTCGACGGATTTTAACGAAACTTGGTACAATTATTTTTCATACATCTGAGCTGGTTATAGTAGATATACTTTTCATCACGCTACAATCAATAGGAGCAGAGCAGTGAAGGGAAATGTTGGGAAAACGGGAGAAGTTACTCCATTTTTTAAGCTTCCGTCGCGTGTGCAACCTTAATGGTTAAAGCTACACAGAAATCATGTACGACGGAAATGTTCTGCTTAAAATTATATAAAAATATCCGACGACAGCATATGTCTATCTTTTATGGTTGACTCACAATAACACGTGTAACTCCTGATAGCTTAGGAGTTCGATGCTTTCTGATTATATTTGTCTACTCTTACGTTTATAACACTCTCAGTCATCCCTAATTAAAAAAGTTAACATTATTAACTATTCCATAAAAAAGAATCATATAAATCGGTATAGAAACACCAAGACGAGTTTCTTGCCAATTCTTCTCGAGCTTGGGTTAGGATGAATTGGCACCTAAATTCACCTAGTATGTAAGACGTTTCAAAGTGACCCTTGTGATTGTATTGAATAAATCATCTTTTGACTTTGACTTTGACTTGACAAAGTTATACATGAAATACGCTAATAATAAGCCATCGCGCGTGAATACTGAATCATGCTATAAGGATTATTTTTGTATAAGGTCGCGAACGCACAGGCAGGCGGCTTGCTTGGCGCCTAGAGGCTAGCGAGTCACCTAACGAGTAGCTTCGTAAAACGAACATTCTCGAACGTTCGCGACCGGCCTAGCAGCTAAGCGCCAAGCGCGCAGTGTGGCCGGTCGCGAACGTTCGAGAATCGGTCGCCGCGCTCGATGCATCTCGCGGCCGAAGGTATAAAAGGGCGGGGCGTCCGAGCGCGAGCTTCATGCAACCAAGAATTTGACAGTCTGCTCTCAACCAAGAATTTGACAGTCTGCTCTCAAGGGTCAAGCCAAGCCACCTAGCTTACTGGGAATTGGCTAGATCAATGAAAGCAGATACTATCTCTGTCATGCCACCTCTCAACCGCCCGAACCAAAGCCCCGCTTTCGAAGACGAGGAAAAGGCCAACTGTCGTGGCCGAAAGCCTCGAAGCCCAGTGCTCACCCAGTCTTGACCCTTTCGATCCAGTTCACCTCGATACCGTGAACAATGAAGTAGATCGTTTAGCCTCCCTACCTCCGACTTCAGCTTCTTTATCTCTCGTCAGAGCCTCTGAGGTTCAGGCGAACGGCTTCATCTACAAGCTGTCCTAATTCGGAGTGCCAGACAGACTCGTGCTCAGCTTACGAGACTATCTTCAAAATCGAAGCTTCCGCTATCGCGTGGAAGGTGCACTCTCTAGCCCTCGGCCTGTCCGAGCCGGAGTCCCTCAGGGCTCTGTCCTCTCCCCACTCCTTTTCAAGCTGTACACCAGCGACATCCATCAGTTCGAGTTTGCCCTATTCGCAGACGACACAGTCATATACACATCTGACCGGAATGCCGGCCGGGTGTGTATAAGACTGCAAGCTGCCGTCAACAAACTAGGTGCGTGGTTTCGGAAATGGCGCATAGAGATGAACCCGACGAAAAGTACAGCAGTGCACTTTTCGTTGAAGTCACCCCCTCTCCGAACCATTACCTTGTTCGATAAACCCATTCCATTGGCAACATCTGCCAAATATCTTGGCGTGGTCCTCGATAGACGTTTGTCTTTCAGAAAACACGCCACCTAACGCGTACCTAATTATAATAAAAAGATGTCATGCCTTCAATTTTATTGTTACCACTTGCAAGTGAGAAGGAATAGATTTGTATACTTTCAACGTTTTCGTGGCTTATTCAATCAGTTTATTGTTGACATGTACGCAAAAATTGAAACCGAAAGATTAGTTTATATACGATCTAATTAAAGGCAGCTGCGCGCTGAAGAATACGTGCACCTTCGCGACGCCATGCAGCAAGATAATGATACGGTGAATATGGGCCGTTTAGTTATTTTACCCTCTTCTTTTACTGGTGGTCCACGCTACATGCACGAACGTACACAAGATGCTTTTTGTTACGTATGAAAATATGGACGTCCCGACTTATTTATTACTTTAACAACCAATCCCAAGTGGGATGAAATCACTCGGGAGCTTCTTGAGGGTCAAGCACCGCATGACCGCTATGATATTATCGCAAGAGTTTTTCATTTAAAATTAAAATTAATGATAGATCTACTTACCAAAGATAACATTTTTGGAGAAGTATTGTGTTATATGTATAGTGTTGAGTGGCAAAAACGCGGCTTACCTCACGCACATATCCTGCTTTGGTTAAAAGATAAGGTTCGACCTAATGATGTAGACAGTTCAATCCGTGCTGAAATTCCAGATCGGATTGCAGATCCCGTGTTATACGACATTGTTAAAACTCATATGATACATGGTCCATGTGGTGCATTTAACTGGAATGCTCCTTGCATGCAAGACGGTCGTTGCACTAAAAGATATCCAAAAGCCTTAGTGGATGAAACTGTAACAGGACATGATGGATACCCATTATATCGTCGCCGTTCAAGAAACAATGGTGGTTTACTGTTGAAAAGCGAGTGTCTGACCAACAGGTTACTTTATATAATAGGTGGGTCGTTCCGTATTCGCCTGTGTTGTCTAGAGCATTTCAAGCTCACATTAATGTTGAAATGTGTAATAGTGTAGAGTCAATAAAACATTTATTCACAGAAACAGATATATATCAAATAAATATACAATTACTTATAGATAAAAAATACAGTTCAGTTCACTGACCGCAGGTAGAGTGCCCAAAAGGCTGGCAACGTTACCTCGTTGAATAGCCATACTAAGCCTTTGTCCGAGGTAAGCACCAGCCCTTTGATCATTGGTCTTGTCCACCAGTCTCTTTGATAACTCTCTGAATAGAAGAAACGCCTCAGGTTCCCACTCAGGGCCTAAAGTTTCTACCCCAAAAGGCAGAAATATATAACCATTGCCAATGGATGCATATTTCCGCCTCTTGAGGTCTTCTGCCGCAGCAGCAGCGGCACCCACGGTCTTAGACGTAGACGATACGTGAGATGCTGCCAGAGTGTCCACACAAGTCGCATCCCACACCAGAGGTTTACCACGACTCCAGGGAATTAATGTCATGCCGTCAGGCCTCTTACCATCGTCACGTGCCTTACCATTCGGCTCTAGGATGGCCGGCACGTTCACGGTGGCGAGTGCACTATGGATGATGTCATTAAGACTGGCATGGCGAGCTTGACGACCTGCGCTGCGGCGGATATATAAAATATATTTTTAAGTATATTAAGAAGGGCAGTGACCAAGCTACATTTGCGTTGAGAAATGAACATGATGAAGTTACTAGATTTAAGTCAGGCAGATATATCAGCTCTTCAGAAGCTGTGTGTGAATCTTATGTTTCAACATTCACAAAAGATCACCTGTGACTCATCTGGATGTTCATCTTGAAGGCGGTCAACGTATATATTTCAACGCCGAAAATATTACAGAACGATTAGAGAACCCTAGACAAACAACTTTATTAGCATTCTTTCGACTTTGCCAAACTGATGATTTTGCAAAATCTCTTTTGTATGAAGAAGTTCCATCGTATTATACCTACGATAAGCAACGAGGTGTCTTTAATCGTAGACGCCGTGGCAGGCCTGTAGATGGCGAGTCAGGTATTTTCAAAGAACATGTTCTTGGTAGAGTGTATACCGTTCATCAAAACAACGCTGAGTGTTTCTATTTGCGATTATTATTACATACAGTGCGAGGACCAATATCATTTATAGATTTGAGAAAAGTAGACGATATTGTTTATCCAACTTATCATGCAGATTGCCAATCGCATCATTTGCTTGAAAACAATCAGCATTGGGATGACGCTTTAGCAGAATCCTGTGTTAGTGATAATCCACGACGGTTACGCCATTTATTTGTAACATTACTCACATTTTGTAATTTGTCAGATGCTGTACAATTATGGGAAAATATAAAGAAAAATTTGCAGAAGACTTTCTTCGGAATATATCTCACAATGATGAAGGCGCAACTAATGATAATTTTCGTGATCTTGCCATAAATCAGTGCTTATTTGCTCTTCAGGAAGACTTAACAGCAGTAGGCGGTAAATCACTCTGTGAATATGGCTTGCCAACACCAACCTCAGTCGGAGAGGTTACCAATAGGGAATATTCCGCAAAGATTTCCATTTTCCATTGAGGTTACAACTCAATGGAACTGCTGGCAACATTAGAAAACGGTGTCCCAATAATGACTGCAGAACAACGTTCAGTCTATGATCGCGTGTGCGAGAGTGTTCAGAATAATTTGGGAACAATATGGTTTTTAGATGCACCTGGAGGAACTGGGAAAACCTTTTTCACTAAATTAATATTAGCTTATGTTCGAAATCAGCGTAAAATTGCTCTTGCCGTAGCTTCATCAGGTATAGCTGCAACATTGCTACCAGGAGGTAAAACTGCTCACACTATGTTTAAAATACCAATTGATTTAGATCGCACGGAAAGTATTTCAAGAAATAGCGACAAAGCTAAGGTATTACGCGAGTGTAATTTAATCATATGGGATGAATGTACGATGGCCCATCGAAAAGGAGTAGTCGTACAAAATACTGTCGAATATACAGGGGGAAAGCAAAGTTTATAGTTCAATAAATAGAATGGTCGATGAACAAGAAGCCACTAATTACCCGATAGAATTTTTAAATTCTTTAAATATGCTCGGACTTTCTTCTCATGAAATTTGTTTAAAAATTGGCATTCCGATTATTTTGCTCCGAAATTTAAGACCACCACAACTTTGCAATGGAACTCGGCTAAAAGTAACCCAATTGCAACAAAATATAATCGAGGCTATAATTTTAACAGGTTGCGGTGCAGGAGAAACCGTCTTTATTCCCAGAATTCCCATAATACCAAATAATTTTCCATTCCAATTTAAAAGAACGCAATTCCCAGTATCGGTGTGTTATGCAATGACAATTAATAAGGCTCAAGGGCAGACTTTTCGTGTTGCTGGAGTAGATCTCGGTGTCAGTTGTTTCTGGCATGGTCAGTTGTACGTCGCTCTTTCCCGGGTTAGCAGTTCTAGAAATCTTTATGTTCACGTGCCGGACGGGTCAACTTGCAACATAGTTTACCCGGAAGCTTTGCGCTGAAGTATTTTCGTTCTATAGGTACGTAAGCCTTATGTGAACGTGATCTAAACAATATTAGCATTACATTAAGTTAATAACACACAAGGAGTTACACGCTGACGGAGTCGCGGGCACAGCTATTAACAATAATATTGTGCGGTTCCGTAATGCGATATTTTTCAACGGTATTGTAGATTGACATATTATATTTCCCCACTAAAATACGAAAGTTAATCTGTCTGTTACATCAAAACCACTGAACCGTGAGGAAGGACATAGGCTACTTTTTTTTACGAAAAACGACGGAAACGCTGACAAAGTCGCGGGCAACAGCTAGTTGTAAATAAAACCATATTCTTCTCTCATTAGACTACTTTTCTCTTCGTTAAAAGCGTCCCCCAGCTCTTCTACCGAGGGGTAGCACTAAATACAATAATAAATTCAAACATGTTTCAATTAATTAATTGCGGTTTTAATCATGTCTTTTCACTCGCACAGTATTACTATTGGTATTATAAAAATGAGAGGAAGATATATTTTTTGAAACATGTTAAGGATCAATTATACGTAACGAGTACTGTGGTAAGACAATAAAATGATACTAGACCGAGAGAGCAGAGGTAGGCGAGTCTATGTTTAGGCACTCAGCCGAGAACTCGTCAGTGTTCATAAGGTCGAGCACTCAGCCCACTGTCTCACCATTGTATCTACTTGTTAAGTGTAATTGACCCTTTATACCTACCTACAGTACATCCTATATTAAAAAAAAAAAACATTTTTTTCCAGTTGTATAAAAACTATTTGATCCAACTGTTCATGAATGGCCCGCTCTTGGTGCAAACCTTCTTCGTAATCTCAGGGTTCCTACTTGCCTACAACCAGCTACTGTTCAGTGAGAATCACACCATCGGCTGGAGTATGCTGCCTATGGGAATCATGATGCGGTGGATCAGGTTAGGACTTTAATTCTTCATCATCAGAAGTCTGTCCTTTTAGCTTAGTTAGAAGTAGCTCTGCCTATTACCAAACCCACACCCTAGGGTTTGGTTCACTCCCAGGACAATAATTTGTGTGATGAACATAGATGTTTGTTTCTGAGTATATTCTGATAGTATGTATGTATTTAGATTTAGATATATTATAAGTATTCTATTTGATATTTGGTTTCCATAGAACGAGTATAATATAGGTATGATTCGTTTGGTTACGGGTTCGATTTCCGCTGCAAGATAAAACTTTGTATGATCTCCAAGTATTTGTCTCGGTTCTGGGTGTTTCTTTGTAAAATATATTTGTATATATTTATATTTGTGTAAATAAATAAAAATTTTAAGTAGTGTATCAGTCATGTGGTACCTATAACACGAGCTCTTCATATTTTGGGGCCAGATGACGCTGTGTGTAATGTCAGGATATATATTAATTTATTATTTATTTACAAAAATAAAAGGAGTTTAAGTAAGTAGTATATCAGTCATGTGATTACCCATAGCACAATCTTTGCTTACTTTGGGGCCAGATGATGCTGTGTGAAATGTCCGGCATTATTATTATGATCATAAATCAATTTGTTACTCTTCGCAAAAGATGAATTAAAGAAGTTTGAGAATAAAAAGCGAAATAGTTTAATAATAATCAACTAAATGAACCATTCTCAGGTAGATCAGGGCATTAGGGCAGAAATCCTTCGAAAGCGAAATGTGGCGACAACATCGAAACAAAATAACTGGACAAATTACGTATCTCTTATTTACACAGTATAAGTATAGAGATGTGTCAGCAGTGCCTGGCGTGACCGAAGACATGGTCACATCAAAAGCACGGCGCCGGGCTCCAGTGTCGATGTCGTTGGCAGGTAGACCGAATTTAAAAATAAATTTCTTTCAGATTGACTCCCATATACGCTGTAGCCATGCTATTCACGTTATCCTGGATGAGATTTGCGGGCATTGGCGTCGGCGCAACATGGGACGTAAGTAATTTTTTCTGATCGTAAATAAATAATTCTGTTTTTGAGAGACCTGAAGGGCGATCGCGCTATTTTGTCAACGTAATTGACATTGAACAGATTGGTTTTGGCAAAGGTTTAGATTTGGCTAATCTGAATGCCAAAATGGTACCGCGCTGTTCTTCCTGAACGATTTAATCGTTGATTTTACCAATCGAACAAATTTATATATAGAACTACCTAGTATAACTCGAAGCACATACTAAGATTTACTAAATCCAAAACGTGACTTCATTTGGCTCGTACCAAAGTTCAAATTAGATTAACAGTTCTAAATTACAGTTCTAAAATAAGTTAAAATTTACATTTCATTTCATTACTGTATTGATTTTCCTAGGGTTTTCTGCAGTAGATAAATTTAAAGTTTTGTTAAAGTTAAATTAAAGTTTCATTTAAAAATGTTAATCTAATTTGGACTTTGGTGTAAATATATTAACATCGTTCGTGTATTAGTATATTTTAGTTAGTTTCACGAAACTATAGAATCAGGGGCAGTATTTTATGTTTGATGTGGACTTAGATGAAGCTTAGTATACTAACATGGTGTTGTGGCCATGAATAGCATATAATATTTGAAGATGTCTAAAGCAGTTTTTTATATTTGAGAAAAATTGCATTAGGTATACACACTGCGTACATTTACCCTGACATGCGGTTAAAAATACGCAGTCGTTCGGGTAATAGTTCGCAATCGGGTATAGTATTTGTTCCAAGTAGGTGCAACGAAAGCGGAGCTGCAGGCAGAATATTATTATTATTATTATGACCTCCCTGTTAAGTCCCACAGCACGGCAAAAGCCTCCGTTCCTTCTCTCCAATCGTTCCTGTCTAGAGCCACTGTGGGCCAATCCTTAAGATGGGCATCTAACTCTCCATCTTCGCCGCGGTCTGCTACGAGGTCGTTTTCCCTTCAGGGGTTTCCGCTCTGTAGAGTGGGCCTCTAACATCAACGCATCCAACGCATCCAACATACGGCAGACGTGGCACTTCATCTACTTCGCGGATATTGGACAGCAAGTGGGACTGAGCAGAATAATAAATAAATAAATATTTGTTGTCAATTTTCATTTAGCGCCATCTAGCTAAAAACTAAGCATAACTTGTACTATGTGAACCAGATGAGTGATAGAATACTTAATATATACCTACTCGTAAGTACATACGTACCTACTTATGATTCTTTGTAACACAGAACATTTTATAATATAATTTTCAACAATAAACCTATTTGGTATGATACGTATTTTTAGAAAGCGGTGATGACTGAGGTAGACGACTGCGGACAGTCCTGGTGGCAACATCTCATCTACATTAACAACTACAATGATGGCTCACGATGTTTCTCGCACTCTTGGTACTCTTGTTTTTTACCTCATCCCATCATTATCATAACCCTACTTTATAATGTAATGTTTTGGATCTATTACTTGCAACAGCTAGACAGATTACATTAAAACATAACATAGATGTCTGTGACCTAAAATGGCGTATAGGCTAGCTTACTTTTAAAGTAAGTATCACGCTTGGGAAACCGCCGGCAGAATCTAGTTATTTCATAGTTCCCAGACGACTTAATAGTAGCCGTCTGTAAGGTTAGTCATTCAGGTTAAAAAGCCGCTCTTTTGCCGGCTTTCTTTAATAATGCCTAAACTACCACGATATTAGAAGCACAGCATTTTACATAGCAAAACTATTAGAAATTTTCAGTCTTACGTATAAACGCCTCTCAATGTATATACAGGCAGTGTTCAAGTTCAAACACTGTCATTTCTGAAGATTCACCCTGTCACAATCTTACAAAAAGGGATGGCCCTATTTTGAACAGTGATTAACTTTAGACATAAGTTGAGAGACGTTTATAAGTAACGCCGTACAAATGCAAAAAGTATTTGACGATACCTGACAGTTTTTTTATATCTGAGGAAAACTGCAGAGTGCATACATTTACCCTGAAAAACGGGTAAATTACCCAGTCGTTTAGGTAAAAGTTCGCGATCGGGTAAGGAAAACTCAAAAACTCAGATACAAGATATGTTGAAGTAAAATAATGTATATACCTACCATGAAAATTGAATAAGTGTTAAAACGAACATTTAGACGAATAGCGAATTGAGTTTATCAAACCGAAATACTCGTAGTTCATGCAGGTTTATTGATTTCGTTTCGTAAGAGCACCGTTGAGACCGGAATAATGTGTATTTTGTAAAGTAAGCAGAAACTCATAAAAATAGAAATGGGTATTAGCAAAATAGTGACCTTCATAGAATCAATAATAGGAATAGAAACAAATAATCCATCCCTAGGTTTCGACTAAGAAAAGTAAATATGGGGAACACGGTGCGCTTCTATAATAAGCTTTCTGAAAATGCAACTAAACTGCCTATTAAGAAATTTAAATCATAAGCGTATCATAATATAAATGACTATATTATTGATAAGAATGCATGGCCTCATGTCGCTCTGCCCTAAGACAGTTAACCCACACATTTGAATTGTATAAACTCTCTTGTATACTTTTTCTTAGTTAAGGTAGATAAAAGTTGGATCATGCAAAAAAGCGCTAGGACCAGGACGAGTTTCTTGCCGGTTCTTCTCGGGCTTGGGTTAGGTTAGGTTACGGCACGTAAATTTACCTAGTATGTAAGACGTTTCAAAGTGATCCTTGTGATTGTATAGAATAAGGTATCTTTTGACTTGACATTAACTTGACTCACATTAATTATTTTTTTGCAGGTATCTAGCAGCAGATTTTCAGTTGTACTGCCTCGGGCTAATAGTGCTCATTGCGTGCCGAAGTACAGCTTCTAGGACGGTGATCATTTCGATTCTCCTGCTAGCTGGCTTTCTAATCCCACCACTGCAGACGTATTTCCAAAATCTCGACGGCATCGTCGTTGTCTCACCTGAGTAAGATTTTCTGGGCCGTAAGAGGTCGATCTAAAAGTATGGCTAATGTTTAGCTTTTTCTCATCAGTATCGCTTATCGTTTATAACGCTCGCAGGTTCTAATCCAATAGACATATACACTAAAATATTTAACTACCATCGTTTTTATTATTTCGTGATTACTTCCTGATACCGCATGACTGAAGATAAGTGGACTAGGGGTTTCTTCAGACATATTGAAGGCATCGGCATCGCCTAGATTCCCACACATTTGCAGAAACCTAGTGAGTGTTGCCGAATAGAAGCGAGGGAAAAACAATTCACCTTCATTCAATTCACCGTCACCCGATTTATGTCGGTCCGTAACTGTCTACACAGTCGGCAGAGTATCTATACAAAAATATTGTACCTGTTGTCACTGAGTCTACTTATTGTGTACATTAAGTACATTACATACTAGGTGAATTTAGATGTCAAGTTTTGATTAATAGATACTCTGCCTACAGACCTCTTAGTATAACTCCACCTACACCTACAGTGTAGTCAGTGTACAGTGTAAGACGATTCAAAGTGATCCTTTTATTTTTATAGAATAAATCAGTTTTTTATTTTAACTTTAAATCGGACTCAACGAAACAATATTTTTTGCCAATCTTAAAGCGCATCTTTGCCTCCAGGTCCAGCTACAGCTTCTACGTGAATAATCCCACATACAACAACCTGTACAAGCGCGGACACACAAACCTCTTCAATTACGCCGTCGGACTGGCCGTCGGGAACATACTCTACCATTTGCAGCAGACCAATTTCAACATACAGAAATACAAGGTGCTGGTGAGAATCTTTTTAATCACTACCGCAGACATGGGAAGACATCATGTCATCGTGACAGCAAAGATTTTGAAATCATGCAACTTTTGACGCGTGTGTATCTACCCTATACATGGTCTATTTACCTATTTTTATTGACCATGCAATTACTTCTTGCTGAAATTTCTATGGCTTGTTATTACAATTTTGGCAGTGCGTTTCACGATGATTCGCTTTCTATGAGTGTGAATTAGTGCGAGTCAGTTATGTTTTTTTTTTAGAAATACAAGATCCTCCTGTGGTGTTGTGTACTCGTACAAGTTTTTGTACTGATTTCTGGCAGTATCTTCTACCAGGATGGGTCAAGGCCTTCGATGGCGGTCCGACTAGCTTTTGCAACCTTCACAAGGCCTGTGTATGGTGGTTGCTTCGCGATTATGTTAATATGCATGGTGCTTAAGTATGAAAGTAAGTTTGAAGGGTTTGCAATAATAAAAAATAATAACAGCTTTTATTTACAGATATGTAAAATACATGATAATTAATGATATATTGCGTTAAGAGTGTAAGGGTATATTTATCTGATAATAACAAATTAGTTAATAAGGCGATAAATTCTGTTGTCATTTGGGTTTTAAGACATAACAAGAAAACCTTAAGGCGCTTACGTCAGCAAATTACCTCTTGTATGGGTAAAATGTGTCTTCTGCCGTTATTTAGTGGATAAGTGCTCGTTAATTAAAGTAATAATAAAAATATGGTAAACTATCTATAATTCAAAAAATTAAAAACTTATTAAAACTTTTGATATGAAGGTTATAATCTATTTTTAGATTTTATACATGATATGGACATGGGACAACTAGCTAAAAAACTTGGTTTTGGAAAACTCCAAAATAAGTGTCCAATTATATTTTATAAAAACTAAATTTAAATCTAATCTCACCACGCGTTAAAAAATACCAATGTGTAACAAATTTTACCCCTCAATTGCACCCCTTTCTAAGGGTTGTATTAACATACTTTGAAAAAGTGTCTACTTATTTTATGTTTAAAGTGACAAACCAAGTTTCAAGCAAATCTCATCACGTGATATATTAATATCACTATATCAATTTAAAACCCTTTTTCACTCTCTAAGGGGTTAAATTTTGGAAAACCCGTTTTTAGTGCGCATCTACACCCCTCGTCCAAAATTTCGAACCTTGTAGTTTTGGAGTTTTCGTAATGAGTGAGTAATTTAATGAGTGGACTTCTCCTTTATAAATATATATATATATTTATATATAAAATTATTCAAAATTTATATATATATACATATATATATATATATATATATATATATATATATATATATATATATATATATATATATATATATATATAAATTTATATATATATATATATATATATATATATATATATATAAATTTTGAATAATTATTATTAATTATTATATATTATATTATATATAATTATTATATATATATATATATAGATAAACGGAATCTTGCTGTTATCTCATTATTATTATTATTATCCGATGTCTTCCCAAAATTCAACTGAATAAAATTCCTATTGAACAGCACACTGACTAATCTGATCAGCACACTGTCGCCATACTTTGTGTATGGTGACAGTGAAACAAGAATATACCAATATAAGAAAATAAACTTTTCAAACTGAAATATTTGAAATTAAATCAGAAAAGACCAATAAGTACATATAACATATAAAGTCAACGAAACTATAGCGAATGGAAGCTCAACTTAAAATGGTTTTTTAATACGTTGTGTCTTAAAAATCCTAAAAAAAAACAAATTTTGAATAACTCCCTTATCTCCGAACCCCATATCTTATTATTTCTCATTCCCATTCATTAGACCTGCCAAATTCTATGGAGATCAATGATATTTGATCAACAAAACCTGTAATGCCAAATCGCCTAAGTTGCTACTGAGATCTACGCAATTAGCACAAAAGCAAAAACAACAGCCTTAAACAAAATTATTGCATCTACAAAACTCTTGGAACGCCGTCGTAAAAAATAGCAGCCTAAAATGTATTTTGCTTTCAGAAATGTGCAGATTCTTACTAGAATTGCGAGTGTGGGCAGTGCTGGGCCGTCTGTCATACAGTGCATATCTACTGCACATCACCATCATAAGTATTGTCTGGGGGCATAAGACTAGAACAGAGCACGTGTCTATCACATTCATGGTCAGTTTCAAAAATGTATAAACTCAACAGTCACTTTTACATAGTCCTCCACAGTAAGATTCCTCTAGTGCTCTGAAACGTGTGCTCGAGTTATCCTAAATAATCCTTGTCATATATTATCTTCCATACTAGTATAATACATAGATCAACTAAAATAGGGTTTAACGCGGTTACCTTCAGAGAGGTTACCGCTTGTGGCATTGCATCTGAGAGTTTCAAGCTTCGGAAAATAGCGCCAGTAACGGTAAAAGTGAAGAGTAACAGGTTTGTGTGGTAAGTCATGCAACATGAAGGGTATTTGAATTTGAATATCGATGGATAAAGGTGATATGCCTACAAAATATGAATGGATTATATGAAAGATGAAGTTGGTCGGAAAGAAGTAACTATGGGGATAACAATTGATAGTGTGGAATGTAAGAAAAGAACCGGTTGTGGCAAATGAAGCAAAATTCCGAAATTAAAGACAGAAATTTCATGCGATTTGTACCATGAAATACATTAATTTCACATCGTCTCGAAATCAGCACGTGAGAATTCGTCGTCAGTAAGTTGTAACCATGTAACGTCGATGATTATTCAGGGTTTCATAGGCCAAGTCCTGCCTTATGTAATGGACGAGGGTAGACAAAAATTACAATTGTAAATTAAGGCATAATCATATTATTGAGAAAATAACTGTTTCTTATCCATGAAGAATGACAATCGACAAATGACAATCGAGCGGGTGCTGGGCAAACCTATTTAGACATAATCGGAATGATAATGATAATGTTCATAGAATTCAAGTTGTTTCGTTATCAAATTTTCGTACCGCCTGTTGTGGAAGATTGCTACATGTCGTCCGTTTCATCGTTCAAAACGATGCAACTAAAAGTAGTTTTTTACATGATTATTATCCCGATAGTGTTCGTGCCTCTTGGTTTTGAATTTGGCGGTAATTTACCGCACTGCGAGAGACGGACATAAAAGGCGGCTCGGTCGCATTCTATGGACAGAGCCATATTGGTCGAGCGCGGGGACAGACGGTTACTGCGGGTACTACGGGTTACTACGGGTGACGGCGAAAAACGATCGGTCATCGCCGGCGCAACTCAAGATAAGGAACTATTTATTCTAAACTCAACGGAAAACTACATAAATTCTAAATTCTATCGATGTTGTGTTCGATACGGAGGCACGGAGGCCTACAGGTGGCCTAAACTTCTCGGTTCTGTGCTTTGTGTAATCCTCAGCGTCCTATTTTAAGATAATGTGAATTACTCTGTCTTATTCATTTCTTCGAGGCGCAAACGAGTGGTCAACGTTTCCCTGTTCTCACGAATATATAGTATATCGTTTTGCAGAGTAGATTCCCATATTTCCAAAATGGAGGCTTTTGAGTGGCTCGTATCCACTAAGTCCACTAAGTCGACCACTATACATTCTTGTTTTGTTTCAAGGTCCAGCAAATGACCTACATCGTAACCTTATCGATCATCGCAGCGGTGCCTTTCTGGTTTTTAATAGAAGAGCCCTGCGCACAACTGATGAAAGTTTTCCTAATGCCAGAGAAGGGAGATGAGAAACCATCAGATCAGAGTAAGTATACTGCGACATTTGTTATTTTATTGACACACCACAAAATGCCACTATGGGCATCCATCCATTCACTAACTTCGCAGAACGTTAATAATCATAATCTTTTAAGAACGAATGAGTTAGCCTTGCAACGAATTCTTCCTTCCTCCCTTCCTTCCTTATATCCTGGCTTCCTGATCAGAAAGTCTAATTTTTAAGTTTCTTAAGAAGTAAAATGCCTAAATGTCACTGTCTAAAAAGCAAAATGCCTAAGATTCAGAACACCTAAAACGGAAGTAAGCCTAAAATGCAAATTGTATAAATGTGAAACTTCTTAAGAAGCAAATAGTCTCAAATGCAATACAACTACATAGGAAGATGACTAAATCTTAGTGACATATTAAGAGATACCGATAGCAATTAGATAAACTGAATAACAATATTATTACGCCATCACAACTTTTAAACAATGTTTGTAATTTTATGATTTACGACTAAGACTTTATTAACAAACAATCATTTGACACTGACATAATTGTCAACGTTATGACACATACCATCCTTCGGGGGCTAACTTTAAACTTTAATATGTTCTTTTTTGTCGACAGATGGACCACGGAAAGACGAAGACGATGTTACTGAGTTTGACGACCTCTGTGGCGCAGTTGACTAAGACCCGTCTAAGACGCAGAAGGTTGCGGGTTCGATTCCCGCCGCGAAACAATTGTTTGTACGATCTGCAAGTATTTGTCTCGGGTCTGGGTGTTTCTATGTATAATATGTATGTATTTACAAAAAAAAGTTTGTAAGTAGTATATCAGTCATGTGGTACCCCATAACACAAGCTCTGCTTACTTTGGGGCCAGATGATGTTGTATGAAATGTCCGGGATTATTTATTTATTTATTTATTTATTTATTTACTGACCAGAACAAGCCTGCAGAAGTGCAACTCACAATATATAAAATGTAATGCCGTTGTCAACTACTTCAGAATCTGTACTCCTGTACAGAACTTTGTAAATAAAAAAATATTGGTGGATTATACACACAACACCAGCTAGCCCCAAATTAAATATAGCTTGTATTATGGTGACCATATAACTGACAAAATACCTACATGTTTTTAAATACACACATATGATACTTTGTAACAACACCCAGACACAGAACAAACATCTTTGTTCATCACACAAATGTTTATCATGTTAGGGAATCGAACCTACAGCACAGAAGGCAGAGTTACTACCAATTGAGCTGACAGGGCAGTCAATGTGAAAATGTTTAATTAATTTTTTATCAATGATTATTTCTTGGTTGATGAATATAAACCTAGGGCTATTGGTAACTTTAATTTAATGTTCTTCGGTATTTACCAATCCATGAATTATATTATTATATGGATGTTTATTAGTAATGATAATTTTATTAAGATTACCAACCCTACCTACGAATTCTAGATTACTTAAATTGTAACATCTAGTTTGTCTTATTTTATTTTAGAAAAATAGAAGAATCAGGTATTTATATCAATATATTATATCAATATATTTTGGTTTTCCATAATTCTATACAATCACATACAATTGCAAAAAACTGCTGGTTGATTTTTAAACTTATTTGAAATTATATATTTCCCTTAAGCATTTAACATCTCATCTAACAAGGTATTGATAGGGTTATCCAAAAGATTTTCATTGCTCATTTTATTCTTATAAAAATAACCTGTAAAATTGTATTATTAATATCTTTAGTTTGCTGTCCCTTTTTATTAAATGGTCTTATATTTTTCTAATCTTTACTAGAAGACGTATGAATCTTTTCACATAACTTCAGTTGGACGCGCTGACCGCTCGAGGTGATCCTTTTTTAGGCTTAATTTTGCGATTTCAGTTAAAATGAATGCCGTATCCGTGCTGGTACTCGGCAATGCCTCTACTAACGATAACTGCAAAGGCCGCGTGGTTTTGCATCACTTTATCTGCAATGGCTGCTAAGTTCTCAAGATCCTTCACCTCGCTGACCGCCAATACTGCAAAGGTACTGCAATACTGTACTGAAGAAGGCAGGTGTCCTTGCCACATGATCCAAAGTGTCTCATTTGGTATCATTTCGCGTTCTAGATCATCCGCCGTACAAGCTGGGATGACTTTTGGTCACCGAGATCGATTTCACTCAAAAGTTTCTGGAATTGTCTTATTTGTGATTCCTCGTGCACCTTCAACAGACGTTCCCTCAGGGCTTCATATTTTTTTTGATTCCGGTGGTTTCAATATAATATTGTTGACTTGCTGGATGACGCCTTCACCCAATTTCGTCACAACTACCTAGGTTGATATTTGCTTCATCACTCATTTTTTGAGGTCCCAGGATTGCTTCATACTAAAGAAACCACAAACGAGGCTGAACACATCAAACCTCTGGAATTATTGATGATACCGTCACAACAACTACGTCTTCTCCGTCTTCTTTGCTCGTCGTCGGTATGACCCCTATTTGTGACATTTTGATATTATAATAAATAATAAATAGGTAGTAATAAATAATAATCAGGGTCACCACTGGCCCATTTATGGTATAGCCTTTATTGAGTATTGCGCGTGCTCATAAATTTTAAGATAGAATCACTCGGCACGTCCGTTTATTAGGTCTTCATTACAACACTGCCTGTATGTACGCACAAATCACTGCACGAACCCTGGCTGCTTGGCTTGTCCTGGCATCAATTGTCATCCACTGGACTCCGTGACTTCAGTCCACCACTGCAAGGCTCCTCCTCTTGATCCAACAAAATGGGGTATATGCGGCGTGCTCGCCGGTTTTTGAGTTCTTGAAAGCTTTCATCTTCTTCATGCTATTCGAGGTTTTATTGTTGCCCCTCATGAGCCACCATGTAATATCTTTAGAGGATATAATGGAGCCAAATAAAATACGTAAATTACAGTAAAAGTATAATTGCATGACTCGATGCTTATCTATCAACGGTTCAGAGACAAGTGACATTACAACGTTTTTATATAAGTATATATATAGCAAATAGAAAAATAACTTCTATCACAAAGGTTATATAAATTAATTTTTGAAATGTTAAGAATAATATACATGTGAAACAGTTGGGCTACCTAAGGACCGTTCAAAATGATCTATAGATAGCGCAACTGATCCAGATCATTGCCAAAGGGCGTCCCCAAGACACTGACGGCATTACTACGTTGCATGGAAATGCTAATACGCTGGGCCAGATCGGAGCCAGCTCTTGGGTATAGCGATGTTTCTACCAGATGCCGTGAAGGGTGGTAGAGCAGTGTTTTAAGTGTCTGTTTATGTGTGTGTTTGTGTCATCGTAACTCCCAACCAGAAAAATCGATTTTAATTAGGTTTTTTTGTTTCAATTGTGTCTTCATCGTGATTGTTTTTAGCTATGATTCACTTATGCTTTTCCCACTGCTGTGCAAATGCTCATTCTTCAAGACTTCTTAGGCAGGCAAGTGCACTCCGCTATTACCTTTATTGATTACTGCAAAAGTCGGCAAAGTTCGAAGGTCGGCACTAAGCTGCGAAATCGGCCTAATGTACCAGTTTATAGTTCACGAATTTGTTATTGATCATCCTGCCTTCCGCCATCAATACTATCCATACTAATATATAAATTCAATAGTGTTTCTTCCTGTCTGTCTTTTACCTTTCACGGCTAAACGGCTAAACGGATCTTGATGAAATTTGGAAAGCCGATAGATTGTATCTTGAGGAAAGGCATAGGCTACTTTTTATATAGGTAACATGCGTGCAAAGCCGCCGCAAGCCACAGCTAGCAAACTATAGATAAATAGGTAGGCATAGTATTTAAATTTAGGTCTATGTTATGTACATGTGTCTAGGTTCTAAAAGTGGGTGTAATATGAGTATATCACTATTTTCTTACCTTAAATTACATACAATTTTTTTATAAATCTGTTAATAACTAGCTGACCCACTCGTTAATTCGTCAAGCTTTTATTTTTTAACCTCCGACGAATAAATGAGGTGTTATTAGTTTGTAGTGTGTATCTGTGTATCTGTGATTGCCTGTGACAGCTATGATGTCGTGAATCGTGAACGGATGAACCAATTTTGATTAGGTTTTTTCGTTTGAGAGGTCTAAATCGAAAGTATTTTTATCTATGACTGTTTTCCGCGGCTTTGCCTGCGTGGTAGATAAAAAGAAGCAAGATAATAATTGAACGAATGAATGTTTCGGAAAAATTACAAAGCATAATCGCGGTTTTCGCGGTATGACCATGATCCTGAGTGATTTTATAGAAAACCTTTCTTGGAGAGCATCTACGGCCCTAGAGGAAGCTGCATACAAAATTTCATTCTAATCCGTTCGGTGGTTTCTGAGATTTCGTGATGAATGAGTGAGTGGTATTTGACATATATATAGTAGATTTGAGAAAATATGTTCAGCCATTTGAAGATGAAAATATGTGAGCAATTTCCACAGGTCTGATATTGTAAGAACATAGTAACCTTGACCTGATGCTGCAGCATTACCTGAAATCTGCACGACACCCAACTTCTCACTAACTTACTATTTTCATAAAACTTATGAAAATAGTTTCCAATGCAAATAATTTCAAATAATACGGACACATTGCTGGCAAAAACACTGGCCCTTGGTCAGGTTGATGGTAAAAGTCCTACCCTACCCGTTGGACAGACGGCGACATAGGCGGCTATGAAGGCCGCCAAAGACAGGAAGAAATGGAAAAGCATGGTATATATATAAATAAATAATGCCGGACATTTCACATAGCATCATCTAGCCCCAAAGTAAGCAGAACTTGTGTTGTGGTACCACAGATACTACTTAGGTATATACACTCGTGAGCATAAAAATCGACTTAGGCCGTACGCGTGCGGTCAAACGCCTCTGAAAAAAACTCAAAATAAAATAAAACTTAAAATAAAACTTTCTTTTTTAAAACTTAATGATTAATGTTCTAGGTTCAAAATAACGAAAACAACGTTATCTTTATCATTTATTTGACCGAGGTAGGTATGTGTTGTTACTTGTAACCACTGTTTTTGCACTTGTTTACAAAAACACTATTTAAGGGATAATAGGTCCTATAAAAGGTCTTTTACCTGAACTACCCTTATCAGTTAGTCATCAAATGTCAACCGGTACACATCTCCCTTATAAATAATCAAAAATATTACCCGAAAATGGACACAACAAGTGAAGAAGCAGCTCAAGCGATTCATCATATCAGCCTTTATGAAGTCCATTGCTGGACATAGGCCTCCCCAATAGATTTCCAGGAAGAACGATTTTGAGCCCTTTCCATCCACTGACTTCCTGCGATCTTTACAATGTCGTCAGTACATCGGGTGGGGGGTCGTCCTACACTTCGTTTTCATGTCCTTGGTCGCCATTCGAGAACTTTTACTCCCCAATGGTTATCAGCCGTTGGGGAGTAAAAGATCTCTAATGGCATGAAACAGGACAGGACATGAAAACGAAGCGAGCTATATGGCCTGCCCATTGCCACTTCAACTTGCAAATTTTGAGCGCTACGTCGGCGACTTTGGTTCTTCTACGGATTTCCTCATTGCGAATTTTATCACGTAGTGAAACACCCAACATAGCTCTCTCCATTGCACGTTGCGTGACTCTGAGCTTGTGTATGAGGCCAATAGTCAGCGACCAAGTCTCAGTTCCATATGTCATCACTGGCAACACGCACTGATTGTAGACTTGACTTTTGTCTTGAGGCTCTGCGGTAACTGTGACGAGAAGATGTGCCTTAATATCCCGAACGCTGCCCATACGAGTTGGATTCGTCGGCTGACCTCTTTGTCGAAGTTGGACTTGCCTAGTTGAATCGTCTGACCCAAATAGACATAATGGTCTACAACTTCGATTATATCGCTGTAACATGTACCGGTACGGGTGCAACATGAGCATTTGACATGAATTTTGTCTTGTTCATGTTAATTTTAAGACCCACCTGTTGGGAGACGATATTGAGGTCGCTGAGCATTGTGCCTAGGTCTTCCAGCGATTCTGCCATGAGGACTATATCGTCGCCAAATCGAAGGTGAGTTAGGCGTTCGCCATTGATGTTGATACCATGTCTATGCCAGTACAATAGCTCGAAAACATCCTCCAATGCAGAGGTGAACAGTTTCGGAGAAATAACATCTTCCTGTCTCACCCCATTATGCAATGGGATTGGATTCGTGCTCTGATCCTGGAGTCGGATAGACATGGTGGCGTTACTGTACAGACATTTCAACACTTCGACATCCCGATAGTCGATATGGCACCGCTGGAGTGACCGCAACACCGCCAGGTTTCAACAGAATCAAAGGCTTTCTCATAGTCCACAAACGCTAAACAAAGTGGCTGGTTATACTCTTCGGTCTTCTGTATAACCTGCCAGAGCGTAAGGATGTGGTCTATGGTGTTAAAGCCTTTTCGAAACCCGGCTTGTTCGGGAGGCTGGAAGTCATCAAACCTACGAGCGAGACGATTTGTAACTACTCTCGAAAACAGCTTATAGACATGGCTCAACAGCGAGATGGGCCTGTAATTCTTTAAGAGGGTGTTACCCCCTTTCTTAAAGAACAGTACCACCACGCTCCTGTTCCACGCCTCTGGCGTAATTCCCTCGAGAATGACGGAGTTGAACAGCTTCTGGAAGACCTTAAGTACCGGTGATCCACCCGCTCTCAGAAGCTCTGTCGTTATTCCGTCTTCCCCCGGTGCCTTGTAGTTCTTAAGCTGCTTGAGAGCCGTTCGGATCTCGTATAGGCTGACGTCCGGAATGTCTTCAGTATATTGTCGGGTTAGGCGGGCTTTTGCATCGCTAGTCGTGCTTGTAGTAGGTCTTTGCGATGAGGTGTCCATAGAACTTCTCGAGCTCTCGTGAAATTTCTGGCTTCGAGGAAACAACACTGCCATCCAGCTCTATCACCTTCTCGTCGGTCCTCAGTGTGCGTGCGTTGTATGTTGCCAGGGCCAGGGGACGTTGGGATTGGTAGCAGGACCTCTGCTGGTTCTTCGCACCCCCTGTTCCGTCGTTACCGTGGCCGCCACCTATGCCAGGAATAGCGGAACTGCAGGGAACTGGAGTCCGTCTTCTGTTTTGTCTGTCATTTGGGTGTTTTGCCATAGTCACCACGCTTGGCAGGCGGATTGGTGACCGCAGATTACAACTTTTGACACAATCAATGTCAATTAATTTTGATTAGCATTCGGCATACTTTGATTGTTACTTTGATTTCAATCATGACTTTGATTGTAATTGGAACTAGTTTTGAAAAGATGGATTACTATTACATATGGTCAGTTTATCTCAGACCAAATATATATTATTTATTATTTGGATTATTGGTAATTCGACGTATATTCGTTAGGGGGTGATAGGGGTGACTATTTGCGATAATTTTTACCCCATATGAATCATACAAAAGTGAACCGTTTTTGATTTATCATGTTTTTTTAGCTTTTTTCAAAATAAGTCCGAAATGTAACATCAAAAATTTATTTAAAAAAAAAGCATCAACTTAAATCTATTTAACTATTAAAACAGCAATTATCGGCCCAAATTTGCCCAAAATGCCAGACGAAAAACGATATTATTTCAATATTTTTTTGAGATTTTTTCTACTAAAATGCCATAAACCAAAAAAGTTATGAAACTTGGCTTGCAGATTGTTTTAAAAATATAACCGTTTTCTTAGTTCTCCAACAATGCATAAAAAATAGATTTTTTTCAAAGAATCTAAAAATAATTATCACAAAGAAGCAGGCAGAAATTCGTATTCGAACTAAACTTCATGTCGTTTTTTTAATTTTCCAAAAAATTTATCAAAAACAATACCAAATGTAAATAAAACAAAAAATACAAATATAAAATTAAAATTTATAACCAGTAACAGTTTAGTAGTAATAAAAATTAACAATTACAATTACAACAATAAGTAACAATTAAGACATTTTGTAACTTAGCCTAATAAGTTCTTGCTCGAAGTGATTCTTTTTCTGAGTTGTGACTTAACTACCGAAGTATTCAAATTATTCCGCATCGCATTTGCTGCGTTATTAATTCTTGTTTAGAGTTCATCCGCGGATGACACAGGCGAGTCGTCGTAAACTAGGGATTTCATGTAACTCCAGTCATAGAAATAGCCGGCGTAAGTCCGGACTCTTGGCAGGCCACGGAATGGGTCCTCTTCACATAGAAAATGCCCATCGAGTCATCGCCTAACATTGACACCAAAATGATCACCATCACCACCATCCATCTTGCTGGTATATCATGTTTTGTCTCGTAAAAAATGTAAATTGATTAAATTGTCGTTAATTATTCCCATCCACACCACACCACACACATCCATTGACCGAAAAACGGCGTTGCGACCCTTTTGAAATTTTATTACTAGAATTTTTGTTCACTTTTTCATTCCAATAATGTTCATTGTGGTAGTTAGTAATCCCATCTTGATCGAATTTGGATTCATCGTTCCATTGGATTTTTTTCAAAAAATTCGGATCTTTTAAATCCTCATTTAAAATGAATCTACAGAAATCAACTCTCGTTTCAGGGTCCTCTTCGTGGATAACTTACACAGGAGTAAATTGTTAAGGATAGAAATAATCCTGCATTATGCACTGTAGAACACACTTTCCATTGTGTTACAGAGAGTCGTGTGGCGACGGTGTTTGTCGAAAAATTCTTGCAGAATATCCTCTTCGTAATTAACAACATGAACTGGAGGTCTTCCGGCATTAATTTGTCGTCTCTGAATACTAACAGTTTCTCGGGTTTGCCTATACACTCCATTAAAAACTGATACATGGAGTAACCGGCGATTAGGAAACCATCGCGAATAATCTTGACGAGCAGCTTCACTGTTACCGTTGCAAAAGCAGTAACAAAACACAATATCGGCGCATTCTTCATTTGTGTAATTTTGAACCATACTTTGTTCATTTTGAGCAAGCTCTTTCATATTTCAATTCAAATTAAAAATTAAACTACAACCGTGAGTGTATTTACTTCAAAAACACGACGCCAATTTGTAAAACAAAACTATAAAATATAAATTAAATAAATAGTTTTTGAAAAATGATCTCTGGAAAAATGTTTTTTTTAACCTGCCAGTTTGCTTCCTGCCATGTTTGTTTAAACCATACGCATTAAACCAATTTGCAAGATATTAAAACAGTGAATTTAAGTATACTTCGAATACGAATTTCCGACTTTGTCATCATTATTTTTTCTGTTTCTTTGAAATAAGTTCCTAGTTATTATGCATTGATGGAGAGCTAAGAAAACGGTTGTTTTAAAAATAATCTGCAAGCCAAGGTTCAAAACATTTTTTTTGGTTTATGGCATTTTAGTAGAAAAAATCTCAAAAAATGTTGAAATAATATATTTTTTGCCTGCCAATTTGAAATTTGGACCGATAATTGTTGTTTAAATAGTGATAAATAACCAGTATTTCATCGTTTTTATAAATCGGAAGAAAAAAATAGATTTAGAATTGATACATTTTTTAATAGAAATTTTTGATGTTGCATTTTTGACTTTTATCGAAAAAAGCTAAAATACATGTAACTTAAAAATGGTTCACTTTAACATATTTTATATGGGGTTAATATTATCGCAAATAGTCCCTATCAAAGTTTCCATAATTCAGAACAAGATATTGCTATTTGAAAAAGATAGGCTTCGCTTTGATGAATAATGAGTTTTGGGCGATGATTTAAGATCCGTTCGTTTATCCGTTTTATCAAATAGGGTTATAATTTGAAAAATAACACTTTATTTTAACTAAGCGATTCTAAAACATTGATATATTTAAAAATAAAACACTTTATTATAACACTTCCAATATTTTCACACAATACTTTTAACACTATACCGTAATTATTGAACTTGTTGCTTTTTATTAGATAAAAATATCTATGAATATATAATATTCCTGTCAATAACACCGGTACGTTTTGGTTTATAACACTATTTTGTGCAAGCAAATGCGCGATCATAATACAAAATGCAACACTAATTGAGAACAATGAGGAGCAAAAATGTCTTAATGGTGTAGCGTTACAACTCCATCTAGCGGAGATTTTTAGAGTTACAGTTACAACAATTTTGAGAAGAAAGACAATTAAATTTCAAGCATTTCTGTATAATTAACTCAAAATTCAACATTTTCAAGTTGTAACCCTATTTTATCGGAGGTGCGACATTGACTACCCTGTCAGCTCAGTTGCTAGTAGCTCTGCCTTCTGTGCTGTACCTGGGTTGAGGGTTCGATTCCCTCCCAGATAAACATTTGTTTGACGAACAAAAGTGTTTGTTCTGGGTGTTGTTATAAAGTACCATTATGTGCGTATGTAAAAATATTTAAGTATTTTATCAGTCATCTGGTCACCATAATATATTGTACATAATTTTTCATAAATAAATTTAGTTATAAAATTGTTATATTTAGTTTTAAGGTGTACAATAAAGAATTTTCATTCATTCATGCATTCATTCATTCATAATACTAGCTATACTTAGTTTGGGGCTAGATGGTGTTGTGTGTATTATCCACCAATATTTATTTATTCACAAAGTTCTGTACAGATTCTTAAGTAGTTGACAACGGCATCACATTTTATATATTGTGAGTTGCACTTCTGTAGGCTTGTTCTGCTCAGTTACATCGACTTCGTCTTTACGTCGTCCATCTGTCGACAAAAAAGAACATTATGAATGCGCGGTTTAAATTCAGCCCCCGAAAGAATAAACTTCACAATAGTCACAGTTCGGTGCATAGTATGCATAGCATCCTATAGTTTCTGATGGTATTCAATCTATCGTATGGGTTTTGCAAGCTTATGTCATATCGGGATTATGTCAAAGTATCAGTAACGACAGAATAGCAACGCGACAGCTAGGCCAGTCAAAATAGCATATAACTTTGCACTAAATTTCTGATTTTTTTTTTTAATTTAGGGTCACTTACTGAGCATAAAATCACAAAATGCTGACAGATCCAGGTGACGCTTCAAGCGCAATCTTGAAAAAACGTTTTTAGCCGATATCTCGGTAACTATGCACTTTAAGGCCAAAGTTATAAAACCATTATTGGAGAGAATAAAATGTTGGTCTGGTCTAGGTTTCAAGGTCCTTTAACATGCTTTCGTGTTAAAGGACGAGGCGAGAGTGAACATCAAAGCTTGTTAAACGACCTTGAAACCTAGACCGGACCTAGAAAAACCGGTTCATTAAATGGGCCATAAATCGTAAACGGTAATTGACAACGTTATGACACATAGTTATCATTAACGAAGAAGAAGAAGTGTGCTTGACAGCATTTCACGCCTATCGCTATTTGTCACGTGGTGTACATATTATAGGAAACATAAACAGACAAAACATGAAAAAGGATGTAAGGAAGGAAAGAAGGAAAGAAGGAAGAACTCGTTGCAAGGCTAACTGATTCGTTCTTAAAAGATTATGATTATTAACTCTCTGCAAAGTTAGTGAATGGATGGATGCTGATAGTGGCATTTTTATCTGAATGCTTCTATGCTTCGGAGGATGACGCAAATCTGTCGGTACCAGCTTTGCAAAATGTTATAAGTCATGGTGGATGTTTTGTGCGGCCTTGTAGTAGTTGTAGTAGTAACGCTTGAAGATGTCGTGAATCTGAGAATAATGTGTTATTTGACTCCACCCTGCACATGGCCAGGAAATCTGCAATCATTACCCTACGCAGTGTATCAATAAAATAACAAATGTCGCAGTATACTTACTCTGTTCTGATGGTTTCTCATCTCCCTTCTCTGGCATTAGGAAAACCTTCATCAGTTGTGCGCAGGGCTCTTCTATTAAAAACCAGAAAGGCACCGCTGCGATGATCGATAAGGTTACGATGTAGGTCATTTGCTGGACCTTGAAACAAAACAAGAATGTAAAGTGGTCGACTTGGTGGGATCTGAGAAGAATCGATTTAAGAATCGATGTACCAATCTTCCACAACAGACGATACGAAAATTTGATAACGAAACAATTATGATTTAGACTGAATTCTATGAACATTTTAAAGATATCATTCCATTAAGTCGAAATCGGTTTGCCCAGCACCTGCTCTATTGTCGATTGTCATTCTTCAAAGATAAAAAACAGCTTTAAAATTGCAATTGTAGTTTTTGTCTATCCTCGCCGCCGGTGAGAAAACGTTGTCCATTAAGTTGGGACTTGGCTTGTGAAGCCCTGAACTCTTATGAGTAGTGGTTATCCACCACTTCATGGTAGGAATTACTGACGACGAATTCTCTCGTACTGATTTCGGAACCGATTGTGAAATCAATGTATTTCATGGTACAAATCGCATTAAGTTTCTGTCTGTAACTTCCGAATTTTGCTTTATTTGCCACAACCGGTTCTTTTCCTACATTCCACACTATCAACTGTTATCCCCATAGTTGTTTCTTTCCGACCAACTTCATCTTTCACATAATCCATTCATATTACATATTTACAACAAAAAAGTATATCAGTAAGTAGTAATTATATCAGTCATGTGGTACATGTGGTATTTAAGTAGTATATCAGTCATGTGCTACCCATAACACAAGCTCTGCTTACTTTGAGGCCAGATGATGCTGTGTGAAATGTCCGGTATTATTATTAATATATTTTTTAGGCATATCACCTTTATCGATATTCAAATCCATAACGCTTCCTGTTACATGACTTACCACACAAACCTGTTACTCCTCACCTTTGCCGTCACTGGCTCTTTTTTCCGAAGCCTGAAACTCTCAGATGCAATGCCACAAGCGGAAGGCAGAAGGTTAAACCATATTTTAGTTGATCTATGTATTATACTCGTATGGAAGATATAATAAGGATTATTTAGGATAACTCGAGCACACGTTTCTGAGCACTAGAGGAATCTTACTGTGGAGGACTATGTAAAACTGACTGTTGAGTGTATACATTTTTGAAACTGACCATTAATGTGATAGACACGTGTTCTGTTCTAGTCTTATGCCCCCAGACAATACTTATGATGGTGATGTGCAGTAGATATGCACTGTATGACAGACGGCCCAGCACTGCCCATACTCGCAATTCTAGTAAGAATCTGCACATTTCTGAAAGCAAAATACATCTTAGGGTCACACTGCAATTTTTTACTGCGATGCAAGAGTTTTGTAGCTGCGATGATTTTGTTTTGGCTTTTGTTTTGTTTTGTCCTAATTTTACCAACTAATTGCGTAGATCTCGGTGGCAATTTGGCGATTTGGCTTTAGAGGTCTGTTTGTTGATCAGATCTCCATAAAATTTAGCAGGTTTAATGACTGGGAATGAGAATCTATCCATCTATACCTATAAAAGAGCCTAACCTGACAGACTGACTGACTGACTGACTGATTTATCATCGCCGAAACGAAACCGCTGAATTTAGAAAGCTGAAATTTTTAAGGTAGCTTCCTTTTATAGCAATACACCCACTAAGGCGGGATTTTTTGATTCAACTCATAAGAGAGTGAAAAGGGGTGAAAACTAATGTATGAAACTTTTTAACGCGTGGTACGATTTGCTTGAAACTTGATTTGAATAATTAAAATGCAAAAAAAATGGACTCATGTTTCAGGATTTTTCTCAATAACTCTTACAAAGGGGTAAAATGGGATGTCAAAATTTGTATGGGAACTTTTTAACGGGTGGTGTGATTTCTTAGAAACTTGGTTTGGATACTTAAATGCAAAATAAATGGAAACGTGTTTCAGGATTTTTCAAAATGACCTTCATAAAAGGTTAGAAAACGAATTAATGAAACTTGTTAACGCGGGGTCCAATTTGCTTGAAACTTGATATGAATAATACTATAATATAAACTCGATGGTTTCTCGTACAAACGCGCTGGCGAAGTCGCGGAGGTTCAACTAATGAAAAGATATGAGGTTCTGAGATAAGGGAATTATTCAAAATTTATTTTATTTAAGATTTTTAAGACAACGTATAAACAAAACCAGTTTAAGTTGAGCTTCTATTCGCAATAGTTTCGTTGACTTTATAGGTCTGAACTTAAAACGAGATTGGGGAAACTACAAGTCGGAGAGGGTTGGTGCTCCAACTAATCTCAAGAACCTCTTCATTATCCAATTCAGAAATAAAAAACTTAAAACGTTCATAACTTTTAAACGGTGCTAGATGGACATAGCAAACTTAACCTTGGGTTGTAAGGAATTTTAAGGGTTAGTAGGGATTGTAGGGGTTTTAGGAATTTGTAGGGGTTTGTAGGATTTTTAGGGGTTGTAGGGGTTTTTAGGGATTGTAAGGGTTTTTAGGGATTTTTAGGGGTTTGTAGGATTAAAGTTTTTTAAACTTACGCGATCAGAACACATTATTATAAATACTTACGGGTATTTATCGCGTTTATTTACCTATTTTTCCCTATTTGTGAGGGTAGTTACAAAAAATGCTGCCCCCGCTTCGCAGAGGCGGTAGCTCCAGTACTCCAGTCATCCCGTGACCACGACAGAGTGTAAACCTGTCGAAACGTCGGGAAAAATAGGTAAATAAACGCGATAAATACCCGTAAGTATTTATAATAGTTTGTAGGATTTTTAGGGGTTGTAGGGGTTTTTAGGGATTGTAGGGGATTTTAGGAATTGTAGGGGTTTTGAGGGATTTGTAAGGGTTTGTTGGATTTTTTTGGGGTTATAGGGGTTTTTAGGGATTGTAGGGGTTTTTAGGTATTGCAGGGGTTTTTAGGGATTTGTAGGGGTTTGTAGGATTTTTTAGGGGTTGTAGGGGTTTTTAGGGGTTGTAGGGGTTTTTAAGGGATTGTAAAGGTTTTAAGGGATTTGTAGGGGTTTGTAAAGGTTGTAGGGGTTTGTAGGATTTATTTGGGGTTTTTAGGGATTGTAGGGGTTTAAAGGGATTTGTAGGGGTTTGTAGGGGTTGAAGGGGTTTGTAGGGTTTTTAGGGGTTGTAGGGGTTTTTAAGGGTTGTAAGGGTTTTTAGGGATTTGTATGGGTTTGTAGGGGTTTTTAAGAATTGTAAGGGTTTTTAGGGATTTTAGGGGTTTGTAGGGGATGTAGGGATTTGTAGGATTTTTTAGGGGTTGTAGGGGTTTTTAGGGATTTGTTGGGTTTTGTAGGATTTTTTTGGGGTTATATGGGGTTTTTAGGGGTTGTAGGGGTTCTTAGGGGTTGAAAGGTTTTGTAGGAGTTGTAGGGGGTTTTAGGGGTTTTTAGGGATTTGTATGGTTTTGTAGGATTTTTTTAGGGGTTTTTAGGGGTTGTAGGGGTTTGTAGGATTTTTTAGGGGTTATAGGGATTTTTAAGGGTTGCAGGTGTTTTAATGGATTGTAGGGGTTTTAAGGGATTTGTAGGGGTTGTTGGAGTTTATAGGATTTTTCAGGGGTTATCGGGTTTTTAGGGATTTTAGGGTTTTTGAGGGGTTGTAGGGGTTTGTAGGGATTGTAGGGGTTTGTAGGGGTTGTAGGGATTTGTAGGATTTTTTAGGGGTTGTAGAGGTTTTTAGGGATTGTAGGGGTTTATAGGCATTGTTGGGGTTTTTAGGGATTTGTGGGGGTTTGTAGGGGTTTCTAGGATTTATTAGGGATTGTAAGGGTTTTTAGGGATTGTAGGGGTTCTTAGGGATTTGTAGGAGTTTGTAGGTGTTGTAGGGGTTGTAGGGACATTACCTTACGTAACTTAACCAGTACAAAACTTAACCCGCGAGCTGCATGTAGCTCGCGCACTACGCAACCTCTAGTATTGGTATATTCTTGATTCACTGTCACCATACACAAAGTATGGTGACAGTGTGCTGATCTGATTAGTCAGGGTGCTGTTCAACTAAATTGGCCGATTGAGCTGATAATTGAGATACCTTACAAGAATGATGGTGTTATGTTAGGTCACCTATTTTATGATAGCTATGAAATAGCAGTTTGGCACAAAAAAATATTTGGTGAAATTTTTAAATATTTTTCTTTTCATTTTTATTTCAATTACTCGTTGTACATATAAGTTAAAAAGGACCTAAAAAGTTTGGAGACATGTATCAAGTAACAAAAGGAGCCTCTGAGGAGCACTTTAATCCTTTCACCACACTGGTTTGAAATAACTAGTGACACGATAACAAGAAGTATAAATGAATGGGTAAGCGTGGTACGAGGGTGTAGACGTGCACTAAAAACGCGTTTTCCAAAACTCAACCCCTAAGAGGGTGAAAAAGGGTTTAAAATTTATATAGGGAATATAGTTGAACACGTGTTGAGATTTGCTTGAAACTAAGTTTTTACACCTTAAACATAAAATAAAAAAAAATTGCCTTATTTTTTAATTCATTCATTTAAAAATGGGGGGCTATTGAGGGTTAAAATTTGTCACATTTTGGTACTTTTTATCGCGTGGTCAGATTAGATTGAAATTTAGTTTGTACACAATATAATTTGACACTTATTTTGGAGTTTTCCATAACACTGTTTTTTATGTTCCTAAGTATATTTTTCCTTTTCAAACACGCGGACGAAGTCACGAGCAGGACAGCTAGTTATATCTAAAATATAACTGGGTTAAGAGCTTCTTATCAAACGTTTTAGTAAGTTTTTATTTTTTCGAATTATAGACAGGTAACCTTTTTTTTATTATTCCTTAAAGCAGAAATCCACAAAATAGCGACAGAAAAGACACAAAATGTGTCTTTTCCCCATACAAAAGGTAGTTTGCTGACGTTAGCATTTTCAATCCGCAAATTTTGATGTCAAAGATGCACGTCGCTCTGGTCGGCCTATTACTGATAAAATGGATGCCATTTTTGAAAAAGTGGAGCAAGATCGGCATATCAGTAGTTACGACGTAGCTGAAGAACTGGGAATTGACCACAAAACAGTTTTGGTGCATTTGAAAAAAACTAGGTACACAAAAAAGCTCGATATTTGGGTACCTCACGAGCTCACTGAAAGAAACCTAATGAACCGTGTAGGTACTCATTAGTGATTCTTTATTACGACGTAATGAAACCGAACCATTTTTGAAGAAGTTGATAACTGGTGATGAAAAGTGGATCAAAACAAGATACGACAAGAACGTGCGAAAAAGGTCGTGGTCAAAGGCCGGTCAGGCTTCACAGACTGTGGCAAAACCCGGGTAAACTCGCAACAAGGTGATGCTGTGTGTGTGGTGGGATTGGAAGGGCATTATTCATTATGAGCTGTTACCACCAGGCAGGACCATCGATTCTGAACTCTACTGCGAACAATTTATGAGATTAAAGCAAGAAGTTGAGAGAAAGCGGCCGGAATTAATCAACAGAAGAGGTGTGGTTTTTCATCATGATAACGCTAGACCTCACACATCTTTAGCCACTCAGCAAAAATTAAAAGAGTTTGGCTGGGAGGTGTTAATGCATCCGTCATATAGTCCTGACCTTGCACCTTCAGATTTCCACCTGTTTCGGTCTCTTCAGAATTCTTTAGGCAGTGTCAGGTTAACATCACGAGAGGACTGCCAAAACCACTTGTCGCGGTATTTTGATCAGAAGTCCCAAAATTGATATAGCAATTGGATCATGTCCCTACCTACAAGATGGCAAAAAGTTATCGAACAAAATGGTACCTACATACTTTAGTTAAATGTAAATAAACTATATTAAAAAATGTTTTGAATTTTCTTAAAAAATGCGAAGAAACTTTTTCCCCAACCTATTAATATGGTATATTCTTTTAATGTCCTAAAACCCAAATGGCAACAGAATTGAACGCCTTATTAACTAGGTAATATGTTATTATCAGATAAATAGACCCTTACACATTAACCGCAATATCGTATCAAAAATCATGTATTTTACATTTCTGTAAATAAAAGCTGTTATTATGTTATTATAATTGCAAACCCTTCAAACTTACTTTCATACTTAAGCACCAGGCATATTAACATTATCGAGAAGGAAACACCAAACACAGGCTTTATGAACGTTGCAAAAGCTAGTCGGACCGCCATCGAAGGCCTCGGCCCATCCTGGTAGAAGATACTGCCAGAAATCAAGAGAAGGACTTGTCCGGGTACATAACACCACAGGAGGATCTTGTATTTCTAAAAAAAAACACAACTCGCACTAATTCACACTCATAAATAGCGAATCATCATGAAACGCACTGCGGAAATTGTAATAACAAGCCATAGAAATTTCAGCAAGAAGTAATAGCATGGTCAATAAAAATAGGCAAATAGCCCATGTACACACGCGTCAAAAGTTGCATGATTTCAAACTCTTTGCTGTCACGATAACATGATGTCTTCCCATGTCTGCGGTAGTGATTAAAAAGATTCTCACCAGCACCTTGTATTTCTGTATGTCGAAATTGGTCTGCTGCAAATGGTAGAGTATGTTCCCGACGGCCAGTCCGACGGCGTAATTGAAGAGGTTAGTGTGTCCGCGCTTGTACAGGTTGTTGTATGTGGGATTATTCACGTAGAAGCGGTAGCTGGACCTAGAGGCAAAGATGCGCTTGAAGATTAGCAAAAAATATTGTTTCGTTGAGTCCGATTTAAAGTTAAAATAAAAAACTGCTTTATTCAATACAATTCTTAGGATCACTTTGAATCGTCTTAGACACTGTACACTGACTACACTGTAGGTGTTGGTGGAGTTATACAACGCGGTCTGAAGCCAGAGTGTCTATTAGCCAAAACTCGACATCTAAATTCACCTAGCAAGTAATGTACCTACTTAATGTAGACATTAAGTGGACTCTGCACTGTCGGCAAAGTATCTATACAAACCATATGATACAGTACGGACAGACAACGGGTGACAAGGGGAATTGTTTTTCACTTGTTTCTGTTCTGCAACACTCAGAAGGTCTCTGCAAATGTGTGGGAATCTAAGCGATGCCGATGGCTTTAATATGTCTGAGGAAAACCCTTGTCTACTAATATTCAGGTGATTATGTGGTTTTAGGGAGTAATGAAGAAACATTAAATACAATGATAATTAAATACAATGATATTTCAGTGTATATGTCTATTGAATTTGAACCTGCAAGCGTTATAAACGAAGAGGTAAACTGATTAGAAAAAGCTAAACATGAAACATACTTGTATATCGACCCCTAACGGCCCAAAAAAATCTTACTCAGGTGAGACAACGACGATGCCGTCGAGATTTTGGAAGTACGTCTGCAGTGGCGGGACCACAAAGCCAGCTGCCAGGAGTATCGAAATGATCACCTTCCTAGAGGCTGTACTTCGGCACGCAATAAGCACTATAAGCCCAAGGCAGTACAGCTGAAAGTCTGCTGCTAGATACCTGCAAAAAATAGTTTATGTGAGTTTCTGCTTACTTTATAAAATTCCCATATTCCGGTCTCAACGGTGCTCTAACGAAACGAATTCCATAAACCTGCATGTACTACGAGTCTTAATTGCGTTTGCTACACGCTATTCGTCTAAATATTAGTTTCAACATATCTTGTCATATCGGAGTTTTTGAGTTTTACTTACCCAATTGCGATCTTTTAACCAAACTCCTCAATCACATTTACCCGTTTTTCGGGGTAAATGTACGGACTCTGCAGTTTTCCTCAGATATAAAAAAACAGTTTCAGGTATCGTCAAATATTTTTTGCATTTGTACGGCGTTACTTATAAACGTCTCTCAACTTATGTCTAAAGTTAATCACTGTTTAAAATAGTGCCATCCCGTTTTGTCAGATTGTGACAGGGTAAATCTTAAGAAGTGACAGTGTTTGAAGTTGAACACTGCCTGTATATACATTGAGAGGCGTTTATACGTAAGACCGGAAATTTCTAATAGTTTTGCTATGTAAAATGCACAGATGTGCTTCTAATATCGTGGTAGTTTAGGCATTATTAAACAAAGACGGTAAAAGAGCGGCATTTTACCCCGAATGACTAACCTTACAGACGGCTACTAGTAAGTCGTCTGGGAACTATGAAATAACTAGATTCTGCCGGCGGTTTCCCAAGCGTGATACTTACTTTAAAAGTTAGCTGGTCTTTACACCATTTCAGGTCACAGACGACATCTATGCCATGTTTTAATGTAATCTGTTTAGCTGTTGCTGCGTGATAGATTCAAAAACATTACATTATAAAGTAGGGTTATGATAATGATGGGATGAGGTAAAAAACAAGAGTACCAAGAGTGTGCGAAACATCGTGAGTCATCATTGTAGTTGTTGATGTAGATGAGATGTTGCCACCAGGACTGTCCGCAGTCGTCTACCTCAGTCATCACCGCTTTCTAAAAATAAGTATCATACCAAATAGGTTTATTGTTGAAAATTATATTACAAAATTTTCTGTGTTACCAAGAATCATGAGTATGTACTTACGAGTAGGTATATATTAAGTACTAGCTGCTGCCAGCGGATTACGCATGGTACCTACATAAAAAGTAGCCTATGTCCTTCTCCTCCCCTTCCCTGTCCTTCTAAGGTTCCATCTATCTCTATACCAAAATTCATTTAAATCGGTACAGCGGTTTAGGCGTGAAAACGTGGCAAAGATAGAGTTAAGAGCCAATCTTAAGTATTGGCTCACAGTGGCTTTAGACAGAAACGACTGGAGAGAAGAAACCGTTTCTTCTCTCCAGTCGTCCTTGTCTAAAGGCTTTTGCCCTGCAGTGGGACTTAACAGGTGAAAGCCCGTGGGGTCATAATAATAATAATATTCTGTCCGAAACTCTGCTAATACTATACCCGATTGCGAATTAATACCCGAACGACTGCGTATTTTTACCCGCATGTCGGGGTATAGGTACGCACTCTGTCTAATGCAATTTTCCTCAAATATAAAAAACTGCTTTAGGCATCTTCAAATATATTCTATTTCTGGCCACAACTACATCTATACTAAGTCCGTTCCACCGTTACCATTGAACCATTGAACCACAAACCAACATAAACATCAAATATTCTGTAGCTTCGTTGGACTAAACAAAATGTACATAAACACGAACGATGTTATTATATATACACCAAAGTCCAAATTAGATAAACATTTTTAAATTAAAATTCTTAAATTTACAGCAGAAATTTCCCAGGAAAATCAATTCAATAAAGGAATTAAATGCAAATTTAAATTTTAGAACTGTAATTTAAAACTGTTATACTAATTGAACTTTGATACGAGCCAAATAAAGTCTCACTGAATACAGAATTATTTATTTACGATCAGAAAAAATAACTTACGTCCCATATTGCGCCGGCGCCGATGCCCGCAAATCTCATCCAGGATAACGTGAATAGCATGGCTACAGCGTATAGGGGAGTCAATCTAAAAGAAACACGAATATGTAAGTTCCGTCTACCTGCCAACGACATCGACTCTAGCGCAGTGCTTTTGATGTGACCATGTCCTCAGTCACGCCACGCACTGCTGACACATTTCTATACTTATACTGTGTTTAAAAATATTAAGTATTATTCTATCAGGCATCTAGTCACCATAATACAACCTATGCTTTGTTTGGGGCTAGATGGTGTTGTGTGCATTGTTCAGCAATATTTAATTTTATTCAATTTAATAAGAGATACGTAATATGTCCAGTTATTTTGTTTCGATTTCAGTAATTTAAATTTAAATTTCATTAATTCGTCTTTTGTGAAGTAACCAAATGATATATATTTTATACTTTCTTTTTTACACAAATTTAAACAGCTTCTGCTTTAAATAACCATTATAAAGTGTCAGTGAATTTTTAGGAATTTTTTATAGATTATTTTAATACCTAATGTAGAAATTAGCAATAGGTAATACCGTTCAGCCGCTGCATGCCAATTTGCCAGTTATTTATTTATAACTAGCTGACCCGGCCACGCGTTGCTGTAGCTCAGTAGTTCTAATACATTGAACCTTTATACGCTAACCTCTAAAATTATCAGTGTTCCTCTACTATAAACCTTCCTCTTGAATCACTCATTCTCTTAAAAAAACCGCATCAAGATCCGTTGCGTAGTTTTGAAGATCTAAGCATACATAGGGACAGAGAGACAGCGGGATGCGACTTTGTTTTATACTCTGTAGTGATATTTACTAGACCTATTATAAAAATACATATTATTAAATCATTCTTTAGTATTACTTAATTTTTTCTTCTTTACAGCATCATTACATAGTATATAAGCAAGACGCCTCCCGATGTATGCTTAGATCTTTAAAACTATGCAACGGAATTTGATGCGGTTTTTTTAATAGATAGAATATTTCAAGAGGAAGGTTTAATATGTGTAAAACATGCATAATATAGAAGAGAAACACTGATACTTTTAGAGGTTTCTTACGTGGTGTCGTAAATAAACACATTTTTTTTGCGCTTAGGTACATTGCAAACGCTGGCTGAACCCTACGAGATAGATCAAAATTATGTACTACAGTATTGCACACCTTAAAAAAGTCTACACAAAAGTCCGCACTGGTATATGACTATGTTATTCTCTTAGATAATGTTGTATATAAAGACATTCTGTAGTATATTTAGTATCAGCATTGCACCCGTGCGAAGCCGGGGCGTGCCGCTAGTTAATTTATAAGTAGGTAGGTACGCTTAGTTTATATATTGTTAACTTCTTTGATATGATTATTTTATAAATGTAATGAACCACATATACTTACTAAATAATAATAATAATAATACCTACCGGACATTTCACACAGCATCATCTGGCCCCAAAGTAAGCAGAGCTTGTGTTATGATTGACTGACTGACCACATGACTGATATACTACTTATATACTTTTTTTTGTAAATACATACATATTATACATAAATGATGTATCTACCTGATGAAAAACTGACGAGAAACTGATTACGATTGATTGTGTGAACCAAGTGTTACAGTTACTAAAATAAACTATTCATGTGTTTCATGTACATGTGTTCCTATTCAATGTCGTTTCATTTCATATTGATGAGCAATCCACACAACACCATGTAGCACCAAACGAAGCATATAATATACTCGTACTATGGAAACCAAATATCTAATGGAATACTTATATATTCTAAATCTAAATACATACATACTTAGGTACTATAGTACTACTATATAACTATATATAGTACTATATAACACCCAGAAAAAAACATTCATCATCAAAATGATTGTCTTGGGAGTGAACCGACATCCTACAAATACAGTGTGGTAGGCAGAGCTACATCTAACTAAGCTGAGAGGCCATCTGATGATGATGATGATACAGAAAATAAGTCCTAACCTGATCCATCGCATCATGATCCCTATAGGCAGCATACTCCAGCCGATGTTGTGCTTCTCACTGAACAGGAGCTGGTTGTAGGCAAGTAGGAACCCAGCGATTACGAAGAAGGTTTGCACCAAGAGCGGACCATTTATGAACAGTTGGATCGAATAGTTTTTGTAAAACTGGAAAATAATGGTTTTCTTTAACATAGGATGTACTGTAGGTAGGTATAAAGTGTCGATTACACGGAACAAGTAAATACAATGGTGAGACAGTGCCCTCAGCTGAGTGCTCGGCCGTATGAACACTGTGACGAGTTCTCGCCTGAGTGCATAAACACAGACTAGCCTACCTCTGCTCTCTCGGTCTAGTATCATTTTACTGTTTTGCCACTGTACTCGTTACGTGTAATTAATCCTTAACATGTTTCAATAAACATATCTCATTTTTATAATACCAATAGTAATACTGTGCGAGTGAGAAGACATGATTTAAACAGCGAATTAATTAATTGAAACAAGATTGAATTTATTATTGTATTTAGTGCTACCCCTCGGTAGAAGAGCTGGGGGAGGCTTTTAACGAAGAGAAAAGTAGTATAGTAAGAGAGGAATATGATTTTATTACAATAACACTTTACCTAATGTGTTGTTTAAATCTGTTACCATATTTATTCATGAATATTGAATTGAAATTGAATGATAAGACAGATACATAAACGATACACTAATCTAGAAATATGAGTCTTTGTTCTGACTGACTGATTCAAATATAGTCAACGCATAGCCTAACCTGCTGTTAATAGAGACATGAAATTAGAAGGATATAGTCTTTCATAAAATTATTGTGAAATATCATAATATTATTAAAGCGTAAAATTACTTACAAGAGATTTTTGAAAATTAAATCATTAAGGGGTGAAAAAGAGATTAAGACTTTGTATGAAAAATCGTATTCTTGAGCTTGCAAGTTTATAACATACCATTCTTGAGTTTGTAACTTGTCGTACTTGTTGGCTATTTGCCAAAAATATTCAATACTTAATAGAAATGATCATGGACTAAATGTATTTTTTTTCAAACAACCCCTTTTAAACTTATGCATTGGGTTGTTAAAGTTGGAATATAATTTTTGTAATGCTTAGTGCGAATGGATTGATACTTGGCTTAAATATACGTCAATCAAAATGGTAAAAGACCACTTAGTAAAAATATAATAGCCTATACATTTTGATAAACACGGGCTTTACTCACGTATTATTTTGCCGATGGAGGCACCGCACTGTTTGTGCGAACCGTGAACTCGAGCGGCAACGAGCGGACCGCGGATCAAAATCACCCTGCTGAAGATTCTCGAAACAATGCCTCCATCAGCCTCCAAAGCCCTAAGTTGTACTATAATTTTAATAAACACTCAAAATTATAGCACAACTCATGAAAGTTTTGAAAGTGAAATATTATTCCCCCCTAATAGGATGCAATGGAGTGTTAATAACTGTATGTGAAAATTTTAACCTTAAAATTCAACTTAGTAACGCGGGGTACAATTAGATTGATACTGAATGAATATTCTTCAGTACACTCTGAGGATAAAGTCAAAAGAGGTGCTGACAAAGTCGCGGAATTCCCAAGTAGCTGATTCGAGTTATGTTTATGTTTTAAAAAACCCTTCTTTTTACACCTACGCGCCAAGATACTTATCTGAATTTCAAGTGTCTACGATTAGCGGTTTAGGCTATGCGTTTTTTGTAGTGAGTCAGTCAGGACAAAGAATATCTATGAGCGATAATACATTTATAATCTATAATTATAATAGACTAGCTGTTACCCGCGACATCGTACGCGTATGCTTAGAACCCTTTTTATTGTGGCAGGAATGCATTCTGTGCATCTAAAGAACATCTCATAAGTTTAATCCCCTATTTTACCTCCATCAGGAATTATTTTGCAAAAACGTTTAAACACTTATTTCTTTATTTCTTACCAAAAGTCTAAATAAGAGTTTTCAGATCCATAACTTAAGGAAATATGAGTTGCCTAAACAAACTTACTTAAACTTAAACTTTTGTGACAAAAAGTAGCCTATGTTCTACCCCAAATGCAATACATTTTCTTAACAAAATTTCATCAAGATCCGTTCAGCCGTTTAGCCATGAAAACGTAACAAACAAACAGACAGAGACATTTTCGCATTTATAATATTAGTATAGATCTTATATCTTCTATATAATAAAAATCAATTGCTGTTCGTTAGTCTCGCTAAAACTCGAGACCGGCTGGATTGATTTAGCTGATTTTGATGTTGAAATGTTTGTTGTAGTCCAGGGAAGGTTTAATAGGTGAGAAAATTTGTGGCATTGCAACGCATGCCGGGTAATGCTAGTAAAATATAAATGTATAATAATATAAATGTTTGTATGATCTGCAAGTATTTGTTTCGGGTCTGGGTGTTTCTATGTATAATATATGAATGTATTTACAAAAAAAAAGGTATATAAGTAGTATATCAGTCATGTAGACTAGTATTTATATATTTTTTACTACTTATACTACTTATATAACACAAGATCTGCTTACTTTGGGGCCAGATGATGCTGTGTGAAATGTCCGGGATTATTTATTTATTTATAGATTAGAAATGTATTATCGCTCATAGACACCATGGGTTATTAGAACCAATTTCTTAATCTACTAGATATAGGTAGACCTCAGTATCTAAGGTAGGTACTTACGTCTTCAACATATTTTGGGTTGTCTATATAGAAATAGGCCGATAGCAGCGAGTGCGTCGTAATCACCAAAATTATGGTGATTGATCTATAGTTACCAAAAAACAAGATAAGTAAGAATTATAGTGCTAAATAAATAAATAAAAATATCATTCGATTCTGTTAGTTTCTTAGGAAGTATTAAACATACACATACGAACCAGATACAAATAATTTAATTAGAATTAGTAAGGTATTTACTAAATCATATTAAGAGAAAGTGGCGTGATAAGAGCAAAAATCCGGACAAGTACAAGTCTGAGTCTATGTTTTGCAAATCAGATTGGTACATAGTAGTCCTACTACCTACTACACAGACACACACGCTGTTCTTGTTTTGTTGTAGGTACGAGTATTTCATGTCGTTCAACTTTGTCATCTCGAAGGTCATTTGCTTTTTGAGACAAATTAAGACTTGTTATTTTGTTTGGCAGTAACACACATACATTTTGTGTTTTTCTTTAAATTGATCATATTTTATATCGTACTCATACTCGATAAGGACATTATATAAATTTAATGAGTAATATCCTTATCTACGAGTATCTGTCTATTTAATAAGAAATAATTAAATCAATAGCATTTTACATGTTTTCGCTAAAACTTTATGAGACACCTAAATCGGACCCCCAAATGATTAAAAATGGCACAAAGCAAAATATGCGTTATACAATCGTTAAATGCTATCAAAAGTTCCGACACAGATTGGGTAGAGCGTTATCTGACAGAAGTGACAGATGGTAAATAAGCGTTACTTTGCAAGGCTGATGCCTAGTTCGTGAAAACAACATCAACAATGCTTACTTCAATCCACTTAAAGACTTCAGCCTCTCGAGTCTTGGCTCCGCGCCATCGGCTGCAGGCGCCACCAGCCTCCTCCAGTTTTGTCGTATGGAGAAAAGCATCAGTGCGCGCATTGCTGCAGTTAAACACAATAATTATTTTTGTCAAATCTCTGATGACGGCGTATTTAAAAACCAAAGGCGCAATGTTAGACCAGAGGCTAAATGGCAGATTGTTAAATGTCAGTGATCCCCATTTAAACAATGGCCGCACTAAACACTGCACTAAACGCTGTATAGAAATTACTAAGCAATGTTTTTCACAGACATACTTGAAGAACTATAAAAATGACCACCTACCCAATCCATTCCCTTTTGTGGTAAGTTTAATATCACAATAGGTTCCAACAAGGTTCAACAGTAAAATTAAAACCCAAACTCCGAGCATTACAAAATCTATTACTTTGAATTCAATCTTCTTTTGAATTTTATCGCACTTGTATTGCTGGAAGCTAGTATTCAACTTGTATGTATCCCAAAAGCTTTCATTGATGCATGCCTCAAGGGTTTGTTTTAGTTTCGCTGTTGTATTATGCTTTGGGTTAAACTGTTTGCAGAAATTAAGGCAGATGCCGTATCTCATAAATGTGTAGTTGAAGTGTGTTGAGGTGTGTTCTGAATACTCCTGAAAACAGTGAAAACGAAAGAAATCATTTAAAATTAACATTATTAGACTCTTTTATGAAGGATTGGATCTCAGGTGCAGAAGTGAAATGCAGATTTGTTGGAAAGGGGATTGGGAGGCATTTGCCCTGCATAGGGATGATGCATGCTATTAATAATAATAATTATAATAAAACTAATTTTAACTTTACAATTGGAAAATAAGTCATCGGATGACCAAGAGGTCTCAAAATCAGCGCTTGTTCATATCATGAACTAGCGCTGATTTTGAGCAAAGGTGTATTCCGAAAATGTATATGTCTATGAATGGTTACCCGCATAATGTCCAATAAAGGGTGAGGGGTATCTGACACTGGGACGAACTCAACTGAGCAATACACAGCTTCTGGCTCTTCCATGCAGTTGTCCAACGGGTCCAGGTGGAACACCGGAGGCAGCTTATTGTATTCCGAAACTGGAAAAGATTTTTTAATTGTGTAACTTAGACATTTGGCTTTGGTTACTTTGGAACCTACTTCCTTTTGCAGAAGACAGTGGCCAATTCTGACAGGGTAAATAAGGCACTCAAAAGCCTCCGTACTTTTCAAAGCACGCAAGTGTTAAGATGAAAATGCCACCGCGGTACTGCTCTCGCAGTACATTGCATAGCTTTGTTTTGAACTTTTGAGCTTGAACATCATATGGCAACAGATCGTTATAATAAAGCTAACCATTATGAATAATGAGATACCTTGGTAAGTACAACATAATAATTATAAGTACATACCATTCAAATTGTAAATAACACATTTACACTGCTTTAATAAGAAAAGTAAGTATAATGATCTCCAAACAACTGCACCCATTTTAATTTTTCAAAATTTATTGTATTTCGGTTTGTAAATATTCATCAAGAATCTGTTCACGATCGTATAAAAAAATTACTCAAATGGTATCAATGTGTTAAAATTCAAACTTTATCTCTTACTAAGTAGGTACCTATTGTAATAAAGTATTATAAAGGTTTGTGTGGGTAAATGGATGATTGTCCGCTAAGAATCATAGCAACAAAAATATTATGTTAATAACAACTCGCTAGGTTGGTAAGGGAAACCGAGGAAGTGTGAAACTTCTTCTAAAATTAACCAGCTTGCGGTGTTGCTACAAGTAATTGTGTCTAGAGTGGTCTAAGTAAGTAGCTGACATTGAAGGAGCCTTCAGTAAGTACATAGAGGTAGTTCACAGCACAATTTCACCCACTGCTGAGAAGCAATGATTTCGAAGTCTGCTATGACGTCTGCTATGCTAGGTTGAATGCAAAATATGTGTGAAGGCTTAATGTGAACACACACTGCCGGTAATGTTGCAGCGGAAATAATTCCTGAATTATTTCCGAAATACAATCTACTTACTTGGTAATTGGTATTTGGTGCGCAGGCGACCCTAGGTGTCCTCGGTGTTCCAAGGTGTTGAGCTCGTTAGGGTTCCACGCTGCTGCATTCTAGGAGCTCATGTGTGGCTGTTTCCTCCTTGCTCAAACACTCTCTGCATAGTGGGATGTCTGTAACAACTAGTGTAAATAGATGTTTGTTTAGTGAGCAGTGACAATACCTTTTTAGGGTTCCGTAGCCAAATGGCACGGAACCCTTATAGATTCGTCATGTCTGTCTGTCTGTCTGTCTGTCCGTCCGTATGTCACAGCCACTTTTTTCCGAAACTATAAGAACTATACTGTTGAAATTTGGTAAGTAGATGTATTCTGTACACCGCATTAAGATTTTCAGACAAAAATAGAAAAAAACAAAAAACAAATGTGGAAGCAAAGCGCTTTGTTCGTAAGGGTGGTAGACTGACAAAGTATGGGTGATATTGAGCGGTATGTCTGCTTGTCCTGTTGTGAAAGGGAGATGGTGGAATGAGATCATGCAATTCCTGGGCATATTCTCAGAAATGTATTCCATAAGAGATCGAAAGGCAAGCAACTTTACGCTGGTGCTCGAGACTCTGGGTCTTAGTCTCAGCATTTAGCTGCTCACCTTTTACCCTCAATGCTCTTCGCTTGATCGAGTCTAAAGCAGCCAGCTGAGGTTTGGCTGAACCATCCCATAGATGGCAGCAATACTCTATATCCAACCGGACTTGAGCTTTATATAAAGTGGAATACTGTCCAGGTGTGAAGTATCGCCTCACCTTGTAGAGGATGCCAAGCTTCATGGCAGCAGTATTGGCCTTGAACTCGATATAGGAGCCAAAATTGAGAGTCCGAGTAAGTGAAACTCCCAAGAGTCCGAGATGATCTTCTACAGTTAGCGGTACGTTTCGGAAAACGGGCTCTTTGAAAAACTCATTTTTTTTCGAAAAGAATAAAAAGAGACAAGCTTGCGTTTTGGATACGTTGTACTTAATTAGATTGGCATCGCCCTACAACCTGGAGTGTCAAATCCAGACACATAAGCATCTCATCTTCGAGTTTCTGAATGTTAGTTTTACTGTCTTGTGCGTTTCAAAAGTATCTCTATACAACTTTACTGTCGTCTGCATACCCAATGACTCCGGGCATAATCAGATCGTCTATGTGCAGTAAATACAGCGTGGCAGAGAGCACTGACACTTGAGGTACCCCGGCATTCATTGCTAATCGATCAGACGAGCAGCCGTCAATAACTCGAATGGATCTTTCCCTCAAGAAGTCAGCAAACCATGAGCAAAACTGAACTGGCAAACCGTAAGCTGGAAACTTACCAATTTGCCAGAGCCTATCAAAGGCCTTTGAGCTGTCAAGTGAAACAGCTAATGCTTAACCGTATTTCTCTATGGCCTAACTACAAATGTGCGTGTCATACGCAAGAAGATCTCCAGTAGATCGCTTTCGCCGAAAGCCGTATTGTCGATCACTGAGGAGGTCATTGTCTTCAAGGTATGTAAGGAGCTTCGTATTCAAGACACGTTCCATACATTTGCATAGTAGGGAGGTGACTGAAATTGGGTGGTAATTTGATGGGTCAGCGTGACCTTTCTTGGGCACATATTGCACATTAGCAAGCTTCCAGGATTTTGAACTATTCCAGTTTAAAGAGATGAATAGAATCTTCCATACTCACTAGATAGAAAATCTAGTGAGTATGGAAGACAACTCAGGGTCACAAGTTTTCAATACTACAGCCGGCATGCAGCCAGCACTACTATCTTTGTTCACGTCAAGACTCCGTAACGTTTAAACACTTCTTTTTGATGGATGCCTATTTTCTGCAATGTTGCTTCTCATCAAAGAAAGCTAAAGGGTTTGGTTAGAGGTGTCTAGACGTGAAGCTTCCGCAAATTGAGCAGCAAAGAGATTTGCTTTCTCGATTGCAGTGTGGGCTAGAGATCCATCCGGTTTTAGTAGTGGAGGGAGAGAAGGGCGGCTGAAGTTCGCTCCCACCGACTTGGCCAAGAACCAGAATGTTTTGCTGCCACCTGGATGTGTCGTAAGCTTGACACTCATACGGCCAATTCGATGGAAGCGTGCCTTCCGTAGCACCTTCTTGCAGGACGTGGTGGCTTGATTAAAGGCTTTCTTCTTAGTTCGTGTATCCGTGGCTTTACTGTTGGGAGCGTCCGCCCAAGCAAGGTAAGCTGCACGCTTTTTCGCTTCTGCAGCGACACATGCGGGACCAAACCAAAGGCGAGCTTTGTCGGAGGGTGTGGGAGTCATCCGAGAATCGTCGGAGACATCCGAGAATCGAAAAAAATATTCCATTGCTCGATAGACCACCGCCTTTTCACCTTAAAATTGTGCTCCAGTGCTGTGTAGGAAGGGCATTGGATCTGCATCTCCATGACAAATAATAAGTGTGCCTTATTGGTCTAAGATGGTGGTGAACTGAATCGAGATTGGAGTGCAGTCCTCGTATGTTTGTGAGGTGCACTTGAGAGAGAGGACGTGCTTCCGCTGTAAACACGACTCATTATATTTGGTATTTTTTATGTATTAAGTAAGTGTTAGGTAAGTGGGGAATATGGTAGTTTTACCGTCTACCGTTTTTACGTTTTTGCCGTTTTGACGGTAGAGGGTGATTATTGACTCCGGTCCTGCAGATCGCAGTTACGAGCCTCATTTAGCTAAAACGTCAACTCGTCGTTGGCTCTAGATCCACTGTGACCCTTGATCCATTGCAGGGTTATTTTGTTCGATTGACTTACCTCTTTCAACAGCTTGTGGCATTGTGAGGTTAGACCAGAGTTATGTTCGTACCTGTTGAGAGCTTGTAGTACCGAAGCGCTATCTGAGAGGACTATTATGTTAAATTTGTCGCAGCCTGTATTATGCCGATACATTCTGCCTAAAAAAATTGAGTTGTGGGTTCCAAGAGGCGTACATATATATATGTTTAGGACCTCCGAGAAGACCCCGACCACAGATTTTGAACTGTCTGTGTAGATTCTTACTTCGTATCTTTGAGCTGTCACTCGGCTCTTCGTGTAATTGTATTGTGAATTTTTTTAAACGACCTGTCGTAGAGTATATATTTGATATATTTCAATTGGTTTTCACTCGCATACTCTTTTTAACCGACTTTATCAAAAAGGAGGAGGTGCTTAATTCGTCGGAATCTTTTATATCTTTTTTATGTATGTTCACCGATTACTCGAAAACAGCTGAACAGATTTGGAAAATTATTTTTAAAGTGTATACTACACAGGTGGTCCCATATAAATTTTATCAAAATCGGTCGAGCTGAAAAATCTACGAAAATCTAAAAAATGTATACATGTGATGATGTTTTCATGTACTTCGATACCTCGCTGTCTCATTGGAGCGGTGCGTTTATTTGGCCTACCCATATTATACCATAGATACAAAATACATCTACTTTCCACTAAAAATGTTTTATAGGCTCAAATTACATTCAATGAAGTCGGTTTCTTTTTAGATTTTAAAACGTAATTATGTGATGTTTGATTTGCTGTGCCTGTGCTCCCTGTTCGCAGAGTTTGATAGTCCGGAATACAATCTACACATCTCTTAACATAAACCTTGGTAAGGAATGTGAGAGTTGATTACATATTTGTCAATATTCATATAGTTACTAACAAGTAACTATATGAATATTGAATTGTTAACTTTATTATAACCCTATTCTCCCCTAGTTAGTACCTTTAGTACCTTTATTTTTGTTTATTTGTATTCGGTGTGTTTTAATAATGAGAAATTCATTATGCTTTTAATTCTTATCTTAGTAGTTATAAAACATTGGCAGTGTTAATAAATGCAGGACATTTATTTTTATTATTATTAAATAACATTAGTATCTAGGTAGGTACCTAAGTAGATAATTAGGATATCATTTAAGATAATACTAAATTTGGTATTTGCTTATATTTATTAATATATTCGTCCTGTTTCTCATCTTCAAACGGATTTCAAAAGATACATTTGAGTAGATTAATCCTGATTATAGTATATATGTATAAAATAAATCATTATTTTTTAATCTTACGAAACGTACTTACAAGTTACAATTACCACTTCTCTCAGCCCAAATAATACTTTTTTAAACTTAGTTATAGTAAGTCGGTATTTCTATGTTTGATTTACTCTTTGTTATAGTTCTATAGTAGCTGAATATGTGTTGAGTTGGTCCAAATGTATATTGCTTTTCATACATACTTAAAATAAAATTCAATATAACAACATTTGCAAGCAAATTGCAGCAAGTGGATTCTAAGGAACAAATTAAATCTATTAGATGTACGAGAACTTTACCAATGCAGGTGGTTTTTTTAGAATTGTTTTTGAATTCCTTGATCTATTCTATTTATTCCTTTAGACTTTTTTTAGTATTGATTGTTTCTTTATTATACCATTATATTATATATTTGTAATGGTTAAACTTAAAAACTGCTAGTTTAATAGCATTTAGCAATAATTGCAGTTTAGAAAGCTTATTTATCAACAAGTAATGTATAGTAAGTACAGACAATATTCTATGTATTTACAATAAAAATAGATATCACTTCGAAAAAAGCAATAATGTAATCACAAAATTGCACATATATAAATTACTAGCTGTCCGCGCGCAGCTTCGCCTGCGTTAAAGATATTTCCCGGGACAAACCAATTTTCCCGGGATAATAAGTAGCCTATGTCACCCGGGGATAGTGTAGCTTCCCAATGTTCAAATAATTTTTCAAATCGGTCCAGTAGTTTCGGAGCCTATTCAATACAAACAAACAAACAAAGAAACAATCAAATCATTCATCTTTATAATATAAGTATAGATTAAGCATATTTCCATCTCAACCTATAGTTTCATCTTGATTCAAGGAGAGTACGTGTTCGGCAAGGCCTTGGTTGCCAAAGTCGACTCCGAAATCCTCAGGAAGTTCATCCTTACCAAGGCGGAACGATCATGGTTTGGGCTGGAATTCGCATTAGTGGAACAAATGATCTCGTTTGGATATGAGGCAATTTAAATGCAGAGCAATACATTGAGTAGGTTGTGCACTCCATGGTCATCCCTCACAACCAGCAGTTCGACCCAGATTTCGTGTTCATGCAGGATAGTGCACGCGCATACACCGCAAGCCAAGTGATTAATGTGTTCAGCGAGGATAATATCACGGTATAAGAGTGGCCACTCTTGCTCAGTCCGCCGATCTCAATCCTATTGAGTATGCATGAGATTTGCTAGGGAGACGAGCTTTTTGTAATCTTTCTCAAAATGTAAACACGTAAGAAGAACTGTTTTCTCATCTCACCAGAATATGGAGCCTTATTCTACAGGCGATAATTAATAAATACTCAGCATGCCACGCCTATGTAGAGCCGTGGCTAATGTCCTGGAAGGTCCGACGGATTACTAAACAGCTGCAAGGAATGAAACTCGAAGCGAGACTCATCGGAAAACAGAATACGTGCCTACTGATTGCCGCAAATGTGCGTTAGCCCACAATAAAATAAATAAATAATAATTACGTTTTGAAAACTAAAAGGAAACCGACTTCATTGAATGAAATTTGAGCCTATAATACATTTTTAGTGGAAAGTAGATGTATTTTCTATATATATAATATGGCTAGGCCAAATAAAAGCACCGCTCCAATGAGACAGCGAGGTATCGAAGTACATGAAAACATCATCGATGATTTAGGAGTTTCAATTTTTACATTTTACATTTTCGTTGATTTTTCAACTCGACCGAGAACCACCTGTAAAGTACCCTTAACAATACCCTTACAAACAATAAAATAATTTTCCAAATCGGTTCAGCCGTTTTCGAGTAATCGGTGAACATACATAAAAAAACAGATACCGAAGAATTGAGAACCTCCTCCTTTTTGATAAAGTCGGTTAAAAATAAATAAAATCTAAGTTATATTATCTAAGTTATTTCAGAGGATGCTGCTTGATATGCTTAAACTGAACCTAAGCAAGCAAGGTTCAGGCCTGGCAAATCGTGCGCTGGTCAGATCTTAAATGTCACGGAACACATACAGATCGGTTATGAAGAAAACAAGATAACCGGTGTTGTTTTGGTAGACTTGGCTGCAGCATATGATACAGTGAACATTAAGATTCTACTTCACAAATCACACATCATGACTGAGGATTGCAAACTACTTAGACTCATTCGATTTTTTTATTTTACTACCCCATCGGGTGTGGAATAGCGTTGGATTGGTCTTTTATAAATATTTTAAAAGCTTTTCGATATAAATAGTGTCTATTTTTAGTAGAAGTCTGTGTCCCTATTCGGTGGAACATGTATTCAGACGTAGGAGTATGCACCAACGGTAAAGATCGCGTGGAAAATTACATTAAGTAGTTCAGAAGAATAAACTTAAGAATAACACGGGTTAAATCGCGCGGATTAATTCGATAGTGCGTGCCATACATTGCTCGTAGAAAATTATACCTTGGTCTACCAAGGTATAATTTTCTACGTATTGCAATTAGAATTGCAATACGTAGAACGCAATTTAAGTATCATATTAAATATTAACGTAATTAGGTACGATTATTATAAATATCCTGTTTTATGAACAATAGGTACTCAAGATAGGTATTTATAAAAATACAATGAATTGAATTTCTCACCGAATGCAAGCAAATAATATAATACTGTACCTGAGAATTGCCTGAGAACTGCCTGAAACTATAAAGGGAGGGCTATAATTAATATTTTTATTGATTTACTTAGTAAGTAAATATTTCTACCAAATATAACCGTTTAAAAAAAATACAAACTAATGATACATAGTCAGTTATATATGATTTACTGACTAAACATAAAAACAAAGTGGTAATATGAAAAATTTCTAAATTTTTATCCATAATCGGTTGTTTTAATTTACATGTACCTAATATATCAACACGTATCATCATCATCATCATTGGCCTTTGGTCATCTGTTGAACATGATTTATGTAGCGTCAGTCAAGTTACAGAGCAGTTATTTTTGTAATTGAAAACTTTCGTTCATGGATCCACTCCATTGATGGATGGGTGAATTTTCCTCTCCACTGACGTCAATCCAACACGTATAGTCTCCACAAAACTACACATAACTAGCAGAACTTCAACTTATAGACTGGCCTAGTCAATCTCACTATTCATTTAAGAAAAACATGAACCAATCACATACCTGCTTAGATATCTCAAGCTTGACGTATAAATATGCTCTGTCCTCTTAATTTCTAATGCCAATTAATAAAGATACCTATAAACAACACAGACATTAGCTTGATTGCAATTATAAGGTTTTTTGCCTACAACTCAACCGACATACAACAGACGTGGCCTGCTCAATTCCAATACAGTTTCCCTACTTGTTGTCAAATATCTAAATTGAATAACAATTATTTGAATTGAATCATTGACATTAAAGATGTTAGGTTCAGAAAACGTTTCAAGCTTCCTTGGTTTGCCCTACCAACTTAGTGAGTTGCTAATTTGTATTGCAGGACGATTAATACGAGTGTAACTATAATTCGATTCTGTCTTCGGTTTAGCGTGTCATGGTACTAAGCCGTGCATGATTGCTATTGTTACTCCGAAAGAGTTCAGACCGCGGATCGCGAAGTTGAAAATTTTTGTACATCGGTTAAGGTACATCCGTATGTCCACACAAACCTTTACAATATCTTATTATATTGTGTAGGTACCTACATAATAAGAGAAAAGGTTATAATGTTAACACATTGATTTCATTTGAGTTCCATTTATCAGTCGTGGTTGATATTCGCAAAACGAAATTAAATTAATTAAAAAAAATAGAATGAGTGCAGTTGTCTGGAAATCATTTCACTTACTTTTTCTATTACATCAGTGTACAGCTGTTATTTATAAATTAAATGGTATGTTGTTATGAGACGCAGAAGGTTGCGGGTTCGATTCCCGCCGCGGGGCAAATGTTTGTATGATCTGCCAGTTTTTGTCTCGGGTCTGGGTGTTTCTATGTATAATATGTATGTATTTGCAAAATAATAAATAAAAATTATATAAGTAGTATATTAGTCATGTGGTAGTGTGGTACCCATAACACAAGCTCTGCTTACTTTGGGGCCAGATGGTGCTGTGTGAAATGTACCGGGATTATTTATTTATTTATTCATCTTCCTATCGTGTCACTAGTTTTTTCGGACAAGTGTGGTGAAATGATTTAAGTGCGCCTCAGATACTTATTTCATGCACTTGGCTATTTTTTCATCATTATTCATTATAATCCATCCAGACTAATATCATTATTATTAGAAAGTGTATCTGTCAGTTTGCCTTTTTGTCTGTCTGACTTTTTATTTTTCACGATTAAATAGCTGCATGATGTATCTTGATGACATTTGGTACGGGATAGATTTTATCTTATTTATCTAACATTGGAATTCAAAAACCCTTTTGCAGCTTCAGAGTACAATAAGCTGCCCCCTGTGTTCCACCTGGACCCGTTCGAGAACTGCATTGAAGAGACAGAGGCTGTGTACTGCTCAGTCGAGTTCATCCCAGTTTCAGACACCACTCACCCTTTACTGGATATTATGCGGGTAACCATTCATAGACAGATTCTTGTTAGTTTAAAAACATTAACCTTCTGGTTTGTCATTTTCGGATTGTAAAGTTATTCTTTTGCAATTTTCCGTTTGGTCATTTATGAATAAGAGTATATCTATATCTATCTATCAATCTCTTGATGTGATCTTTGCGAAAATATTGTCCATTTTGTAACGGGTACGTTAGGTAGGTTACCTGTATTAAAAACAGATTTTTTTAAAAGTAATGAAGACATCGGTAACAGGCCACAGTTTCCACACAATAAATGACCATTGTAATAGTGCTAATTTCAAATGTTTTCTTTCGTTTTCAGGAATATTTAGATCACACCTCAGCGCACTTCAACTATACATTATTGAGATATGGTATCTGCCTTAATCTCTGCAAACAGTTTGACAAAAAGCACAATACAACAGCGGACCTAAAACACACCCTTGAGGCATGCATCAATGAAGGCTTTTGGGATACATACAGGTTGAATATCAGCTTAGAGCAATACCAGTGCGATAAAATTCCGAAAAAAATCGAATTCAAAGTAATAGATATCGTAATGCTCGGAGTTTTGATTGTAATTTTACTGTTAAACCTTACCGGAAGCTACTGTGATATCAAACTTGCGACAAAACCGAGAGGATTAGGTAAGTTGTAAATTTTATAGTTTTTCACTATTAGGGATCACTTTTAACATCGGTCTTCCATTTTTTTTTAAAAGGGATTATTAAAATTTTCCGACACCAGGGTTTTGACATAATTAGTTTTATATTTGACTGCAGCAATGCGCGCTCTGATTATTTTCTCCATACGACGAAATTGGCGAAAACTGGTGGCGACTGCAGTTGATCGCTCGGAACCAAGACTCGAGAGGCTGAAATCTCTTAATGGATTAAAGTATAATAGCATCAGAATAGTGGAAATAAGATAACAATCCTTTGTTATCTTATTTCCACTATTCTGATGCTTATTACTCGTAACGGTTGGTATATCGCTTTTTTATTTAGACTACTTCTAATTATTTGGGAGTCTGATTTAAGTGTCTGCTATAGTTTTAATGAAAACGGGCAAAATGTTGTATTGAGAATAAGTTAATAGATTATTTTGTTAGTAGATAGATAGATGGTTGAGGACATTTATTTGTAGCTTCAAACACACACATCTAAATGTATAATATTATAAATGCGAAAGTAACTCTTTCTGTCTGTCTGTTTGTAACGTTTTCACGCCTAAACCGCTGAACTGATTTTAATGAATTTTGGCATAGAGGTAGATAGGACCATGGAGAAGGACATAGGCTACTTTTTATGTAGGTACCACGCGTGCGAAGCCATTGGGCAGCAGCTAGTACGTACATAAAAACAACTGATATTATAGGAATATTATAGGTAAACAATAAAATCCAAAATAATGATATCTAATATTGAACAAGACTAATATATCTACTTACTTACATTGTTCCTATCAACATTACCATAATATGTTCACTTAAAGAAAATAGGTTCCTAAAACAAAATAAAATAAAATAAGTAATGAAATGTGTGTATTGCATGCAGCCAGAGAAAAGGCTCAAAAAGAACACTGACCTTCGATATGAGAAGTTGAAGTACTTTGTAGGTATTTCGTTACCTACAACATAACAAGTAGCAGTAGTAGATAGACAGATAACAAGTTGTAGTAGTAGGTTCGCACTACTACATTTTTTATTAAAAGAATATTTAAAACTAGGTTCAACCCACGGGTAGAAGCTACTTTAACAGCACAGAAGGCAAGGCTGACTGACTACTTAGTTGAGAGACCAATCATTCTTACTTACCTAGTTTTTTTTTAAATTTTAGATCAATAACCATAATTTTGGTGATTGCAACGCACACTCTGCTATCCGTCTTTTTCTATATAGACAACCCGAAACGTGTTGAAGACGTAAGTACCTTAGATACTAGAATCTACCTATATTTAGTAGATTAACAAATTGGTGCTTCCTATCTTTAGCAGTGGTAACATTATTTTATCAACTCATAATAAATAATAAAAATATTAAAAATAATCCCGGACATTTCACACACCATCATATGGCCCAAAAAAAAGTAAGCAGAGCTTGTGTTATGAGTACCACATAACTGATATACTAGGTACTTGTACATATTTTTTTTTCTAATTACATACATATTATACCCCGACCCGAGACAAATACATACATATTATAGATAGGAACACCCAGACCCGAGACAAATACTTGCAGATCATACAAACATTCTGCGTCTCTGCCAGACCTTAGCCCACTGCGCTATAGAGGTCGTCATAGGTCTAAGGGTAATAATAAATTGCTAATAATCTCTTATTATAAAATTATCTTTGTCTTGACTGAATCACTAACAGAAAACTGACTGACTGACTGGCCTGTCAGCTCAGTTGGTAGTAGCTCTGCCTTCTGCGCTGTAGGTTAAGGGTTCGATTCCCTCCCAGGATAAAAATTTGTGTGAAGAACATTTTTTTTTATTTTTTTTTTATTTTATTTGGGAAAACAAACAGAACTATATTAAATGTTACTAAAAACTTAAATAATAATGCCTAATCCAATGAAGTCTCCACTAATTTATAAAACTTAAAATGAAGAATTTAGTGGATTTTTTTTAACAAAAAAAGGAAAAGGTAAACAATACAAAAAAACTAATTAAACACACAATACACAACATAGGTGTTTGCTCTGTGTCTGGGTGTTATAAAGTATCATAAGTATTTATTTAAAAATATATAAGTATTCTATCAGACATCTAGTCACCATAATATAAGCTATGCTTAGTTTGGGACAAGATGGTGTTGTGTGCATTGTCCATCAATATTTATTATTTTTATTTATTATTATGTAAAACGCATAGACTAAACAGCTGACCGTATAGACTTTAAATTTATAAGGCATATATTGGTGCGTAGATTGAAAGGGAGTTTTCAAAATTCTAGTCCTATGAGGGTAAAAATGTTTGTATGAAATATCGTAACTTACAAATTTGAAATTCATAAATACATTTGGGAGAAATGGTACCCCTGAAACAGGATAACAGGTGTTAATGTTTGTATGGGCACTTTAACGCGTCTTGTGATTAATTTGAAACATAGTTTTTAGTAACATTTAATAGTAAATATAAATATTTTTTGATTTAAAGTGTAAAAAGACTTTTTCTAAAAAACTCCCTTTAAACGGGGAATAGAGTGGTCATGTTAGTATTGGTACTTTCGAACGCGTCGTGTGAATTGCTTGAAACGCCAAAGGCACTGTCTCGCACCCATTAGACGTGTGCGCCGCGCCAGCATGACGCCGCCGAGTGTACACGGCGCGCCGCCGCCGCCGCCGCCATTTGTGTGCGGCGTGTGATTATTACCTTATATTATACTTTATACCTACGCCACCGAAACGAACCCGCGGTAGGCTTGCGAATGCCAGTATGTGACTTGCACCCAAATAAAAGCGAAACTACTACTCTGGTCATCTAAGGAGCCAGACATATTTCTCTATACTGCACCTGAGTCTGTGGTTCTTGTTGCGTACTGCAACGGTACGCTGCTGTTTTTGCGTTAGCAATGGCCTTCCGGGATGCATATTTGAGTCGAGACCGGATGTAATCCTTGTAGATCTTCAGTATAGTTCTAAGTGGGAGATGCGAGGAGAGGCCAGGTCGGAGCTAGTCTCGGGCAACACGCGTTTGGTGTCGGGCGCGGTTTGTTTTCAACGACCTGTCGATATCGATTCCGAGGTGACCAAAATGACTTCTTCCACTGTACATCTTGGCCCGAAACTAATGCGGTGGTGTACGATGGCTTATCACAAAGAGCGCTGCAGTCTTCCCCACGTTGACGGCCATGCACTACTTGTCCAGCCAGAGCGAGAGGATGTTCAGGAGGCGCTGGCGCTGCATGCGCCTATTGACAATGGTTGGGCTGCGCAAGGAGGCGAAGTAGGCGCTGTCGTCAACGAATAAGGCCAACGTCACATCCCTTTCCTATTTTTCGTCCAGTTTCTACGCACAGCTCTTCTGCCAAGTGATATAGCATGCACGTCAGCTGGGGCGCTGCGTAGTGCGTACTTTTGAGTTCTGAGAGCGTAGAGGTTGGTTTCGTATTCGGAGGTTTGATCGATGGTGTTCTCCTAACTCTCTTCGCCAAACCGATACCTCCGTGGTCAGGGCATCAGATCAGCTTTGAGCCAAGGGCAGCGTGAGGGCATTCATTCTTGGCGCAGTTCTCTATTCCGCTTTAACTCTCGTTTGATGTGCCGTGGCAGATTGTTCTTCTTTCGTTGCCGTAGTGTCGTAGAGGCCTTCTCTTTGGTTTGCAGGATTTTCGTGGTCAGTGGTGTGGCTTCCAGCTTAACTAGGGGTGGACTGACGACCTACGTCTACAGATTCCAGAGTTCTTGAGAAGGCCTTCCAATCCGTTTTCACGCCTGTGGCCCGTGGTGCGGTGATGTCCACAGTCAATCCCAGCGTGATTCCAGTGTCAATCCCAGGACACACAGCACCACCCACTCAGAATTTTACAGTACCGTGAGATGTCACATCTGCGAAAATGAGCGTGTTAGCGGGATTATCGGGTGGGCTAAATACGTTAGTGTAAAAATGTCGAGAAAATTTTGTATACCCGAGAGAGACCTGAAAATGCAAGACGATCTAATAGATTGACGATACGTCGCTTCTGCCGACCCAGAGTAAATAAAAGATGTGGATTTGCTATTCTATTAGAAGAGTTAGAAAATGTATTTCCACACGTTTCTGCCCTTGCTTTAACTATGGTGTGCCTGCCACAAGCACACACACAAGCAGATTTTTAGTAGTTGATCTCGTTAGGGTAAACAAAATGACATTCATCTACGACCATTTTAAAACTTAGATTGAAATTATCCTTGTTTCATTTGTTTAAGCAAATCTATGTAATGAACATTTATGCATAATTCCATAATTTACTAATCCTAAAACTATATACAAAAACAAGCTACGCCACCGGCGCCGCGCCGCCGCCGAGCCAAAATGTGCAGCGCGCCGCCCGCCGCCGACATTTTTCAACGCGGCGCACACGTCTAGCACCCATTAAACCTACGAGTAGGTACTTTATAACCTAAAGTAAAGCAAACTATTATTTTCCAGTTTTACAAAAACTTCCTCATCCAGCTGTTCATAAATGGCCCCATCTTGGTGCAGACCTTCTTCATACTCTCAGGGTTCCTACTGGCCTACAACCATCTCCTGTTTAGTGAGAAGCACAACATTGGCTGGAGTATGCTGCCTATGAAAATCATGATGCGTTGGATCAGGTTAGGACCTTTTATTATTTTTTAGAAGACTTACACCAATTTTTAGGTACTTGCCGATGTATACAGATTCATCATCAGATGACTGGCCTATCAGCTCAGTAGGTAGTAGCTCTGCCGTCTGTGCTGTAGGTTGTGGGTTCGATTCACTTCCAGGACAAACATTTGTATGAATATATATGATATTATATGAATATATGAATTATATATAATATTATATGAATAACATAGATGTGTATCTGGATATAAGGTATCATAAGTATGTAATTATTTATAAATATATAAGTACTAGTTGCTGCTCGCGGCTTTGCACGCGTGGTATCTCCATAAAAAGTACCCTATGTCCTTCTCCAAGGTCCCAGCTATCTCTATTCCAAAATTCATCAAAATCGGATCGGAATTTTAGGCGTGAAAACGTAACAGACAGACAGACAGAGTTACTTTCGCATTTATAATATTAGTAGGGATTAATAAATTGGTTCTCATATTACACGCTAGACGTACACGTTTGGGGCTAGAATTTCTTGGGTGCGTTATCTACCAATATATCCACCGATATTATCAACTGGTTACTTTTCAACAAAATACAATGCACGGAGAGATAGCTATATCCCATTAAAACGACCGCTCGTCACCGAGGTATAATTGCAACTGATACAAAAAGTGCTTGTTATGCTGCAATGCTGACATGCTAATATAATACAATAATAATTTAATAATACAATGCTAATATTATAAGATGACAACCTTTGCGGCGCAGAAAGTTACGGGTACGATTCCCGCTGCGGGACAAATGTTTGTATGATCTGCAAGTATCTGTCTTTGGACTGGGTGTTCCTATGCATAATATGTATGAATTTACAAAAAAAAAAATATAAGTAGTGATGTGGTACCACGTGTGTTCAAGGTGTACACCTATGAAACTCCTTATCTTGAATTCGTTCATCTAAATCTATTTATATATTTAAAATCAAAGTCCATAATCATTATCTGTCCATATCTGGAAACTGCTAACTGGTTCGTAGCTCACTGTAGAAAGTTGGTTGTTGTTACATATGTATGTTTTCTTTCTTTGTGTAATTTTTGTTTTGTAGGTTTTTATTATTATCATTATCATAATTTATATTTTTATTAGATTAGTAGATATGTTATGTAACTTATTAGACACCGCCGTATTTTTGTTTTTGTCTATCCTGTCCATCCAAAGGTTGCCTGGAAGAGATCACTTTTAGTGATAAGGCCGCCCTTTGCACAACTTTATTGCTAATTGTTTTTTTATGTTCTATCTGTATACAATAAAGCTTTAATCTGTCTATCTATCTATCATTAAACAGATAGACAAATATTTAGTACTATTCCAACTAAGCCGACTACGCTTCAACTTAGTTGGAGCTTCCAAGGTTGGAGCGTAGTTGACTCAGTCTCAATCCAGCGCTCAACGAAGCAACAAGTCTACAGAGCAGTTTTGGTGTTTTTTCGTTACAGTGCAGAGCGAGTTAATTGTTTCTGAGGATGCCTAATGGAGGCGAAACACGTGTCGAATCTCCTTTTGCTCTCTTCTGACGTTAAGATAAGAAGATTGACGAGCAAATCAAGGGTCTAATAACATGATATTTGATATTTGCACATCGTTCGAAGTTGACACGCTGTTCAATGGAACTCAAATAGACCGATTAGACAGGTTTCAACCTGGCACACCTGTCAAGAATCAACCAATTACTCTAATTAAATTACATAGAATGCAAAGATAACGAATGATAAAAATTCAAATAAATGTCACAGTAAATAGGTCAGATTAAAAATTTGTAAAATGTTGTATACATGATAATATTAATAATATAATGTCAGAATCCAATCATCCGCCATTCTCACAATACTTTAAGCATAACAACACTAGTCTCTTTGTCAACCAAAGTAAAAACTAAGGGAATGCAATACGGGATGTGCGGGATCCCAACCAAAATCCCGAACGTTTTTAACACGATTAAATCGAGTATAATCCGCGAGATTTACGGCAATAGGTTCCATGTAGAGTTTACTTGCAGGCACGCACGGACTACAACAGATTGACTGTCCGTCCTAATAAGTGATTTAATGACAGTTGCTCCAACTAGTGTGAAAGCAGAGCTATAATACCATAAAACCATAACCAACAGCGAACAAAACGATAGTACGTTATGTTCAATTTTCATAAAATAATGGAGTCAGTCGTAAATTCACACCGGTAATGTCTATAAAAATAAGAATCATGTGCTTAATTTACAAAATCGTAACAAAATCGTTATTGAATAAAATTTGTGTTCTATAATTTAAGTTCAATCATCAATATATCAAATATTTACAATTATTATATTATTTTTTCTCATTAAAATTTTGAACCTCTTGGCAATCTTGATAGATTTATTAGATCTCTGTGACGCAGTGGGCCAAAGGCTTTGTCCCACTTCGTCACAGAGGTCGATGCCTATCAGCATCCAAATAAGTGAATCATTTGTAGATGGTGCATATGACCAAGCATGATACCTGCAATGTCAGTGTCGACACTTCTGTTCTGATCACAATATTCCCTTGATTTGGAATACTGCACAAATGACTATTTTCGTATCAGCCTCTTCATGTTCTGGACATGATAACTCTTATACAACCCATCTTACTATATCGATAGTAGCATTAACATAAAAAAAGGCACTGTTTAGAATTTATGTGAATAGTTTTCTTCCCAATAAAAGGTATTATTTCATCACTGGCCCAATCGCAAACTGCGCAGTGAGGGATCGCGATAGACCTAACTCGCCATGTACATTCTTGTCTGGCAAGAGGTTGGAACTATCAAAAATGTCTGTCTAATGAGGAAACATCATCTAATTATTACTGGATTATTATATATGACGACAACTGGTTCGGAATTGGGCGATCAGGTAATTCAGACATAGCCGAAATATGAAATTACGCTATTTTAAGATTGACCACACCTTTATTATTCAATCACAATTACAACTTTCAATATCTATCGCGGGATCACTTTGATTTTAACTGATTAAGAATGGAAACGCGGTGAGTTCGGCACAAGGTAGACAAGACAACCGTTCTGCTCGAAAGTCCTAAAAATAATGTCCTCTCCGGTTGGTCGCTTTCTATAGACCAAACCCAAGCGAATGTACGAACGAATGTACGTACGAATGTACGAACGAATGTACGACCGAACGAACGAGTGAGTGAATCGATCACAGCTCACAGATCAAACGAAGCAACAAAGCGCCCTCTGTCTACATTGCACCGACTTCATCCAAGTGTTGACGATACTATTACTACAATTACTTGACGTTTCAAGATGGCGCTTTAAACTAAATGGAAATAACATCAACAGTTGGAGCTTACATCTCAAAATTAAAATAAATCGACACAAGGTTAAAGACACTTAACACTAGAGGGGTAGGCCAGGCTATGTTTACAACACTCCAACTCAACACGGCCATCCTGATATCACACGCCCTCGTGTGACGTACCTTAAACAAAAATAAAAACTTCGCAAAGTAAAAGGTTCACTCGCTTGATTTCCCGGATAATAATAGCAAAATTTACAAACCAATCGGTATTTACGATATTTACACACACACACATTATAATGTAATATTGCATTCCCTAATCACCACGGCACGAAGCCTGGCTCGGGTGATGAGAATGAGAGGTAGACGGAACTAAAAAATATATTGTGTTTTTTTTTTCAGATTGACTTCCGTATACGCTGTGGCTATGCTATTCACGTTATCCTGGATGCGATTTACAGTTATCAACAGCAGTACAATATGGGAAGTAAGTTTTTTTTTGTTATCGTAATTAAATAATAGAATAAAATAGATTACAATAAGTTTTTATTTACAACAACACATTACAATAGACGAAAGAAGCTGGCGTCACTGGTGAGTTTAATGTGGCTGTAGGTTTGCACCAGGGGTCGGCTTTAAGCCCTTATTTGTTCTTCCTGATAATAGATGCTCTGACATCGGACATACAGGAGGAGGCACCCTTTTGCATGCTTTTTGACGACGACATTGTTCTTATCGGAGAAGACGCAACCGAGGTCCAGAACAGTCTGGGAAAATGGCAGGGCAAATTGGAGAGTGTCGGAATGAAGATAAGCAGGACAAAAACCGAGCACATGTTCTGCGACCTCGGTGGTCCATCCAGTTTTGCCCATATTGCCTTAGATGGTGTACACCTTCCAGTCTGTTCTGATTTTTGGTACCTCGGTTCAGTAGTACAGAATGATGGTGAGATAGAGAAGGATGTAAGAAGGCAAATAAATGCGGGGTGGATGAAATGGTGACAGGTCTCAGAAACAATTTGCGATCCACGTATGCCCCTTATGCTTAAGGGGAAAATATATAAAACGATCGTTAGACCTGTTGTATTGTATGGATCTGAGTTTTGGGCAACAAAAGGGACGGATGAACAAAAGGTGCACGTGGCTGAGATGCGAATGCTGAGATGGATGTGTGGAGTGACGCGAATGGACAGAGTAAGGAATGAGTTCATAAGAGGAAGTGTGAAAGTGGCGCCAGTGAATGAAAAGATGAGGAGCAACAGGCTAGATTAGTATGGGCATGTAATAAGAAGGGAAGAATGGCATGTAACTAGGAGAGTGCTTGGTATGAACGTTGATGGATTTACGAGTAGAGGTAGGCCAAAGAAAAGATGGATGGATTGTGTGAAGGATGACATGAGTAAGAAAGGAGTGAGTGTTGAGATGACGGCTAATAGAGGAGAATGGAAGAAGAACACATGTTGTACCGACCCCTCATAATGTGGGAAAAGGGCAGGAAGATGATGAATTGCCGATAAATGGACCCTAACTCAGCATATGCGGATTGCAGTGTCAACAATCCGTGCTGGTCTTCTGTTAGGACCGATTTTGTTTAGAGGATATGAAACGATATCTACATGATAAAAAATACACAAACATAAGTTACAACAGAAAATTAAAATAAACACAAAAAGAAATACATGAGTAATGAACTATAGACACATAGCCCCAAACTAAGCAAAGCTGTTGGATATGGACCAGTAAATAGGTCCATATGAACAATTTCAAAGGGCCTTATGGGTGGTGGTACAATATTAAACTGTGGTCTGATCGGGTTTCTGTCGTATTTAGTCTGGCCACATACTGAACATTCATTAATGTATTTAGCTATTTCCTTCATCTTCGGCCAATAATAGCGCCTCGATAAAGCTAAATAACATTCACTGATACCCCTGTGGTTGGTTTTACCTTCATAATAATGCTTTATAACCTCCTGTTGTCTCAGGTATTCCTTCACATCTTCTAACTCAGTCTTTGCTAAGACCAGGTTCAGTTCATGAGCTCTTAAAATGCTTTTGAATGATCGGAAGGATCGCATACATGCCTAAAGTTGGGGTGATCTTAAGAGCAGTTTTAACTTTTGGGTTAACATACTCTTTTATGGCGTTCATTACATCTTGCTCTAAAGACGATTCTGAAACTTGTATAAAAGTACGAGTGTGTGTGTCGAATGGTTTTGTCGCTGTTATACGTCGTTTAATGTCACCTACAATGGTGAAACAAATCTGTCTATGGAACTTATTTAAAGGTTCATCGATTATCGAGATCTCAAGTATTGGATTTTCAACGTTTGTATGTGCGGTAGCTGCTGAAGATCCTGATCGTTGTGATTAAGCATGTTGAACCACTAACGAGTATATTTCCGAGATGAATGATTCTACTTCTTCATTGTTAATTTCTACACGAGATAAAGCGTCTGCATTAGTATTACCCTTGCCTGGTTTGTGCTTTATTTCATAATCATATTCACTTAGTTTTAGTCTCCATCTAGTTAGTTTAGAATTGGGTTCTTTGATGTTCATGCAAAGGTCTGTGATCAGTGAGGATCAAAAATTTGCGACCGTATAGATATGGTCTGAAGTACTTAGTGGCCCACACTATAGACAAAAGTTCCTTTTCTATTGTGGAATAATTAAGTTCGATCTCGTTTAATGTCTTAGACGCATAACAGATCGGCTTGTTGGATCCTATTGGTCCTTGAGATAGCACAGCTCCTAAGGTTACGTTTGAGGCGTCTGTCGTCAGTATAAAGTTTTTGTTAAAGTCAGGGTATTAAAGTATTGGGTCGTTAGTCAATAGCTTCTTACATTTCTCGAAACAGTTAACATAGTCAGAGTCTAAAGTAAACTTGTTAGATTTCTTAAGACACTTAGTCATAGGCTTAGTCGTTTTGGCAAAATCGGGAATAAACTTCCTATAATATCTTAGAAGTCCTAAAAATTGCTTTATTTCTTTGGTAGTTTTTGGTAATGGATATTTTTTAATAGCCGCAATTTTGTCTGGGTTAGGTTTGGTACCTTCCCTACTGATAATATGACGAAGATATGCAGTCTCCAACTGTAAAAATTCGGATTTGTCCATTTGAATTTTAAAGTTGGACTCTCAGAATCTATTGAACACTTTTTCCAGGTTAATCATGTGTTCTTGCAAAGATGTACTAAAAACTATTATATCGTCGAGATAAACGAGACAGATCTCGTTTTGCAGTCCTCTCAGAACGTTATCCATAACCCTCTGGAAGGTTGATGGTAAGTTCTTGAGCCCCATGGGCATGCGAAGATATTCAAAATGACCATGCTCTACGTTAAAGGCTGTCTTTGGTATATCCTCAGAGTTCATTTCTACCTGATAGAAACCTGATTCCAAATCTAAGGTAGTGAAATACTGGCACCTACCAAGTTTATCTAAAACGTCTGTGATTCTGGGGATCGGATATTTATCGTCTATGGTCTTATCATTCAGTTTGCGAAAATCTACGACTAATCTCCATTTTTGTTTGCCGGAGGCATCTGATTTCTTAGGAACTACCCAGATAGGTGAGCTCCATACAGAATCCGATGGTCGTATAATACCTTGTTCTAACATCTTTGTAATCTGGTCCCTAACTTCTTGTCGGTGTATAAAAAGATATCTGTTACTTTTCGTATAGACAGGTAGTTCGTCTGTTGTCTTAATACTGTGCTTAATTTTGTTCGTAAAAGTCAAAGCTTCTACTTCGATGTAAAATTCGTCAGCGTGACGCGCGCACAATGTCTCCTAAATTAGCCTTCTCATCAATGTTTAAATGATTCATTCGAAGCTTAGATAAAACACTTTTAACTCGACACGGGTCTTGTTCAGTGCGTGCGCACTCGATATTACAGACATCTACTCGCGTTGGTTGGTCAAACGAAATAACGATGTCTTTGTCTGTCATGTTCTCTAATTCTACAATTCCGGTTTTGTCAGTCACAACGGTAACACAGTAATGAATGATACAATTACACATCAGTTGTTCAGTCACAAATACGTCACCGTCAGGATATTCGATTGGAATATTAACTAACATAGACGTATGGGCAGGAATAATTTCCCGTTGGTTACTTTTTCTACATTGGTAACGAGATAATGGTATAATAGCATACTCGGTTAACAAAATGTTATTCTTCAAATTTATTTTACAGTTCTCTAATAAATCGAGACCTATTAAACCATCGAAGTGATTGTGGAATTTATAAACGAATAGTTTAATGTTAGTTTGCTCGCCAAATTCCACAAACTGAGGTATTGTGATCGAATGGTCATGGGTACTCGCTACCCGTGAATTAGTGACCTCAAAAGGATCAAAATCTTTTGCAATGTGTGGAAAGAATTCGTCAACCGCCTCGGGACTTATGAAAGATTGATTTGCCCCGGTGTCTACAAGTGATTTAAGTGGCGGATGAGGTATAAATAAATAAAGCGCGAGGTCAATTGCATTTGAGCTCGATGGTACATCGTCCTGATGCTGTGGGTCGTTCTGGGGATCATAATAGTATTCAGGGGCAATTTGGTAGTCACAGTAATTGTCAAAGTCAGTAATTGGGTACTCTGTTAGATCGCCGTAATAGTCATAGTAGCTGTCGTAATCGCCTACCTCAATAAAGTTCATCTCCCTAGATTTAAAATAGTTTGTTGGAAAAGGATTGCCAAACTTTCGCCAATCATGGCCCTGAATAGTGGGAGGAAGGGCCTTGGACACAAAATGACTAACCCCGCTCATTGGTGTCGGTCCCTGGCTCTGTGGGGGTACATCCTCACAGGGGGAAATCTAAAACCTCCGTTCTAAGCGCTATAGTTTGGTGGGGGTGCCCGGAACATTTGTTGCGTACGTGATGGTTGCATAGGCATTTGCTGTGGGGGTTGGCAAAATTGAAAAGCAGGACGCCAAGGCTGCTGCTGAGGAAGATGTTTCTGCGCGGGCATCGGCATTGGCATTGGTCTCTGCCAATTTGGAGCACCAGAATTAAATCCCTTCGCTATAGAATAATTAGGTACTAGGGACGTTACTTTTGATGATGACTGCCCTTGCGTAGCTGGGTTACGCCGCTCAGGAATTGATTCATTTCTATGCTGTAGGTACATGACATTAAGTTCCTCCTAAACAAATTCCAAAGCCTTTTCTATAGTCGGTGGTCTCATACAACGTATACGAGACCCGAGAGGTTCTTTCAAACCGCGTACCCACGACTGCAAAGTTAATTTGCGATATAAGTCGCGCTTTGCTTCAACGGTGGTAGGCAGACACTCGTGCAGGGTAACGTACGTCATAATCGTCCTAAAAAGGTTTTGGCATTTGTCATAAAATTCCTGTGGGGAATCGTTACCTTGGGAAACCAGAGATAAGTCATTATAGAGAGCGGTCTCATCTCTTTGATCGGCAAAATTATTAACTAAATCGTTTCTAACCCCTAACCAGGTAGCTGGTATGCCATTTGCGTTTATTGTCCTGGCCGCAGGACCGGTCACTTTATTTAATATACCATTTAAAAGAAACAAATTATTTAACTCATATACTGCCTCAGCTTTTATATATTGCGTTACAAGCTGATCGCAGGTTCTAATAAACCTTGTCAGAATATTTGGGTTCCCATCAAATTCTGGGACCATGCGTAGAACCTTAAAGATGTGGTCTGGTTCGTTAGGCATAATTTCCTCACTTGTTACACTTATCGTATTTAAACTACCAAATTTTCTATGGCTATCTAACTTGCTATTCCTATGAATCCGTCTTGAGGAGACAGATTCCTTCCCGATGTTTCTTGGATGGAAAATGGTGGAAAAGTTTATAAAGGTATTACACAACCAATTCAAGATGTGTGATATCACCTCCGAGCAATCCTCTGCTTGTCACCGCTTGGGTTTAAACATGAGTAAGCCTAGGCCTGTGATGGCGCGATTTGTGAGCCATCGTGTCCGTAGTGACGTGTGGAATGCCAAAACTGCACTAAAAAGCTCTGGAATCACAGTATCAGAGTTTTTAAGTAAGTCCAGATATGAAGTTTTTGCTGCTGCGCGTAAGCATTTTGGTGTCGGGAAATGCTGGACGTCAGAGGGCAAAATTGTGATCATCTTGCCCGATAACAAACGCCGCAGGCTTGAATCCATGTCGGAGTTGAAGCCGCTTCTTTCAGAGCGTCCGGTGACGTCTAATGCGGATTTAACGGTTCCTGAGACTTCCCGTGACAAGGCGAAATCCTCTAATCCTCCACCATTGAGGCCTGCAAGGACCGAAACAAAAGCCAAGCGTGCTCTAAAGTGATATTGATAGCGGCATTATTTGTTTTCGCATTCACCATTTTGTTATTCAGTGTATTACACACACTACTTAATTTATCAGTATTACATTGTATAACTTTTTCTATTTTATTCCTTTGCGGTAGACTTCCAATCCAATATTCAAGGTAAGGTAAAATGTAAGGTAAACAAATATTTTTTATTTACTTTTCCACGCTGCATACTGTCAAAGTCAAACTTGACAATTATAATAATAATAATAATAATCCCGGACATTTCACACAGCATCATCTGGCCACAAAGTAAGCAGAGCTTGTGTTATGGGTACCACATGACTGATACACTACTTATATACTTTTTTTTTTAAATACATACTTATTATACATAGAAACACCCAGACCCGAGACAAATACTTGCAGATCATACAAACATTAGTCCCGCGGCGGGAATCAAACCCACAAGCTTCTGCTTCTCAGCCGGATCTTAGCCCACTGCGCCACAGAGGTCGTCAACTTATTGTGACACTGTATTGTGTACCCTTAAGTCTCGTCCAAAAACGTTCCATTTTCACGCAGATTTTGTATGTAATATTAAAACATCATGTTTTGGTTTTACCATTTATAATAAGTAATTTTAGCTCAAAACGGGATATTTGCCTTGATAGTTTTGGAAGTGTTACCGAAAGTAGTGGGGTTTTTTTCATGTTTGATTCGTGTGTATGTCAATGTATCTTTAGTTATTTTTTTTTGTTGTTCTTATATTTTTCTGTTATCATATCATGGTACCTTCTATACTCGTTTTTAGGTACTAGAGTTTAAGTCGTTTCATCTTGATTTTATTATGTAGGTAGTGTTTTTATTTCAGCTAACTGATCGGCTTGTGTGTGAGACTAGTTTGCTGTGTATTCGTATAAGTTAGCATCTATTATTATTAATATACATATATATTTATTTATTATTGTATTATTAGATAGGTATTTATTTGTAATTTATGTCGTATAATATATTTGATGATAGTTTTTTCTCTTGTTCCTCATCATGCTCTTCTGATAAAGACTTGTCTAGCGCTTTTAGCAATGACTCTCTTCATCTTCGGGATCATCTTGAAGCTATCTTTTCGAGTTACCCTAGAAATTTCAACATTGTGCAAGCATTCCATCACACTTTGATGATTTTCACTCTTCGTTCAATTTCAAGCTGATTGATGCAATACTTGTATCAGAGTCATTTTTGAAACCTGCGATGCCTTCCACTCAATACCCTCTCCCTGGCTTTAAACTTGTCAGAAATGATATAGTTGGTAAAGGAGCTGGTGGGGTGGCCATCTACCTACGTGCCGACATTCCCTCAAAAATTGTTGATCATTCACCAATGCAATATTCAAACTCAGCTGAGCACCTTTTTGTTGAAATCATTGTCAACCACACCAAAATTCTACTAGGCGTGTTTTATCCCCCTTCTTGCAATATAGATTACTTTTCCTCCCTAGAAATGAAACTTGAATCTCTTACTCCTCTATATGATCACACACTTATTTTAGGGGATTTTAATACGTGTCTGATAAAGGGTGATTCACGTACAACAAAACTCACATCCTTGATATCCTCTGTCAACTTGCACATTCTGCCACTGTCTGCTACTCACCATGCTCCCCATTCCACTCCATCACTTCTTGATTTAATTATTGTCTCTGATCCTGACCGTGTGGCTACACATGGTCAACTGGCTGCTTCTTTCTCCTACCATGATCTTGTGAACCTTTCTTATAAAATCCGTTGGCCCAAACCGAAGCCTAAGTTCCTTTTACTCCGCAGCTTTAAAGATATTGATCTGGATTGCTTGAGAAAAGATGCGAATGATATTAACTGGTCGTCTGTCATTGAGGCAGTTACTATTGATGACAAGGTCTCAGCTTTCAATTCAATTGTGCTTAATTTCTATGACATTCATGCCCCGCTCAAACGCATTAAAATTAAGCACCCATGCTCCCTGCTTCCTGGTTAACTAAGCCTATAAAAATGGCTATGTCTAAACGGGATAAAGCAAAGATACTTTATAAGCAGACTCCAACTGATGAAAACCTGGCCACTTACAAGAAGCTTCGCAACCGATGCTCCAAAATGTGCAGGGATACTAAGAGACACCATATACACAACTCCATTCAAAATTGTAGTCCTCCCCTTATGTGGAAGTTACTCAACTCGTTAGGCATTGGAAAGGATTCCAACGATACTCCCTCCCATCTCTTTTGATTTAAATTCTATTAACACTCATTTTTCCTGTTCTCCTACCTCTTTAGACACTTAAACAAAGCTTTCTACTATAAACCACATATCCCGCCTATCTAAACCTAATTGTACGGAATTTAGCTTTTTGGAGGTTACCGAAGGGGAAGTATTAAAGTTCATGCGATCCATTTCTACTAAGGCTGTTGGTGTGGATGGCATCCATGTTCATATGCTAAAAATTCTGTGTCCTGAACTTGTTTCTGCAATCACTCACATTATTAACTTTTCTCTCCTATCAAGCTCATACCCATCCACATGGAAAAAACCTTTTGTTATACCTTTGCCTAAAACATCCAATCCTTCCACTGCATCCCAATTTAGACCTATATCCATCTTAGCCGTTGTATCTAAAATCATGGAGCATGTTGTCCATAAGCAATTCTCTTACTTTCTTCCAAAAATACAATCTTTTATGTACCTTCCAATCTGGTTTCCGTCCTGGCCACAGTACTGTCAGTGCCCTGATCGAGGTATCTGATGATATTCGGTGGGCTACGGATAATCAGCTTCTCTCTGTATTAGTGCTTCTTGATTTCAGCAGTGCATTTAATTCCGTTGACTATGACATTCTTCTCTCCATCCTTTCCTCTCTTGGTGTCTCCCCCGTGGCAATCTCTTGATTTGACTCTTATCTTTCAGGTCCTTCGCAGTGTGTACGATCTGAAGAGTCTTTCTCTGAATGGTGTGGTGTCACTGCGGGCGTACCTCAAGGTGGTGTTCTCTCTCCTCTCCTCTTCTCAGTCTTTATTAAGGCTATCACTCAAGTAATTTCCTCTAACTATCACCTGTACGCCGATGACTTGCAAATTTATAACCATTTTAAAGTTAGCGAAGTCTCTGTTGGTATCAACCAAATAAACGCTGATCTCAATAACATCCACGAATGGGCAAAGGCTTTTGGTCTTCTGGTAAATCCAACTAAATCTCAGGCTTTAATTTTTGGTACCCCTTACATGCTGAATTTGTTAAATAAATCTTCCCCTCCTCCATTTTTGTACGCAAACTCTCCTATTTCTTTCACTGCCATCGCTAAAAACCTAGGTGTAATCTTTGATTCTCAGTTGTCTTGGGCTAATCACATTAATGGAATCAGAAAAAAAGTTAATTTCTCTTTCCAATCCCTCAAGCGATTCCAGAAGTTTTTGCCCTATGAGACCAAAATTATCCTAGCTCAATCTCTCTTACTACTACTTATAGATTATGCTGACTCCTGTTTCATAGACGCCACGGAGGAGTACATTAATAAATTGGAACGCCTTCAAAACTTGTGTATCCGATTCATATTTGGACTGCGCAAGTTTGATCACGTCTCAATGTTCAGAGCCCAATTAAAATAGCTTCCTATTCGTCGTCGGCGTGATTTGCATGTTCTATCTCTTCTTTATAATATTCTAAACAACCCCCTCTCTCCATCTTATCTTTATGAGCGTTTCGATTTCCTTGTTTCTCGCGGTGATCCCTGTAGAACAGCAAAAACTCTTATTCTGAAAATTCCTCCTTACTCCTCTAGTCGGTATGGTGGATCATTCACGGTTCACTCTGTAAAATTGTGTAATTCTCTCCCTCACGAAATCCGCGACAGCGCTTCGCTTAGCATTTTTAAGCGAAAAGTCAAAGAGCATTATCTCTTCTTGTAATTATTTATATTAATATTTTATTTATGTATTATAAATGTATATAAATATATATGATTTTTATATGTATACTTATTATATTATTATGTTAAGTATATATTATATGTTAGTATAGGTATATTTAGTTTATGTATGTATTATTCTAGTTATTTTAGTTTATTAAATTAAATTTTAAGTCAGTTTTATAGTGTACTTATTTTTTTTTGTTTAATATATTTTTTGTTTAATATTTGTTTAATATTTTGTATAAATTCTTGTTTTAATATTTATTCATTTCTGTTTCTCTTTCTCCCTTTTGTACGCATCATACCCACTACTAGTTTATAATATGTTTATTTCCCAAGGTTTGCTTTAAGATAACTCTTCTTAGAGTTAAGCTTGCCTGTGTACATGCCATATAATAAGTATGTTTCTAAATGTGTTCCATGTGTGAATAAAGAATAAAGAAACGGAGGCAACACTTATAGGAATGTTTCAAAGTACTCACATTTGGTTTTCTCTCTGCACTGATTGCTAAGTACCCTCGGTTGCGTGCCCGTAGATTCTGAATACCTCGAGGACTTTATCCTTGAAAGCACGAACAGTGGTCTGTTCGTCTGGAACCGATTTGTGGACCCTGGACGAATAACGCACTGCTTCAAAGTATCCTACCGGCTGCGCCTAATACATAAGCCACAACCGAAAGTTTAAAAAAAAAACCAAAAGACTTTTTAAAGAATTTATTTTAAAGAGTTACACAATTAGGCTCCGTAATTCTAGGTAAAGATGGAAATGCTGAATCGATGGTCGTACTGTACTGGTCGAACAATATACTAAATGTAACGCTGCAGTGCAAGTCTGCAGATTAGGTACATAGCTAGTATGTAACAAGCTTCACGAGAGGTCGTGTGGATATTAATTTCTTCGCAGATTTCATACGGGCTGGCGATAGATAGAACATCTACCTCTGATCCCCTGAATTTGCGGAGAGCGATGTCTAGGGGATCAGCGGGATTTAAAACACGAAACAGTCTCCAAAATACGGTAAACCAAAGCGTCATCGATTACGTCTGTAGTACGTAAAAATGGTACTTTACGTTATCAGCGCAACAACCTACCAATATTATAAAAGCGAATCTTTGTGTAGGTATATATTTGGATTTATGTATGTTTGAAAATGTAAGTTTACTGGCATGTTTATACATAGATAGATAGATAAAAGTATCACACAATCACACACATACATAAAACAAAAGAAAAAGAAGGAATTTAAGGTGATATATACACACAAAATCAATACAAAAAAAGAAAAATCTTAAAACAAATGATAGGTGTCTTATTAATCCATGCGTGTGTTGCAGCCAGATAAAAATGTAATAGCTCAGCCCTAAAAGATTGTGAGCATAATTATACATAATTATGCTCAAAAGCAAACACTGATTTTCAGCTAAAACCCTTCGAGGTGACAAGTAGAACATAACGTAGTTGTAATCAAATTATGTGGTTCAATCACGCGGTGACAGCAGCGGATTTGAATGAAACTTTAATGTAGTTTGTGATCTGGATTGGCAAAATATACTATTTTATTATGTAGTTATCACGCGTGCGGAATAAAAGCTAGTAATAAAAAAATATTGGTTGTCAATTTTCACACAGCACCATCTAGCCCCAAACCATGCATAGCTTGTACTATGCAAACCAGGTCACTGATAGAATACCCACTCGTAAATACAAACTTCTTTGTAACACTCAGAGAAAACATGTAATTATTTATAATATAATTTTATTATATTTATTTTCAGAAAGCAGTGACGAACGAGATAGACGACTGCGGACAATCCTGGTGGCAACATCTCATCTACATCAACAATAACAATGATCACTCACAATGTTTCACGCACTCTTGGTACTTTTGTTTCTAAGGTTCCGAAGTCCAACTAGAATCCTTTTTAGTGTCTGTACCTCTTCTGTACCTACCAGCTAAACTACTGTGGGGGTACCTGATTGTTTTTCTAAATGAGGATCTGTAAAGTTAGAGCAAATTCAATAGAACTATCCACGTTATTCTTTATGACATAAGAATGAACCATTACTTGCGAAGATATAAAGTAATATCATTATGCCGTTCCTGCCGGTAAAATCAATGTGCGTTTTGTGACGTCACTGGGACGGTCCGAGCGCATCCGGCCATCTTACTTCACGATTCGATAACTGGCAGTGACCGTCCCTGTGACGTCACAGCTACCGCGACGGCCACTCAGTGAACTTCGCTAGTAATTTCGTCATAACTTCGTAAATTTTTGTCCTAGAACAAAAAATTTTGCACTGTATTTTAAGGATTTTTTAGCTCTATAAGTCTGCATTCTCAACTAAAAACGTTACGGATCGTCATTGTAGCATATATGCTGAGATTTAAGGAATGTTTTTTCCTGTCCTTTTCCTACGTTAAGTGGGGTCGACACAATCTGTCTTCTTTTGCACTCCTCTCTATCACTCGTCATCTCATTAATCACTTCTTTCTTACGCATATCATCTTTCACACAATCCATCCATCTTTTCTATCTGCCATTACCTTTATATCCATCCGCATTGAAATCAAACACCCTTCTTGTTACATGACTTTCTTCACTCCTTGACGTGTGACCATGCTAACATGTTACTTCAACTTTTTCGTCACAGGCACTACTTTAAAACTTTTTCTGATATACTCATTCCTTATTTTATCCATTCTTGTCACTCTATACATCCATCTAAACATTCGAATCTCCGTCGCATGCACTTTTCTATTATCCATCGCTTTGGTTGCCCAACACTTGATCCATACATACAACAGGTCTAATGACAGTCTTGTAATTTTTCACATTAAGCATCCGCGGATCACACGTAGTTCCTGTGACCTGTCGCCTTTTCATCCATCCTGCATTCATTCTGTGTTCGAACTAATGTATTCCCATAATAATAAGATAGACCAAATATTATGTTATGCCTATACTTGCTTATAGCAAACGCAATTAGTTATCGTAGTACATGCGGTTTAATGGAATTGGTAAGAACACCGTGGAGTCCGGAATATTGGTATTAACTGGAATGAATTCAATTTTTACAGGTATTTAGCAGCAGATTTTCAGTTGTACTGCCTCGGGCTTCTAGTGCTTATTGCGTTCCGGAGTACAGTCTCTAGGAAGGTGATCATTTTGATTCTCCTGCTAGCTGGCTTCGTGATCCCACCACTGCTGACGTATTTACAAAACCTCGACGGCATCATCATTGTCTCACCCGAGTAAGATTGTTTTTGACCTTTTGAGTCGTTATAATAGTATGGCTGGGTCTTTTCTGTACGTATAGCTTTACTTTTCATTCATGACGTCGCAGGTCCACAGCTAAAAGGGAGCAAACACATACGCTGAAAGGATAATTAATTCAAAAAGTACAAAAAGCATTTTGTTTCTAGATTATGTACTCTCTGATACTGCACGATTAACTGCAGATAAGAACAGGGTTTTCTCCAGATATATTGAATGCATCGGCATCGTCTAGGTTCCGTCCGACACGTTTATAGTGCAGCCAAACAAAAACGAGTGAAAGACAGTACTCGTCACCCGTTTTATGTTTGTCCACAGTACCGTAGCGTATGGATACGGTATACGCAGCGGTATGTAGACAGAATATCTATTAGCCAAACTCGGCAGCTAAATTCACCTAGCATGTAAGACGATTCAAAGTGATCCTTGGAACTGTATTGAATAAAACAGGTAAGATTTTTAAAAAGCGCATCTTTGCTTCTAGAACCAGCTTCCACTTCTTCGTGACTGACCCTACATTCAATAACCTGTACAAGCGCGGACACACAAACCTTTTCAATTACGCCGTCGGACTGGCTGTCGGGCACATAGTCTACCATTTGCAGCAGACCAATTTCATCACACAGAAGTTCAAGGAGACAGTGAGAATCTTTTCAATCACTACCGGAGACAAAATGAGAAGACATGTTAGTTTTGTCTTCTCGTCCATAGAAAACGAATCAACAGAACTTTACTCGATGGGCTAGTGCTAAAACGATAATGCGGCAATGAGCTTGCAAATCTCTCTACTTTTTACGGTACACATGGCCCATTTGCTTAGTTTTCAATTGACTACCCTGTTATCTACTGCCGTTTTGTGGAGACCTTCTTGGTCATGTTTCTGTGGCTTGTTATTACGGTTCAGGCAATGCGTTCCATGATGTTTCGCCAACTACGGGTGTGAATTAAGGAAAGTTATGTTTTTCAGAAATACAATATCCTCCTGTGGTGTTGTATCCTCGGACAAATCCCTCTCATGTTGTCCGGCAATATCTTCTACCAGGACGGGCCGAAGCCTTCAATGGCGGTTCGAATAGTTTTCGCAGCCTTCATGAAACCTGTGTATGGTGTTTGCTTCTCGATTTTATTAATGGGCCTGGTATTTAGGTGTGAAAGTAAGTTTGGGATTTGTGATACTGAAACTTAATAATATTCCGTTAAGATACTTAACGCTATTCCGTATAAGGGTATATCTAGTAACCACATACCGATTACCTAATTTGGCGATAAAATCTGATCTTTATTCGTGGACATTAATTAGGACATGGCAAGGACTTTACTTTTCATACTTTAAGGCGCTACCGTCAGCAAACTACCATTTTTCCCAAATTAATTTCGTACTAATTAATTAATTTACTGGCGTATCCTGGGATGACATTAAAAAAAGAACCGAAGAGGGACTCTCTAAAATATCTAAATGGCTTAGCCTAAATTTACTTACCTTAAATGTCTCCAAAACTAACTTCATGACTTTTACGAAATATAATAACAGCCAACCCAATCTCGATGTTAGCCTAAAAATACACAAATGTAACTCTATCCAAGCTTCATGTGACTGCCCTAACATCATTAAGGTAACAGCAAAAAAATACCTAGGAATCATGATTGATCAATATTTGCCCTGTCATGCTCACATTGATGAATAGAGTACGTAAATTAATCTGGATTTTTTTAAATTTTACGTCTGATGCTACTTGACGTAAATTTTAAAAAAATCCAGATTAATTTACGTAGGTACTCTATTCCTCCCCAGACTGGTAGGTATACAATAACATTGAATCGATTCTGCTAGAGAAATTTAGATTTGGTTTATTAGGTTTCTTGATGCTGCAAGCATTCAATGTTATTGTATACCTCCAAGTCTGGGGAGGAATAGAGTACGTAATTTAATCTGGATTTTTTTAAATTTTACGTCAAGTAGCATCAAGAAACCTAATAAACCAAATCTAAATTTCTCTAGCAGAATCGATTCAATGTTATTGTATACCTACCAGTCTGGGGAGGAGCTACTAAGACAAAGTTTTTAAAACTAGAGAGAATGTGAAAGAAGAGATGAAAGAAGTTTTAGAAGAGAGAGCACAAAGGTCTCTATTAAAAGTTATATATTTTAAGCCCTACCGATACCCTACAGATATGCTCTATCAAGATCCTCTACAACAGTAAGAAATATTAAAAAAAAAAAAATTTACCCTATTAATAATTATAAATGCAAAACTTCCCTTAGTATTTACTACTGAAACTAAACTATGAGGAAACTGAAAAATCCTAGAAATTGTTTCGTAAAATCAACACACACACAAACATATACACACTCCCACACACACTCTCACACATATTCACACACACACTCGTTTTAGAACTGTGATTTAAAATGGGTACTCTAATTTGAACTTTATTGATAGCGAAATAAGGACGTCCATATTTTAGAAAATTTAGTCCTGCGAAACAACAAAATTGCCAGCAGTATGAGAAATGGCTAAAAAAAACAAAAAAAGGCCACACAAGTTCAATGATCACTAGCGCGACCGTGACCGCGACTGTTTTTTTCAAAATGTATAACTCATTTCTCATTTCCAATACACCTACAAATATAACTAATATGCACCATAAAATGTTTCAAAACATGTGCGTAAAACTTTAAATTTAACCGCATGTAATTACAAACGCATAGCCGAGCGTTTATTTAGTTGGAATTGAGTCTATGCCTGCTAAATTTCATGGATCGAATCAACAATCAAAGACACAAAGCCTAATCACCCAAGTTGCCACTGAGATCACCGCAATTAGGATAGGATAGGACAAAAATAAAAGCTAAAACAACAGCCATAAACAAAAGCATCGCTGTTACAAAACTAATAATCGCAGTAAAATTTGCAGTGTGGCTCTAAAATGTATTTTGGTTCCAGAAATGTGCAGGTTCTTACTAGAATTGCGAGTATGGACCGTCCTGAGCCGTTTGTCGTACAGCGCGTATCTATTGCACGTCACCATCATAAGGATTGTCTGGGGGCAAAAGACTAGAATAAAGCACGTGTCTGTCACATTAATGGTCAGTATCAATTATTAATACACTCAACCAATGAGGTTTTACTAATAGAGACGTTATACTCATTAAGAAGTAATAAAAACATGACGATATTTTACTATAGCTACCTACATAGGACCTATGGAACTTTATTTCTATCGCTAAGTAGGGTAAAAGATCACAGAGATATATAGGACCCCGTTGTCAGAAAGAGATAAACATACTTTTCACACCTTACATGAGCGGCCAGCCGGCTGACGGCCAATGACGGCCTACGACGTCTACTAAATACAACGCTGTCCTGGCAAAGCGGCAACGCCGCCGCGGCAATGATTTTTGAGTAAAATTAAATTAATGATTTACCATTTTAAATAGTTTTTACAAATGAAAAGATACATCCATCTTGCTTTTTACAGCCGTCCCAGTATTAGTATTGCACTTTCGAAATACACAACATGGCATTTTTGTTTTTTTCTATCTCCAAAATCCAGCAAAGTAGTACGTGCGCCTCGCGGCCAGACGCAGGACGGACTGAGTTTACTCAAGCTAATTAGCTTGTGTTTGTCTTGCCGCGCAGATCTCGGTAGAACGTATCTACCTCAGTTTATATATAATATCATTGCACTCAACAGCTACTTTTACATAGTCCTGACTGCACAATTAGATTTGCTCGAGTTATCCTAAATAATTCAAATTATATCTTCCATACCTACGAGTATAATAGATCATCTAGATCACTTTTTCTTCCCATTCTCGTGTACAAATATTATTTGTTGTTTCCTTTATTTTTCTTTTTTTAACTTGAAAAATGAATTCTGGGTCACTCCGGGTACTAGGGTTTTTAGATGGGTACTAGGGTTATTGGGTTATGAATTGCATTTTATTTAAAAATTGTATTTTATTAGTTATTAGAATCTTTAAAATACATTTAATATTCTTTTATGTTTTTGTTCAGAATGTAGATAATATATCAAAGAACCTAACTCAGTAAACTTCTCCACACAAAAGTAGACTGTAAACATGTGAATTAAGGTTTATAATCAAATGGTGCGAGCGCGGCAGCCCTGCGTCTCGCGGTGTCGGTAACGGTGTCGCGAGTCCAGAGGTTTTACCTCATCTAAAAATATGCGTACCGCGCTAATAATAATAATAAGTGTTCAGATAGATGTAAATGTAGTAGATGTATTCTGAAAAGTAGCGTCAGCGACGGTAAAAGGTGAGCAGTAACAAGTTAGCGTGGTATGGGCATGTCATGCGTAAAAAAGTCATTTTAAAGGAAGGGGTTTGAATGTGAATGGATAAAGGTAAAGATAGGCCCTAAGAAATGGACGAACTATGTAAATGATAGAAAGTTTAGAAAGTGACTACGGAGATGACGAATGATACCTGGTTGAGTACCTAATAGCAGAAGCAGTTCTGGCAACACCGTCTAATCTAGTGGAATAAGGGCAGGAAGATAATAAGTTTCGAGCTTCAGAGGTCACAACAGTCCTAACTATTACCACCTGCCTGCGTAGCATGAACCTTACAGTCCACGATTTCTCACCCACAAGGATAAATAAAAATGGCAATTTGAAATAACAAGTATAAAATATACTTTTGAAAAACCATCGACAAAAAGACAAAATTTATGTATAACCGATTCATTGAGACCATTCTAATAAGCCCAACACAATAACTCTACACTCTGCTATATGTTGGTGAGGAATTGGATATCCTGCAGATTCCAGGTGATGCTGCAGCATCAGGTCAAGGTTACCATAGTCTTGCAATATCAATGAAGTAACAGGATACAAAATTTCAAATCGATCAATCTTGTGCTCACACATCCCTTCATACACCAGAAAATAATACTCTTGGTGAAGTCACCATTCAAATAAAAAAACCTAATCAAAAGCGGTCCATCGGGCCTTCAGGCGGCTCAGATTTCACCAGGTTGACAACTAACTTAATATTCTTGTTTTATTTCAAGACCCAGGAAATCTTCTACATCGTAAGCTTATCGATCATCGCCGCGGTGCCTTTCTGGTTTTTAATAGAAGAGCCCTTCGCACAACTGATGAAGATTTTCCTAATGCCAGAGAAGGGAGACGAGAAACCATCAGTTCAGAGTAAGTATACTACGACATTGGTTATTTTATACGGACTGTCAACTGCATATGGTATTGACTGATTTGAGGTGTGGTGAACCTAAGAAGAGCCGCTTGACTGAAGGCGACAGAACCAGCGTCTGTCTGTGGGAGAGTTCAAACGGACGCGCAGGTTGGAGTAGATTAGCACATTATTCACTAGTTCACGTCACCTTCACATAAATTAGGTACTACTTTCATAGGATTCTCTGATAAAGGAGATAACAGGCAGGCTCAAAGACATCAGGTGTGGCTTAACAACTGAAAAACCGGAAGCGACGGCAAAGCGTGCCCCCGAAGCACGGAAGAACTCAGATGAAAATGCCATTACGATCATCCATCCAGACACGGACTTTACAGAACATTACATAACTTCATTGATCTTTTAGGAACGACAAAATGTCGCGATTGCTCTCTTCACGCATTATTTCCAGTTTCTTGTTTACGACAAAAGGATCGGATCCCTTATTACCTAACTCGCGACAACTAGCCATAGGCGTGAATTGCGCGACCACAGCTGTCAAACACCTTTGATAATATAATAATAGGGGTTTGAATATGAAGTTGCCTTTCTAATGTACCTACTGACACTTTGAATTAAAATTAAGCCTGCATGGTGTGGCATTTCACAGTGACACGACTGTTTCACATTACAATTACATAAAATTACAAGGACCACTTTAAATCGTCTTCTTACATGCTAGTGAATCTAGGTACCGGTTCTTCCTAACCTCAGTTCAAGAAGTATCCGGCAAGAAACGGAAGGTCTTAATACTTTTTTGTATGATCTTTGCCAATTTGTCGAGTTGGAGACGATCATCCCAAGCTTATTTGTCATCTAAATAATCAGATATTTTATAAATATGCCATAATAGACAGTTCCTGTTTAATTACGTTTTAAAATTTGCCAATCGAAAAATCTAACACGTCGCTTGGGACCTTGTTATAGAAGTACACTTTGCCTTATAAAAGACTTATTAACTTTAGCAAGCCTGTGGGAAGCAGTGGGAACAGCGAGTTTATCTTTATTTCGAGTGTTAATACTATGATTATCGCATTTTTTTTAATAAATGAACATTTTTGTGCACATACATTAAATTTTCGTATATATACTGGCAAGGCACTGTCATGATATATTTTTTTTAAGTTTATTTCAACATTTGATGACACGGCGTTCTACGAAATTTGATTATTTGGCTTTCATTTGTTTTTACATTGAGCTTAAAACGGAATCCAACCCAAAAAAGAGTAATTATTGAATACGGTTTCGACGTGGAACTAACGCAGCAGATTCAGCTCGCAACATCAATGCTGTGTTTGGAGATGGCACGGCTAATAAACGGTTTTTTGATTTCTTTTTCTTTCCAGGAAGCAATACAGTATGCCTTGACGTAGTTTGATGAGTCCAGGTCCCCAGAGTTTTATCGCAAAGGTTTAAATGATCTTTCTATGAGATGACATAAATGTATTTGTATATAATTAGTGTAAATGCTTAGATTTTATGGATATACCAAATCTTAGAAAAATAAATGTTTGCATTTTTCAGCACAAAACGGCAATTTCATACATACTTGAACTCCTAATATCTCCGCTATTAGCATATTTTTGTCTGTAGGAGGGCGACAGGTAAGTAATATAATGGTAACAATAACAACTGTCTTGTCAATAACATTTATTTTAAGATTGGCGGATGGTTTCGCATATGAAAAATGAAAATGAAAAAATATTTATTTCAGCATTCATATACATATAGGGTCTTTCATTAAGCGTGTCTGATCTTTAAATTTAAATAAAACAAAGTGTGTGTGATATATTATCGTAATTATTTATTTATTTGAAAGATGTAGTGATGCCATTATGTGTGGAATATGACATCATTCAAATGTCCGCCACGGCTTCTCTGGGTGAAACGCATGCGAGATATCCAATTTTCCATGACTTTTGCGCATAAATCAGGCTGAATTTGACTTATGGCATAGGTTATGTTGGCTTTGAGGGCCGCTGTGATTTGTGGTTTATTTACATAGACCTGCGACTTAAGAAAACCCCACAAGAAAAAGTCTAGCGGGGTTAAGTCACAAGATCTCGGTGGCCAGTTCACATCAGCTCCACGTGAGATGACCATGCCCTCAAATCTCTCATGCAGAATATTCAATATGGCATGAGCTGTGTGGCACGTAGCGCCGTCTTGTTGAAACCACATGTCGTTGGTGTTCAGATGATCCAGTTCATGCCAAAAAAGTTGGTAATCATCGACGTATAGCGCTCGCCGTTGACAGTGATGGCTTGGCCAATGTTGTTCTCAAAGAAATATGGCCCGATGACGCCGCCAGCCCAAAACCCACACCAAACTGTAACTTTTTCGGGATGCATTGGACGCTCTTGGATCTCATGTGGATTGGTATCGTCCCAAATTCGAAAATTTTGCGAAATCGATTGCCTCGGATTCTCCTGCACACTCTAACGAACAGCGGCGATGTTTTCGGCAGACCATGCGTTTCGTTGACGTACGGGTGTTGGTCGATCATTTACCGAACCAGTGGACTCAAATTTATCCACCACACGACGAATAGTCCTCTCGGTAGGACGATTATGGCGACCGTAAAATGGGCGAAGCGCGCGGTGCGTTGCCCGAACAGAACACTCATTTTGATAAAACAATTTTATCATTTGCACGTGTTGTTGAATGCTATAGCTATCCATGATGATTTGGCAAAACAGAATGAATAAATTACAACCAATTTGACAGATGTAGCTTCAACAAGATGGCCGCTACCAACTGTCAAAGTTCGGACGTGCCTATTGGAAAACCCTATACTTATAGTGCATTTAAACATTGTGTATATAGCATACACAATGTTTAAATGCACTTTGATGCTGCTCGAATTTTAAATAGGTAGACCTTTGAGCTGTCTTCACACTAGGCAAGCTTGTATCGTGAAGACCAGAGAGACGATTTACTTAGATAAATTGACAGTAACCTCGGTCAGGAGTAATAGTTAAAAAAGTTAGCAATTTACTCAAATTATCTATGATACAATTACAATTTCATAGACACAATAGACAAATATACAATAATGCAAGAGACAATAATGGACACATTATATATTCGGTAAAGTTACATTTTAGCAAACTGCAACATATTGGTGTCGCGGTGCTATTGCTGTCGCAACTGCTAAATTTACGTAATAAATCTGCTATAATGGCAAAACGCAAACACGTAGGTTGAACACCGTGTACATGTGACTACTTTATTCCTTCAAAGGCTAAGTGTGAACCGGCCATAAATAATGTTCTTTTTTGTCGACAGATGGAGTCGATGTAACTAAGCAGAACAAGCCTACAGAACTGCAACTAGCAATTACAAATGTGTGATGCCATTGTCATCTACTTCAGAAACACCTGACTCGTATTTAAATGTTTCATTGCTCGTTTGTTTTTAATTGTTCTTTCATGGTTAGTGTATATGTAGCTGGTTTAATTATCACTTTAATTTAATGTCCTTGAGTGTACATATACATAGATGATTTTATTATATCGATGTAAGTAATGACAGTTTTATTTAGATTAGTAAACCTACCTACCAATTCTAGTTTACCTACTTTGTAAGATCTTGTTAGTCCTGGTTTAAGAATAATAGAAAACAATTTGAAATATCAATTTATTTAGATTTGTCATAATTCTACACGATTGTAAATAACTGCTAGATGATTCTAGAACTTTTTGTACTTCAAGAAGCTTCTGTACTTCTTGGGATTCAGCCCGTAAGCTTTCAACCTCTCATCTGACAAGTTGTTCATAGGATTATCCGAGGAATTGTCATTGTTCTTTTTGTCCTTACCAATAATCTGTTTAATTTTATTCTTGAACCGATCGTTATTCTGTTTATTTTTATTCTTAAACGTATTTTTGATACCTTCAGTTTTCTTTCCTTCTTTATTGAAAGGTCCATTATTTTTCTGTTCGTTATTGAAAGACTTATTAATCTTTGCTTCTTTATTTATTTCATTTTTATTATTCTTATTGATAACTTTTCCGATCTGATTTTTCTTTATCTGATAAGCTTTCGTTTCTTCCCAACTAGTGCATTTTCGCTGTTTCTACTAGGCGTTTCGTTGTTTACATTTTCAACAACAATCCCCTTTTTCTTAATCTTCTTTTTAAGATTTTTCTTCTGTCTTTTACTGAGTTCAGTTTGACCACTTACTACACTATTTTTTGTAATTGCCACATGACTACTATTCCCAATGTCAAGCGATTCTTTCTTTTTGTGTTTCTTATTTTCTTTATCTACACTTTTTGGATCATTAACTACATCCTCTTCAACTGTACCCTCTAAACTACTATCGTTATTCTCGGTAAGAGTACTCTTTACACTACTTTTACTTACATCAGTATTTCTACTATCTTTCTTCTAAGATATGTAATATTTGCCTCACTTCTTACTTCATCAGCGTCATCAGTTTTTTCGCTATCTTCATTTGAATTAGGGTTGATTTCGTCTTCACTTTCAACAATAGCTGTATTTTCCGGTTCTTCTTTGCTGGTGTCTTTCTGTTTTTTCTTCTTCTTTTTCTTCTTTTTGCTATTCTCTTCTGTGGTGACTACCAGTTCAGGTTCCCTATAAATTGGGAGAATAGTGTTCAAAGTTGATACATCCTAATAAATACTATTCATACAACTGAAATATATTACTAAATTAAAATATGAAAATATCTCCATGTTTTAGGAGATATATTTTCAGATCAACTACTTAAAACTTTGAGGATGTTTAAACAGGGGTAGTCAGCGGCACTTCCAAACATTGTAATTGGCCTATATCACCATTTTGCACAGTAGTTACATAAAATATATCATTATAATTACATACTCAGGCAGGTTCTTGAACAGACTGGGCAGAACTTTTCTCTTCAGCCTTGGATCAGCCGCCTTCTGCGCATACGCATTTATTTCGCTCTTCTGAGCACTCTCCGGTTTGTGCCTCACTATTTTCTTCAACGGCACCCATTGAGTTAGCTCCTTATCGTCCGCTAAGAGGATCTGAAATGATTAATAATATGTCAGCTAAAAGCCATCCTTACTTTATAACTGACTTCAAAAAAGGGTTCTCGATTTTTGTTACTTCATAACTCCGTTATTTATGAACCAATATTTATATTTATGAGAAAATATTTTTTTATCTGGGTATACTTTCCGATTGGTCCCATAGAAATTTCATCAAAATCGGTTCAGTAGTTATATATGTAATAGCTAGAAAAAGTATGTCATCCAAGTAAACGAAATTTAGTATTTTGTTTTCCTGTGACTTTCCAGTAGTGTTTTACGAATATCGAAAAATCAGAAAGTGCTAAAAAGCGTACAATTAAACCAAGGGTGATAAATAAGGGAAAAATATGGAGATGAAATTTTTAACGAGCTCGAATTTTATATCGGTTCAAATATTTATTCAATGAAAACAGTTTCATTTTTTAAGTTTCTAATATTACATCAAGGATATTGGCCTCAATTCTGTTGGCACCTAACTGTTCTAACCTAACCTAATTTTAGCTAAAGTTAGGTTTTGAACTGTCAAATTAACCTTTGGTATTCTGCTGCTGCCAACTTATCCTCATTTAATTTTATCTAACTTAATTAAGCGTTCCTAATTTAGTTAAATGGTACCAACCGAATAGGTTTTACAAATGCTATGACTAACTAAATAGACAAATCCTAATTTTAGAAATGAACCAATCAAATTACCACCATTGGCCACTACAATTGGACTTAATGCGGCCATTTGCGGATGGTACACATCTTGCGTATTTGAATTCCTTAGACATGCCTGTTTCCTCGCGATATATACCTTCATCATCAGAACAGTAGAACTTTGAGGATTTAGACTAGAATATAAACTTCTTTCACAAGAGTTGGTAGCTGTACTAATAAAAACTCAAATTTTAAACAATTTTTTTCTAAATATTTTGATACTTAACATTAAATAGATGGACAAATATTTAGTACTATTCTATATCTATTGATATAGATTGGCGAAATAGTACTAAATATTTGTCCATCTATTTAATGTTTTGTAATGGATTTTCGCAAAGTCTCGCCTGAATCAATTATCTATTTTGATACTTAATAAAAAAATCAGGCAATAATAAACCTTACCTCTTCAACAGTGAGTCCATAATCGTTCGGCACGACCTCGCGATACTTGAATCTCGTTGGCAGATCCCCACCTATGTAATATTAAGATTGTTGAGAACGGCACACTTTTTCAGCAAAAAAACAGGCCTTTGCATATTATCTAGACTATGATTAATACAGCGTCAAATGGATTTTCTCATTCACAAATCAAATCTTTTCACTTGGTAATATTAGTTTAACCTCCCGAGTTGCGTTATAAAGAACTTTAATGTGCGATATCAGAGCCTCTGCTAAACTAATGCTTGACCACAAAATGGCCGTCAGTTACTAAAAGTTCAATTTTATATTATATATTAGCTGTCCCAAAAAAAAAAAGTGATCTAATTGTAAATCTAAACCATTCTCGAATCCATTTGAACACACACAAAAAAAAAACATTCAAATCGGTCCAGCCATTTAGGAGCTCAGTGACATACACACGTATAGTAGAATTATATATATAAAGATAGTATCTGTGGTCACAGCATCTCTGTAGAAAAATCTAAATGAAATATCCTTTTAAAAACTATTTACACATAAAAAAGATTCTAAATTTTCAATAAGTTATTACGCGACAAACAAGGCGGTAAAAGTTTTCTGTTTTCCAAAAGAATTTAAGTCTAATTGATTCTTGCACTTGTAAGAATGGCAACATTACCTCTGTATGCTTTTTTTAGCAGCATAGATAAAACATCCGAGTATTCTACCTGCATCGCCAGCGATTAAAGTTAATTAATAATGCCTGCCATTTCACACAGCATCATCTGGCCCCAGAGATAGCAGAGCTTGTGTTATGGGTACCACATGACTGATATACTTACCTACATAGTATATACTTTTAAATACATACAAATTATACACACCAAGACCCGAGAAAAATACTTGCTGATCATACAAACACTTGTCTCGCGGCGGGAATCGAACCCGCAACCTTCTGCGTCTCAGCCGAACTTTGGCCCACTGCGCCATAGAGTCGACGTTTTAAACAATTCTCATATATTCTTGTGACCTATTTACCTATAACATCTTCACAGTCCATTTTGTAGTACTCTTCCATATACTGCGCGTATGTGATATCTTCAGCTGCCGGTATATACTTGGGTTTGCCGGTGGCCAGAAGCTTGGCTAGCTTAGACTTGTTCTTACGGTTACGTCGCTTTGTGCCGAGGGAACGTTTCATCTCTTCGAATCTTCTCGCGCGAGCCGTTGTCGGGTCATAGTCAGCGTCCATCTGGGACAAATCGATATTAATATTCATCTAACAATTTCCTTTGGGAAAGAACACATTGCTGGTAAACATTCCTACAAAATACCCGATCAAATACCCCATTAATACGCAAGGTTTTTGCAGATGGCAGCACAAGCGTGAATGCCGTGTTAACGTTTTGTATGAAGTTGGGACTTATGCTTTGATAGATGATGTGATAGATACACAAATTGTAGTGTTTTTTTGTAGAAAATGTTCTCGCTCTTTACGATAGCTCAACTTAAAGCGATCCTGACAGAAAAAAAATGATTTTATTAAATGTTTAATTGAAATCTTTGGAAATATATTGACGACCTCTGTACGCAGTTGGCTTAGATACGGCTGAGACGCAGAAGGTTGCGGGTTCGGTTCCCGCCGCGGGACAAATGTTTGTATGATCTGCAAGTATTTGTCTCGGGTCTGGGTGTTTCTATGTATAATATGTAGGTATTTATAATAATAATAATATAATAATAATATAATAAAATGATAATATCAGTCACAATGGTACCCATAACACAAGCTCTGCTTACATTGGGGCCAGATGATGTTGTGTGAAATGTCTGGATTATTTATTTATTTATATGTGAGCCTCTGTTTTTACAATCTGGTTCGTAACACTGCACTATTTTATGAACAATTTGGAAATAAATCTCCAAACACAAATAAACACATGCAATTTGAAAGCTAAAATGTCTAAGAAAGGTATTGTCGATGATGCGACATCTATCGGGATAATAAGACTGTACCTCCATATTAGATAAAAAAAAAAAAAAAATATTTAAAGAAAATATTTAAAGATATGTACAGAATATAAAATATGTACATGTGAAACAGTTGAGCTACCTAAGAACCGTTTAAAACAATCCAGATAGCTCAACTGATCCAGATCACTGCCGGAAGGCAGCGTTCCCAAGACACTGGTGGCATTGCCACGTTGAATGGCAAACTAAAGTACAGTAAAATTTACTTTTTGGTATTTTATTAAAATGATTTACTAGGATTTTCTGCAGCTTTATTTAACACCAATTTACATAGTGACTCGAATGAACTAAAACGTCAATTCTGTAAATATAAATGCCATTTAAAAATGTTACTCTAATTCAGACTTTAAAGCAAACAAAATAAGATAGTTCATGCTTTACGCAATGTTAGCCCACCGAAACAACCGTGAGAAGCCGCAGGAAGACGGTATTAATCACAATAATTGTTACTAATAAAAAAAAACCTTACATTAAACTCAACATCTTCGCAATGCGGTCCGTCCACACTTTACAACGACGTGGCTGTATCTAACCGATGATGCGTTGGAGCCTTAAGTTAGGAATTGTTTCTGGTTTATTCGCATACACCCACGATTCACCAAAACCCCTGAAGTAATAAATCGTATGATCTTGGTGGCCAGTTGACATCAGAATTTCGTAAATAATTTGGCCGGGAAGTAGTTGCTGCAATAAATCGTTTGTGTCATGCGCAGTGTGGCAGGTGGCGCCGTCCTGCTGAAACCACATTTCGTCCAGATCGCCGTCCAGTTGGAGCCAGAAGAACTCCGTCATCATATTCCTGTAACGAACGTCGTTCACAGCCACTGCAATTACGGCCTCATTGACAAAAAGTAAGGCCCAATCACAACTCCTTACCAAAATCCGCACCAGAGTACAATGAGTAACTGCTCATTGTAAATGCATTTGTTTCTCATGAATCGTGTTATGATTTTCTCTTTGATTAAAACAAATTAGCGGAAAATAGGTGACTCGCCTCTAGCGCATGGGCCGCTTAAATTGGGTCCCCGTCACCTAATTGCTCTCAGTCGCAAGAAATCGCGCGCGTGAGACGTGAAGATACTCTTATATTATTTTTATCGGGATAAAAGTTACTAAAATGCTTTTATGGGTAGTACCAATCATTAAAAAAAAAAACCAAATCTCATGGAATCACTTTTCACTCGTAAGTACCTACACGACATTTTTTAATTTCTTATGATATTTGTAAATCAGTTTATTGTTTTGATCGCCATTTTGCAGAGCGAGATAGAAATATACGATACTTTTATGTGCGACAAATCAAGTATGATCACGCACGTGGCGCCCGCAGCCCGCGCAATGTTTTCGCAGTAGCGTCAGCACAAGAATATCAAAACATGTATAGGCTTTTATATAAAAAAAAATTACCTACCTAAAAATATTTTTTGTTCTTCATTTATTACTTTAATGTAGACAAATAAAATACTTGTCATTTTACGAGTATATGTAAAAAAAAATAACAATTTATGTTAGTACAAGTACTAGTGTGTTTAACATTGGATTTTATAATGTTATAGCTTTCCGTGTTTGTTTGTTTTCTAGGTTTCCTGGGGATGTACTTGTGAGACATAAAAAGCTTCTTGTAGTTAGTGCCTTTTTGCCTCACGAAATTCGTGCAGATTTCGTAGTGCACCTGTTACGCTTTACCTGCTGTTGACTGCACCTACAAACATCATCTAATACATTTAAACGAGCAATTCTCTTATATAGATATATGATCTGAATCTCAGAAAGGGCTCCAACGATTTTCATGAAATTTAGTATGCAGGGGGTTTCGGGGGCGATTAATCAATCTAGCTAGTTCATTTTTAGAAAACGACGAGAACTTTAGAAAAAAAATTCCGATCATCAACCATTTTTATGTGTTTATGTTTTTTTGTTAACCCTACTTACACCAAATCGCTTTGTTTTTATTAAAAATCGTAGATATTCAGGTAAATGCTATTTTATTTTGCTCTATATAATTTGTCTGCTGACGCTCCATGGTAGTCATTGTCACGGACACGACTCGACCCAAAGTATGCCGGTGACGTACGACAGTTGTCTCGCTCGCGCTACTGTCAAAACAAATCGATTTGTCTCTGTCGTTCAGTAGTGTGCAACGTAAAATGTAATTACAGCTGTTGAGCGTTTGTGCATGTATTTGTGCATCATGTCTATAATTTCACATGACGAATATAAGGACGTGCCCTATCTACCGCTAATTTGTTTTTTTCAAAGGATTTTCTGATATGTTTATTCGCGAAGCTATTCAGATGCACTTCATTGGTAAAGTTTTTTTTTTTTAAATCAGCTTTTACTTCACTTAAATGGTAGCAGTTATTCCAAAAATGGTAGACTTTTTAGACCAGGGTAGAAAATTTAAAAATATGCCTTTAAAAATAATAGTAAGTGAAAATAAATAATAGTAGGATGAAACCCATTGGAAAAGGAGGAAAATATTATATAAAAGGAAAGAAAAATAATTTACGGGCGATCTGAGGTCTGAAAGGGGAAGGGGGTGAGTTTTTAAAGGTAAAAAACGGTTTAACTCGATTTCCGGCAAAACTACAAGTCCTATGCAAAAAAGTCAAATAGCAAAGTTATAGGTAAAAAAAGATATATTTTTTTATCTATATCTTTTGTATACACACTTTTTTCACATAACCTCAAAGTTTATGTGAAAAATTCCAAAAACCTATACCTATACCTAACCTTTATTAACTTATTTGTTTGTTGATTATAGTAGTATACACACATTCACCACGGTTTAAACCACGATTAATTTGTATAAGTGGTCAACAGAAATAAAGAGATTTAATAGATGGTAAAAAAACATTGGTAGTTGCTTACATTGCTTACGCCGCCACTGGCACTGTCACAAAAGGGTTAATGTGCGCCTCGGAGCGAAAAGCCGCGCAAATTTCTGGTAGTGCGTGCGCTTACTTCTGATTCAATATTCCACAGATAAACGCGAAAAACAGAATAATGTAAAATAATGCGGCAAAATTCGGAGTGCGTGCTAGGCCTTATATAATTTTTACATATTCTTATTTGTAACATGTAATTTGACTTTTCTTTGTCAAAATTATGTCTACCAACACTAACAAGACGAATATATTAATAATTGTAAGCAGATACCATATCTAGTATTATCTTCAATGTTATCCCAAGTATCTACTTAGGTACCTACCTAGATACTAATGTAATTTAATTATAATAAAAATAAAATTCCTGCATATATATGCATAATCAACACTGTCAATGTTTTATATCTACCAAGATAAGAATTAAAATTACAATGATTTTTTTATAATTAAAACACACCGAATACAAATAAACAAAAATAAATACTGTAGGTACCTACCTAGGTACCTAAGAACTGCCTAAAACTAACTAGGGGAGAATAGGGTTATAATAAATTAAACAAGTAATAAGAAAATACATGAATATTGACAAATATGTAACTCCCATATTCGTACCAAGGTTTATGTTAAAAAATGTATTCCGGACTATCAAACTCTGTGAACAGGAAACACAGGCACAGCACGCTAAGCATAACAAAAGAGTATCCGAGTGAAAACCAATTGATTTTATCACAAAAGTATCAAAAAAATCACAATACAATTACACGAAGAGCCGAGTGACAGCTCAAAGATACGAAGTAAGAATCTACACAGACGAGACGGCTCAAAATCTGTAGCAGAGGTTTTCTCGGAGATCCTAAACATACATATATGTACGCCTCTTGAAACCCACAACTCCATTTTATTAGGCAGAATGTATCAGCATAATGCAAGCTACGACTGCATTGCTAAACAGACAGGTAACAGGTAATTTCAACATAATAATACTCCCAGATAGCGCTGCGGTACTACATGCATTCAACAGGTACGAACATAACTCTGGTCTAACCTCACAATGCCACAAGCTGTTGAAAAAGGTAAGTCCATTCAACAAAATAACCCTGCAATAGATCAAGGGTCACAGTGGATCCAGAGCCAACGACGAGGTTGAGGTTTTAGCTAAATGAGGCTCGGAACAGCGATCTGCAGAACCGGAGTCAATAATCTCCCTCTTTTACAGCCAGGCCCGATCATGGATCTGCCAACAAACAACCAACCAACATTAAGCTACTGGGCTAGTATGGAATGCTGCAAGCAGTCCTAGGAGGCATTCCCGGATCTTAATCCTAAATACTTCCGAAAACTCCTCAGCCTTAAACGTGACAAACTTCGTATTATCGTCGGTATTTTTGGGGATCGAAGTTGCCCGCGTGGATCCATGGGTAGTGCCAAACAGGTAGCAGGTCTTCTGCTATATGGTAGTACTAGAAACTTGATAAAACCAGTCCGTGAAGCGACGATGTCGTATTTCGAACTGATGTCTGGTGCACCCACCGTGGATGTGAGGTGATTCCTGGGGGCGTCCCCGCAGTCTCCGGTCTAGACCCTCAAATACCGTCTTCCCCACTTACCTAATACTCTCACTCAATAAATTAAAAAGTTTAAATATAATAGTCGTGTTTACAGCGGAAGCACGTCCTCTCACTTCAAGTGCACCGTGCACGTATACGAGGACTGCACTCCAATCTTGATTCAGTCCACCACCATCTTGAGACCAATAAGCCACACTTATTAATTCTCACGGAGACGCAGATCCAATTCCCTTTCAACACAGCGTATCTCACATACCCAGGTTATACACTGGAGCACAATTTTAAGGCGAAAACTGGTATATGTCTGTTTGCTCGGGATGACATTTGTTGTCTGCGTGACCTTGAAGAGCCCGATTTCTCTGTACTATGGACTTTGGTGGATACCGGCCTAGATAAAGTTATCTATGCTGGATTGTACAGATCTCACACTGGAGACCTGGAGTCAACCAGGTTGTTTAACTACATCTGCAAAGCGGCGGATGTTGCCCAACAACCTTATTATTATTATCCTTATGCCCAAATGGTACTTCTTGGTGATTTTAATGCTCACCACCAGCAGTGGCTGTTTCCATTTCAGTCTACTAAACATGCTGGTAGAAAAGCTAATAAACTTGCTCTTTCACATAATCTCACTCAGCTGGAGATCAAGGTTACCAGGGTACCAGATATTGACGGCCACCCAGCCAATTGCATGGACCTCGCATTTTGAACGCATCCAACTCAAGCTTGACTCTTTTCGGCGAAAAAGTGAGTTTCTTCATGTCCCCGTTATCATCTCGAACTCTTGGGAGTTTCACTTGCTCGGACTCTCAATTTTGGCTCCGATACCGATTTCAAGGCCAAGACTGCTGCCATGAAGCGATACTTCACACCAGGACGGCTTTCCACTTTATATAATGCTCAAGTCCGGTCGGGTATGGAGTATTTTAGCTCTTTTTTCATTTGGAATAGTTCAGCCAAACACCAGTTGTTTGGACTCGATCGATTGTAGAGCATTGAGGGTGATAGGTGAGCAGCTAAGACTAAGTTCGGCGCTGAGACTACGTTCCAGAGTCTCGAGCACCAGCGTAAAGTTGCTTCCCTCTCGATCTTTTATGGAATACATTTCGGAGAATGTGCCCAGGAATTGCATGATCTCATTCCACCATCTCCCTTTCACAACAGGACAAGCAGACGTACCGTTCAATACCACCCATACCTTGTCAGTTTACCACCCTTACAAACAAAGCGCTTTGTTTCCACATTTATACTACGTACAGCCATGGATTGGAATGCTTTGCCGTCGTCTGTCTTTCCTGAAAACTACAATTAGGGTATCTTCATGTCAAGAGTAGATAGGTATCTTCTAGACCTGCAACTCCTATCGTCGGCCACATCATTGCTTAACATCAGGCGAGTTGGTGGTCAAACCTAGGTTTATCTATGATAAAAAAAAGTATTGTCACAGGTCACTGCTCACCAAAAAAAACATCTATTTACACTAGGTGTTACAGACAGCCTCCTATGCAGAGGGTGTTTGTGGAAGGAGAAAACAGCCGCACATGTGCTCCTAGAATGTAGCAGCTGGAACCCTAACGAGCTCAACACCATGGAACACCGAGGACACCCAGGGTCGCCTGCACACCAAGTGCCAATTACCATGTATAAGTATATTGTATTTCGGGAATTATTTCTGCAGCAACACTACCGGCAGTGTGTGTTCACATTAAGCCTTCACACCTATTTATTTTGCATTCAACCTCAGGTCATAGCAGACGTCGAAATCATTGCTTCTCAGCAGTGGGTGAAATTGTGCTGTGAACTACCTCGATTTACTTACTGAAGGCTCCTTCAATATCAGCTACTTACTTAGACCACTCTAGACACAATCACTTGTAGCAACACCGCAAGATGGTTAATTTAGAAGATGTTTCACACTTCCTCGGTTTCCCTTACCAACCTAGCGAGTTGTTATTAACAAAATATTTTTATTGCTATGATGCTCAGCGGACAATCATCCATTTACCCACACAAACCTTTGTAATACCTTATTACATTAGGTACCTACTTAATAAGAGATGAAGTTTTTTAAACATTTTAAAACATTGATACATTTGAGTAAAATTTTTATACGATCGTGTACAGATTCTTAATGAATATTTACAAACCAAAATACAATATATATTGAAAAATTAAAATGAGTGCAGTTGTTTGGAAATCATTATACCTACTTTTCCTATTAAAGCAGTGTACATGTGTTATTTACAATTTAAATGGTATGTTCTTATAATTATTATGTAGGTTATTACCAAGGTACCTCATTATTCATAATGGTGTAAGCTTTACTAAAACGGCATTAAAGTCTAGCTAATAAAATAGAAGCTAATCAATGTACTGTGAAAACAGTACCTAGATGGATGACAGCGGTGGCATTTTCATCTTAACTCTTGCGTGCTTCGACAAGCACGGAGGCTTTTGAGCGCCTTATTTACTGTGTCAGAATTGACCACTGTCTCCTGCAAAAGGAAGTACCAAAGTAACCAAAGCGAAATGTCTAGGTTACATAAATAAAAAAATCTTTTTCCAGTTTCGGAATACAATAAGCTGCCTTCCGTGTTCCACCTGGACCCGTTAGACAACTGCATGGAAGAGCCAGAAGCTGTGTATTGCTCAGTTGAGTTCGTCCCAGTTTCAGATACCCCTCACCCGTTATTGGACATTATGCGGGTAACCATTCATACACATTTTCAATTCATTTTCGGATACATCTTTGCGTGATATGAACTGATTTTGGTCATCCGACGACTTATTTTCTAATTGTAAAGTTAAACTTAGTATTATTATTATTATTAATAGCATGCACCATCCCTATGCAAGGCAAATGCCTCCCAATCCCTCTTCTAATAAATCTTGATTCTGCAGCTGAGATCCAATCATTCATAAAATAGTCTAATTCGTCCAGCCCTTTCCATCTCTGTCTATCGCGAAGTCGTCTCCCTATAATTATAATGTTCTTTTTTAGATTAATATTTTTACCATTTTGTATTAGGTAGGTTTAATATTTGCGAAACTTATACAAAATTTTGCATAAACTGTGTAATTGTTATCATAGTTATAATGTTAATTTTAAATGATATCTTTCGTTTTCACTGTTTTCAGGAGTATTCAGAACACACCTCAACGCACTTCAACTACACATTAATAAGATACGGCATCTGCCTTAATTTCTGCAAACAGTTCAACCCAAAGCATAATACAACGGAACTAAAACAAACCCTTGAGGCATGCATTAATGAAGGCTTTTGGAATAAATACAAGTTAAATACTAGCTTCCAGCAATACAAGTGCGATAAAATTCAAAAGAAGATTGAATTCAAAGTAATAGATTTTGTAATGCTCGTAGTTTGGGTTGTAATTTTACTGTTGAACCTTGTTGGAACCTATTGTGATATTAAACTTACCACAAAAGGGAATGGATTGGGTAGGTGGTCATTTTTATAGTTCTTCAAGTATGTCTGTGAAAAACATTGCTTAGTAATTTCTATACAGTGTTTAGTGCGGCCATTGTTTAAATGGGGATCACTGACATTTAACAATCTGCCATTTAGCCTCTGGTCTAACATTGCGCCTTTGGTTTTTAAATACGCCGTCATCAGAGATTTGACAAAAATAATTATTGTGTTTAACTGCAGCAATGCGCGCACTGATGTTTTTCTCCATACGACAAAACTGGAGGAGGCTGGTGGCGCCTGCAGCCGATGGCGCGGAGCCAAGACTCGAGAGGCTGAAGTCTTTAAGTGGATTGAAGTAAGCATTGTTGATGTTGTTTTCACGAACTAGGCATCAGCCTTGCAAAGTAATGCTTATATACCATCTGTCACTTCTATCAGATTACTTTGATCTCGGAACTTTTGAAAGCATTTAACGGTTTGTTAAATGCCTTTTTTTGCTATGTGCCAGGTACTTTTAATAATTTGGGAGTCCGGTATAGGTGTCTCATAAAGTTTTTACGGAAACGTGCAAAATGTTGATAATATGTGATTAAATTATCTATTATTAAATAGATAGTTACTCGTGTATAAGGACAATTTTAACTTACATTGTATCTACCGACATTCGATAAGATAAATTTAAATAAAAACGCAAAATCTATGAGTGTGTTACAGCCAAACAAAACAACAAATGTCTTAATTTTGCTCAAAAAACAAATGACCTTCGAGATGACAAAGTTGAACGACATGAAATAGGTAGGTATTCGTATGTACAACATAACAAATACAGCGTGTGTGTCTGTGTAGCAGGACTACTATGTACCAATTGCAATAATTATTAATATTTTAAACTATGTTCTACTAGCGGTTTTGCTGATACTTGAGAGAGATTTTTTCAAATACTTACTAAGTTATATTATTAGTTTTGAAACTTACAGCTAGCTATGTAGGTACAATATTAATTATTAATTATGTCATACACATACACATACACATATGTCATACACAAATTAAAAGTTTCGACATGTAGTTAAAAAAATATTTATATAGAAATGCATTTAGAAATTTAACTTACTTAACGAAGTGTTGAAAATGTCAATAATATTGTTTGCTTATCAATGTTAGGTAAGTTCGTCCTTTAATCGACTTTAAGAAAACCCTCGATGTGCGACTCGTACTTGTCCGGTTTTTTGCTCTTTTCCCGCCACTTTTTTATTATTAAATAAAGCTCAGATAATAAAGAACAACCTATTTCTAATACATTTAATTATTTTTATCTAATGCGTCTTAGCTATAATATATGCTGTAAGGTATACGAGTATATTTAATACTTACTAATAAACGACCAATATTTACTATATTTTTATAGCACCATAATTCTTACATATCTTGTTTTTTTTTTTTACTATAGATCAATCACGTTAATTTTGGTGATTACGACGCACTCGCTGCTATCGGCCTATTTCTATATAGACAACCCAAAATATGTTGAAGACGTAAGTACCTATCTTAGATACAAATAATCTTAGTCTACCTATATCTAGTAGATTAAGAAATTGGTTCTAATAACCCATAAGTCTATGAGCGATAATACATTTCCAATCTCTAATTATAAAATATTCATTTTCCTGACTGACTTACCAAGACAACGCATAGCCTAAACGGCTAATCGTAGAGACTTGAAATTCAGAAGGTATATCTTGGTGCGTAGGTGTAATAAGAAGGGATTCAAAGCTTAAGCTTTGAAAAATCCCATAAATTAAAAAAAAACAAAAATTTAAGCATATCTCGAATCGGCTTCGTACTTGTGAATTCCGCGACTTTGTCAGCACGTCTGTATCTTTTGAATTTGTTCGTACTGAAGAATATTCATTTAAAGTTTCAAGCAAATTGTATCCCGCGTTTCAATGTTAATATTTTCCCATACAGTTATTAACACTTCATTGCATACCATTAGGGGATAGACTATTCTATTTTTAAAAAGTGTCCTTTTACCATTTTGACTGAAGTATGTTAAGGGCAAGTATCAATCCAATCGCACTACGCATTAAAACAATCCTATTCCAACTTTAGCACCAAGTTTAAAAGGGGTTGTTTGAAAAAAAATACATTTAGTTTATGATAATTTCTACAATTGAATATTTTTGCCAAATAGCCAACTGTACGAACAGTTAAAAACTCAAGAATGTTATAAACTTGTGAGTTCAAAAATACGATTTTTCATACAAAATTCCTTACCTCTTTTCACCCCTTAATGAGTGAATTTTGAAAAATCCCTTTCTAATTCTACGCATCAAGACAGATTTATTATCCTTCTTATTTCATGTCTATAATAACAGCAGTTTTGGCTATGCGTTGACTATATTTGAATCAGGACAAAGACCCATAATTATAGATTAGTGTGTCGTTTGTATCTGTCTGTCTATCGTTATCATTCAATTCAATTCAATGATAATGAATAACGATGGAAACCGATTTAAACAACACATAAGATAAAGTGTTATCTATACTTATAATAAATTTGTACCGAGGTCAATTCTGTACATGAAATATATATCCAAAATAACTATCAGGGGGTGATAAGGAATCGATACTGATGCCAAATATGCAATCAGTAAAATTTTTGTCTGTCTGTCTGTCTGTATAACCGTTATAGAAACACAAACTACTCGACGGATTTTAACGAAACTTGGTAAAATTATTTTTCATACTCCTGAGCTGGTTATAGTAGATATACTTTTCATCACGCTACAATCAATAAGAGCAGAGCAGTGAAGGGAAATGTTGGGAAAACGGGAGAAGTTACTCCATTTTTTAAGCTTCCGTCGCGTGTGCAACCTTAATGGTTAAAGCTACACAGAAATCATGTATGACAGAAATGTTCTGCTTAAAATTATATAAAAAATATCCCACGACAGCATATGTCTATCTTTTATGGTTGACTCACAATAACGCGTGTAACTCCCGATAGCTTAGGAGTTCGAAGCTTTCTGATTATATTTGTCTACTCTTACGTTTATAACACTCTCAGTCATCACTAATTAAAAAAGTTAACATTATTAACTATTCCATAAAAAGAATCATATAAATCGGTATAGAAACACCAAGACGAGTTTCTTGCCAATTCTTCTCGAGCTTGGGTTAGGATGAATTGGCACCTAAATTCACCTAGTATGTAAGACGTTTCAAAGTGACCCTTGTGATTGTATTGAATAAATCATCTTTTCACTTTGAATTTGACTTGACAAAGTTATACATGAAATACGCTAATAATAAGCCATCGCGCGTGAATACTGAATCATGCTATAAGGATTATTTTTGTATAAGGTCGCGAACGCACAGGCAGGCGGCTTGCTTGGCACCTAGAGGCTAGCGAGTCACCTAGCGAGTAGCTTCGTAAAACGAACATTCTCGAACGTTCGCGACCGGCCTAGCAGCTAGGCGCCAAGCGCGCAGTGTGGCCGGTCGCGAACGTTCGAGGTCGCCGCGCTCGACGCGTCTCGCAGCCGAAGGTATAAAAGGGCGGGGCGTCCGAGCGCGAGCTTCATGCAACCAAGAATTTGACAGTCTGCTCTCAACCAAGAATTTGACAGTCTGCTCTCAAGGTTCAAGCCAAGCCACCTAGCTTACTGGGAATTGGCTAGATCAATGAAAGCAGATACTATCTCTGTCATGCCATCTCTCAACCGACCGAACCAAAGCCCCGCTTTCGAAGACGAGGAAAAGGCCAACTGTCTGGCCAAAAGCCTCGAAGCCCAGTGCTCACCCAGTCTTGACCCTTTCGATCCAGTTCACCTCGATACCGTGAACAATGAAGTAGATCGTTTAGCCTCCCTACCTCCGACTTCAGCTTCTTTATCTCTCGTCAGAGCCTCTGAGGTTCAGGCGATCATAAAGTCTCTTCACCCTCGAAAGGCACCCGGTGCCGCAGGTCTTAGCAACAAGCTACTCAAAGGGTTCCCTGTTGCCCTCATTTACCTCCTAGTCAGCATCTTTAATGCAGCCATATCCACTTGCTCGTTTCCTGAAGCCTGGAAGGCAGCCATCGTTATCGGCATACCTAAACCAGGCAAAAAGGCTACGGAGCCTTCTAGCTACCATCCCATTAGTCTCCTCAGTGCTCTGGGAAAAATATACGAGCGACTCCTTCTGAATCGTCTCTGGTCCCATGTGCACGAGCTCAACCTCTTACCCGATGAGCAGTTTGGCTTTCGAGCTAGACACTCTTGTCCTCAGCAAGTGCTCCGCATCACAAAGCACGTGCTATACAACTTTCACCATACCTGGCCAGCTGGTACGGGAGCCATCTTTCTCGATGCTGTCCCAATTCGGAGTGCCAGACAGACTCGTGCTCACCTTACGAGACTATCTTCAAAATCGAAGCTTCCACTATCGCGTGGAAGGTGCACTCTCAAGCCCTGGGCCTGTCCGAGCCGGTGTCCCTCAGGGATCTGTCCTCTCCCCCCTCCTTTTCACGCTGTACACCAGCGACATCCCTCGACACCATCAATTCGAGTTTGCCCTATTCGCAGACGACACAGTCATATACACATCTGACCGGAATGCCGGCCGGGTGTGTATAAGACTGCAAGCTGCCGTCAACAAACTAGGTGCGTGGTTTCGGAAATGGCGCATAGAGGTGAACCCGACGAAAAGTACAGCAGTGCACTTTTCGTTGAAGTCACCCCCTCTCCGAACCATTACCTTGTTCGATAAACCCATTCCATGGGCAACATCTGCCAAATATCTTGGCATGGTCCTCGATAGACGTTTGTCTTTCGGAAAACACGCCACGATAGTCCGAAACCGCGCCAAATTCATCTTACTCCGACTAAATTCTCTCATAAACAAGCAGAGTAAAATGTCCCTTAGAAGTAAGGTGACACTTTACAAAACTTGTATAAGACCCATCATGACATACGCTTCCGTAGCGTTTGCTCATTCCAACTCATTCCAAAACCGTTTCATGCGCAGAGCCACTGGTTCACCATGGTATGTGCGAAACGTTGACCTACATCGAGACTTAGATCTCGAAACTATAGCCTAGTTCATGAAGCGCGCCTCTCGTCGGCATTATGACTCGGCTCCCCACTATCCGAACCCACTCGTCTCCACGATCCCTGATTATCCGATTGATCCACCGATTAAACGTTCCCTCCGTAGACCAAGACACGTTCTTGGTGATCCCGATGACCTGATCACCGCCACTAACGAGGCGGCGACCCAGTCATCCAGTTCGGACAGAATAAACACTCCACAGATACACCGACCTCGCCGGCGAGGTCGAAGACGTCTCTCCGTTCCCGCCCTAGTTGGGCCGTCCCCCCAGGCAACAGCCCAAGCCGAGGTCCGTACCTAAGTGGTGCCCTTGCGTTTAGCCTTGCGTTTAATATTAGCTTATGTTCGAAATCAGCGTAAAATTGCTCTTGCCGTAGCTTCATCAGGTATAGCTGCAACATTGCTACCAGTAGGTAAAACTGCTCACACTATGTTTTAAATACCAATTGATTTAGATCGCACGGAAAGTATTTCAAGAAATAGCGACAAAGCTAAGGTATTACGCGAGTGTAATTTAATCATATGGGATGAATGTACGATGGCCCATCGAAAAGGAGTAAAAGCGGTAGACAGAACTTTAAGGGATATAAGACAAAATGATCGACCAATGGGCGGTATCACGGTTTTATTTTGTGGTGATTTCCGACAAACCTTACCGGTAATACCACGGGGAACTCGAGCTGATGAGGTTAGGGCTTGCCTGAAAAGCTTTTATTTGTGGCGTGATATACAATCGGTGCATTTGACTATAAACATGCGAGTGAGAACTGGAGATAACCCGGATGATCGTCAATTTTCTGATACATTATTAAAGATTGGTGAAGGTACCTATCCACAACTACACCAAGGAAAACTTATTCTGACGCCTGAGTTATGTTGTATAGTGCAATCCCAACCATATCTTATATCGTCGGTTTACGGTGACGTAACAAATATATTAAATAGGGACAATTCTTGGCTATGCGAAAGATCCATTTTAACTCCTCGCAATGACCAGGCATTTGATATTAATAACAAAATAATGTCGAATATACAGGGGGAAAGCAAAGTTTATAGTTCAATAAATAGAATAGTCGATGAACAAGAACTAATTACCCGATAGAATTTTTAAATTCTTTAAATATGCCCGGATTTCCTTCTCATGAAATTTGTTTAAAAATTGGCATTCCGATTATTTTGCTCTGAAATTTAAGACCACTACAACTTTGCAATGGAACTCGGCTAAAAGTAACCCAGTTGCAACAAAATATAATCGAGGCTATAATTTTAACAGGTTGCGGTGCAGGAGAAACCGTCTTTATTCCCAGAATTCCCATAATACCGAATAATTTTCCATTCCAATTGAAAAAAACGCAATTCCCAGTATCCGTGTGTTATGCAATGACAAATAATAAGGCTCAAGGGCAGACTTTTCGTGTTTCTGGAGTAGATCTCGGCGTCAGTTGTTTCTCGCATGGTCAGTTGTACGTCGCTCTTTCCCGGGTTAGCAGTTCTAAAAATCTTTATGTTCACGTGCCGGACGGGTCAACTTTCAACATAGTTTACCCGGAAGCTTTGCGCTGAAGTATTTTCGTTCTATAGGTACTTAAGTCTCATGTGAACGTGATCTAAACAATATTAGCATTACATTAAGTTAATAACACACAAGGAGTTACACGCTGACGGAGTCGCGGGCACAGCTATTAACAATAATATTGTGCGGTTCCGTATTGCGATATTTTTCAACAGTATTGTAGATTGACATATTATATTTCCATACTAAAATACGAAAGTTAATCTGTCTGTTACATCAAAACCACTGAACCGTGAGGAAGGACATAGGCTACTTTTTTTTACGAAAAACGACGGAAACGCGGACGAAGTCGCGGGCAATAGCTAGTTGTAAATAAAACCATATTCTTCTCTCACTATACTACTTTTCTCTTCGTTAAAAGCCTCCCCCAGCTCTTCTACCGAGGGGTAGCACTAAATACAATAATAAATTCAATCTTGTTTCAATTAATTAATTCGCTGTTTAAATCATGTCTTCTCACTCGCACAGTATTACTATTGGTATTATAAAAATGAGAGGAAGATATATTTTTGAAACATGTTAAGGACCAATTATACGTAACGAGTACTGTGGCAAGACAATAAAATGATACTAGACCGAGAGAGCAGAGGTAGGCAAGTCTATGTTTATGCACTCAGCCGAGAACTCGTCACAGTGTTCATACGGTCGAGCACTCAGCCCACTGTCTCACCATTGTACCTACTTGTTACGTGTAATTGACCCTTTATACCTACCTAGAGTACATCCTATATTTAAAAAAAAAACATTATTTTCCAGTTGTACAAAAACTATTTGATCCAACTGTTCATGAATGGCCCGCTCTTGGTGCAAACCTTTTTCGTAATCTCTGGGTTCCTACTTGCCTACAACCAGTTACTGTTCAGTGAGAATCACACCATCGACTGGAGTATGCTGCCTATGAGAATCATGATGCGTTGGATCAGGTTAGGACTTTAATTCTTCATCATCAGAAGTCTGTCCTTTTAGCTTAGTTAGAAGTAGCTCTGCCTGTTACGCTGTAGGGTGTGGGGTTGGTTCACTCCCAGGACAATAATTTGTGTGATGAACATAGATGTTTGTTTCTGAGTATATTCTGATTGTATTTATGTATTTAGATTTAGAAATATTATAAGTATTCTATTTGATATTTGGTTTTCAAAGAACGAGTATAATATAGGCATGCTTCGTTTGGTGGCGGGTTCGATTCCCGCTGCAAGATAAAACTTTGTATGATCTACAAGTATTTGTCTCGGTTCTGGGTATTTCTACGTAAAATATATATTTGTATAAATTAAAAAAAAGTATGTAAGTAGTGCATCAGTCATGTGGTACCTATAACATAAGCTCTTCTTATTTTGGGGCCAGATGACGCTGTGTGTAATGTCGGGCAATTTATTTATTTGTTATTTATTTACAAAAAAAACGTATTTAAGTAAGTAGTATATCAGTCATGCGGTTACCCATAACACAATCTTTGCTTACTTTGGGGCCAGATGATGCTGTGTGAAATATCCGGCATTATTATTATGATCATAAATCAATTTGTTACTCTTCGCAAAAGATGAATTAAAGAAATTTGAGAATAAAAAGCGAAATAGTTTAATAATAATCAACTAAATGAACCATTCTCAGGTAGATGAGGGCATTAGGGCAGAAATCCCTCGAAAGCGAAATGTGGCGACAACATCGAAACAAAATAACTGGACAAATTACGTATCTCTTATTTACACAGTATAAGTATAGAGATGTGTCAGCAATGCCTGGCGTGACTGAAGACATGGTCTTATCAAAAGCACGGCGCCGGGCTCCAGTGTCGTTGTCGTTGGAAGGTAGACCGAATTTACAAATAAGTTTCTTTCAGATTGACTCCCATATACGCTGTAGCCATGCTATTCACGTTATCCTGGATGAGATTTGCGGGCATCGGCGTCGGCGCAACATGGGACGTAAGTAATTTTTTCTGATCGTAAATAAATAATTCTGTTTTTACGAGACCTGAAGGGCGATCGCGCTATTTGTCAACGTAATTGACATTGAACGGATTGGTTTTGGCAAAGGTTTAGATTTGGCTAATCTGAATGTCAAAATGGTACTGCGCTGTTCTTCCTGAACTATTTAATCGTTGATTTTACCAATCGAACAAATTTATATATAGAACTACCTAGTATAATTCGAAGCATACTACTAAGATTTACTAAATCCAAAACGTGACTTCATTTGGCTCGTACCAAAGTTCAAATTAAATTAACAGTTTTAAATTACAGTTCTAAAATAAGTTAAAATTTACATTTCATTTCATTACTGAATTGATTTTCCTAGGATTTTCTGCAGTAAATTAAATTTAAAGTTTTGTTAAAGTTAAATTAAAGTTTCATTTAAAACAGTTAATCTAATTTGGACTTTGGTGTAAATATATTAACATCGTTCGTGTATTAGTATATTTTAGTTAGTTTTACGAAACTATAGAATCAGGGGCAGTATTTTATATTTGATGTGGACTTAGATGAAGCTTAGTATATTAACATGGTGTTGTGGCTATGAATAGCATATAATATTTGAAGATGTCTAAAGCAGTTTTTTATATTTGAGGAAAATTGCATTAGGTATACACACTGCGTACATTTAACCTGACATGCGGTTAAAAATACGCAGTCGTTCGGGTAATAGTTCGCAATCGGGTATAGTAGGTATTTGTTCCAAGTAGGTGCAACGAAAGCGGAGCTGCAGGCAGAATATTATTATTATTATTATTATGATTTCCCGGGCTTTTACCTGTAAGTCCCACAGCATGGCAAAAGCCTCCGTTCCTTCTCTCCAGTCGTTCCTCTCTTGAGCCACTGTGGCCAATCCTTAAGATGGGCATCTAACTCTCCATCTTCGCCGCGGTCTGCTGCGAGGTCGTTTTCCCTTCAGGGGTTTCCGCTCTGTAGAGGCCCAGAACGCATCCAACATACGGCACACGTGGCACTTCATCTACTTCGCGGATATTGTACAACAAGTGGGACTGAGCAGATTAATAAATAAATAAATATTTGTTGTTAATTTTCATTTAGCGCCATCTAGCCTAAAACTAAGCATAACTTGTACTATGTGAACCATATGAGTGATAGTATACTTAATATATACCTACTCGTAAGTACAAACGTACTTATGATTCTTTGTAACACAGAATATTTTATAATATAATTTTCAACAATAAACCTATTTGGCATGATACTTATTTTTAGAAAGCGGTGATGACTGAGGTAGACGACTGCGGACAGTCCTGGTGGCAACATCTCATCTACATCAACAACTACAATGATGGCTCACGATGTTTCTCGCACTCCTGGTACTCTTGTTTTTTACCTCATCCCATCATTATCATAACCCTACTTTATAATGTAATGTTTTGAATCTATTACGTTGCAACAGCTAGACAGATTACATTAAAACATAACATAGATGTCTGTGACCTAAAATGGCGTATAGGCTAGCTTACTTTTAAAGTAAGTATCACGCTTCGGAAACCGCCGGCAGAATCAAGTTATTTCATAGTTCCCAGACGACTTAATAGTAGCCGTCTGTAAGATTAGTCATTCAGGTTAAAAAGCCGCTCTTTTGCCGGCTTTCTTTAATAATGCCTAAACTACTACGATATTAGAAGCACAGCATTTTACATAGCAAAACTATTATAAATTTCCAGCCTTACGTATAAACGCCTCTCAATGTATATACAGGCAGTGTTCAAGTTCAAACACTGTCATTTCTGAAGATTCACCCTGTCACAATCTTACAAAAAGGGATGGCCCTATTTTGAACAGTGATTAACTTTAGACATAAGTTGAGAGACGTTTATAAGTAACGCCGTACAAATGCAAAAAGTATTTGACGATACCTGACAGTTTTTTTATATCTGAGGAAAACTGCAGAGTGCTTACATTTACCCTGAAAAACGGGTAAATTACCCAGTCGTTTAGGTAAAAGTTCGCGATCGGGTAAGGAAAACTCAAAAACTCAGATACAAGATATGTTGATGTAAAATAATGTGTATACCTACCATGAAAATAGAATAAGTGTTAAAACGAATATTTAGACGAATAGCGAATTGAGTTTAGCAAACCGAAATACTCGTAGTACATGCAGGTTTATTGATTTCGTTTCGTAAGAGCACCGTTGAGACCGGAATAATGTGTATTTTATAAAGTAAGCAGAAACTCATAAAAATAGAAATGGGTATTAGCAAAATAGTGACCTTCATAGAATCAATACTAGGAATAGAAACAAATAATCCATCCCTAGTGTAGTGTTTAGTACAATGAGGGTAATATTAGTTAGTTACCCATTGCTTTCCTTATTAATACCGTGTGCCTACCTACAATAAATCAGTTTGCGATAGTCGGTTGAGATCGGTACCCATAATTGGGAAGCGTATTGTAGAAGGATTAAACAGTTTGTGGCACTAAATTCCATCAAGGATGAATTGCACGTAGCAGTGTTAGTGACACATGTCAGCGTGGCATGTTACGAGTTGATGTGTGATCTGTGTGCACCAGTTTTACCGGAAAGTAAAACGTTTAGTGAACTCGAGAAAATTGTGAAAGATCGTCTCGAGCCACAAAGGTCGGAGATCGCAGAACGGCATTTTTTTCGACAGCGAAAGCAAGCGTCGGGGGAGACCGTCAACGAATACCTACAAAGTTTGAAGCATTTAGCTAAAACATGCAATTTTAGCAATACTTTGGAGGTGAACCTTTGATTGATCCCTGAATCAATTTGTATCCGGTCTTCAGTCCGAGGATATGAGATCCAGGCTTTTTGCTGAGCGAGAATTGGACTATAAACGGGCTATTGAGCTCGCTTTGGCTTTGGAAGCTGCGGACAGGCATGCGGCGACGTCGGCAGCAGGTGGCAGTGGGTGCGGCGACGCTGGGGAGCGCGCGGCCGACGGCTTGCACCGCGTGGCTGCGACGCGCTTCCCGCGCCGCCAGACTCAGAACGAGCGGCCCACGCGAGCGCCGTGTGCGCGTTGCGGTCGTGATGGCCACACATCGGCTAGGTGTCGTTTTAAGAATCACAGTTGTGATAAATGTGGTGAAAAGGGACACTTAAAAGTGATGTGTAAGTACGAAAGTGGAAGCGGAACCAAAGCGTCGGGGAAGTCGAAAGGTCAGTTCTTTTTAGTTGACTCTGATTCCGATGTTGAAGAAGTGAACTTTTATAATCTATCATGTGAAAGAGAAGACGATCCATATTTTGTAAATTTGCAAGTCGAAACTCATTCTTTGCGTTTTGAGGTCGACACGGGGTGTAAATTTTCAGCCATTTCAAAAGCATGCTATGTCGAACGATTCCTTAGTTATGAATTATTTAAAAAGTCATTGATTTTGAAATCTTACACAGGTGATATAATTAAACCGTTAGGTTTTATCAATGTGAATGTTTCGTATGGGTCAAAATCACATAGATTGCCACTTTACGTTATTGAGAACGGAGGCCCACCGTTAATGGGTCGTATGTGGATAAGAATTTTGAATATAAATATAAATGACTGTTATAATTTGACTGATACGAAACATGATGCTTCTGTTGAATCACTGCTGAGTGAATTCCCTGAAGTTTTTGCGGATGGACTTGGGACTTGTAAGATTCGCATGCAATTGCATTTGTCGGATAAAACACCTGTATATGTAAAAGCTCGGCCGCTTCCACTCGCACTCCGCTCGTCGGTCGAGAGGGAACTAGAACGATTGCAACGTGATGACGTCATTTATAAAGTGGACCGTTCAGATTATGGAACTCCAATAGTTCCAGTTGTCAAAAAGAATGGTGATATTCGCATATGCCGTGATTATAAAACCACTATAAATCCGCGACTTAAAGATTTTCATTACCCGCTTCCTCGTATTGAAGAGATTTTTGCTACGCTTGCGGGAGGTGTAATTTTTTGTAAGTTAGACTTGTCCCACGCCTATCAGCAATTTTGTTTAACTGAGGAGTCTCAACCAATGACAGCCATCACAACTCATGTTGGTACTTGGGTCTATAAGCGAGTGCCGTTCGGAATCAAATGTATACCTGAGAATTTTCAAAAAGTTATTGAAGAAATTCTCAGTGGTTTGCCATCTACGGTAGTATTCTGTGATGATATATGTATAAGCGGTCTTAATGCTACAAATATTTTGGAAAATGTTCGTGCAGTTTTGAGAAGATTAAAAGACGCCGGATTACGTGTTAACTGGTCTAAATGTGATTTTTTTAAAGAAAGTGTTACCTATTTGGGTTATTGTATTGATAAGCATGGTTTACATGCAGATAAAAAGAAAGTAGAAGCAATAGTTTCTGCTCCAGTGCCAAAAGATGTATCACAGTTGAAAAGTTTTTTAGGGCTTGTAAATTTCTATGCGAAATTCTGCTATAACATGAGCAATATTTTAAAACCAATGTATGAGCTCCTTAAGAAAGATGTAAAATGGTTCTGGAGCGAACAATGCGAAATAGGTTTTAATAAAATTAAAAGTATACTCAGTAGTAGTCCGGTGTTGGCGCATTATGATGCGACGTTGCCGCTCATCCTCTCCGTAGATAGCAGCTCGTACGGGTTGGGCGCTGTGCTGGCGCACCGCTACCCAGACGGTTCCGAGCGCCCAGTTAGTTGCGCTTCGCGAACTCTCAACGAGCATGAACAAAATTATTCGCAGCTCGATAAAGAGGCTTTGGCAATAATATTCGGCGTGACTAAGCATCATCAATATTTATATGGCAGACATTTTTTGTTACGCAGCGATCATCGAGCGCTTAGCTATATATTTGGTAAAAATAAGGGCATTCCTCAGACCGCCGCTAGCCGTCTGCAAAGATACGCAGTTCGATTAGCCGCTTATAACTATGATATTGATTTCATTCCATCATCAAAAAATTGTTTCGCCGACACCTTATCGCGTTTACCATTAGAGCGCACAGTTAGGCATAATTACGATGAGGAGCTTTTAGAGGGAAGTTATTAAAATTTTGTTCAAGATGTTTTGCCTGTGACTTGTTATGAAGTTAAAAAGGAAACAAAGAAAGACTCTCATTTAAATAAGATTATGGGATTGGTTAAGTTTGGTTGGCCGGAACGTTTGGAATGCGAAAAAGACAGGGCATTTTTTCTTAAAAAAGATAACTTATTTATCGAACACGGTTGTCTTGTGTGGGGGGGTTATCGTGTGGTCATACCTTTCAGTTTAAGACAAACTGTTTTAAGAGAATTGCATAGTGGGCACATCGGCGTTGTCAAAATGAAACAAGCGGCCCGCAATTATTTTTGGTGGGAGGGTTTAGATGCAGACATCGAACGAATGTGTCGTGAATGTAGTGCGTGCGCCTCGCAGCGCGACCAGCACCCGCCAGCGCCGCTGCACTCGTGGCCTTGGCCTTCCGAGCCATGGTCGCGGTTAAATGTAGATTTTTTGGGTCCGTATAAAAACAAATAAAATTTTGTATTGCTCGACGCTCACACTAAATGGTTAGAGGTGGCGGGCGTTTCTAGTACGTCGGCATCGGTAGTGATTTCGTGCCTACGTAAAACTTTCGCACGATTTGGATTACCGAAATCTATCGTTAGCGACAACGGACCGCCTTTCTCGTCGAAGGAATACTTATCATATTTAGAGAACAATGGGATTAAACGCGTACTCATAGCACCTTATCACCCATCCAGTAACGGTGCGGCTGAGAATGCAGTGCGTTCAGTAAAACAGGTACTTAAAAAAGCGACTGTCGAGAAAGAGGATTATGATGTAGCTATTTGTCGATTTTTATTTACGTATAGGAATACGGAACACTGCACAACGCAGAAGGAACCGGCAGTAGCAATGTTAGGGCGACGTTTGCGCGGTCGACTAGACCTACTGCGGCCCAGCACCGCTGATGTAGTGCGAACGGCGCAGAGTGCTGCCGAGCAGCGCCGCGGTGGCGTGCAGCGTGACCTGGCGCCAGGTGACGTTGTGTTTGTTCGCGATTATGTTGACAAGGACGTTAAGTGGAAGGAAGGAGTTATAATTAATAAGACGGGGCCGGTATCATTTCAAGTACAAAAACTCAGGATAATAGTTTGAGCAAGCGACATGTTGATCAGCTTCTAACAAAAACAGCTAGAAAGTCGCGTTACTCGGTTGATAGTGCGGAAGTTTCCAACGATACCGTTGAGCTTACACAGAATAATACAAATGAAATAGATGGAGGGTTGCCATTAATTCAATTTCCTCATTCGGATGGTAAATTAGTACAGAAGATCACTAGTGATCAGGATGACGAGGAAAGGAGTGCGCAATTTGATTTAAAATGTGAACAAACATGTAAGCGCCAACACCAGACTAACTCGCCTCACAATATGCAGTTGAGGCCTCGTGTACCCAAGTAAAAATATATAATTAATGTGTTTATATGTTAGGTAGGTATTTAGTATGTAAATGAGTTTACTCTTAGTTTAGATATAAATATATTATTTTTCTAATACCTATATTCTAGTTTTAGGAAGGAGAAAATGTAGTGTTTTGTACAATGAGGGTAATATTAGTTAGTTACCCATTGCTTTCCTTATTAATACCGTGTGCCTACCTACAATAAATCAGTTTGCGATAGTCCGTCTTTCATTAAACACTACACCTAGGTTTCGACTAAGAAAAGTAAATGTGGGGAACACGGTGCGCTTCTTTAATAAGCTTCCAGAAAATGCAACTAAACTGCCTATTAAGAAATTTAAATCATTCATAAAGGGTAGTATTTTGAAGAAAGCGTATCATAATATAAATGACCATATTATTGATAAGAATGCATGGCCTCATGTCGCTCTGCCCAAAGACAGTTAACCCACACATTTGAATTGTATAAACTCTCTTGTATAGTTTTTCTTAGTTAAGGTAGATAAAAGTTGGATCATGCAAAAAAGCGCTAGGACCAGGACGAGTTTCTTTCCGGTTCTTCTCGGGCTTGGGTTAGGTTAGGTTACGGCACGTAAATTTACCTAGTATGTAAGACGTTTCAAAGTGATCCTTGTGATTGTATAGAATAAGGTATCTTTTGACTTGACATTAACTTGACTCACATTAATTATTTTTTTGCAGGTATCTAGCAGCAGATTTTCAGTTGTACTGCCTCGGGCTAATAGTGCTCATTGCGTGCCGAAGTACAGCTTCTAGGACGGTGATCATTTCGATTCTCCTGCTAGCTGGCTTTCTAATCCCACCACTGCAGACGTATTTCCAAAATCTCGACGGCATCGTCGTTGTCTCACCTGAGTAAGATTTTCTGGGCCGTAAGAGGTCGATCTAAAAGTATGGCTAATGTTTAGCTTTTTCTCATCAGTATCGCTATTCGTTTATAACGCTCGCAGGTTCTAATCCAATAGACATATACACTAAAATATTTAACTACCATCGTTTTTATTATTTCGTGATTACTTCCTGATACCGCATGACTGAAGATAAGTGGACTAGGGGTTTCTCCAGACATATTGAAGGCATCGGCATCGCCTAGATTCCCACACATTTGCAGAAACCTTGTGAGTGTTGCCGAATAGAAGCAAGGGAAAAACAATTCACCTTCATTCAATTCACCGTCACCCGATTTATGTCGGTCCGTAACTGTCTACACAGTCGGCAGAGTATCTATACAAAAATATTGTACCTATTGTCACTGAGTCTACTTATTGTGTACATTAAGTACATTACATGCTAGGTGAATTTAGATGTCAAGTTTTGACTAATAGATACTCTGCCTACAGACCTCTTAGTATAACTCCACCTACACCTACAGTGTAGTCAATATACAGTATAAGACGATTCAAAGTAATCCTTTTATTTTTATAGAATAAATCAGTTTTTTATTTTAACTTTAAATCGGACTCAACGAAACAATATTTTTTGCCAATCTTATAGCACATCTTTGCCTCCAGGTCCAGCTACAGCTTCTACGTGAATAATCCCACATACAACAACCTGTACAAGCGAGGACACACAAACCTCTTCAATTACGCCGTCGGACTGGCCGTCGGGAACATACTCTACCATTTGCAGCAGACCAATTTCAACATACAGAAATACAAGGTGCTGGTGAGAATCTTTTTAATCACTACCGCAGACATGGGAAGACATCATGTCATCGTGACAGCAAAGATTTTGAAATCATGCAACTTTTGACGCGTGTGTATCTACCCTATACATGGTCTATTTGCCTATTTTTATTGACCTTGCAATTACTTCTTGCTGAAATTTCTATGGCTTGTTATTACAATTTTGGCAGTGCGTTTCACGATGATTCGCTTTCTATGAGTGTGAATTAGTGCGAGTCAGTTATGTTTTTTTTTAGAAATACAAGATCCTCCTGTGGTGTTGTGTACTCGTACAAGTTTTACTCCTGATTTCTGGCAGTATCTTCTACCAGGATGGGCCAAGGCCTTCGATTGCGGTCCGACTAGCTTTTGCAACCTTCACAAGGCCTGTGTATGGTGGTTGCTTTGCGATTATATTAATATGCATGGTGCTTAAGTATGAAAGTAAGTTTGAAGGGTTTGCAATAATAAAAAATAATAACAGCTTTTATTTACAGATATGTAAAATACATGATAATTAATGATATATTGCGTTAAAAGTGTAAGGGTATATTTATCTGATAATAACAAATTAGTTAATAAGGCGAAAAATTCTGTTGTCATTTGGGTTTTAAGACATAACAAGAAAACCTTAAGGCGCAAATTACCAAATTACCTCTTGTATGGGTAAAATGAGTCTTCTGCCGTTATTTAGTGGATAAGTGCTCATTACTTAAAGTAATAATAACAATATGGTAAACTATCTCTAATTCAAAAAATTAAAAACTTACTAGAACTTGTGATATGAAGGTTATAATCTAGTTTTAGATTTTATACATGATATGGACATGGGACAACTAGCTGTCCCGCTCGCGACTTCGTACGCGTGTTTAAAAAAGAAAATGAAACATAAAAAACTTGGTTTTGGAAAACTCCAAAATAAGTGTCCAATTATATTGTATACAAACTAAATTTAAATCTAATCTCACCACGCGTTAAAAAATCCCAATGTGTAACAAATTTTACCCCTCAATTGCACCCCTCTCTAAGGGTTGTATTAACATACTTTGAAAAAGTGTCTATTTATTTTATGTTTAAAGTGACAAACCAAGTTTCAAGCAAATCTCATCACGTGTTAAAATATTCCCTATATCAATTTAAAACCCTTTTTCACTCTCTAAGGGGTTAAATTTTGGAAAACCCGTTTTTAGTGCGCATCTACACCCCTCGTCCAAAATTTCGAACCTTGTAGTTTTGGAGTTTTCGTAATGAGTGAGTAAGTGGACTTCTCCTTTATAAATATATATATATATTTATATATAAAATTATTCAAAATTTATATATATATAGATAAACGGTATCTTGCTGTTATCTCATTATTATTATAATTATTATTATGCGATGTCTTCCCAAAATTAAACTGAATAAAATTCCTATTGAACAGCACACTGACTAATCTGATCAGCACACTGTCGCCATACTTTGTGTATGGTGACAGTGAAACAAGAATATACCAATATAAGAAAATAAACTTTTCAAACTGAAATATTTGAAATTAAATCAGAAAAGACCAATAAGTACATATAACATATAAAGTCAACGAAACTATAGCGAATGGAAGCTCAACTTAAAATGGTTTTTTTAATACGTTGTGTCTTAAAAATCTTAAAATAAAACAAATTTTGAATAACTCCCTTATCTCCGAACCCCATATCTTATTATTTCTCATTCCCAGTCATTAGACCTGCCAAATTTTATGGAGATCAATGATATTTGATCAACAAAACCTGTAATGCCAAATCGCCTAAGTTGCTACTGAGATCTACGCAATTAGCACAAAAGCAAAAACAACAGCCTTAAACAAAATTATTGCAGCTACAAAACTCTTGGAACGCCGTCGTAAAAAATAGCAGCCTAAAATGTATTTTGCTTTCAGAAATGTGCAGATTCTTACTAGAATTGCGAGTGTGGACAGTGCTGGGCCGTCTGTCATACAGTGCATATCTACTGCACATCACCATCATAAGTATTGTCTGGGGGCATAAGACTAGAACAGAGCACGTGTCTATCACATTCATGGTCAGTTTCAAAAATGTATAAACTCAACAGTCACTTTTACATAGTCCTCCATAGTAAGATTCCTCTAGTGCTCAGAAACGTGTGCTCGAGTTATCCTAAATAATCCTTATCATATATTATCTTCCTTACTAGTATAATACATAGATCAACTAAAATAGGGTTTAACGCGGTTACCTTCAGAGAGGTTACCGCTTGTGGCATTGCATCTGAGAGTTTCAAGCTTCGGAAAATAGCGCCAGTAACGGCAAAAGTGAGGAGTAACAGGTTTGTGTGGTATTTGAATTTGAATATCGATGGATAAAGGTGATATGCCTACAAAATATGAATGGATTATGTGAAAGATGAAGTTGGTCGGAAAGAAGTAACTATGGGGATAACAATTGATAGTGTGGAATGTAAGAAAAGAACCGGTTGTGGCAAATGAAGCAAAATTCCGAAGTTAAAGACAGAAATTTCATGCGATTTGTACCATGAAATACATTAATTTCACATCGTCCCGAAATCAGCACGTGAGAATTCGTCGTCAGTAAGTTGTAACCATGTAACGGTGATGATTATTCAGGGTTTCATAGGCCAAGTCCTGCCTTATGTAATGGACGAGGGTAGACAAAAATAACAATTGTAAATTAAGTCATAATTATATTATTGAGAAAATAACTGTTTCTTATCTATGAAGAATGACAATCGACAAATGACAATCGAGCGGGTGCTGGGCAAACCTATTTAGACATAATCGGAATGATAATGATAATGTTCATAGAATTCAAGTTGTTTCGTTATCAAATTTTCGTATCGCCTATTGTGGAAGATTGCTACATGTCGTCCGTTTCATCGTTCAAAACGATGCAACTAAAAGTAGTTTTTTACATGATTATTATTCTGATAGTGTTCGTGCCTCTTGGTTTTGAATTTGGCGGTAATTTACCGCACTGAGAGAGACGGACATAAAAGGCGGCTCGGTCGCATTCTATGGACAGAGCCATATTGGTCGAGCGCGGGGACAGACGGTTACTGCTCGGGCGACGGCGAAAAACGATCGGTCATCGCCGGCGCAACTCAAGATAAGGAACTATTTATTCTAAACTCAACGGAAAACTACATAAATTCTAAATTCTATCGATGTTGTGTTCGATACGGAGACACGGAGGCCTACGGGTGGCAAACTTCTCGGTTCTGTGCTTTGTGTAATCCCAACTGATCTCCGGCGACGCGACGGCGGCGGATAACCACGCGGCTCCCTCAGCGTCCTATATTAAGATAATGTGAATTACTCTGTCTTATTCATTTCTTCGAGGCGCAAACAAGTGGTCAACGTTTCCCTGTTCTCACGAATATATAGTATATCGTTTTGCAGAGTAGATTCCCATATTTCCAAAATGGAGGCTTTTGAGTGGCTCGTATCCCACCAAGTCGACCACTATACATTCTTGTTTTGTTTCAAGGTCCAGCAAATGACCTACATCGTAACCTTATCGATCATCGCAGCGGTGCCTTTCTGGTTTTTAATAGGAGAGCCCTGCGCACAACTGATGAAGGTTTTCCTTATGCCAGAGAAGGGAGATGAGAAACCATCAGATCAGAGTAAGTATACTGCGACATTTGTTATTTTATTGACACACCACAAAATGCTGCTATGGGCATCCATCCATTCACTAACTTCGCAGAACGTTAATAAACATAATCTTTTAAGAACGAATGAGTTAGCCTTGCGACGAATTCTTCCTTCCTCCCTTCCTTCCTTATATCCTGGCTTCCTGATCAGAAAGTCTAATTTTTAGGTTTCTTAAGAAGTAAAATGCCTAAATGTCACTGTCTAAAAAGCAAAATGTATAGATTCAGAACTACTAAAACGGAAGTAAGCCTAAAATGCAAATTGTATAAATGTGAAACTTCTTAAGAAGCAAATAGTCTAAAATGCAATACAACTACATAGGAAGATGACTAAATCTTACGATAGTGACATATTAAGAGGTACCGATAGCAATTAGACAAACTAAATAACAATATTATTACGCCATCACAACTTTTAAACAATGTTTGTAATTTTATGATTTACGACTAAGACTTTATTAACAAACAATCATTTGACACTGACATAATTGTCAACGTTATGACACATGCCATCCTTCGGGGGCTAACTTTAGACTTTAATATGTTCTTTTTTGTCGACAGATGGACCACGGAAAGACGAAGACGACGTTACTGACCAGAACAAGCCTGCAGAAGTGCAACTCACAATATATAAAATGTAATGCCGTTGTCAACTACTTCAGAATCTGTACTCCTGTACAGAACTTTGGAAATAAAAAAATATTGGTGGATAATACACACAACACCATCTAGCCCCAAATTAAATATAGCTTGTGTTATGGTGACCAGATAACTGACAAAATACCTACTTGTTTTTAAATACACACATATGATACTTTGTAACAACACCCAGACACAGAACAAACACCTTTGTTCATCACACAAATGTTTATCATGTTAGGGAATCGAACCTACAGTACAGAAGGCAGAGTTACTACCAATTGAGCTGACAGGGCAGTCAATGTGAAAATGTTTAATTACTTTTTTATCAATGATTATTTCTTGGTTGATGAATATAAACCTAGGGCTATAGGTAACTTTAATTTAATGTTCTTCGGTATTTACCAATCCATGAATTATATTATTATATGCATGTTTATTAGTAATGATAATTTTATTTAGATTACCAAACAAGGTATTGATAGGGTTATCCAAAAATTTTCATTGCTCATTTTATTCTTATAAAAATAACCTGTAAAATTGTATTTTTAATATCTTTAGTTTGCTGTCCCTTTTTATTGAATGGTCTTATATTTTTCTAATCTTTAATAGAAGAAATATGAATCTTTTCACATAACTTCAGTTGGACGCGCTTACCGCTCGAGGTGATCCACTTTTAGGCTTAATATTGCGATTTCAGTTAAAATGAATGCCGTATCCGTGCTGATACTCGGTATTGCCTCTACTACCGATAACTGCAAAGGCCGCGTGGTTTTGCATCACTTTATCTGCAATGGCTGCTAAGTTCTCAAGATCCTTCACCTCGCTCATCGCCAATACTGCTCTCACTGAAGAAGGCAGGTGTCCTTGCCACATGATCCGTCTCATTTGGTATCTTTTCGCGTGCTAGATCTCTCATCCGCCGTACAAGCTGGGATGACTTTTGGTCACCGAGATCCATTTCACTCTAAAGTTTCTCGAATTGTCTTATTTGTGATTCCTCGTGCACCTTCAGCAGACGTTCCCTCAGGGCTTCATATTTTTTTTGATTCCGGTGGTTTCAATATAATATTGCTGACTTGCTGGATGACGCCTTCACCCAATTTCGTCACAACTACTGTGGCGTTTAGGTTTTTAGTGGCATATGACTAAATGAAACGAAAACGTCAACAAACATTAAATATATATATATATATATATATATATATTTTAAAAAAATAGGATAAGGTCGGGGTTAACTATGCCGGTCTGGTTTGGCTTCGCGGTCCGGTACTCTCCTGATAGCTGCGGGTGGATTCTCGACGGCGGAGGGCAAAAGAGGCCGGTGATGTCAGCCGTCGAGGAAGTTCGTTCAGCCGTCGAAGTAGGTTGGCGGTCCAAGGGATGATGTCCGAGGTTGGACCTCTAGTGTAGGACCCTGTGAATAATGTTCACCATAAACATTTGCTCCGACTACTTTCCGTGGATAGAGAACACCCTGTATTGACGAGCCTATATGGAGAGCCGAGTACCTAGGTAAGCAGTTGGTGCAGAGGTGGTTCTCTATCAGAACGGAGTTACAAAGCAGTAAAACAATAAGGCACGATTAGTGTAATGAAATAGTTATGCTAAATCAAATAGGTAGGTACCTACATAGTATGCGAACTGGAATTTAGAAGAAATTGGCCAATGTAGGTACGTAGGTAAATTTAGCGGATAGAAGAATGAGAATGAATGTGCTCTAAAAATTACAATACGGAGTTCATTTAATATTTCGCCCGTATAGCGATTAAAACCAAATATTTGCATATAAGCGCAATAAATAAATAAGTACCTAAAAATAAGTTTTCACGCACAAAATAAATTACGTAAAGCTAAGCAACTCCCTACCTACTTATAACACTGTTCAACACTTACCCTATCGGGGTTCAGCACACACTTGAAATTAATATTTAGGTAGGTACTGCAATATGTAATTATTGTCTGATGTAATTATTGTATTTATAATTAAACAGGCTTATGTAGGTATTAGTTACGCTAGCACGTAAGAAGACACCTTTTAATATCAGTGAACGCACTAGTCACACGTCCGATGCAAGTCGGATGAGAAGCCGTGTGTGAGGCCGGCCGCTCCGGCGCCGGTCTAAACATTCGAGCCCGCGGAAACAAAGGAGCGGATTAGCCAATCAGCGCTCCGTTGGAATATCACGCCACCTTGCCTTGTAGGTACTGTCGCGATAAAAAGTGCTAGCAATAAGTTGATTTTTATTGTAATTATTTAATTTTATGTTAAGCATTTAGATAGGTACAAAATGTATGTTAATGTACTATGTAATATGTTTATGTTTTTGATTTAGAATAAGTTATTATATAAGTTTAATTTAATAAAATTTTGATTTTGTTAGCATTAGTAACAAGAAATACGTAGTATGTACGTGCAACGTTACACTACCTAGGTTGAAATTTTCTTCGTCACTCATTTTTTGAGGTCCCAGGATTGCTTCGTACTAAAGAAACCACAAACGAGGCTGGTCACATTAAAACTCTGGAATTCTTGATGATACCGTGACAACAGCTACGTCTGCTCCGTCTTCTTTGCTCGTCGTCGGTATTAACCCTATTTGTGACATTTTGATATTATAATAATAATAAATAATAATTAGGTAGTAATAAATTATAATCAGGGTCACCACTGGCCCATTTATGATATATCCTTTATTGAGTATTGCGCGTGCTTATAAATTTTAAGATAGAATCACTCGGCACGTCCGTTTATTAGGTCTTCATTACAACACTGCCTGTATGTACGCACAACTCACTGCACGAACCCTGGCTGCTTGGCTTGTCCTGGCATCAATTGTCATCCACTGGACTCCGTGACTTCAGTCCACCACTGCAAGGCTCCTCCTCTTGATCCAACAAAATGGGGTATATGCGGCGTGCTCGCCGGTTTTTGAGTTCTTGAAAGCTTTTATCTTCTTCATGCTATTCGAGGTTTTATTGTTGCCCCTCATGAGCCACCATGTAATATCTTTAGAGGATATAATGGAGCCAAATAAAACACGTAAATTACAGTAAAAGTATAATTGCATGACTCGATGCTTATCTATCAACGGTTCAGAGACAAGTGACATTACAACGTTTTTATATAAGTATATATATAGCAAATAGAAAAATAACTTCTATCACAAAGGTTATAAAAATTAATTTTTGAAATGTTAAGAATAATATACATGTGAAACAGTTGGGCTACCTAAGGACCGTTTAAAATGATCTATAGATAGCGCAACTGCTCCAGATCACTGCCAAAGGGCGTCCCCAAGACACTGACGGCATTACTACGTTGCATAGTAATGCTAATACGCTGGGCCAGATCGGAGCCAGCTCTTGGGTTAAGCCATGTTTCTACCAGATGCCGTGAAGTGTAGTAGAGCAGTGTTTTAAGTGTCTGTATATGTGTGTGTTTGTGTCATCGTAACTCCCAACCAGAAAAATCTATTTTAATTAAGTTTTTTTGTTTCAATTGTTTCTTCATCGTGATTGTTTTTAGCTATGATTCACTTATGATAGCTTTTCCCACTGTTGTGCAAATGCTCATTCTTCAAGACTTCTTAGGCAGGCATATACACTCCGCTATTACCTGTATTGAATACTGCAAAAGTCGGCAAAGTGCGAAAGTCGGCACTAAGCTGCAAAATCGGCCTAATGTACCAGTTTATAGTTCACGAATTTGTTATTGATCATCCTGCCTTCCGCCATCAATACTATCCATACTAATATATAAATTCAAAAGTGTTTCTTCCTGTCTGTCTGTTACCTTTTCACGACTAAACGGCTGAACGGATCTTGATGAAATTTGGAAAGCCGATAGATTGTATCTTGAGGAAAGGTATAGGCTACTTTTTATATAGGTAACATGCGTGCAAAGCCGCCGCAAGCAGCAGCTAGCAAACTATAGATAAATAGGTAAGCATAGTATTAAAATCTAGGTCTATGTTATGTACATGTGTCTAGGTTCTACATAATTGAGTATAATATGAGTATATCACTATTTTCTCACCTTAAATTACATACAGTTTTTTTATAAATCTGTTAATAACTAGCTGACCCACTCGTTAATTCGTCAAGCTTTTAGTTTTTAACCTCCGACGAATAAAAGGGGTGTTATTAGTTTGTAGTGTGTATCTGTGTATCTGTGATGGCCTGTGACATCTATGATGTCGTGAATCGTGAACGGATGAACCAATTTTGATTAGGTTTTTTCGTTGGAGAGGTCTTAATCGAAAGTGTTTTTATCTATGACTGTTTTCTGCGGCTTTGCCTGCGTGGTAGATAAAAAGAAGCAAGATAATAATTGAACGAATGAATGTTTCGGAAAAATTACAAAGCATTATCGCGGTTCTCGTGGTTTGACCATGATCCCGAAGGAATTTTTTTGAAAACCTTTCTTAGAGAGCATCTACGGCCCTAAAGGAAGCTGCATACCAAATTTCATTCCAATCCGTTTGGTGGTTTCTGAGATTTCGTGATGAATGTGTGAGTGGTATTTGACAAATATATAGTAGATTTGAGAAAATCTGAAGATGAATATATGTGAGCAATTTCCACAGGTCTGATATTGTAAGAACATAGTAACCTTGACCTGATGCTGCAGAATTATCTGCAATCTACACGACACCCAACATCTTACAAACTTACTATTTTCATAAAATTTATGAAAATAGACGAGTCGAAATGTGCTGCTGGAGGCGTATGCAGCGCATTCCGTGGACCGCGCGATGCACCATATCTAAAACTAAAATTGGCAAGTTAACAGGTAAAACTCTTAAAACTAATAAAAATATTTACATGTTTGTTAAATAGGCATTTAACGAATACAAATATAATATAAAATTAAGCAACCAGTTAAACATTGTGATAAATCCATTACTAACAAAAATTATATAAATAAATTTAAACCAAAAACGACTTCTTAAAGAGCAGACTTTCAGGTATTTTTTAATGAATTTTTGAAGGACCAAATGGTAATGGAACTTCTGATGGGAGGAGGAATATTGTTCCAGCATTTTGTGGCAGCATACCGGAAACTGCCACGAAATGCAGTCATTTTATGGCTTTGACAAATTAAACGAATTGCTAAGCGAATATTACAAGTAGAGAATTTTAGTTTTTCATACAAATATATTGGTACCTGGCTTTTTATAATTCCAAAAAGTAGAGTTGCAAAGTGAAGTATACGACGTGATGACATGTTTAAAAGACCGTTACTATTGATGTATGGAGAAATGTGAGCTCTTTTCGGTATAGGGAAACAAAATCGGACACACGCATTTTGTACCCGCTGTATGAGTTTCTTTGAACGGACTAGCAGACAACCACCAAAAACGTTATCTACGTACGTTAACTTGGATAGAATAAGCGAATCACAAAGTGTGATTCGCAAGTCGGTATCAAGGTATTCGCGTACACGATACATAACAGATAATCTGTAAAAGCAGTTACGAACTGTTTGAAGAACGTACTTTTCAATGTGCAATGAACTGTCCATTAATAGGCCTAAGTTACGAATTTCTGTAACCCGTTCTATTAACACTCCATTGGCAACAACTTTAGGATCGTTTGAAAGTATTTCATTAATTTGGTTATTCGACCCAAGAACGAGAAACTTCGTCTTTGCAGGGTTCAAAACCAAACTGTTGGACTCGCACCAACTAACCAGACTACTTATATCCTGATTTAGAGCAGTTATAGCTGCATTCAAATTACTAGGCCTAAAAGATATATAGAGTTGTAGATCATCGGCGTAAATATGGTATTTGCATTTTTGAATTTTGTGAATTATATCTGAGCAGTAAAGAGCAAAGAGTAATGGACCTAGAATGGAACCCTGAGGGACTCCTCGAGTCACAGGCATTGTAGTAGATAGAGAGATTGAGCCATCTGGTTTTCGGACTTCAACTAGCTGAGAACGCCCGCTGAGATAGCTTGCAAACCATTCAACTGTAGCTTCGTCACATCCATAATATCTGAGCTTAGATAATAGGAGAGAAGTATTAATTGTATCGAAAGCACGTGTAAAGTCGAATAGTGTTAAAATAGTTCCTTCCCTTATATCTTGAGCCGCCAGAACATCGTCAACAACATCTAATAAGGCTGTTATTATGACCTTTTCTAAATCCTGATTGTTTTTTAGGTAATATATTATTAGCTGTCAGATAACTAGTAAGCTGAATACATATAGCTTTTTCGATAATTTTGGATAAGAACGTTAAAATACTTATTGGACGCAGTTCTTTCAAATTGGTTGGATGGTTAGTTTTGGGTAACGGTTTGACTATGGCCGTTTTCCATACGGAAGGAAATTTTTGTGATTTTATTGATGTGTTAACTATTGTAGTTATCAAATGAAGTGTTTGCGGAAGTGTGAGTATGATCATATCCATAGATATACCATCAATACCTGTGGCATTAGTGGCAAAAGATTTAATTATTTCACCCACATCACACTCATTGACGGGATATAGACTAAAGACTGAAGGTCCATGTGTATGGGTTTCAAAGTACTTTATATCCGCCATATTTACATTATTGTTACCGGGCAGTGATAGAAAATGGTTATTTATAATATTAGGATCTTGGAGATGCGTAGGAAGGTCCAAAGATTTGTTTTTAAAATTTGCCACGTTTTGTTTAATGTTATTCCATAAAATACGAGGGTTTTTAATGTTTTGATTAACATTACAGTTGAAATAGGACTTCTTTTCAGTATGGAGAGCTACATTTACAATACTTTTCAAGTCTTTATAGTATTTTTTATGAGCATCATTATTAGTGAAACGACTACGGGTATGGGCTTTATCACGTGTCTTCATCATCTCCCTAACATTGTATGTAATCCAAGGGTGAGATTTATTTCATATTATAGTTTTCCTAATCGGCGCATGTATATCAAAAAGATTTAATACATTATTACCTAAATGTTCCACCATTTTTTCAACATCATTTTCAACAAGACTGTTCCAATCAATGCTTTCAAGATTATGGTAAAAAGATTCAAAATTTATATCTTTTAGCAGACGATAGACTATCCACTGGGGTGAAGGTTTTTGTGTTTTTACACTTAGCCTGCACGATATGAAGGAGTGTCTATTTAGATTAGGGATATAATCTACCACCACATCGACAACCTGCAAATTGGAGCATATTAAATCAATCAGCTTAGCGCTGTGGTCAGTAAAGTGGGTAGGGACCGTTACATATTGCTCGAGTTTAAAGCAGTTTAAAAAGTCTAAGTCATCAATTTCAAACCTAAACACTAATACTAGCACTGGCATTGACGGAATAAGCACAAAAGTGGTTAAACATGTAAAAAATATACTAGCTAAAAATTTAACTCAATGCGTCAATGTATGTTTGGATGAAGGCAGCTTTCCAGACTCGCTTAAAATTGCAAAAGTCAGTCCAATCTTTAAATCAGGTGACAAAACGAATCCTGGGAACTATCGACCAATTTCAGTGTTGCCTACTCTATCTAAAGTTTTCGAATAAGTACTGTATAGCCGACTTAGTGATGTTTTATCTTCCATACATTTCCTCTTTGAAAAACAATACGGTTTTCGCCCAAAATCTAATACGCTAACTGCCACGATTGATTTGGTCACTTCAATTAAACTCAACATTGACAAAAAGAAATTAGTGCTGGGAATTTTCATAGACTTAAAAAAAGCATTTGACACCGTTAGTCATCAAATACTCTTAGCAAAACTAAAGAATATAGGTGTTACAGGCTCTGCCTATGAAATATTCAAATCATATCTTTCAAACAGATACCAAATTGTTAAAATTGATGGCCAGCAGAGTACCCCACAGCTACTAACCTACGGTGTACCCCAGGGATCTATCTTGGGGCCATTAATTTTCTTGGTGTATATTAATAGTATACACAAGATCGGCCTAAAAGGAGACATCACACTATATGCTGATGACACAAGTCTATTTTACACTGGGGACTCCATAGTTTCAATAGTAGAGCAAGCTCAAAATGATTTAAATATTTTAAATGTTTGGCTACAATCTAACTTACTTACTATAAATACAGAAAAAACTAATTATATAATCTTCGCAGCCAAAAATAAAACCATAGAAGCACATAATCCTTTAAAAATTAATGGTACAACAATAAATCAAGTAAATAAGGAGAAATATCTTGGACTTATACTTGACAGTCAGCTAACGTGGAGGCCCCACATAAAAAAGATCAGAACAAAAATCACTTCCCTTACAGGTGCGCTTCGTGGCATAGTACGATGCCTTCCAAAACAAGTACGATACACGATCTATAACTCTATGGTCAAATCTCATGTAGAATATTTAATTGAGATTTGGGGAGCAGCTGCCAAAACCAATCTCCAAACATTACAAGTAGCTCAAAATAAAATTATTAAAATACTATTCAATTATGATTATTTAACACCGACCATAAAAATTCACAAAGAAACTAAAATCATGAATATAAAACAAATCTACATGTACAATACATGCATTTTGATTAGGAAAATTCTAACTAAAGATTTACACTCAAAATTATTTTTACAAAAAAGATAAATGTTCAAAGTCGCATAACTAGACAGGCCAATAACATAAATTTAATAAAACCAAGGACTAACTATGGGAAAAATAATATTAAGTACGAAGGGGCAAAACTCTATAACAAATTACCAAAGGATATAAAATCAGTAAAATCGTCAATAGTTTATAAAAACCTACTTAGAGAACACATTTTAAAGGATTCTTCGATGCTAATATAACTAATTAAATTTGCGTTACAAAAAAAATGTTAACAACATAATCCACCGCTTTTTTATCACTGTGGCTACGGCCTTAGTAAACATTTGTATTGTATCGCGCCGCTCGGCACTACAGGTAGCGACTATGCATCGGCCTACTCGCTGCATTATACAACTACCCACATTACCTAAATATTATTTTTATATTAGAATTGTACCTTTTAAGTAACATAAGTAATATTTAAGCTACGTATACATGACGGCACGTTCTATATAACTTTTAGTAAATAGTATTTCTCTGTAAGTGAATTTGTAATTCTTGTGAGAAATAAATTCTTAAACCATAAGAGCTTTTTGGAATCTGAATCGGACTCTAACATATTAACGTTAAAATCGCCTGTCAGAAAGATGTGATCAAAGTTGGAAAGCGAGGTAATAGTGTCTGTTAACGCATCTAGAAACATTTCAAAATTTTGCCATGGTGGACGGTAAGCGGTTCCTATCGCTAACTTAAGTCCGTTAGCCGTAACACGAAGCCACATCTGGTCGACGGCCGGAGTCTCGGGGTAAGCGAGAAGACGCGCGCTCACGCCGTGCTTTATGTAAAAGCCAACGCCGCCGCCGCGCTGACGGCCACCGTACTGACGCGGCGCGTGTCGCAGCTGATAGCCAGCCAGTGTGGGTGCGCGCGCTTCTTCTCCATTTCGAAACCACGTCTCGTTGATCGCCATTATGTCAACCGGATGCCGCAGCATTGCTACAGTAAACTCATCATGCTTCGTGCCCAAAGACCCTTTATTAAGTAACCCGAATGATAGTGATTTACTCTTGATAAATTGTATAACGAAGGAATAAAGGATTTCAATATACTTGCAGTTCATCAAAAATAGTCTGAGACACGTAACGTGTCGTTCATCAGATGGATTAAAAAGCATCAACATCGTCACTCGCAAGCGTTTTAAAATGTCAAAGCAACCTCCACCTTTATAGCGATCGCGTGATTTTGTATGAAAAACTTCACTACAACATCTGTACCACCTTTTAGTACCTAAATCAAGCCTTAAAAATAATAATTCCAAGAAATTTACCATACATACATAATAAGTAAATGAAGTAGCATAAATAAATGAAAAAATATTAATCTTGCACCACAGAGTCATAAACTTATAGATATAGGTAGGTATAGTACGTGAGATCAGAACAAAACGAAACAAAAAATAGATATTTAAAAAAGCTAAAAACCACCCTGATAATACCTTTAAAGCTGCATGAAATAAAGTTGTGATAACATATACAGCTGACTAACAGACTCCGGCACCAAAAACCTTTAGAAGATCTGCTTCCGTACGGATACGCTTAGCAGCCTCCCCGTGCTCGCGGCGTACTAGAATCACGCCATCCCTCGTCCACGCAAACCTCCAGCTCAGCCGACGAATCTCCTCCCGCACTCGAAAAAGTATGCGGTTCGCGCGCGTGAGACGTTCAATCAAAACAAACACTTCTGCGCTTTCGTTTTTGAGAATTTTCTCGAAGTGTAACATTATGAAAGGGGTCAACAACCTCGTCATCCTCACTTAGGTCCGAAACTGTGGTCTCCGGCTGTAGTCCGGCAGGCTTGGCGCATCTTTCAGAACTTTTTAGTGCTACTGGCTTCGCAGCGGATTTTGGCGCCGATGGTGTCTGCACTGGCACCAAGAATGTCCGTGCATTATTGGACTTTTTCCTGATGCACAAATCGCACTGCCATAATGATTTACGCTCGGCGTCTAACAGGTAATATCTTTTTACATAGCCCTTACAGTCGATATGAAAGTGCAGCTTGCAAGACAAAATAGCTCTTTCCTTTATAGGTTGTTCACATTTTCCACAAGTTTTGTGGACAGGTGGTGACATCTTGTAGTAAGCGTCACAACCGCTATGAAATTTTTGTTTTGTAAACAACTTATTCAAATTCGTTTTAATACAAATTTCACAAGCACTAAAATACGATGTATACTTCCCACTTCACAATTGTGTACAGCAAAATTAATAAATGTTACGTTTAGCAATAAATTTCGATTTTAATATACGGAGCAAAACTATGACGCGTGTTGACATTGAGTTGACAACGTATCTTTATGTTAAGATTTAATGACCCTCTAACCATTCGGTGATCACTGCCGGTTTTGACCCTGTTGATTACTGAGACATCATTAAATATTAGCTTTTTTCTTGTCATGATAAAATCTATCTCGCGTTTGTGTCCACCAGGGTGAAGCCATGTCCATTTTCTGGACGACCGCTTCTTGAAAAAGGAGTTCATCATAAAGAGTCCCTCCTTTTCCACGAAGTTGGCCAATCGCTGACCCCGTTGGTTCCGCTGTCCAAATCCAAATTGCCCCACTCTCAGTTCATCGCCGTTCCTCACACCTAGCCGCGCGTTGAATTCCCCCAACACAACCGTAAAGTTTGTTTTCGAGGCTTGTATGGCATTTGAAATGTCATCATACATAGCCTCCACTTCATCGTCTGGACGTTTCGAGTGAGGTGCGTACACCTGTATGACCTTAAGCGAATACCGTTTGGTTATTCTGAGTATAAGTTATACCACCCTGCTCGACACGCTTTCGATCTTTACAATGTTGTTAACGAGGGATTTGTGGACAAGAAAGCCGACACCATGCTGAGATAGTTGATTGCCATACTGGTAGTAGAATAAGTTTCCGGAATTTAGGATTATCGTGTCCTGTCCCTCACTTCGGACTTCTGATAACCCTATAATATCCCAGTGCAACTTTTTACTTCTTCTTCCAGCTCTATCACCTTCTCGTCGGTCCTCAGTGTGCGTGCGTTGTATGTTGCCAGGGCCAGGGGTCGTTGGGATTGGTAGCAGGACCTCCGCCGGAGATTCTTCGCACCCCCTGTTCCGCCGTTACCGTGGCCGCCACCTATGCCAGGAATAGCGGAACTGCAGGGAACTGGAGGCCGTCTTCTGTTTGTGTCTGTCATTTGGGTGTTTTGCCATAGTCACCACGCTTGGCAGGCGGATTGGTGACCGCAAATTGCAACTTTTGACACAATCAATGTCAATTAATTTTGATTAGCAATCGGCATAATTTCAATCATTACTTTGATTGTAATTGGAACCAGTTTTGACAAGATGGATTACAATTACATATGGTCAGTTTATCTCAGACCAAATAAATATTATTTTTTATTTGGATTATTGGTAATTCGACGTATAACCGTTAGGGGGTGATAGGGGTGACTATTTGCGATAATTTTAACCCCATATGAATCATACAAAAGTGAACCGTTTTTGATTTATCATGTTTTTTAGCATTTTTCAAAATAATTCCGAAATGCAACATCAAAAATTTCTTTAAAAAAAAAGCATCAACTTAAATCTATTTAACTATTAAAACAGCAATTATCGGCCCAAATTTTCCCAAAATGCCATACGAAAAACGATATTATTTCAATATTTTTTTAAGATTTTTTCTACTAAAAAGCCATAAACCAAAAAAGTTATGAAACTTGGCTTACAGATTGTTTTAAAAACATAACCGTTTTCTTAGTTCTCCAACAATGCATAACAAATAGATTTTTTGCAAAGAATCTGAAAAAAATAATCACAAAGAAGCAGGCGGAAATTCGTATTCGAACTAAACTTGAGGTCGTTTTTTTAAATTTCCATAAACCATTCCATGGTATTATTTTTGATAAATCAAAAACAATACCAAATGTAAATAAAACAAAAAAATACAAATTCAAAATAAAATTTAGAACCAGTAGCAGTTTAGTAGTAATAACAATTAACAATTACTAATAAGTAACAATCAAGACATTTTGTAACTTAGCCTAATAAGTTCTTGCTCGAAGTGATTCTTTTTCTGAGTTGTGACTTAACTACCGAAGTACTTAAATTATTCCGCATCCCATTTGCTGCGTTTATAATTCTTGTTTAGAGTTCTTCCGCGGGTGACACAGGCGAGTCGTCGTAAACTAGGGATTTCATGTGATCCCAGACATAGAAATAACCGGCGCGTAAATCCAGACTCTTTGCAGGCCACGTAATGGGTCCTCTTCACATAGAAAATGCCCATCGTGTCATCGCCTAACATTGACACCAAAATGATCACCATCACCACCATCCATCTTGCTGGTATATCATGTTTTGTCTCGTAAAAAATGTGAATTGATTAAATTGTCGTTAATTATTCCCATCCACACCACACTACACACATCCATTGACCGAAAAACGGCGTTGCGACCCTTTTGACATTTTATTACTAGAAGTTTTGTTCACTTTTTCACTCCAATAATATTCATTGTGGTAGTTAGTAATCCCATCTTGATCGAATTTGGATTCATCGGTCCATTGGATTTTTCCAAAAAATTCGCAAGTCTAAACCCTCATTTAACATGAATCTACAGAAATCAACTCTCGTTTCAGGGTCCTCTTCGTGGATAACTTACTCAGGAGTAAATTGTTAAGGATAGAAAGAATCCTGCATTATGCACTGTAGACCACACTTTCCATTGTGTTACAGAGAGTCCTGTGGCGACGGTGTTTATCGAAAAATTCTCGCAGAATATCCTCTTCGTAATTAACAACATGAACTGGAGGTCTTCCGGCATATACTATCAGTTTCTCGGGTTTGCCTATACACTCCATTAAAAACTGATACATGGAGTAACCGGCGATTAGGAAACCATCGCGAATAATCTTGACGAGCAGCTTCACTGTTACCGTTGCAAAAGCAGTAACAAAACACAATATCGGCGCATTCTTCATTTGTGTAATTTTGAACCATACTTTGTTCATTTTGATCAAGCTCTTTCATATTTCAATTCAAATTAAAAATGAAACTACAACCGTGAGTGTATTTACTTCAAAAACACGACGCCAATTTGTAAAACAAAACTATAAAATAAATTAAATAAATAGTTTTTGAAAAATGATCTCTGGAAAATTTTTTTTTTAACCTGCCAGTTTGCTTCCTGCCATGTTTGTTTAAACCATACGCATTAAACCAATTTGCAAGATATTAAAACAGTGAATTTAGGTATACTTCGAATACGAATTTCCGACTTTGTCATCATTATTTTTTCAGTTTCTTTGAAATAAGTTCCAAGTTATTATGCATTGTTGGAGAGCTATAAAAACGGTTATGTTTTTAAAATAATCTGCAAGCCAAGGTTCACAATATTTTTTTTGGTTTATGGCATTTTAGTAGAAAAAATCTCAAAAAATGTTGAAATAATAAACTTTTTGCCAGCCAATTTGAAATTTGGTCCGATAATTGTTGTTTTATTAGTGATAAATAACCAGTATTTCATCGTTTTTACAAATCAGAAGAAAAAATAGATTTAAATTGATACATTTTTTAATATAAATTTTTGATGTTGCATTTTTGACTTTTATCGAAAAAAGCTAGAATACATGATAACTTAAAAATGGTTCACTTTTACATTATTTACATGGGGTTAAAATTATCGCAAATAGTCCCTATCAAAGTTTCCATAATTCAGAACAAGATAGCGTTGCTATTTGAAAAAGATAGGCTTCGCTTTGATGAATAATGAGTTTTGGGCAATGATGGTGATGATACACCACATCTTCAACACATACACATCATCGTATGTCAAAGAAAGCCTGATTTCTCCTACTGCTGGGTATAAATTATTCTTCTTAGTTAGCATCTTCAGTACGGAAGGTCGTGTCTAGTGTGAAGTATCGATGCACCATTTGACAACCTCTGGCTCAATAGGCCAAGGCTCGGCTGAGTCGCAGAAGATTTCGGGTTCGATTCCGCCGCGGGACAGCGTTTGTATGATTTGCAAGTATTTGTTACGGGTCTCGGTGTTTCTATGTTTATTATTATATTACATACATACAAAGATAGTATTTAAAAAAGTACACTTGTGAGCAAAAAAATCGACTCAGGCCGTACGCTTGCGCTCAAACGTCTCTGAAAACTAAATTTACCTAATTTTTTTGACTAAATGTTCTTAGAGGTGAGGGTCTGAGGCTAAATATAAGATGAAATTATTTTTAACAAAATAAATGTTATATACTACAAAGATACTACAAAGAAAAATTGAACAAAATTATTCTTAAAACTCTAAAATAAGAAAATTTTATCCTTAAATGTAGAATGTACTTTATATACAGAAATAATTACAGAAATGTAGACAATAATATACAATAATATAAAATGTCATGTGAAACAGTTGAGCTATCTAAGGAATTTTATGTATTTTATCTCTAAATAAAATACAGATCATTACTAAAACAATGATTAATTAATCGTAAGCAAACATTACAGTACTTAGTGTTACCCCCCTTGGCCCTAATTACAGCTTCTATCGGTTCTTCATTGATTTTATAAGATTTGACACTTTTCTTGTGGGATATCATTCCAACCTTCGGTTCGGCGATTATGGAATTCTGATACTATCAAAACTTTGATACTAATCGTTTTCAGTTACTATTGATGAATTGATATTAAGAGAGGTGGATGTTGATTGTCATACAATACATGACATGACTAAGAACAATGAGCGCAGTTTGGGTCAATTGATGTTTGTCGCCTTGATGTTTGTTCAAGGCGAGGACAATAGTGATAAGCGCTCTATTATAGCTGAGATGCGCATGCTTTTCATCAAATTTACGGATAAACAGGACAAAAAGCTTGGCACACTTCAGACGTTTATTGAGCAATCTATGCAAGATTCAATTGCTGCTTTGAGTTCTGATTTTGCAGAACTAACCAAATCGTTCGACTTCTTATTGTCGAAGCACGAACATTCAGTTAAAACAATAAAGAGACTAGAAATAGAGCGAGAACGGGATATTGAATATATTAGTTCCCTCGAGCGTTCTGTTGAACTTCTGGAACGTAAAACTCGAAGCTCTTGCATTGAGATTAGAAATATGCCGAGTGTTACCTGAGCTACGAGTGTGTCGGAGTCGAAGGCTCAGCTCTGCGACTTGATTGTTAGTCTTGGAAAATCGCTAAATACTGACATTGATATGTCAAAACTCAAAGATGTCTACAGACAGCAATCCATAAATGATCGCTTGAAAACGATCATCGTAGAGTTCACAACTGTGATAAAAAAAGAATCACTTCTGAACGCTATAAAAAAGTTCAACAAGGGCTGAAAAGGTAGTGACAAGTTAAATACCAGTCTATTTGTACCTAAAAGGGCCCTCAAAGCCGATTTTTTTGTCAGAGTCGCTGACCTTCAAAGCAAAGAAACGATTTTTTATGGCACGTGAATATGCAAAAGCGCACGGATATTCTTATTGTTGGACGGCTAACGGAGTAATATATCTGCGGAAAAAGGATAATATGCCACTAATTCGCATCTCTAATGAGTTGGACCTCAGCAAAGTAGAAGTCGCTAAGTGACTGGCACCGTCTTTTAGTTTTAATCTCGCATGTTTGGTGTACTCTCTCATAAAAACAGTATTTTTGTATAACTTAGATATTACTTTACAATATTCAACTACTCTTACACTTACTTACACTATCATACACATCAATTCCATATATTTACTAAGGTACACTATGCGCACTAACATCGTTTGAAACAATTATAACCACGAAACTAATGAGCGATTAATTATAATTAAGTCCGCCATTATAACACCTCACACTACCCTGTGAGGCAGTGTCACTAAACCTAGATCAGTTCATTCTCCATTTTTCTTAATGGATAAAATTATTTTAGACATTGAACAACAAAATGATAATATAACGTTCTTCTCACCTCTCGGGACCAAAGGCATGCAATCATAATGTCTTAGTTCAAAATACAAGGAGTATAGCTCACAACATTGATGGTTTCTATACTCTGTTAAGTAGAATTGCAGTTGAGCAATATTATTATATAGCAGATAATTACTGCTATATAATGATGTATGTAATGTACTGACAGAGACATGGCTATCGCGATGTCAATCAATCCCCTGCATGCAAAACTATAACTATACCATGTCTACCAAACTATTTAATCAAAACGATGGTTTGGTAATCTATTTGAGGTCAGACTTGGAATACAAAATACGAGAACCAGCTTTCTCTGAGGCTAATTGTATTATAATAGCTCATAAGAATATGTTCGCTATAATTACTATTTAAGGCCCCCTTCTTTCGTGAACATTGAAAAATTTCTGCAATCTCTGGATCTAGTCCTGAAGGAATTGTCTCGTTTAGTTTGTCATTGTTGGGGATATTAATATCGACATTGGGAATGATTCTACTGACCGACATGCCGCTGAATACCTTAATCTCACTGCTTCGCATGGCCTTCTCCCGGCACACACTCTACCTACTCGTAACAGTAGTTGCCTTGACCATGTGATGCTCAAGACTAGACTGCTAGCTGAGACCCTGGTCATTGAGAATACTCTTACTGATCATTTTACAGTTCTTTGTTCGCTCAAACTGAAAATTCATACGCAGCGCTCTCCCTTGATTAGTTTTCCGAAAATAAGTTATTTAGGTATCCGCACTGCTTTCAGACTTCCAGAGCATCATTGATTGTGATGACTGCGATAAAGCTGCGGATTTGTTAACGCTTGAAGTTTCTGCTATCATTAAAGCAAACACCGATGAAACTAAGGTTCCTAGACGCAAATCATCAATTAAACCTTGGATATCACCAGGACTAATTAGGTGCATGAAAAACAGAGATAACTTACATAAAAAAATGCGAAAGTCCCCTGACAACCCCACCTTAAGAGCTACCTACTCCCGATATCGTAACTTTCTAACGCGTTTGCTACGCAAAACCAAACTACTGTATGAACGCTCCCAAATCCAGCAAGCTGACTCAATTAAAAAGATGTGGGAGGTAATAAACAATGTAGCACGCCCTAAACCAAAGTCTCACTCGAATAAATTACTGACTGCTTTACCGTGTCCTCTAGATGCTGTTAACAAGGCACACGACTATTTCGCCACTGTGCGAAAAACGATTGCTCTTGGTATGAATACAACTAACCTAGTAAAGTCGGCTCTGCCGCCACCTCAAAACACTACTAATTCAATCACCTCTTTTTCGTTGCTAGAGACTGACCTATCTGAAGTTGTTATGATTATTGACTCGCTTAAATGTACAAATACAGCGGGATACGACGGTATCTCAGCGCGAGTACTTAAGGAAAATAAACTTACTTTGGCTGGTCTTCTGACCCACGTTTGTAATCTGGCTATCAATCAGGGACGTTTTCCTAAGGCGGTCAAGAAGTCAATAATTGTACCAATTCACAAAAATGGACCTAAGAATGATGTCAGCAGTTATCGGCCGATTTCAATCCTTTCAACTTTATCTAAAATACTAGAACGTATTTTAAATAAAAGACTAATGGGTTATCTTGAGCATCGCGAACTGCTCTCTTGCAATCAGTATGGATTTCGGCATAACAAATCGACAGCTGATGCCGTTGGTAATTTAACGGATTATATTGTCAAAGGCCTTGACTCTGGTGCCAAATGTCTTGCGATTTTCCTGGATCTTGCCAGGGCGTTTGACACGGTGTCAATACCGCATATGTTGGACAAACTGGAGTCGCTTGGTGTTCGCGGATTACAGTTGAAACTTTTTGCAGATTATCTCACGGATAGAACTCAGAGTGTAAAAATAAATGATACAATTAGTGGGGATGTTTCGATATCATACGGTGTACCTCAGGGCAGCATTCTTGGACCTACTCTCTTTCTTGTTTACTCAAATGACCTATGCAGACTGCAACTAAACAACAGTCAAGTATTCACTTATGCCGATGATTCTGCTCTTGTTTTCAAGGGAGAGATCTGGGACAAAGTTTTTGATGATGCTCAGGCCGGGTTAGATAGGACAAACATATGGCTCTTCCATAATCTACTAACGCTAAATACGAGTAAAACAAAGTATATAACTTTTTCCTTGACCAGTAGAACACAACCTGATAAGCACCGTTACGAACTATTGGTACATACAGATTCGTGTAACACGATCACGTGTGACTGCATTAACTTGGAACGTACTAATACTATTCGGTATTTGGGAGTCACACTTGACTCGTATTTAACCTTTGAACCACATATTAAAGCTCTCACACCTAGAGTACGTAAATTAACTACAATTTTTAAAAACATTCGACATATCACTGATACTAGCACCACTAGGACTGTTTACTTTTCACTCTGTCAAAGCTTACTTACATATTGCATAGATACATGCGGTGGAGCTGCAAAAACCTTCCTGAAGCCCCTAGAGAGAGCACAGCGTGCTGTGCTAAAGGTTAGTCATTTTCTGCCTTACAGATACCCAACCACTACTTTATTTACAGAAACTAGGCTGCTTACTGTGAGCCAACTTTTCGTTCTAAGACTCTTACTAAAACAGCATAAGCTTCGCCCAAAGCCACAGGAGCAGAACAGACGGCGCCATGATAAAGTTTTTGTGGAACTTTGTTTAAAACCACTTTTATCAACCGCTTCTATTGCTTTTTGGGTGGATTTCTGTATAATAAGCTTAAGAGGGATGATTCCCTGCGAGACCTTAGCATCTTTCAACTCAAATAACATATTACAAAGATTCTTCTTAGTTATTCGTATGAGGAAACTGAGAATTTGCTTACTATCTTAAAATAACGATGCATGTATGTAATTATCACGTACACACACATCTTCATTTACTCTAGCACACCCTCTTACACACATACACATACGCACAAACATACCTACACACCCACACACACACACACACAGAGACACACACATACACACATACAAACATACGTGCACTCACACACATACATTTTAATTTCATTTTTATCATTAGTTACCATTTTGGCACGTTATCTAAATTGTATTATATATTACTATAGAATAACCTATTTGCAACAATAATTAATGTAATTTCCTGTGTATTGCATAATGGCGGAGCGCAGATGTCTATCGGACAGGCTTTTAGCCTAGTTTAGGTATCTGAGGCCTTTAGATAATAGAAATGTTATTGTTATTAATTTAAAACCAGTTTTTAAATAGTTATAATAACTTGTTTAAATTGTGCCCAATAAATATTATTATTATTATCTAGCAGCTGCCGGCGGCGTACAAAGCCGGAATAGCGTAGGCTACTTGAGGAAAGGCATAGGCTACTTTTTATATATGAAAAGTAGCCTATGCCTTTCCTCAAGATACAATCTATCACCTTTCCGAATTTCATTAAGATCCGTTCAGCCGTTTAGCCGTGAAAATGTAACTGACAGACAGGGATTTGGACAGCGGAACCAACGGGGTCAGCTATTGGCCGACTTCGTGGAAAAGGAGGGACTCTTTATGATGAACTCCTTTTTCAAGAAGCGGTCGTTCAGAAAATGGACATGGCTTCACCCCGGTGGACATAAACGCGAGATAGATTTTATCATGACAACAAAAAAGCAAATATTTAATGATGTCTCAGTGATCAACAGGGTCAAAACCGGCAGTGATCACCGAATGGTTAGAGGGTCATTAAATCTTAACATAAAGCTTGAATGGTCCCGTCTGATGAAATCTACTCTTCGCCTAAGTCCTGCCCAAATCCAAAACCCCGAGAGCTTGCAGTTGGAACTCCAAGATCGCTTCCAATGCCTTGCCGAATGCGGATCCGTGGATGAATTAAATGACGGGCTGGTGGAAATTGTCGGTGCCGTTGGCTCAAAGTTTTGTGAGACCCAGCGCAAAGGTAGAACCCAAAAACTCTCTGAGCACACTCTAAAACTCATGGCAGAACGTAGCGAAATGAAACTGCAGTCTTTAGTGGACATATCGAAATACAACACGCTCAATAACGTGACGTATTAATTGCTTTTATTTTAGGTGTTTATCATCATTTTCTTGAAGATATTCCTTGTCCTCTGTATTTTCATAGGCAACACAGCTCGCAAGATTTATTGTTTTACGATTAACTGCGGTAGATTTTTATTATACGTTAATGCTAAACGCAATATTACGTCGTTTCGCTTCATCTTTACTCTATATAGCTAGCTAGATAGCTGCATAAAAATTCAAAACATTTAATATCTTTTTATACCTAACAAAAAAAGACATACATACACCTTGTTATAAATTGAAATACTATGTATTTCAATATTTTTTTATCAAATAGTGTTATAATTTGAAAAATAACACTTTATTTTAACTAAGCGATTCTAAAACATTGATATATTTAAAAATAAAACACTTTATTATAACACTTCCAATATTTTCACACAATATTTTAACACCATACCGTAATAATTGAACTTGTTGCTTTTTATTAGATAAAAATATCTATGAATATATAATATTCCTGTCAATAACACCGGTACGTTTTGGTTTATAACACTATTTTGTGTAAGCAAATGCGCGATCATTATACAAAATGCAACACTAATTGAGAACAATGAGGAGCAAAAATGTCTTAATGGTGTAGCGTTACAACTCCATCTAGCGGAAATTTTTAGAGTTACAGTTACAACAATTTTTGAGAAGAAAGACAATTAAATTTCAAGCATTTCTGTATAATTAACTCAAAATTCAACATTTTCAAGTTGTAACCCTATTTTATCGGAGGTGCGACATTGACTACCCTGTCAGCTCAGTTGCTAGTAGCTCTGCCTTCTGTGCTGTACCTGGGTTGAGGGTTCGATTCCCTCCCAGATAAACATTTGTTTGACGAACAAAGGTGTTTGTTCTGGGTGTTGTTATAAAGTACCATTATGTGCGTATTTAAAAATATTTAAGTATTTTATCAGTCATCTGGTCACCATAATACATTGTACATAATTTTTCATAAATAAATTTAGTTATAAAATTGTTATATTTAGTTTTAAGGTGTACAATAAAGAATTTTCATTCATTCATGCATTCATTCATTCATAATACTAGCTATACTTAGTTCGGGGCTAGATGGTGTTGTGTGTATTGTCCACCAATATTTATTTATTCACAAAGTTCTGTATAGACTCATAGGTAGTTGACAACGGCATCACATTTTATATATTGTGAGTTGCATTTCTGTAGGCTTGTTCTGCTCAGTTACATCGACTTCGTCTTTACGTCGTCCATCTGTCGACAAAAAAGAACATTATGTATGCGCGGTTTAAATTCAGCCCCCGAAAGAATAAACTTCAAAATAGTCACAGTTCGGTGCATAGTATGCATAGCAATCTATAGTTTCTGATGGTATTCAATCTATCGTATGGGTTTTGCAAGCTTATGTCATATCGGGATTATGTCAAAGTATCAGTAACGACAGAATAGCAACGCGACAGCTAGGCCAGCCAAAATAGCATTTAACTTTGCTCTAAATTTCCGATTTTTTTTTAATTTAGGATCACTTACTGAGTATAAAATCACAAAAAACTGACAGATCCAGGTGACGCTTCAAGCGCCATCTTGAAAAAACGTTTTTAGCTGATATCTCGGTAACTATGCACTTTAAGGCCAAAGTTATAAAACCATTATTGTAGAGAATAAAATTTTGCATCTTTTGTTTCTTGTAAACTTTTTTGTAAATCTTACCGTTTACGATTTATGGCCCATTTAATGAACCAGTTGTTCTAGGTCCGGTCTAGGTTTCAAGGTCCTTTAACATGCTTTCGTGTTAAAGAACGAGGCGAGACTGAACATGAAAGCATGTTAAACGACCTTGAAACCTAGACCGGACCTAGAAAAACCGGTTCATTAAATGGGCCATAAATCGTAAACGGTAATTGACAACGTTATGACACATAGTTATCATTAACGAAGAAGAAGAAGTGTGCTTGACAGCATTTCACGCCTATCGCTATTTGTCATGTGGTGTACATATTATAGGAAACATAAACAGACAAAAAATGAAACAGGATATAAGGAAGGAAAGAAGGAAGAACTCGTTGCAAGGCTAACTGATTCGTTCTTAAAAGATTATGATTATTAACTCTCTGCGAAGTTAGTGAATGGATGGATGCTGATAGTGGCATTTTTATCTGAGTGCTTCTATGCTTCGGAGGATGACGCAAAGCTGTCGGTACCAGCTTTGCAAAATGTTATAAGTCATGGTGGATGTTTTGTGCGGCCTAATAACTCTTTCACCAGAATTGACCACAGATACCTAGTTGTACTAGTAACGCTTGAAGATGTCGTGAATCTGAGAATAATGTGTTATTTGACTCCACCCTGCACGTCGCCAGGAAATCTGCAATCATTACCTTACGCAGTGTATCAATAAAATAACAAATGTCGCAGTATACTTACTCTGATCTGATGGTTTCTCATCTCCCTTCTCTGGCATTAGGAAAACCTTCATCAGTTGTGCGCAGGGCTCTTCTATTAAAAACCAGAAAGGCACCGCTGCGATGATCGATAAGGTTACGATGTAGGTCATTTGCTGGACCTTGAAACAAAACAAGAATGTATAGTGGTCGACTTGGTGGGATCTGAGAAGAATCGATTTAAGAATCGATGTACCAATCTTCCACAACAGACGATACGAAAATTTGATAACGAAACAAATAATTGTTGACATTTCACACAGCATCATCTGGCCTCAAAGTAAGCAGAGCTTGTGTTATGGGTAGCACATGACTGATATACTACTTAAATACCACATGTACCACATGACTGATATAATTACTACTTATAGATATACTTTTTTTGTTGTAAATATGAATGGATTATGTGAAAGATGAAGTTGGTCGGAAAGAAACAACTATGGGGATAACAATTGATAGTGTGGAATGTAGGAAAAGAACCGGTTGTGGCAAATAAAGCAAAATTCTGAAGTTACAGACAGAAACTTCATGCGAGTTGTACTATGAAATACATTAATTTCACAATCGGTTCCGAAATCAGTACGATAGAATTCGTCGTCAGTAATTCCTACCATGAAGTGGTGGATAACCACCACTCATAAGAGTTCAGGGCTTCACAAGCCAAGTCCCAACTTAATGGACAACGTTTTCTCACCGGCGGCGAGGATAGACAAAAACTACAATTGCAATTTTTGCTGCTGTTAAAGCTGTTTTTTATCTTTGAAGAATGACAATCGACAATAGAGCAGGTGCTGAGCAAACCGATTTCGACTTAATGGAATGATAACTTTAAAATGTTCATAGAATTTAGTCTAAATCTTATGATTTAAGTAGTAGTATGGTATTTAAGTAGTATATCAGTCATGTGCTACCCATAACATAAGCTCTGCTTACTTTGAGGCCAGATGATGCTGTGTGAAATGTCCGGTATTATTATTATTATATTTTTTAGGCATATCACCTTTATCGATATTCAAATCCATAACGCTTCCTGTTATATGACTTACCACACAAACCTGTTACTCCTCACCTTTGCCGTCACTGGCTCTTTTTTCCGAAGCCTGAAACTCTCAGATGCAATGCCACAAGCGGAAGGCAGAAGGTAACCACGTTAAACCATATATTAGTTGATCTATGTATTATACTCGTATGGAAGATATAATAAGGATTATTTAGGATAACTCGAGCACACGTTTCTGAGCACTAGAGGAATCTTACTGTGGAGGACTATGTAAAACTGACTGTTGAGTGTATACATTTTTGAAACTGACCATTAATGTGATAGACACGTGCTCTGTTCTAGTCTTATGCCCCCAGACAATACTTATGATGGTGATGTGCAGTAGATATGCACTGTATGACAGACGGCCCAGCACTGCCCATACTCGCAATTCTAGTAAGAATCTGCACATTTCTGAAAGCAAAATACATTTTAGGGTCACACTGCAATTTTTTACTGCGATGCAAGAGTTTTGTAGCTGCGATGATTTTGTTTTTGCTTTTGTTATGTTTTGTCCTAATTTTACCAACTAATTGCGTAGATCTCGGTGGCAATTTGGCGATTTGGCTTTAGAGGTCTGTTTGTTGATCAGATCTCCATGAAATTTAGCAGGTTTAATGACTGGGAATGAGAATCTATCTATCTATACCTATAAAAGAGCCTAACCTGACAGACTGACTGACTGACTGACTGATTTATCATCGCCGAACCGAAACCGCTGAATCTAGAAAGCTGAAATTTTTAAGGTAGCTTCTTTATTGGGGGTTAATATTTGTCACATTTTGGTACTTTTTAACGCGTGGTGACATTAGATTGAAATTTAGTATGTATACAATATAATTTGACACTTATTTTGGAGTTTTTCATAACAAAGTTTTTGAAGTACCTAAGTATATTTTTCTTTTTCAAACACGCGGACGAAGTCACGAGCAGGACAGCTAGTTAAAATTCAAATTGTTTATTTCAGTAGCCAAACATTACAACTTATAACAATGGTGGGAACCTTCTTTTAAGTACGAAGTACTTGTGCCACATGCTTCCGCTCTTCCATATCCATATTAGTGGCTATATAAAAAAAAAACTAGAATAAAAACTATTGTACCCAAATATACATATCTTTAGATTACTCTAAATTAAATAAACAAAAACCAGACACTAATACTAAATAATAACAAACTATACATTTTAATACCTAAAAATTTCTTGTGTGTATTAGAGTCGAGACTGTGAATTGACTGACTTTGTGTGTGTGTGTTGTGTGTGTGTGTGTGTGTTGTGTGTGTGTGTGTGTGTGTGTGTGTGTGTTGTGTGTGTGTTTGTGTGAGTGTGTATGTATGTGTTTATGTGTGAGTTGGGAGTATATGTGTATGAATGTGTTGGTCCTCTTGAGGACACCATGCTGTGGTATAAAGCATGTGTACAGAAGTCGTGTTGTGTGAGTTCTGTATGTAGTGTGTAACTGAAACCTAATATGTCATATTAAAACTTGGAACAGTGCCTCAGTTTCTTCATACTTTTTATCTTTTATCTATTCTGTTATATATTTTGTACATTCATACAGTTGTTTAGGATAGATATCTTAGATTTTATTTATGACATTGTACAAATGAGTAGACTTTCTACAATATTGATTGGCGCCAAATGTAGTTCTAGTAACATGAGTTTTAACCACCTTGTCTTTCCTCCTCTTTTTTAAAATATCGCAATTATACACTAAGGTTTTATGATGTTTTACAATAATATTAACAATATATAACTTTCTTACAGATAGTAGTTGGGATAATTTATATAGGTCTACTGTAGGGTATCTGTAGGGCTTAAAATAAATTACTTTTATAAGAGAACGCTGAGCTCTTTCGAGTTCCATGAATTTAGTTTTTTTTTTTGGCAAACAGTAGGTTAGTATCGATTGTGCTAATGAAATATAAATTCTTTTTATAAGAATTCCCGAAGCAATATGCCTTAAGATCTTAAAAACCCACATCAGATTTCTAATTCTTGTGCTCACTACTTCAATTTGTTGAGACCATGATAGTCTTTGGTCTATCATCATTCCTAGGTAGTTAATATGAGATACCTTATTAATAGTGGGGCAATTACATTTCTGCCTTAGGGAGCTACTGCCACAGCTGTGGATTTTTAGTATGTAGTCGCTTGCAGGTTGGGTACGATTATAAATAGAATAACAAATGAAAAAAGTTTTTTGAGCATTTAGTGTGAGTATATTTTCTTTAAGCCATTTAGCAACAATAGAGAGTCCTGCCTCGGCGTTGGAACGAACCTTATTCCAAGTAGTGTCAGAAAAAACAATTGCCGTATCGTCTGCATATGAAATTATTTTGGCATTACCTATTTGCATTTTACATAAATTATTAATATAAATCAAAAATAAAGTCGGTCCCAGGACGCTGCCTTGTGGGACACCAAATGTAATATTTAGTTCACTACTTATGCACTGCCCGATTTTTACTCTTTGTGTTCTGCAACTAAGATATTCTTTGAGTAATGATAGAGGTTTATCTCTGATCCCTATGTTTTCCAGCTTGTTTATAAGAGTGGGGACACATACTGTGTCGAAGGCCTTTTTTAGATCAAGATACACAGCCAAACATTTGTTCCCACGGTCTACTTGATCAGTGATATAGGAAGTGAGAGCCGTAACTGCGTCTTCGGTTGATCTGTTATTTCAAAATCCGTATTGTGTATCTGCCAATATTTTAAATTTGTTGAAGTAATTGATCAATCTAATATTAATAAGTTTTTCTACAATCTCAGATATTGCTGGCAAGACAGGCCTGTAATTGTTTACATCCGCTGTGTTACCGCTCTTATACACTGGGATAATGATCGATTACTTTTTTAGTAATCTTGTTTGTCCTGTCCTGTTTTAGTCCTGTTTTAGTTGTTTGGGGAAGATACCGTTCTGAAAACAGAGATTAGACAGATGTGTGATGATTGGCACAACTTTATCTTTGGCAAGTTTTAAAAATCTGGTAGGAATATTATCCCATCCCGAGGCGCTATCTGATTTAAAGGTCCTTAGAATATCATGTACTTCTTTAGGGTCAGTTTCCAAGAGTACAAACGAGTTGGCTTGGGAGTGTTCTGTAGGTATGGATGTTTGCGGTGTACAAGAGCTAGAAGAAGAAAGAATATCTTCAGCTAAGCGTTCTCCTATATCAGCAAAAAAGCAGTTTACGTAGTTTACTGATGCAGTCGGGTTATTTTTAACATTTAATAGTTTTGAATTGTCTGATTTATTTTGATTCTTATAGGTAATTGATTTAATATTTTTCCATAAGCTCTTTGAGTTTTTTGTACTTATTTCTAATTTTCTTCTTTCATAATTACGTTTAAGTTATGTAAGCTAGTTGTCTACTATAACTGGGGTATGTCTAAAATGTAACTGGGTTAAGAGCTTATTATTAAACGTTTTAGTAAGTTTTTAATTTTTTGAATTATAGTCAGGTAACCTTTTTTTTATTATTCCTTAAAGCAGAAATCCACCAAATAGCGACAGAAAAGACACAAAATATGTGTTTTCCCCATACAAAAGGTAGTTTGCTGACGGTAGCGCCTTAAGATAATATTAGATTGGGGAAAAAGTCTTTTCGCATTATAGTATGTATGAACTTGTAATAAAATCTTTTGGCTATTTGTATCTGGCTGGTTTTAGTATCATTAAAACTTTAAATTTTAAAAAACATAATTCCAAATTCAAATTAGGAAAATGTGTGATTTTTATTTGTTTTTCGTACTGTCAAGATGAGTGAATCTAATGAAGAAATTCGATACATTTTAAAATTTTACTACAAAAAAGGTAAAAATGCAAAGCAAGCCTTGAAAAAAATTTGCGATGTTTATGGACCTAGTGCAGTGTCTGTGAGAGTAGCCCAAATTTGGTTTAAGCGTTTTCAATCCGGAAAATTTGATGTCAAAGATGCACGTCGCTCTGGTCGCCCTATTACGGATAAAATGGATGCCATTTTTGAAAAAGTGGAGCAAGATCGGCATATCAGTAGTTACGACGTAGCTGAAGAACTGGGAATTGACCACAAAACAGTTTTGGCGCATTTGAAAAAAACTAGGTACACAAAAAAGCTCGATATTTGGGTACCTCACGAGCTCACTGAAAGAAACCTAATGAACCGTGTATGTACTCATTTGTGATTCTTTGATTCGACGTAATGAAACCGAACCATTTTTGAAGAAGTTGATAACTGGTGATGAAAAGTGGATCACGTCCGACAAGAATGTGCGAAAAAGGTCGTGGTCAAAGGCCGGTCAGGCTTCACAGACTGTGGCGAAACCCTTGTTAACTCGCAACAAGGTGATGCTGTGTGTGTGGTGGGATTGGAAGAGCATTATTCATTATGAGCTGTTACCACCAGGCAGGACCATCGATTATGAACTCTACTGCGAACAACTTATGAGATTAAAGCAAGAAGTTGAGAAAAAGCGGCCGGAATTAGTCAACAGAAGGGGTGTGGTTTTTCATCATGATAACGCTAGACCTCACACATCTTTAGCCACTGAGCAAAAACTAAGAGAGTTTGGCTGGGAGGTATTAATGCACCCGCCGTATAGTCCTGACCTTGCACCTTCAGATTTCCACCTGTTTCGGTCTCTTCAGAATTCTTTAGGCAGTGTCAGGTTAACATCACGAGAGGACTGCCAAAACCACTTGTCGCGGTATTTTGATCAGAAGTCCCAAAATTTCTATAGCAATGGGATCATGTCCCTACCTACAAGATGGCAAAAAGTTATCGAACAAAATGGTACCTACATACTTTAGTTAAGTGTAAATAAACTATATTAAAAAATGTTTTGAATTTTCTTAAAAAATGCGAAGAAACTTTTTCCCAAACCTATTAATATGGTCTATTCTTTTTATGTCCTAAAACCCAAATGGCAACAGAATTGAACGCCTTATTAACTAATATGTTATTATCAGATAAATAGACCCTTACACATTAACCGCAATATCGTATCAAAAATCATGTATTTTACATATCTGTAAATAAAAGCTGTTATTAATTTATTATAATTGCAAACCCTTCAAACTTACTTTCATACTTAAGCACCAGGCATATTAACATAATCGAGAATGAAACACCGAACACAGGCTTAATGAAGGTTGCAAAAGCTATTCGGACCGCCATCGAAGGCCTCGGCCCATCCTGGTAGAAGATACTGCCAGAAATCAAAAGAAGGACTTGTCCGGGTACATAACACCACAGGAGGATCTTGTATTTCTAAAAAAAACATAACTCGCACTAATTCACACTCATAAATAGCGAATCATCATGAAACGCACTGCCGAAATTGTAATAACAAGCCATAGAAATTTCAGCAAGAAGTAATTGCATGGTCAATAAAAATAGGCAAATAGACCATGTATAGGGTAGATACACACGCGTCAAAAGTTGCATGATTTCAAAATCTTTGCTGTCACGATGACATGATGTCTTCCCATGTCTGCGGTAGTGATTAAAAAGATTCTCACCAGCACCTTGTATTTCTGTATGTTGAAATTGGTCTGCTGCAAATGGTAGAGTATGTTCCCGACGGCCAGTCCGACGGCGTAATTGAAGAGGTTAGTGTGTCCGCGCTTGTACAGGTTGTTGTATGTGGGATTATTCACGTAGAAGCTGTAGCTGGACCTAGAGGCAAATATGCGCTTGAAGATTAGCAAAAAATATTGTTTCGTTGAGTCCGATTTAAAGTTAAAATAAAAAACTGCTTTATTCAATACAATTCTTAGGATCACTTTGAATCGTCTTAGACACTGTACACTGACTACACTGTAGGTGTAGGTGGAGTTATACAACGCGGTCTGAAGCCAGAGTGTCCATTAGCCAAAACTCGACATTTAAATTCACCTAGCAAGTAATGTACCTACTTAATGTAGACATTAAGTGGACTCTGCACTGTCGGCAAAGTATCTATACAAACCATATGATACAGTACGGACAGACAACGGGTGACAAGGGGAATTGTTTTTCACTTGTTTCTGTTCTGCAACACTCAGAAGGTCTCTGCAAATGTGTGGGAATCTAAGCGATGCCGATGGCTTTAATATGTCTGAGGAAAACCCTTGTCTACTAATATTCAGGTGATTATGTGGTATTAGGGAGTAATGAAGAAACATTAAATACAATGATATTTCAGTGTATATGTCTATTGAATTTGAACCTGCAAGCGTTATAAACGAAGAGGTAAACTGATTAGAAAAAGCTAAACATGAACCATACTTGTATATCGACCCCTAACGGCCCAAAAAAATCTTACTCAGGTGAGATAACGACGATGCCGTCGAGATTTTGGAAGTACGTCTGCAGTGGCGGGACCACAAAGCCAGCTGCCAGGAGTATCGAAATGGTCACCTTCCTAGAGGCTGTACTTCGGCACGCAATAAGCACTATAAGCCCAAGGCAGTACAGCTGAAAGTCTGCTGCTAGATACCTGCAAAAAATAGTTTATGTGAGTTTCTGCTTACTTTATAAAATTCCCATATTCCGGTCTCAACGGTGCTCTAACGAAACGAATTCCATAAACCTGCATGTACTACGAGTCTTAATTGCGTTTGCTACACGCTATTTGTCTAAATATTAGTTTCAACATATCTTGTCATATCGGAGTTTTTGAGTTTTACTTACCCAATTGCGATCTTTTAACCAAACTCCTCAATCACATTTACCCGTTATTCGGGGTAAATGTACGGACTCTGCAGTTTTCCTCAGATATAAAAAAACAGTTTCAGGTATCGTCAAATATTTTTTGCATTTGTACGGCGTTACTTATAAACGTCTCTCAACTTATGTCTAAAGTTAATCACTGTTTAAAATAGTGCCATCCCGTTTTGTAAGATTGTGACAGGGTAAATCTTAAGAAGTGACAGTGTTTGAAGTTGAACACTGCCTGTATATACATTGAGATGCGTTTATACGTAAGACCGGAAATTTCTAATAGTTTTGCTATGTAAAATGCATAGATGTGCTTCTAATATCGTGGTAGTTTAGGCATTATTAAACAACGACGGTAAAAGAGCGGCATTTTACCCCGAATGACTAACCTTACAGACGGCTACTAGTAAGTCGTCTGGGAACTATGAAATAACTAGATACTTACTTTAAAAGTTAGCTGGTCTTTACGCCATTTCAGGTCACAGACGACATCTATGCCATGTTTTAATGTAATCTGTTTAGCTGTTGCCGCGTGATAGATTCAAAAACATTACATTATAAAGTAGGGTTATGATAATGATGGGATGAGGTAAAAAACAAGAGTACCAAGAGTGTGCGAAACATCGTGAGTCATCATTGTAGTTGTTGATGTAGATGAGATGTTGCCACCAGGACTGTCCGCAGTCGTCTACCTCAGTCATCACCGCTTTCTAAAAATAAGTATCATACCAAATAGGTTTATTGTTGAAAATTATATTACAAAATTTTCTGTGTTACAAAGAATCATGAGTATGTACTTACGAGTAGGTATATATTAAGTACTAGCTGCTGCCAGCGGATTACGCATGGTACCTACATAAAAAGTAGCCTATGTCCTTCTCCTTCCCTTCCCTGTCCTTCTAAGGTTCCATCTATCTCTATACCAAAATTCATTTAAATCGGTACAGCGGTTTAGGCGTGAAAACGTGGCAAAGATAGAGTTAAGAGCCAATCTTAAGTATTGGCCCACAGTGGCTTTAGACAGAAACGACTGGAGAGAAGAAACCGTTTTTTCTCTCCAGTCGTCCTTGTCTAAAGGCTTTTGCCCTGCAGTGGGACTTAACAGGTGAAAGCCCGTGGGGTCATAATAATAATAATATTCTGTCCGAAACTCTGCTAATACTATACCCGATTGCGAATTAATACCCGAACGACTGCGTATTTTTACCCGCATGTCGGGGTATAGGTACGCACTCTGTCTAATGCAATTTTCCTCAAATATAAAAAACTGCTTTAGGCATCTTCAAATATATTCTATTTCTGGCCACAACTACATCTATACTAAGTCCGCTCCACCGTTACCATTGAACCATTGAACCGCAAACCAACATAAACATCAAATATTCTGTAGCTTCGTTGGACTAAACAAAATGTACATAAACACGAACGATGTTATTATATTTACACCAAAGTCCAAATTAGATAAACATTTTTAAATTAAAATTCTTAAATTTACAGCAGAAATTTCCCAGGAAAATCAATTCAATAAAGGAATTAAATGCAAATTTAAATTTTAGAACTGTAATTTAAAACTGTTATACTAATTGAACTTTGATACGAGCCAAATAAAGTCTCGCTGAATACAGAATTATTTATTTACGATCATAAAAAATAACTTACGTCCCATATTGCGCCGGCGCCGATGCCCGCAAATCTCATCCAGGATAACGTGAATAGCATGGCTACAGCGTATAGGGGAGTCAATCTAAAAGAAACACGAATATGTAAGTTCCGTCTACCTGCCAACGACATCGACACTAGCGCAGTGCTTTTGATGTGACCATGTCCTCAGACACGCCACGCACTGCTGACACATTTCTATACTTATACTGTGTTTAAAAATATTAAGTATTATTCTATCAGTCATCTAGTCACCATAATACAACCTATGCTTTGTTTGGGGCTAGATGGTGTTGTGTGCATTGTTCAGCAATATTTAATTTTATTCAACTTAATAAGAGATACGTAATATGTCCAGTTATTTTGTTTCGATTTCAGTAATATAAATTTAAATTTCATTAATTCGTCTTTTGTGAAGTAACCAAATGATATATATTTTATACTTTCTTTTTTACACAAATTTAAACAGCTTCTGCCTTAAATAAATCCTAAAAATTCACTGACACTTTATCCATTATAAAGTGTCAGTGAATTTTTAGGATTTTTTTATAGATTATTTTAATAATGTAGAAATTAGCAATAGGTAATACCGTTCAGCCGCTGCATGCCAATTTGCCAGTTATTTATTTATAACTAGCTGACCCGGCCACGCGTTGCTGTAGCTCAGTAGTTCTAATACATTGAACCTATATACGCTAACCTCTAAAATTATCAGTGTTCCTCTACTATAAACCTTCCTCTTGAATCACTCATTCTCTTAAAAAAACCGCATCAAGATCCGTTGCGTAGTTTTGAAGATCTAAGCATACATAGGGACAGAGAGACAGCGGGATGCGACTTTGTTTTATACTATGTAGTGATATTTACTAGACCTATTATAAAAATAAAAATACATATTATTAAATCATTCTTTAGTATTACTTAATTTTTTTCTTCTTTACAGCATCATTACATAGTATATAAGCAAGACGCCTCCCGCTGTCTGTCTGTCCCGATGTATGCTTAGATCTTTAAAACTATGCAACGGAATTTGATGCGGTTTTTTTAATAGATAGAATATTTCAAGAGGAAGGTTTAATATGTGTAAAACATGCATAATATAGAAGAGAAACACTGATAATTTTAGAGGTTTCTTACGTGGTGTCGTAAATAAACACATTTTTTTGCGCTTAGGTACATTGCAAACGCTGGCTGAACCCTACGAGATAGATCAAAATTATGTACTACAGTATTGCACACCTTAAAAAAGTCTACACAAAAGTCCGCACTGGTATATGACTATGTTATTCTCTTAGATAATGTTGTATATAAAGACATTCTGTAGTATATTTAGTATCAGCATTGCACCCGTGCGAAGCCGGGGCGTGCCGCTAGTTAATTTATAAGTAGGTAGGTACGCTTAGTTTATATATTGTTTACATCTTTGATATGATTATTTTATAAATGTAATGAACCACATATACTTACTAAATAATAATAATAATAATAATACCTACCGGACATTCACACAGCATCATCTGGCCCCAAAGTAAGCAGAGCTTGTGTTATGATTGACTGACTGACCACATGACTGATATACTACTTATATACTTTTTTTTGTAAATACATACATATTATACATAAATGATGTATCTACCTGATGAAAAACTGACGAGAAACTGATTACGATTGATTGTGTGAACCAAGTGTTACAGTTACTAAAATAAACTATTCATGTGTTTCATGTACATGTGTTCCTATTCAATGTCGTTTCATTTCATATTGATGAGCAATCCACACAACACCATGTAGCACCAAACGAAGCATATAATATACTCGTACTATGGAAACCAAATATTTAATGGAATACTTATATATTCTAAATCTAAATACATACATACTTAGGTACTATAGTACTACTATATAACTATATATAGTACTATATAACACCCAGAAAAAAACATTCATCATCCAAATGATTGTCTTGGGAGTGAACCGACATCCTACAACTACAGTGTGGTAGGCAGAGCTACATCTAACTAAGCTGAGAGGCCATCTGATGATGATGATGATACAGAAAATAAGTCCTAACCTGATCCATCGCATCATGATCCCTATAGGCAGCATACTCCAGCCGATGTTGTGCTTCTCACTGAACAGGAGCTGGTTGTAGGCAAGTAGGAACCCAGAGATTACGAAGAAGGTTTGCACCAAGAGCGGACCATTTATGAACAGTTGGATCGAATAGTTTTTGTAAAACTGGAAAATAATGGTTTTCTTTAACATAGGATGTACTGTAGGTAGGTATAAAGTGTCGATTACACGGAACAAGTAAATACAATGGTGAGACAGTGCCCTCAGCTGATTGCTCGGCCGTATGAACACTGTGACGAGTTCTCGCCTGAGTGCATCAACATAGACTCGCCTACCTCTGCTCTCTCGGTCTAGTATCATTTTACTGTTTTGCCACTGTACTCGTTACGTGTAATTAATCCTTTACATGTTTCAATAAACATATCTCATTTTTATAATACCAATAGTAATACTGTGCGTGTGAGAAGACATGATTTAAACAGCGAATTAATTAATTGAAACAAGATTGAATTTATTATTGTATTTAGTGCTACCCCTCGGTAAAATAGCTGGGGGGTGGCTTTTAACGAAGAGAAAAGTAGTATAGTAAGAGAGGAATATGATTTTATTACAATAACACTTTACCTAATGTGTTGTTTAAATCTGTTACCATATTTATTCATGATTATTGAATTAAAATTGAATGATAAGACAGATACATAAACGATACACTAATCTAGAAATATGAGTCTTTGTTCTGACTGACTGATTCAAATATAGTCAACGCATAGCCTAATCTGCTGTTAATAGAGACATGAAATTAGAAGGATATAATCTTTCATAAAATTATTGTGAAATATCATAATATTATTATTGCGTAAAATTACTTACAAGAGACTTTTGAAAATTAAATCATTAAGGGGTAAAAGAGATTAAGACTTTGTATGAAAAATCGTATTCTTGAGCTTGCAAGTTTATAACATACCATTCTTGAGTTTGTAACTTGTCGTACTTGTTGGCTATTTGCCAAAAATATTCAATACTTAATAGAAATGATCATGGACTAAATGTATTTTTTTTTTCAAACAACCCCTTTTTAACTATTGCATTGGGTTGTTAAAGTTGGAATATAATTTTTGTAATGCTAAGTGCGAATGGATTGAAACTTGGCCTAAATATACGTCAGTCAAAATGGTAAAAGACCACTTAGTAAAAATATAATAGCCTATACATTTTGATAAACACGGGCTTTACTCACGTATTATTTTGCCGATGGAGGCACCGCACTGTTTGTGCGAGCCGTGAACTCGAGCGGCAACGAGCGGACCGCGGATCAAAATCACCCTGCTGAAGATTCTCGAAACTATGCCTCCATCAGCCTCCAAAGCCCTAAGTTGTACTATAATTTTAATAAACACTCAAAATTACAGTACAACTCACGAAAGTTTTGAAAGTGAAATATTATAGCCTCCCCCCCTAATAGGATGCAATGGAGTAACTGTATGTGAAAATTTTAACCTTAAAATTCAACTTAGTAACGCGGGGTACAATTAGATTGATACTGAATGAATATTCTTCAGTACACTCTGAGGATAAAGTCAAAAGAGGTGCTGACAAAGTCGCGGAATTCCCAAGTAGCTGATTCGAGTTATGTTTATGTTTTAAAAAACCCTTCTTTTTACACCTACGCGCCAAGATACTTATCTGAATTTCAAGTCTCTACGATTAGCGGTTTAGGCTATGCGTTTTCTGTAGTGAGTCAGTCAGGACAATGAATATCTATGAGCGATAATACATTTATAATCTATAATTATAATAGACTAGCTGTTACCCGCGACATCGTACGCATACGCGTACTGTTATATGAGATTTGGGCTGAGTCTTTTTAAAAAAAAACTAAATTTTAAAATACACTTTTTATTTTACTTATTTAATTAAAATAGAAATAGAAATAATTATTGATTTGATTTTATTGAAATGGTAATTGGAAATAGAAATTGAATTTGGAAGACGAGTGGCTCATTTGAGAGCTTGATCCGAACTGATTAATATTCAAGCTAAAAGTGCCTACTGGGCGGTTTTAGCTTGCTTATTTTACAAATTAGATTACAGTAGAGGGTTATAACAACCCCCCGTTTAGGTAAAAACGTATGGTACTAAAGTACCCAGGTTTTTAATTAATTCTAATTCGAGGTGGAGAATTTGATTGGGAATCAAGATTCTCTGAATTATTTTCAAGTTGTGTTGGTCTGAACTTATCATAAAAAGTTAAACATTTCTTATTACAAAAATAATAGATAACAAACATTATGAATAAGATTACAAATATGTATGAAACTAGGGAATGTGGTGTTAATTGTGGAACAGACTCATTTTCCAATTTAAGTTTTTCAATTATATCTAACATGTTTTCAGCTTTATTATTTAATTCGTTTAAGTTATTGGCATTTAATTTAGATATTCGAATTGAAGTCTCAGTATAATTTAATCTTTTAAATTTATTCAGATTGCAACATGTATCATTTATCAAATTAAAATCGGAATGAACATGACTAAACTGATATTTAGGGTGAGTTTTTCCAATTAACTTCACATCCTTACAAAATCCAATACAGTTTGGTTTTAAAGATAAGATGCCAGTTCCTAAAATAGTATGCTCTGAAATTTCATTATAACATTCAATATTTAATTTTGTTGGTTCTGATTGTGTAAACATCCATCTGTTATTTCCTAAGGATTGCCAGATATTAATATGTCCGTATAGGAAATTCGTTTTACATTGTTCCGGAAGTGAGTTCAGGACTCTGGTCATGATTTCCGTTTCACAAATAGGATAATTTTGGACACTAAAGACATCTATTTGTTTGCACAGGTACATTTCGTTGTTGATAGTTTTACAATCGTCGACATTGTTTAATGTTACATATTTAGACTTATCTTCATTAAGTAGAGCTACATAAGATGTAGTAGGTATTATCAGCGCATAAGATTTATGCGTAGTTGCATTGTGAGGAACTGGTACTGGGATGTTTTTATACAGATTAAAGCTACCTATAGATACCAAAGGAATCTTAAGAGTAAAAATTAACTTATTATCTAAAATATATGAAACTATTTTAGTAAGGCTAATTAATGTGTGAATATTTTCTAATTCTAATTTTACAGGAAATTCCGCGTACTTGGGTAAATGTTTTACATTGTTTACTAAATCAAAATATAGATCTTTCGGTGTTAATATTGATGGGTGTAGTGTATTTGTTTTAGCGAATAAGATAGAATTTATTAAATCCTCTAGTCTATATGATAAACTTAACATACAAGATTGCAGTACACTAAACATCTCATGTATTCCTGATTTAAATAACAATGAGTTCGTAACTATAGTCATATTATTAGCATAAGCTGATAAATTTTCAACCATCAAGTTTAATTGCTTTTCATTTTTGTTTATTTCTATTATGGAATCATTAAGTTTTAAAATAGCAGATTTTGAGATAAGGATGTTTTCTTTAATTAAATTTAAAGATATTTTATTGTTTTCTTTCAGTATTTGAATGGCATTACTATATTGAATGGCATCATCTTCGTCCATGGTTCCGAATATTTGTTTAAAAACTGTACCTAGTCCAGAAATCCATGCAGATCTCTTTGATTTATTAGATGATAGTAGGTGTGATATAGCATCAAAGTCTCTAGAGATATCGTTGTAAGTTGAAACCAAAGGTTGAAAAGAATTTTGACACTCTATGTCATTTATAGCATCGCTTCTGGCGCAAATATATTGAGCCGAATGGAGTACGTTTTTAATATTGTCAATGTGTGGTTTTATGTATTCTATTTCTAATGGTATTATAATATGTAAATAGTCATTAATTAATTTTACAGATCCTGAAGGGTTGAAATAGATGCCAGGGCTTTTCGTGATGGGATCGATAGCGATGAAGTCTTGGGTACGCGAAAGGCCGTGACAGTATTCTGCCACGCTGTAAGAAAATAAACACTAAATTACTTAAAAAAACTAAATTTAACTATATTTCTACTAGTCTATTACCACCTATGTTTATTTATAACTATTTAGTAATAAAAGGTGTCGAAGATGACTGGCTAAGACCTTAAGACCTAGGGACCTCTACGTCAGCTAGTTTTACTTCATCGAAATGATGTTTGATGTGACGACGGTTAATCAACAGAGATAAAGTGTGATTACCGTGAATTTTAACGACTTTATAAGGTCCTTTCCATATTGGCGATAATGCTTTTCTTAATCTTACGTGATTTTTAAGATATACCATGTCACCAACTTTGTACGTAACAGGTCGGGATCTTTGATCATAATATGTTTTCGATGTTTCTTTTGATTTTGCAATATTTTCGAGGGCCTTCTCACGGGAGAGTTTAAGGCGATGATTTAGCATTTTAATATATTCGTGGTAAGTATCCGTGGGGTTCGTTTCATAGATGGAGTCAGGGAGATAAGGTTTGTGACCAAAGAGTAGTTCATAAGGAGTGAATTTAGTAGTGGTATGAACATTAGTGTTATAGGCTAAAATAGCAGTATAAACATATTTATGCCAGTTAGTATGATTTTCATTAGTGTATGATTTCAGGTATTCCTTAAGAGTTGAATGACTCCTCTCTAAGGCACCTTGTGTTTGAGGGTGGTATGGTGTAGACCATAATTGTTTGATCTTTAGGAATTCACATGTCTTCTTGAATAAGTCAGCGGTGAAATTAGTACCTTGATCGGTAAGTATCATTCTAGGTATGCCGAATAAGGAAATGAAATGAATGAGACATTCGCAAGAATCTTCAGCCGTCACGTTACTGATGGGATAAGCAAAAGAAAACTTTGTTAAATCGTCTTGAATCGTAAGTATGTATTTGAGATTGATTAGGCCAGCTTCGGGAAGCGGTCCTACGATGTCTAAACTAATTCGCTCGAATGGTGCAGTTGACGTAGATGTTATTTGCATAGGAGCTCGGTTAGTTTTACGTAACGCTTTGTTTGTTTGACACTGAGGGCATTTTTTGACATAGGTTTCGATATCTGTTCTCATTTTTCTCCAGTGATATCTTTCTTTTAGACGATTATACATTCGAGATGAGCCAACGTGACCGGCTATGGGTAAGTCATGATTTTCTTTTAGGATTCTAGGAATTTCGCTTGGTATGGGGAATATCATCGAGTTTTTGTAAACTTTTATGATGATATTGGTATCGTGAAATAGGAAAGCTAGAATATTATAAATTTTGGTATAAGATAATTTGACAAAAGGGTCATTAAAATCAGAAATGGCGATTTCTAGGTTTTGATCATTGTTACTGTGTAGTTTACTTTTAAGTGATTTCAGGGACTGGAAGAGTTCGGGGTATTGTATAGTATCAAAATGATTGACTTTAGTGAATAGAAAATGATATGTTTTATCTTTTGTTTTCAGGTCCAGCGAGGAATACAGAGTTCGTTCTTTCTCCAGGAACTCTGATGCGTTGTCAATATTAGCAAGGACTTCTTCGACGTAAGGATTGGCTTCATCGAGATCAATGGATGTTGGAATGACAACGATTTTGGAATCAGAGGACAATAATGGGTTAGTATACTCGTGAATTGTAGTGTTGTAAGTATAGTCTTTATTAGTCATAGCTTTTAAGAAATCAGGGTACGAGTTTTCTTGGAGTTCGGAATTTGGTAAATTTACAGGTAAATTATTTTCATTAGATATAGTAGGATTCGGAGAATCGACGTAAGGATCTAATCGAGAGGTTGAAGGTAAGTCGTTAGGATTAGTTTCAACGTTGTTCTCAAGAATCAGGGGATTTGGAATTGGGTCTGGTAAGTTTAAAGGACTGAAATCAATATCGAGATCAGCGTTAAAAGGACTTATGTCATCGAGATTCAAGGGTTCAATTTCGTCTTGTATAGGGTTGACAGGATATCGAGAAAGAGCGTCAGCTGCCGTGTTGAGTTTTCCTTTTTGGTAACCTATTTGGTAATCGTATTCAGATAATTTCAGGCGCCACCTTTGTAGTTTGCTGCCAGGATCTTTGTGATTCATAAGCCACGTGAGAGGCCTATGATCAGTGATGATATAGAATTTGCGTCCATACAAATATGGGCGGAAGGTCCTACAACCAAAGAGGACAGCTAAGAGTTCTTTCTCTGTTGTATTATAATTGGACTCGCTTTTATTAAGTGTCCGTGAAGCATAAGCTATAGGTCTTTCTTGACCTTTTGGCCCTTGAGAAAGGACTGCGCCTATAGCGTAATTAGAAGCGTCACATGTCAATGTAAAGGGAATAGAAAAGTCTGGGTATATAAGGACTGGAGCAGAGGTAAGTTTATTTTTTAAGTTATCAAAAGCTACTTGTTGTTGATTTTCCCATGAATATACTACATCTTTTTTCAAGAGTTGAGTCAGTGGTTTAGCGATTTTTGAGAAATCGGGAATAAATCGACGATAGTAAGAGACAAGACCTAGGAAGGATTTAATGTCTTTAGAACATTTAGGAGTTGGAAATTGAGTTACCGCTTTTATCTTTTCAGGATTTGGTTTGACGCCTTTTTCGGTTATGACGTGGCCAAGATAGGCTACTTCACGCCGGAGAAACTCACACTTATCAGGCTGGAGTTTTAGATTGAAATCTCTAAGACGTCGGAAAACCATTTCTAAGTTTTGGATGTGGCTCGAAAGATCATGTGAATAAATTACGATGTCATCCAAGTACACAAAGCACCGAATGTCTTGAAGGCCGGCAAGGGCAGTATTCATTAGCCTTTGGAAGGTTGCAGGCGCATTCTTTAGCCCGAAAGGCATGCGGGTAAACTCATAGTGACCTTGTGGTACGCTGAAGGCTGTCTTGGGTGCGTCTTCTTTGTTTATAAGAATTTGGTGAAATCCTGAAGCTAGGTCAAGAGTAGAGAAATATTTACTTTGACCAAGTTGATCTAGGATCTCAGAGATTTGTGGGATAGGATAACTATCACCGACGGTGATGTCATTGAGTTTACGGTAATCGATGACAACGCGCCATTTGCGTTGTCCGGAAGCGTCTAATTTCTTGGGGACTACCCAGATAGGAGACGACCAGGGAGACATTGAAGGCTTTATTATGCCTTGATCTAGCATTTGGTCGATTTGTTTTGACACTTCTTGTTTATGCACCTCGGGGAAGCGATAGGATTTGACATGGATGGGATTCTGTGGTGTCGTTTTTATTTCGTGTTTTACTGCATTAGTATACGAGAGTTTATCCCCGGGGACATAGAATATGTCTGAATACTCGGAGCAGACGTCGTGGAGAGCATTGGCTTCTTCAGAATTAAGATGATTTGTTCTAAGAAGATTTAGAGTTTCTTGGGTTCGAAGGTAAGAGTCAGTGTTTTGATGTTGGTAGGCTTTAGTAGAGTTAACATGTTCATAGGTCATGTCATTTGAATTCAGAGGAACAAGTGTTATATTCAAATTGGATTTTAGAGTCAGAGGGGTTTCGGAGGTGTTAATAACTGAGATATTTATCCTTTTGTTATCTTTTACCCTCACTAAGCAATTAGCAATCAGTAAGTTTTTGTACTGATTTTGATCTAGGACAAGACCTTCTCTGATCTCAGGGTTGGAAATGGAACACTCAATCATTGTTTCCGATCTAGCAGGTAGGGAATAGACTGGTTCATGGAACATAAATGGGATTTCTGTTTTATCGAATTTGAGTTTGTTTGTGTTGTAGTCGATACTACAGCCAAAAGAGTTGAGCATATCTGTTCCAATGATACCGTCAAAAGGGAGATGTATTTCGTTAATAACATGGAATTTGTGAGTAATAAATTTATGAGTGGAGTCCGTGAGGTACATTTTTAGAGGAAAATGTCCAAGTGTTTTGGTTGAACTTTGGTCTCCGGGTTCAATTCCTTTTAAATGGATAGGTTCCTCGGTCAGTTTGGGAACTTTTTTGAAGCATGAAGATTTAAGAAGGCTCACTGTTGAACCAGAGTCTACCAAAAGAGACAGAGGGAGATCTGAAATCGTTGAGATTATTTGGACAATAGGAAGTAGGATTTTGTTAGGGTTAGTAGTAATTTCAAAAACTTGATTTTTTTGTGTGGATTCAGTGGGCACAGTGGAAGCAGTGGGTTTTACAGGAACAGAGGATTTGGTGAGTTTAGATTCGGTGGAGATAGTGGATATAGCAGAAGCAGTGGGTTTAGTAGATTTGGCGTCAGCCGATACAGTGGAAACAGTGGATATAGCGGAAGCAGTGGGTTTAGTAGATTTGGCGTCAACCGATACAGTGGAAACAGTGGATTTAGTAGGTTTGGCGTCAGCCGATACAGTGGAAACAGTGGATATAGTGCGTTTAGCATTAGCCGATACAGTGGATTTTGTAAATTTGGCCTTAGCCGATACAGTGGATACGGTGTCAGATTTAGTAGGAAAGTGGCATGATTTCGCATGACACCTATACGAGCCACTTATTCGTTTTTTGAAACTTCGTTCTCACTAAGGTCGTCGTCGAACTCAGTTTCTTCTACAAGGTTCACCTTTTGCGGTGGCTTGTAGCCGGATGTCGACGGGCGTTCATTTTTAGCGCGATTATTGTATTCGCGTTTCCTACAGTTTTCGATTGAATGTCCCGGGTTCTTACAGTACCTACAGACTTCGTCGCTACGATTTTGGTTAGTACCGGGACTTTGATTTTTTTGGATATCGCGATTGAAGGTTTTCGGTTTGTTGACCGAATTATTAGTTTTACCTTCCGGTCGTCTATACATAGACTGTTGTATTTTCTCTTCCGAGATGGCCAAGTTTATGGCCTCGTTTAGGCTTTTAGGAGCTCTGCACCTAACAATTGTTGAAATGCGTGGGAATATTCCCATTGTAAAGTGATGGAGGGCTAGATCCTCCATTGCCGCAGTGCGGCCGGCTACTTCTTTCACCTTAGTATTTTGTAAGGAAATCTCGGTTAGTAACTGAGATAAGCATGTTTCGATTTTCAGGGCGAATTGGGACACAGTTTCCTGCGGGCCTTGCCTGCTCTCTTGAAGTTCCGTGAGCAAATGCGAATAATGTTTGCGCTCACAAAATTGATTTTTGAGAAAGTCTTTAAGTTGTGTCCAATTGTTAAAGTCTTTAATCGAGCAGGCAAGCTCCGCTTTACCTCTTAACTGGCTTAGAATATATTTAAACAGGATGGGCTTTTGTACATCCGTTGCGATTTCATGAACATTATCTCCGTTCGTGACGAATGAGTTGAGAGTTTCTCTACTCCCGTCGTATGCGTTTACGAATTTGAAGAGGGTGTTGAGGTCAACTTCAACCGATTTCGGTGTGGTGTCAGATTGTTTCGACATAGTTTTTGATTTAGGAGATGGTAATGGAGATTCAGGTAATGGTAAGTTAGTCAGTACTTGTAATGAGTCTTTTGTTTCTCTAGATTCTGTGGTCATAATAAAGTTCGATTGTTTAGTCTGCCAGCGTTATCTGTTCGTACTGCAATTTGTTTACACTGCACTGATATCACTTGAATGAATTCACTCGCTCACTTGTTATAAAGTTTGAATAACTCACCGGGCTAGTAGGAACATTGCAAATATAGGACTCATCTGGAATCGGTGTACTAAGTACCGAGTAAGTAGGTAGGTACCCACTTCCTCTAGGTACTTAGCTGGTTTCCTTGGAGCTCGGTGACGATTCGGTGGGGACCCGGTATTCACCAGGTAAGTGAAGTGATCCAGTGGGCAGGACTCGGCGACACGGTGAGAGGACACAGCGATACTATGAGGTGAGTGGTACAGGACCACTGAGTAGTGCGCGGCACGGTGAAAAGATACGGCGAAACGACGAAGTGATACAGCGACACTCGTAAGTATTTTGTACACTGTGTTCACGTTTGCAGATAAACTTTTAGTTTTTTCACTTTGGTAGAACGAGGCGTTTCCGAGGATTTTCACTTTTAAATCCCTTAAGCTGCCACCAATGTTATATGAGATTTGGGCTGAGTCTTTTTAAAAAAAAACTAAATTTTAAAATACACTTTTTATTTTACTTATTTAATTAAAATAGAAATAGAAATAATTATTGATTTGATTTTATTGAAATGGTAATTGGAAATAGAAATTGAATTTGGAAGACGAGTGGCTCATTTGAGAGCTTGATCCGAACTGATTAATATTCAAGCTAAAAGTGCCTACTGGGCGGTTTTAGCTTGCTTATTTTACAAATTAGATTACAGTAGAGGGTTATAACAGTACGATGTCGCCTTAGAACCTTTTTTATTGTGGCAGGAATGCATTCTGTGCATCTAAAGAACATCTCATAAGTTTAATCCCCTATTTTACCTCCATCAGGAATTATTTTGCAAAAACGTTTAAACACTTATTTCTTTATTTCATAGCAAAAGTCTAAATAAGAGTTTTCAGATCCATAACTTAAGGAAATATGAGTTGCCTAAACAAACTTACTTAAACTTAAACTTTTGTGACAAAAAGTAGCCTATGTTATACCCCAAATGCATTTTCTTAACAAAATTTCATCAAGATCCGTTCAGCCGTTTAGCCGTGAAAACGTAACAAACAAACAGACAGAGACATTTTCGCATTTATAATATTAGTACAGATCTTATATCTTCTATATAATAAAAATCAATTGCTGTTCGTTAGTCTCGCTAAAACTCGAGACCGGCTGGATTGATTTAGCTGATTGTGATGTTGAAATGTTTGTCGTAGTCCAGGGAAGGTTTAATAGGTGAGAAAATTTGTGGCATTGCAACGCATGCCGGGTACAGCTAGTAAAATATAAATGTATAATAATATAAATGTTTGTATGATCTACAAGTATTTGTTTCGGGTCTGGGTGTTTCTATGTATAATATATGTATGTATTTCCAAAATAAAGTATATAAGTAGTATATCAGTCTACATGACTGATATACTACTTATATATATTTTTTACTACTTATACTACTTATATAACCCAAGCTCTGCTTACTTTGGGGCCAGATGATGCTGTGTGAAATGTCCGGGATTATTTATTTATTTATAGATTAGAAATGTATTATCGCTCATAGACTTATGGGTTATTAGAACCAATTTCTTAATCTACTAGATATAGGTAGACCTCAGTATCTAAGGTAGGTACTTACGTCTTCAACATATTTTGGGTTGTCTATATAGAAATAGGCCGATAGCAGCGAGTGCGTCGTAATTACCAAAATTATGGTGATTGATCTATAGTTACCAAAGAACAAGAAAAAACAAGAAGTAAGAATTATAGTGCTAAATAAATAAATAAAAATATCATTCGATTCTGTTAGTTTCTTAGGAAGTATTAAACATACACATACGAAACAGATACAAATAATTTAATTAGAATTAGTAAGGTATTTACTAAATCATATTAAGAGAAAGTGGCGTGATAAGAGCAAAAATCCGGACAAGTACAAGTCTGAGTCTATGTTTTGCAAATCAGATTGGTACAAAGTAGTCCTACTACCTACTACACAGACACACACGCTGTTCTTGTTTTGTTGTAGGTACGAGTATTTCATGTCGTTCAACTTTGTCATCTCGAAGGTCATTTGCTTTTTGAGACAAATTAAGACTTGTTATTTTGTTTGGCAGTAACACACATACATTTCGTGTTTTTCTTTAAATTGATCATATTTTATATCGTACTCATACTCTAGATAAGGACATTATATAAATTTAATGAGTAATATCCTTATCTACGAGTATCTGTCTATCTAATAATAAATAATTAAATCAATAGCATTTTACATGTTTTCGCTAAAACTTTATGAGACACCTAAATCGGACCCCCAAATGATTAAAAATGGCACAAAGCAAAATATGCGTTATACAATCGTTAAATGCTATCAAAAGTTCCGACACAGATTGGGTAGAGCGTAATCTGACAGAAGTGACAGATGGTAAATAAGCGTTACTTTGCAAGGCTGATGCCTAGTTCGTGAAAACAACATCAACAATGCTTACTTCAATCCACTTAAAGACTTCAGCCTCTCGAGTCTTGGCTCCGCGCCATCGGCTGCAGGCGCCACCAGCCTCCTCCAGTTTTGTCGTATGGAGAAAAGCATCAGTGCGCGCATAGCTGCAGTTAAACACAATAATTATTTTTGTCAAATCTCTGATGACGGCGTATTTAAAAACCAAAGGCGCAATGTTAGACCAGAGGCTAAATGGCAGATTGTTAAATGTCAGTGATCCCCATTTAAACAATGGCCGCACTAAACACTGCACTAAACGCTGTATAAAAATTACTAAGCAATGTTTTTCACAGACATACTTGAAGAACTATAAAAATGACCACCTACCCAATCCATTCCCTTTTGTGGTAAGTTTAATATCACAATAGGTTCCAACAAGGTTCAACAGTAAAATTAAAACCCAAACTCCGAGCATTACAAAATCTATTACTTTGAATTCAATCTTCTTTTGAATTTTATCGCACTTGTATTGCTGGAAGCTAGTATTCAACTTGTATGTATCCCAAAAGCTTTCATTGATGCATGCCTCAAGGGTTTGTTTTAGTTCCGCTGTTGTATTATGCTTTGGGTTAAACTGTTTGCAGAAATTAAGGCAGATGCCGTATCTCATTAATGTGTAGTTGAAGTGTGTTGAGGTGTGTTCTGAATACTCCTGAAAACAGTGAAAACGAAAGAAATCATTTAAAATTAACATTATTAGACTCTTTTATGAAGGATTGGATCTCAGGTGCAGAAGTGAAATGCAGATTTGTAGGAAAGGGGATTGGGAGGCATTTGCCCTGCATAGGGATGATGCATGCTATTAATAATAATAATTATAATAAAACTAATTTTAACTTTACAATTGGAAAATAAGTCATCGGATGACCAAGAGGTCTCAAAATCAGCGCTTGTTCATATCATGAACTAGCGCTGATTTTGAGCAAAGGTGTATTCCGAAAATGTATATGTCTATGAATGGTTACCCGCATAATGTCCAATAAAGGGTGAGGGGTATCTGACACTGGGACGAACTCAACTGAGCAATACACAGCTTCTGGCTCTTCCATGCAGTTGTCCAACGGGTCCAGGTGGAACACCGGAGGCAGCTTATTGTATTCCGAAACTGGAAAAGATTTTTTAATTGTGTAACCTAGACATTTGGCTTTGGTTACTTTGGAACCTACTTCCTTTTGCAGAAGACAGTGGCCAATTCTGACAGCGTAAATAAGGCACTCAAAAGCCTCCGTATTTTTCAAAGCACGCAAGTGTTAAGATGAAAATGCTACCGCGGTACTGCTCTCGCAGTACATTGCATAGCTTTGTTTTGAACTTTTGTGCTTGAACATCATATGGCAACAGATCGTTATAATAAAGCTAACCATTATGAATAATGAGATACCTTGGTAAGTACAACATAATAATTATAAGTACATACCATTCAAATTGTAAATAACACATTTACACTGCTTTAATAGGAAAAGTAAGTATAATGATCTCCAAACAACTGCACCCATTTTAATTTTTCAAAATTTATTGTATTTCGGTTCGTAAATATTCATCAAGAATCTGTTCACGATCGTATAAATAACTTACTCAAATGGTATCAATGTGTTAAAATTGAAACTTTATCTCTTACTAAGTAGGTAACTAATGTAATACGGTATTATAAAGGTTTGTGTGGGTAAATGGATGATTGTCCGCTAAGAATCATAGCAACAAAAATATTATGTTTATAACAACTCGCTAGGTTGGTAAGGGAAACCGAGGAAGTGTGAAACTTCTTCTAAAATTAACCATCTTGCGGTGTTGCTACAAGTAATTGTATCTAGAGTGGTCTAAGTAGCTGACATTGAAGGAGCCTTCAGTAAGTACATAGAGGTAGTTCACAGCACAATTTCACCCACTGCTGAGAAGCAATGATTTCGACGTCTGCTATGACGTCTGCTATGCTAGGTTGAATGCAAAATATGTGTGAAGGCTTAATGTGAACACACACTGCCGGTAATGTTGCAGCGGAAATAATTCCTGAATTATTTCCGAAATACAATCTACTTACTTGGTAATTGGTATTTGGTGCGCAGGCGACCCTAGGTGTCCTCGGTGTTCCAAGGTGTTGAGCTCGTTAGGGTTCCACGCTGCTGCATTCTAGGAGCTCATGTGTGGCTGTTTCCTCCTTGCTCAAACACCCTCTGCATAGTGGGCTGTCTGTAACAACTAGTGTAAATAGATGTTTGTTTAGTGAGCAGTGACAATACCTTTTTAGGGTTCCGTAGCCAAATGGCACGGAACCCTTATAGATTCGTCATGTCTGTCTGTCTGTCTGTCTGTCTGTCTGTCCGTCCGTATGTCACAGCCACTTTTTTCCGAAACTATAAGAACTATACTGTTGAAATGTATTCTGTACAACGCATTAAGATTTTCAGACAAAAATAGAACTAAAACAAAAAATTTTTGGGGTTCCCCATATTTAGAACTGAAATTCATAAATTTTTTTTTCATCAAACACATACGTTTGGCGTATTTATGGTTAGGTCTTCAAATTGAGGTGAGGTTGAGGTTGAGGTTTCTAATATCATTTTTTTCTAAACTGAATAGTTTGTGCGAGAGACACTTCCAAAGTAGTAAAATGTGTGTGTGTGTGTCCCCCCCCCCGCCCCTGTAATAATATAAAATAAGAGAATAATAAAACTAAAAAAATATATGATGTACATTACCATACAAACTTCCACCAAAAATTGGTTTGAACGAGATCTAGTAAGTAGTTTTTTTTAATTCGTCATAAATCGTAAATATCAATAACTATTATTAAAACATCGATCAAGGTTACAACAAGTTACAACAACTACAAGAACTTTTATATTGTGTTACTTGCTGCTACGGAACCCTTTATGGGCGAGTCCGACTCGCACTTGGCCGCTTTTTTTTTTATCATTGATAGACCTAGGTTTGACCACGACCTCGCCTGATGTTAAGCGATGATGTGGCCGACGACGGGGCACGCAGGTCTAGAAGGTACCTTATTTTGACTTGGAAGAGACTGAGATTGTAGTTTTCAGGAAAGACAAACGACGGCAAAGCATTCCAATCCATGGCTGTACGTATTATAAATGTGGAAGCAAAGCGCTTTGTTCGTAAGAGTGGTAGACTGACAAAGTATGGGTGATATTAAGCGGTATGTCTGCTTGTCCTGTTGTGAAAGGGAGATGGTGGAATGAGATCATGCAATTCCTGGGCATATTCTCGGAAATGTATTCCATAAGAGATCGAAAGGCAAGCAACTTTACGCTGGTGCTCGAGACTCTGGGACTTAGTCTCAGCATTTAGCTGCTCACCTTTTACCCTCAATGCTCTTCGCTTGATCGAGTCTAAAGCAGCCAGCTGAGGTTTGGCTGAACCATCCCATAGATGGCAGCAATACTCTATATCCGACCGGACTTGAGCTTTATATAAAGTGGAATACTGTCCAGGTGTGAAGTATCGCCTCACCTTGTAGAGGATGCCAAGCTTCATGTCAGCAGTATTGGCCTTGAACTCGATATAGGAGCCAAAATTGAGAGTCCGAGTAAGTGAAACTCCCAAGAGTCCGAGATAATCTTCTACAGTTAGCGGTACATTTCGGAAAACGGGGTCTTCGAGAAACTCACTTTTTTCAAAAAAAGAAAAAGAGACAAGCTTGCGTTTTGGAGACGTTGTACTTAATTAGATTGGCATCGACCTACAACCTGGAGAGTCAAACCCAGACACATAAGCATCTCTTCTTCGAGTTTCTGAATGTCAGTTTTACTGGCTTGTGCGTTTCAAAAGTATCTCTATACAACTTTACTGTCGTCTGCATACCCAATGACTCCGGGCATAATCAGATCGTCTATGTGCAGTAAATACAGCGTGGCAGAGAGCACTGACCCTTGAGGTACCCCGGCATTCATTGCTAATCAATCAGACGAGCAGCCGTCAATAACTCGAATGGATCTTTCCCTCAAGAAGTCAGCAAACCATGAGCAAAACTGAACTGGCAATCCGTAAGCTGGAAACTTACCAATTTGCCAGAGCCTATCAAAGGCCTTTGAGCTGTCAAGTGACACAGCTAATGCTTAACCGTATTTCTCTATGGCCTCACTACAAATGTGCGTGTCATACGCAAGAAGATCTCCAGTAGATCGCTTTCGCCGAAAGCCGTATTGTCGATCACTGAGGAGGTCATTGTCTTCAAGTTATATAAGGAGCTTCGTATTCAAGACACGTTCCATACATTTGCATAGTAGGGAGGTGACTGAAATTGGGTGGTAATTTGATGGGTCAGCGTGACCTTTCTTGGGCACATATTGCACATTAGCAAACTTCCAGGATTTTGAACTATTCCAGTTTTCAGAGATAGGCGAAAAAGTCTAGTGAGTATGGAAGACAACTCAGGGTCACAAGTTTTCAATACTACAGCCGGAATGCAGCCAGCACTACTAGCTTTGTTCAAGTCAAGACTCCGTAACGTTTGAGCACTTCTTTTTGATGGATGCCTATTTTCTGCATTGTTGCTTCTCATCTAAGAAGGCTAGGTAGGGTTTGGTTAGAGGTGTCTAGACGTGAAGCTTCCGCAAATTGAGCAGCAAAGAGATTTGCTTTCTCGATTGCAGTGTGGGCTAGAGATCCATCCGATTTTAGTAGTGGAGGGAGAGAAGGGCGGCTTAAGTTCGCTCCCACCGACTTGGCCAAGAACCAGAATGTTTTGCTGCCACCTGGATGTGTCGTAAGCTTGGCACTCATATGGCCAATTCGATGGAAGCGTGCCTTCCGTAGCACCTTCTTGCAGGACGTGGCGGCTTGATTAAAGGCTTTCTTCTTAGTTCGTGTATCCGTAGCTTTACTCTTGGGAGCGTCAGCCCAAGCAAGGTAAGCTGCACGCTTTTTCGCTTCTGCAGCGACACATGCAGGACCAAACCAAAGGCGAGCTTTGTCGGAGGATGTGGGAGTCATCCGAGAATCGTCCGAGACATCCGAGAATGGAAAAAAATATTCCATTGCTCGATAGACCACCGCTTTTTCGCCTTAAAATTGTGCTCCAGTGCTGTGTCGGAAGGGCATTGGATCTGCATCTCCATGACAAATAATAAGTGTGCCTTATTGGTCTAAGATGGTGGTGGACTGAATCGAGATTGGAGTGCAGTCCTCGTATGTTTGTGAGGTGCACTTGAAGAGAGAGGACGTGCTTCCGCTGTAAACACGACTTATTATATTTGGTCTTTTTTATGTATTAAGTAAGTGTTAGGTAAGTGGGGAATATGGTAGTTTTACCGTCCACCGTTTTTACGTTTTTGCCGTTTTGACGGTAGAGGGTGATTATTGACTCCGGTCCTGCAGGTCGCAGTTACGAGCCTCATTTAGCTAAAACGTCAACTCGTCGTTGGCTCTAGATCCACTGTGACCCTTGATCCATTGCAGGGTTATTTTGTTCGATTGACTTACCTCTTTCAACAGCTTGTGGCATTGTGAGGTTAGACCAGAGTTATGTTCGTACCTGTTGAGAGCTTGTAGTACCGAAGCGCTATCTGAGAGGATTACTATGTTAAATTTGTCGCAGCCTGTATTATGCCGATACATTCTGCCTAAAAAAATTTAGTTGTGGGTTCCAAGAGGCGTACATATATATATGTTTAGGACCTCCGAGAAGACCCCGACCACAGATTTTGAACTGTCTGTGTAGATTCTTACTTCTTATCTTTGAGCTGTCACTCGGCTCTTCGTGTAATTGTATTGTGAATTTTTTTAAACGACCTGTCTTAGAGTAATATATCAATTGGTTTTCACTCGCATACTCTTTTTAACCGACTTTATCAAAAAGGAGGAGGTGCTCAATTCGTCGGAATCTCTTATATCTTTTTTATGTATGTTCACCGATTACTCGAAAACAGCTGAACAGATTTGGAAAATTCTTTTCAAAGTGTATACTACACAGGTGGTCCCATATAAATTTTATTAAAATCGGTTGAGCTGAAAAATCTACGAAAATCTAAAAAATGTATACATGTGATGATGTTTTCATGTACTTCGATACCTCGCTGTCTCATTGGAGCGGTGCGTTTATTTGGCTTACCCATATTATACCATATAAACAAAATACATCTACTTTCCACTAAAAATGTTTTATAGGCTCAAATTACATTCAATGAAGTCGGTTTCTTTTTAGATTTTAAAACGTAATTATGTGATGTTTGATTTGCTGTGCCTGTGTTCCCTGTTCGCAGAGTTTGATAGTCCGGAATACAATCTACACATCTCTTAACATAAACCTTGGTAAGGAATGTGAGAGTTGATTACATATTTGTCAATATTCATATAGTTACTAACAAGTAACTATATGAATATTGACTTGTTAACTTTATTATAACCCTATTCTCCCCTAGTTAGTATCATTAGTACCTTTATTTTTGTTTATTTGTATTCGGTGTGTTTTAATAATGAGAAATTCATTATACTTTTAATTCTTATCTTAGTAGTTATAAAACATTGGCAGTGTTAATAAATGCAGGACATTTATTTTTATTATTATTAAATAACATTAGTATCTAGGTAGGTACCTAAGTAGATAATTAGGATAACATTTAAGATAATACAAAATTTGGTATTTGCTTATATTTATTAATATATTCGTCCGGTTTTGCCCCCGTTATTGTAAATACAGTCAAAAAAAATTAAACGAGGGAAATTGAACTTTTGTTTACAGATTTTTAAACTGATGAATTTTGAAATCTGACTTATAAGATTATAGCAGATGGCTCAAATCTTCAAACGGATTTCAAAAGATACATTTGAGTAGATTAATCCTGATTATGGTATATATGTATTAAATAAATCATTATTTTTTAATCTTACGAAACGTACTTACAAGTTACAATTACCACTCCTCTCAGCCCAAATAAGACTTTTTTAAACTTAGTTATAGTAAGTCGGTATTTCTATGTTTGATTTACTCTTTGTTATAGTTCTATAGTAGCTGAATATGTGTTGAGTTGGTCCAAATGTATATTGCTTTTCATACATACTTAAAATAAAATTTAATATAACAACATTTTGTTTTAAATTGCGTACCAGAGTTTGCTATCACAACAAATTGTAGCAAGTGGATTCTAAAGAATAAATCTATTAGATGTACGAGAACTTTACCAATGCAGGTGGTTTTTTTAGAATTGTTTTTGATTTCCTTGATCTATTCTATTTATTCCTTTCGACTTTTTTAGTATTGATTGTTTCTTTATGTATAATAAAGAAACAATCAATACTAAAAAAAGTTACATTATATTATATATTTGTAATGGTTAAACTTAAAAACTGCTAGTTTAATGGTATTTAGCAATAATTGCAGTTTAGAAAGCTTATTTATCAACAAGTAATGTATAGTAAGTACAGACAATATTCTATGTATTTACAATAAAAATAGATATCACTTCGAAAAAAGCAATAATGTAATCACAAAATTGCACATATATAAATCACTAGCTGTCCGCGCGCAGCTTCGCCTGCGTTAAAGATTTTTCCTGGGACAAACCAATTTTCCCGGGATAATAAGTAGCCTATGTCACCCGGGGATAGTGTAGCTTCCCAATGTTCAAATAATTTTTCAAATCGGTCCAGTAGTTTCGGAGCCTATTCAATACAAACAAAGAAACAATCAAATCATTCATCTTTATAATATTAGTATAGATTAAGCATATTTCCATCTCAACCTATAGTTTCATCTTGATTCAAGGAGAGTACGTGTTCGGCAAGGCCTTGGTTGCCAAAGTCGACTCTGAAATTCTCAGGAAGTTCATCGGAATTCAGGCGGAACGATCATGGTTTGGGCTGGAATTCGCATTAGTGGAACAAATGATCTCGTTTGGATACGAGGCAATTTAAATGCAGAGCAATACATTTTTTTTTTTTTTTTTTTTTTTTTTTTTTTTTTTTTTTTTTTTTTTTTTTTTTTTTTTTTTTTTGCGTTAGGGGGGGGAAATCCTCATGGATACCCTTGCGGGTTATGTCGGACTCTTACCGACTAAAACCCTAACCCCTGTGCGTGATATCCTCTGACATGATCAGAGACTTTGTCTGTCGATGTGAGATTAATACTGGTTAAAACATACTCAAACCCGCGTGGGGTGACATAATTAATTAATGACATTTAAGACAGGAATTTAAGCTAAAATACTTAAAATCTAACAATGTATATGTATCACAGAAAAGATCACGTTTAAAGCTTGATTATATCCTACTTATATTATTCTAAATCTAACATGTTATCATAACTAATACTATTAATGCCAAAAGCGTATTGCTCAGAATTACGTTTTCACATAATATGACCAGTTATGCACGTTTAGATCGGATATTCAACCTTGGCTGTTCCGCCCAGCGCTGCGAGCTGATGCTAAAATGTGCCTTTGTTTTGGGGATACTTACCCCGCACGTCTGTGTTTCTGTGCTTGTGTTTGATTCTAATGTGTGGCATAATGTGTCTGATGTGTCTACGTTGTGTATCTGTTTAGTGTTATTTTCGCGCTGAAACTGTGCCCTTTTCTCATGAAAAGGGACCAAGTTGTCATTGCTATGGTGTGTTTGTGCTGTGCGGTGTACGTATTGCCCCTTGGCGTTTTCCATTTTGATCTTCAATTCTGTGCCCGGGACCACCTTAGCAATACGCCACCGTGGACCGGGCCAGAGCCTCCCATTTCTTCCTGACCGCGCATTCGTCGCTGAATGCGTTGTGGTCGACTCTGGACTGGTTGGCGCATACGCAGTTTGTGCATTTGGGGTTTCTTCCCGAGTTCCAGTCCTCGCAGACTGACTTCATGTGTGGCCCCCCGCAATGGCTGCACTTTTCGACGGTGTCCTTGCAGAACCGTCGCCCATGCCCATAACCCAGGCACATCGAGCACTGGATTAGTGGCGACTGGTCTGCAACCGTCACTCGCTGCAGGTCGATCATCACAGATCCTGCATCGATCAAGCGCCTCCATATGCTGGGGGACACCCTGATTACCACGTGGCCCGTCTGTGGATTTCGCGTCTTCTTTCTGAAGAGCACTTCAGTCTTTGTTAGGTTTCGGTCCAGGTCCTGCAATACTTTCCTGTTTTGTGCCCACATAGCATCGATGATGTCCTCGTTTGTGTTATAGTTGAACACATTTCTGAGGACGACTAGTGGGTTCTTATTTTTGACCTCTTCGACGATCAGGTGGTCTTCTGCCTTCTTTAGCTTTTCCTTAACCTTTTCTCTTTCTTCCCTCGTTCGGCACCCCACTATCACTTTGCGGTCCTTGGCCTTTCTGACACTTTCGACTATCACTCCGCCCTCCTTGGCATTGACAGCAGTCCTTATCCTCTGTAGGATTTCCTCTCCAGTCTCCGTCTCGTCCTTGGCGGAAACCACCACAGAGTGGAGGGCTATCTGGTCTGGCTGCTGTCTTTTCGGGAGCCCTGCGATACTGGCGTACGATGCCCTATCTTGTGTCTTAATGGCCTCTTGGAGGTTCTCCATTTTCTGCGTATTTTCCCTAATGAGATGGGCTTGTTCCTCCATTCTCTCCATTATACGCTTTGAGAAGCCTTCCATATCTGTTATGGCTACTATTCGGCTCTCATTTGGGGTGTCTTCGGTGTCAGTCTGCATCCCCATCTCGGCGGTTTTTCCTTCTCCGGGGGGTAGCGATGGTCTCGATCTTTTAATAAGATCGAACTCTTTGACCAATTCGAGTAGCCTATCTGCTTTTCCCAAAATCTCCTTCTTGATCAGGCCATTTATGTTTTTGGATTTATCGAGCTGTCTCACGATCTCCTTCACGCATGCTTCCGCCTCGACCTTCCTGTCGCATGGCTTCGATTTTATAGTCACTTTGGTTGGGCTCCGCTCTACTCTGTTAGTTTGCGGAAGCACCAACTTCAGCCTGACTTTACCGATGTCATCCACGGACTTTTTCGGTGTTGTGGAAAGCCGTGACGGGGCATGCGTTCCTACAGCCTCCAGCTTCTCGATACTGCGCCTGACTTTCGAGTTTTTGTTTGGGTCTGGTGTTATCCTAGTGGGGCCCGAAGGTCCTGCCCTCTCCGCCTGGACGGTGGGCTTTTCTTCGCGTTTGGGCATGTTTGGGGTGCGGACGGCGACCATTTTGGGTCAGAAGACTTGTCTACTTGATTTAAATTACAATAGAAAATGCACAATACACAGGTCAACACAAAAATAAAATTAAATTAAAGGTCAAGTTGTAAAAATTTAAAATTAATAATATATGTAAAATACACGGTCAGCACAATTAAATTAAAATAAATGTCAAATTATAAAAATTAAATTTTTAAAATGTTAAAATTTTTAAACAATAGGGTAAAACACAGTAAAACAATAAAAGTAGGCACAGCCTATCCTTGTCAAAAATTTGGGAAACAAAAAATTTTCAACCTTTTTTCACTGTTTTTTTTTTTTTTTTTTTTTTTTTTTCAGTACTTCTACTAGAAACTTTTTCCAAACTACCCGTGCGATCGAAATTGGCCTAGCCCTTACCGTTCCAGAGTTATAGGGGAAGAGAGGTACGTAGCGGTAGGTAGGGCTATTCTATAAATAGAATTTTTTGGCTTTTTTGGTTAATTTTTAAATATTTTTGCACGTTCGGGTAGTAGGATTGGTTTCTAGGCTGATCCTGTGGTCCAAAAAGGCCTAGGTTTGGCCGTTTGTTAGCTATTTAACTTTTTGTGTTTTACATAAAAAAAAAATTTAGAAATAAGATAACAATATAAACTAAATAACGCGATTAAAATTAGGTAGGACTTATAGTAGGATCTGTTTCAAAGGTTGGGCCGTGGTCAAAAACGTCCTAACCCCTGCCGTTCCTAAAATACAGGTGTTTTAGTATTTGGTTTTTTTTATTTTCCTTCTTCTTCTTTTTTTTTCCTGAAGAGGTTGAAGTAGGATCGGTTTTAAGGGCTAGGCCGCAGTCAGAAAAATCCCAACCCTTGCAGATTCAGAGATACGGGCCTACAAGTGTTTCTTAACTTTTTGCGGTTGGTAAACTGGTTTAAACCGAAATATTTTCGCGCGCTGATGCGACAAAAATCTAAAATTTATATAAATCTATAGTACTAAATGTGCACGACCTACCCACAAAATTTTGACCTAGGTCGTCACTGCTAATCTATTTTAAAATGACTAACAAACTAAACTACAACCGCAAAAAGCTAAAATACCTATCACTTAACCTAAACTTATCTTAAAAATCCGCTGAAGGTGCCTCCCTGGTCCTGGTAGCGTCCTCTTCAGTGTAGTGCGGTCAAATGTGCCAAAAGGTCACTGAATCAGTGACCTTGCGACCGCGTGAGAGTTGTTTTTTTGGCGATAACCCAGCCGTCCTGCGTGGTAATTTTCAGGAGATGGTGTTGCCTGAAAGGGCTTCGCAGGACGCTTCTAGCCGTGGTATAAAAACACTGGGTCACCGCTGTAGTTTCTTCAGAAATTCACTTTGAAGTTTAGAGCTTTCACAAAAACCACTTTAACACGGATAACTCCGTGGTCACAACACTAGGAGCGGCGCGGTTTTCACAAGCGTGTGCGCCTTCTCTCTCCGCAACTTTTGGTGTATGACCCGGGTATTTTGGAACACTTTATACTACAACTTTGGTTTTCCGGGCGCGAGGTAGCTCTTTTACTCGCCGGTTTTGGAGGCGCCAGGAGCTGGACTCAGAGCAATACATTGAGTAGGTTGTGCACTCCATGGTCATCCCTCACAACCAGCAGTTCGACCCAGATTTCGTGTTCATGCAGGATAGTGCACGCGCATACACTGCAAGCCAAGTGATGAATGTGTTCAGCGAGGATAATATCACGGTATAAGAGTGGCCACTCTTGCTCAGTCCGCCGATCTCAATCCTATTGAGTATGCATGAGATTTGCTAGGGAGACGACCTTTTTGTAATCTTTCTCAAAATGTAAACACGTAAGAAGAACTGTTTACTCATCTCACCAGAATATGGAGTCTTATTCTACAGGCGATAATTAATAACCTATTACTCAGCATGCCACGCCTATGTAGAGCCGTGGCTAATGTCCTGGAAGGTCCGACGGAAACAGCTGCAAGGAATGAAACTCGAAGCGAGACTCATCGGAAAACAGAATACGTGCCTACTGATTGTCGCAAATGTGCGTTAGCCCACAATAAAATAAATAAATAATAATTACGTTTTGAAAACTAAAAGGAAACCGACTTCATTGAATGAAATTTGAGCCTATAATACATTTTTAGTGGAAAGTAGATGTATTTTGTATATATATAATATGGGTAGGCCAAATAAAAGCACCGCTCCAATGAGACAGCGAGGTAAAACATCATCGATGATTTAAGATTTTCAATTTTTACATTTTTACATTTTCGTTGATTTTTCAGCTCGACCGATTTTGATAAAATTTATATGGAACCACCTGTGAAGTACCCTTAACAATACCCTTTTAAACAATAAAATAATTTTTCAAATCGGTTCAGCCGTTTTCGAGAAATCGGTGAACATACATAAAAAAAAACAGATTCCGAAGAATTGAGAACCTCCTCCTTTTTGATAAAGTCGGTTAAAAATAAATAAAATCTAAGTTATTTCAGAGGATGCTGCTTGATATGCTTAAACTGAACCTAAGCAAGCAAGGTTCAGGCCTGGCAAATCGTGCGCTGGTCAGATCTTAAATGTCACGGAACACATACAGATCGGTTATGAAGAAAACAAGATAACCGGTGTTGTTTTGGTAGACTTGGCTGCAGCATATGATACAGTGAACATTAAGATTCTACTTCACAAATCACACATCATGACTGAGGATTGCAAACTACTTAGACTCATTCGATTTTTTTATTTTACTACCCCATCGGGTGTGGAATAGCGTTGGATTGGTCTTTTATACATATTTTAAAAGCTTTTCGATATATATAGTGTCTATTTTTAGTAGAAGTCTGTGTCCCTATTCGGTGGAACATGTATTCAGACGTAGGAGTATGCACCAACGGTAAAGATCGCGTGGAAAATTACATTAAGTAGTTCAGAAGAATAAACTTTAGAATAACGCGGGTTAAATCGCGCGGATTAATTCGATAGTGCGTGCCTTACAGTCGTGTTTTTATTACTTGCTCGTAGAAAATTGCAATACGTACAACCCAATTTAAGTATCATATTAAATATTAACGTAATTAGGTACGATCATTATACATTATCCTGTTTTATAAACAATAGGTACTCAAGATAAGTATTTATAAAAATACAATGAATTGTATTTCTCACCGAATGCAAGCAAATAATATAAAACTGTACCTGAGAATTGCCTGAGAACTGCCTGAAACTATAAAGGGAGGGCTATAATTAATATTTTTATTGATTTACTTAGTAAGTAAATATTTCTACCAAATATAACCGTTTAAAAAAATTAAAACTAATGATACATAGTCAGTTATATATGATTTACTGACTAAACATAAAAACAAAGTGGTAATATGAAAATTTTCTAAATTTTTATCCAAAATCGGTTGTTTTAATTTACATGTAATATATCAACACGTATCATCATCATCATCATTGGCCTTTGGTCATCTATCGAACATGATTTATGTAGCGTCAGTCAAGTTACAGAGCAGTTATTTTTGTAATTGAAAACTTTCGTTCATGGATCCACTCCATTGATGGATGGGTGAATTTTCCTCTCCACTGACGTCAATCTTACACGTATAGTCTCCACAAAACTACACATAACTAGCAGAACTTCAACTTATAGACTGGCCTAGTCAATCTCACTATTCATTTAAGAAAAACATGAACCATGCTCTGTCCTCTTAATTTATAATGCCAATTAATAAAGATACCTTTAAACAACACAGACATTAGCTTGATTGCAATTATAAGGTTAGCAGGAATCGGAGTTTCTTATCTGATCGGAATCCGTGAACAGAACTAATGGTAAAAAAATCCCAATAGTTCTGCCAACAGAACGACTCAACAGAACAGGTGGGAATAGACGGGAATCGGCACCTTCACCTATCATGTAAGATAACTCAATGTAATCCTTGTGATTCTTGTTATTGCTATTGTTATGAGCCTGTATTGCCACTGTAGGGCATAGGTCTCTCTCCCCTTCCTTCACTCCCCTTTATCCCGCGTTAGTGTAGGCCAGTCCAGCTCGTCTCTCCACCGTCGTCGCAGTCTGACGTGTTTTCATTTCCTGTCTCGTGTGGTTCTTTCTGTGATGGGTTTTGCCTACAACTCATCCGACATACAACAGACGTGACCTAAATTGAATAACAATTATTTGAATTGAATCGCTGACATTAAAGATGTTATGTTCAGAAAACGTTTCAAGCTTCCTTGGTTTGCCCTACCAACTTAGTGAGTTGCTAATTTGTATTGCAGGACGATTAATACGAGTGTAACTATAATTCGATTCTGTCTTCGGTTTAGCGTGTCATGGTACTAAGCCGTGCATGATTGCTATTGTTACTCCGAAAGAGTTCAGACCGCGGATCGCGAAGTTGAAAATTTTTGTACATCGGTTGAGGTACATCCGTATGTCCACACAAACCTTTACAATATCTTATTATATTGTGTAGGTACCTACATAATATGAGAGAAGGTTATAATGTTAACACATTGATTTCATTTGAGTTCCATTTATCAGTCGTGGTTGATATTCGCAAAACGAAATTAAATAAATAAAAAAAAATAGAATGAGTGCAGTTTTCTGGAAATCATTTCACTTACTTTTCCTATTACATCAGTGTACAGCTGTTATTTATAATTTAAATGGTATGTTGTTATGAGACGCAGAAGGTTGCGGGTTCGATTCCCGCCGCGGGGCAAATGTTTGTATGATCTGCCAGTTTTTGTCTCGGGTCTGGGTGTTTCTATGTATAATATGTATGTATTTGCAAAATAATAAATAAAAATTATATAAGTAGTATATTAGTCATGTGGTAGTGTGCTGCCCTTCTTACGATAAACAGCGTAGGTGAATTTTTTTGCGAAAATGAGTTATTAGCATATTTGTAATCAGCTAAGCAAGATCTATCTGGATAAATTATCCATTTTTCTGAATGTTTAATAGAAATAAAAAAAAACATAAGTATAAACATCGTATGTGTACAATTTTCATTTTCTTTCTAAACATAAACAACGTATTGTCTACTACGCTTAGAGATTGTAATCAATCTCCTAGTCATAAGTATCGCACGAGCACTTACGTTGTTTATGATAAGTATTATCTTCGACTTCCGCTCAACTTACAAAACATAATGATTATATGAGCCGCTTACGTTGTTTAAGCCTTGTACTTATTTAAGAAAGTTTAACAATATTCTATAAATAAACATAGTACTACCTCCTACGCTCTTTATTTGTTGCATAAAATCTTTATTTCATTGCGTTAGTCTATACATACACAACGCAAGTAGCGCACATACGATGTTTATGACTGGTAAATACAATATAGAAACGGTGGGGCGGTGAGGTAGAGGGGAAAACATTACTGTTTACTGACAGTCGCGCGGCGAGTAAGGCGCTAGGTGGTCGTCGTCACTTTGCGGGAAGTTTGGCGCGAAACGAACCCTTGCTTGGTGAGTTTGAATTTTAATTTACCAATATTATATTTTTTACCTCGGTTTGTCTGTAAAAGCTGCTGCACACTGAAGCCGGAAGCGAAGGCTCGTGCCAGTTGTATCTTAAGAATTTACCACCACATCCCTGCGGCCAGTGTGGTAGTCATTCATATAATACAATTCGTACGCCTTAGCCTCCGGTTTTTTGTATGCGGCGGTTTTTTAATTTAAATGTAGGAATAGGTATTATATTATTGTTATGTTTATTTATGTTTTCCCTTTCACGCTCATAAGTCGCTACCCTATGTAGTTATCACCACGCGTAGGTACGGCGAGTCGATACGAAGGCACAAGTAGATGAAGTTAGATATATAATTTATGTTTTCCTTTTCACGCATTGTGTAACAGCCAGGCAGGTACAAGTAGGTGAGATAGGTACAATTATGGCTATTTATTTGTACAAATAATATACCTCTATAGGTAGTGGACATTATAAAAAGTGTGCATATTTCACGATGATGATTAGAGTAGATGGGACGAAAAAAAATAAGTACGTAAATAAAATTACTTTCGTATATATAAAATTAGTTACTAGTACATAATTAATGTTTAAAATATTAAAAACTAACCAAATGTGTTAACTTGATACATATAATTTACAGAAAATGGCTTCTAGACGAGACAAAATACTGGCGATAGTGAAACAACGAGAATCAATAAATAATGATTTTAACGCTCCCGAAAATGATAAGGCGAAGAATCTCGCAAATGAAAATCCCAACAATGAGATGGGCATTGATTCTCTTTTATGTAGAGAAGAATTACCTACATCTGATATCGAAGATGATGTAATGAGGCAAGACATCGACATATGGCATAACTCTGATGATAGCTGCAATGATAAAGACTATATACCTTATTCTGGCGAAACCACAGATGATGAAATTTTGGAGGAAATTATAACTATTTCAAAAATTTCACTTTTAAAGAAAAAACTACAATACACCGCAAAAGAACTTGGTATAGCAAAAAACCAACAAGCCACAGGACAAACAGTAGAAGCAGCACAGAATAACACAGAAGGGGATCAGAATAGCACGGTCACTCAAGAATCGGAACATCAAATGATAGAAGAGGAGAACACCAATGACACTGAGCAAAGTGTTGGCGTAAGGGAAAGAACGAACGAAGAGATTCAGGTACAAAGCCAAATTATCTTACAGGAAGAAGCTACAAATAGTAAGGGTTTCACGAAATCCGGAGAACCAAGAAAGAGAAAATTGTACGATGAATCGGTAGAAGAAAGAAAAATTCAGAAGAAAAGAGTAGAAGAAATAAAATATATGCTAAAAGATCCATGCAACATCCTAACATGCAAAAAAAATGCACCTCATATATCACCGAAGAGCAGAGAAAAGAAATTCATGATAAATATGTAAATTTAAATTTTGAAGCAAAAGGCCTTTTCATCAAATGCTCGATAGACACAAAAGCAGTACAAAGAAGAAAAGTGTCAAGCAATGAAAAGAGAACAATCACTTATAAGTATTACATGAAGGCAAGTGATTTACAAAAAACTGAAGTCTGTAAGACATTTTTTTTGACGACTCTTGGGTATGAGGCTAATAATGATAGTAAAATTAAAAGTGTGATGAAGAAAGACGTAGATAAACAAAAAAACTTGCGTGGAAGCATGAAAAACGTATGAAAGAGTTGAAAAAATTTCCAAAGAAATTATAAAAGACCACATCAAACAATATAATCCTAGTGTTTCCCATTATAGACGTGAGCACGCCCCAAACCGCTTGTACCTACCTAGTGACCTTTCAGTTACAGCGATGCATAAACAATTTATGGAACAAAATCCAGAAGCTAAGATTTCATTAGAGTCATATAGATTAGTAGTCAAGAAAGATATGAATATATCATTTTCCCACTTGGGCCATGAAGAATGCGAAACATGCGCAATTTTTGAGATACATGACACTAATCACAAAGATAACCCGGACAATACATGCGAGACTTGCAACAATTACATTACACACAGAAAAAAATATGAAGAGTGTCGTTCCGAGTATCAAAATTATGTTAAGACTGCAGCAGAGGTAACAGCTGATGTTTTTTACTGTGCTGAATTACAGAAAGTCATTATGCTGCCTAGGATAGACCAGTTTAAGGCCGCTATATTCTGCCCACGGATAATAGCATTTAATGAGAGTTTTGTTCCTTTGGGCAAGACAACATTAGAGCATGTGCCCTTTGCAGCGCTTTGGAACGAGACTGTGTCAGGCAGAAATCAAGAAGATATCATTTCCACATTTCGTTTGTTTGTCTTACATAAACGAGATGCTGAAAATATAACTATTTGGGTTGACAATTGTGCAGCGCAAAATAAGAACTGGCCCAGTTCTTCTCATTTTTAGTAGAAGTTGTAAACAGTGACGTAATTAGCGCTAAAACAATTACTCTAAAATATTTTGAGCCTGGGCATTCTTTCATGTCTGCCGACTCATTTCACCATCAGGTCGAGCGATCGCTGAAGAAGAAAGGAAAAGTTTACGATTTTTCTGATTTCGTATATAGTGTTCAGGTGACAAACTCTGGTAAGAATGTTGTGAAAATTATGGAAATTTCTGACTTCTTCTCTTTCCAAGATCTGGCATCGCAACATAAACTGAGAAAAATGGAGCCACGGATTTATTTGAAGGATATGATGTGCGTTCAAGTCCAAAGAGGACTCCTTAAGATAATACTAAGTATAATAAGTATAAGACTTGTCATGCCGAGGAAAATTTCACTGAGCTTGATTTTCTTCAAGTGAAGATATTCAAATCAATGGAACTCCCTCAAGCAGTCGCTAAAATAGAGCTGAGGGGTATTGATAAGGAACGCAAAGCGGCAATAATAACAAAACTTGTTCCACTAATGCCGTCAAATAGACGAGAGTTTTGGTATAATTTACCTGTTTCAAGTTCACCTGTAATAGATAATTAAAACGCTGAAAATATTGAGGTATTAACTACTATAATAATTTAAACGGTGAAGCACCAACAACATGTTTTCATAGCATTTTAAACTTATGACTTGCTCAAAGATCTTGCTCAGAGATCCTTTTTATGTAATAATAAGTGTTTGGAAGATTTTTAAACAATAATTAAAGTCTGAGATATTCAAAATATATTAATGTTGATAAGTACTAATTAGGTATAAGTTGAGTTTTATAAAAGGTGGTATTTTTAATAGTCAAGCTTATTGATCTCTTCTTAGATAGTTTACCTATAAGGTATATGAAGAACTGATTAATGTAAAGATCTGCGATTGTGTAGTTATAATTAGTTCTTATTGCATTCAATAATAAAATTGTCTTAAACAACAATAAAACATATATCTAAACTAACTCTTTTATTTATTTACGATATCTATTAAGTTAGGTACTAAGATTAAAAATAACATGAGTAATACACAATATAAATATAAACGTACAAACTTTCGCATTAATAATATTAATAGAAATAACTTTACTTAAATCCAATCAAAATTCTGACTCTTCTGAAGTTACAAACCTAATAGCTTTACTGCACGTTGGTACTTAACTCCTTAGAATTTACTTTTGTACTAGACATATTCAACGTATATGGTTGCATAAGATTAAATTTTTTTGTAAATATTTTTTACGATGTATGAAGATACTAGACATAAACATCGTATGTTTACTTTCCTAGTCATAATGAACGTAATTGTTCATTTACCTAGTCATAAACATCGCAACTGCTTCACATGCGATGTTTATGTTTAGTATTTCAAAAAAAGTGACATTAATTTTAGTAATCATAAATAATTTTTAAGTTATAATAACTCAGAATTAAAAGAGAAAACAGAAATATGTAAGTAATTATAAAATACACACTTCAACCTACAATTAAAAGTAACAATTTTGAAAATAACATAATTAGTGAAGTCGTGACACCAAAAATAATAATAAAAACTTTAGGCGGGATTTTCTCGAAATATGTCGCGATGCACTTACGCTTTTTATCATAAGAAGTGTGTGGCAGTGGCAGTGTGGTACCCATAACACAAGCTCTGCTTACTTTGGGGCCAGATGGTGCTGTGTGAAATGTACCGGGATTATTTATTTATTTTATTCATCTTCCTATCGTGTCACTAGTTTTTTCGGACAAGTGTGGTGAAATGATTTAAGTGCGCCTCAGATACTCATTTCATGCACTTGGCTATTTTTTCATCATTATTTATTATAATCCATCCAGACTAATATCATTATTATTGGAAAGTGTATCTGTCAGTTTGCCTTTTTGTCTGTCTGACTTTTTATTTTTCACGATTAAATAGCTGCATGATGTATCTTGATGACATTTGGTACGGGATAGATTTTATCTTATTTATCTAACATTGGAATTCAAAAACCCTTTTGCAGCTTCAGAGTACAATAAGCTGCCCCCTGTGTTCCACCTGGACCCGTTCGAGAACTGCATTGAAGAGACAGAGGCTGTGTACTGCTCAGTCGAGTTCATCCCAGTTTCAGACACCACTCACCCTTTACTGGATATTATGCGGGTAACCATTCATAGACAGATTCTTGTTAGTTTAAAAACATTAACCTTCTGGTTTGTCATTTTGGGATTGTAAAGTTATTCTTTTGCAATTTTCCGTTTGGTCATTTATGAATAAGAGTATATCTATATCTATCTATCAATCTCTTGATGTGATCTTTGCGAAAATATTGTCCATTTTGTAACGGGTACGTTAGGTAGGTTAGTTAGAATAGGTAGAAGACATCGGTAACAGGCCACAGTTTCCACACAATAAATGACCATTGTAATAGTGCTAATTTCAAATGTTTTCTTTCGTTTTCAGGAATATTCAGATCACACCTCAGCGCACTTCAACTATACATTATTGAGATATGGTATCTGCCTTAATCTCTGCAAACAGTTTGACAAAAAGCACAATACAACAGTGGACCTAAAACACACCCTTGAGGCATGCATCAATGAAGGCTTTTGGGATACATACAGGTTGAATATCAGCTTAGAGCAATACCAGTGCGATAAAATTCCGAAAAAAATCGAATTAAAGGAATAGATATCGTAATGCACGGAGTTTTGATTTTAATTTTACTGTTAAACCTTACCGGAAGCTACTGTGATATCAAACTTGCGACAAAACCGAGAGGATTAGGTAAGTTGTAAATTTTATAGTTTTTCACTATTAGGGATCACTTTTAACATCGGTCTTCAATTTTTTTTAAAAAGGGATTATTTAAATTTTCCGACACCAGGGTTTTGACATGATTAGTTTTATATTTGACTGCAGCAATGCGCGCTCTGATTATTTTCTCCATACGACGAAATTGGCGAAAACTGGTGGCGACTGCAGTTGATCGCTCGGAACCAAGACTCGAGAGGCTGAAATCTCTAAATGGATTAAAGTAAGGATTGTTATCTTATTTCCACTATTCTGATGCTTATTACTCGTAACGGTTGGTATATCGCTTTTTTATTTAGACTACTTCTAATTATTTGGGAGTCTGATTTAAGTGTCTGCTATAGTTTTAATGAAAACGGGCAAAATGTTGTATTGAGAATAAGTTAATAGATTATTTTGTTAGTAGATAGATAGATGGTTGAGGACATTTATTTGTAGCTTCAAACACACACATCTAAATGTATAATATTATAAATGCGAAAGTAACTCTTTCTGTCTGTCTGTGTGTAACGTTTTCACGCCTAAACCGCTGAACTGATTTTAATGAATTTTGGCATACAGGTAGATAGGACCATGGAGAAGGACATAGGCTACTTTTTATGTAGGTACCACGCGTGCGAAGCCATTGGGCAGCAGCTAGTACGTACATAAAAATAACTGATATTATAGGAATATTGTAGGTAAACAATAAAATCAAAAATAATGATATCTAATATTGAACAAGACTAATATATCTACACTGTACTTACTTGTCTGTACTTACTTACATTGTTCCTATCAACATTACCATAATATGTTCACTTAAAGAAAATAGGTTCCTAAAACAAAATAAAATAAAATAAGTAATGTAATGTGTGTATTGCATGCAGCCAGAGAAAAGGCTCAAAAAGAACACATACCTTCGATATGAGAAGTTGAATTACTTTGTAGGTATTTCGTTACCTACAACATAACAAGTAGTAGTAGTAGATAGACAGATAACAAGTAGTAGTAGTAGGTTCGTACTACTAAATTTTTTATTAAAAGAATATTTAAAAGTAGGTTCAACCCACGGGTAGAAGCTACTTTAACAGCACAGAAGGCAAAGCTGACTGACTATTTAGTTGAGAGACCAATCATTCTTACTTACCTAGTTTTTTTTTTAAATTTAAGATCAATAACCATAATTTTGGTGATTGCAACGCACACTCTGCTATCCGTCTTTTTCTATATAGACAACCCGAAACGTGTTGAAGACGTAAGTACCTTAGATACTAGAATCTACCTATATTTAGTAGATTAACAAATTGGTGCTTCCTATCTTTAGCAGTGGTAACATTATTTTATCAACTCATAATAAATAATAAAAAATTTAAAAAATAATCCCGGACATTTCACACACCATCATATGGCCCCAAAAAAAGTAAGCAGAGCTTGTGTTATGAGTACCACATGACTGATATAAAAAAATATGAAAAAAATATACAAGTACCTAGTATGTACTTGTATATATTTTTTTTCTAAATACAAACATATTATACATAGAAACACCGAGACCCGAGACAAATACATACATATTATACATAGGAACACCCAGACCCGAGACAAATACTTGCAGATCATACAAACATTCTGCGTCTCAGCCAGACCTTAGCCCACTGCGCCATAGAGGTCGTCATAGGTCTAAGGGTAATAATAAATTGCTAATAATCTCTTATTATAAAATAATTTTTGTCTTGACTGAATCACTAACAGAAAACTGACTGACTGACTGGCCTGTCAGCTCAGTTGGTAGTAGCTCTGCCTTCTGCGCTGTAGGTTGAGGGTTCGATTCCCTCCCAGGATAAAAATTTGTGTGAAGAACATTTTTTTTTATGTTTTTTTTATTTAATTTGGGAAAACAAACAGAACTATATTAAATGTTACTAAAAACTTAAATAATAATGCCTAATCCAATGAAGTCTCCACTAATTTATAAAACTTAAAATGAAGAATTTAGTGGATTTTTTTAACAAAAAAAGGAAAAGGTAAACAATACAAAAAAACTAATTAAACACACAATACACAACATAGGTGTTTGCTCTGTGTCTGGGTGTTATAAAGTATCATAAGTATTTATTTAAAAATATATAAGTATTCTATCAGACATCTAGTCACCATAATATAAGCTATGCTTAGTTTGGGACAAGATGGTGTTGTGTAAATTGTCCATCAATATTTATTATTTTTATTTATTATTATGTAAAACGCATAGACTAAACAGCTGACCGTATAGACTTTAAATTTATAAGGCATATATTGGTGCGTAGATTGAAAGGGAGTTTTCAAAATTCTAGTACTATGAGGGTAAAAATGTTTGTATGAAATATCGTACTCTTCGAACTTACAAATTTGAAATTCTTAAATACATTTGGGAGAAATGGTACCCCTGAAACAGGATAACTGGTGTTAATGTTTATATGGGCACTTAAACGCGTCTTGTGATTAATTTCAAACATAGTAAATATAAATATTTATTGGTTTAAAGTGTAAAAAGACTTTTTCTAAAAAACTCCCTTTAAACGGGGAATAGTGTGGTCATGGTAGTATTTCGAACGCGTCGTGTGAATTGCTTGAAACGCCGAGGGCACTGTCTCGCACCCATTAGACGTTTGCGCCGCGCCAGGGTGACGCCGCCGAGTGTACCCGGCGCGCCGCCGCCGCCCCGCCATTAGTGTGCGGCGTGTGATTATTACCTTATATTATACTTTATACCTACGCCACCGAAACGAACCCGCGGTAGGCTTGCAAATGCCAGTATGTGACTTGCACCCAAATCGTAAAAGCGAAACTACTACTCTACGTCATCTAAGGAGCCAGACATATTTCTCTATACTGCACCTGAGTCTGTGGTTCTTGTTGCGTACTGCAACGGTACGCTGCTGTTTTTGCGTTAGCAATGGCCTTCCGGGATGCATATTTGAGTCGAGACCGGATGTAATCCTTGTAGATCTTCAGTTTAGTTCTAAGTGGGAGATGCGAGGAGAGGCCAGGTCGGAGCTAGTCTCGGGCAACACGCGTTTGGTGTCGGGCGCGGTTTGCCTATGGGCCGGTTTTCAACGACCTGTTGATTTCGATTCCGAGGTGACCGAAATGACTTCTTCCGCTGTACATCTTGGCCCGTAACTAATGCGGTGGTGTACGATGGCTTATCACAAAGAGCGCTGCAGTCTTCCCCACGTTGACGGCCATGCACTACTTGTCCAGCCAGAGCGAGAGGATGTTCAGGAGGCGCTGGCGCTGCATGCGCCTATTGACAATGGTTGGGCTGCGCAAGGAGGCGAAGTAGGCGCTGTCGTCAACGAATAAGGCCAACGTCACATCCCTTTCCTATTTTTCGTCCAGTTTCTACGCACAGCTCTTCTGCCAAGTGATATAGCATGCACGTCAGCTGGGGCGCTGTGTAGTGCGTACTTTTGAGTTCTGAGAGCGTAGAGGTTGGTTTCGTATTCGGAGGTTTGATCGATGGTGTTCTCCTAACTCTCTTCGCCAAACCGATACCTCCGTGGTCAGGGCATCAGATTAGCTTGGAGCCAAGGGCAGCGTGAGGGCATTCATTGTTGGCGCAGTTCTCTATTCCGCTTTAACTCTCGTTTGATGTGCCGTGGCAGATTGTTCTTCTTTCGTTGCCGTAGTGTCGTAGAGGCTTTCTCTTTGGTTTGCAGGATTTTCGTGGTCAGTGATGTGGCTTCTAGCTTAACTAGGGGTGCACTGACGACCTACGTCTACAGATTCCAGAGTTCTTGAGAAGGCCTTCCAATCCGTTTTCACGCCTGTGGCCCGTGGTGCGGTGATGTCCACAGTCAATCCCAGCGTGATTCCAGTGTCAATCCCAGGACACACAGCACCACCCACTCAGAATTTTACAGTACCGTGAGATGTCACATCTGCGAAAATGAGCGTGTTAGCGGGATTATCGGGTGGGCTAAATACGTTAGTGTAAAAATGTCGAGAAAATTTAGTATACTTCAGTACCCGAGAGAGACTTGAAAATGCAAGACAATCTAATAGATCGTCGCTTCTGCCGACCCAGCGTAAATAAAAGATGTGGATTTGCTATTCTATTAGAAGAGTTAGAAAATGTATTTCCACACGTTTCTGCCCTTGCTTTAACTATGTTGTGCCTGCCACAAGCACACACACAAGCAGATTTTTAGTAGTTGATCTCGTTAGGGTAAACAAAATGACATTCATCTACGACCATTTTAAAACTTAGATTGAAATTATCCTTGTTTCATTTGTTTAAGCAAATCTATGTAATGAACATTTATGCATAATTCCATAATTTACTAATCCTAAAACTATATAAAAAACAAGCTACGCCGCCGGCTCCGCGCCGCCAGCGAGCCAAAATGTGCAGAGCGCCGCCCGCCGCCGACATTTTTCAACGCGGCGCACACGTCTAGCACCCATTATACCTACGAGTAGGTACTTTAAAACCTAAAGTAAACCAAACTATTATTTTCCAGTTTTACATAAACTTCCTCATCCAGCTGTTCATAAATGGCCCCATCTTGGTGCAGACCTTCTTCATACTCTCAGGGTTCCTACTGGCCTACAACCATCTCCTGTTTAGTGAGAAGCACAACTTTGGCTGGAGTATGCTGCCTATGAAAATCATGATGCGTTGGATCAGGTTAGGACCTTTTATTATTTTTTAGAAGACTTAAACCAATTTTTAGGTACTTGCCGATGTATACAGATTCATCATCAGATGACTGGCCTATCAGCTCAGTAGGTAGTAGCTCTGCCGTCTGTGCTGTAGGTTGTGGGTTCGATTCACTTCCAGGACAAACATTTGTATGAATAACATAGATGTGTATCTGGATATAAGGTATCATAAGTATGTACTTATTTATAAATATATAAGTACTAGTTGCTGCTCGCGGCTTTGCACGCGTGGTATCTCCATAAAAAGTACCCTATGTCCTTCTCCAAGGTCCCAGCTATCTCTATTCCAAAATTCATAAAAATCGGATCGGAATTTTAGGCGTGAAAACGTAACAGAATTCAAAATTCAAAATTCAAAATAACTTTATTCATTACAATCACAAGGACCACTTTGAATCGTCTTCTTACATGCTAGTGAATCTAGGTGCCGGTTCCTCCTAACCCTAGTTCAAGAAGAATCCGGCAAGAAACTTGTCTGGTCTTAACACTTTTTTGTATGATCCTTGACAATTTTGTTACGGATGCCGAGTCGAGTTGGAGCAGATTCATCCCAAGCTTTTTTGTCTTCTAAATAATCAGATATTTTATAATATGCTTTAATAGACAGTTTATGTTTAATTACGTTTTTAAATTTGCCAATCGACAAATCTAACACGTCGCTTGGGACCTTGTTATAGAAGCGTACACATTGCCCTATAAAAGACTTATTAACTTTAGCGAGCTTAACAATGGGAACAGCGAGTTTATCTTTATTTCTAGTGTTAATACTATGATTATCGCAATTTTTTTTGAATAAATGAACATTTTTGTGCACATACATTAAATTTTCGTATATATACTGACAAGGCACTGTCATAATATTAATTTCTTTAAACTTATCTCTAAGTGATTCTCTGGGGCCCATGTTATAAATTGCACGAACAGCCCTCTTCTGCAACACAAATATGGTGTTAATATCAGCAGCACTCCCCCACAACAAAATGCCATAAGACATAATGCTATGAAAGTAGCTGAAGTAAACGAGTCTAGCGGTATCTACGTCGGTAAAATGACGGATCTTTTTGACAGCGTATGCGGCAGAGCTGAGTCTCTTCGACAATTTATCTATGTGCGGGCCCCATTGCAGCTTATTATCTAAAGTAATGCCTAGGAACACTGTGGTGTCGACGAGATCTATCTTTTCGTTATTAATTTTTACATTAGCTTTCACCTGTTTAACGTTGGGCAGTATAAAACGAATGCATTTCGTTTTTTCTCGTTAAGTAATAAGTTGTTTACATTAAACCATGTTACAACTTTAGAGATTGCATTGTTTACATCGTCAAGATTAGTAAGTCGCGGTTTAATTTAAATAAAAGTGACGTGTCATCAGCAAACAGTACAATCTCGTGATCATCCTTTACAAGTTTAGGTAGATCATTTATATAAATTAAAAACAAGAATGGCCCGAGTATTGATCCTTGTGGTACACCCATTTTTACCATTGACCCCGGAGAACGCTTTCCATTTACATCTACTCGTTGTGTTCGGTCAGTTAAGTAGGATGTGAGAAGCTTAAGTGAAACTCCCTTAACACCATAGTGGTGTAGTCATCGCGTGATTCCTCCCAGATATCAAAAATATGTGATATTAACTCAACACCGGCATCAGTCGTTGAGCGTCCCTTTGTAAATCCGAATTGTTTACTGTCTAATAAATTGTTGGTAATAAAATGCCGTTGTAATTGCAGACAGACAGACACAGTTACTTTCGCATTTATAATATTAGTAGGTATTAATAAATTGGTTCCCATATTACACGCTAGACGTACACGTTTGGGGCTAGATTTTCTTGGGTGCGTTATCTACCAATATATCCATCGATATTATCAACTGGTTACTTTTCAACAAAATACAATGCACGGAGAGATAGCTATATCCCATTAAAACGACCGCTCGTCACCGAGGTATAATTGCAACTGATACAAAAAGTGCTTGTTATGCTGCAATGCTGACATGCTAATATAATAATATAATATAATACAATAATAATTTAATTATAGGTACAATGCTAATATAATACAATAATAATTTAATAATACAATGCTAATATTATAATATGACGACCTTTGCGGCGCAGTGTTTGCGGCGCAGAAAGTTGCGGGTACGATTCCCGCTGCGGGACAAATGTTTGTATGATCTGCAAGTATCTGTCTTTGGACTGGGTGTTCCTATGCATAATATGTATGAATTTACAAAAAATATATATAAGTAGTGATGTGGTACCACGTGTGTTCAAGGTGTACACCTATGAAACTCCTTATCTGTATTAATTCGTTCATCTAAATCTATTCATATATTTAAAATCAAAGTCCATAATCATTATCTGTCCATATCTGGAAACTGCTAACTGGTTCGTAGCTCACTGTAGAAAGTTGGTTGTTGTTACCTATGTATGTTTTCTTTCTTTGTGTAATTTTTGTTTTGTAGGTTTTTATTATTATCATTATCATAATTTATATTTTTATTAGATTAGTAGATATGTTATGTAACTTATTAGACACCGCCGTAATTTTGTTTTTGTCTATCCTGTCCATCCAAAGGTTGCCTGAAAGAGATCACTTTTAGTGATAAGGCCGCCCTTTGCACAACTTTATTGCTAATTGTTTTTTTTATGTTCTATCTGTATACAATAAAGCGTTAATCTGTCTATCTATCTATAATTAAACAGATAGACAAATATTTAGTACTATTCCAACTAAGCCGACTACGCTTCAACTTAGTTGGAGCCTCCAAGGTTGGAGCGTAGTTGACTCAGTCTCAATCCAGCGCTCAACGAAGCAACAAGTCTACAGAGCAGTCTTGGTGTTATTTCGTTACAGTGCAGAGCGAGTTAATTGTTCCTGAGGATGCCTAATGGAGGCGAAACACGTGTCGAATCTCTTTTTGCTCTCTTCTGACGTTAAGATAAGAAGATTGACGAGCAAATCAAGGGTCTAATAACATGATATTTGATATTTGCACATCGTTTGAAGTTGACACGCTGTTCAATGAAACTCAAATAGACCGATTAGACAGGTTTCAACCTGGCACACCTGTCAAGAATCAACCAATTACTCTAATTAAATTACATAGAATGCAAAGATAACGAATGATAAAAATTCAAATAAATGTCACAGTAAATAGGTCAGATTAAAAATTAGTAAAATGTTGTATACATGATAATATTAATAATATAATGTCAGAATCCAATCATCCGTCATTCTCACAATACTTTAAGCATAACAACACTAGTCTCTTTGTCAACCAAAGTACAAACTAAGGGAATGCAATACGGGATGTGCGGGATCCCAACCGAAATCCCGAACGTTTTTAACACGACTAAATCGAGTATAATCCGCGAGATTTACTGCAATAGGTTCCACGTAGAGTTTACTTGCAGGCACGCACGGACTACGACAGGTTGACTGTCTGTCCTACTAAGTGATTTAATGACAGTTGCTCCAACTAGTGTGAAAGCAGAGCTATAATACCATAAAACCATAACCAACAGCGAACAAAACGATAGTACGTTGTGTTCTTTTTTCATAAAATAATGGAGTCAGTCGTAAATTCACACCGGTAATGTCTATAAAAATAAAAATCTTGTGCTTAATTTACAAAATCGTTATTGAATAAAATTTGTGTTCCATAATTTAAGTTCAATCATCAATATATCAAATATTTACAATTATTATATTATTTTCTCTCATTAAAATTTGGAACCTCTTGGCAATCTTGATAGATTTATTAGACCTCTGTGACGCAGTGGGCCGAAGGCTTTGTCCCACTTCGTCACAGAGGTCGATGCCTATCAGCATCCAAATAAGTAAATCATTTGTAGATGGTGCATATGACCAAGCATGATACCTGCAATGTCAGTGTCGACACTTCTGTTCTGATCACAATATTCCCTTGATTTGGAATACTGCACAAATGACTATTTTCGTATCAGCCTCTTCATGTTCTGGACATGATAACTCTTATTCAACCCTTCTTACTATATCGATAGTAGCATTAACATAAAAAAAGGCACTGTTTTGAATTTATGTGAATAGTTTTCTTTCCAATAAAAGGTATTATTTCATCACTGGCCCAATATAAACTGCGCAGTGAGGGATCGCGATAGACCTAACTTGCCATGTACATTCTTGTCTGGCAAGAGGTTGGAACTATCAAAAATGTCTGTCTAATGAGGAAACATCATCTAATTATTACTGGATTATTATATATGACGACAGCTGGTTCGGAATTGGGCGATCAGATAATTCAGACATAGCCGAAATATGAAATTACGCTATTTTAAGATTGACCACACCTTTATTATTCAAACAAAATTACAACTTTCAATATCTATCGCGGGATCACTTTGATTTTAACTGATTAAGAATGGAAACGCGGTGAGTTCGGCACAAGGTAGACAAGACAACCGTTCTGCTCGAAAGTCCTAAAAATAATGTCCTCTCCGGTTGGTCGCTTTCTATAGACCAAACCCAAGCGAATGTACGAACGAATGTACGTACGAATGTACGAACGAATGTACGACCGAACGAACGAGTGAGTGAATCGATCACAGTTCACAGATCAAACGAAGCAACAAAGCGCCCTCTGTCTACTTTGCACCGACTTCATCCAAGTGAATTACTTGACTTTTCAAGATGGCGCTTTAAACTAAATGGAAATAACATCAACAGTTGGAGCTTACATCTCAAAATTAAAATGAATCGACACACGGTTAAAGACACTTAACACTAGAGGGGTAGGCCAGGCTATGTTTACAACACTCCAACTCCGACACTCCGACACTCCGACACGGCCATCCTGATATCACACGCCCTCGTGTGACGAACTTTAAACAAAAACAAAAACTTCGCAAAGTAAAAGGTTCACTCGCTTGATTTCCCGGATAATAATAGCAAAACGAACATTAGGAACAAAACTTTAAAACAAAAAATTCTAAAACTTGGTCTCAAGGACAGCTTCCGTATATACATAGCACAGTTGCTTCCAACCAGCAACTCTTGGACAGCCGCCATCTGGCTTCCGTATACACATGCTCAGTTGCTTCCAACTAGCAACTCTTGGACATCCGCCATCTGGCTTCCCTATACACATGCTCAGTTGCTTCCAACTAGCAACTCTTGGACATCCGCCATCTGGCTTCCGTATACACATGGTCAGTTGCTTCCAACCAGCAACTCTTGGACAGCCGCCATCTGGCTTCCGTATACACATTGTAGCGTTACAATTCCTTTCTATATAAAAAAAGGATTGTAAGCTGCAATTATTTTAGAAATTTAAATAGAAATCGAGAGAAACTATCTGTTTTTTTAAGTAAAATAAGAAAATTATAATCAGATAAATATTATATTTTATTATAAATACACTCAGTAAAAAAAAACTTTAATATTTTATAGTTCAGTTAGTTTAAATGTTTATATGTTTCTTTCATTTGGCTTTTTTTTAAAAGATGTTAGAGTTACACTAACCGGAGAGGTCCACACATAGTTTAATGATTCAGATTATTTCCGTCTCTGGTATTTTTATTTGGTTAGATGGGGACTTCCTCTTTTCATCAATCTAAGGTCTTCGGGTCCTTGTCACCATTGGTCCTGTAATTCATATGGGCCCGTAGCGTTTCTCTGGCTCAGCTCAGACCTCCATTTTCTCTGCACTAGTAGATCATATTTTTTATCCATTCAGTCTCAAAACCCCGATCTGAATGACATCTTTCAGTCCTCCCTTCATTTTCCTGCGCAAATCGCGCATATCAAATCCGTCACGGATTTTGAATTTCAAGTTTCAGCCAGACAGTGTTATGAAAGTTTTCATTGTAATATTAGCAGACCTCTCGCTAATTTGAGAATTATGGAATATATTGACAGCTTCCTTCACCTTTCAATTTTGATTAATTAAAATGTAAACAAAGATTTTACAATGAAAAGTTATGAATATAAATAAACATCGTAAAATGTGGTAGATATTTGTGATGGTGTTCAGATTAAACTGCTCGGAAACTCCGTATGAAGTCAAGGATACGAAAGTAAAATGGAATACCATAAATATGGTTAAAGACGCAGCTTGTTTATGTTGAGCAGTATAATCCGTTACATATCTTCACGTAAGTAAAATAATATAATATGTACATAAAGAGCGTTTACGAGCTAAGTAGAAAAGAAAGATATTACAACATGCTCAGTTGCTTCCGACCAGCAACTCTTGGACAGCCGCAATCTGGCTTCCGTATACACATGCTCAGTTGCTTTCAACCAGCAACTCTTGGACAGCCGCCATCTGGCTTCCGTGTACACATAGCTCAGTTGCTTTCAACCAGCAACTCTTGGACAGCCGCCATCTGGCTTCCGTATGCACACACCTAATAGGGTCCAGTCACCATTCAGACCACAAACCATTAAATTTACTAGCAAAACATTATTTTAAAAGTGAACATTCGGCACCCGAATCATAGTTAAAAGTAAACAGCTCACCGGAGTGTCGCAAGGTTCCTGTTGGCGCATTGACGATGCATAGGTCAACTCGTTTCTCCTTGGTCAGCCCGGGTTCAGCAGCATTGTTGTCCCTCGCTTTCCGCTCCGGGCAATCAGACGCGTAGTGCCCCTGTTGACGACAGTTGAAGCAGGTGATCCTCTCAGCTCTTCTTGTAGTTTGGTGGCTCGTACTCTGGTTGCTATTGGATTTAAAGTGGTCCTCGTCCTTCTTGGTATTGAGACGGCATTGTTGCATTTTGTGGCCCAATTTACCACTGTTGAATCATTCGAGGATATTTGTGGATTGACATTCATTCTGCTTTTTTTTATATCGGGTTCTTCACGTTCGTTACGGGTTGGCGCATTCCGTTTGAGAAATAAAACAGCTTTTAGTTCGTTTTGCAGGACATTCCTAGTTTTGATATCGGTTGTGATTGATAATCTTTGTACACGTGGCTCAAAGGATGACACATGCACCAGAACGGTTGCAATTGCTATCTGGTCTACAGATAATCCATTCCATCTGGACATTATTGATGACATTAGGGTAGCAGCATAAGCCAAAGGATAACTAGTGCTTGGCTCTAGTTATCCTTTGGCTTCTTTGCGTTCAAACTAATAAGAAAAGAAGCTGCAGATTCCGTGCAGTCGTACCTTGCAACGAAAAGATCCTTGAAATTAGCCCAGGTCATGCCGGGGAACGATATGGATGACAGCCAGATAGAAGCTTCACCCTTTAGTGTGCGGCTCAAAGCAATCATAATCATCTCATAATTAAAATAAATCGACACACGGTTAAAGACACTTAACAATAGAGGTGTAGGCCAGGCTATGTTTACAACACTCCAACTCCGACACTCCGACACTCCAACACTCTGACTATATAATTATACTATAACGTAAGTAGAATTATAATTTCATGAACATCAAGGGTGTCTGGCAAGGGGTTGCCACGATGTTAAGTGTCTGGCAATTCATTAACGTGATTTTTAATAATATTTTGAAGATAATACCAAAAAATCACACTTTATTATTTGATGAATTTAGATCGGTATTTACACACCTATAGTGCCGTTTACCTGCCAAAGCCACGGTAACCCAAACTTCATAATGGTCCATCGTTCTTACCTGTTTTGGGAGCATGCGCTGACAAACTTTCAGCTTTTATAAAAAAACGAAGGTCTGAGGTTCACGAGCTCTTAGACCACTAGTGTTTCAGTCATGTGCAAACATAACACAAGCTCTGCTTGCTCTGGGGCCATATGATGCTTCCACTCAGCGGGTTCCCGCAAATACCTGGATCCCGTGGGACTGCGCAAATTTTAATGTAATATTGCATTCCCTAATCACCACGGCACGAAGCCTGGCTCGGGTGATGAGAATGAGAGGTAGACGGAACTAAAAAATATATTGTGTTTTTTTTTCAGATTGACTTCCGTATACGCTGTGGCTATGCTATTCACGTTATCCTGGATGCGATTTACAGTTATCAACAGCAGTACAATATGGGAAGTAAGTTTTTTTTGTTATTGTAATTAAATAATAGAATAGAATAGATTACAATAAGTTTTATATTTGCAACAACACATTACAATAGACGAAAGAAGCTGGCGTCACTGGTGAGTTCAATGTGGCTGTAGGTTTGCACCAGGGGTCGGCTTTAAGCCCTTATTTGTTATTCCTGATAATAGATGCTCTGACATCGGACATACAGGAGAAGGCACCCTTTTGCATGCTTTTTGACGACGACATTGTTCTCATCGGAGAAGACGCAACCGAGGTCCAGAACAGTCTGGCAAAATGGCAGGGCAAATTGGAGAGTGTCGGAATGAAGATAAGCAGGACAAAAACCGAGCACATGTTCTGCGACTTCGGTGGTCCATCCAGTTTTACCCATATTGCCTTAGATGGTGTACACCTTCCAGTCTGTTCTGATTTTTGGTACCTCGGTTCAGTAGTACAGAATGATGGTGAGATAGAGAAGGATGTAAGAAGTCAAATAAATGCGGGGTGGATGAAATGGTGACAGGTCTCAGGAACAATTTGCGATCCACGTATGCCCCTTATGCTTAAGGGGAAAATAAATAAAACGATCGTAAGACCTGTTGTATTGTATGGATCTGAGTTTTGGGCAACAAAAGGGACGGATGAACAAAATGTGCACGTGGCTGATGTGCGAATGCTGAGATGCATGTGTGGAGTGACGCGAATGGACAGAGTAAGGAATGAGTACATAAGAGGACGTGTGAAAGTGGCGCCAGTGAATGAAAAGATGAGGAGCAACAGGCTAGATTGGTATGGGCATGTAATAAGAAGGGAAGAATGGCATGTAACTAGGAGAGTGCTTGGTATGAACGTTGATGGATTTACGAGTAGAGGTAGGCCAAAGAAAAGATGGATGGATTGTGTGACGGATGACATGAGTAAGAAAGGAGTGAGTGTTGAGATGATGGCTAATAGAGGAGAATGGAAGAACACATGTTGTACCACATAATGTGGGAAAAGGGCAGGAAGATGATGAGTTGCCGATAAATGGACCCTAACTCAGCATATGCGGATTGCAGTGTCAACAATCATTGCTGGTCTTCTGTTAGGACCGATTTTGTTTAGAGGATATGAAAAGATATCTACATGATAAAAAATACACAAACATAAGTTACAACAGAAAATAAAATAAACACAAAAAGAAATACATGAGTAATGAACTATAAGCACATAGCCCCAAACTAAGCAAAGCTGTTGGACATGGACCGGTAAATAGGTCCATGTGAACAATTTCAAAGGGCCTTATGGCTGGTGGTACAATATTAAACTGTGGTCTGATCGGGTTTCTGTCGTATTTAGTCTGGCCACATACTGAACATTCATTAATGTATTTAGCTATTTCCTTCATCTTCGGCCAATAATAGCGCCTCGATAAAGCTAAATAACATTCACTGATACCCCTGTGGTTGGTTTTACCTTCATAATAATGCTTTATAACCTCCTGTTGTCTCAGGTATTCCTTCACATCTTCTAACTCAGTCTTTGCTAAGACCAGGTTCATAGAAGAGCTCTTAAAATGCTTTTGAATGATCGGAAGGATCGCATACATGCCTAGAGTTGGGGTGATCTTAAGAGCAGTTTTAACTTTTGGGTTAACATACTCTTTTATGGCATTCATTACATCTTTCTCTAAAGACGATTCTGAAACTTGTATAAAAGTACGAGTGTGTGTGTCGAATGGTTTTGTCGCTGTTATACGTCGTTTAATGTCGCCTACAATGGTGAAACAAATCTGTCTATGGAACTTATTTAAAGGTTCATCGGTTATCGGGATCTCAAGTATTGGATTTTCAACGTTTGTATGTGCGGTAGCTGCTGAAGATCCTGATCGTTGTGATTAAGCATGTTGAACCACTAACGAGTATATTTCCGAGATGAATGATTCTACTTCTTCATTGTTAATTTCTACACGAGATAAAGCGTCTGCATTAGTATTAGCCTTGCCTGGTTTGTGCTTTATTTCATAATCATATTCACTTAGTTTTAGTCTCCATCTAGTTAGTTTAGAATTGGGTTCTTTGATGTTCATGCAAAGGTCTGTGATCAGTGAGGATCAAATATTTGCGACCGTATAGATATGGTCTGAAGTACTTAGTGGCCCACACTATAGCCAAAAGTTCCTTTTCTATTGTGGAATAATTAAGTTCGATCTCGTTTAATGTTCTAGACGCATAACAGATCGGCTTGTCGGATCCTATTGGTCCTTGAGATAGCACAGCTCTTAAGGTTACGTTTGAGGCGTCAGTATAAAGTTTTTGTTAAAGTCAGGGTATTAAAGTATTGGGTCGTTAGTCAATAGTTTCATACATTTCTCGAAACAGTTAACATAGTCAGAGTCTAAAGTAATCTTGTTAGATTTCTTAAGATACTTAGTCATAGGCTTAGTCGTTTTGACAAAATCGAGTATAAACTTCCTATAATATCTTAGAAGTCCTAAAAATTGCTTTATTTCTTTGGTAGTTTTTGGTAATGGATATTTTTTAATAGCCGCAATTTTGTCTGGGTTAGGTTTGATACCTTCCCTACTGATAATATGACCAAGATACGCAGTCTCCAACTGTAAAAATTCGGATTTGTCCATTTGGATTTTAAAGTTGGACTCTCTCAATCTATTGAACACTTTTTCCAGGTTAATCATGTGTTCTTGCAAAGATGTACTAAAAACTATTATATCGTCGAGATAAACGAGACAGATCTCGTTTTGCAGTCCTCTCAGAACGTTATCCATAACCCTCTGGAAGGTTGATGGTGAGTTCTTAAGCCCCATGGGCATGCGAAGATATTCAAAATGACCATGCTCTACGTTAAAGGCTGTCTTTGGTATATCCTCAGAGTTCATTTCTACCTGATAGAAACCTGATTCCAAATCTAAGGTAGTGAAATACTGGCACCTACCAAGTTTATCTAAAACGTCTGTGATTCTGGGGATCGGATATTTATCGTCTATGGTCTTATCATTCAGTTTGCGAAAATCTACGACTAATCTCCATTTTTGTTTGCCGGAGGCATCTGATTTCTTAGGAACTACCCAGATAGGTGAGCTCCATGCAGAATCCAATGGTCGTATAATATCTTGTTCTAACATCTTTGTAATCTGGTCCCTAACTTCTTGTCGGTGTATAAAAGGATATCTGTAACTTTTCGTATAGACAGGTAGTTCGTCTGTTGTCTTAATACTGTGCTTAATTTTGTTCGTAAAAGTCAAAGCTTCTCCTTCGATGTAAAATTCGTCAGCGTGACGCGCGCACAATGTCTCTAAATTAGCCTTCTCTTCAATGTTTAAATGATTCATTCGAAGCTTAGATAAAACACTTTTAACTCGACACGGGTCTTGTTCAGTGCGTGCGCACTCGATATTACAGACATCTTCTCGCGTTGGTTGGTCAAACGAAATAACGATGTCTTTGTCTGTCATGTTCTCTAACTCTACAATTCCGGTTTTGTCAGTCACAACGGTAACACAGTAATGAATGATACAATTACACATCAGTTGTTCAGTCACAAATACGTCACCGTCAGGATATTCGATTGGAATATTAACTAACATAGACGTATGGGCAGGAATAATTTCCCGTTGGTTAGTTTTTCTACATTGGTAACGAGATAATGGTATAATAGCATACTCGGTTAACAAAATGTTATTCTTCAAATCTATTTTACAGTTCTCTAATAAATCGAGACCTATTAAACCATCGAAGTGATTGTGGAATTTATAAACGAATAGTTTAATGTTAGTTTGCTCGCCAAATTCCACAAACTGAGGTATTGTGATCGAATGGTCATGGGTACTCGCTACCCGTGAATAAGTGACCTCAAAAGGATCAAAATCTTTTGCAATGTGTGGAAAGAATTCGACAACCGCCTCGGGACTTATGAAAGATTGATTTGCCCCGGTGTCTATAAGTAATTTAAGTGGCGGATGAGATAAATAAATAAATAAATAAATAAAGCGCGAGGTCAATTGCATTTGAGCTCGATGGTACATCGTCCTGATGCTGGGGGTCGTTCTGGGGATCATAATAGTATTCAGGGGCAATTTGGTAGTCATAGTAATTGTCAAAGTCAGTAATTGGGTACTCTGTTAGATCGCCGTAATAGTCATAGTAGCTGTCGTAATCGCCTACCTCATTAAAGTTCATCTCCCTAGATTTAAAATAGTTTGGTGGAAAAGGATTGCCAAACTTTCGCCAATCGTGGCCCTGAATAGTGGGAGGAAGGGCCTTGGACACAAAATGACTAACCCCGCTCATTGGTGTCGGTCCCTGGCTCTGTGGGGGTACATCCCCACAGGGGGAAATCTAAAACCTCCGTTCTAAGCGCTATGGTTTGGTGGGGGTGCCCGGAACATTTGTTGCGTACGTGATGGTTGCATAGGCATTTGCTGTGGGGGTTGGCAAAATTGAAAAGCAGGACGCCAAGGCTGCTGCTGAGGAAGATGCGTCTGCGCGGGCATCGGCATTGCCATTGGTCTCTGCCAATTTGGAGCACCAGAATTAAATCCCTTCGCTATAGAATAATTAGGTACTAGGGACGTTACTTTTGATGATGACTGCCCTTGCGTATCTGGGTTACGCCGCTCAGGAATTGATTCATTTCTATGCTGTAGGTACATGACATTAAGTTCCTCCTGAACAAATTCCAAAGCCTTTTCTATAGTCGGTGGTCTCATACACCGTATACGAGACCCGGGAGGTTCTTTCAAACCGCGTACCCACGACTGCATAGTTAATTTGCGATACAAGTCGCGCTTTGCTTCAACGGTAGTAGGCAGATACTCGTGCAGGGTAACGTACGTCATAATCGTCCTAAAAAGGTTTTGGCATTTGTCATAAAATTCCTGTGGGGAATTGTTACCTTGGGAAACCAGAGATAAGTCATTATAGAGAGCGGTCTCATCTCTTTGATCGGCAAAATTATTAACTAAATCGTTTCGAACCCCTAACCAGGTAGCTGGTATGCCATTTGCGTTTATTGTCCTTGCCGCAGGACCGGTCACTTTATTTAACATACCATTTAAAAGAAACAAATTATTTAACTCATATACTGCCTCAGCTTTTATATATTGCGTTACAAGCTGATCGCAGATTCTAATAAACCTTGTCAGAATATTTGGGTTCCCATCAAATTCTGGGACCATGCGTAGAGCCTTAAAGATGTGGTCTGGTTCGTTAGACATAATTTCCTCACTTGTTTCACTTATCGTATTTAAACTACCAAATTTTCTATGGCTATCTAACTTGCTATTCCTATGAATCCGTCTTGAGGAGACAGATTCCTTGCCGAGTTTTCTTGGATGGAAAATGGTGGAAAAGTTTATAAAGGTATTACACAACCAATTCAAGATGTGTGATATCACCTCCGAGCAATCCTCTGCTTGTCACCGCTTGGCCTGTGCCTGTGATGGCGCGATTTGTGAGCCATCGTGTCCGTAGTGACGTGTGGAATGCCAAAACTGCACTAAAAAGCTCTGGAATCACTGTATCAGAGTTTTTAACTAAGTCCAGACATGAAATTTTTGCTGCTGCGCGTAAGCATTTTGGTGTCGGGAAATGCTGGACGTCAGAGGACAAAATTGTGATCATCTTGCCCGATAACAAACGCCGCAGGCTTGAATCCATGTCGGAGTTGAAGCCGCTTCTTTCAGAGCGTCCGGTGACGTCTAATGCGGATTTAACGGTTCCTGAGACTTCCCGTGACAAGGCGAAATCCTCTTATCCTCCATCATTGAGGCCTGCAAGGACCGAAACAAAAGCCAAGCGTGCTCTAAAGTGATATTGATAGCGGCATTATTTGTTTTCGCATTCACCATTTTGTTATTCAGTGTATTACACACACTACTTAATATATCAGTATTACATTGTATAACTTTTTCTATTTTATTACTTTGCGGTAGACTTCCAATCAATATTCAAGGTAAGGTAATATGTAAGGTAAACAAATATTTTTTATTTACTTTTCCACGCTGCATACTGTCAAAGTCAAACTTGACAATTATTGTGACACTGCATTGTGTACCCTTAAGTCTCGTCCAAAAACGTTCCATTTTCACGCAGATTTTGTATGTAATATTTAAACATCATGTTTTGGTTTTACCATTTATAATAAGTAATTTTAGCTCAAAACGGGATATTTGCCTTGATAGTTTTGGAAGTGTTACCGAAAGTAGTGGGGTTTTTTTTTATGTTTGATTCGTGTGTATGTCAATGTACCTTTAGTTATTTTTTTTGTGTTGTTCTTATATTTTTCTGTTATCATATCATGGTACCTTCTATACTCGTTTTTAGGTACTCGAGTTTAAGTCGTTTCATCTTGATTTTATTATGAAGGAAGTGTTTTTATTTCAGCTAATTGATCGGCTTGTGTGTGAGACTAGTTTGCTGTGTATTCGTATAAGTTAGCATCTATTATTATTAATATACATATATTTATATATTTATTATTGTATTATTAGATAGGTATTTATTTGTATTTTATGTCGTATAATATATTTGATGATAGTTTTTTCTCTTGTTCCTCATCATGCTCTTCTGATAAAGACTTTTCTAGCGCTTGTAGCAATGACTTTCTTCATCTTCGGGATCATCTTGAAGCTATCTTTTCGAGTTACCCTAGAAATTTAAACATTGTGCACGTAAATGCTCAAAGCTTTCCATCACACTTTGATGATTTTCACTCTTCGTTCAATTTCAAGCTGATTGATGCAATACTTGTATCAGAGTCATTTTTGAAACCTGCGATGCCTTCCACTCAATACCCTCTCCCTGGCTTTAAACTTGTCAGAAATGATAGATGTGAAATCGTGATGTGTTTGCGGACGGATGGAAGGCGATTTTATCTGAATGTCTGAGATTATGTGAGAAGTCGGTTTGAGTGTGTAGATAGATGCTTACCTTACAGTTAATATTTTTATTTGTATTTTCATTTAAAGTTTCTTGTATTATTCTTTTTTAATTAGTGTTATTGACATGTTCGTACTAATTAATAAATAATAAATAAATAAATAAATAAATAAATAGAGTTGGTAAAGGAGCTGGTGGGGTGGCCATCTACCTACGTGCCGACATTCCCTCAAAAATTGTTGATCATTCACCAATGCAATATTCAAACTCAGCTGAGCACCTTTTTGTTGAAATCATTGTCAACCACACCAAAATTCTACTAGGCGTGTTTTATCCCCCTTCTTGCAATATAGATTACTTTTCCTCCCTAGAAATGAAACTTGAATCTCTTACTCCTCTATATGATCACACACTTATTTTAGGGGATTTTAATACGTGTCTGATAAAGTGTGATTCACGTACAACAAAACTCACATCCTTGATATCCACTGTCAACTTGCACATTCTGCCGCTGTCTGCTACTCACCATGCTCCCCATTCCACTCCATCACTTCTTGATTTAATTATTGTCTCTGATCCTGACCGTGTGGCTACACATGATCAACTGGCTGCTTCTTTCTCCTACCATGATCTTGTGAACCTTTCTTATAAAATCCGTTGGCCCAAACCGAAGCCTAAGTTCCTTTTACTCCGCAGCTTTAAAGATATTGATCTGGATTGCTTGAGAAAAGATGCGAATGATATTAACTGGTCGTCTGTCATTGAAGCAGTTACTATTAATGACAAGGTCTCAGCTTTCAATTCAATTGTGCTTAATTTCTATGACATTCATGCCCCGCTCAAACGCATTAAAATTAAGCACCCATGCTCCCTGCTTCCTGGTTAACTAAGCCTATAAAAATGGCTATGTCTAAACGGGATAAAGCAAAGATACTTTATAAGCAGACTCCAACTGATGAAAACCTGGCCACTTACAAGAAGCTTCGCAACCGATGCTCCAAAATGTGCAGGGATGCTAAGAGACACCATATACACAACTCCATTCAAAATTGTAATCCTCCCCTTATGTGGAAGTTTCTCAACTCGTTAGGCATTGGAAAGGATTCCAACGATACTCCCTCCCATCTCTTTTGATTTAAATTCTATTAACACCCATTTTTCCTGTTCTCCTACCTCTTTAGACACTTAAACAAAGCTTTCTACTATCAACCACATATCCCGCCTATCTAAACCTAATTGTACGGAATTTAGCTTTTTGGAGGTTACCGAAGGGGAAGTATTAAAGTTCATGCTATCCATTTCTACTAAGGCTGTTTGTGTGGATTGCATCCATGTTCATATGCTAAAAATTCTGTGTCCTGAACTTGTTTCTGCAATCACTCACATTATTAACTTTTCTCTCCTAACAAGCTCATACCCATCCACATGGAAAAAAGCTTTTGTTATACCTTTGCCTAAAACATCCAATCCTTCCACTGCATCCCAATTTAGACCTATATCCATCTTAGCCGTTGTATCTAAAATCCTGGAGCATGTTGTCCATAAGTAATTCTCTTACTTCCTTCAAATAACAATCTTTTATGTACCTTCCAATCTGGTTTCCGTCCTGGCCACAGTACTGTCAGTGCCCTGATGATATTCGGTGGGCTACGGATAATCAGCTTCTCTCTGTATTAGTTCTTCTTGATTTCAGCAGTGCATTTAATTCCGTTGACTATGACATTCTTTTCTCCATCCTTTCCTCTCTTGGTGTCTCCCCCGTGGCAATCTCTTGGTTTGACTCTTATCTTTCAGGTCCTTCGCAATGTGTACGATCTGAAGAGTCTTTCTCTGAATGGTGTGGTGTCACTGCGGGCGTACCTCAAGGTGGTGTTCTCTCTCCTCTCCTTTTCTTAGTCTTTATTAATGCTATCACTCAAGTAATTTCCTCTAACTATCACCTGTACGCCGATTCTATCGTTCTATCTCTTCTTTATAATATTCTAAACAACCCCCTCTCTCCTTCTTATCTTTATGAGCGTTTCGATTTCCTTGTTTCTCGTGGTGATCCCTGTAGAACAGCAAAAACTCTTATTCTGAAAATTCCTCCTCACTCCTCTAGTCGGTATGGTGGATCATTCACGGTTCACTCTGTAAAATTGTGGAATTCTCTCCCTCACGAAATCCGCGACAGCGCTTCGCTTAGCATTTTTAAGCGAAAAGTCAAAGAGCATTATCTCTCCTTGTAATTGTTTATATTAATATTTTATTTATGTATTATAAATGTATATAAATATATATGGTTTTTATATGTATACTTATTATGTTATTATTTAAAGTATATATTATATGTTAGTATAGGTATATTTAGTTTATGTATGTATTATTCTAGTTATTGTAGTTTATTAAATTAAATTTTAAGTCAGTTTTATAGTGTACTTATTTACTTGTTGGTATGTTTTAATATTTATTCATTTCTGTTTCTCTTTCTCCCTTTTGTACGCATCATACCCACCACTAGTTAATAATATGTTTATTTCCTAAGGTTTGCTTTAAGAGAACTCTTCTTAGGGCTTGCCTGTGTACATGCCATATAATAAGTATGTTTCTAAATGTGTTCAATGTGTGTACAAAGAATAATGAATAAAGAAACGGAGGCAACACTTATAAGAATGTTTCAAAGTACTCACATTTGGTTTTCTCTCTGCACTGATTGCTAAGTACCCTCGGTTGCGTGCCCGTAGATTCTGAATACCTCGAGGACTTCATCCTTGAAAGCACGAACAGTGGTCTGTTCGTCTGGAACCGATTTGTTGACCCTAGACGAATAACGCACTGCTTCAAAGTATCCTACCGGCTGCGCCTAATACATAAGCCACAACCGATGATTTAAAAAAAAACCAAAAGACTTTTTAAAGAATTTATTTTAAAAAGTTACAAAATAAGGCTCCCTAATTCAAGGTAAAGATGGAAATGCTGAATCGGTGGTCGTTTTGTACTGGTCGAACAATATACTAAATGTAACGCTGCAGTGCAAGTCTGCAGATTAGGTACATAGCTAGTATGTAACAAGCTTCACGAGAGGTCGTGTGGATATTAATTTCTTCACAGATTTCATACGGGCTGGCGATAGACAGAACATCTACCTCTGATCCCCTGAATTTGCGGAGAGCGATGTCTAGGGGATCAGCGGGATTTAAAACACGAAACAGTCTCCAAAATACGGTAAACCAAAGCGTCATCGATTACGTCTGTTGTACGTAAAAATGGTACTTAACGTTATCAGCGCAACAACCTACCAATATTATAAAAGCAAATCTTTGTGTATATATTTGGATTTATGTATGTTTGAACATGTAGTTTACTGGCATGTTTATACATAGATAGATAGATAAAAGTATCACACAATCACACACATACATAAAACAAAAGAAAAAGAAGGAATTTAAGGTGATATATACAAACAAAATCAATACAAAAAAAAAAATCTTAAAACAAATGATAGGTGTCTTATTAATCCATGCGTGTGTTGCAGCCAGATAAAAATGTAATAGCTCAGCCCTAAAAGATTGTGAGCATAATTATGCATAATTATGCTCAAAAGCAAACACTGATTTTCAGCTAAAACCCTTCGAGGTGACAAGTAGAACATAGCGTAGTTGTAATCAAATTATGTGGTTCAATCACGCGGTTACAGCAGCGGATTTGAATGAAACTTTAATGTAGTTTGTGATCTTGATTGGCAAAATATACTATTTTATTATGTAGTTATCACGAGTGCGGAGTAAAAGCTAGTAATAAAAAAAATATTGGTTGTCAATTTTCACACAGCGCCATTTAGCCCCAAACCATGCATAGCTTGTACTATGCAAACCAGGTCACTGATAGAATACCCACTCGTAAATACAAACTTCTTTGTAACACTCAGAGAAAACAAGTAATTATTTATAATATAATTTTATTATATTTATTTTCAGAAAGCAGTGACGAACGAGATAGACGACTGCGGACAATCCTGGTGGCAACATCTCATCTACATCAACAATTACAATGATCACTCACAATGTTTCACGCACTCTTGGTACTTTTGTTTCTAAGGTTCCGAAGTCCAACTAGAATCCTTTTTAGTGTCTGTACCTCTTCTGTACCTACCAGCTAAACTACTGTGGGGGTACCTGTAATATCATTATGCCGTTCCTGCCGGTAAAATCAATGTGCGTTTTGTGACGTCACTGGGACGGTCCGAGCGCATCCGGCCATCTTACTTCACGATTCGATAACTGGCGGTGACCGTCCCTGTGACGTCACAGCTACCGCGACGGCCACTCAGTGAACTTCGCTAGTAATTTCGTCATAACTTCGTAAATTTTTGTCCTAGAACAAAAAATTTTGCACTGTATTTTAAGGATTTTTTAGCTCTATAAGTCTGCATTCTCAACTAAAAACGTTACGGATCGTCATTGCAGCATATATGCTAAGATTTAAGGAATGTTTTTTTCCTGTCCTTTTCCTACGTTAAGTGGGGTCGGCACAATCTGTCTTCTTTTGCACTTCTCTCTATCACTCGTCATCTCATTAATTACTTCTTTCTTGCGCATATCATCTTTCACACAATCCATCCATCTTTTCTATCTACCATTACCTTTATATCCATCCGCATTGAAATCAAACACCCTTCTTGTTACATGACTTTCTTCACTCCTTGACGTGTGACCATGCTAACTTGTTACTTCAACTTTTTCGTCACAGGCACTACTTTAAAACTTTTTCTGATATACTCATTCCTTATTTTATCCATTCTTGTCACTCTATACATCCATCTAAACATTCGAATCTCCGTCGCATGCATTTTTCCATTATCCATCGCTTTGGTTGCCAACACTTCGATCCATACATACAACAGGTCTAATGACAGTCTTATAATTTTTCACATTAAGCATCCGCGGATCACACGTAGTTCCTGTGACCTGTCGCCTTTTCATCCATCCTTCATTCATTCTGTGTTCGAACTAATGTATTCCGATAATAATAAGATAGACCAAATATTATGTTATGCCTTTACTTGCTTATAGCAAACGCAATTCGTTATCGTAGTACATGCGGTTTAATGGAATTGGTAAGAACACTGTGGAGTACGGAATATTGGTATTTTATATAGTTAGCCGAAACTGGAATGAATTAAATTTTTACAGGTATTTAGCAGCAGATTTTCAGTTGTACTGCCTCGGGCTTCTAGTGCTTATTGCGTTCCGGAGTACAGTCTCTAGGAAGGTGATCATTTTGATTCTCCTGCTAGCTGGCTTCGTGATCCCACCACTGCTGACGTATTTACAAAACCTCGACGGCATCATCATTGTCTCACCCGAGTAAGATTGTTTTTGACCTTTTGAGTCGTTATAATAGTATGGCTGGGTCTTTTCTGTAGGTATAGCTTTACTTTTCATTCATGACGTCGCAGGTCCACAGCGAAAAGGGAGCAAACACATACGCTGAAAGGATAATTAATTCAAAAAGTACAAAAAGCATTTTGTTTCTAGATTATGTACTCTCTGATACTGCACGATTAACTGCAGATAAGAACAGGTTTTCTCCAGATATATTGAATGCATCGGCATCGTCTAGGTTCCGTCCGACACGTTTATAGTGCAGCCAAACAAAAACGAGTGAAAGACAGTACTCTTCACCCGTTTTATGTTTGTCCACAGTACCGTAGCGTATGGATACGGTATACGCAGCGGTATGTAGACAGAATATCTATTAGCCAAACTCGGCAGCTAAATTCACCTAGCATGTAAGACGATTCAAAATGATCCTTGGAACTGTATTGAATAAAACAGGTAAGATTTTTAAATTAGACTCAACGAAACCTAGAGGTTTTGTTCAACTTAAAGCGCATCTTTGCTTTTAGAACCAGCTTCCACTTCTTCGTGACTGACCCTACATTCAATAGCCTGTACAAGCGCGGACACACAAACCTTTTCAATTACGCCGTCGGACTGGCTGTCGGGCACATAGTCTACCATTTGCAGCAGACCAATTTCATCACACAGAAGTTCAAGGAGACAGTGAGAATCTTTTCAATCACTAACGGAGACAAAAAGAGAAGACATGTTAGTTTTGTCTTCTCGTCCATAGAGAACGAATCGACAGAACTTTACTCGATGGGCTGGTGCTAAAACGATAATGCGGCAATGAGCTTGCTAATCTCTCTACTTTTTACGGTACACATGGCCCATTTGCCTAGTTTTCAATTGACTACCCTGTTATCTACTGCCGTTTCGTGGAGACCTTCTTGGTCAAGTTTCTGTGGCTTGTTATTACGGTTCAGGCAATGCGTTTCATGATGTTTCGCCATCTACGGGTGTGAATTAATGAAAGTTATGTTTTTCAGAAATACAATATCCTCCTGTGGTGTTGTATCCTCGGACAAATCCCTCTCATGTTGTCCGGCAATATCTTCTACCAGGACGGGCCGAAGCCTTCAATGGCGGTTCGAATAGTTTTCGCAGCCTTCATGAAACCTGTGTATGGTGTTTGCTTCTCGATTTTATTAATGGGCCTGGTATTTAGGTGTGAAAGTAAGTTTGGGATTTGTGATACTGAAACTTAATAATATTCCGTTGAGATACTTAACGCTATTACGTATAAGGGTATATTTAGTAATCACATACCGATTACCTAATTTGGCGATAAAATCTGATCTTTATTCATGGACATTAATAAGGACATGGCAAGGACTTTACTTTTCATACTTTAAGGCGGTACCGTCAGCAAACTACCATTTTTCCCAAATTAATTTCGTACTAATTAATTAATTTACTGGCGTATCCTGGGATGACATTAAAAAAAGAACCGAAGAGAGACTCTCTAAAATATCTAAATGGCTTAGCCTAAATTTACTTACCTTAAATGTCTCCAAAACTAACTTCATGACTTTTACGAAATATAATAACAGCCAACCCAATCTCGATGTTAGCCTAAAAATACACAAATGTAACTCTATCCAAGCTTCATGTAACTGCCCTAACATCATTAAGGTAACAGCAAAAAAATACCTAGGAATCATGATTGATCAATGTTTGTCCTGTCATGCTCACATTGAACTCCTGATGAATTGAGTACGTAAATTAATCTGGATTTTTTTAAATTTTACGTCATGTAGCATCAAGAAACCTAATAAACCAAATCTAAATTTCTTTAGCAGAATCGATTCAATGTTATTGTATACCTACCAGTCTGGGGAGGAATAGAGTACGTAAATTAATCTGGATTTTTTTAAATTTTACTTCAAGTAGCATCAAGAAACCTAATAAACCAAATCTAAATTTCTCTAGCAGAATCGATTCAATGTTATTGTATACTTACCAGTCTGGGGAGGAGCTACTAAGACAAAGTTTTTAGAACTAGAGAGAATGTGAAAGAAGAGATGAAAGAAGTTTTGGAAGAGAGAGCACAAAGGTCTCTATTAAAAGTTATATATTTTAAGCCCTACCGATACCCTACAGATATGCTCTATCAAGATCCTCAACAACAGTAAGTATTAATAAAAAAAAAAATTTACCCTATTAATAATTATAAATGCAAAACTTCCCTTAGTAAATGGCTAATGAAACTAAACTAGGAGGAAACTGAAAAATCCTAGAAATTGTTTCGTAAAATCAACACACACACAAACATATACACACTCCCACACACACTCTCACACACACACTCATTTTAGAACTGTGATTTAAAATGGGTACTTAATTTGAACTTTATTGGTAGCGAAATAAGGACGTCCATATTTTTGAAAATTGTAGTCCTGCGAAACAACAGAATTGCCAGCAGTATGAGAAATGGCTAAAAAAAAACAAAAAAAGGCCACACAAGTTCAATGATCACTAGCGCGACCGTGACCGCGACTGTTTTTTTCAAAATGTATAACTCATTTCTCATTTCCAATCACACCTACAAATATAACTAATATGCACCATAAAATGTTTCAAAACATGTGCGTAAAACTTTAAATTGAACAGCATGTAATTACAAACGCATAGCCGAGCGTTTATTTAGTTGGAATTGAGTCTATGCCTGCTAAATTTCATGGATCGAATCAACAATCAAAGACACAAAGCCTAATCACCCAAGTTGCCACTGAGATCACCGCAATTAGGATAGGATAGGACAAAAATAAAAGCTAAAACAACAGCCATAAACAAAAGCATCGCAGTTACAAAGCTAATAATCGCAGTAAAATTTGCAGTGTGGCTCTAAAATGTATTTTCGTTCCAGAAATGTGCAGGTTCTTACTAGAATTGCGAGTATGGACCGTCCTGAGCCGTTTGTCATACAGCGCGTATCTATTGCACGTCACCATCATAAGGATTGTCTGGGGGCAAAAGACTAGAACAGAGCACGTGTCTGTCACATTAATGGTCAGTATCAATTATTAATACACTCAACAGCTACTTTTACATAGTCCTGACTGCACAATTAGATTTCCGAAGTACTCGGAAACGTGTGCTCGAGTTATCGAGGTAAATTATATCTTCCATACCTACGAGTATAATAGATCATCTAGATCACTTTTTCTTCCCATTCTCGTGTACAAATATTATTTGTTGTTTACTTTTTTTTCTTTTTTTAACTTGAAAAAAGAATTCTGGGACACTCCGGGAGTGCCGACAGAAGTTATTTTGGCGCGTTAGACATTTTTAGATGGGTACTAGGGTTATTGGGTTATGAATTGCATTTTATTTAAAAATTGTATTTTATTAGTTTTTAGAATATTTAAAATACATTTAATATTCTTTTATGATTTTGTTTCGAATGTAGATAATATATCAAAGAACCTAACTCAGTAAACATCTCCACACAAAAGTAGACGGTAAACACGTGAATTAAGGTTTATAATCAAATGGGGCGAGCGCGGCAGCCCTGCGTCTCGCGGTGTCGGTAACGGTGTCGCGAGTCCAGAGGTTTTACCTCATCTAAAAATATGCGTACCGCGCTAATAATAATAATAAGTGTTCAGATAGATGTAAATGTAGTAGATGTATTCTGAAAAGTAGCGTCAGTGACGGTAAAAGGTGAGCAGTAACAAGTTAGCGTGGTATGGGCATGTCATGCGTAAGAAAGTCATTTTACAGGAAGGGGTTTGAATGTGAATGGATAAAGGTAAAGATAGGCCCTAAGAAATGGACGAACTATGTGAAAGATAGAAAGTTTAGAAAGAAGTGACTACGGAGATGACGAATGATAGGGTTGAGTACCTAATAGAACAGAAGCAGTTCTGGCAACACCGCCTAATCTAGTGGAATAAGGGCAGGAAGATAATAAGTTTCGTGCTTCAGAGGTCACAACAGTCCTAACTATTACCACCTGCCTGCGTAGCATGAACCTTACAGTCCACGATTTCTCACCCACAAGGATAAATAAAAATGGCAATTGGAAATAACAAGTATAAAATATACTTTTGAAAAACCATCGACAAAAAGACAAAATTTATGTATAACCGATTCATTGAGACCATTCTAATAAACCCAACGCAATAACTCTACACTCTGCTATATGTTGGTGAGGAATTGGATATCCTGCAGATTCCAGGTGATGCTGCAGCATCAGGTCAAGGTTACCATAGTCTTGCAATATCAATGAAGTAACAGGATACAAAATTTCAAATCGATCAATCTTGTGCTCACACATCCCTTCATAAACCAGAAAATAACTTGAATCATAGCTACTCTTGGTGAAGTCACCATTCAAATAAAAAAACCTAATCAAAAGCGGTCCATCGGGCCTTCAGGCGGCTCAGATTTCACCAGGTTGACAACTAACTTAATATTCTTGTTTTATTTCAAGACCCAGGAAATCTTCTACATCGTAAGCTTATCGATCATCGCCGCGGTGCCTTTCTGGTTTTTAATAGAAGAGCCCTTCGCACAACTGATGAAGATTTTCCTAATGCCAGAGAAGGGAGACGAGAAACCATCAGTTCAGAGTAAGTATACTACGACATTGGTTATTTTACACGGACTGTCAACTGCATATGGTATTGACTGAGGTCACTCAGGACTTGAGGTGTGGTGAACCTAAGAAGAGCCGCTTGACTGAAGGCGACAGAACCAGCGTCTGTCTGTGGGAGAGTTCAAACGGACGCGCAGGTTGGAGTAGATTAGCACATTATTCACTAGTTCACGTCACCTTCACATAAATTAAGTAGCATAACATAACTTTCATAGGATTCTCTGATAAAGGAGATAACAGGCAGGCTCAAAGACATCCGGTGTGGCTTAACAACTGAAAAACCGGAAGCGACGGCAAAGCGTTCCCCCGAAGCACGGAAGCACTCAGATGAAAATGCCATTACGATCATCCATCCAGACACGGACTTTACAGAGCATTACATAACTTCATTGATCTTTTAGGAACGACAAAATTAGACAAAAACTTTGTCGCGAGTGCTCTCTTCACGCATTATTTTCAGTTTCTTGTTCACGACAAAAGGATCGGATCCCTTATTACCTAACTCGCGACAACTAGCCATAGGCGTGAATTGCGCGACCACAGCTGTCAAACACACCTTTGATAATATAATAACAGGGGTTTGAATATGAAGTTGCCCTTCTAATGTACCTACTGACACTTTGAATTAAAATTAAGCCTGCATGGTGTGGCATTTCACAGTGACACGACTGTTTCACATTACAATTACATAAAATTACAAGGACCACTTTGAATCGTCTTCTTACATGCTAGTGAATCTAGGTACGGGTTTCTCCTAACCCCAGTTCAAGAAGTATCCGGCAAGAAACGGAAGAAGGCCTTAATACTTTTTTGTATGATCTTTGCCAATTTGTCGAGTTGAAGACGATTCATCCCAAGCATATTTGTCATCTAAATAATCAGATATTTTATAAATATTCTTTAATAGACAGTTCCTGTTTAATTACGTTTTAAAATTTGCCAATCGACAAATCTAACGCGTCCCTTGGGACCTTGTTATAGAAGTACACTTTGCCCTATAAAAGACTTATTAACTTTAGCAAGCCTAACAGTGGGAACAGCGAGTTTATCTTTATTTCTAGTGTTAATACTTTTTAATAAATGAAAATGTTTGTGCACATACATTAAATTTTCGTAAATATACTGGCAAGGCACTGTCATGATGCTTGAGCTTTAATCGGAATCCAACCCATATGAGAGTAATTATTGAATATGGTTTCGACGTGGAACCAACGCAGCAGATTCAGCTCGCAACATCAATGCTGTGTTTGGAGATGGCACGGCTAATAAAGGTTTTTTTTATTTATTTTTCTTTCCAGGAAGCAATACAGTATGCCTTGACATAGTTTGATGAGTCCAGGTCCCCAGAGTTTTATCGCAAAGGTTTAAATGATCTTTCTATGAGATTACATAAATGTATTTGTAAATAATTAGTGTAAATGCTTAGATTTTATGGATATACCAAATCATAGAAAAATAAATGTTTGAATTTTTCAGCACAAAACGGAAATTTTAACGGCAAAACGCAAACACGTAGGTTAAACACCGTGTGCATGTGACTACTTTATTCCTTCAAAGGCTAAGTGTGAACCGGCCATAAATAATGTTCTTTTTTGTCGACAGATAGAGTCGATGTAACTGAGCGGAACAAACCTACAGAACTGCAACTAGCAGTTACAAATGTGTGATGCCATTGTCAACTACTTCAGAAACACCTGACTCGTATTTAAATGTTTCATTGCTCGTTTGTTTTTAATTGTTCTTTCATGGTTAGTGAATATGTAGCTGGTTTAATTATCACTTTAATTTAATGTCCTTGAGTGTACATATACATGGATGATTTTATTATATCGATGCCAGTTTTATTTAGATTAATAAACCTACCTACCAATTCTAGATCACCTACTTTGTAAGATCTTGTTAGTCCTGGTTTAAGAATAATAGAAAACAATTTGAAATATCAATTTATTTAGATTTGTCATAATTCTACACGATTGTAAATAACTGCTAGATGATTCTAGAACTTTTTGTACTTCAAGAAGCTTCTGTACTTCTTGGGATTCAGCCCGTAAGCTTTCAACCTCTCATCTGACAAGTTGTTCATAGGATTATCCGAGGAATTGTCATTGTTCTTTTTGTCCTTACCAATAATCTGTTTAATTTTATTCTTGAACCGATCGTTATTCTGTTTATTCTTATTCTTAAACGTATTTTTGATACCTTCAGTTTTCTTTCCTTCTTTATTGAAAGGTCCATTATTTTTCTGTTCGTTATTGGAAGACTTATTAATCTTTGCTTCTTTATTTAATTCATTTTTATGTTTCTTATTGATAACTTTTCCGTTATCTGATAGCTTTCGTTTCTTACCAACTAGTGCATTTTCGCTGTTTCTACTAGGCGTTTCGTTGTTTACATTTTCAACAACAATCCCCCTTTTCTTAATCTTCTTTTTAAGATTTTTTTTCTGTCTTTTACTGAGTTCAGTTTGACCACTTACTACACTATTTTTTGTAATTGCCACATGACTAATATTCCCAATGTCAAGCGATTCTTTCTTTTTGTGTTTCTTATTTTCTTTATCTACACTTTTTGGATCATTAACTACATCCTCTTCAACTGTACCCTCTAAACTACTATCGCTATTCTCGGTAAGATTACTCTTTACAGTACTTTTACTTACATCAGTATTTCTACTATCTTTCTTCTTACCTATCTTTGCCTCACTTCTTACTTCATCAGCGTCATCAGTCTTTTCGCTATCTTCATTTGAATTAGGGTTGATTTCGTCTTCACTTTCAACAATAGCTGTATTTTCCGGTTCTTCTTTGCTGGTGTCTTTCTGTTTTTTCTTCTTCTTTTTCTTCTTTTTGCTGTTCTCTTCTGTGGTGACTACCAGTTCAGCTTCCCTATAAATTGGGAGAATAGTGTTCAAAGTTGATACATCCTAATAAATACTATTCATACAACTGAAATATATTACTAAAATAAAATATGAAAATATCTCCATGTTTTAGGAGATATATTTTCAGATCAACTACTTAAAACTTTGAGGATGTCTAAACAGGGGTAGTCAGCGACACTTCCAAACATTGTTATTGGCCTATATCACCATTTTGCACAGTAGTTACATAAAATATATCATTATAATAACATACTCAGGCAGGTTCTTGAACAGACTGGGCAGAACTTTTCTCTTCAGCCTTGGATCAGCCGCCTTCTGCGCATACGCATTTATTTCGCTCTTTTGAGCACTCTCCGGTTTGTGCCTCACTATTTTCTTCAACGGCACCCATTGAGTTAGCTCCTTATCGTCCGCTAAGAGGATCTGAAATGATTAATAATATGTCAGCTAAAAGCCATCCTTACTTTATAACCGACTTCAAAAAAGGGTTCTCGATTTTTGTTACTTCATAACTCCGTTATTTATGAACCAATATTTATATTTATGAAAAAATATTTTTTTATCTGGGTATACTTTCCGATTGGTCCCATAGAAATTTCATCAAAATCGGTTCAGTAGTTATATATGTAATAGCTAGAAAAAGTATGTCATCCAAGTAAACGAAATTTAGTATTTTGTTTTCCTGTGACTTTCCAGTAGTGTTTTACGAATATCGAAAAATCAGAAAGTGCTAAAAAGCGTACAATTAAACCAAGGGTGATAAATAATTGAAAAATATGGAGATGAAATTTTTAACGAGCTCGAATTTTATATCGGCTCAAATATTTATTCAATGAAGACAGTTTCATTTTTTAAGTTTCTAATATTACATCAAGGATATTGGCCTCAATTCTGTTAGCACCTAACTGTTTTAACCTAACCTAATTTTAGCTAAAGTTTTGAACTGTCAAATTAACCTTTGGTATTCTGCTGCTACCAACTTATCCTAATTTAATTTTATCTAACTTAATTAAGCGTACCTAATTTAGTTAAATGGTACCAACCGAATAGGTTTTACAAATGCTATGACTAACTAAATAGACAAATCCTAATTTTAGAAATGAACCAATCGAATTACCACCATTGGCCACTACAATTGGACTCAATGCGGCCATTTGCGGATGGTACACATCTTGCGTATTTGAATTCCTTAGACATGCCTGTTTCCTCGCGATATATTCCTTCATCATCAGAACAGTAGAACTTTGAGGATTTAGACTAGAATATAAACTTCTTTCACAAGAGTTGGTAGCTGTACTAATAAAAACTCAAATTTTAAACAATTTTTTTCTAAATATTTTGATACTTAACATTAAATAGATGGACAAATATTTAGTACTATTCTATATCTATTGATATAGATTGGCGGAATAGTACTAAATATTTGTCCATCTATTTAATGTTTTGTAATGGATTTTCGCAAAGTCTCGCCTGAATCAATTATCTATTTTGATACTTAATAAAAAAAATCAGGCAATAATAAACCTTACCTCTTCAACAGTGAGTCCATAATCGTTCGGCACGACCTCGCGATACTTGAATCTCGTTGGCAGATCCCCACCTATGTAATATTAAGATGGTTGAAAACGGCACACTTTTTCAGCAAAAAAAGCAGGCCTTTGCATATTATCTAGACTATGATTAACACAACCTCCCGAGTTGCGTTATAAAGAACTTTAATGTGCGATATCAGAGTCTCTGCTAAACTAATGCTTGAACACAAAATGGCCGTCAGTTACTAAAAGTTCAATTTTATATTATATATCAGCTGTCCCAAAAAAAAAGGTGATCTAATTGTAAATCTAAACCATTCTCGAATCCATTTGAACACACACAAAAAAAAACATTCAAATCGGTCCAGCCATTTAGGAGCTCATTGACATACACACGTATAGTAGAATTATATATATAGAGATAGTATCTGTGGTCACAGCATCTCTGTAGAAAAATCTAAATGAAATATCTTTTTAAAAACTATTTACACATAAAAAAGATTCTAAATTTCCAATAAGTTATTACGCGACAAACAAGGCGGTAAAAGTTTTCTGTTTTTCAAAAGAATTTAAGTCTAATTGATTCTTGCACTTGTAAGAATGGCAACATTACCTCTGAATGCTTTTTTTAGCAGCATAGATAAAACATCCGAGTATTCTACCTGAATCGCCAGCGATTAAAGTTAATTAATAATGCCTGCCATTTCACACAGCATCATCTGGCCCCAAAGATAGCAGAGCTTGTGTTATGGGTACCACATGACTGATATACTTACCTACATAGTATATACTTTTTTTAAATACATACAAATTATACACACCAAGACCCGAGAAAAATACTTGCTGATCATACAAACACTTGTCTCGCGGCGGGATTCGAACCCGCAACCTTCTGCGTCTCAGCCGAACTTTGGCCCACTGCGCCATAGAGTCGACGTTTTAAACAATTCTCATATTCTTGTGACATATTTACCTATAACATCTTCACAGTCCATTTTGTAGTACTCTTCCATATACTGCGCGTATGTGATATTTTCAGCTGCCGGTATATACTTGGGTTTGCCGGTGGCTAGAAGCTTGGCTAGCTTAGACTTGTTCTTACGGTTACGTCGCTTTGTGCCGAGGGAACGTTTCATCTCTTCGAGAAGATTCGCGCGAGCCGTTGTCGGGTCATAGTCAGCGTCCATCTGGGATAAATCGATATTAATATTCATCTAACAATTTCCTTTGGGAAAGAACACATTGCTGGTAAACATTCCTACAAAATACCCGATCAAATACCCCATTTATACGCAAGGTTTTTGCAGATGGCAGCACAAGCGTGAATGCCGTGTTAACGTTTTGTATGAAGTTGGGACTTGTTGCTTTGAACGTGATAGATACAAATTGTAGTGTTTTTTGTAGAAAATGTTCTCGCTCTTTACGATAGCTTCCAGTACCTAAAATAAAGACAGAAACGGCCGAGAAAGTTGACAAAATTACGCCGTAGGTGGCGTTGCCTGGCGAGCCGGTGCCGCTCGTCGCCGTCGCAGAGCGTCCTTATTCTGTGCGTGTACTTATTCTGAGATTTCATTTGTAAAAAGATAACCCTAGAAATGTAACAGACACGGCCGTTGAAATAAAACAAAGTAGCTCGGTAAGTTGTGAGTTGATAACTATTTAGTTACTTACCTACTTACTATATATTTGACTGACTTTGATAAGTTATGCTTATAATAAGTATTTTTGCATTTTAAAATTAAATATACCTACAGATTATACGAGTGGATATTGTAGACATCAATCTAAAGTAATTCTGGACCTGAAATAAATAATTGTTTACTAAACTATGTACTTAGATTATTGATTATACCTTGAATCCTCTAAGGTTAGGTAACATGTAAATTTCTGTGTGTGTTAGAAGTAAAAGTACCTACCTACCTAACAAGTCAGGAAAATATATTACTTATGTATTTTTTTAAGTAGGTGGTTATGGTTGAGGGTACAAAAAAAATCTGTTTGTCACGTAATAAACTTTATTTAAACTTTTTTATAATCAAACAAAATTACAAACAAATGATGGCGAGGCAATTTATACATAATTTCATACAAAATATATAATATAATATTAAGGATAGGTTTACAAGTGGCAAACCTTTCCTGAATTTTGTATGAAAGAGTATTATAATTGTTTTTATAACTACGTTTACACCAGCAACCGTCCGCAATGACATCGATGATTGGAATGCCATTATTATTGACCCTGTCCTTAGAAATCGCAAATAGTCTTCGTTTTCTGCAGCCTCTTTCATTGCATCAACAGAAACATCCTCCCATTTCTGACTAACAATGTCATGTTTTTTTGCATATAATTCAGATTTAACAAGCAGGTTAAGAGCCGAAAAAAATTTTCGGCAAAAAAAAAAATTCTACCAATTGAGATTGACCCCCGCCAATTGCCATTGCACCGGCAACGGCGCATGTATTAATGGGGCAAATAATTGTCACTAAAGTTATCATCTGCTATAACATTTTTTTTATTGCAGAGACGAAATTTAAATTTAAATTTCGATTGCAGACCACTTTGTGTTTCTGAAATCAAATTGAGTTCAGTGATGCTGCATCCAAGCGGCCCATGAGTAGATATGCGTTTAAGCTCTGATAAAAAATAGCTGACGTCGATTATCCCTCTTCTACTCGTCACTGTCTTGTTTTTTGTTTCATTCTCGTATGATATTTGTAACTGCAAAAAAAAAATAAAAAACTAAGTTATCTGAACCACATTGGAAACTCAAGCCATTATATAAGTTATTGTATACAAGCCTAATCTCGACCTCGAGTTTGCCTTATAAATTATAATACCCACCTCTTCATAATCGTCAAAGGATTCGTTGTTACTTGTTTCGATGACTCGTGAAGGTGATACTGAGCGCTCTTCAATCATCCTGAAAAAATATACATTTATTATGAATTGAATAGGCAAGATATTTTGAAGTGAACACTTCAAAATAACACTTGAATAGCATCGTTGTGATTTGAAAGTCGATGAAACGAAAAAGCGACAGTAAAAAGAGACAGACACATAAATTCATAAGATTTAACGTGGGAGAAAATGAGATAGAAAGCATTATACGTGTTTATTATTACGTGTTTGTGCGCGCATGCGTATTACAAAACTTGAGAAAAGGCATCACAACAACCGTGGTGTTATGTATACGTGTACGTATTATACGTTTGTTTTTTGAAGGTTTCATTTCTACTACGTGTAAATTACACACATGTATTTTTTTGAAGTATAATTTCTTTAGCATCGTTGTGATTGCGTAAGTAACAAACAAACAAACGTCTAAATATCATAGTTTATAAAAAGGATCATTTTATAAAAAATCAAATGTGCGTAGGTACATTATTTTTTTTATTAAAATGTACCTCCTTAGATTTTGAAATGGATGCCATTTTTTTTTATCTACATGAAAAATTTCATAATTGATACCAACATCGTTTTTTTAAAAAAACACCATGTATAATATAGCATAAAACGTGGTATTATATATATATATTATGATATATATATATGATATATTATATAATACCACGTTTTATGCTATATTATACATGGTGTTTTTTTACCTAGGTACCTACTAGTTATCTAACACGTGATTTTTTTCTTTATAAATTTGCTAATTACCGACAGATTATCAAAATAACAAGTACTTAGGTAGACAGGCAAGTAGGTAGGTACCTACCATCGAAATTGAAGTATCTACTTACCGTAAGTATTATGGTAGGTATAGTAAATAGATAGGTATCTATTTATTCTGAAGTAGGTACTTATTCGTTTTCATCCACATTCAATTGGGATGTTGTATTGTTATTTTGTCCGTTATTAGAGCATGTTCCAAATAATTCTTCTTTTCGCGTTCGTCTACAACAAATAATTATAGGTTATTCAGCTACTTACCTGTGTTTATTGTGTACTTAGGTACTTGTAAGTAACTACTGTGGTATTTACCTACATTGTAAGTAAATGAGCAGGTGATTAGATAAACCAAGTAGTAAGTCTGTAGTAGGTAGGTCCTACCTAATCGTAACTTAGTAAACAAGCAGGTAAACAGACAAACAGAGGCACATTTGAATTTATAATATTAGTAAGTACCTACCTATGGATATTATGTATGATATAGTTTGGCAATATGGATGATGAAAATAGCAATAATTAGGTAGATAGGTATGTACTTACAAAAATTTATTCAATCTTTCTGCGTTTTGACGCCTTTGTCGTTTCACTTGTTTGAACTTCGGCATTTTTTAGGTACGTAGGTATATAAAACACATGAAAGTAGATCACTAGGTACCGACTCTAATCTAGGCAATCGAAGCGTCTTTTCGCAGTTGGTAATTCAGAGAAATGTTTCACAAATCACAATCAATACTAGTATAACCAAGTCTTCTACAAACTAAAGGTAATATAACTAAAGAGGTAGGGTAGGTATCTTGATAAACACAAAGCCTCTTTTCACAATAAACAAAAACAAAATAACACAACTAAGTACTTTTAGAAGAAACCACGAGATTGTGCATCGGCAGCCGGCCGGCCGGTGCGGATGCGAGCGACACGGGTTCCACGTCCGAGAGTTGGGGGCGCACTGACGTCCGCGCCCGCGTATTACCAGCCACACCAAAACTCGCTCAAATTTCTCGAAGTTGAATTGGGAAAAATTACAAGTAGGCAATTTGAAAAGTATTTAACGAGGAATTATTTACCTATTAAAATATCTATTTATTAGTGCAAACCGCAAATTTAAGTGATGCTAACTTTAGGAGAAGATGATAAATTATTTCCAATTTTCGTGTTGAATACAAAATTAAATTACAGAATTAACAACAACTTTAGAAACAATTTTAAACGAGGAACTTGAAGACAAAATAATCAGCATACAGAACATATTTTTAAAATTTCGTTTATTTTAATTTTTCTTTAATTTCCATCTTTGGAAATATATTGACGACCTCTGTACGCAGTTGGCTTAGGTACGGCTGAGACGCAGAAAGTTGCGGGTTTGATTCCCGCCGCGGGACAAATGTTTGTATGATCTGCAAGTATTTGTCTCGGGTCTGGGTGTTTCTATGTATAATATGTAGGTATTTATAATAATAATAATATAATAAAATGATAATATCAGTCACAATGGTACCCATAACACAAGCTCTGCTTACTTTGGGGCCAGATGATGTTGTGTGAAATGTCCGGATTATTTATTTATTTATATGTGAGCCTCTGTTTTTACAATCTGGTGCGTAACACTGCACTATTTTATGAACAATTTGGAAATAAATCTCCAAACACAAATAAACACATGCAATTTGAAAGCTAAAATGTCTAAGAAAGGTATTGTCGATGATGCGACATCTATCGGGATAATAAGACTGTACCTCCATATTAGATAAAAAAATATATATATATATTTAAAGAAAATATATAAAGATATGTACAGAATATAAAATATGTACATGTGAAACAGTTGAGCTACCTAAGAACCTTTTGAAACAATCCAGATAGCTCAACTGATCCAGATCACTGCCGGAGGGCAGCGTTCCCAAGACACTGGCGGCATTGCCACGTTGAATGGCAAACTAAAGTACAGTAAAATTTACTTTTTGGTATTTTATTAAAATTATTTACTAGGATTTTCTGCAGCTTTATTTAACACCAATTTACATAGTGACTCGAATGAACTAAAACGTCAATTCAGTAAATATAAATGCCATTTAAAAATGTTACTCTAATTCAGACTTTAAAGCAAACAAAATAAGATAGTTCATGCTTTACGCAATGTTAGCCCACCGAAACAACCGTGAGAAGCCGCAGGAAGACGGTAATAATCACAATAATTGTTACTAATAAAAAAAACCTTACATTAAACTCAACATCTTCGCAATGCGATCCGTCCACACTTTACAACGACGTGGCTGTATCTAACCGATGATGCGTTGGAGCCTTAAGTTAGGAATTGTTTCTGGTTTATTCGCATGCACCCACGATTCACCAAAACCCCTGAAGTAATAAATCGTATGATCTTGGTGGCCAGTTGACATCAGAATTTCGTAAATAATTTGGCCGGGAAGTAGTTGCTGCAATAAATGCAGTGCGCAGTGTGGCAGGTGGCGCCGTCCTGCTGAAACCACATTTCGTCCAGATCGCCGTCCAGTTGGAGCCAGAAGAACTCCGTCATCATATTCCTGTAACGAACGTCGTTCACAGCCACTGCAATTACGGCCTCATTGACAAAAAGTAAGGCCCAATCACAACTCCTTACCAAAATCCGCACCAGAGTACAATGAGTAACTGCTCATTGTAAATGCATTTGTTTCTCATGAATCGTGTTATGATTTTCTCTTTGATTAAAACAAATTAGAGGAAAATAGGTGACTCGCCTCTAGCGCAAGGGCCGCTTAAATTGGGTCCCCGTCGCCTAATTGCTCTCAGTCGCAAGAAATCTAAAAAATTACCTACCTAAAAATATTTTTTGTTCTTCATTTATTACTTTAATGTAGACAAATAAAATACTTGTCATTTTACGAGTATATGTAAAAAAAATAACAATTTATGTTAGTACAAGTACTAGTGTGTTTAACATTTGATTTTATAATGTTATAGCTTTCCGTGTTTGTTTGTTTTCTAGGTTTCCTGGGGATGTACTTGTGAGACATAAATGGCTTCTTGTAGTTAGTGCCTTTTTGCCTCACGAAATTCGTGCAGATTTCGTAGTGCACCTGTTACGCTTTACCTGCTGTTGACTGCACCTACAAACATCATCTAATACATTTAAACGAGCAATTCTCTTATATAGATATATGATCTGAATCTCAGAAAGGGCTCCAACGATTTTCATGAAATTTAGTATGCAGGGGGTTTCGGGGGCGTTTAATCAATCTAGCTAGTTCATTTTTAGAAAACGACGAGATCTTTAGAAAAAAAATTCAGATCATCAACCATTTTTATGTGTTTATGTTTTTTTGTTAACCCTACTTACACCAAATCGCTTTGCTTTTATTAAAAATCGTAGATATTCAGGTAAATGCTATTTTATTTTGCTCTATATAATTTGTCTGCTGACGCTCCATGGTAGTCATTGTCACGGACACGACTCGACCCAAAGTATGCCGGTGACGTACGACAGTTGTCTCGCTCGCGCTACTGTCAAAACAAATCGATTTGTCTCTGTCGTTCAGTAGTGTGCAACGTAAAATGTAATTACAGCTGTTGAGCGTTTGTGCATGTATTTGTGCATCATGTCTATAATTTCACATGACGAATATAAGGACGTGCCCTATCTACCGCTAATTTGTTTTATTCAAAGGATTTTCTGATATGTTTATTCGCGAAGCTATTCAGATGCACTTCATTGGTGAAGATTTTTTTTTTAAATCAGCTTTTACTTCACTTAAATGGTGGCAGTTATTCCAAAAATGGTAGACTTTTTAGACCAGGGTAGAAAATTTAAAAATATGCCTTTAAAAATAATAGTAAGTGAAAATAAATAATAGTAGGATGAAACCCATTGGAAAAGGAGGAGAATATTATATAAAAGGAAAGAAAAATAATTTACGGGCGATCTGAGGTCTGAAAGGGGAAGGGGGTGAGTTTTTAAAGGTAAAAAACGGTTTAACTCGATTTCCGGCAAAACTACAAGTCCTATGCAAAAAAGTCAAATAGCAAAGTTGTAGGTAAAAAAAGATATATTTTATCTATATCTTTTGTATACACACTTTTTTCACATAAACTCAAAGTTTATGTGAAAAATTCCAAAAACCTATACCTATACCTAACCTTTATTAACTTATTTGTTTGTTGATTATAGTAGTATACACACATTCACCACGGTTTAAACCACGATTAATTTGTATAAGTGGTCAACAGAAATAAAGAGATTTAATAGATGGTAAAAAAACATTGGTAGTTGCTTACATTGCTTACGCCGCCACTGGCACTGTCACAAAAGGGTTAATGTGCGCCTCGGAGCGAAAAGCCGCGCAAATTTCTGGTAGTGCGTGCGCTTACTTCTGATTCAATATTCCACAGATAAACGCGAAAAACAGAATAATGTAAAATAATGCGGCAAAATTCGGAGTGCGTGCTAGGCCTTATATAATTTTTACATATTCTTATTTGTAACATGTAATTTGACTTTTCTTTGTCAAAATTATGTCTACCAACACTAACAAGACGAATATATTAATAATTGTAAGCAGATACCATATCTAGTATTATCTTCAATGTTATCCCAAGTATCTACTTAGGTACCTACCTAGATACTAATGTAATTTAATTATAATAAAAATAAAATTCCTGCATATATATGCATAATCAACACTGTCAATGTTTTATATCTACCAAGATAAGAATTAAAATTACAATGATTTTTTTATAATTAAAACACACCGAATACAAATAAACAAAAATAAATACTGTAGGTACCTACCTAGGTACCTAAGAACTGCCTAAAACTAACTAGGGGAGAATAGGGTTATAATAAATTAAACAAGTAATAAGAAAATACATGAATATTGACAAATATGTAACTCCCATATTCGTACCAAGGTTTATGTTAAAAAATGTATTCCGGACTATCAAACTCTGTGAACAGGAAACACAGGCACAGCACGCCAAGCATAACAAAAGAGTATCCGAGTGAAAACCAATTGATTTTATCACAAAAGTATCAAAAAAATCACAATACAATTACACGAAGAGCCGAGTGACAGCTCAAAGATACGAAGTAAGAATCTACACAGACGAGACGGCTCAAAATCTGTAGCAGAGGTTTTCTCGGAGATCCTAAACATACATATATGTACGCCTCTTGAAACCCACAACTCCATTTTATTAGGCAGAATGTATCAGCATAATGCAAGCTACGACTGCATTGCTAAACAGACAGGTAACAGGTAATTTCAACATAATAATACTCCCAGATAGCGCTGCGGTACTACATGCATTCAACAGGTACGAACATAACTCTGGTCTAACCTCACAATGCCACAAGCTGTTGAAAGAGGTAAGTCCATTCAACAAAATAACCCTGCAATAGATCAAGGGTCACAGTGGATCCAGAGCCAACGACGAGGTTGAGGTTTTAGCTAAATGAGGCTCGGAACAGCGATCTGCAGAACCGGAGTCAATAATCTCCCTCTTTTACAGCCAGGCCCGATCATGGATCTGCCAACGAACAACCAACCTACATTAAGCTACTGGGCTAGTATGGAATGCTGCAAGCAGTCCTAGGAGGCATTCCCGGATCTTAATCCTAAATACTTCCGAAAACTCCTCAGCCTTAAACGTGACAAACTTCGTATTATCGTCGGTATTTTTGGGGATCGAAGTTGCCCGCGTGGATCCATGGGTAGTGCCAAACAGGTAGCAGGTCTTCTGCTATATGGTAGTACTAGAAACTTGATAAAACCAGTCCGTGAAGCGACGATGTCGTATTTCGAACTGATGTCTGGTGCACCCACCGTGGATGTGAGGTGATTCCTGGGGGCGTCCCTGCAGTCTCCGGTCTAGACCCTCAAATACCGTCTTCCCCACTTACCTAATACTCTCACTCAATAAATTAAAAAGTTTAAATATAATAGTCGTGTTTACAGCGGAAGCACGTCCTCTCACTTCAAGTGCACCGTGCACGTATACGAGGACTGCACTCCAATCTTGATTCAGTCCACCACCATCTTGAGACCAATAAGCCACACTTATTATTTCTCACGGAGACGCAGATCCAATTCCCTTTCAACACAGCGTACCTCACATACCCAGGTTATACACTGGAGCACAATTTTAAGGCGAAAACTGGTATATGTCTGTTTGCTCGGGATGACATTTGTTGTCTGCGTGACCTTGAAGAGCCCGATTTCTCTGTACTATGGACTTTGGTGGATACCGGCCTAGATAAAGTTATCTATGCTGGATTGTACAGATCTCACACTGGAGACCTGGAGTCAACCAGGTTGTTTAACTACATCTGCAAAGCGGCGGATGTTGCCCAACAACCTTATTATTATTATCCTTATGCCCAAATGGTACTTATTGGTGATTTTAATGCTCACCACCAGCAGTGGCTGTTTCCATTTCAGTCTACTAAACATGCTGGTAGAAAAGCTAATAAACTTCCTCTTTCACATAATCTCACTCAGCTGGAGATCAAGGTTACCAGGGTACCAGATATTGACGGCCACCCAGCCAATTGCATGGACCTCGCATTTTGAACGCATCCAACTCAAGCTTGACTCTTTTCGGCGAAAAAGTGAGTTTCTTCATGTCCCCGTTATCATCTCGAACTCTTGGGAGTTTCACTTGCTCGGACTCTCAATTTTGGCTCCGATACCGATTCTAAGGCCAAGACTGCTGCCATGAAGCGATACTTCACACCTGGACGGCTTTCCACTTTATATAATGCTCAAGTCCGGTCGGGTATGGAGTATTTTAGCTCTTTTTTCATTTGGAATAGTTCAGCCAAACACCAGCTGCTTTGGACTCGATCGATTGTAGAGCATTGAGGGTGATAGGTGAGCAGCTAAGACTAAGTTCGGCGCTGAGACTACGTTCCAGAGTCTCGAGCACCAGCGTAAAGTTGCTTCCCTCTCGATCTTTTATGGAATACATTTCGGAGAATGTGCCCAGGAATTGCATGATCTCATTTTACCATCTCCCTTTCACAACAGGACAAGCAGACGTACCGTTCAATACCACCCATACCTTGTCAGTCTACCACCCTTACAAACAAAGCGCTTTGTTTCCACATGTATACTACGTACAGCCATGGATTGGAATGCTTTGCCGTCGTCTGTCTTTCCTGAAAACTACAATTAGGGTATCTTCATGTCAAGAGTAGATAGGTATCTTCTAGACCTGCAACTCCTATCGTCGGCCACATCATTGCTTAACATCAGGCGAGTTCGTGGTCAAACCTAGGTTTATCTATGATAAAAAAAAGTATTGTCACAGGTCACTGCTCACCAAAAAAAACATCTATTTACACTAGGTGTTACAGACAGCCTACTATGCAGAGGGTGTTTGAGGAAGGAGAAAACAGCCGCACATGTGCTCCTAGAATGTAGCAGCTGGAACCCTAACGAGCTCAACACCATGGAACACCGAGGACACCCAGGGTCGCCTGCGCACCAAGTGCCAATTACCATGTAAGTATATTGTATTTCGGGAATTATTTCTGCAGCAACACTACCGGCAGTGTGTGTTCACATTAAGCCTTCACACCTATTTATTTTGCATTCAACCTCAGGTCATAGCAGACGTCGAAATCATTGCTTCTCAGCAGTGGGTGAAATTGTGCTGTGAACTACCTCGATTTACTTACTGAAGGCTCCTTCAATATCAGCTACTTACTTAGACCACTCTAGACACAATCACTTGTAGCAACACCGCAAGATGGTTAATTTAGAAGATGTTTCACACTTCCTCGGTTTCCCTTACCAACCTAGCGAGTTGTTATTAACAAAATATTTTTATTGCTATGATGCTCAGCGGACAATCATCCATTTACCCACACAAACCTTTGTAATACCTTATTACATTAGGTACCTACTTAATAAGAGATGAAGTTTTTTAAACATTTTAAAACATTGATACATTTGAGTAAAATTTTTATACGATCGTGTACAGATTCTTAATGAATATTTACAAACCAAAATACAATATATATTGAAAAATTAAAATGAGTGCAGTTGTTTGGAAATCATTATACCTACTTTTAATATTAAAGCAGTGTACATGTGTTATTTACAATTTAAATGGTATGTTCTTATAATTATTATGTAGGTTATTACCAAGGTACCTCATTATTCATAATGGTGTAAGCTTTACTAAAACGGCATTAAAGTCTAGCTAATAAAATAGAAGCTAATCAATGTACTGTGAAAACAGTACCTAGATGGATGACAGCGGTGGCATTTTCATCTTAACTCTTGCGTGCTTCGATAAGCACGGAGGCTTTTGAGCGCCTTATTTACTGTGTCAGAATTGACCACTGTCTCCTGCAAAAGGAAGTACCAAAGTAACCAAAGCGAAATGTCTAGGTTACATAAATAAAAAAATCTTTTTCCAGTTTCGGAATACAATAAGCTGCCTTCCGTGTTCCACCTGGACCCGTTAGACAACTGCATGGAAGAGCCAGAAGCTGTGTATTGCTCAGTTGAGTTCGTCCCAGTTTCAGATACCCCTCACCCGTTATTGGACATTATGCGGGTAACCATTCATACACATTTTCAATTCATTTTCGGATACATCTTTGCATGATATGAACTGATTTTGGTCATCCGACGACTTATTTTCTAATTGTAAAGTTAAACTTAGTATTATTATTATTATTAATAGCATGCACCATCCCTATGCAAGGCAAATGCCTCCCAATCCCTCTTCTAATAAATCTTGATTCTGCAGCTGAGATCCAATCATTCATAAAATAGTCTAATTCGTCCAGCCCTTTCCATCTCTGTCTATCGCGAAGTCGTCTCCCTATAATTATAATGTTCTTTTTTAGATTAATATTTTACCATTTTGTATTAGGTAGGTTTAATATTTGCGAAACTTATACAAAATTTTGCATAAACTGTGTAATTGTTATCATAGTTATAATGTAAATTTTAAATGATATCTTTCGTTTCCACTGTTTTCAGGAGTATTCAGAACACACCTCAACGCACTTCAACTACACATTAATAAGATACGGCATCTGCCTTAATTTCTGCAAACAGTTCAACCCAAAGCATAATACAACGGAACTAAAACAAACCCTTGAGGCATGCATTAATGAAGGCTTTTGGAATAAATACAAGTTAAATACTAGCTTCCAGCAATACAAGTGCGATAAAATTCAAAAGAAGATTGAATTCAAAGTAATAGATTTTGTAATGCTCGTAGTTTGGGTTGTAATTTTACTGTTGAACCTTGTTGGAACCTATTGTGATATTAAACTTACCACAAAAGGGAATGGATTGGGTAGGTGGTCATTTTTATAGTTCTTCAAGTATGTCTGTGAAAAACATTGCTTAGTAATTTCTATACAGTGTTTAGTGCGGCCATTGTTTAAATGGGGATCACTGACATTTAACAATCTGCCATTTAGCCTCTGGTCTAACATTGCGCCTTTGGTTTTTAAATACGCCGTCATCAGAGATTTGACAAAAATAATTATTGTGTTTAACTGCAGCAATGCGCGCACTGATGCTTTTCTCCATACGACAAAACTGGAGGAGGCTGGTGGCGCCTGCAGCCGATGGCGCGGAGCCAAGACTCGAGAGGCTGAAGTCTTTAAGTGGATTGAAGTAAGCATTGTTGATGTTGTTTTCACGAACTAGGCATCAGCCTTGCAAAGTAATGCTTATATACCATCTGTCACTTCTATCAGATTACTTTGATCTCGGAACTTTTGAAAGCATTTAACGGTTTGTTAAATGCCTTTTTTTGCTATGTGCCAGGTACTTTTAATAATTTGGGAGTCCGGTATAGGTGTCTCATAAAGTTTTTACGGAAACGTGCAAAATGTTGATAATATGTGATTAAATTATCTATTATTAAATAGATAGTTACTCGTAGATAAGGACAATTTTAACTTACATTGTATCTACCGACATTAGATAAGATAAATTTAAATAAAAACGCAAAATCTATGAGTGTGTTACAGCCAAACAAAACAACAAATGTCTTAATTTTGCTCAAAAAACAAATGACCTTCGAGATGACAAAGTTGAACGACATGAAATAGGTAGATATTCGTATGTACAACATAACAAATACAGCGTGTGTGTCTGTGTAGTAGGACTACTATGTACCAATTGCAATAATTATTAATATTTTAAACTATGTTCTACTCGCGGTTTTGCTGATACTTGAGAGAGATTTTTTCAAATACTTACTAAGTTATATTATTAGTTTTGAAACTTACAGCTAGCTATGTAGGTACAATATTAATTATTAATTATGTCATACACATACACATACACATATGTCATACACAAATTAAAAGTTTTGACATGTAGTTAAAAAATATTTATATAGAAATGCATTTAGAAATTTAACTTACTTAACGAAGTGTTGAAAACGTCAATAATATTGTTTGCTTATCAATGTTAGGTAAGTTCGTCCTTTAATCGACTTTAAGAAAACCCTCGTTGTGCGACTCGTACTTGTCCGGTTTTTTGCTCTTTTCCCGCCACTTTTTTATTATTTAATAAAGAACAACCTAATTCTAATACATTTAATTATTTTTATCTAATGCGTCTTAGCTATAATATTATGCTATAAGGTATACGAGTATGTTTAATACTTACTAATAAACGACCAATATTTATTTTATTTTTATAGCACCATAATTCTTACTTATCTTGTTTTTTTTGAACTATAGATCAATCACGATAATTTTGGTGATTACGACGCACTCGCTGCTATCGGCCTATTTCTATATAGACAACCCAAAATATGTTGAAGACGTAAGTACCTATCTTAGATACTGGGGTCGACCTATATCTAGTAGATTAAGAAATTGGTTCTAATAACCCATAAGTCTATGAGCGATAATACATTTCCAATCTCTAATTATAAAATATTCATTTTCCTGACTGACTTACCAAGACAACGCATAGCCTAAACGGCTAATCGTAGAGACTTGAAATTCAGAAGGTATATCTTGGTGCGTAGGTGTAATAAGAAGGGATTCAAAGCTTAAGCTTTGAAAAATCCCATAAATTAAAAAAAAACAAAAATTTAAGCATATCTCGAATCGGCTTCGTACTTGTGAATTCCGCGACTTTGTCAGCACGTCTGTATCTTTTGAATTTGTTCGTACTGAAGAATATTCATTTAAAGTTTCAAGCAAATTGTATCCCGCGTTTCAATGTTAATATTTTCCCATACAGTTATTAACACTTCATTGCATACCATTAGGGGATAGACTATTCTATTTTTAAAAAGTGTCCTTTTACCATTTTGACTGAAGTATATTAAGGGCAAGTATCAATCCAATCGCACTACGCATTAAAACAATCCTATTCCAACTTTAGCACCAAGTTTAAAAGGGGTTGTTTGAAAAAAAATACATTTAGTCCATGATAATTTCTACAATTGAATATTTTTGCCAAATAGCCAACTGTACGAACAGTTAAAAACTCAAGAATGTTATAAACTTGTGAGTTCAAGAATACGACTTTTCATACAAAATTCCTTACCTCTTTTCACCCCTTAATGAGTGAATTTTGAAAAATCCCTTTCTAATTCTACGCATCAAGACAGATTTATTATCCTTCTTATTTCATGTCTATAATAACAGCAGTTTTGGCTATGCGTTGACTATATTTGAATCAGGACAAAGACCCATAATTATAGATTAGTGTGTCGTTTGTATCTGTCTGTCTATCCTTATCATTCAATTCAATTCAATGATAATGAATAACGATGGAAACCGATTTAAACAACACATAAGATAAAGTGTTATCTATACTTATAATAAATTTGTACCGAGGTCAATTCTGTACATGAAATATATATCCAAAATAACTATCAGGGGGTGATTAGGAATCGATACTGATGCCAAATATGCAATCAGTAAAATTTTTGTCTGTCTGTCTGTCTGTATAACCGTTATAGAAACACAAACTACTCGACGGATTTTAACGAAACTTGGTAAAATTATTTTTCATACTCCTGAGCTGGTTATAGTAGATATACTTTTCATCACGCTACAATCAATAAGAGCAGAGCAGTGAAGGGAAATGTTGGGAAAACGGGAGAAGTTACTCCATTTTTTAAGCTTCCGTCGCGTGTGCAACCTTAATGGTTAAAGCTACACAGAAATCATGTATGACAGAAATGTTCTGCTTAAAATTATATAAAAAATATCCCACGACAGCATATGTCTATCTTTTATGGTTGACTCACAATAACGCGTGTAACTCCTGATAGCTTAGGAGTTCGAAGCTTTCTGATTACATTTGTCTACTCTTACGTTTATAATACTCTCAGTCATCCCTAATTAAAAAAGTTAACATTATTAACTATTCCATAAAAAGAATCATATAAATCGGTATAGAAACACCAAGACGAGTTTCTTGCCAATTCTTCTCGAGCTTGGGTTAGGATGAATTGGCACCTAAATTCACCTAGTATGTAAGACGTTTCAAAGTGACCCTTGTGATTGTATTGAATAAATCATCTTTTCACTTTGAATTTGACTTGACAAAGTTATACATGAAATACGCTAATAATAAGCCATCGCGCGTGAATACTGAATCATGATATAAGGATTATTTTTGTATAAGGTCGCGAACGCACAGGCAGGCGGCTTGCTTGGCACCTAGAGGCTAGCGAGTCACCTAGCGAGTAGCTTCGTAAAAGAAACATTCTCGAACGTTCGCGACCGGCCTAGCAGCTAGGCGCCAAGCGCGCAGTGTGGCCGGTCGCGAACGTTCGAAGTCGCCGCGCTCGACGCGTCTCGCAGCCGAAGGTATAAAAGGGCGGGGCGTCCGAGCGCGAGCTTCATGCAACCAAGAATTTGACAGTCTGCTCTCAACCAAGAATTTGACAGTCTGCTCTCAAGGTTCAAGCCAAGCCACCTAGCTTACTGGGAATTGGCTAGATCAATGAAAGCAGATACTATCTCTGTCATGCCATCTCTCAACCGACCGAACCAAAGCCCCGCTTTCGAAGACGAGGAAAAGGCCAACTGTCTGGCCAAAAGCCTCGAAGCCCAGTGCTCACCCAGTCTTGACCCTTTCGATCCAGTTCACCTCGATACCGTGAACAATGAAGTAGATCGTTTAGCCTCCCTACCTCCGACTTCAGCTTCTTTATCTCTCGTCAGAGCCTCTGAGGTTCAGGCGATCATAAAGTCTCTTCACCCTCGAAAGGCACCCGGTGCCGCAGGTCTTAGCAACAAGCTACTCAAAGGGTTCCCTGTTGCCCTCATTTACCTCCTAGTCAGCATCTTTAATGCAGCCATATCCACTTGCTCGTTTCCTGAAGCCTGGAAGGCAGCCATCGTTATCGGCATACCTAAACCAGGCAAAAAGGCTACGGAGCCTTCTAGCTACCATCCCATTAGTCTCCTCAGTGCTCTGGGAAAAATATACGAGCGACTCCTTCTGAATCGTCTCTGGTCCCATGTGCACGAGCTCAACCTCTTACCCGATGAGCAGTTTGGCTTTCGAGCTAGACACTCTTGTCCTCAGCAAGTGCTCCGCATCACAAAGCACGTGCTATACAACTTTCACCATACCTGGCCAGCTGGTACGGGAGCCATCTTTCTCGATGCTGTCCCAATTCGGAGTGCCAGACAGACTCGTGCTCACCTTACGAGACTATCTTCAAAATCGAAGCTTCCACTATCGCGTGGAAGGTGCACTCTCAAGCCCTGGGCCTGTCCGAGCCGGTGTCCCTCAGGGATCTGTCCTCTCCCCCCTCCTTTTCACGCTGTACACCAGCGACATCCCTCGACACCATCAATTCGAGTTTGCCCTATTCGCAGACGACACAGTCATATACACATCTGACCGGAATGCCGGCCGGGTGTGTATAAGACTGCAAGCTGCCGTCAACAAACTAGGTGCGTGGTTTCGGAAATGGCGCATAGAGGTGAACCCGACGAAAAGTACAGCAGTGCACTTTTCGTTGAAGTCACCCCCTCTCCGAACCATTACCTTGTTCGATAAACCCATTCCATGGGCAACATCTGCCAAATATCTTGGCATGGTCCTCGATAGACGTTTGTCTTTCAGAAAACACGCCACGATAGTCCGAAACCGCGCCAAATTCATCTTACTCCGACTAAATTCTCTCATAAACAAGCAGAGTAAAATGTCCCTTAGAAGTAAGGTGACACTTTACAAAACTTGTATAAGACCCATCATGACATACGCTTCCGTAGCGTTTGCTCATTCCAACTCAATCCAAAACCGTTTCATGCGCAGAGCCACTGGTTCACCATGGTATGTGCGAAACGTTGACCTACATCGAGACTTAGATCTCGAAACTATAGCCGAGTTCATGAAGCGCGCCTCTCGTCGGCATTATGACTCGGCTCCCCACTATCCGAACCCACTCGTCTCCACGATCCCTGATTATCCGATTGATCCACCGATTAAACGTTCCCTCCGTAGACCAAGACACGTTCTTGGTGATCCCGATGACCTGATCACCGCCACTAACGAGGCGGCGACCCAGTCATCCAGTTCGGACAGAATAAACACTCCACAGATACACCGACCTCGCCGGCGAGGTCGAAGACGTCTCTCCGTTCCCGCCCTAGTTGGGCCGTCCCCCCAGGCAACAGCCCAAGCCGAGGTCCGTACCTAAGTGGTGCCCTTGCGTTTAGCCTTGCGTTTAATATTAGCTTATGTTCGAAATCAGCGTAAAATTGCTCTTGCCGTAGCTTCATCAGGTATAGCTGCAACATTGCTACCAGGAGGTAAAACTGCTCACACTATGTTTAAAATACCAATTGATTTAGATCGCACGGAAAGTATTTCAAGAAATAGCGACAAAGCTAAGGTATTACGCGAGTGTAATTTAATCATATGGGATGAATGTACGATGGCCCATCGAAAAGGAGTAAAAGCGGTAGACAGAACTTTAAGGGATATAAGACAAAATGATCGACCAATGGGCGGTATCACGGTTTTATTTTGTGGTGATTTCCGACAAACCTTACCGGTAATACCACGGGGAACTCGAGCTGATGAGGTTAGGGCTTGCCTGAAAAGCTTTTATTTGTGGCGTGATATACAATCGGTGCATTTGACTATAAACATGCGAGTGAGAACTGGAGATAACCCGGATGATCGTCAATTTTCTGATACATTATTAAAGATTGGTGAAGGTACCCATCCACAACTACACCAAGGAAAACTTATTCTGACGCCTGAGTTATGTTGTATAGTGCAATGCCAACCATATCTTATATCGTCGGTTTACGGTGACGTAACAAATATATTAAATAGGGACAATTCTTGGCTATGCGAAAGATCCATTTTAACTCCTCGCAATGACCAGGCATTTGATATTAATAACAAAATAATGTCGAATATACAGGGGGAAAGCAAAGTTTATAGTTCAATAAATAGAATGGTCGATGAACAAGAACTAATTACCCGATAGAATTTTTAAATTCTTTAAATATGCCCGGACTTCCTTCTCATGAAATTTGTTTAAAAATTGGCATTCCGATTATTTTGCTCCGAAATTTAAGACCACCACAACTTTGCAATGGAACTCGGCTAAAAGTAACCCAGTTGCAACAAAATATAATCGAGGCTATAATTTTAACAGGTTGCGGTGCAGGAGAAACCGTCTTTATTCCCAGAATTCCCATAATACCGAATAATTTTCCATTCCAATTGAAAAAAACGCAATTCCCAGTATCCGTGTGTTATGCAATGACAAATAATAAGGCTCAAGGGCAGACTTTTCGTGTTTCTGGAGTAGATCTCGGCGTCAGTTGTTTCTCGCATAGTCAGTTGTACGTCGCTCTTTCCCGGGTTAGCAGTTCTAAAAATCTTTATGTTCACGTGCCGGACGGGTCAACTTTCAACATAGTTTACCCGGAAGCTTTGCGCTGAAGTATTTTCGTTCTATAGGTACTTAAGTCTCATGTGAACGTGATCTAAACAATATTAGCATTACATTAAGTTAATAACACACAAGGAGTTACACGCTGACGGAGTCGCGGGCACAGCTATTAACAATAATATTGTGCGGTTCCGTATTGCGATATTTTTCAACAGTATTGTAGATTGACATATTATATTTCCATACTAAAATACGAAAGTTAATCTGTCTGTTACATCAAAACCACTGAACCGTGAGGAAGGACATAGGCTACTTTTTTTTACGAAAAACGACGGAAACGCGGACGAAGTCGCGGGCAATAGCTAGTTGTAAATAAAACCATATTCTTCTCTCACTATACTACTTTTCTCTTCGTTAAAAGCCTCCCCCAGCTCTTCTACCGAGGGGTAGCACTAAATACAATAATAAATTCAATCTTGTTTCAATTAATTAATTCGCTGTTTAAATCATGTCTTCTCACTCGCACAGTATTACTATTGGTATTATAAAAATGAGAGGAAGATATATTTTTGAAACATGTTAAGGACCAATTATACGTAACGAGTACTGTGGCAAGACAATAAAATGATACTAGACCGAGAGAGCAGAGGTAGGCAAGTCTATGTTTATGCACTCAGCCGAGAACTCGTCACAGTGTTCATACGGTCGAGCACTCAGCCCACTGTCTCACCATTGTACCTACTTGTTACGTGTAATTGACCCTTTATACCTACCTAGAGTACATCCTATATTTAAAAAAAAACATTATTTTCCAGTTGTACAAAAACTATTTGATCCAACTGTTCATGAATGGCCCGCTCTTGGTGCAAACCTTTTTCGTAATCTCTGGGTTCCTACTTGCCTACAACCAGTTACTGTTCAGTGAGAATCACACCATCGACTGGAGTATGCTGCCTATGAGAATCATGATGCGTTGGATCAGGTTAGGACTTTAATTCTTCATCATCAGAAGTCTGTCCTTTTAGCTTAGTTAGAAGTAGCTCTGCCTGTTACGCTGTAGGGTGTGGGGTTGGTTCACTCCCAGGACAATAATTTGTGTGATGAACATAGATGTTTGTTTCTGAGTATATTCTGATTGTATTTATGTATTTAGATTTAGAAATATTATAAGTATTCTATTTGATATTTGGTTTTCAAAGAACGAGTATAATATAGGCATGCTTCGTTTGGTGGCGGGTTCGATTCCCGCTGCAAGATAAAACTTTGTATGATCTACAAGTATTTGTCTCGGTTCTGGGTATTTCTACGTAAAATATATATTTGTATAAATTAAAAAAAAGTATGTAAGTAGTGTATCAGTCATGTGGTACCTATAACATAAGCTCTTCTTATTTTGGGGCCAGATGACGCTGTGTGTAATGTCGGGCAATTTATTTATTTGTTATTTATTTACAAAAAAAACGTATTTAAGTAAGTAGTATATCAGTCATGCGGTTACCCATAACACAATCTTTGCTTACTTTGGGGCCAGATGATGCTGTGTGAAATATCCGGCATTATTATTATGATCATAAATCAATTTGTTACTCTTCGCAAAAGATGAATTAAATAAATTTGAGAATAAAAAGCGAAATAGTTTAATAATAATCAACTAAATGAACCATTCTCAGGTAGATGAGGGCATTAGGGCAGAAATCCCTCGAAAGCGAAATGTGGCGACAACATCGAAACAAAATAACTGGACAAATTACGTATCTCTTATTTACACAGTATAAGTATAGAGATGTGTCAGCAATGCCTGGCGTGACTGAAGACATGGTCTTATCAAAAGCACGGCGCCGGGCTCCAGTGTCGATGTCGTTGGAAGGTAGACCGAATTTACAAATAAGTTTCTTTCAGATTGACTCCCATATACGCTGTAGCCATGCTATTCACGTTATCCTGGATGAGATTTGCGGGCATCGGCGTCGGCGCAACATGGGACGTAAGTAATTTTTTCTGATCGTAAATAAATAATTCTGTTTTTACGAGACCTGAAGGGCGATCGCGCTATTTGTCAACGTAATTGACATTGAACGGATTGGTTTTGGCAAAGGTTTAGATTTGGCTAATCTGAATGTCAAAATGGTACTGCGCTGTTCTTCCTGAACTATTTAATCGTTGATTTTACCAATCGAACAAATTTATATATAGAACTACCTAGTATAATTCGAAGCATACTACTAAGATTTACTAAATCCAAAACGTGACTTCATTTGGCTCGTACCAAAGTTCAAATTAAATTAACAGTTTTAAATTACAGTTCTAAAATAAGTTAAAATTTACATTTCATTTCATTACTGGATTGATTTTCCTAGGATTTTCTGCAGTAAATTAAATTTAAAGTTTTGTTAAAGTTAAATTAAAGTTTCATTTAAAACAGTTAATCTAATTTGGACTTTGGTGTAAATATATTAACATCGTTCGTGTATTAGTATATTTTAGTTAGTTTTACGAAACTATAGAATCAGGGGCAGTATTTTATATTTGATGTGGACTTAGATGAAGCTTAGTATATTAACATGGTGTTGTGGCTATGAATAGCATATAATATTTGAAGATGTCTAAAGCAGTTTTTTATATTTGAGGAAAATTGCATTAGGTATACACACTGCGTACATTTACCCTGACATGCGGTTAAAAATACGCAGTCGTTCGGGTAATAGTTCGCAATCGGGTATAGTAGGTATTTGTTCCAAGTAGGTGCAACGAAAGCGGAGCTGCAGGCAGAATATTATTATTATTATTATTATGATTTCCCGGGCTTTTACCTGTAAGTCCCACAGCATGGCAAAAGCCTCCGTTCCTTCTCTCCAGTCGTTCCTCTCTTGAGCCACTGTGGCCAATCCTTAAGATGGGCATCTAACTCTCCATCTTCGCCGCGGTCTGTTGCGAGGTCGTTTTCCCTTCAGGGGTTTCCGCTCTGTAGAGGCCCAGAACGCATCCAACATACGGCACACGTGGCACTTCATCTACTTCGCGGATATTGGACAGCAAGTGGGACTGAGCAGATTAATAAATAAATAAATATTTGTTGTTAATTTTCATTTAGCGCCATCTAGCCTAAAACTAAGCATAACTTGTACTATGTGAACCATATGAGTGATAGTATACTTAATATATACCTACTCGTAAGTACATACGTACTTATGATTCTTTCTAACACAGAATATTTTATAATATAATTTTCAACAATAAACCTATTTGGCATGATACTTATTTTTAGAAAGCGGTGATGACTGAGGTAGACGACTGCGGACAGTCCTGGTGGCAACATCTCATCTACATCAACAACTACAATGATGGCTCACGATGTTTCTCGCACTCTTGGTACTCTTGTTGTTTTTTACCTCATCCCATCATTATCATAACCCTACTTTATAATGTAATGTTTTGAATCTATTACGTTGCAACAGCTAGACAGATTACATTAAAACATAACATAGATGTCTGTGACCTAAAATGGCGTATAGGCTAGCTTACTTTTAAAGTAAGTATCACGCTTCGGAAACCGCCGGCAGAATCTAGTTATTTCATAGTTCCCAGACGACTTAATAGTAGCCGTCTGTAAGATTAGTCATTCAGGTTAAAAAGCCGCTCTTTTGCCGGCTTTCTTTAATAATGCCTAAACTACTACGATATTAGAAGCACAGCATTTTACATAGCAAAACTATTATAAATTTCCAGCCTTACGTATAAACGCCTCTCAATGTATATACAGGCAGTGTTCAAGTTCAAACACTGTCATTTCTGAAGATTCACCCTGTCACAATCTTACAAAAAGGGATGGCCCTATTTTGAACAGTGATTAACTTTAGACATAAGTTGAGAGACGTTTATAAGTAACGCCGTACAAATGCAAAAAGTATTTGACGATACCTGACAGTTTTTTTATATCTGAGGAAAACTGCAGAGTGCTTACATTTACCCTGAAAAACGGGTAAATTACCCAGTCGTTTAGGTAAAAGTTCGCGATCGGGTAAGGAAAACTCAAAAACTCAGATACAAGATATGTTGATGTAAAATAATGTGTATACCTACCATGAAAATAGAATAAGTGTTAAAACGAATATTTAGACGAATAGCGAATTGAGTTTAGCAAACCGAAATACTCGTAGTACATGCAGGTTTATTGATTTCGTTTCGTAAGAGCACCGTTGAGACCGGAATAATGTGTATTTTATAAAGTAAGCAGAAACTCATAAAAATAGAAATGGGTATTAGCAAAATAGTGACCTTCATAGAATCAATACTAGGAATAGAAACAAATAATCCATCCCTAGTGTAGTGTTTAGTACAATGAGGGTAATATTAGTTAGTTACCCATTGCTTTCCTTATTAATACCGTGTGCCTACTTACAATAAATCAGTTTGCGATAGTCGGTTGAGATCGGTACCCATAATTGGGAAGCGTATTGTAGAAGGATTAAACAGTTTGTGGCACTAAATTCCATCAAGGATGAATTGCACGTAGCAGTGTTAGTGACACATGTCAGCGTGGCATGTTACGAGTTGATGTGTGATCTGTGTGCACCAGTTTTACCGGAAAGTAAAACGTTTAGTGAACTCGAGAAAATTGTGAAAGATCATCTCGAGCCACAAAGGTCGGAGATCGCAGAACGGCATGTTTTTCGACAGCGAAAGCAAGCGTCGGGGGAGACCGTCAACGAATACCTACAAAGTTTGAAGCATTTAGCTAAAACATGCAATTTTAGCAATACTTTGGAGGTGAACCTTTGATTGATCCCTGAATCAATTTGTATCCGGTCTTCAGTCCGAGGATATGAGATCCAGGCTTTTTGCTGAGCGAGAATTGGACTATAAACGGGCTATTGAGCTCGCTTTGGCTTTGGAAGCTGCGGACAGGCGTGCGGCGACGTCGGCAGCAGGTGGCAGTGGGTGCGGCGACGCTGGGGAGCGCGCGGCCGACGGCTTGCACCGCGTGGCTGCGACGCGCTTCCCGCGCCGCCAGACTCAGAACCAGCGGCCCACGCGAGCGCCGTGTGCGCGTTGCGGTCGTGATGGCCACACATCGGCTAGGTGTCGTTTTAAGAATCACAGTTGTGATAAATGTGGTGAAAAGGGACACTTAAAAGTGATGTGTAAGTACGAAAGTGGAAGCGGAACCAAAGCGTCGGGGAAGTCAAAAGGTCAGTTCTTTTTAGTTGACTCTGATTCCGATGTTGAAGAAGTGAACTTTTATAATCTATCATGTGAAAGAGAAGACGATCCATATTTTGTAAATTTGCAAGTCGAAACTCATTCTTTGCGTTTTGAGGTCGACACGGGGTGTAAATTTTCAGCCATTTCAAAAGCATGCTATGTCGAACGATTCCTTAGTTATGAATTATTTAAAAAGTCATTGATTTTGAAATCTTACACAGGTGATATAATTAAACCGTTAGGTTTTATCAATGTGAATGTTTCGTATGGGTCAAAATCACATAGATTGCCACTTTACGTTATTGAGAACGGAGGCCCACCGTTAATGGGTCGTATGTGGATAAGAATTTTGAATGTAAATATAAATGACTGTTATAATTTGACTGATACGAAACATGATGCTTCTGTTGAATCACTGCTGAGTGAATTCCCTGAAGTTTTTGCGGATGGACTTGGGACTTGTAAGATTCGCATGCAATTGCATTTGTCGGATAAAACACCTGTATATGTAAAAGCTCGGCCGCTTCCACTCGCACTCCGCTCGTCGGTCGAGAGGGAACTAGAACGATTGCAACGTGATGACGTCATTTATAAAGTGGACCGTTCAGATTATGGAACTCCAATAGTTCCAGTTGTCAAAAAGAATGGTGATATTCGCATATGCCGTGATTATAAAATCACTATAAATCCGCGACTTAAAGATTTTCATTACCCGCTTCCTCGTATTGAAGAGATTTTTGCTACGCTTGCGGGAGGTGTAATTTTTTGTAAGTTAGACTTGTCCCACGCCTATCAGCAATTTTGTTTAACTGAGGAGTCTCAACCAATGACAGCCATCACAACTCATGTTGGTACTTGGGTCTATAAGCGAGTGCCGTTCGGAATCAAATGTATACCTGAGAATTTTCAAAAAGTTATTGAAGAAATTCTCAGTGGTTTGCCATCTACGGTAGTATTCTGTGATGATATATGTATAAGCGGTCTTAATGCTACAAATATTTTGGAAAATGTTCGTGCAGTTTTGAGAAGATTAAAAGACGCCGGATTACGTGTTAACTGGTCTAAATGTGATTTTTTTAAAGAAAGTGTTACCTATTTGGGTTATTGTATTGATAAGCATGGTTTACATGCAGATAAAAGAAAGTAGAAGCAATAGTTTCTGCTCCAGTGCCAAAAGATGTATCACAGTTGAAAAGTTTTTTAGGGCTTGTAAATTTCTATGCGAAATTCTGCTATAACATAAGCAATATTTTAAAACCAATGTATGAGCTCCTTAAGAAAGATGTAAAATGGTTCTGGAGCGAACAATGCGAAATAGGTTTTAATAAAATTAAAAGTATACTCAGTAGTAGTCCGGTGTTGGCGCATTATGATGCGACGTTGCCGCTCATCCTCTCCGTAGATAGCAGCTCGTACGGGTTGGGCGCTGTGCTGGCGCACCGCTACCCAGACGGTTCCGAGCGCCCAGTTAGTTGCGCTTCGCGAACTCTCAACGAGCATGAACAAAATTATTCGCAGCTCGATAAAGAGGCTTTGGCAATAATATTCGGCGTGACTAAGCATCATCAATATTTATATGGCAGACATTTTTTGTTACGCAGCGATCATCGAGCGCTTAGCTATATATTTGGTAAAAATAAGGGCATTCCTCAGACCGCCGCTAGCCGTCTGCAAAGATACGCAGTTCGATTAGCCGCTTATAACTATGATATTGATTTCATTCCATCATCAAAAAATTGTTTCGCCGACACCTTATCGCGTTTACCATTAGAGCGCACAGTTAGGCATAATTACGATGAGGAGCTTTTAGAGGGAAGTTATTAAAATTTTGTTCAAGATGTTTTGCCTGTGACTTGTTATGAAGTTAAAAAGGAAACAAAGAAAGACTCTCATTTAAATAAGATTATGGGATTGGTTAAGTTTGGTTGGCCGGAACGTTTGGAATGCGAAAAAGACAGGGCATTTTTTCTTAAAAAAGATAACTTATTTATCGAACACGGTTGTCTTGTGTGGGGGGGTTATCGTGTGGTCATACCTTTCAGTTTAAGAGAAACTGTTTTAAGAGAATTGCATAGTGGGCACATCGGCATTGTCAAAATGAAACAAGCGGCCCGCAATTATTTTTGGTGGGAGGGTTTAGATGCAGACATCGAACGAATGTGTCGTGAATGTAGTGCGTGCGCCTCGCAGCGCGACCAGCACCCGCCAGCGCCGCTGCACTCGTGGCCTTGGCCTTCCGAGCCATGGTCGCGGTTAAATGTAGATTTTTTGGGTCCGTATAAAAACAAATAAAATTTTGTATTGCTCGACGCTCACACTAAATGGTTAGAGGTGGCGGGCGTTTCCAGTACGTCGGCATCGGTAGTGATTTCGTGCCTACGTAAAACTTTCGCACGATTTGGATTACCGAAATCTATCGTTAGCGACAACGGACCGCCTTTCTTGTCGAAGGAATACTTATCATATTTAGAGAACAATGGGATTAAACGCGTACTCATAGCACCTTATCACCCATCCAGTAACGGTGCGGCTGAGAATGTAGTGCGTTCAGTAAAACAGGTACTTAAAAAAGCGACTGTCGAGAAAGAGGATTATGATGTAGCTATTTGTCGATTTTTATTTACGTATAGGAATACGGAACACTGCACAACGTAGAAGGAACCGGCAGTAGCAATGTTAGGGCGACGTTTGCGCGGTCGACTAGACCTACTGCGGCCCAGCACCGCTGATGTAGTGCGAACGGCGCAGAGTGCTGCCGAGCAGCGCCGCGGTGGCGTGCAGCGTGACCTGGCGCCAGGTGACGTTGTGTTTGTTCGCGATTATGTTGACAAGGACGTTAAGTGGAAGGAAGGAGTTATAATTAATAAGACGGGGCCGGTATCATTTCAAGTAAAAACTCAGGATAATAGTTTGAGCAAGCGACATGTTGATCAGCTTCTAACAAAAACAGCTAGAAAGTCGCGTTACTCGGTTGATAGTGCGGAAGTTTCCAACGATACCGTTGAGCTTACACAGAATAATACAAATGAAATAGATGGAGGGTTGCTATTAATTCAATTTCCTCATTCGGATGGTAAATTAGTACAGAAGATCACTAGTGATCAGGATGACGAGGAAAGGAGTGCGCAATTTGATTTAAAATGTGAACAAACATGTAAGCGCCAACACCAGACTAACTCGCCTCACAATATGCAGTTGAGGCCTCGTGTACCCAAGTAAAAATATATAATTAATGTGTTTATATGTTAGGTAGGTATTTAGTAAGTAAATGAGTTTACTCTTAGTTTAGATATAAATATTTAATTTTTCTAATACCTATATTCTAGTTTTAAGAAGGAGAAAATGTAGTGTTTTGTACAATGAGGGTAATATTAGTTAGTTACCCATTGCTTTCCTTATTAATACCGTGTGCCTACCTACAATAAATCAGTTTGCGATAGTCCGTCTTTCATTAAACACTACACCTAGGTTTCGACTAAGAAAAGTAAATGTGGGGAACACGGTGCGCTTCTTTAATAAGCTTCCTGAAAATGCAACTAAACTGCCTATTAAAAAATTTAAATCATTCATAAAGGGTAGTATTTTGAAGAAAGCGTATCATAATATAAATGACTATATTATTGATAAGAATGCATGGCCTCATGTCGCTCTGCCCAAAGACAGTTAACCCACACATTTGAATTGTATAAACTCTCTTGTATAGTTTTTCTTAGTTAAGGTAGATAAAAGTTGGATCATCCAAAAAAGCGCTAGGACCAGGACGAGTTTCTTTCCGGTTCTTGTCGGGCTTGGGTTAGGTTAGGTTACGGCACGTAAATTTACCTAGTATGTAAGACGTTTCAAAGTGATCCTTGTGATTGTATAGAATAAGGTATCTTTTGACTTGACATTAACTTGACTCACATTAATTATTTTTTTGCAGGTATCTAGCTGCAGATTTTCAGTTGTACTGCCTCGGGCTAATAGTGCTCATTGCGTGCCGAAGTACAGCTTCTAGGACGGTGATCATTTCGATTCTCCTGCTAGCTGGCTTTCTAATCCCACCACTGCAGACGTATTTCCAAAATCTCGACGGCATCGTCGTTGTCTCACCTGAGTAAGATTTTCTGGGCCGTAAGAGGTCGATATAAAAGTATGGCTAATGTTTAGCTTTTTCTCATCAGTATCGCTAATCGTTTATAACGCTCGCAGGTTCTAATCCAATAGACATATACACTGAAATATTTAACTACCATCGTTTTTATTATTTCGTGATTACTTCCTGATACCGCATGACTGAAGATAAGTGGACTAGTGGTTTCTCTAGACATATTGAAGGCATCGGCATCGCCTAGATTCACACACATTTGCAGAGACCTTCTGAGTGTTGCCGAATAGAAGCGAGTGAAAAACAATTCACCTTCATTCAATTAACCGTCACCCGTTTTATGTCGGTCCGTATAACTGTCTACACCGTCGGCAGAGTATCTATACAAACCATAGTACTTATTGTCACTGAGTCTACTTATTGTGTACATTAAGTACATTACATGCTAGGTGAATTTAGATGTCAAGTTTTGACTAATAGACACTCTGCCTACAGACCTCTTTGTATAACTCCACCTACACCTACAATGTAGTCAGTGTACAGTGTCTAAGACGATTCAAAGTGATCCTTTTAATTTAATAGAAAAAGGCAGATTTTTATTTTAACTTTAAATCGGACTCAACGAAACAATATTTTTTGCCAATCTTATAGCACATCTTTGCCTCCAGGTCCAGCTACAGCTTCTACGTGAATAATCCCACATACAACAACCTGTACAAGCGCGGACACACTAACCTCTTCAATTACGCCGTCGGACTGGCCGTCGGGAACATACTCTACCATTTGCAGCAGACCAATTTCAACATACAGAAATACAAGGTGCTGGTGAGAATCTTTTTAATCACTACCGCAGACATGGGAAGACATCATGTTCGTGACAGCAAAGAGTTTGAAATCATGCAACTTTTGACGCGTGTGTATCTACCCTATACATGGTCTATTTGCCTATTTTTATTGACCATGCAATTACTTCTTGCTGAAATTTCTATGGCTTGTTATTACAATTTTGGCAGTGCGTTTCACGATGATTCGCTTTCTATGAGTGTGAATTAGTGCGAGTCAGTTATGTTTTTTTTTTAGAAATACAAGATCCTCCTGTGGTGTTGTGTACTCGTACAAGTTTTACTCCTGATTTCTGGCAGTATCTTCTACCAGGATGGGCCAAGGCCTTCGATTGCGGTCCGACTAGCTTTTGCAACCTTCACAAGGCCTGTGTATGGTGGTTGCTTTTCGATTATATTAATATGCATGGTGCTTAAGTATGAAAGTAAGTTTGAAGGGTTTGCAATAATAAAAAATAATAACAGCTTTTATTTACAGATATGTAAAATACATGATAATTAATGATATATTGCGTTAAAAGTGTAAGGGTATATTTATCTGATAATAACAAATTAGTTAATAAGGCGATAAATTCTGTTGTCATTTGGGTTTTAAGACATAACAAGAAAACCGTAAGGCGCAAATTACCAAATTACCTCTTGTATGGGTAAAATGAGTCTTCTGCTGTTATTTAGTGGATAAGTGCTCGTTAATTAAAGTAATAATAACAATATGGTAACCTATCTGTAATTCAAAAAATTAAAAACTTACTAGAACTTGTGATACGAAGGTTATAATCTAGTTTTAGATTTTATACATGATATGGACATGGGACAACTAGCTGTCCCGCTCGCGACTTCGTACGCGTGTTTAAAAAAGAAAATGAAACATAAAAAACTTGGTTTTGGAAAACTCCAAAATAAGTGTCCAATTATATTGTATACAAACTAAATTTAAATCTAATCTCACCACGCGTTAAAAAATCCCAATGTGTAACAAATTTTACCCCTCAATTGCACCCCTTTCTAAGGGTTGTATTTACATACTTTGAAAAAGTGTCTATTTATTTTATGTTTAAAGTGACAAACCAAGTTTCAAGCAAATCTCATCACGTGTTAAAATATTCCCTATATCAATTTAAAACCCTTTTTCACTCTCTAAGGGGTTAAATTTTGGAAAACCCGTTTTTAGTGCGCATCTACACCCCTCGTCCAAAATTTCGAACCTTGTAGTTTTGGAGTTTTCGTAATGAGTGAGTAAGTTAATGAGTGGACTTCTCCTTTATAAATATATATATATATTTATATATAAAATTATTCAAAATTTATATATATATAGATAAACGGTATCTTGCTGTTATCTCATTATTATTATAATTATTATTATGCGATGTCTTCCCAAAATTAAACTGAATAAAATTCCTATTGAACAGCACACTGACTAATCTGATCAGCACACTGTCGCCATACTTTGTGTATGGTGACAGTGAAACAAGAATATACCAATATAAGAAAATAAACTTTTCAAACTGAAATATTTGAAATTAAATCAGAAAAGACCAATAAATACATATAACATATAAAGTCAACGAAACTATAGCGAATGGAAGCTCAACTTAAAATGGTTTTTTTAATACGTTGTGTGTTAAAAATCTTAAAATAAAAAAATTTTGAATAACTCCCTTATCTCCGAACCCCATATCTTATTATTTCTCATTCCCAGTCATTAGACCTGCCAAATTTTATGGAGATCAATGATATTTGATCAACAAAACCTGTAATGCCAAATCGCCTAAGTTGCTACTGAGATCTACGCAATTAGCACAAAAGCAAAAACAACAGCCTTAAACAAAATTATTGCAGCTACAAAACTCTTGGAACGCCGTCGTAAAAAATAGCAGCCTAAAATGTATTTTGCTTTCAGAAATGTGCAGATTCTTACTAGAATTGCGAGTGTGGACAGTGCTGGGCCGTCTGTCATACAGTGCATATCTACTGCACATCACCATCATAAGTATTGTCTGGGGGCATAAGACTAGAACAGAGCACGTGTCTATCACATTCATGGTCAGTTTCAAAAATGTATAAACTCAACAGTCACTTTTACATAGTCCTCCACAGTAAGATTCCTCTAGTGCCCAGAAACGTGTGCTCGAGTTATCCTAAATAATCCTTATCATATATTATCTTCCTTACTAGTATAATACATAGATCAACTAAAATAGGGTTTAACGCGGTTACCTTCAGAGAGGTTACCGCTTGTGGCATTGCATCTGAGAGTTTCAAGCTTCGGAAAATAGCGCCAGTAACGGCAAAAGTGAGGAGTAACAGGTTTGTGTGGTATTTGAATTTGAATATCGATGGATAAAGGTGATATGCCTACAAAATATGAATGGATTATGTGAAAGATGAAGTTGGTCGGGAAGAAGTAACTATGGGGATAACAATTGATAGTGTGGAATGTAAGAAAAGAACCGGTTGTGGCAAATGAAGCAAAATTCCGAAGTTAAAGACAGAAATTTCATGCGATTTGTACCATGAAATACATTAATTTCACATCGTCCCGAAATCAGCACGTGAGAATTCGTCGTCAGTAAGTTGTAACCATGTAACGGTGATGATTATTCAGGGTTTCATAGGCCAAGTCCTGCCTTATGTAATGGACGAGGGTAGACAAAAATAACAATTGTAAATTAAGTCATAATTATATTATTGAGAAAATAACTGTTTCTTATCTATGAAGAATGACAATCGACAAATGACAATCGAGCGGGTGCTGGGCAAACCTATTTAGACATAATCGGAATGATAATGATAATGTTCATAGAATTCAAGTTGTTTCGTTATCAAATTTTCGTATCGCCTGTTGTGGAAGATTGCTACATGTCATCCGTTTCATCGTTCAAAACGATGCAACTAAAAGTAGTTTTTTACATGATTATTATCCCGATAGTGTTCGTGCCTCTTGGTTTTGAATTTGGCGGTAATTTACCGCACTGCGAGAGACGGTCATAAAAGGCGGCTCGGTCGCATTCTATGGACAGAGCCATATTGGTCGAGCGCGGGGACAGACGGTTACTGCTCGGGCGACGGCGAAAAACGATCGGTCATCGCCGGCGCAACTCAAGATAAGGAACTATTTATTCTAAACTCAACGGAAAACTACATAAATTCTAAATTCTATCGATGTTGTGTTCGATACGGAGACACGGAGGCCTACGGGTGGCAAACTTCTCGGTTCTGTGCTTTGTGTAATCCCAACTGATCTCCGGCGACGGCGGCGGATAACCACACGGCTCCCTCAGCGTCCTATATTAAGATAATGTGAATTACTCTGTCTTATTCATTTCTTCGAGGCGCAAACAAGTGGTCAACGTTTCCCTGTTCTCACGAATATATAGTATATCGTTTTGCAGAGTAGATTCCCATATTTCCAAAATGGAGGCTTTTGAGTGGCTCGTATCCCACCAAGTCGACCACTATACATTCTTGTTTTGTTTCAAGGTCCAGCAAATGACCTACATCGTAACCTTATCGATCATCGCAGCGGTGCCTTTCTGGTTTTTAATAGGAGAGCCCTGCGCACAACTGATGAAGGTTTTCCTAATGCCAGAGAAGGGAGATGAGAAACCATCAGATCAGAGTAAGTATACTGCGACATTTGTTATTTTATTGACACACCACAAAATGCCACTATGGGCATCCATCCATTCACTAACTTCGCAGAACGTTAATAAACATAATCTTTTAAGAACGAATGAGTTAGCCTTGCGACGAATTCTTCCTTCCTCCCTTCCTTCCTTATATCCTGGCTTCCTGATCAGAAAGTCTAATTTTTAAGTTTCTTAAGAAGTAAAATGCCTAAATGTCACTGTCTAAAAAGCAAAATGCCTAAGATTCAGAACTACTAAAACGGATGTAAGCCTAAAATGCAAATTGTATAAATGTGAAACTTCTTAAGAAGCAAATAGTCTAAAATGCAATACAACTACATAGGAAGATGACTAAATCTTACGATAGTGACATATTAAGAGGTACCGATAGCAATTAGACAAACTAAATAACAATATTATTACGCCATCACAACTTTTAAACAATGTTTGTAATTTTATGATTTACGACTAAGACTTTATTAACAAACAATCATTTGACACTGACATAATTGTCAACGTTATGACACATGCCATCCTTCGGGGGCTATCTTTAGACTTTAATATGTTCTTTTTTGTCGACAGATGGACCACGGAAAGACGAAGACGATGTTACTGACCAGAACAAGCCTGCAGAAGTGCAACTCACAATATATAAAATGTAATGCCGTTGTCAACTACTTCAGAATCTGTACTCCTGTACAGAACTTTGGAAATAAAAAAATATTGGTAGATAATACACACAACACCATCTAGCCCCAAATTAAATATAGCTTGTGTTATGGTGACCAGATAACTGACAAAATACCTACATGTTTTTAAATACACACATATGATACTTTGTAACAACACCCAGACACAGAACAAACACCTTTGTTCATCACACAAATGTTTATCATGTTAGGGAATCGAACCTACAGTACAGAAGGCAGAGTTACTACCAATTGAGCTGACAGGGCAGTCAATGTGAAAATGTTTAATTACTTTTTTATCAATGATTATTTCTTGGTTGATGAATATAAACCTAGGGCTATAGGTAACTTTAATTTAATGTTCTTCGGTATTTACCAATCCATGAATTATATTATTATATGGATGTTTATTAGTAATGATAATTTTATTTAGATTACCAAACAAGGTATTGATAGGGTTATCCAAAAATTTTCATTGCTCATTTTATTCTTATAAAAATAACCTGTAAAATTGTATTTTTAATATCTTTAGTTTGCTGTCCCTTTTTATTGAATGGTCTTATATTTTTCTAATCTTTAATAGAAGAAGTATGAATCTTTTCACATAACTTCAGTTGGACGCGCTGACCGCTCGAGGTGATCCACTTTTAGGCTTAATTTTGCGATTTCAGTTAAAATGAATGCCGTATCCGTGCTGATACTCGGTATTGCCTCTACTACCGATAACTGCAAAGGCCGCGTGGTTTTGCATCACTTTATCTGCAATTGCTGCTAAGTTCTCAAGATCCTTCACCTCGCTCATCGCCAATACTGCTCTCACTGAAGAAGGCAGGTGTCCTTGCCACATGATCCGTCTCATTTGGTATCTTTTCGCGTGCTAGATCTCTCATCCGCCGTACAAGCTGGGATGACTTTTGGTCACCGAGATCCATTTCACTCTAAAGTTTCTCGAATTGTCTTATTTGTGATTCCTCGTGCACCTTCAGCAGACGTTCCCTCAGGGCTTCATATTTTTTTTGATTCCGGTGGTTTCAATATAATATTGCTGACTTGCCTTCACCCAATTTCGTCACAACTACTGTGGCGTTTAGGTTTTTAGTGGCATATGACTAAATGAAACGAAAACGTCAACAAACATTAAATATATATATATATTTAAAAAAAATAGGATAAGTCGGGTCGGGTAAGGTCGGGGTTAACTATGCCGGTCTGGTTTGGCTTCGCGGTCCGGTACTCTCCTGATAGCTGCGGGTGGATTCTCGACGGCGGAGGGCAAAAGAGGCCGGTGATGTCAGCCGTCGAGGAAGTTCGTTCAGCCGTCGAAGTAGGTTGGCGGTCCAAGGGATGATGTCCGAGGTTGGACCCCTAGTGTAGGACCCTGTGAATAATGTTCACCATAAACATTTGCTCCGACTACTTTCCGTGGATAGAGAACACCCTGTATTGACGAGCCTATGTGGAGAGCCGAGTACCTAGTAAGCAGTTGGTGCAGAGGTGGTTCTCTATCAGAACGGAGTTACAAAGCAGTAAAACAATAAGGCACGATTAGTGTAATGAAATAGTTATGCTAAATCAAATAGGTAGGTACCTACATAGTATGCGAACTGGAATTTAGAAGAAATTGGCCAATGTAGGTACGTAGGTAAATTTAGCGGATAGAAGAATGAGAATGAATGTGCTCTAAAAATTACAATACGGAGTTCATTTAATATTTCGCCCGTATAGCGATTAAAACCAAATATTTGCATATAAGTGCAATAAATAAATAAGTACCTAAAAATAAGTTTTCACACACAAAATAAATTACGTAAAGCTAAGCAACTCCCTACCTACTTATAACACTGTTCAACACTGTTCAACACGGGTTCAGCACACACTTGAATTTAATATTTAGGTAGGTACTGCAATATGTAATTTGTTAACGCCAAAGTACCCCAATTCACTCAATACGGTTGCTGCCTACACCCGGGCGTCCGACTGAGCCCGTTCTCCCCTCTACGCGAGCCGCCAGCCAGCATTCATATCAAACCATCGCGCTGGGCGCACGTCTGTACTGCATTGTTTTCGTACAAACCTCTTTATTGTAATTAACTTCAAGAAAATCATTAAATCACCGTTTAATCAAACTATCGAGTTATCATTTACAACAATTTGGTCCTTCGAGCCGGATACGCAAATCAGCGAATCAAGAACCCAATCAAGAGGGTATTTTTTTGGACTCAACGGACGGCGTCGCAATTCAACGTGGCAATCAAGACAAAGAGAAGTGATAACCTAGGAAGGGTAACGCATGTCGTGAGTTCGTTCCAATACTCCCTGTCCCTAAATCCAACCTACATAATATGTATTAAATAAAATGATATTATCATTTTATTTAACCTAATTTCCATCAAAATTTAATTTCAATCATTTTTCAGTTTTAACGTAATTTCGCCTCAAATTGCCTACAAGTGTTCCATTATTCCCAGTGGTTAGGTATAATCGTCGTTAATTGATAATCATCGTGTGTTTTTTCTGCATTATTCCAGCAACAAACGGGTCGAGCGCGCACGGCCCGTGCGCATGCCCTTGGACATGACCTTGCGCGTGGCGTGCAATAACGGTCATTCAAAGCTCTCAGCCTAGCGTTATCTACCTACTGCTTTTATCATTTAAGTATTGTTCCTTTGCATTTTATTACTTTCATTGTTTGCTCTTTTCTAAAGGTTACAATTTATTTAAGCCTGCAATTTCTTTTCGTTCTTCATACGCATACCTACTTAATAATCATTCTTTCACAGCCTTCGTGCATTTAATCATTAATATTTCTATTTGAGTTGCCTACTTATTTCTATTTTCTTTAAAATGGACTCAAAATCATTAATCAGGCGAAGAGCAAGTTACAAAACAAAGCTTACCCAATTTAAATCATACTTAGATTCACTGCTAAGCTGTTGCACATCTCTCAGTAGTATTCAAATCAACGAATTGAATATTCGCTTGTCCAAGCTGGATGCCCTCTATTCAGAATATGATGCCGTGCAAATTGATATAGAAAACCTTTTTGAAATTCCAGATGATCAGTACAAAGAGCGAGAAACATTCGAGGCCCAGTACTACGGTGTGATCGCCACTGCCCGAGATGCGTTAGATAGACACGCTACCTCTGCGTGTACCGCGGATGCAGGCGGCAGCAGTATCGCATCGGTGACAGGTTCAGGTACAGCCGTTGCAGGTAGACCCACACTCAAACTTCCTGTCATACACTTGCCAAGCTTTTCTGGTCGCTATCAAGATTGGTTAGAGTTTCACGACACATACACATCACTAATACACGACAACCATTCAATACCTAACATAAACAAATTTCATTACTTACGCGCCGCTTTAAAAGATAGCGCAGCGTGCATTATTCAGTCTCTTGATTTCTCAGCTGATAACTATGTGATCGCATGGCAGCTACTTTGTGAGCGCTTTCATAACAGCAGACTTCTAATCAATAATCATATTCAATCTATTTTCAATATAGAACCAATCAGTAAAGAATCTGCTAAAGCCATACGCAACACTATTGACACCATAAATAGGAATCTCAGGGCTTTAAAAACATTGAAATTACCCACGGAACACTGGGACGTACTCATCATTCACATTGTGTCCAACAAATTAGATTCAGTAACTTGTCGCGAATGGGAGGTTCATCGTAGTAAATCAGATGGTATTCCCACGTTAAAGGAGTTCAACGACTACCTTAAGGGTCGTGCTGATTTGTTGGAAACGGTGGACGAACAATCAAACAATAAACGCAGACACAGCGATAGTTCAGTCACACGCAATAAGGCATTCATCACAAACTCATCATCATCAGGGACACAACAAGAAACGACAAAACCAGCATGCCCGATATGCAAACACAACCATGCCATTTTTAGATGTTACAAATTCAAGGCTATGCCTGTTCAAAAGCGAATTGAACAAATTAAATCATTACGTCTTTGCATGAATTGTTTACGCAGTCACAGCGGCAGAGAATGCATTTCAGGCCCTTGTACTATATGTCTAGAGAAAAACAACTCACTCTTACATCAAAACGAAAAATCAGAAACGAAAGAGTCTCAATCTAGTAGCATTGTATTATCAGCTTCTCACACACAAACAAATAAATCAGATCAATCAGATATTACACAAAACATATCACTTTCATCCACAACAAACAATTTAGTGTTGCTGTCGACAGCCATCATCAATGTCTCAAATCATGAGACTAAGCACACACAATCAGTGCGAGTGCTACTCGACAACGGCAGTACATCCAGTTTTATCACAGAATCACTTTCTAAAAGGCTTAACTTGAAAACCTTTACAACACGCACATCAGTTGAAGGGTTAAATCATCAACTATCACAAATCACAAAACGTTGTGATGTCACAATTTCATCGTGCTACGACGATACATACACAACAGACATCAGCTGTTTCGTTGTCCCACACATCACACAATCATTGCCGATCACACAGATCGATTGCCTTACACTCAACATACCGAGTCACATTCAGTTGGCTGATCCTACATTCGACACACCATCTCAGGTGGACATGCTATTAGGAGCCGACATTTTTTGGGACGTATTAGGCAGTAAACGCATTACACTAGGCAAAACGAAGCCAACGCTAAGTGAAACACGATTAGGTTGGTTAGTTTCAGGTGTAATTAGTTCACAATACACTTCATGCAATTCTACAGTCCACTGTCACCACATTCAAGACACAAGCCTTGACGATCAACTCACTAAGTTTTTTGAACTAGAATCAGTTACACCAATCAGTAACAATATGTCCAAAGAACAATTTCAATGTGAGCAACTATTCAAACAAACGACGACTCGTCAATCAGACGGTCGATTTGTGGTTACCATACCACTTAAGAAATCACCTAGCGATTTAGGTGATTCTTTAGATCAAGCTACAAGCCGTTTCTTATCACTTGAACGTAGATTCAAACGAGATCCGCAATTTAAAAAATTGTATTGTGATTTTATTCAAGAATATATTAATCTTGGACATATGTCTGAAACCACATTCATACATAACCATAACACCATACAAAATTACTTACCACATCATGGGGTGTTGCGTGAAACAAGTCTCACCACAAAGTTACGCGTTGTTTTCGATGCATCAGCTGTTACTACGTCTGGCCTATCATTCAATGACATTCAACTTGTAGGTCCGATAGTACAAAATGACCTCATAAGCATTTTAACTAGATTCCGCCAGCACAAATACGTAGTAACGGCTGACTGTGAAAAAATGTTCAGAATGGTGGCTATTAATAATTTACAGCATAACTTGCAACAAATATTGTGGAGGTTTGACCCAACACAAGAAATCAAGCCTTACAAGTTATTAACCGCTACATACGGAACTGCTTCTGCGCCTTGGTTAACTACAAGGTGTATTGTTGAATTAGGTAAGCTTGCCGATGACCCTTCTGTAAGGGAGATTCTTATCAACGATTTTTACGTCGATGACCATATTTCGGGAAATAATGATGCAACCGAACTAATACGTGTATGTAAAGGCGTCATAAATCAATTAGAGAGTGCGCAGTTTCATCTCCGTAAGTGGCATTCTAATAACACACACATTCTTGAACAACTACATGGCAAATCAAACACAGACACACTACTTAATCTTAGCAAAGACGAACAATCAAGAACACTAGGCCTAATATGGGCATGTAAAGATGATTGCTTCGAATATTCAGTTAAAGATATCGAACTTCCCAAGATCAATAACAAAAGAACAATTTTATCAGTAATTTCTCAAATTTTTGACCCACTGGGTCTTATCAACCCATCAATTTTGGTGGCTAAACTCATTCTTCAGAAGCTTTGGGCTTCAAACTTATCATGGGATGAAACAATTCCTTCCGATATGGCCAAGCAATGGTCTAACTTCGTAATATCATTGCCTCATTTGAATAATATCAAAATACCTAGACACGTAATTTGTGACGAAGCCATTCAAGTAGAAATACATGCCTTCTCAGACGCTTCTATGCATGCCTACAGCGCTTGTATATATTTTCGTTCCACAACAGCTGATAACAAAACAACAGTGCACCTGGTAATGGCAAAAAGCCGAGTGGCGCCAATAAAACCTATGACTATGCCTCGTGCGGTGCGTTGTTAGCTACTCGACTAGCAAAAAAGATCAGAGAATCTGTCAGACTGTCAGTGGAATCGATCACTTACTGGTGTGATTCTACTATCGTTCTGGGGTGGATAAAGAGTTCTAACACTCATTTATTAAAAATGTTTGTTTTAAATAGAATCAATGAGATCGTTGAATGTACCGATCCTAAATCATGGCGGTATGTCCCCACTAGCATGAACCCTGCAGATATCGGGTCAAGGGGGCTCGAGCCCGCAAGACTACAGTGTAGTTCTCTTTGGTGGCACGGTCCGTCATTTTTGTTAGAACCAGAAATCCATTGGCCACAACATCCATCACAAATCATTGAATCCGAATTACCCGAGTTCAAAACACAATGTCACATCACTTCAAAACAAACACACAACAAGTCACTATCAGACACATCAACATTATTCATACATAGGTATTCAGACATCAACAAGTTACAAAGAATCACAGCGTACCTACTTAGGTTTATAAACAACTGTCGTAACCCAAAACATAAATACACAAGTCATTTAAAAATTACCGAATTTAATTCATCCATGTACTTATTATGCAAATTATCACAAAGGGAATCATTTCCAGATGAATATCATATATTATCAAACAACGGACAATTAAAAATTAAAAATCAACTTGTTAAATTAAATCCATTCTTTCAGGAACATAACGGTCTAATCAGAGTTGGCGGACGCTTGTCTAATTCAAATTATGATTATGATACTAAGCATCCAATACTACTTCACGCATCACATACAATTACACAACTCATTTTCAAACATTATCACACTAGCCTAATGCATGCTGGACCGCAACTTTTACTAGCATCCATACGGCACAAATACTGGCCTATAGGTGGACGCAACCTAGCTAGAAAATCGGTTCATAACTGCCTTACATGTTTACGTTTTGCAGGCAAACCTATTCAGCCTATAATGGGGAATCTTCCCAAGGAACGCGTTCAAGGCGAGTTTCCTTTTGTAAACACAGCGGTAGACTACGCAGGACCGATGTTGATAGCGAACAGAAAAGGAAGAGGATCTAAACAAATGAAAGCATACATATGCGTATTTGTGTGTCTTACTGTAAAGGCTGTACATATTGAGTTGGTCACCGAATTAACAAAGGAGTGCTTTCTTGCGGCACTAAATCGATTTATTGCACGCAGAGGACGGCCTGCCTATCTGTTTTCGGACAATGGCACTAATTTCGTAGGCGCATGTAATGACTTAGCTAAATTTTTAAAACAATGTAATCAAGAAGTAAGTTCGTATGCCACTCAACATTCAATCAAATTTAAATTTTCACCGGCTTACAGCCCACATTTTAATGCTATGGCTGAGAGCGCCGTTAAATCAATTAAGCATCATTTAAAAAGAGTTCTATCAATGGCCTGTCTCACCTATGAGGAAATGAACACTTTATTAGTGCAAATTGAGGCCATACTCAACTCACGACCTATCACTCCGCTATCCTCAGATCCATCCGACTTAGTCCCACTCACTCCTTCACATTTTTTTATTGGACGAACATTGACTCTGCTTCCCTCTCCTCAGGTACAAGATCACTCACTTCAATTGATGCCTCGATACTAGAGAGTACAGCAATTGAAAGCTCATTTTTGGAACCGATTTTACCATGAGTATATTTCAGAACTTCAGAAGAGAGTAAAGTGGCACAGAAGCAACGCAGAGCTACGTGAAGGCGAGATGATGATCGTAAAGGATGATCGACTGCCGCCGAACCGATGGTTGATTGGACGAATCACCAACCTCCATAGAGGCAGCGACGGAGTCGCTCGCATAGCGGACTTGAAGACATCAACTGGAAGCATTCGAAGAGGATTCAATCGGCTAGTACCACTGCCACATTTGGAACAGGATGTTCCAAAGCCGGGACCTTGTTAACGCCAAAGTACCCCAATTCACTCAATACGGTTGCTGCCTACACCCGGGCGTCCGACTGAGCCCGTTCTCCCCTCTACGCGAGCCGCCAGCCAGCATTCATATCAAACCATCGCGCTGGGCGCACGTCTGTACTGCATTGTTTTCGTACAAACCTCTTTATTGTAATTAACTTCAAGAAAATCATTAAATCACCGTTTAATCAAACTATCGAGTTATCATTCACAACATAATTATTGTCTGATGTCATTATTGTATTTATAATTAAACAGGCTTATGTAGGTATTAGTTACGCTAGCACGTAAGAAGACACCTTTTAATATCAGTGAACGCACTAGTCACACGTCCGATGCAAGTCGGATGAGAAGCCGTGTGTGAGGCCGGCCGCTCCGGCGCCGGTCTAAACATTCGAGCCCGCGGAAACAAAGGAGCGGATTAGCCAATCAGCGCTCCGTTGGAATATCACGCCACCTTGCCTTGTAGGTACTGTCGCGATAAAAAGTGCTAGCAATATGTTGATTTTTATTGTAATTATTTAATTTTATGTTAAGCATTTAGATAGGTACAAAATGTATGTTAATGTACTATGTAATATGTTTATGTTTTTGATTTAGAATAAGTTATTATATAAGTTTAATTTAATAAAATTTTGATTTTGTTAGCATTAGTAACAAGAAATACGTAGTATGTACGTGCAACGTTACACTACCTAGGTTGAAATTTTCTTCGTCACTCATTTTTTGAGGTCCCAGGATTGCTACGTACTAAAGAAACCACAAACGAGGCTGGTCACATTAAAACTCTGGAATTCTTGATGATACCGTGACAACAGCTACGTCTGCTCCGTCTTCTTTGCTCGTCGTCGGTATTAACCCTATTTGTGACATTTTGATATTATAATAATAATAAATAATAATTAGGTAGTAATAAATTATAATCAGGGTCACCACTGGCAAACATTACAGTACTTAGTGTTACCCCCCTTGGCCCTAATTACAGCTTCTATCGGTTCTTCATTGATTTTATAAGATTTGACACTTTTCTTGTGGGATATCATTCCAATCTTCGGTTCGGCGATTATGGAATTCTGATACTATCAAAACTTTGATACTAATCGTTTTCAGTGACTATTGATGAATTGATATTATGAGAGGTGGATGTTGATTGTCATACAATACATGACATGACTAAGAACAATGAGCGCAGTTTGGGTCGATTGATGTTTGTCGCCTTGATGTTTGTTCAAGGCGAGGACAATAGTGATAAGCGCTCTATTATAGCTGAGATGCGCATGCTTTTCAGCAAATTTACGGATAAACAGGACAAAAAGCTTGGCACACTTCAGACGTTTATTGAGCAATCTATGCAAGATTCAATTGCTGCTTTGAGTTCTGACTTTGCAGAACTAACCAAATCGTTCGACTTCTTATTGTCGAAGCACGAACATTCAGTTAAAACAATAAAGAGCGAGAAAACTAGAAATAGAGCGAGAACGAGATATTGAATATATTAGTTCCCTCGAGCGTTCTGTTGAACTTCTGGAACGTAAAACTCGAAGCTCTTGCATTGAGATTAGAAATATGCCGAGTGTTACCTGAGCTACAAGTGTGTCGGAGTCGAAGGCTCAGCTCTGCGACTTGATTGTTAGTCTTGGAAAATCGCTAAATACTGACATTGTTATGTCAGAACACAAAGATGTCTACAGACAGCAATCCAAAAATGATCGCTTGAAAACGATCATCGTAGAGTTCACAACTGTGATAAAAAAGAAAAGAATCACTTCTGAACGCTATAAAAAAGTTCAACAAGGGCAGAAAAGGTAGTTAAAACCCAGTCTATTTGTACCTAAAAGGGCCCTCAAAGCCGATTTTTTTGTCAGAGTCGCTGACCTTCAAAGCAAAGAAACGCTTTTTTATGGCACGTGAATATGCAAAAGCGCACGGATATTCTTATTGTTGGACGGCTAACGGAGTAATATATCTGCGGAACTTTACAATATTCAACTACTCTTACACTTACTTACACTATCATACACATCAATTCCATATATTTACTAAGGTACACTATGCGCACTAACACCGTTCGAAACAATTATAACCACGAAACTAATGAGCGATTAATTATAATTAAGTCCGCCATTATAACACCTCACACTACCTGTGAGGCAGTGTCACTAAACCTAGATCAGTTCATTCTCCTTTTTTCTTATTGGATAAAATTATTTTAGACATTGAACAACAAATTGATCATATAACTGTCTCCTCTTCTTCTACTTGCGCTCCCGAGGAATGTTCTTCTCACCTCTCGGGACCAAAAGCTTGCAATCTTAATGTCTTAGTTTAAAATATAAGGATAGCTCACAACATTGATGGTTTCTATACTCTGTTAAGTAGAATTGCAGTTGAGCAAGATATTATTGTACTGACAGAGTCATGGCTATCGCAATGTCATTCAATCCCCTGCATGCAAAACTATAACTATACCATGTCTACCAAACTATTTAATCAGAACGATGGTTTGGTAATCTATTTGAGGTCAGCTTGAAATACAAAATACGAAAACCTGAGGCTAATTGTACTATAATAACTCATAAGAATATGTTCGCTATAATTACTATTTACAGGTATAATTTATTTACTATTTCTTTCGTGAACATTAAAAAATTTCTGCAATCTCATTGTCATTGTTGGGGATATTAATATCGACATTGGGAATGATTCTACTGACCGACATGCCGCTGAATACCTTAATCTCACTGCTTCGCATGGCCTTCTCCCGGCACACACTCTACCTACTCGTAATAGCAGTTGCCTTGACCATGTGATGCTCAAGACTAGACTGCTAGCTGAGACCCTGGTCATTGAGAATACTCTTACTGATCATTTTACAGTTCTTTGTTCGCTCAAACTGAAAATTCGTACGCAGCGCTCTCCCTTGATTAGTTTTCCGAAAATAAATTATTTGGGTATCCGCACTGCTTTGGATAATGGAGACTTTCAGAGCATCATTGATTGTGATGACTGCGATAAAGCTGCGGATTTGTTAACGCTTGAAGTTTCTGCTATCATTAAAGCAAACACCGTTGAAACTAAGGTTCCTAGACGCAAATCACCAATTAAACCTTGGATATCACCAGGACTAATTAAGTGTATGAAAAACAGAGATAACTGACATAAAAGATTGCGAAAGTCCCCTGACAACCACACCTTAAGAGCTACCTACTCCCGATATCGTAACTTTCTAACGCGTTTGCTACGCAAAACAAAACTACTGTATGAACGCTCCCAAATCCAGCAAGCTGACTCAATTAAAAAGATGTGGGAGGTAATAAACAATGTAGCACGCCCTAAACCAAAGTCTCACTCGAATGAATTACTGACTGCTTTACCGTGTCCTCTAGATGCTGTTAACAAGGCAAACGACTATTTCGCCACTGTGCGAAAAACGATTGCTCTTGGTATGAATACAACTAACCTAGTAAAGTCGGCTCTGCCGCCACCTCAAAACACTACTAATTCAATCACCTCTTTTACGTTGCTAGAGACTGACCTATCTGAAGTTGTTATGATTATTGACTCGCTTAAATGTACAAATACAGCGGGATACGACGGTATCTCAGCGCGAGTACTTAAGGAAAATAAACTTACTTTGGCTGGTCTTCTGACCCACGTTTGTAATCTGGCTATCAATCAGGGACGTTTTCCTAAGGCGGTCAAGAAGTCAATAATTGTACCAATTCACAAAAATGGACCTAAGAATGATGTCAGCAGTTATCGGCCGATTTCAATCCTTTCAACTTTATTTAAAATACTAGAACGAATTTTAAATAAAAGACTAATGGGTTATCTTGAGCATCGCGAACTGCTCTCTTGCAATCAGTATGGATTTCGGCATAACAAATCGACAGCTGATGCCGTTGGTAATTTAACGGATTATATTGTCAAAGGCCTTGACTCTGGTGCCAAATGTCTTGCGATTTTCCTGGATCTTGCCAGGGCGTTTGACACGGTGTCAATACCGCATATGTTGGACAAACTGGAGTCGCTTGGTGTTCGCGGATTACAGTTGAAACTTTTTGCAGATTATCTCACGGATAGAACTCAGAGTGTAAAAATATATGATACAATTAGTGGGGATGTTTCGATATCATACGGTGTACCTCAGGGCAGCATTCTTGGACCTACTCTCTTTCTTGTTTACTCAAATGACCTATGCAGACTGCAACTAAACAACAGTCAAGTATTCACTTATACCGATGATTCTGCTCTTGTTTTCAAGGGAGAGATCTGGGACAAAGTTTTTGATGATGCTCAGGCCGGGTTAGATAGGACAAACATATGGCTCTTCCATAATCTACTAACGCTAAATACGAGTAAAACAAAGTATATAACTTTTTCCTTGACCAGTAGAACACAACCTGATAAGCACCGTTACGAACTATTGGTACATACAGATTCGTGTAACACGATCACGTGTGACTGCATTAACTTGGAACGTACTAATACTATTCGGTATTTGGGAGTCACACTTGACTCGTATTTAACCTTTGAACCACATATTAAAGCTCTCACACCTAGAGTACGTAAATTAACTACAATTTTTAAAAACATTCGACATATCACTGATACTAGCACCACTAGGACTGTTTACTTTTCACTCTGTCAAAGCTTACTTACATATTGCATAGATACATGCGGTGGAGCTGCAAAAACCTTCCTGAAGCCCCTAGAGAGAGCACAGCGTGCTGTGCTAAAGGTTAGTCATTTTCTGCCTTACAGATACCCAACCACTACTTTATTTACAGAAACTAGGCTGCTTACTGTGAGCCAACTTTTCGTTCTAAGACTCTTACTAAAACAGCATAAACTTCGCCCAAAGCCACAGGAGCAGAACAGACGGCGCCATGATAAAGTTTTTGTGGAACTTTGTTTAAAACCACTTTTATCAACCGCTTCTATTGCTTTTTGGGTGGATTTCTGTATAATAAGCTTAAGAGGGATGATTCCCTGCAAGACCTTAGCATCTTTCAACTCAAATAACATATTACAAAGATTCTTCTTAGTTATTCGTATGAGGAAACTGAGAATTTGCTTACTATCTTAAAATAACGATGCATGTATGTAATTATCACGTACACACACATCTTCATTTACTCTAGCACACATACACATACGCACAAACATACCTACACACCCACACACACACACACACACAGACACACACATACACACATACAAACATACGTGCACTCACACACATACATTTTAATTTCATTTTTATCATTAGTTACCATTTTGGCACGTTATCTAAATTGTATTATATATTACTATAGAATAACCTATTTGCAACAATAATTAATGTAATTTCCTGTGTATTGCATAATGGCGGAGCGCAGATGTCTATTGGACAGGCTTTTAGCCTAGTTTAGGCATCTGAGGCCTTTAGATAATAGAAATGTTATTGTTATTAATTTAAAACCAGTTTTTAAATAGTTATAATAACTTGTTTAAATTGTGCCCAATAAATATTATTATTATTATTATTATTATCTAGCAGCTGCCGGCGGCGTACAAAGCCGGAATAGCGTAGGCTACTTGAGGAAAGGCATAGGCTACTTTTTATATATGAAAAGTAGCCTATGCCTTTCCTCAAGATACAATCTATCACCTTTCCGAATTTCATTAAGATCCGTTCAGCCGTTTAGCCGTGAAAATGTAACTGACAGACAGGGATTTGGACAGCGGAACCAACGGGGTCAGCTATTGGCCGACTTCGTGGAAAAGGAGGGACTCTTTATGATGAACTCCTTTTTCAAGAAGCGGTCGTTCAGAAAATGGACATGGCTTCACCCCGGTGGACATAAACGCGAGATAGATTTTATCATGACAACAAAAAAGCAAATATTTAATGATGTCTCAGTGATCAACAGGGTCAAAACCGGCAGTGATCACCGAATGGTTAGAGGGTCATTAAATCTTAACATAAAGCTTGAATGGTCCCGTCTGATGAAATCTACTCTTCGCCTAAGTCCTGCCCAAATCCAAAACCCCGAGAGCTTGCAGTTGGAACTCCAAGATCGCTTCCAATGCCTTGCCGAATGCGGATCCGTGGATGAATTAAATGACGGGCTGGTGGAAATTGTCGGTGCCGTTGGCTCAAAGTTTTGTGAGACCCAGCGCAAAGGTAGAACCCAAAAACTCTCTGAGCACACTCTAAAACTCATGGCAGAACGTAGCGAAATGAAACTGCAGTCTTTAGTGGACATATCGAAATACAACACGCTCAATAACGTGACGTATTAATTGCTTTTATTTTAGGTGTTTATCATCATTTTCTTGAAGATATTCCTTGTCCTCTGTATTTTCATAGGCAACACAGCTCGCAAGATTTATTGTTTTACGATTAACTGCGGTAGATTTTTATTATACGTTAATGCTAAACGCAATATTACGTCGTTTCGCTTCATCTTTACTCTATATAGATAGCTGCATAAAAATTCAAAACATTTAATATCTTTTTATACCTAACAAAAAAAGACATACATACACCTTGTTATAAATTGAAATACTATGTATTTCAATATTTTTTTATCAAATAGTGTTATAATTTAAAAATAATACTTTATTTTAACTAAGCGATTCTAAAACATTGATATATTTAAAAAATAAAACACTTTATTATAACACTTCCAATATTTTCACACAATATTTTAACACCATACCGTAATAATTGAACTTGTTGCTTTTTATTAGATAAAAATATCTATGAATATATAATATTCCTGTCAATAACACCGGTACGTTTTGGTTTATAACACTATTTTGTGTAAGCAAATGCGCGATCATTATACAAAATGCAACACTAATTGAGAACAATGAGGAGCAAAAATGTCTTAATGGTGTAGCGTTACAACTCCATCTAGCGGAAATTTTTAGAGTTACAGTTACAACAATTTTTGAGAAGAAAGACAATTAAATTTCAAGCATTTCTGTATAATTAACTCAAAATTCAACATTTTCAAGTTGTAACCCTATTTTATCGGAGGTGCGACATTGACTACCCTGTCAGCTCAGTTGCTAGTAGCTCTGCCTTCTGTGCTGTACCTGGGTTGAGGGTTCGATTCCCTCCCAGATAAACATTTGTTTGACGAAGAAAGGTGTTTGTTCTGGGTGTTGTTATAAAGTACCATTATGTGCGTATTTAAAAATATTTAAGTATTTTATCAGTCATCTGGTCACCATAATACATTGTACATAATTTTTCATAAATAAATTTAGTTATAAAATTGTTATATTTAGTTTTAAGGTGTACAATAAAGAATTTTCATTCATTCATGCATTCATTCATTCATAATACTAGCTATACTTAGTTCGGGGCTAGATGGTGTTGTGTGTATTGTCCACCAATATTTATTTATTCACAAAGTTCTGTATAGACTCATAGGTAGTTGACAACGGCATCACATTTTATATATTGTGAGTTGCATTTCTGTAGGCTTGTTCTGCTCAGTTACATCGACTTCGTCTTTACGTCGTCCATCTGTCGACAAAAAAGAACATTATGTATGCGCGGTTTAAATTCAGCCCCCGAAAGAATAAACTTCAAAATAGTCACAGTTCGGTGCATAGTATGCATAGCAACCTATAGTTTCTGATGGTATTCAATCTATCGTATGGGTTTTGCAAGCTTATTTCATATCGGGATTATGTCAAAGTATCAGTAACGACAGAATAGCAACGCGACAGCTAGGCCAGTCAAAATAGCATTTAACTTTGCTCTAAATTTCCAATTTTTTTTTTAATTAAGGATCACTTACTGAGTATAAAATCACAAAATACTGACAGATCCAGGTGACGCTTCAAGCGCCATCTTGAAAAAACGTTTTTAGATGATATCTCGGTAACTATGCACTTTAAGGCCAAAGTTATAAAACCATTATTGTAGAGAATAAAATTTTGCATCTTTTGTTTCTTGTAAACTTTTTTGTAAATCTTACCGTTTACGATTTATGGTCCATTTAATGAACCAGTTGTTCTAGGTCCGGTCTAGGTTTCAAGGTCCTTTAACATGCTTTCGTGTTAAAGAACGAGGCGAGAGTGAACATGAAAGCATGTTAAACGACCTTGAAACCTAGACCGGACCTAGAAAAACCGGTTCATTAAATGGGCCATAAATCGTAAACGGTAATTGACAACGTTATGACACATAGTTATCATTAACGAAGAAGAAGAAGTGTGCTTGACAGCATTTCACGCCTATCGCTATTTGTCATGTGGTGTACATATTATAGGAAACATAAACAGACAAAAAATGAAACAGGATATAAGGAAGGAAAGAAGGAAGAACTCGTTGCAAGGCTAACTGATTCGTTCTTAAAAGATTATGATTATTAACTCTCTGCGAAGTTAGTGAATGGATGGATGCTGATAGTGGCATTTTTATCTGAGTGCTTCTATGCTTCGGAGGATGACGCAAAGCTGTCGGTACCAGCTTTGCAAAATGTTATAAGTCATGGTGGATGTTTTGTGCGGCCTAATAACTCTTTCACCAGAATTGACCACAGATACCTAGTTGTACTAGTAACGCTTGAAGATGTCGTGAATCTGAGAATAATGTGTTATTTGACTCCACCCTGCACGTCGCCAGGAAATCTGCAATCATTACCTTACGCAGTGTATCAATAAAATAACAAATGTCGCAGTATACTTACTCTGATCTGATGGTTTCTCATCTCCCTTCTCTGGCATTAGGAAAACCTTCATCATTTGTGCGCAGGGCTCTTCTATTAAAAACCAGAAAGGCACCGCTGCGATGATCGATAAGGTTACGATGTAGGTCATTTGCTGGACCTTGAAACAAAACAAGAATGTATAGTGGTCGACTTGGTGGGATCTGAGAAGAATCGATTTAAGAATCGATGTACCAATCTTCCACAACAGACGATACGAAAATTTGATAACGAAACAAATAATTGTTGACATTTCACACAGCATCATCTGGCCTCAAAGTAAGCAGAGCTTGTGTTATGGGTAACACATGACTGATATACTACTTAAATACCACATGTACCACATGACTGATATAATTACTACTTATAGATATACTTTTTTTGTTGTAAATATGAATGGATTATGTGAAAGATGAAGTTGGTCGGAAAGAAACAACTATGGGGATAACAGTTGATAGTGTGGAATGTAGGAAAAGAACCGGTTGTGGCAAATAAAGCAAAATTCTGAAGTTACAGACAGAAACTTCATGCGAGTTGTACTATGAAATACATTAATTTCACAATCGGTTCCGAAATCAGTACGATAGAATTCGTCGTCAGTAATTCCTACCATGAAGTGGTGGATAACCACCACTCATAAGAGTTCAGGGCTTCACAAGCCAAGTCCCAACTTAATGGACAACGTTTTCTCACCGGCGGCGAGGATAGACAAAAACTACAATTGCAATTTTTGCTGCTGTTAAAGCTGTTTTTTATCTTTGAAGAATGACAATCGACAATAGAGCAGGTGCTGAGCAAACCGATTTCGACTTAATGGAATGATAACTTTAAAATGTTCATAGAATTTAGTCTAAATCTTATGATTTAAGTAGTAGTATGGTATTTAAGTAGTATATCAGTCATGTGCTACCCATAACATAAGCTCTGCTTACTTTGAGGCCAGATGATGCTGTGTGAAATGTCCGGTATTATTATTATTATATTTTTTAGGCATATCACCTTTATCGATATTCAAATCCATAACGCTTCCTGTTATATGACTTACCACACAAACCTGTTACTCCTCACCTTTGCCGTCACTGGCTCTTTATTCCGAAGCCTGAAACTCTCAGATGCAATGCCACAAGCGGTAACCTCTCTGAAGGTAACCGCGTTAAACCCTATTTTAGTTGATCTATGTATTATACTCGTATGGAAGATATAATAAGGATTATTTAGGATAACTCGAGCACACGTTTCTGAGCACTAGAGGAATCTTACTGTGGAGGACTATGTAAAACTGACTGTTGAGTGTATACATTTTTGAAACTGACCATTAATGTGATAGACACGTGCTCTGTTCTAGTCTTATGCCCCCAGACAATACTTATGATGGTGATGTGCAGTAGATATGCACTGTATGACAGACGGCCCAGCACTGCCCATACTCGCAATTCTAGTAAGAATCTGCACATTTCTGAAAGCAAAATACATTTTAGGGTCACACTGCAATTTTTTACTGCGATGCAAGAGTTTTGTAGCTGCGATGATTTTGTTTTTGCTTTTGTTATGTTTTGTCCTAATTTTACCAACTAATTGCGTAGATCTCGGTGGCAATTTGGCGATTTGGTTTTAGAGGTCTGTTTGTTGATCAGATCTCCATGAAATTTAGCAGGTTTAATGACTGGGAATGAGAATCTATCTATCTATACCTATAAAAGAGCCTAACCTGACAGACTGACTGACTGACTGACTGATTTATCATCGCCGAACCGAAACCGCTGAATCTAGAAAGCTGAAATTTTTAAGGTAGCTTCTTTATTGGGGGTTAATATTTGTCACATTTTGGTACTTTTTAACGCGTGGTGACATTAGATTGAAATTTAGTATGTATACAATATAATTTGACACTTATTTTGGAGTTTTCCATAACAAAGTTTTTGAAGTACCTAAGTATATTTTTCTTTTTCAAACACGCGGACGAAGTCACGAGCAGGACAGCTAGTTAAAATTCAAATTGTTTATTTCAGTAGCCAAACATTACAACAATGGTGGGAACCTTCTTTTAAGTACGAAGTACTTGTGCCATATGCTTCCGCTCTTCCATATCCATATTAGTGGCTATATAAAAAAAAAACTAGAATAAAAACTATTGTACCCAAATATACATATCTTTAGATTACTCTAAATTAAATAAACAAAAACCAGACACTAATACTAAATAATAACAAACTATACATTTTAATACCTAAAAATTTCTTGTGTGTATTAGAGTCGAGACTGTGAATTGACTGACTTTGTGTGTGTGTGTTGTGTGTTGGTGTGTGTGTGTGTGTGTGTGTGTGTGTGTGTTGTGTGTGTTTGTGTGAGTGTGTGAGTATGTGTATGTGTGAGTATGTGTATGTGTATGTATGTGTTTATGTGTGAGTTGGGAGTATATGTGTATGAATGTGTTGGTCCTCTTGAGGACACCATGCTGTGGTATAAAGCATGTTTACAGAAGTCGTGTTGTGTGAGGATCTGTATGTAGTGTGTAACTGAAACCTAATATGTCATATTAAAACTTGGAACAGTGCCTCAGTTTCTTCATACTTTTTATCTTTTATCTATTCTGTTATATATTTTGTACATTCATACAGTTGTTTAGGATAGATATCTTAGATTTTATTTATGACATTGTACAAATGAGTAGACTTTCTACAATATTGATTGGCGCCAAATGTAGTTCTAGTAACATGAGTTTTAACCACCTTGTCTTTCCTCCTCTTTTTTAAAATATCGCAATTATACACTAAGGTTTTATGATGTTTTACAATAATATTAACAATATATAACTTTCTTACAGATAGTAGTTGGGATAATTTATATAGGTCTACTGTAGGGTATCTGTAGGGCTTAAAATAAATTACTTTTATAACAGAACGCTGAGCTCTTTCGAGTTCCATGAATTTAGTTTTTTTTTTGGCAAACAGTAGGTTAGTATCGATTGTGCTAATGAAATATAAATTCTTTTTATAAGAATTCCCGAAGTAATATGCCTTAAGATCTTAAAAACCCACATCAGATTTCTAATTCTTGTGCTCACTACTTCAATTTGTTGAGACCATGATAGTCTTTGGTCTATCATCATTCCTAGGTAGTTAATATGAGATACCTTATTAATAGTGGGGCAATTACATTTCTGCCTTAGGGAGCTACTGCCACAGCTGTGGATTTTTAGTATGTAGTCGCTTGCAGGTTGGGTACGATTATAAATAGAATAACAAATGAAAAAAGTTTTTTGAGCATTTAGTGTGAGTATATTTTCTTTAAGCCATTTAGCAACAATAGAGAGTCCTGCCTCGGCGTTGGAACGAACCTTATTCCAAGTAGTGTCAGAAAAAACAATTGCCGTATCGTCTGCATATGAAATTATTTTGGCATTACCTATTTGCATTTTACATAAATTATTAATATAAATCAAAAATAAAGTCGGTCCCAGGACGCTGCCTTGTGGGACACCAAATGTAATATTTAGTTCACTACTTATGCACTGCCCGATTTTTACTCTTTGTGTTCTGCAACTAAGATATTCTTTGAGTAATGATAGAGGTTTATCTCTGATCCCTATGTTTTCCAGCTTGTTTATAAGAGTGGGGACACATACTGTGTCGAAGGCCTTTTTTAGATCAAGATACACAGCCAAACATTTGTTCCCACGGTCTACTTGATCAGTGATATAGGAAGTGAGAGCCGTAACTGCGTCTTCGGTTGATCTGTTATTTCAAAATCCGTATTGTGTATCTGCCAATATTTTAAATTTGTTGAAGTAATTGATCAATCTAATATTAATAAGATTTTCTACAATCTCAGATATTGCTGGCAAGACAGGCCTGTAATTGTTTACATCCGCTGTGTTACAGCTCTTATACACTGGGATAATGATCGATTACTTTTTTAGTAATCTTGTTTGTCCTGTCCTGTTTTAGTCCTGTTTTAGTTGTTTGGGGAAGATACCGTTCTGAAAACAGAGATTAGACAGATGTGTGATGATTGGCACAACTTTATCTTTGGCAAGTTTTAAAAATCTGGTAGGAATATTATCCCATCCCGAGGCGCTATCTGATTTAAAGGTCCTTAGAATATCATGTACTTCTTTAGGGTCAGTTTCCAAGAGTACAAACGAGTTGGCTTGGGAGTGTTCTGTAGGTATGGATGTTTGCGGTGTACAAGAGCTAGAAGAAGAAAGAATATCTTCAGCTAAGCGTTCTCCTATATCAGCAAAAAAGCAGTTTACGTAGTTTACTGATGCAGTCGGGTTATTTTTAACATTTAATAGTTTTGAATTGTCTGATTTATTTTGATTCTTATAGGTAATTGATTTAATATTTTTCCATAAGCTCTTTGAGTTTTTTGTACTTATTTCTAATTTTCTTCTTTCATAATTACGTTTAAGTTATGTAAGCTAGTTGTCTACTACTGGGGTATGTCTAAAATGTAACCGGGTTAAGAGCTTATTATTAAACGTTTTAGTAAGTTTTTAATTTTTTGAATTATAGTCAGGTAACCTTTTTTTTATTATTCCTTAAAGCAGAAATCCACCAAATAGCGACAGAAAAGACACAAAATATGTGTTTTCCCCATACAAAAGGTAGTTTTCTGACGGTAGCGCCTTAAGATAATATTAGATTGGGGAAAAAGTCTTTTCGCATTATAGTATGTATGAACTTGTAATAAAATCTTTTGGCTATTTGTATCTGGCTGGTTTTAGTATCATTAAAACTTTAAATTTTAAAAAACATAATTCCAAATTCAAATTAGGAAAATGTGTGATTTTTATTTGTTTTTCGTACTGTCAAGATGAGTGAATCTAATGAAGAAATTCGATACATTTTAAAATTTTACTACAAAAAAGGTAAAAATGCAAAGCAAGCCTTGAAAAAAATTTGCGATGTTTATGGACCTAGTGCAGTGTCTGTGAGAGTAGCCCAAATTTGGTTTAAGCGTTTTCAATCCGGAAAATTTGATGTCAAAGATGCACGTCGCTCTGGTCGCCCTATTACGGATAAAATGGATGCCATTTTTGAAAAAGTGGAGCAAGATCGGCATATCAGTAGTTACGACGTAGCTGAAGAACTGGGAATTGACCACAAAACAGTTTTGGCGCATTTGAAAAAAACTAGGTACACAAAAAAGCTCGATATTTGGGTACCTCACGAGCTCACTGAAAGAAACCTAATGAACCGTGTATGTACTCATTTGTGATTCTTTGATTCGACGTAATGAAACCGAACCATTTTTGAAGAAGTTGATAACTGGTGATGAAAAGTGGATCACGTCCGACAAGAATGTGCGAAAAAGGTCGTGGTCAAAGGCCGGTCAGGCTTCACAGACTGTGGCGAAACCCTTGTTAACTCGCAACAAGGTGATGCTGTGTGTGTGGTGGGATTGGAAGAGCATTATTCATTATGAGCTGTTACCACCAGGCAGGACCATCGATTATGAACTCTACTGCGAACAACTTATGAGATTAAAGCAAGAAGTTGAGAAAAAGCGGCCGGAATTAGTCAACAGAAGGGGTGTGGTTTTTCATCATGATAACGCTAGACCTCACACATCTTTAGCCACTGAGCAAAAACTAAGAGAGTTTGGCTGGGAGGTATTAATGCAACCGCCGTATAGTCCTGACCTTGCACCTTCAGATTTCCACCTGTTTCGGTCTCTTCAGAATTCTTTAGGCAGTGTCAGGTTAACATCACGAGAGGACTGCCAAAACCACTTGTCGCGGTATTTTGATCAGAAGTCCCAAAATTTCTATAGCAATGGGATCATGTCCCTACCTACAAGATGGCAAAAAGTTATCGAACAAAATGGTACCTACATACTTTAGTTAAGTGTAAATAAACTATATTAAAAAATGTTTTGAATTTTCTTAAAAAATGCGAAGAAACTTTTTCCCAAACCTATTAATATGGTCTATTCTTTTTATGTCCTAAAACCCAAATGGCAACAGAATTGAACGCCTTATTAACTAATATGTTATTATCAGATAAATAGACCCTTACACATTAACCGCAATATCGTATCAAAAATCATGTATTTTACATATCTGTAAATAAAAGCTGTTATTAATTTATTATAATTGCAAACCCTTCAAACTTACTTTCATACTTAAGCACCAGGCATATTAACATAATCGAGAATGAAACACCGAACACAGGCTTAATGAAGGTTGCAAAAGCTATTCGGACCGCCATCGAAGGCCTCGGCCCATCCTGGTAGAAGATACTGCCAGAAATCAAAAGAAGGACTTGTCCGGGTACATAACACCACAGGAGGATCTTGTATTTCTAAAAAAAACATAACTCGCACTAATTCACACTCATAAATAGCGAATCATCATGAAACGTACTGCCGAAATTGTAATAACAAGCCATAGAAATTTCAGCAAGAAGTAATTGCATGGTCAATAAAAATAGGCAAATAGACCATGTATAGGGTAGATACACACGCGTCAAAAGTTGCATGATTTCAAAATCTTTGCTGTCACGATGACATGATGTCTTCCCATGTCTGCGGTAGTGATTAAAAAGATTCTCACCAGCACCTTGTATTTCTGTATGTTGAAATTGGTCTGCTGCAAATGGTAGAGTATGTTCCCGACGGCCAGTCCGACGGCGTAATTGAAGAGGTTAGTGTGTCCGCGCTTGTACAGGTTGTTGTATGTGGGATTATTCACGTAGAAGCTGTAGCTGGACCTAGAGGCAAAGATGCGCTTGAAGATTAGCAAAAAATATTGTTTCGTTGAGTCCGATTTAAAGTTAAAATAAAAAACTGCTTTATTCAATACAATTCTTAGGATCACTTTGAATCGTCTTAGACACTATACACTGACTACACTGTAGGTGTAGGTGGAGTTATACAACGCGGTCTGAAGCCAGAGTGTCCATTAGCCAAAACACGACATTTAAATTCACCTAGCAAGTAATGTACCTACTTAATGTAGACATTAAGTGGACTCTGCACTGTCGGCAAAGTATCTATACAAACCATATGATACAGTACGGACAGACAACGGGTGACAAGGGGAATTGTTTTTCACTTGTTTCTGTTCTGCAACACTCAGAAGGTCTCTGCAAATGTGTGGGAATCTAAGCGATGCCGATGGCTTTAATATGTCTGAGGAAAACCCTTGTCTACTAATATTCAGGTGATTATGTGGGTTTAGGGAGTAATGAAGAAACATTAAATACAATGATAATTAAATACAATGATATTTCAGTGTATATGTCTATTGAATTTGAACCTGCAAGCGTTATAAACGAAGAGGTAAACTGATTAGAAAAAGCTAAACATGAACCATACTTGTATATCGACCCCTAACGGCCCAAAAAAATCTTACTCAGGTGAGATAACGACGATGCCGTCGAGATTTTGGAAGTACGTCTGCAGTGGCGGGACCACAAAGCCAGCTGCCAGGAGTATCGAAATGATCACCTTCCTAGAGGCTGTACTTCGGCACGCAATAAGCACTATAAGCCCAAGGCAGTACAGCTGAAAGTCTGCTGCTAGATACCTGCAAAAAATAGTTTATGTGAGTTTCTGCTTACTTTATAAAATTCCCATATTCCGGTCTCAACGGTGCTCTAACGAAACGAATTCCATAAACCTGCACGTACTACGAGTCTTAATTGCGTTTGCTACACGCTATTTGTCTAAATATTAGTTTCAACATATCTTGTCATATCGGAGTTTTTGAGTTTTACTTACCCAATTGCGATCTTTTAACCAAACTCCTCAATCACATTTACCCGTTTTTCGGGGTAAATGTACGGACTCTGCAGTTTTCCTCAGATATAAAAAAACAGTTTCAGGTATCGTCAAATATTTTTTGCATTTGTACGGCGTTACTTATAAACGTCTCTCAACTTATGTCTTAAGTTAATCACTGTTTAAAATAGTGCCATCCCGTTTTGTAAGATTGTGACAGGGTAAATCTTAAGAAGTGACAGTGTTTGAAGTTGAACACTGCCTGTATATACATTGAGATGCGTTTATACGTAAGACCGGAAATTTCTAATAGTTTTGCTATGTAAAATGCATAGATGTGCTTCTAATATCGTGGTAGTTTAGGCATTATTAAACAACGACGGTAAAAGAGCGGCATTTTACCCCGAATGACTAACCTTACAGACGGCTACTAGTAAGTCGTCTGGGAACTATGAAATAACTAGATACTTACTTTAAAAGTTAGCTGGTCTTTACGCCATTTCAGGTCACAGACGACATCTATGCCATGTTTTAATGTAATCTGTTTAGCTGTTGCCGCGTGATAGATTCAAAAACATTACATTATAAAGTAGGGTTATGATAATGATGGGATGAGGTAAAAAACAAGAGTACCAAGAGTGTGCGAAACATCATGAGTCATCATTGTAGTTGTTGATGTAGATGAGATGTTGCCACCAGGACTGTCCGCAGTCGTCTACCTCAGTCATCACCGCTTTCTAAAAATAAGTATCATACCAAATAGGTTTATTGTTGAAAATTATATTACAAAATTTTCTGTGTTACAAAGAATCATGAGTATGTACTTACGAGTAGGTATATATTAAGTACTAGCTGCTGCCAGCGGATTACGCATGGTACCTACATAAAAAGTAGCCTATGTCCTTCTCCTTCCCTTCCCTGTCCTTCTAAGGTTCCATCTATCTCTATACCAAAATTCATTTAAATCGGTACAGCGGTTTAGGCGTGAAAACGTGGCAAAGATAGAGTTAAGAGCCAATCTTAAGTATTGGCCCACAGTGGCTTTAGACAGAAACGACTGGAGAGAAGAAACCGTTTTTTCTCTCCAGTCGTCCTTGTCTAAAGGCTTTTGCCCTGCAGTGGGACTTAACAGGTGAAAGCCCGTGGGGTCATAATAATAATAATATTCTGTCCGAAACTCTGCTAATACTATACCCGATTGCGAATTAATACCCGAACGACTGCGTATTTTTACCCGCATGTCGGGGTATAGGTACGCACTCTGTCTAATGCAATTTTCCTCAAATATAAAAAACTGCTTTAGGCATCTTCAAATATATTCTATTTCTGGCCACAACTACATCTATACTAAGTCCGCTCCACCGTTACCATTAAACCATTGAACCACAAACCAACATAAACATCAAATATTCTGTAGCTTCGTTGGACTAAACAAAATGTACATAAACACGAACGATGTTATTATATTTACACCAAAGTCCAAATTAGATAAACATTTTTAAATTAAAATTCTTAAATTTACAGCAGAAATTTCCCAGGAAAATCAATTCAATAAAGAAATTAAATGCAAATTTAAATTTTAGAACTGTAATTTAAAACTGTTATACTAATTGAACTTTGATACGAGCCAAATAAAGTCTCGCTGAATACAGAATTATTTATTTACGATCAGAAAAAATAACTTACGTCCCATATTGCGCCGGCGCCGATGCCCGCAAATCTCATCCAGGATAACGTGAATAGCATGGCTACAGCGTATATGGGAGTCAATCTAAAAGAAACACGAATATGTAAGTTCCGTCTACCTGCCAACGACATCGACACTAGCGCAGTGCTTTTGATGTGACCATGTCCTCAGACACGCTACGCACTGCTGACACATTTCTATACTTATACTGTGTTTAAAAATATTAAGTATTATTCTATAAGTCATCTAGTCACCATAATACAACCTATGCTTTGTTTGGGGCTAGATGGTGTTGTGTGCATTGTTTAGCAATATTTAATTTTATTCAACTTAATAAGAGATACGTAATATGTCCAGTTATTTTGTTTCGATTTCAGTAATTTAAATTTGAATTTCATTAATTAGTCTTTTGTGAAGTAACCAAATGATATATATTTTATACTTTCTTTTTTACACAAATTTAAACAGCTTCTGCCTTAAATAAAATTTCCTAAAAATTCACTGACACTTTATAATGGATAAAGTGTCAGTGAATTTTTAGGAAATTTTTATAGATTATTTTAATAATGTAGAAATTAGCAATAGGTAATACCGTTCAGCCGCTGCATGCCAATTTGCCAGTTATTTATTTATAACTAGCTGACCCGGCCACGCGTTGCTGTAGCTCAGTAGTTCTAATACATTGAACCTTTATACGCTAACCTCTAAAATTATCAGTGTTCCTCTACTATAAACCTTCCTCTTGAATCACTCATTCTCTTAAAAAAACCGCATCAAGATCCGTTGCGTAGTTTTGAAGATCTAAGCATACATAGGGACAAAGAGACAGCGGGATGCGACTTTGTTTCATACTATGTAGTGATATTTACTAGACCTATTATAAAAATACATATTATTAAATCATTCTTTAGTATTACTTAATTTTTTCTTCTTTACAGCTTCATTACATAGTATATCAGCAAGACGCCTCCCGCTGTCTGTCTGTCCCGATATATGCTTAGATCTTTAAAACTATGCAACGGAATTTGATGCGGTTTTTTTAATAGATAGAATATTTCAAGAGGAAGGTTTAATATGTGTAAATCATGCATAATATAGAAGAGAAACACTGATAATTTTAGAGGTTTCTTATGTGGTGTCGTAAACAAACCCATTTTTTTGCGCTTAGGTACATTGCAAACGCTGGCTGAACCCTACGAGATAGATCAAAATTATGTACTACAGTATTGCACACCTTAAAAAAGTCTACACAAAAGTCCGCACTGGTATATGACTATGTTATTCTCTTAGATAATGTTGTATATAAAGACATTCTGTAGTAAATTTAGTATCAGCATTGCACCCGTGCGAAGCCGGGGCGTGCCGCTAGTTAATTTATAAGTAGGTAGGTACGCTTAGTTTATATATTGTTTACTTCTTTGATATGATTATTTTATAAATGTAATGAACCACATATACTTACTAAATAATAATAATAATAATACCTACCGGACATTTCACACAGCATCATCTGGCCCCAAAGTAAGCAGAGCTTGTGTTATGATTGACTGACTGACCACATGACTGATATACTACTTATATCCTTTTTTTTGTAAATACATACATATTATACATAAATGATGTATCTACCTGATGAAAAACTGACGAGAAACTGATTACGATTGATTGTGTGAACCAAGTGATACAGTTACTAAAATTAACTATTCATGTGTTTCATGTACATGTGTTCCTATTCAATTTCGTTTCATATCATATTGATGAGCAATCCACACAACACCATGTAGCACCAAACGAAGCATATAATATACTCGTACTATGGAAACAAAATATCTAATGGAATACTTATATATTCTAAATCTAAATACATACATACTTAGGTACTATAAAACACCCAGAAAAAAACATTCATCATCCAAATGATTGTCTCGGGAGTGAACCGACATACTGCAACTACAGTGTGGTAGGCAGAGCTACATCTAACTAAGCTGAGAGGCCATCTGATGATGATGATGATACAGAAAAAAAGTCCTAACCTGATCCATCGCATCATGATCCCTATAGGCAGCATACTCCAGCCGATGTTGTGCTTCTCACTGAACAGGAGCTGGTTGTAGGCAAGTAGGAACCCAGAGATTACGAAGAAGGTTTGCACCAAGAGCGGACCATTTATGAACAGTTGGATCAAATAGTTTTTGTAAAACTGGAAAATAATGGTTTTCTTTAACATAGGATGTACTGTAGGTAGGTATAAAGTGTCGATTACACGGAACAAGTAAATACAATGGTGAGACAGTGCCCTCGGCTGAGTGCTCGGCCGTATGAACACTGTGACGAGTTCTCGCCTGAGTGCATAAACACAGACTAGCCTACCTCTGCTCTCTCGGTCTAGTATCATTTTACTGTTTTGCCACTGTACTCGTTACGTGTAATTAATCCTTAACATGTTTCAATAAACATATCTCATTTTTATAATACCAATAGTAATACTGTGCGAGTGAGAAGACATGATTTAAACAGCGAATTAATTAATTGAAACAAGATTGAATTTATTATTGTATTTAGTGCTACCCCACGGTAAAAGAGCTGGGGGAGGCTTTTAACGAAGAGAAAAGTAGTATAGTAAGAGAGGAATATGATTTTATTACAATAACACTTTACCTAATGTGTTGTTTAAATCTGTTACCATATTTATTCATGAATATTGAATTGAAATTGAATGATAAGACAGATACATAAACGATACACTAATCTAGAAATATGAGTCTTTGTTCTGACTGACTGATTCAAATATAGTCAACGCATAGCCTAACCTGCTGTTAATAGAGACATGAAATTAGAAGGATATAGTCTTTCATAAAATTATTGTGAAATATCATAATATTATTATTGCGTAAAATTACTTACAAGAGATTTTTGAAAATTAAATCATTAAGGGGTGAAAAAGAGATTAAGACTTTGTATGAAAAATCGTATTCTTGAGCTTGCAAGTTTATAACATACCATTCTTGAGTTTGTAACTTGTCGTACTTGTTGGCTATTTGCCAAAAATATTCAATACTTAATAGAAATGATCATGGACTAAATGTATTTTTTTTTCAAACAACCTCTTTTAAACTTATGCATTGGGTTGTTAAACTTTAACAACCCAAGCATAAGTTTAAAATAATATTATGATATTTTACAATAATTTTATGAAAGATTATATCCTTCTAATTTCATGTCTCTATTAACAGCAGGTTAGGCTATGCGTTGACTATATTTGAATCAGTCAGTCAGAACAAAGACTCATATTTCTAGATTAGTGTATCGTTTATGTATCTGTCTTATCATTCAAATATAATTTCTAAACGAATATAATTTTTGTAATGCGTAGTGCGAATGGATTGATACTTGGCCTAAATATACGTCAGTCAAAATGGTAAAAGACCACTTAGTAAAAATATAATAGCCTATACATTTTGATAAACACGGGCTTTACTCACGTATTATTTTGCCGATGGAGGCACCGCACTGTTTGTGCGAACCGTGAACTCGAGCGGCAACGAGCGGACCGCGGATCAAAATCACCCTGCTGAAGATTCTCGAAACAATGCCTCCATCAGCCTCCAAAGCCCTAAGTTGTACTATAATTTTAATAAACACTCAAAATTACAGTACAACTCACGAAAGTTTTGAAAGTGAAATATTATAGCCTCCCCCCCTAATAGGATGCAATGGAGTGTTAATAACTGTATGTGAAATTTTAACCTTAAAATTCAACTTAGTAACGCGGGGTACAATTAGATTGATACTGAATGAATATTCTTCAGTACACTCTGAGGATAAAGTCAAAAGAGGTGCTGACAAAGTCACGGAATTCCCAAGTAGCTGATTCGAGTTATGTTTATGTTTTAAAAAACCCTTCTTTTTACACCTACGCGCCAAGATACTTATCTGAATTTCAAGTCTCTACGATTAGCGGTTTAGGCTATGCGTTTTCTGTAGTGAGTCAGTCAGGACAAAGAATATCTATGAGCGATAATACATTTATAATCTATAATTATAATAGACTAGCTGTTACTCGCGACATCGTACGCGTATGCTTAGAACCTTTTTTATTGTGGCAGGAATGCATTCTGTGCATCTAAAGAACATCTCATAAGTTTAATCCCCTATTTTACCTCCATCAGGAATTATTTTGCAAAAACGTTTAAACACTTATTTCTTTATTTCTTAGCAAAAGTCTAAATAAGAGTGTTCAGATCCATAACTTAAGGAAATATGAGTTGCCTAAACAAACTTACTTAAACTTAAACTTTTGTGACAAAAAGTAGCCTATGTTCTACCCCAAATGCATTTTCTTAACAAAATTTCATCAAGATCCGTTCAGCCGTTTAGCCGTGAAAACGTAACAAACAAACAGACAGAGACATTTTCACATTTATAATATTAGTATAGATCTTATATCTTCTATATAATAAAAATCAATTGCTGTTCGTTAGTCTCGCTAAAACTCGAGACCGGCTGGATTGATTTAGCTGATTGTGATGTTGAAATGTTTGTCGTAGTCCAGGGAAGGTTTAATAGGTGAGAAAATTTGTGGCATTGCAACGCATGCCGGGTACAGCTAGTAAAATATAAATGTATAATAATATAAATGTTTGTATGATATATGTATAATATATGTATGTATTTACAAAAAAAAGTATATAAGTAGTATATCAGTCTACATGACTGATATACTACTTATATATTTTTTTTACTACTTATACTACTTATATAACACAAGCTCTGCTTACTTTGGGGCCAGATGATGCTGTGTGAAATGTCCGGGATTATTTATTTATTTATAGATTAGAAATGTATTATCGCTCATAGACTTATGGGTTATTAGAACCAATTTCTTAATCTACTAGATATAGGTAGACCTCAGTATCTAAGGTAGGTACTTACGTCTTCAACATATTTTGGGTTGTCTATATAGAAATAGGCCGATAGCAGCGAGTGCGTCGTAATCACCAAAATTATGGTGATTGATCTATAGTTACCAAAAAACAAGATAAGTAAGAATTATAGTGCTAAATAAAAACATCATTCGATTCTGTTAGTTTCTTAGGAAGTATTAAACATACACATACGAAACAGATACAAATAATTTAATTAGAATTAGTAAGGTATGGTATTTACTAAATCATATTAAGAGAAAGTGGCGTGATAAGAGCAAAAATCCGGACAAGTACAAGTCTGAGTCTATGTTTTGCAAATCAGATTGGTACAAAGTAGTCCTACTACCTACTACACAGACACACACGCTGTTCTTGTTTTGTTGTAGGTACGAGTATTTCATGTCGTTCAACTTTGTCATCTCGAAGGTCATTTGCTTTTTGAGACAAATTAAGTTTTGTTATTTTGTTTGGCAGTAACACACATACATTTTGTGTTTTTCTTTAAATTGATCATATTTTATATCGTACTCATACTCTAGATAAGGACATTATATAAATTTAATGAGTAATATCCTTATCTACGAGTATCTGTCTATTTAATAATAAATAATTAAATCAATAGCATTTTACATGTTTTTGCTAAAACTTTATGAGACACCTAAATCGGACCCCCAAATGATTAAAAATGGCACAAAGCAAAATATGCGTTATACAATCGTTAAATGCTATCAAAAGTTCCGACACAGATTGGGTAGAGCGTTATCTGACAGAAGTGACAGATGGTAAATAAGCGTTACTTTGCAAGGCTGATGCCTAGTTCGTGAAAACAACATCAACAATGCTTACTTCAATCCACTTAAAGACTTCAGCCTCTCGAGTCTTGGCTCCGCGCCATCGGCTGCAGGCGCCACCAGCCTCCTCCAGTTTTGTCGTATGGAGAAAAGCATCAGTGCGCGCATTGCTGCAGTTAAACACAATAATTATTTTTGTCAAATCTCTGATGACGGCGTATTTAAAAACCAAAGGCGCAATGTTAGACCAGAGGCTAAATGGCAGATTGTTAAATGTCAGTGATCCCCATTTAAACAATGGCCGCACTAAACACTGCACTAAACGCTGTATAGAAATTACTAAGCAATGTTTTTCACAGACATACTTGAAGAACTATAAAAATGACCACCTACCCAATCCATTCCCTTTTGTGGTAAGTTTAATATCACAATAGGTTCCAACAAGGTTCAACAGTAAAATTAAAACCCAAACTCCAAGCATTACAAAATCTATTACTTTGAATTCAATCTTCTTTTGAATTTTATCGCACTTGTATTGCTGGAAGCTAGTATTCAACTTGTATGTATCCCAAAAGCTTTCATTGATGTATGCCTCAAGGGTTTGTTTTAGTTTCGCTGTTGTATTATGCTTTGGGTTAAACTGTTTGCAGAAATTAAGGCAGATGCCGTATCTCATTAATGTGTAGTTGAAGTGTGTTGAGGTGTGTTCTGAATACTCCTGAAAACAGTGAAAACGAAAGAAATCATTTAAAATTAACATTATTAGACTCTTTTATGAAGGATTGGATCTCAGGTGCAGAAGTGAAATGCAGATTTGTTGGAAAGGGGATTGTGAGGCATTTGCCCTGCATAAGGATGATGCATGCTATTAATAATAATAATTATAATTAAACTAATTTTAACTTTACAATTGGAAAATAAGTCATCGGATGACCAAGAGGTCTCAAAATCTTGAGCAAGATTTTGAGCAAAGGTGTATTCCGAATATGTATATGTCTATGAATGGCTACCCGCATAATGTCCAATAAAGGATGATGGGTATCTGACACTGGGACGAACTCAACTGAGCAATACACAGCTTCTGGCTCTTCCATGCAGTTGTCTAACGGGTCCAGGTGGAACACCGGAGGCAGCTTATTGTATTCCGAAACTGGAAAAAGATTTTTTAATTGTGTAACCTAACATTGGGCTCTGGTTACTTTGGAACCTACTTCCTTTTGCAGAAGACAGTGGCCAATTCTGACAGAGTAAATAAGGCGCTCAAAAGCCTCCGTGCTTTTCAAAGCACGCAAGAGTTAAGATGAAAATGCCACCGCGGTACTGCTCTCGCAGTACATTGCACAGCTTTGTTTTGAACTTTTGTGCTTGAACATCATATGGCAACAGATCGTTATAATAAAGCTAACCATTATGAATAATGAGATACCTTGGTAAGTACAACATAATAATTATAAGTACATACCATTCAAATTGTAAATAACACATTTACACTGCTTTAATAGGAAAAGTAAGTATAATGATCTCCAAACAACTGCAACCATTTTAATTTTTCAAAATTTATTGTATTTCGGTTTGTAAATATTCATCAAGAATCTGTTCACGATCGTATAAGTAATTTACTCAAATGGTATCATTGTGTTAAAATTGAAACTTTATCTCTTACTAAGTAGGTATCTAATGTAATACGGTATTATAAAGGTTTGTGTGGGTAAATGGATAATTGTCCGCTAAGAATCATAGCAACAATATTATGTTAATAACAACTCGCTAGATTGGTAAGGGAAACCGAGGAAGTGTGAAACTTCTTCTAAAATTAACCATCTTGCGGTGTTGCTACAAGTAATTGTGTCTAGAGTGGTCTAAGTAAGTAGCTGACATTGAAGGAGCCTTCAGTAAGTACATAGAGGTAGTTCACAGCACAATTTCACCCACTGCTGAGAAGCAATGATTTCGACGTCTGCTATGACGTCTGCTATGCTAGGTTGAATGCAAAATATGTGTGAAGGCTTAATGTGAACACACACTGCCGGTAATGTTGAAATACAATCTACTTACTTGGTAATTGATATTTGGTGCGCAGGCGACCCTAGGTGTCCTCGGTGTTCCAAGGTGTTGAGCTAGTAAGAGTAACAACTAGTGTAAGTAGATGTTTGTTTAGTGAGCAGTGACAATATCTTTTTAGGGTTCCGTAGCCAAATGGCACGGAACCCTTATAGATTCGTCATGTCTGTCTGTCTGTCTGTCTGTCCGTCCGTATGTCACAGCCACTTTTTTCCGAAACTATAAGAACTATACTGTTGAAATTTGGTAAGTATATGTATTCTGTACACCGCATTAAGATTTTCAGACAAATATAGAAAAAAAACAAAAAAATTTTGGCGTTCCCCATATTTAGAACTGAAATTCAAATTATTTTTTTTATCAAACCCATACGTTTGGCGTATTTATGGATAGATCTTCAAAAATGATATTGAGGTTTCTAATATCATTTTTTTCTAAACTGAATAGTTTGTGCGAGAGACACTTCCAAAGTGGTAAAATGTGTGTGTCCCACCCCCCTGTAACTTCTAAAATAAGAGAATGATAAAACTAAAAAAAAATATATGATGTACATTACCATACAAACTTCAACCAAAAATTGGTTTGAACGAGATCTAGTAAGTAGTTATTTTTTAATACGTCATAAATCGTAAATATCAATAACTATTATTAAAACATCGATCAAAGTTACAACAAGTTACAACAACTACAAGAACTTTTATATTGTGTTACTTGCTGCTACGGAACCTTTCATGGGCGAGTACGACTCGCACTTGGCCGCTTTTTTTTTATCATTGGTAGACCTAGGTTTGACCACGACCTCGCCTGATGTTAAGCGATGATGTGGCCGACGACGGGGCACGCAGGTCTAGAAGGTACCTTACTCTTGACTTGAAGAGACTGAGATTGTAGTTTTCAGGAAAGACAAACGACGGCAAAGCATTCCAATCCTTGGCTGTACGTATTATAAATGTGGAAGCAAAGCGCTTTGTTCGTAAGGGTGGTAGACTGACAAAGTATGGGTGACATTGAGCGGTATGTCTGCTTGTCCTGTTGTGAAAGAGAGATGGTGGAATGAGATCATGCAATTCCTGGGCATATTCTCCGAAATGTATTCCATAAGAGATCGAAAGGCAAGCAACTTTACGCTGGTGCTCGAGACTCTGGGACTTAGTCTCAGCAATTAGCTGCTCACCTTTTACCCTCAATGCTCTTCGTTTGATCGAGTCTAAAGCAGCCAGCTGAGGTTTGGCTCAACCATCCCATAGATGGCAGCAATACTCTATATCCGACCGGACTTGAGCTTTATATAAAGTGGAATACTGTCCAGGTGTGAAGTATCGCCTCACCTTGTAGAGGATGCCAAGCTTCATGGCAGCAATATTGACCTTGAACTCGATATAGGAGCCAACATTGAGAGTCCGAGTAAGTGAAACTCCCAAGAGTCCGAGATGATCTTCTACAGTTAGCGGTACATTTCGGAAAACGGGGTCTTCGAGAAACTCACTTTTTTTCGAAAAGAAGAAAAAGAGACAAGCTTGCGTTTTGGATACGTTGTACTTAATTAGATTGGCATCGCCCTACAACCTGGAGAGTCAAATCCAGACACATAAGCATCTCGTCTTCGAGTTTCTGAATGTCAGTTTTACTGACTTGTGCGTTTCAAAAGTATCTCTATACAGCTTTACTGTCGTCTGCATACCCAATGACTCTGGGCATAATCAGATCGTCTATGTGCAGTAAATACAGCGTGGCAGAGAGCACTGACCCTTGAGGTACCTTGGCATTCATTGCTAATCGATCAGACGAGCAGCCGTCAATAACTCGAATCGATCTTTCCCTCAAGAAGTCAGCAAACCATGAGCAAAACTGAACTGGCAATCCGTAAGCTGGAAACTTACCAATTTGCCAGAGCCTATCAAAGGCCTTTGAGCTGTCAAGTGAAACAGCTAATGCTTAACCGTATTTCTCTATGGCCTCACTACAAATGTGCGTGTCATACGCAAGAAGATCTCCAGTAGATCGCTTTCGCCGAAAGCCGTATTGTCGATCACTGAGGAGGTCATTGTCTTCAAGGTATGTAAGGAGCTTCGTATTCAAGACACGTTCCATACATTTGCATAGTAGGGAGGTGACTGAAATTGGGTGGTAATTTGATGGGTCAGCGTGACCTTTCTTGGGCACATATTGCACATTAGCAAGCTTCCAGGATTTTGAACTATTCCAGTTTTCAGAGATAGGCGTAAAAGTCTAGTGAGTATGGAAAACAACTCAGGGTCACAAGTTTTCAATACTACAGCCGGAATGCAGCCAGCACTACTAGCTTTGTTCACGTCAAGACTCCGTAACGTTTGAGCACTTCATTTTGATGGATGCCTATTTTCTGCATTGTTGCTTCTCATCTAAGAAGGCTAGGTAGGGTTTGGTTAGAGGTGTCTAGACGTGAAGCTTCCACAAATTGAGCAGCAAAGAGATTTGCTTTCTCGATTGCAGTGTGGGCTAGAGATCCATCCGGTTTTAGTAGTGGAGGGAGGGAAGGGCGGCTGAAGATCGCTCCTACCGACTTGGCCAAGAACCAGAACGTTTTGCTGCCACCTGGATGTGTCGTACGCTTGGCACTCATACGGCCAATTCGATGGAGGCGTGCCTTCCGTAGCACCTTCTTGCAGGACGTGGCGGCTTGATTAAAGGCTTTCTTCTTAGTTCGTGTATCCGTGGCTTTACTGTTGGGAGCGTCAGCCCATGCAAGGTAAGCTGCAAGCTTTTTTGCTTCTGCAGCGACACATGCGGGACCAAACCAAAGGCGAGCTTTGTCGGAGGATGTGGGAGTCATCCGAGAATCATCCGAGACATCCGAGAATAGAAAAAAATATTCCATTGCTCGATAGACCACCGCCTTTTCGCATTAAAATTGTGCTCCAGTGCTGTGTCGGAAGAGCATTGGATCTGCATCTCCATGACAAATAATAAGTGTGCCTTATTGGTCTAAGATGGTGGTGGACTGAATCGAGATTGGAGTGCAGCCCTCGTATGTTTGTGAGGTGCACTTGAAGAGAGAGGACGTGCTTCCGCTGTAAACACGACTTATTATATTTGGTCTTTTTTATGTATTAAGTAAGTGTTAGGTAAGTGGGGAATATGGTAGTTTTACCGTCCACCGTTTTTACGTTTTTGCCGTTTTGACGGTAGAGGGTGATTATTGACTCCGGTCCTGCAGGTCGCAGTTACGAGCCTCATTTAGCTAAAACGTCAACTCGTCGTTGGCTCTAGATCCACTGTATCCCTTGATCCATTGCAGGGTTATTTTTTTCGATTGATCTCTCTCTTTCTTTCAACAGCTTGTCTTCTCTTCTCTTTCAACAGCTTGTGGCATTGTGAGGTTAGACCAGAGTTATGTTCGTACCTGTTGAGAGCTTGTAGTACCGAAGCGCTATCTGATAAGATTATTATGTTAAATTTGCCGCAGCCTGTATTATGCCGATACATTCTGCCTAAAAAAATTAAGTTCCAAGAGGCGTACATATATATATGTTTAGGACCTCCGAGAAGACCCCGACCACAGATTTTGAACTGTCTGTGTAGATTCTTACTTCGTATCTTTGAGCTGTAACTCGGCTCTTCGTGTAATTGTATTGTGAATTTTTTTAAACGACCTGTCATATAGTAATATATCAATTGGTTTTCACTCGCGTACTCTTTTAAACCGACTTTATCAAAAAGGAGGAGGTGCTTAATTCGTCGGAATCTTTTATATCTTTTTTATGTATGTTCACCGATTACTCGAAAACAGCTGAACAGATTTGGAAAATTCTTTTTAAAGTGTAGTGTAGTATACTACACAGGTGGTCCCATATAAAGTTTATCAAAATTCAAAATTCAAAATTCAAAATAACTTTATTCATTACAATCACAAGGACCACTTTGAATCGTCTTCTTACATGCTAGTGAATCTAGGTGCCGTTTTCTCCTAACCCCAGTTCAAGAAGAATCCGGCAAGAAACTTGTCTGGTCTTAACACTTTTTTGTATGATCCTTGACAATTTTGTTACGGATGCCGAGTCGAGGTGGAGCAGATTCATCCCAAGCTTTTTTGTCTTCTAAATAATCAGATATTTTATAATATGCTTTAATAGACAGTTTATGTTTAATTACGTTTTTAAATTTGCCAATCGACAAATCTAACACGTCGCTTGGGACCTTGTTATAGAAGCGTACACATTGCTCTATAAAAGACTTATTAACTTTAGCGAGCCTAACAGTGGGCACAGCGAGTTTATCTTTATTTCTAGTGTTAATACTATGATTATCGCAATTGTTTTTAAATAAATGAACATTTTTGTGCACATACATTAAATTTTCGTATATATACTGACAAGGCACTGTCATAATATTAATTTCTTTAAACTTATCTCTAAGTGATTCTCTGGAGCCCATGTTATAAATTGCACGAACAGCCCTCTTCTGCAACACAAATATGGTGTTAATATCAGCAGCACTCCCCCACAACAAAATGCCATAAGACATAATGCTATGAAAGTAGCTGAAGTAAACGAGTCTAGCGGTATCTACGTCGGTAAAATGACGGATCTTTTTGACAGCGTATGCGGCAGAGCTGAGTCTCTTCGAAAATTTATCTATGTGCGGGCCCCATTGCAGCTTATTATCTAAAGTAATGCCTAAGAACACTGTGGTGTCGAAGAGATCCATCTTTTCGTTTTTAATTTTTACATTAGCTTTCACCTGTTTAACGTTCGGCAGTATAAAACGAATGCATTTGGTTTTTTTCTCGTTAAGTAATAAGTTGTTTACATTAAACCATGTTACAACTCTAGAGATTGCATTGTTTACATCGTCAAGATTAGTAAATCGTCGCTTTAATTTAAATAAAAGCGACGTGTCATCAGCAAACAGTACAATCTCGTGATCATCCTGTACATGTTTAGGTAGATCATTTATATAAATTAAAAACAAGAATGGCCCGAGTATTGATCCTTAAATTAGTTAGTTGGAGCCTTAAATTAGGAATAATTGTTTCTGGTTTATTTGCATACACCCACGATTCACTAAAACCCTGAAGTAATAAATGGTATGATCTTGGTGGCCAGTTGACATCAGAATTTCGTAAATAATTTGGCCGGGAAGTAGTTGCTGCAATAAATCGTTTGTGTCATGCGCAGTGTGGCAGGTGGAGCCGTCCTGCTGAAACCACATTTCGTCCAGATCGCCATCCAGTTGGAGCCAGAAGAACTCCGTCATCATATTCCTGTAACGATCGTCGTTCACAGCCACTGCAATTACGGCCTCATTTACAAAAAGTAAGGCCCAATCACAACCACTTACCAAAATCCAATACTTTTATGTGCGACAAATTAAGTATGATCACGCACGTGGCGCCCGCAACCCGCGCAATGTTTTCGCAGTAGCGTCAGCACAAGAATATCAAAACATGTATAGGCTTTTATATAAAAAAAAATTTCCTACCTAAAAATATTTGTTGTTCTTCATTTATTACTTTAATGTAGACAAATAAAATACTTGTCATTTTACGAGTATATGTAAAAAAAAATAACAATTTATGTTAGTACAAGAACTAGTGTGTTTAACATTTGATTTTATAATGTTATAGCGTTCCGTGTTTGTTTGTTTTCTAGGTTTCCTGGGGATGTACTTGTGAGACATAAATGGCTTCTTGTAGTTAGTGCCTTTTTGCCTCACGAAATACGTGCAGATTTCGTAGTGCACCTGTTACGCTTTACCTGCTGTTGACTGTACCTACAAACATCATCTAATACATTTAAACGAGCAATTCTCGTATATAGATATTATGATCTGAATCTCAGAAAGGGCTCGAACGATTTTCATGAAATTTGGTATGCAGGGGGTTTCGGGGGCGATTAATCAATCTAGTTAGTTCATTTTTAGAAAACGACGATCTTTAGAAAAAAAATTCCGATCATCAACCATTTTTATGTGTTTATGTTTTTTTGTTAACCCTACTTACACCAAAACGCTTTGTTTTTATTAAAAATCGTAGATATTCAGGTAAATGCTATTTTATTTTGCTCTATACAATTTGCTGACGCTCCTTGGTAGTCATTGTCACGGACACGACTCGACCCGAAGTATGCCGGTGACGTACGACAGTTGTCTCGCTCGCGCTACTGTCAAAACAAATCGATTTGTCTCTGTCGTTCAGTAGTGTGCAACGTAAAATGTAATTACAGCTGTTGAGCGTTTGTGCATGTATTTGTGCATCATGTCTATAATTTCACATGACGCATATAAGGACGTGCCCTATCTACCGCTAATTTGTGTTATTCAAAGGATTTTCTGATATGTTTATTCGCGAAGCTATTCAGATGCACTTCATTGGTGAAGATTTTTTTTTTAAATCAGCTTTTACTTCACCTAAATGGTGGCAGTTATTCCAAAAATGGTAGACTTTTTAGACCAGGGTAGAAAATTTAAAAATATGCCTTTAAAAATAATAGAAAGTGAAAATAAATAATAGTAGGATGAAACCCATTGGAAAATGAGAAAAATATTATAAAAAAGGAAGGAAAAATAATTTACGGGCGATCTGAGGTCTGGAAGGGGAAAGGGGTGAGTTTTTAAAGGTAAAAAACAGTTTAACTCGATTTCCGGCAAAAAAGTCCTATGCAAAAAAGTCAAATAGCAAAGTTGTAGGTAATAAAGAGATATCTTTTATCTATATCTTTTGTATACACACTTTTTAACCTCAAAATTTATGTGAAAAATTCCAAAAACCTATACATATACCTAACCTTTATTAACTTATTTGTTTGTTGATTATAGTAGTATACACACATTCACCACGGTTTAAACCACGATTAATTTGTATAAGTGGTCAACACAAATAAAGAGATTTAATAGAGGGTAAAAAACATTGGTAGTTTGCTTACGCCGCCACTGACACTGTCACAAAAGGGTTAATGTGCGCCTCGGAGCGAAAAGCCACGCAAATTTCTGGTAGTGCGTGCGCTTACTTCTGATTCAATATTCCACAGATAAACGCGAAAAACAGAATAATGTAAAATAATGCGGCAAAATTCGGAGTGCGTGCTAGGCCTTATGTAATTTTTACAAATTTTTATTTGTAACATGTAATTTGAATTTTCTTTGTCAAAATTATATCTACCAACACTAACAAGACGAATATATTATAAACTAGAAATTGCGTGGTGCGCGAGCTGCATGCAGCTCGCGGGTTTAACCCCTAAAAACACATACAACCCCTAAAAATCCCTACAACCCCTAAAAACCTCTACAAACCCTAAAAACCCCTACAAACCCTAAAAACCCCTACAAACCCCTACAACCCCTAAAAACCCCTAAAAACCCCTACAACCCCTAAAAACCCCTACAACCCCTAAAAACCCCTACAACCCCTAAAAACCCCTAAAAACCCCTACAACCCCAACAAACCCCTACAACCACTAAAAACCTCTACAACCCCTAAAAACCCCTAAAAACCCCTAAAACCCTTAAAAACCCCTACACCCCTAAAAATCCCTACAACCCCTAAAAACCCCTACAAACCCTAAACACCCCTACAAACCCTAAAAACCCCTACAACCCCTAAAAACCCCTACAAACCCCTACAACCCCTAAAAACCACTACAACCCTTAAAAACCCCTAAAAACCCCTACAACCCCGAAAAACCCCTACAAACCCTAAAAACCCCTACAACCACTAAAAACCCCTACAACCCCTAAAAACCCCTTAAAACCCCTACAACCCCTAAAAACCCCTACAACCCCTAAAAACCCTTACAAACCCCTACAACCCCTAAAAATCCCTACAAACCCCTACAACCCCTACAACCCCTAAAACCCCTAAAAACCCCTACAACCCATAAAAACCCCTACAACCCCTATAAAATCCTACGAACCCCTACAACCCCTAAAAACCCCTACAACCCCTAAAAATCCCTACAACCCCTAAAAACCCCTACAACCCCTAAAAACCCCTACAACCCCTAAAAACCCCTACAACCCCTAAAAACCCCTACAACCCCTAAAAATCCCTACAACACCTAAAAACCCCTACAAACCCCTACAACCCCTAAAAACCCCTACAACCCCTGAAAATCCCTACAACACCTAAAAACCCCTACAAACCCCTAAAACCCCTACAAACCCCTAAAAACCCCTACAACCCCTAAAAACCCCTACAAACCCTAAAAACCCCTAAAAACCCTTACAAACCCCTACAACCCCTAAAAATCCCTACAACCCCTAAAAACCCCTACAACCCCTAAAAACCCCTAAAAACCCCAACAACCCCTAAAAACCCCTACAACCCCTAAAAAATCCTACAAACCCCTACAACCCCTTAAAACCCCTACAACCCCTAAAAATCCCCACAACCCCTAAAAACCCCTAAAAACCCCAACAACCCCTAAAAACCCCTACAACCCCTAAAAAATCCTACAAACCCCTACAACCCCTTAAAACCCCTACAACCCCTAAAAATCCCCACAACCCCTTAAAACCCCTACAAACCCCTACAACCCCTAAAAACCCCTACAACCCCTAAAACCCCTACAACCCCTAAAAATCCTTACAACCCCTAAAAACTCCTACAACCCCTAAAAACCCCTACAACCCCTAAAAATCCCTACAACACCTAAAAACCCCTACAAACCCCTACAACCCCTAAAAACCGCTACAACCCCTAAAAACCCCTAAAAACCCCTACAACCCCTAAAAACCCTTACAAACCCCTACAACCCCTAAAAATCCCTACAACCCCTAAAAACCCCTACAACCCCTAAAAACCCCTACAACCCCTAAAAACCCCTAAAAACCCCTACAAACCCCTACAACCCCTAAAAACCCTTAAAACCCCCACAACCCCTAAAAACCCCTAAAAACCCCAACAACCCCTAAAAAATCCTACAAACCCCTACACGGCCATCTTTTTTTTTATGGATTCGGATATTGAAAAGGGTCTTGAGCAACATTAGTTGGAGCACCAACCCTTTCCGACTTGTAGTATCCGAGATATTGTGGGGGGGTCAAAGGACGGCAAAGAGGGGAGGTCACACCACTTTTTTCAACTCTTTAGAGTATCCTCTATACAATCCCACTAAAATTTCAATTCCAACATGACGCCTTCTGGGTACACCTTAAAAGGGGGGGAGTAAAATGGGGGGTGGGGGGGGGGGAGAGTTTTAAATCGTTTCTTAATCCTTCAAACATCCTCTATACGATCCTACTAAAATTGCAATTCCAACATGACGCCTTCTGGGTATACCTTAAAAGGGGGGGTGAAAAATGGGGAAGGGCGCAGTTTAAAAAAACTTTTGTATATAATGATGCACCATCTACACAAATCTTAAAAAAAAAACACCTGGTCGGGAAGAATCCGATGTCGATTCGTGGGGGGGAAAAGGGGCACTTTGGGATTTTTCCCCCACTCACTGGAACCCCCTCTCTAGCTTTCCTATAGCATGAAAAAAACACACCTCTCCTCCACCATGTGGGAGAACAATTATGTCAATCAGTCAGTGGTAATAATAATAAGATTTTGTATGGGAATGCATTTTTTTGTATGGGACAATTTTTTTTTGTATGGCTGCCATCTTTATGGATTCGGATATTGAAAAGGGTCTTGAGCAACATTAGTTGAAGCACCAACCCTCTCCGACTTGTAGTTTCCGAGATAATGCAAGGGGGGGGGGTCAAAAAGGGTGGCAAGGAGAGGGGTCACACAACTTTTTTCAACTCTTTGAAGCATCCTCTATACGATCCCACTAAAATTTCAATTCCAACATGACGCTTTCTGGGTATACCTAAAAAGAGGGGGGGGGGGAGGAGGAATGGGGGGGGGGCAAATGGGTGGAGGGTGCAGTTTAAAAATGTTTGTACATTTTGAAGCACCATATACAAATCCTAAAAAATAACACTAAAACTCCTTACAACTCAAGGTCAAGTTTGCTTTGTCTATCTAGCACCGTTTAGAAGTTATAAGGGTTTAAAGTTTTTTATTTCTGAATTGGATAAGTAAGGGGGTCTTGAGCAACATTTGTTCGAGCACCATCCCTCTCCGACTTGTAGTTTCCGAGATAATGCGAGGGGGGGGTCAAAAAGGGGGGGCAAGGAGGGGGTGTCACACAACTTTTTTCAACTCTTTCGAGCATCCTCTATACGATCCCACTAAAATTTCAATTCCAACATGACGCTTTCTGGGTACACCTTAAAGGGGGGGAGAAAAATGGTGGGCGGGTGGAGAGTTTTAAAATCGTTTCTTAAACCTTCAAGCATTTTCTTTACGATCCCAATAAAATTTCAATCCCAAAATAGAGCCTTCTGGGTATACCTTAATGGGGAGGGGGGGGTGAATAATGGGGGGGGTGCAGTTTAAAAATCTTTTGTATTTCTTGAAGCACCATCAATACAAATCCTCAAAAAAAACACAAAAATTTCTTACAACCCAAGGTAAAGTTTGCTATGTCTATCTAGCACCGTTTACAAGTTATGGCCGTTTAAAGTTTTTTATTTCTGAATCGGATAATGAAAAGGGTCTTGAGCAACATTAGTTGGAGCACCAACCCTCTCCGACTTGTAGTTTCCGAGATAATGTGGGGGGAGGGGGGGCAAAAAGGGGGGCAAGGAGGGGGTGTCACACAACTATTTTGAACTCTTCCGATTATCCTCTATACGATCCCACTAAAATTTCAATTCCAACATGACGCCTTCTGGGTACACCTTAAAAGGGGGGGAGAAAAATGGTGGGAGAGGGGGGAGTTTTAAAATTGTTTCTTAATCCTTCAAGCATCCTCTATACGATCCCAATAAAATTTCAATTCCAACATAACGCCTTCTGGGTATACCTTAAAAGGGGGGGGGGGGGGGGGGTAAAAAATGGAGGGGGGTTCAGTTTAAAAAACTTTTATATTTCTTGAAGCACCATCTATACAAATCCCCAAAAAAAACACTAAAATTCCTTACAACCCAAGGTAAAGTTTGCTATGTCTATCTAGCACTGTTTAGAAGTTATGTGGGTTCAATGTTTTTTATTTCTGAATCGGATAATAAAGATGGTCTTGAGCAACATTTATTCGAGAACTAACCCTCTCCGACTTGTAGTTTCCGAGATAATATGGGGGGAGTCAAAAAGGGGTCAAGGAGGGGGTGTCACATAACTTTTTTCAACTCTTCCGAGCATCCTCTATACGATCCCACTAAAGTTTTAATTCCAACATGACGCTTTCTGGGTATACCTTAAAGGGGGGTGAGAAAAATGGGGGGAGGGGGGGAGTTTTAAAATTGTTTCTTAATCTTAGGAGCATCCTCTATACGATCCTACTAAAATTTCAATTCCAACATGACGCCTTCTGGGTATACCTCAAAGGGGGGTGAGAAAAATGGAGAGAAGGGGGAGGAGTTTTAAATTGTTTCTTAATCTTAGGAGCATCCTCTATACGATCATAATACAATTTCAATTCCAACATGACGCCTTTTGGGTACACCTTAAAAGGGGGGGAGAAAAATGGGGGAAGGAGGGGAGTTTTAAAATTGTTTCTGAATTCTTCAAGCATCCTTTATACGATCCCACTAAAATTTTAATTCCAACATGACGCCTTCCGGGTATACCTTAAAGGGGGGTGAGAAAAATGGGGGTGGGGGGGAGTTTAAATATTGTTTTCTAATCCTTGGAACATCCTCTATAAGAAAATGGGGGGAGGGGGGTTTCAATTTTTTTTTGTATTTCTTAATGCACCATGTATACAAATCCTCAAAAAAAACACTAAAATTCCTTACAACCCAAGGTAAAGTTTGCTATGTCTCTCTAGCACCGTTTAGAGGTTATGGCAGTTTTTTATTTCTGAATCGGATAATGAAGTAGTTCTTGAGCAACATTTGATAGAGCACCATCCCTCTTCGACTTGTAGTTTCCGAGATAAGTGGAGAGAGAGAGAGAGGGGGCAGAGGAGGCAAGGACGGGGGGTCGGGTAACACATTTTTTTTCAACTCTATGAAGCATCTCTATACGATCCCACCGAAGTGTGCAACCCTACATGATGCCATCAAGTCTGCGAGATTTTGTATGGGAGTGCACATTTTTGTATGGGACAATATTCTTTTTGTATGGCGGCCATCTTTTTTTTTATAGATTCGGATATTGAAAAGGGTCTTGAGCAACATTAGTTTGAGCACCAACCCTCTCCGACTTGTAGTTTCCGAGATAATGTGGGGGGGTCAAAAAGGGGGGCAAAGAGGGAAGGTCACACAACTTTTTTCAACTTTTCCGAGCATCCTCTATACGATCCCACTAAAATTTAAATTCCAACTTGACGCCTTCTGGGTATACCTTGAAGGGGGGTGAGAAAAATGGGGGGAGAGGGGGAAGTTTTAAAATCGTTTCTGAATCCTTGGAGCATCCTCTATACGATCATAATAAAATTTCAATTCCAACATGACGCCTTTTGGGTATACCTTAAAAGGGGGGTAAAAAATGGGGGAATGGGGGGGTTAAAATTTTTTTTTGTATTTCTTAAAGCACCATCTATACAAATCCTTAAAAAAAAACACTAAAATTCCTTACAACCCAAGGTAAAGTTTGCTATGCACCGTTTAGAAGTTATGAGGCTTTAAAGTTTTTTTTTCTGAATTGGATAAAGAAGAGGGTCTTGAGCAACATTTGTTCCAGCACCATCCCTCTCAGACTTGTAGTTTCCGAGATAATGAGAGAGGGGGGAAAAGGGGGCAAGGACGGGGGTGGGTAAAACATATTTTTTCAACTCTACGAAGCATCCTCTATACGATTCTACCAAAACGATTCCACTAAAATTTCAATTCCTATTCAATTAATGATGCCTTCTGGGTATACCTAAAGAGGGAGGGGGAGGGGGGAGTTTAAAATAACTTTTGTATGTCTTGAAGCACCATATACAGATCCTTTTACAAATTCTCAAAAAAAAAACACTAAAATTCCTTGCAACCCAAGGTCAAGTTTGCTATCTAGCACCGTTTAGAAGTTATGAGGGTTTAAAGTTTTTTATTTCTGAATCGGATAATGAAGAGGGTCTTGAGCAACATTTGTTCGAGCACCATCCCTCTCAGACTTGTAG